>BSBK01003028.1:1897500-3365000 GCA_027943335.1 Chamaecyparis obtusa
AACTACGTGGTGTTAGATAACTTCTCAATGGAGCGGTTAAAAAAATTCCAAAAAAATGTTAACATTTTAGGGGGAGCACACTAGACGCTATGTTATGCTTTTTCGTAAAAAATAGGACCACTTTTTGTGCTCCCCCTTTTTGAGGGCCTTAATCAACACCATTTTAAAAACAAGTTAGTAGTTTAGGAACTAGATTTAGAGTATTACAACTCTTGTTTTTGTCGCATCTTAAAATTTTGAGTCTAACTATCTTCAATTTCTTGTTGAAGTTCAGAGTTTGTTGATTTCAGGAAAAAAGTGGCATCTTATACCCCCTTTTTGGTCCCCCATCTTTGTGCACTTACCCAAATAACTATAACTTTCAAATAATATAATATTTTTGAAATCTGAAACATGCATCACATTCTATTCTTTGCCTACTACAAGAATAAATTTTCTTTTCTCAATTTAATGAAGTTTAGACTAAGTTAAGGTGGTCAGACACAAGAGCTTTTATATTCTGGAAAATTAGTAGCAGAAAATTCATAATAAATTATTTTTTTGGAAATAAGATTATAAAAAAATATGCATCACATTCGTACATGAGTCTACTACTTATATCTAGAATCTTGTAAAAAGATTTTATCATTTGATTGTGTTTAAGGTGGTCAGACATACACCTACTTCTTATCTTTTCCTTTAAATTTTCATACTATTGATAAACTGATTGGAAAATAGCTATAACATTCAAACGGTATAGCAGTTTTGAAATCTAAAATATGTTTCACATTTTATGCTTTTCCTAATACAAGAAAGAAACAAAAAAATAATAATTTGACGAAGTTTAGACCAAGTTAAGGCAGTCAGACACGAGAGTTTTTATATTCTCAAAAAGTTATAGTAGAAAAATCATAATTAATTATTTACTTGGAAAAAAATTACAAAAAAATATGTGTCACATTCAAACATGAGTCTACTACTTATATCTAGAATCTTGTAAAAAAATATTATGTTTTGATTAGGTTTAAGGTGGTCAGACATACACCTACTTCTTATATTTTTCTTGATGTTTTTATACTATTGCATTGCAATTTAGAATTTTCACCATATAGAATAATTTATTTTCAAAAAAGGGCTAGTATCTTAGAAACTTCATTCAATTTTCTACAGATTCTCTTCTTACATATTTTTTATATAAGATTGATAACTTGTTCAAATTTTTACGTCAACTTTCCTAACCTTGATTTTTTGAATTTTCATTACCACTTAAGGGCCTAGTTTGGCATACCATGATCCTGCACATACCCTACCATGACCTATGCCTCTAAAACCTCATCCAAAGTTATTTCTTCCTCTCTCCTACCTCTTGCATTGGCTTGAGCTCTAAAAGATTGCTCATGGGAACAATTTGCGAACCTATTTAGGCATTGCTCATGGGATTGGTGAGAACCCATTAACTCATCCATAGTTAGTGTGGAGAGACCCTTTGCCTCTTTAATGACAATCACAAGTGTATCAAATCTTGAGGCCAGACTTCTCAAGATTTTCTCTACTACTCTTTGCTCTTCCATGTCTTCTCCATTAGTTCTTAATTGGTTTATCAAACTAGATATTCTTGAGCTAGACTCTGAAATGGACTCATTGTCCTTCATGATAAGAGTTTCAAACTCCCTTCAAAGCATCTGGAGCTTCACCACATAGACTTTATCATTCCTCTTAAATTTTGTATGGAGGATATCCCAAGCTTCTTTGGAATAGATGGATGCTGCTATCTTGGGAAATAATGCCTCTTTTAAGGCTACTTCAATCAAGCTCAAGGATTTAGTATCTTTTCTCATTGACTCCTTCAATTTATTCTTCTGATTATTTGTGAGGGCAGAAAATTGAGCTGGGTCAATTATGTCCATAAATCCATTGACCACAAGCTCCCAAAAATCTTTTGCAACTATTATAGTCTTCATTTTCTTTGTCCAAACATCATAGCTCTTTTCTTCATCTCCAACCATGTCTCTTGCACAAAAAAACTTTAATACCTAGCAAAAAAATGCCCAAAATCACAAGGATTAAGGGGCAAGTAGCTCTAATACCATGTGAAAGATTTTAGAGTCACAACACAATCTGAAAAAACTTAGAGTTATGCTCTAAAATTAGAAATAAATAAGAATCCCCAAAATTGGGCAGAGAAAGAACATACATAGATTGCAAGTTTGTTATCCAAATGCACAGCATAAGTAAATTCAATGGAGACAACAAAACCATAGAGCTGGAGATATATACAAAATTCCTTCTTGCTTTGTATTCAAAAAATTAAAAATTACTTCTGCAACTTCAAATCTGAAAATAAATTCTATAAACTGAGAATACAACTAAGAACTATAACTGTTGGTGACAAAATATACTTGCAGTGATTTAGGGCTGCATACAAACAAATTTTCCTAGAGAAATCGTTGCTCAACGGGACAATATAGACACAACTATTGCCGCAATAATCATTGTTAAAATGGAGTAAAAAATATTCCAACTTTTTTGTACTGAAATTTGAAAATATTCTCTTATTTATATTTGTTTTCTGATGTCCAAAACTTAATGGCTAAGGAATAAATCAGATTTACTACTCACAAAAACTTAATAGCTAAGTTACATTAGGAGCCATGAGATAAGAACTCTGAACTGCAATTAATTTTGACCTGCTAATAGCTACTAGAAGCTGCTAGAACCTCCTGGAGAGCTACTGGGAGCTTCTGGAGAATATTGACAAAGAGAGTGAGCTGTTGAATGGTCAGGGTGAATAGGGGTGATGTCAGGAGGCTCAAGAAATCTGATTTTATTCATAAAATCCAATATTTTTATGCAACGGCTCATTCATTCAATTATTGTGCTTGCATATAAATAAGCTTATTATTCTGAAAGAGTTATTTTGTGCAGGAAGGTCTGCAATAATTGACTCTATGTAAAAGAGCCTTTTAAACATGGAATAGCTCATCAAATTGCATTTTCACAAGTAATCTCTAAAAATTAGGAGAAATATTTGAATATATTGGTCACACCATTGAATTTCTCCCAGAATTCATTTGTCTTTATTATAGCCATGAATCTATCAATATTGTTAGCTTCAAGAGGCTATTTATAGGTTGAACTTTATGTATAATGGATGCTTTTGGTTCATTTTCATATACCATAGAACTTTCTACATAAAAGGGGCTCCTTTCCTAATTTTCTATTTTATACATGGAATGGGAGAAATTGTCAAATGAATCAAATGTAAGAGCATTGAGATACATATTTTAGTTCATATATTTATCATTCACAATGAACATAAAATGAACACTTCACCGTGTATCATAAGGTAAAAATATTTAAGTTCAAAGAATATAAGAGCTTAAGGAGAAACATGAGTTAGGAGTTATCCATTAAAATTTATTATGTACATTTTGTTATTTGCATTCAATTTTTTTTTTTTAATTTAGATTTACATTCACAAAAAATATCTTGATAGTTTTTCATAAGCATTTAAATGTGCAGTTCAAATTACAATAATTATTTTTATCATAGCTTTCGGTGTATATTATATAGATTTTTTAAAATATAAATATACTAGTCTTATACCATTGTAATCGGTGTGCGCATTCCACAATGTGCCACGATTTAAACATTAATTTAAAAGTTTGCATTGTAATTTGTAGGACAAGTATTACCAACTCTTGTGTGAACTTACTTGGAAAAAGTTGGATTTGCCCATTTAGCAAGCAACTCTATGTGGGAGGTAAACGGCATAAACTAATCACATTCGAGTAAGGGAACTATTTGGTGAAAGATGAGTACTTAGATAACAATAATAGAGATACGGGTGTCCGATTGATAGCAAATTCCTTAACGAGTCAAAACAATTCCATCGCTTTTCCCCAAAAGATGGAAATTCGATTTGATATGAAATTGGTAATAGTGGTGGGTCCTTCTCGGGTAACTTATTCAGAATTTTCCCATCCAAGTCAAAAGGTATTGAGAAATATCACTCCGGTTGAAGGGCTCGTGCGGGACAAGTTTGTCCCCACGACTAATATCAGGTCATCTCATTGATGTTGTAGAATCTTATCGTAAGTCACAAATACAAAATTTATAAATTTCTACCTAAAGTAAAGGTATAGGCAAACCAATATCCAGAAAAATTATATATCGATTAAAGGGACTAGTTCTAAAAGATCTAATGAAATCATGAATCCAAATTCTAAGCTCCCTTTTAGTTCAAGGACAAATTAGAAAAGACATTATATTCTCTAGTTATCTGTAGATCTCGGATTGGGAGTAAGTGTATAAGTCAAATACTACTACATGAAGGCCTTCATAAAGAATGCACTAGATAAAGTGAGCTAGCATAAGCTTCAAAAATGCTAAAATAGTAGTGAAATCGGTAATATCAAATCTCAATAGAAGATTGAAGTAATCATAAAAGATCTAGGCAATCCACCATAGTGAGATGGTGAGAAAACTACACATTACCTTTTCAAGTCTTATAGTTATAAAATAATTTATTTAGATATTATTTTTATTTCTTCCATTAATGTTTAAGAGACTTAAAATCAATTTTATGAAGCATTTGGAGGAATATTATCAATTTCAAACTAAAAAGCTTCTTGGTAGTGATTAGCAAGTTTTAATAATTTACTGAAACTTTCTTCAGCATGGGGGCTTCACTTAGTGAACCAGGATCATAGAACATGCGGTCGTGACATACTAAAAATTCCCCCTATTTTAAAAAAATATTGCCCCAAACTCCTTTTTTTATCACCCTCCTCCAATACCCACCCAATACCTCCCACACTTATTTTCCTATATATGCTTTGCTTTCATAAGCACCAAAGGAATTTAACCTAATATGAAAAATTTAAAGGTTTAGTTTAAATATTTTGGAAAACAAAAAGGGTGATAAAGTATGAGTAAACTAGCATCGTTAAAAATCAATTTAAACTTGTTTTGGCTGACACCAATAAGAAAGGGAGTTGACCAACATACATTTAAACATGTCATGGATATCAGCGAATATGAAAGGGGGTCTACTTGCATTCTCGATCAACCATAATGTTGTCTTAAATTTTCTACATTAATACACAACTTTAATTCCTCAAAACTTGTATTTTGGTCTTTCGATTTCATTCTTTCCCCAAGTTACTTTGGATAGTTATTACTAGCCCTTCACCTTTTACAACAATTCCATTCCTGGACCATTGATTTCTTTCTTGGATCAACAACTACCTTTGTGATATCAATGAAAACAATGTGACTACAATGTTTCTAGGACACACTTATATCTTTCTAACTCTTAGAGTTAGACAATCGTTAGACATGTAGCACAATTTATGAGACTTAATTGACAATGTTCAAAAATATATTTTTTAAAAATATACAAAACATGTAACTATCAACCATGCTCTCCAAATAATATATATCCACATCATACCCACATCATATGTTTTAATTTTTTTTAATAATTCTACATTTATAATATCATTGTTTTGGCTAGAATTTATATTCAATATTTCATTAACATTAAAAAGTAAAACACGAATCAACCGACTTGATTAAACACTATTTAGTTCTTCCATGTTTGTAATTCTTCTATTGGTTAGACGTGAAAGGATTCCGTAACTTAGTAGAAAGATGTCAGCTTAATATTGGCGTCAATAAGAACTGAAAAACGGGACCGACCACTCTTAAAAGTTTTATATGAAATCAAGTCGCAAATCATCACAGCTTTACCGGACAATTTAAGTGCGCTCCACAATTCTACACTATATTACACACAGTAAAGAAAAATGATATCTTTGCTTCACGAGAAAGGCTGAAACAAATTTCCGTTTCATATTAAAACAAAGAGTGGGTATGTTTTCCTGCCTGATCGGAAAGAGTGCTTTTTTGGTTTATTGATTTATTTGTATATGTGCAATGCGCGTTTGAGTATAGTTGACCTCTTATTATTTATCTCTGTCTACATGTTCATTCGCGACCACATTTTTCCCACACTTAATTTTTTTTTCTATTGTTATCTCAACTCATCATTTCTCATATATCTTATTAGTTAATAGCATTTCACTATGTTTGCTCACTGGCTTACATAGAGTTGTTTGTTAGATGGCTACGTCTAAGTTTGCCCAAATAGTTGGTGTGTTTTGTGTGCTCTGCGCAATGAGTACTCCCTCTATCCCCATTTTTATGGCCCAGTCAGCAGGCGTGAACTTCAGCTTTAATGAATCCTGGAGGTGCAATACAAGCGACATTCTCTGTGTAAATGACGCGGCCATATCTGGGCATAAAATCCATCTTACAAACAATACAAATGCTCACTACAAATTGACCAACGAAACTATAGGTAGAATTGTTTACAACCATACCATTCAGCTGTCTTCTCTTGCCAGTTTCACCACGGACATCCAGTTTGTTATGAAATATTATAACCGAAGCTCCGATGATCAAGGAAGTGGTGGAATTGCTTTCTTCATGACATCTAAAGAAATGGCGACAAATGCTCAGTCAGCTTATAGTCCCAGTGGTCTTCCCGGAAATGAATCTGAGCTGTCACCCAAGACATTTGGTGTTGGATTTAATTGTTACTCTTACGACTACTGCTATATCCGTACCTATGCTGCTGGCTATCTTCCTTATGAGGGTTTCAATGTCACCGATTTAGATCAACCTGTAAACAACGGTACTTCGTGGAATGCGAGAATAGAGTACAACGATACAGAAAAGTATCTAAAAATATTCCTCTCAAATGCCTCCAATAACTCTATATCTCAAAGGCATCCCGTTCTTACGCCCGAGTTTGATCTCCTCGAACATCTCCCAGATAATCTTGTAGTAGGGATTTCCGCTTCTGCTGAAAATTATAGTCAGACCCACAAAATCCTTGCATGGAGCTTCAATACCACAACCAAAACCGTGAATTCTTCCATGAGCTTCAATACAAAGACCAAAACTAGGAAATCTTCCACGAAAATAATAATTGTGGCAACTATAGGGGCACTTTTCTGTTTAACAGGGGCAGTTGTTATCTGGAGCTTGTTTGTAATTATCAGGAAGAAGAGGAGATTTGGAAGCAGCAACAGACAACCATGTGAAGAAAGTGAGATCGAGCTTGACATGATTGTAGACCAAGGCCCTTGTAGATATAAGCTAGAGGATCTCAAGGCCGGAACTAACAATTTCTGTGAAACTCTAAAGCTTGGGCAAGGAGGGTTTGGAGATGTGTACAAAGCCATTTTAGGGGAAGCCAATGAAGTGGTAGCTGTCAAGCGCATCTCAGAAGGGTCAAGACAGGGAATAAAAGAGTTCATCTCAGAAGTAAGCATTGTTAGTCGAGTAAGACATCGAAACCTTGTTCAGCTCTTCGGGTGGTGCCGCGAGAAAGGTCAATTGCTCTTGGTGTACGAATACATGCCCAATGGAAGCCTTGATAAACACCTTTTCAGCAAAGGTGATTCTCCAATTCTGCAGTGGTGTCACAGATATAGAATAGCTTTGGAGATAGCTTGTGGACTGCTGTATCTCCATGAAGAATGGGATCAATGTATCGTGCACAGGGATGTAAAATCTAGCAATGTTATGCTCGACTCCAATTTCAACGCAAAGCTTGGGGACTTTGGTTTGGCGCGCATGTTGGAGCACAATCATCTATGTCAGACCACAATTGTGGCTGGAACTTTTGGTTATCTTGCTCCTGAGTGTGTTGTCACAGGAAGAACAAGCCCTCAATCAGATGTTTATAGTTTTGGGGCGGTGGCCTTAGAAATAGCTACAGGAAGGAGAGTGGTAGATACGAGATTGCAGGAGCATAATATGAGGCTTGTGGAGTGGGTATGGGATCTCTATGGTCAACGCAAAGTTTTGGAAGCTGCAGATGGGAGGTTAGATGGGGAGTTTGACAAGGCGGAAATGGAACAGCTGATAGGGATAGGATTGTGTTGCTCTCATCCAAATCCAGCTGAAAGACCCAAAATGACTCAAGTAGTTAAGTTGTTGAAGTTGGAAGCTCAACTTCCTCAACTTCCTCCGACATTACCTGTACCAACATATGCTGCCGTTCAGCGAGGAAAGCTTGCAGTGGCTTCTTCATTTACAGCTGGTCCTTCTCAGGCATTCACAAATTTTTCTTCAACATCTTCAACCTCTGTAGCAGCGGGTACTTCAGGTACTACAACACATGTTTCCTCCTCAAATTCGAGCACGCCTCCTATGGTTGTGCACTTTCAAAAGCGAGCATAGTAGCATCTCTGTAATACTACCGAACTTGCTCAATCAGTGAAAATGGACATAAATTCGATGTTGTAATTTAAAATATATTGTTGCCATTAAGTTTCGATCGGTTGTATTGCTTTGTTCATATGTTTAGTGTCTCTGCCACAATTGGCATGTAGATAGATGTTTTCCATCAAAATGCCTACTCGTGTAACCTTTTTTTATCCAAGTTAATGGTATGAGTGTATGCTGATCAGTATTTGGCTGATAATGTTTCCTACTACTGTTGCTTTGATCAAATTTTCTCCATTAAAAAAATATGCACTGGATGATTCATTGGTCGTGAAATACAATTGCATGCCAGATTAAACTTAATAATCTCACATTAGAATATTAAAATCTCTTATTAGTTTAAAAACTATGATTTACAATTTGTAGCGATTGCAAGTTTGTTCAAATAGAGAGCCTGGATTGCCGCCAGAGATTGATATTTCTTATTAGTTTAGAAACTATGATATACAATTTATAGCGATTGCAATTATGTTTAAATAGAGAGCCTGGATTGCCGCCATGGACTAATATTTTTCATAGAGAAAAGCAGAGATTTCACCGTCATAGCTGAGACCTATGAACCCGTGCATGACGATGTATGCATGCTAAATGGTTCAGTGACATTCACAACGTTTTGCTTATTAATTTCAATAGTCTAGTCTATTATTTTGCCTTATTTTCCGATGATTTCCTGAAACTTTCTAATACCTTATCTATGTTGGCCTATAGACAAAGAAAATACAAGCTCACTCTAGACCAACTAATTCCAGTAATATCTTTTCGATGTATGTGATGGACGATTGTACAGATACTATTTGCATTATTGTTCGAGCACCCTCATAAAACAGTTGACTATCTAATCTAATTGCAATGATGATATTTGCATTCCTATTTCAATTCCCATTTAGTCTTTGGTCTATTTTGGAAAAAATATTTATTGTAATTATATATAGATAAAAAGAGCATAGGTAAAGTTTGCAGCTATTTTAATTTATTATTATTTTTATGTGTTTTATTGAGATATATATTTATTATTCACTTTTCTTTAAATTTACATCTAAAGCAATATCTTCTCTTTTTCTCACTCGTGTATAGATTGGAATGTAGTATATAATTTAAAAAAATAAATCTAATTTTAGTACTATTTAAAATAAGATATTTATATTAATGTGATGTATGTAGACATTAGAAGTTAGGAAATATGTGCAAATAACAATGTATTTATGAGTAACATTTCAAAGTTTATGTACATTACTTTGTGCAAATCAATAAGAAGCAATACTATTTATTATGTTGGTCTTGTTAAATTTGTAAAGGTTTAGTTTGGTTTTTGTCCAAATCATATAGCTTTGTATTGTTTCAAACCCTCAGAATCTCAAGAGTGCCTATTTAATCCCAACTTTAATACAATTAATGAATGAATCAATCATGACATGAAGGTTATTTATCTTCAATACAATCATATCTACATTTTTTAACAATAGTTATTGAACCTTTTGTGAATGTCATAGTTCTACAAAAAAAGATTCATTAGGTGTCTCTAAAATCCTTCTATTATAGTTTAAATGAATATCTATAATATAGTTTAACTATATGCTATTAGAGGATCATGCTGATAACATTGGTTTGGTAAGGGTTTAAGGGCTAAAATGGAAAAATTATTTAAATTAAAATTTTCTATGAGATAACATATTAGTTATAGCTTATAGGTAATAAAGTAGAAATAGTAATAGGATTAGAAAAATTAACAAAAAGTATCTACATAGAACATTTTGCCAAAACACACACTCTCTCTCTCCCTCTCTCTCTCTCACCTAATCTATATTGAAGGTAACTAAATAAATAAATAGTGATCTGTTGATTACAAAACAAGCATATATAAGTAAATTCTCCAAATTGCCTTCTAGAAATGAGAGGCAGGGCATCCATTATATAGAAAACCAAATGAGAGGTGACATTGAAATAAAGGAGGGGTGAAAAATTATTCAAACTGGAAGAGAAACAAGAACAAACAGAGAAAGGGCATCAAACAGCCCTATCAAGATCAACCAAGTGATGAAGTTGATGGGACAAGCCCATCGGAAGTTGAGTCTTATCAACACTATTCCAATTACACATATGGTTAGAAGCCCACTACACCAGATAATCAACAACACTATTCCATTCCCTAGGAATATGAGTGAAATTAACAGACTCTAGAGAAGTACACAAATTATGAATCTGGTTCGCAATCAAAGCTAACTTCCAACTAACAACTTCAGAATGTTGCTGATTGAAAAGACGTATCATCACTTGTGAGTTGGATTCATAGATAAGCCTTCTCCAACCAAGGTCACAAGAATTCTTCACAACATACAAAATAGCTATGGCCTCCATCAGATTGTTAGTGTGATGACCTTTATAAATTGAAACCACAAATTGAACATCCCCCATACTATCTCTGCCAACACCACCAATGCCAATAGGGTCTGGATTGCCCTTGGAAGACCCATCCATGTTGATTTTAAGAGTACCCTATGGAGGGGCATTCCACTTCCCAACCCTATTTATCTTTCACAAAGGATGTCTACACATCTTTCTTATCAGTTTTCCATGTGAAGGGGGGATATTCAGGTGATTATTGAAAATATCCTCCCCTAGTTTTATGGCCTCAGAAGTGTCACATTTTGGAGAAACAGTTTCCCCCAAAGAATGGAGAATTTTCCACCATAAGTGAGGAACCTCCAAAAACTCATCCTTTAAGATACGACAGTTCCTATCTAACCAAATATGCCAAATAATCAAGGAGGGTCCAAGAGTCCAGGCAACTTGAAGAAAAGAAGTCTTGACAGGAGCCTTACCCCAGTGAGAAAAGAAATATGCTAGTGAGGAAACATGCCAATAGGATTGGTTTCACACATTCCACCAAGAGTGCCAAATATGTCTAGTGAAAGAGCATTGGAAAAAGAGATGAGAGATATTTTCTTCACTAGTCTGGCATAGAACACACATTGAGGGTCCTTGGAAGCCACACTTGCATAAATTATCCCATGTAAGGCACTGACTATGGACAACCAACCACATAAAAAAATTGCATTTGGGCCAGGAAAACTTGTACTAGACTTGCTTCCATCAAGGCACCTGAATGTCCCCCAATGTCTGCCGGAGAAGCTCAACATATCCTGTAGACACTGAAAAATTTCCCAGACAAATCCTCACTGTCCCAAGCAAGAACATCATTACCAACCAAAGTAGTACACTCATGAGACTGTAAAATCTAAAATAGCTCCTTCATATCCTCCTCAGAACCTCCTGGAGGCCATTCAGAAGGGTGTTTCCAATGAAAAGAAGGAGCCAAACCTGTAACACACCCTATCTTATAAAAATCAATTGTGTCCCAACCAACAGCACTAAAATTTTGATAGAGGGCATGAAGTTGAGGATGAGTGGAAAGGATAGGAGGGTACCCATCCCAAGAGTCAAGCCAAAATAGAGCTTGTGATTCTGAATGACAAATCCAAAAGAGACCATCTTTAACCAAATGAGCTCCAAACTTTAGCGTATTCCAAATCATGGATCATCTCCCTTCTAGAGGAAAGCGGTGAACTTCAACCACATCAATATCTAGAAAATACTTATGGGTAAGAATACGAGCCCAAAGTTGATGCTGGTTAGTACACCAACACCAATAAAGCTTTGCGGTTAGAACCTGTCCATTTAAACTAGCTGATCGTAAGCCAAGGTCACCCTCCTTCTGAGGTCTACACACTATTTCCCATTTAACCAGACTCCATTTAGAAGTTGAAAGGTTCCCACTCCAAAGGAATTGACGTGACAGAAAATCAAATTCCCAAAGAAAATACATAGGAGTAGCCTAAACAAAACACCTATAAATAGGAAGGGCTTGAATAACCAACTTTAATAGAGTTAGGTGAGTAGCAGTTGATAGCCATCGATGAGTCCAATGATTAACCTTTTATCATAGTTTATCAAGCAAAACTTGCCAGGAAGAGCTAGGATGTCTACCAACAGTAAGAGGAATACCCAAATAAACAAAGGTAAGATACCCAATCTGAAACCTCAAAATAGAAGCAATACACATTTGAATAGCCTAGGGAGTATTGACAAAAAAAATGGAGGATTTTTTCTCATTAACTTTCTGACCCGAAGCTACAAGATACACATCCAAAGCATGCCTAAAAGAAGTAGCTTCCTGAAGATAGGCCTGTCCCATAAATGAAGTATCATCCATAGACTGAAGATGTGAAAGAGGAGACAAGCCAGCACCCCATTTCCACCAATGAATCAAACCCTGGTGCACATGAAGCTTAAGAAAGTGGCCCAAACCCTCAGCCAGAATGATAAATAGGTAAGGTGAAATAGGGTCCCCTTGGCGAAGTCCTCTAGAAGCACCAAAGGGCTTTGAAGGAACACCATTAACAAGAATAGAAAAAGAAGCTAAAGTAACACAACTCAAAATCTAGTTCACCCATTGTTGGCAGAAACCAAAGGCCAAGAGAATCTTTTGGAGAAAACTCCATTTGACTCTGTCATAAGCCTTAGTCATATCCAACTTAATTAACATGGCTCTCTCTTTTGATATATGCATAGAATGAATACCTTTAGAAGCAATAACAATCCCATCCAGAATTTGCTTACCAACCACAAAACCACCTTGTTCCTCTGAAATCACAACTGGAAGGCATATCTTGAGTCTGTCAGCAATCAATTTGGTGATAATTTTGTACACAACATTACAAAGAGCAATGAGATGAAAGGAGTCAAGATTGTCAACACCTTCTTTCTTGGGGATAAGAGTCAGTAAAGCAGACTTCAATGTACAAAGCATTTTCTTATTCTAAAGGGATTCCTTAACCACCTCCAAGAGATCCATATTAATAATTTCCCAAAATTCTTGAAAGAATTCCATAGGGAAGCCATCTAGCTTGGATCTTTACCTTTATTCATCCCAAACACAACCTCTTCAAGTTATGACATCAAAATTGGATGAATAAGAGAATCATTCATTGCATTGGTGATAAGAGAGGGAATACAAGAAAGTATCAAGTTATCCTCCTCAGCTGCAGGTCAAGAATCCTCAACAAAAAGGGTAAAATAAAATTGAAGGGCTTCCTTGGTCATAGCAAACTGAGAAGAAATATGAAGTCCTTCTGTTGTAACAAGAGAATAAATATACCCTGTATTACGACGAGCTTGAACATAATGATGAAAAAAAGTAGTATTTCTATCCCCTTCCTGTAGCCAATCGATGCGAGCCTTTTGTTTCCAGTAAATCTCTTCCCGAAGTTCCCATTCTTCTACATCCCACATAACTTGGGATTTTGACCTGCAAAGAGCCTCTGTAAGCCCAGAGTCCCTAATTAGGTGATTAATCACAACAAGATGATCTAGAGCATTCCTCTTTCTAGATTGAAGGTTCCCAAAGAAAGAAGTATTCCATCTCTTAAGATGATATTTGACATATTTAAGTTTCTTCTCAAAGACAAACATAGTCATGCCATAAGTTGGGCTACCCTCTCTCCACCACTTAGCCACCAAATCATAAAGGGACGAGTCTCAGAGCCACATAAGCTGGAATCAAAAAGAAGGGTTTTTAGGGAGTGCAACAGGAGAAGAAGAGAACTTAATCAGCCAATGATCAGAACCTCTCCAATAAATAATTTTAGAACTCATAATCAGGCCACCTCCAACCCAATAACATGAAACAAGAAACCTATCCAAACATTTTGAGATAGCTTCCTAACCACTCTGTCTATTGTTCCAAGTGAAAACCCCATTTGAAGGCTTAACATCAATAACAGAAAGAACATCCACCTGGGTTTGAAAAAGATCAAAAGTAGGGCCAAGCCTCGGCTAACCTCCTCTTTTCACCTCAAGACTTAAAATAGAATTAAAATTGCCTCCTAAAATCCAAGGAAAATAAGGAGCACAAGAACACACATACCTAATGTGATCCCAGAGATGAATATTCCCATGAATGTCAATAGGGGCATAAACATTTGTCACAAGAATAGTGTCACCAGAGTCCGAGGCAGTAGCCACCATAGAGATTGAGTAATGACTAGAAATCTAGCAAAGGGGATAAATCTTGCGAGGGTCCCAGAACAGAGCCAAACCTCCAAAATTCCCTTGCGAACCAATATTTTGACAATGATCGGTGTACCAAATGCGTGGAGCATGCTGATGTATAACATCAATAGAAACCTTAGTCTCTTGAACACAAAAGACATTCAGAGAATGAATTGCAATCAAATCATGAATAGATTTTTGATGACAGGTGCTATTCAAACCCCTCGCATTCCAAGAGAGAATGATCATGGAGGGGTTTGAGAAAAGTGAGCATCAATAGGTTTAAGAAACCCAGATTCCACCAACAGGTCTCCAATCATTTTTATCTTGTCAAGGTCTATCTTTGGCCCTTTGGAGGAGATATCAATAATACCTTTCTTAAGGAGTCATTGTTGCACTCCCAATCTATGAGATGAACCCTTATTTTGAGATGAAACTAAAACTTCTCTAGCTAAATCTGCCAAAACAATGTCATCCTCTATGGAATTATTTAAAGTCACCCAAGCCACTTGTTGTCCCTGAACATCTTGAACTGGTTCTAGTTCAAGAACTGGAACAACCTCCATACTGACCCCAACACTATTAGAAGTGACCCCATGTGGGACTCCTTCTTCCAAAGCTAAATTCTCTAGCACCTCAAACCTGTTAAAGCTTCCATCTATCTGTCTATCCTTGAATGTCCTCTTCTGATCTCATCCTTTAGCCTTAGTTTTAACTGGTACAAATCCTTCCTTGTCCTTGCCCTGAGGTTTAGCCATCATGGGAACTTTCCCTTTGTCCTCTTTACCTAGAGGAGAAGGTGCCAAAGAGGGGGAATGAGCTTCCTTACAAACTTTAGGGCATTTTAGTAGGAGATGGCCATACTCATGACAAAACCAACATCGAAAAGGTAGAGATTCATAATCTAACTGCTGAATCCATGATGAAGATCCAAAACAAATTTCTATTGAATCTGGTAGGGGATTATTAAAATCTATCTCAACACAAATCTGGGCAAAAGAAATCACCTTTTTATCAAGGGTTTGTGTAGCAACCACCACAGGCTTTCCCAAGAGACTAGCAATTTTATGTAACATGTCTTCTCTCCAAAACTCTAGAGGGAGGCGAGATAGACAAACCCAAACAGGAACTCAAGAAGTCATCTCTTCAGCTGAATTAAAACTTTCATGCCATGGTTTATTAAATAATCCTACTTGATTATAAAAATATGGGCCACCTTCAAAAACTCTATTGTGATTTGCCATATTCAAGAAAATAACCATAAAATAGCTATTTGCTGCAAGCATAATTTCCATATCTCATTCAATCTGTCATGAATGCCGGATCCAAGCTTCCAAAGTGGACAAAGGAATGTGAATGCTGAGAAACTTATAGATCAGAGCATGTATGCTCCAATATGAGACATCTTCTTCCACCAAATCAGGAGAAATGACCAAAACAAGGCGATCCTGGGTTCTAGGAAGACACTCATTAACCTTCTTATTTTTAGGGCTAGCACTCATATAAAATGTATCTTCTTGTTATGCATGCATGCTTGAAGAGGACCCATTATGAGCCTTGTCCATGTGGTAAAGCTCCACAACTGAGAGATCATGATTTGAATTAAAAAGCTCTGAAAAATCTATAAACTCTGCTTGGAAAAGCACAAACCCTACTTGGCAAAACTGGAAAACTAGAAAAGAACAGTGATCCAAACCAATTCTATGCAAAAAATGTGAGTATTCCTAGAAAAAATCACCTTATACACACCCCCTATTAATGATTTTGCACTCAACATTCTTTCCAATGCTCCTCTGCAGCAATCGCCATCCAACAATGTGATTCATCACTTTCTTTTCATATTGATTCAACATCGTCTCCAATGAGAGGTGACATTATGGAATTCAATCATACTCACAAATATTCCAACTACAATAGTAAATATCTATAACTATCAACTACAAAATTAATAACATACAACCATATAATTAATATCAAACTGTGAAGTCAATAAGGATTGCACACGTAGTCCCCAAATGGGCATTACTGTTGTCATTCTCCTCCATAATGACCATTGGGAAGAACATGAATTAGATCCCTATGATTCCCAAACCTTTCACGAGTTAGAGCCTTTGTGAAGATATCTATAATTTGATCTTTTGTATGGTAGTACACAATATTAATTAAACCTTGTTGAACCAATTCCCTGATATAGTGATGTTGTATCTCAATATTTTTGGTTCTACTATGAAATACTGGATTCTTTGTCATTTTTATAGCAATATTGTTGTCACAATACAACAAGGTAGGTTCACTTTGAATTTGATGTAAGTCTTCTAGTAGTCTTCTCAACCATATAGTTTGACAAGCTACTCATGTTGCAGCTTTGTATTCTACCTCTGTTGTAGAAAGGGATACTGTCAAGGTTGTTTCTTGGACTTCCAAGAGAATACTGCAGAACCAAGCCTAAAGTGTAACCAGAAGTAGACTTCTGATCATCAATAGAGCCTGCCCAATCTGAATCTATATAGCCAACCAATCTTCTATCCTCTGAATGCTGAATTTGAGACCATAACTCAATGTCCCTTTAACATATCTGAGAATCCTTTTATTATAGTTTAAATGAATATCTATATTATAGTTTAACTATATGCTATTAGAAGATCATGTTGATAACATTGTTTTGGTAAGGGTTTAAGGGCTAAAATGGAAAAATTATTTAAATCAAAATTTTCTATGAGATGACATATTAGTTATAGCTTATAGGTAATAAAGTAGAAATAGTAATAGGATTAGAAAAATTAACAAAAAGTATCTACATAGAACATATTTCCAAAATAATCTCTCTCTCCCTCTCTCTGACACACACATGCCCCTCTCTCTCTCTCTTTCACCCTCTCACCTAATCTATATTGAAGGTAACTAAATAAAGAAACAATGATCTGTTGATCACAAAACAAGCATATAAGAAAATTCTCCAAATTGCCTTCTAGAAATGAGAGGTAGGGCATCCATTATATAGAAAACCAAATGAGAGGTGACATTATGGAATTCAACCATACTCACAAATATTCCAACTACAATATTAAATATCTACAACTATCAACTACAAAATTAATAACATACAACCATATAATTAATATCAAACTGTGATGTCAATAAGGACCGCACATGTAGGCCCCAAATCGGCATTATTGTTGTCATTCTCCCCCATAATGACCATTAGGAAGAACATGAATTAGATCCCTGTGATTCCAAAACCTTTCACAAGTTAGAGCCTTTGTGAAGATATTTGCAATTTGTTCTTCTGTATGGTAGTACACAATATCAATCAAACCTTGTTGATGTAAGGAAATTCAGGTGCGGAAACAACTTCCTACACTAATCTCTATAGGAGAGTATTGTGCAAATTCTTTTAAATCCTTACAATTTCAGATTCATTAACTACTTTAACAAAGATATTGCAACCACATACCATACATATAGAAAAATAGAGAATGACACAATGATATACCCTGGGGAAACCTTTCGGTAAAAACCCCAGCACTCCAAAACCTGCACAATGTATTGATCAAAACTATTACAGCTTACAATACACTTTCAATGCAAGTTTTTTCAGAAGATTTCTAAACCCTTGAAGACAAATCACGGCAGCATAAAATGTTCCAACAATACACTCGCATCATATCTCTTCGCAACCCTAAAAAAGCTTATATCATGCTCTTCACTTTTTAGGGCTACTCCCAAAGATAACCCCACGATTGGGGAAGAGTGTACAGTACTCAAATTTATTAGTTTCCACATGTCTTCACCTATCATTGAATCTTCCTGACATAGCTCTTACGTATCATAGGAATCCATCATAACCATTTTAGCCATTATCTCCTTACACACAATTCAAGATGCTGACACATCAACATTATTTGCAAGAAATACATTTTACAAAACAAATAATAAGAATAGGAATTATCCAAGGTTGAGACACCTTATTCCTAACAGTTGAACCAATTCCCTGATATAGTGATGTTATATCTCAATATGTTTGGTTCTAATATGAAATACTAGATTCTTTGTCATTTGTATAGCAATATTGTTGTCACAATACAATAAGGTAGGATCACTTTGAATTTGATGTAAGTCTTCTAGTAGTCTTCTCAACCATATAGTTTGACAAGCTACTGATGTTGCAGCTTTGTATTCTACCTTTGTTGTAGAAAGGGATACTGTTGGTTGTTTCTTGGACTTCCAAGAGAATATTGTAGAACCAAGGCTAAAAGTATAACCAGAAGTAGACTTTTGATCATCAGCAAAACCTGCCCAATCTGAATCTGTATAGCCAACCAATCTTCTATCCAATGAATGTTGAATTTGAGACCATAGCTAAATGTCCCTTTAACATATCTGAGAATCCTTTTAGTTGTAGTCCAATATGTTTCCTTAGGCTCTGACATGAACCTAGAGACCAAACTCACTGCAACTGTGATATTTGGATGAGTAGTAGTTAAGTAGATGAAGCTTTCAATCAATTGTCTATATAGAGTAGGATTTACTAGATTTGACATATCTAAAGTAGAAAATTTAAGTCCAACTTCAATAGGTGTTGCAACTGGTTTGTAACTATGCATCTAAAATTTTTGTAGGATATCTAAGGCATATTTTTTACGAGGCATAAATATTTTATCTTTAATTTTCCATACTTCTATACCAAGAAAGTAGTGTATTTGTCCCAAATCTGTCATTTCAAACTCATTAATCATGGTTTCTCTAAACTCTGCAAATAAAATTGGATTATTCCCTGTGTAGATAAGTTCATTAACATAGAGAACTAAGATGAAGATATCCTTAGCTGAGCTTATGATATAGAGAGTTGGACCGAATTAACTTTATGAAAAAACTTTCTATTTTTAGGTATGAGTGTATCCTTGAATACCATGCCCTTGGTGCTTGTTTGAGACCATACAAGGCCTTCTTTAATTTGCAAATGTAATGTTCTTTAGAAGGTATTTCAAAACCTTTAGGTTGTGAAACATACACTTCCTCATCAATATATCCATTCAAGAAAGCACTCTTCACATCCATTTGATAAACTATCAAACTCTACTAAGCTGCCAATGCCAAAATCAATTTGATAATATCCATTCGTGCTACAGGTGCAAATATCTCAGTATATACCCTCTTGTTGAGTGTACCCTTTGGCTACCAATCTAGCCTTATGTTTATCAATGCTTCCATTAGATTTATACTTTGTTTTTTACACCCATCTTGTACCAATAACTTCCTTACCATGAGATAATTGAACCAAATCCCATGTGTCATTCCTTTCAATTGTGTTTGTTTCACTATTCATTGCTTCAATCCACTCTTCTTTTTCTTGAGCTTCAAATATTTGTGGTTCATTATATTCTATGATTTGAGTTATCAATGTGAAATTCACTTTTTCTTGTGACCTTGTTGTCATTTTTTCAAAATTTTAATCCAACATAAGAGTTGATGGATGATTCTTTTTTGTCCTTCTTTGATATTTTTGATATTTTCTTTCTCCTGCGCTAGATGATTTAGGTACATCTTCTTCTTCCTCCCCTTCAATATCATCAATTACTATCTCTTTTCCTTTTGTTTCATTTTCTTTCATATATTTTGCTAGTTCATTGAATACCACATATCTGCTTATCACAAGCTTTTTCGCTACTAGATCATACAACCTATATGCTTTATTTTTAGTTCCATAACCAATAAAAATGTATTTAAGGCCTTTATCATCTAACTTAGACCTTTTTTATTTTGGTATGTGTGCATAAGAAACACATCCAAATACTCGAAAGTGATCAACACTTGAATTTTCCCCAAACCATTCTCATTCAGGAGTCATCTGTTTAGCCACTTTTGTAGGACTTCTATTTAGAAGATACATTGTTCTGTGTATTGCTTCTACCCGAAAACTTTTATCCAAGTTTTTCTCTTTCGACATACTTCTTTCTATTTCAATAATTTTCCTATTCTTCCTTTCTACAACTCCATTTTGTTGCAGAGTGTGGGAAGTAGTGAACTCTCTCTTGATTCCATAATTTTTGCAAAAATCAATAAAATGATTTGACTTGTAGTCACCTCTATTGTTTGACCTTATCACTTTGATATATTTACCAATTTATTTTTCAACCAAGTTTTTGAACTCTAAAAAATTTTCAAATATGCCTGATTTTGAAACCAATCAATACACCCAAGTTTTTCTTGAGTAATCATCAATGAAGGTTAGGAGATACTTGGATTTGTTCAAAGAAGGGGTTTCCATAGGACCACACAAATCTGTATGGATTATCTCAAGATGTTGTTTAGCTCTGTTGGATTTACCAATAGGAAATTATATCCTATGTTGTTTGTCAATGATGCACTTTTCACACACCTATTTTGTGTCTTCAATTAATGGTAGACCTTCAACCATTTTTAGTGTTTTGACTAAAATCAACCCATTAAAACTAAGGTGACCATATCCCTTGTGCCAAATCTTACTTTCACTCATTTCACTCAACCTTAGTGCTTGGTTACCATGAGTAAAATGAATAGGAAACATTCTATCACTTGTTATTTCTGCTCTTGCAACAATTGCATTCTTTTTTTTTATCTCTTATTATGCACTCATTATTATCAAAAGTCACTTGATAATTGTGTTCTAACATTTTTCTAACAGACAACAAATTCTTTTTGAGTGTTGGAACCAATAATGTTTCATTGATATTTTCACTTCACCATATTCTATTGTAACTGCAATGGTACCCTTACCTTTGCTTCCATGAGAATTATTATCTCCTAGTACTATAGTACTTTGATGCTTTTGATCCAAATTGACAAATAGATTCTTGTTAAATGTCATATGTGAAGACAATCTAGAGTCTATATACCACACATTATTTTCACTAACATTTGTATTGAAGCAAGAAATGAACAAATTTTGCTTATCTTCAATAGTGCTATGAGCAATTCTCTTTTTTGTTTCACCTTGTGATGCAAGGGCATCCAAGGTTGAGGTAGGGGCATTATTTGTCCTCGGTGAAACTACATAGGGTGTTTGTACTTTGGTCAATGTTACTCGATTGCAGCCTTGACCAATGGTCTTGGTCATTGAAGGAAGCTCAATCACTAAAGGAACTCGGTAGTCTTTGGTGCTCGGTGAAAGTGTTACTTGGTCATGCCTACGGTGCTCGGTCGACACTGGTGATTGGTGATGCTTGGCGTGCTTGGTTATTTCACTGATGCTCGTTAGTTCTAGTTTACCGACTGGAGTTCTGTGTGATTTGTTGGGTGGACTTGGTGCATTTATTGTTTGCATCATTGTTGGATTCTCCTAAGTGGATTTGGAGGCTGACATGTTGAATTAAATGTTTTTATACAATTTGTAAACTGACTTGTATGACATTTAATATTTGATGGGAGGAGTTAAGGGTTTCATCAAACCGACTTGTGGCTGATGATTAGTATTTAAGGGGTGCTTAGATAGATGTTTAGAGGGGAGACATGATGGATAAGCTTGAAAGTTGAAGTTGGCAAAATTGTGGAAAAGGTCTTGCATGATCTTGCAGATCAGATTTTATCTGATAGTTTGTAATAGTAGAGCTAGTGGTTTTCACACTTGCAAACAAGGAGATTGCTTGGAGGCTTGTGAGCTCAAGTTTAGCTCTACCTTAGGGTTTCCATCAGCTTCTGATTGTCTTCAGAGATGAAATGGCTGAGATTGTATTGGTTATGTGTGTGGATCTTGCAGAAGTGTTATTGATTGTAATTGGCCCTAATCTAGAAGGCCTTACAACCGGGCATGTTAATGCAAATTACTTGAAATAATTGTGGTGTTATCTATTGTATTTTGTTTTTTGCTGTGTAATTTTGACGCTTTAAGGTATGAACTATCCTTAATTGGATCCTTCTCACCTTGTCTGCATCAGGTGGTATCAAAGAAGAGTAGATCTTGTGGAGTAGAAGGTTGACCTAACAAGGTTGATCTTGCGAAGTTGATCTTGTTGGTGAAGAGATCATGTGATCTTGATTATAGATCTGTGGCACTGAACTTGTGGAATCTTGCTCTAGTTCTTCTACAAGGTTGCAGGTTGCGATATGACTTACAGGTTGAAGGTTGAAGTGTTACTGATTGTAATTGGCCCTAATCTAGAAGGCCTTACAGTCGGGCATGTTAATGAAAATTACTTGAAATAATTGTGGTGTTATCTGTTGTATTTTGTTTTCCGCTATGTAATTTTGAAGCTTTAAGGTATGAACTATCCTTAATTGGATCCTTCTCACCTTGTCTGCATCAGGTGGTATCAAAGAAGAGTAGATCTTGTGGAGTAGAAGGTTGACCTAACAAGGTTGATCTTGCGAAGTTGATCTTGTTGGTGAAGAGATCATGTGATCTTGATTATAGATCTGTGGCACTGAACTTGTGGAATCTTGCTCTAGTTCTTCTGCAAGGTTGCAGGTTGCGATATGACTTGCATACAACTTGGAGATTGTCACAAGGTGGTTGGTGAGGGTTTTCTATAGAGGGTTTTTGCATATCTTTAAAGATGCCTTTGAGAAGATTGGACCCTAGAGTTATTGCTAACCTCTGTGATACTATGGAATCTAGGATTACAGAGAAGGTGAAATCAGATTTTAGATCTAAGATGGAACTAATGAAGAATGACATGGTCATCAAGATCATGAGAGTTTTTAATGGTGTACCTCGGAATGTTGGTACTAAAGATAGCTATGAGGAAGCTGCTGAAGAATTTGAACATGCTAGATCTAGTGGTGATGATTGGAGGGACAGATCTGGTGGAGATAACTACTCGGTTACATAGATCTGAAGCTCGGTTAAGTAGTAGTTACCAAATGGAAGTCTCTAACTTCTCTGGAACTTTGAAACCTGAGAACTTGATTGACTGGATCGGTGAACTTGAAGATTTCTTTGAGCTGGAAAAAATTGAAGACCCTCTTAGTGTGAAGTTGGAACAGAAAAAATTGAAAGGACATGCTGCTCTTTGGTTGAAGGAACTACAAAGAGAAAGAGAAGATAAAGGTGAAATGAGGATCAATCAGTGGAGGTTGATGGTGACTAAGTTGAAAGCTAAGTTCATACTAGTTGACTATGAGCTTGACTTGTTTAAGAAGTTGCAGAATCTGAAACAGAAAGATTTAACTATTGAAGATTATACTAAGGAGTTCTACAAACTTACTATTCGGTTTGGACACTGAGAGCTTGGTAAGGAAAAGGTAGCTCGGTATGTGAATGGTCTAAGATTTAATATTTAGGATGAGCTGGTATGCTAAAGATTGATTCTATTGAAGATGCTTATCAGTATGCTCTAAAGGCAAAAGATAAATTGAAGAGGAAACAACATAGTAACTCCTGAGGAAAGGAGAAAGTTGATCACTCGGTGAAGGATAAATTGATTGATGCAGAAGATGAACCGAAACCTATTGAATCAAAGAAGAAGATTGGTAGGGTTATCTTTAAAGGTACTTGCTATAACTGTGGAGAGGAAGGACACTGTTCTTTTGAGTGTACACAAAAGAAGGTTGGCCAATGAATTGCTGTGGTAAATGAGAACATTCATAATGAACTTGAATCAGAGAACTTTCTACTTCAACGAACATTGCTCGGTACAAAGGGGGAACCTTGTTAGAGGAACAACTTGTTTAGGACCCGATGCAAGTCTAGAGGTAAAATCTATGATGTTATTGTTGATATTGGTAGTACTGATAACCTTGTTATTGAGGACCTGGTTCAGAAACTTGGTTTAAATAGAATGAAACATCCACATCCTTATAGGATTGGTTGGTTGCAAGATGATCATGCTTTGGAAGTTAGGGAACAATGCTTCATTGATGTTTAGATTGGCCAGTATAAGGAACTTGTGTTGTGTGACATTGTGGAGATGAACAGTTGCCATATATTGCTCGATAGACCTTGGCAATTTGATTGCAGAGCTATGTATGATTGTGTGAAGAATGTGTTTACTGTTGAGAAGGATGGTAGGAAGTTTTCACTGATGCCTTTAATGGATAAAATGATCGATAGGAAAAGCCTGAGTATTGGTAGCTGAGTTGGGTTGGCAGATCCAGAAAAAATGAATGATCAATTTTGGTAACTGACCTATGCATTGTCAAAGAAAGACTTGAAGAGACAGAGGAAGCTGAAGTGGAAAAGTATGCAAGTTGAGAAGGTGGATGACTTGTATGTGAAGAACCAGTTCAGGATTTATGTGCTGAATCCTAGAAGATGTTCTTCTCACATATGAACATCTTTTGGCACCTGGGGTGTCTGATGTAGGGGCATCCAAGGTTGAGGTAGGGGCATTCTTTGTCCTCAGTGAAATTGCATAGGGTGTTTGTATTTTGTCTGGTGTTACTCAATTGCAGCCTTGACTGATAGTCTCAGTAGTCTCTAGTGCTTGGTGATTTTTTTACTTGGTCATGCCTATGGTGCTTAGTCAATGCTAGTGCTCGACGATGCCTGGCGTGCTTGGTTATTTCACTGATGCTCGGTAGTTCTAGTTTACCGCTTGGAGTTTTGTGTGATTTGTTGGGCTAACTTGGTGCATTTATTGTTTGTATCATTATTGGATTCTCCTAAGTGGATCTGGAGGCTGACATGCTAAATTAAATGTTTGTATACAATTTGTAAACTAACTTGTATGCCATTTAATATTTGATGGGAGGATTTAAGGGTTTCATCCTATACACACAAAAGTAGTGGACTTCTATGAATCATTACATGCAAGGAAACTCAAGAATGAGCCCTCACAAATCAATCCATAGCTCTCTATGTATGGAGTTGCAAGATTGTAAAATTGCTCTCAGCTAGAGCTATGAAGCTAATGACCTTGCTAGTCAACCACACAATGAGAGATTTAAGTGAAGACAAGGGAAAGAATGCCAATATCTCCAAGAAATCAAATGAAATGAAAATGCAAGTAAACTAAGAATGAAGATGCAAGCTAAGCTAAATGATAACAATGCAATTCTTGAAAGGAAATCTAATCTATGAAAGGAAAGTCAAACTAGACTATGAAAGGAAAGTACAAGTCTTACAATCCCTCCTAATTAAGCTATGTGAGATTAATCTATAGCATAAAGGAAATCTATACTAAGAATGCCATGATTATGAAACTATGAAAGAAAACTAAATGAAATGCAACAACAATGTCTTCAAAGCTTGGATGTAAGGATGTCTTCAAAGAGCTCCAAATGACCTAGAAAACCTACAGCATAACATTAGCATAAAACATGAATGATCTATATATGCAAATGAGGAAGAGAGCTCTCCTTTTATAAGAAATGAAAAGGAATGGACCATGGAGATTAAGAGGCAAAAGAATTAATCAACAGTGAAGCATCAAATAAGAGCAATCCATGTGCACAAGTATCCTCCAATGAGAAAATAAGAGTTGACTTTTGTGTCCATATAAGACAAAAAGTGCTTTTCTCATTTTTATAAAATAAGGATAATGCTTTATTTGTGCAACTTATGATAAGAGGAAAAGGTGGGGGCTTTTTATTTATTAAAAGGGGAGGAAATATTCCTTTTAATAAATAAAGACTTAGGATAAAATGGTTAGCCCAAGGCAAATAATCGAAAATGATGAAATAGGATTTGATCAAGGAAATTGATATAATTGATAAAATGTTGATTTTTGAAAATATTGATTCAGAGATTTGATAAATTGCTGAATGGGGGCCCAAAGTCTAGGTGACCATTTTAGGGTGCATACATTTGCCCCTCTTTAACTAATGTGTGATCAATATAGGAACACATGCAGTCAAAGAAGAATTGAAATGTGAGATCGATTTGGGATCACAAAACAACCTAGATGTGTGTTCATTTTGGGAACACATCAAGACAAAAATAAGAAAAAGCTGAGAGACAAGATCAACACTGTCACTGTTGGGTGCAAATCAAGCCTTAGACAGAACTATCACTGTCACTGCTAGGCAATAATCAAGTCTGAAAAATAGGAGATAAAAATCAAAAGATAAAATCACCACCATCGCTGCTAGGTGATAATCAAGTCTCAAAATAAGAATCTCAAGCTGAGCTGAATGATAAAGTTGAATCAAAGATTAAAGCTGATAGGTACTGCTCCCTTAGAATCAAAATTGAAATCAGGTAGGGGAGAACAGGAAATTGATAAACTTGATCAAGTCACTAGAAATCATAATCGAAGAATAAGACAATAGGATAACCATTAGGCAGTGAAAACATGCCCTAGTTTGACCAAGTCAAACTCATAAAAATGAAGTGAGTGAAAATGAATGATAGACTAGAAGGTCAAAAGAGATGAGGGTGAAGAAATGAAGATGCCCCAACAAAGATCAAAGGATTAAGCCTCAAATGGTCAGCCAACTGCGTAGATGAGGGTGAAATTAAGAAATGTGATTTTGACTATCAAGATGAACTTAGATTTTGATTTTGAGTCCAAAAATAGATCCAGGACGTCGAAATTAGCTAGGGGTGCAATTTTTATGCAATTTCGAGGGGTTTTGAAAATTAGGTCAAAAAGTCAAAATGCTATAAAAGGGGTAAAAAGTGTCATTTTCAAAATCATTTGACTTTTATTGATTTGAGAATTGTGAGAGCTTAGAGAGAGAAAATGGCCTAGCAAGCAAGATTTCCCATCCACAAGCATCAATTCGAGCTAGCCCAGTTGCACAATCGGCCTCCACACTATCCTGCCCTAGTATGTTTTTGGAAAATGTGCCTATTTTGAGTCATTTATTGCATTTAATATGCTTTTAGCACATTTTAAAATTTTTTTAAAGTTCAAATTTTGAGATTAGGGTGAACTATTGTGCAATACTTTAGAAGTATTACGCCCTTTAGGGAGAAACATCACGTGATACTTCGCGGGTCCCCAAAGTATTGCACGTGTATAAACACCAATATCGCACGATAACTGGCAAAGTATCGCATGATATTGGGAAAAGTATCACATGAACAAAGGTATATCACGCTATTATAGAAAGAAGTATCGCATGATACTTGTGCCAAAAGTAGTATCGCCCAAGTGCAAAATTTGATATTTTAAGTATTTTTGAGCAAAAAATGACATGGGTCTAGACAAGTTTATGTTGTATATGTCTTGTACTAATTTTTAGACATTCATCATGATATGGTCTGACATCTGGCTTGGTTTAATGGTTTGTAGGAGCACTTTTTGGTGCTACTCATTAGAGCGCCGAAGGTGGTGGGGCTGAAGTGCACCCAAGATCTTGATGATCCGAGCAAGGCTGACTTGAGAGCGATGAGATTTGGATATCTGGTGCGGTTCCTAGATATCTAGGCTGATCATGGGTTGTTGACTGCTCTTGCCAAGAAATGGCACAGTGAGCACAACACCTTTCACTTGCCCATAGGAGAGGCATCCATCACACTGGAGGACGTCTATTAGATTCTCCAAGTACCATGCCATGGAGAGCCGGTGAGTAAAATAATGCTTTAAGATATAATTGTTTAAATATAATGTTCCCATATGATGAAAACTAACATAATTGTTTGCTGGCACAGGTGTACTATGATCAAGATGCCACTGAGGGCCGACATGCTATCCAGGACATGTTTCAGGATGTCATTATCATTGACAGACATGTCAACTGGGAGCGACTAATTGATGATTTTGGCAGAGACTTCCCAGTGCCATGCATTGTTGCTTCCATCATCTCACAGGCCCTGATGACTGATTATAGTCAGAAGGGATTCCCTCTCGGATGGGGCAGACTGCTGGTTGACTTGGTAGGAAGACCTCAGTGCATGGCATGGGGACCTACCATACTGGCAGAGATGTATCATGAGTTGCACGAGATCATCTACAGGGATGGTCAGACATGGGCTTGCGGTGCCATCCTGGCACAAGTGTGGGCTTGGGATCACATCATTGTGATATGGCCCAAGATTCAACCGAGGGAGTGGAGATACCCATACATATATAGGTACTGAGGATTCATATCACATGCCCATACTAGGGATGTGACATACTATAGGTAGATCCTAGATGAGATGACCTCGTTCACATGGAGGCCATACAAGGATGCTGAGGCATGGGGGGATGCAGAGGATGAGCTGAGCTATATGCTGTGTAGCTGACCATTAGTTGGCTAACATTCTGAGATTGTCAAGAGGTTCTGCATCACACAAGTATGGTAACAATTCGGGAGGCAACAGCGGGTCTCCACAGAGACTACTACTTATACTAGGACACGAGATGAGGAGGGACATGGGTGGCTACCCATGTTAGATTATTAGTAGGCCATTGCAGAGACAAATGACATCAGGAGGGAGCCTTTGGAGTACCTTCCTAATATGGCAGATGCAGGATCTAATGTAGCATATAAGGCTGAGTGGTGGAGGGCACCATTCCCTCGTTTCATAGTACTTGATGCTCCAGTAGCGACTCAGGGTGGAGATGGGGATGATGGGGGAGATGGAGGAGATGGAGGGAGAGGGAGAGGGAGAGGGATGGAGAGGGGGGAGGGATTAGGATCAGGTGGCTAGAAATGGCCATGAGGACAGAGATTAGTGACCCCTGAGGATGAGGCAAGGCCAGCTCACCGATAGGCAAAGGTACAATAGGATCAGCCTGTAGGAGGGGATGGCTTGAGAGCCAGGATCCAGGCCCTAGAGATGGAGATGCAGTAGCTATGCATCACCATAGCAGTGAGAGACCAACAACTAGCTAACATGAGGGTAGAGAGAGATCAACAGATCACTGATCTCAGGGTAGAGATAGCACACTAGTAGCAGGCGACATAGGCTGATGCAGTAGAGATTCAGAGAGAGTCAGCATGAGCTCCTTATTACCATGGACTCTACCTATAGGCTGTACCCGAGGGATAGAGAGAAACATCTTACTCTTAGAGGGTAGGTAGATTAGATATGGTGCTAGATAGGGCAGTAGCACCACCTCCACCACCACCATGTCATGGGGAGAATCAGATCTAGGTTTAGGGCTTAGGTTTAGATATTTTGAGACATATCCTGAGACTTGTGATCTAGATTTTGGGATCTCATATTGTATGTTGTATGATGACATTAAGTTATATATGAGATTACTAGATGTTCAATTTATCTTATGTTTACATCTCACTTGTGATGGATGTATCAGTTTATGTATTGTCTTGTCATTTTGCTCAAAATGTATGTTTATATGCTCATGTATATTCTCTCTCATAGATGTATGTTTAATTCTCATGTGTATGATATAGACTCGTGTTTCTGAAAATGATATTTTTTGAGATATAAATATGATGATAAGATTAACCCCTTGTGATGACAAGAACAGGTTTGAGATGAAAGACAAAGAGTGAAAGACATGATCGAGAAAAGGGAAGATGACCGCCATTGACTGACAAGTCCACGTAAGATGAAAAGGAGAGCTCTCTCCATATGCAAAATGCAAAACTAAACTAATATGAACCTAGGAATGCAAGCTACTATGAAAAGTGGTTGACTTGCAAGGTCACAATGCTTATAGACATCTAATTATCATCATCGAGCATTATTGGTAGCGTCGTAAGATCATACAATACACACTAGTATAACTATGTGGATCTGAATATGATCTATATCAGATAGGAATGTGGGAATCCCACCTAGCCATCAAAGACATGTAGGTCAAGATGACTAATGTACTGAGATAACCTAAGTTTGTTATGGTGAGATTATGCTTGTATCAAGGCACATGAAATTCAGGATAGCTATAAGCATGCACTCACAAAACAGTCAAGGATAATACCTTGTCAATCCCTAGTGTCAAGTAAGACCAGCATAAATTCTCATGACAGTTAGGATCAACGAAATATACCCACAAGTAGATAAAGAAATAAAACATGTTCTCATACCCTCAGTCTTCTAGCTATGCATCATTGGAAACTTCTCAGGGAGAGACCACTCATCAAAGAAATCATCATAGACAACACACACAATAAATAAAGTCAACATATCTCAACAAGTCGAGTTTTTAAGTGCGTGTGTGTTTGGTCATAGAGTCAAACTTTGAGTATCAAATTTTCTAATGAGTGATATCGCATCATAATAGATTGGGGGTGGAATATCTGATAAGTGTTGAGAAACACTCATCACTAGGGTAGTGTTGAAAAACATTGTTTGGGGTGGTGTTGAAAAACACCTGTTTGTGAAATGCCCCAAGAGACAAATGCACCTAAAGGACCTATGCAAATAGGTATGCCCCCTAGACAAAGACAAAGACCAATTCCAAACCAAGGTAACAAGGTCAAGTCATGATGGAGAATGACTAAGTGTCGAGGATGCATGCTAAAAGACAAGGGTGCAAAGGCCTCAAGTAGCGCCTGTTTCTAGGTTTTCACTACTTGGAGATTTTTTCAAAATTTTCAATTTTTTTGTATTTTTTGCTACCAAGGCGCCTGTTTCTAGGTTTTCACCAAGGCACTTTTTCTTTTTTTTAAAATTTTTTTTTGCATTTTTTTATTTTTTTGTATTTTTTCAGGACTTTCTATGCTTTTTAGGATTTTTTTAGCATCATATATGAATTTTTTTGGTATTTTTTTAGGATCAATAAATATGTACAAAGGATGCCCCCAGACTGAATAGGCATCATGGATAGAACTTCTTGAGGTGCAAAACATTAATAGGGTCAGGGAGCTGTTCCCCCTATTCATCAGATAGAAAGTAAGCACCTATCCCAAAAGCAGCAGTAATAATGTATGGTCCAAACCAATTAGGTTCAAATTTGCCCTTTTGTTCTCGATGTTGTTGGTTCTTAGGATTCTCACGCAAGACAAGATCTCCTACTTGAAATTCTCTAGGGCGAACCTTCTTGTTGAATGCTTTGGACATACGCTTTTGGTAGACTCTCATGTGATCAAAAGATGTTCTTCATTTCTCATCAAGAAGTTCTGATTCTTGCAATCTCATGGCACAATAATCTTCATCTGTAATCAAACCTTTGAGAGAGACTCTAAGTGAGGGAATCTCTACTTCTAAAGGTAATACTGCTTCAGCACCATAAGTGAGGGCAAAAGGAGTAGCCCCTGTGGGAGTATGTATACTCATTCTGTAAGCCCATAAGGCTGGATTGATCTATAAATGCCAGTCTTGACCATTCTTGTGAACTGTTCTATGGATAATCTTAAGAATGATCTTATTAGAGGCCTCTGCTTGTCCATTTCCTTATGGGAAGTAAATGGAGGACCAATGCTATTTTATCTTGAATTTCTTGCAGAGGTGTGTAAGGTCCTTGTTTTTGAACTGACCTCCATTGTTAGTGATTATCTCAGAAGGTATCCCAAACCGACAAATGATGTGATTCAATATGAACAAAGAAATTGTCTTTCTTGAAGCAATAGAGAGTGGAACGGCTTCGACCCATTTGGTAAAGTAGTCAGTAGCAATAATTATGACTTTATGTCCACCTGATGAGTTGGGATGAATTTTCCCAACAAGGTCAAAGGCCTAGCGCTGAAATGGCCAATGAGAAATAGAAGGAATATGCTCCCTACCTAGAGCATGAATCAGGTTTCCATGTTTCTAACATTTTTCACAAGACTTGGCAAAAGCTATAGCATCCATCTGCATTGTGGGCCAATAATACCCTACCCTAAGCAACCTTTGGGCCATGGCAAGACCATTGGAATGTCCTCCACAAATGCCCTTGTGGATGTCAACTAACGCTCAGTTGGACTCATCCTTTTCTTAGCACCTAAGAAGTGTCCCATCTAAACCCCTCCTATACAGATCACCAGAGATAAGGGTATGGTGAGAGGCATTACGGACAAGGTTTCTTCATTCAAATCGGTTAAATGATTCAAGAATGATGCCATCATGAAGGTACAAATATATAGCACCATAATGGGAAGACTCGTGAGTGACCAAGGTAAAAATGACATGGGTTTCAAAGGAGTCAAAGATGGGATGGTGTAGCTCTTCCACCAGGAATTGAAATCTTGATTCGTGTTGTTCCAATTGAAGAAGTGAAGCTAATGTAGCCATAGCATCTGCAGCATTTTTTTTTTTCTAGGGATTTGTTGAAATATTACAAATGTGAAATAGTGTCACAATGAATCAACCATCTTTTTGTAAGGTATCAGCTTATCATCCTTAGTTTGGTACTCTTCCTTTACTTGGTTGATAATTAATTGTGAATCCCCAAAGATATGCAACTCTATAATTCCCCATTCTATGGCCATTTTCAATCCATTGGTTAAGGCCTCATATTTAGCAATGTTGTTTGTGCATGGGAACAATAGTTTATAGGACTTGGGAATAGTACACCCATGAGGGGAAACAAACAACACCCCAGCTCCTGATCCATTTTGCATATTTGAACCATCAAAGAACATTTTCCAAGTATGCATGGTCATGTACATGATATGCTCATCTGGGAATTCCACTTGAATAGGCATGCTATCCTTGACTGGGAAATCAGCAAGTTGATCTACAATAGCTTGCCCTTTTATAGCCTTACGCTCAATGTACTCTATATCAAATTCTGACAAAACCATCATCCACTTAGCAAGTCTCCCCATGAGAGCAGCCTTACTAAGAAAATACTTAAGAGGATCAATTTTTGCAACAAGATGTATAGTATGGGCAAGCATGTAGTGTCACAACTTTTGGGAAGAAAACACTACCGCAAGACAAGACTTTTCAATACTATTATAATTGATCTCATAAGATACTAGAGTATGGCTAATGTAGTAGATGGCTCTTTCCTTCCTCGTATCATCAAGTTGAGCCAACAATGCCGCCAAGGAAGATTTTGTCACTGAGATGTATAAAATCAATGGTTTTCCTGGGATATGAGGCATCAAAATTGGAGGATTAGCCAAGTATTGTTTTATTTGATCTAGGCTCTTTTGGCAATCCTCATTCCAAACACAGGTGGCTCCCTTATGCAATGTCTTGTTGAATGGTTGTGCTCTGTTTGCAAGCTATGAAATAAACCTCCGTATGGATTGGAGTCATCCTTGAAGACTTCTCATCTAACTAATGTTCTTAGGAGGTAGCATATCTAATATCGCTTGAACCTTTTCAGGATCCACCTCTATTCCTTTGGCTGAAATTATGAATCCTAGAAGTTTACCTAAGGTAACCCCAAATGCACATTTTTTTGAATTCAATCTTAACTGAAACTGCTCCATTTGATCTAGAATTACTTCCAAATCTTGTAGGTGTGTACCCCTTTTCTTAGACTTGGCCAAGGTATCATCCACATAATCCTCCATGTTTTTATGCATCATATCATGAAATATTGTGGTCATAGCTCTTTGGTATGTGGCTCCTACATTTTTTAATCCAAATGGCATGACGTTCCAACAATAGGTTCCCCATGCACATGTGAAGGCTGTCTTTTCTTGATCCTGAGGAGCTATTTTTATTTGGTTATAACTAGAAAAAAAATCCATTAAAGAGTATATCTCATAGCCCGCAATCATATCCACTATCATGTCTATGTTAGGGAGTGGAAAGTCATCCTTTGGGCAAGCTTTGTTAAGATCTTTGAATTCTATGCATACACGAATGGACCCATCATGTTTTGAAACTAGAACAATATTTGAGATCCACTCGGCATAGTCGATAGGTCTAATAAATCCTACTCTTAAGAGCTTTTCTAATTTAGCCTTAACAAGGAGAGCTATATGAGGGTGCATTTTCCTCAACTTTTGTTTCACTGGTTTAATTCCTGGAGCTATAGATAAGTGATGCCTAATAAGACTAGTGTCAAGCCCTAGCATGTTTGAATATGTCCAATAAAACTTGATTTTCTTCTTTTGTAAGAATTTTGTGTATGCCTCTTTTTCTTGCACTGACAGAGACTGACCTAGATGAATCACTTGTGGAGCCTCTTCTGTATTCAAATTTACTGGTTGTGTAGGCTCAATAAGAACTAATGACCTATCTTGGAAATAACTCGGTAGGTTATTAAGTACCCCATCCTTAGGTGCCTCAAAGAGGTTTTCATCTTTGGATACGTCCTTTCTTTTTACTTTTTTGGGTTCTGACACCGCCACATAGTGGTTTTTGCCATCAGAACCATTTATCTTTTTTTTCTTTTCTTTTATTTTGCGACTGAGGTATTTAATATCCGGCTCCGTCATACTTGTTGTAGGTTCACTGGTGGAAGAGACTATGGGTTCAAGAGAATTCATGTAGCAAGCTATTTCATAGTCATTGTGAAAAGTGAGAAGCCAAGGCTCTTGACCAAGTTGTGACCAATCAATCAAATGATGGTTGACAAGGGGTAGGTTAATGACTAGTTCAACATTATTGATACGAAATGCAGTATCCCTGGTGATTGTAGAGTTAGGGTCTGTCAAGTCTCCCTCTAAGATACCTGAATCAGGACTCATCCTACCAAACGAAGCATCATCCACTAAGGAAATTTGAGGAGTCCAATCATCTAGTCCTACACTAGGTTCATTGGTCACATCAGGTTGAGTACTATAGGTGTGGACAACATCCATGTCTAAATCAACTATTGCATCTGAAAGTGAGTCCCATTTGAACTCATGTGAGTCTATCTCTGAATTAGTATTTGGGCCTCATGATGTAGAAGCCTCAAGGTTAGGAAGGATCTCCCCTTCTCTGGCATTAGTGTTATTACTATCCATCGTAGCTAGGATAGAAATGATTTCCATTGTCAATCTAGCATTCATATAGTCACTATCCATCGCAGCTAGGATAGGAGGACTATCAATTGTCAGATCTTTTGAATCTCCCCAAAGGAGAGCTATTGAAGGTACCCAATCATCAAACATGTCTTGCTGATTAGAAAGATTAGGTGTGTAGTCTGATTCATTGTCACTGTCCGTCGCAGCTGAGACATGGATGCTTGTTTGTTTCACATTTTCAAAACCTAAGCCAACTGTTGACTTAGTCCTATGACCAAAAAGAGTATGGTTGAGTGGTTCAGCCTTGGCATCTAACCTATGATTGAGAGGGCCATGACCTAGGTAGCCCATGTTGGTGACCAATGTGTATCATTTCCCATAAGTCTTAGGAGATGGAGAAATTTTTTCATTATGCAGGTACTTTTCTTCTTTGTATATCCAATCTCTAACAGCCACCTCTTCTTTCTCATGCTGAATAGGTACTGAAGACTCTACAAAAGTATCGAATAGAGTCATGGCTGAAGATGAGGGGTGCATCTCTTGTGATGGTTTACCATAGGACCTAGGTGAAATTGGAAATTTTGTAAAGGAGTCAATTTGATATCCTCCCATACCAAGGTCTATGGACTTGAATTTACCTTTACATTTCTCAAGAGTTGCCACAAAATTGTCCGCTTCTCTATTTAAGGGAACATGGGCCCCTGCTGAAATGGTATTAATAGATAAGGTACTATCACTTGGTATGCAGACTTCTACGCCATTGTATGGAAACTTGACACATTGGTCATAGGTAGATGGTACTGCTTGCATGTCATGAATCCATGGTCTACCTAGTAGGATGTTGTATGCTAGAGGACCAGCATCAACGATTTGAAACAAAATGTCCTTTTCAATAGGACCAATTCTGACTGGAAGAATAGTTAACCCCTAAAAACTTCTCTCAGCCTCATCACAGGCTTTGATAGTAATTTTCTTCCTGGTATCAATGGCATGCTCCGAGTAACCCAGGTTTTTTAGAAGACTTAGAGAAAAAATATTGAGCACAACACCCCCATCTATCAACACATGTCTAACATAGGTTTTATGGATCATGACTTTAATGTGAAGGGCAAGATTGTGCGGATGGCTCAAGGCTTTATCATCTTCTTCAAAAAATGTAAGGTAATGTGGGCTAGCCAAGTGGTTGACCATGTTCTAGAATTGGTCGACATCTATATTATTAGGGAGATTTGCTGCATGCAAAGCATCCTCAAGGACATGCTTGTGTCTAGGAGACAATTCTAAGAGCTCAAAAATAAAAATTTGCACTGGTGTTAGCTGTAACTGATCAACAAGATTGTAACTCATATTAGGACCAACTGCAGACTTGGAAGGAACATTTTTGGACATTGGTTGCTTGGACTTGCTAGAGTTAGGACATCTAATGATAATAGGACCTTGGGACTGACCCCTAGTAATAGCATTGAGAGGCTAAGATGACCTTCAAGATTTAGGACCTCTAAGCACAATAATGGGTCTTTCATCAAATATTGGAGGTGAGCTTACATCATAGTCATGGGGATCATTCCCTCTCATCATGTTGACATCATTGTTCGCAACCTCAAGCATATTAATGACATTTTCCACAGCTGTATAGGTATAATTGATTGCAGCCTTGCCATTCTTGTTTTGAGAGGTCTCCCCCTTCTCATACTTAGGCAAGGGCTCCTTAAAGGCCTTGTGGTCTGCATTTTTGGTCAACCCATCAACTTGTAATTTCTCACTCTCAATAAGGTCTTGAACAAGATGTTTGAGTTTAAAACAACCTTCAATGTCATGTCCAATCCCATTATGGTATACACAGTAAGCTTTCTCATTCCACCAATAAGGTTTAGGATCTGGTATGCAAAACTGTGTAGGATCCTGAGGTTGTGCCAAATTATGAGCAATCAAGGTCTTAAAAATGTCTACATAAGAGTCTCCAAGCTTGGTTAATTTCCTCTTTCTTGACTTAGGCTTATTTTGATACTTGGGCTTGTGCTCTTGTTGGTCTAAGGATGTTTGCAGCTTCATAGCTTGAACTGTATTAGATAGATTAAGAACTCCTTGTTCCTTAAGGTTGTGGAGAGTCAACAACTCCATCATTGACTACGTGCTTATTTTTATTCCAATATGAGTTCTTTTTGTCCTTATTGTTGTTGTTGTTGTTTTGGCCATTGTTGTTGTTACTTTGTTTGACCAAAATACCTTGTTCTTTTAGAACATCCTTGATGCGACATGCAGTTTCTACCATAGTGTCAAAAGAATTAAAGACCATTTTTCTAACTTCATATCTTAGTCCTGGCACTAGATTGCTCACGATGATATCAATCCTTTCTTCCTCAGGGATGGTCCTAGAATATTTGGAGCATAAGCATCTCCACCTTTGTAAAAATGTCACAAAGGGTTCCCCTTGATTCTATTTTAATTTACACAAATCAAGCATGGTGACCGACATTGATAGATTATATGCAAAATGCTACACAAACCTTTGGACAAGTTCTTTAAAAGTTTTGATAGGAGGGGTAATGTTAGTAAACCACTCCATAGATTGGCCTTTAAGGCTCCTTGGGAATAATCTCATAAGGTAGGAGTCCTCATGATGAAATTCAAAGCTCATGATATAGAACTATTGTACATGGTCATGGGGGTCACCACTACCATCATATTTGTCATATGTGGGGATTTCAACCTTTCTAGGAAAATCTACCATAACCACACTTTTGTCAATGGGATTGGGACATATGGAGTCCAAGTTGAAGGAACTCTTAGGAGCCATCATTTTTTCCATAGTCTTTTGCATCTGCTTAATCACCTCATCAGTTGAAGGGTTTTTCTTCTTAATCTTTTGGTCCACATCAAAGTTGTATGGGACTTTTGCACCCTTATTGATTAGACTTTCTAAGAATTGATCCTTATTTTTCTCTACATACTTCTCCACATATTGTTGGAAGGATGGTTCTTGTTACATTGTCATAAAATCAATAGTGTCAAAGTTGGCATTACTTCCTCCATGTTGAGAGCCATGATGAGCTCATTGGGAGGGTTGTCTTGAATGTCTAGGAGGTGATTGTCTCCTATGATGGTTATACTAAGAAGTCCTTCTTCCTCTGGGACTAGGTGATCTTGATGGGGTCCTTGATCTACTTCTAGCTCTTGGACTTGGTGAGGGAGTAGATGGTGGAGAGTTGGTTCCAATATTGGTACTCCTATTGTTGAATTGATCATGGAGTTATTGTGCTAGGAGCCTATCTTGTTCTTCTTGTGCGGCTCTTCTCCTTATGTCTCGCAAAGCTCATTCCTCATCCTCCAATTGTTTGAACCTTTCTTCCTTAGCATCTTGTTCATCCAAGAAGGCTTGTTTCTCCCTCTCAATGCACCTCAACCTGTCACTTGTGTATCATGAGGTGTCTCTAAGTGGAGAATGTTGTCTTGAATGTCTAGATACATTAGCTGCATTGATATGAGCATCACCAGATTCATTGTTTTGGTCTTCATGTTGTGACCGTGTATTTGAGTGAGCTTGCCTATGATGTCTCTCAACTTGTTGATGAGCATCTAGATACCTTGTGTTGATAGGAGGTGATCTAGGTGGACTATCAAAAGAAGACCCAACAGACATCATGTGACCTCTATGTCGTTGGAACATGTCATTAAGAGTTTGATTCATTGCTTCTCTTTTTTGTCTAGTGAAGGTGTAACTCATATCCATATTTGATGAAAAAGGTGCTAAAGAGGAACTCAATTCATTGGGATTACTCTTTGGGTCAAAGCAAACCTCAGACTCACTCTTAGGGGATTGATCAAAAATGGGTTCTTTTCCCTTTTGCTGTTGATGAGTCTTAACCAAGGGTAACTGATTAAAGACAATTGGGGGTCATTTTCCTTGATTCACTTGGTACCTTGTTGTAACTGACATGAAAGAAAAGGATTCTTGAAGATAAGACAATCTCTCAAAGTGTCAACACCAAACTCAGATAATTAAAGTTCTCTAATGTCCAAAAAGAGATAGAAAGATAGAAATTGCAAATGGTGTTACCAACACTGTCAAAGAGGTGCTAAAATCAAAGGATCAATATCCTTGCACATTTGAACTAGGAGGATGGACTTAGCCAAATTGTATAATTGAAATTGAATTTGAGTGGAAATGATTTGGACAAAAAGAGTACTAGAATTCTCCAAGAATGTTACTAACAAGTCTAGAGATATACTTTCTCAACAGGAATAATCTTCTAACTTGACAATTCTTCCCAAGGTGACTTTGTAAATTGAATGACACTACCCCTAGAGGGCTAAAACAAAAATTCAGGGTAAAGACAAGCTTCCAGCGGTAAGATAAGTTACCATCCTAAAGACCCAGCCAACTAAAAGCAACTGCAAAATGATTGAAACCAGGTATATAGTAGAAAATTATTAGGTGACACTTTCTAAGCTAACCAGGTGATATTTCACCTTTCACCAAGTGATAGATCTCACAATAATCAGGTGATATACTCCAGGCAGGTCGGGCGATAGTCCAGCAGGGGCAAACTATCGCATGTTATTTCTCAGCAAGGCACATGATACTGTTGCAGAATTGTTCAACTCTTGACCAAAACTGTGCAAAATTTGCATTTTCGGGTCTGTTTGATCAAAAATTTTAGTTTGAGGGTTGATTTTTCAATTCCAATCACAATGACAGTAGTAAGTTGACAATTTTGCAAATAGTATGGGATCAAACGTGTCTTCAAGAACTTGAAACAAGGGCAAAAGCAACCTTGCCAAGACAAACACTTGTGATATCAGAATAGAAAAACACCCTATGAATCTATCGATTGTTTGAATGTTCAAGAACATTAGCACTGGTATTACACAATCGAAGACACTTCAAGCAATATCTATCCTAGAAAGTCAAGGCTCAATACTTAAAAACTTGGCCCACACTTGATGCTCCCTTGCCTCACACAAAGTGGTTGCCCACAATAGATATTGGCTTTTTCATGGAAGTGCCAAAGACACAATCAAAGGAACATAGATGGTGAGTAATCTTGGGGTGATTCAGGTTATTCCACTTGGATCAATCCTTGCACCAAGAAGCTAAGCGAAAAAATAGGGTGGCCTCTAACTATGGTTCTTAATAAGGGTTTCCATTCGTAGTACCCCTCTTGCTCCTCATAAAGGACTGGGACTTCACAGCCTCAAGAGTACCTTAAGAATTCTTGCTCAATATTTTCCTCATGGTCACAATCCCACAAGTACTCACATCAAGCGAAGACAAGCACTACGTCTACCAAGGTTTTGTGTCCTTGATAGCCTTGAGTTTATAGTGGGTCAAAATAGCCAGCAATAAGCTTGTCCCCACTTGGGTCATTCCTCTTGATTGCTCAAGAGCAGGCCCGCTAAAAGATTCTAACAATCTAAACAAAAATGGATCAACTTATGAGGTTCAAGGATTTTGTCTCACCACAAGGGTGAAGAACATACTCCTTTATCTCCAAGCCTTCTCCCAAACACACCAAGCAAAGGTTCAATTACCCTTTTGCTTTCAAAACCAAAGATGGGTCAAGATTTTTTGGTTCACCACAAGGGTGAAGAGCATACTTTTCCTACCACCCAAGAATTCCTAAAACAAGATATTAAGTGCCTATGAAATGAAACAACTAGCATATGCCACACTCAATAAAGAAAGCAATTAAACAAGCACTTGATTTGGGTTTTTATGCTTTGGGCATTCCTGCAAAAACTATTAGTAGCCCTTGTGCATTTGAAGCTTTCACATGCATTCTTTTAGCAAAATATTTCAAGCAAATGCACCTACAACCACAACTTGTTAGGCCAACAAGGTTAGAACAATCCAAGACCCAATTAGCTCTAAGCAATCCACTATCAAAAGTATTTAAAGCACTAGAGGTGGAACACTTAACTCGCCAAGTAAGTGTGAAGTGAGTCCAAAAAGTAGAACATTTAACTCTTCACAAAAACTCAAAGCAAGTCAACACTTTAGAAAACTAATGAGATCAAGTAAGCCTAAAAGGGAGAACTTTCTGGAACACTTAACGCTCTTTTCAAGTAGACCCCTCCCCTATGTATGAATGCTGACCTTGCATCCAAAGGGCGGTAATGAGGGGCGATTAGAAATAAGCGAGTCCAACACCCAAGTTAGCTAACAAGCTCAATCAAAAGTGCTCTTCAAGTGAGTCCAAAAAAGTGGAACATTTAACTCCTCACACAAACTCAAGGTGAGTCCACACCTTAGAAAACTAATGAGATCAAGAAAGCATAAAAAGGGGGAAACTTTGTGGAACACTTAACGCTCTTTTCAAGTAGACCCCTCCCCTATGTATGAATGCTGACCTTGCATCCAAAGGGCAATAATGAGGGGTGATTAGAAATAAGTGAGTCCAACACCCAATTTAGCTAACAAGATCAATCAAAAGTACTCTAAAGTTGCTTATCAATACTACTCACAAATGAAAAAGGGTTGAATCAATGAAATATTTAACTTTCCAAGAAAACATAGAGTGAGTCCACAAAGTGGCGCATTTAACTCCCTATGTAAACAAGGAATAAATCCATGCCTCCAATCACTTAATGAGATGTTTGATATTGGAAACCAAGAAGCATTCTCTTACACAAACTTGAAAAAAACAAATCTATGTTTTTTCATTCACCATTAAGAGCATAAAAGAGTTGTGTCTATGAAAGCAAGTAAACATTCAAGCCAAACTCATGAGAGGTTCTTTTTAGATTCAAAATCCAAATGAAAGTGTGAGAAACTAAGTACAACTATGGAAATTAATTCTGTCTAAGTGCAGGAAATAGAAATAGCAAGCTAACTAAATCAAGATTCAGCCAAAAAACCTCAAAAAGGCTCACTGCCAGGTATAGAAATAAAATGCAAACACCAAAATTATCATGCGACACTTTTTAGTGTACGGGGTTGATAATATTAGTTCAAGCGATACTCTGCTCTATACCTAGGTGATACTTCATCCAAGACTAGGCGACAGTTCCTGAAACAAGCGGGCGATACTTCCGACAGGCGAAGTATCGTTCATGTATACAGAGAACTATCGTGCAATATTCCTGGAATTATCATGTGATACACTAAGATAGAAAACCCAGAGACTGTGAATAATGTCCAAAAATCATTGAAAATATGATGAAAATGCAAATTTTAAGGACAAAGTTAATCCACTCTACCCCACGGTGGGTGCCAAAAATGTACACACAAAAGTAGTGCACTTCTATGAATCATTACATGCAAAGAAACTCAAGAATGAGCCCTCACAAATCGATCCATAGCTCTCTATGTATGGAGTTTCAAGATTGTAAAATTGCTCTTAGCTAGAGCTATGAAGCTAATGACCTTGCTAGTCAACCACACAATGAGAGATTCAAATGAAGACAAGGGCAAGAATGTCAATATCTCCAAGAAATCAAATGAAATGCAAATGCAAGTAAACTAAGAATGAAGATGCAAGCTAAGATAAACGATAACAATGCAATGTTTGAAAAGAAATCTAATCTATGAAAGGAAAGTGCAAACTAGACTATGAAAGGAAAGTACAAGTCTTACAATCCCTCCTAATTAAGCTATGTGAGATTAATCTATAGCATAAAGGAAATCTATACTAAGAATGCCATGATTATGCAAATATGAAAGAAAAATAAATGAAATGCAACAACAATGTCTTCAAAGCTTGGATGCAAGGATGTCTTCAAAGAGCTCCAAATGATTTAGAAAACCTGTAGCATAACATTAGCATAAAACATGAATGATCTATATATGCAAATGAGGAAAAGAGCTCTCCTTTTATAAGAAATGAAAAGGAATGGACCATGGAGATTAAGAGGAAAAAACTTAATCAATGGTGGAGCATCAAAGAAGAGCAATCTATGTGCACAAGTATCCTCCAATGAGAAAATAAGAGTTGACTTTTGTGTCCATATAAGACAAAAAGTGATTTTCTCATTTTTATAAAATAAGGATAATGCTTTATTTGTGCAACTTAGGATAAGAGGAAAAGGTGGGGGATTTTTATTTATTAAAAGGGGAGGAAATATTCCTTTTAATAAATAAAGACTTAGGATAAAATGGTTAGCCCAAGGCAAATAATCGAAAATGATGAAATAGGATTTGATCAAGGAAATTGATATAATTGATAAAATGTTGATTTTTGAAAATATTGATTCAGAGATTTGATTATTAGTATTTAAGAGGTGCTTGGGTAGATTTTTAGAGGGGAGATATGATGGAGAAGCTTGAAAGCTAAAGTTGGCGAAGTTGTGGAAAAGATCTTGCATGATCTTGCAGATCAGATTTTATCTAATAGTTTGTAATAGCAGAGCTAGTGGTTTGCACACGTGGGAATAAGGAGATCGCTTGGAGGCTTGCGAGCTCAAGTTTAGATCTACCTTAGGGTTTTCATCAACTTCTGATTGTCTTCAGAGATGAACTAGCTAAGATTGTATTGGATATGTGTGTGGATCTTGCAGAATTGTTATTGATTGTAATTGGTCCTAACCTGAAAGACCTTACCGCAGGGCATGTTAATGCAAATTACTTGAAATAATTGTGGTGTCATCTATTGTGTTTTTTTTCTTTTTTCTGTTGTGTAATTCTAAAGTTTCAAGGTTTGAACTATCCTTAATTGGATCCTTCTTGCCTTGGTATGCATCACCTTGTTTACTCCAACATTCTGAAGCATAATTTCCAAACTTATTGCAATGAAAGCATTGGACATTCCTTTTACTTTTATCTTCCCCTTTACTTCTACCTTGTCCTCTTCCAACTCCTCTAAAGTTGCTACTTCTTCTTTTGGAATAATTTCCTCTTCCTCTGGAATTGCTAGATTCACCTTTGTATTCATTCTTATTGTTATCATCACGTTTATTATGACTCTTGAAGAATGTTTTTCTTTTTCCTCTTATATTTTCTTTAGAGGAAAATGCTTTCTCTATGCTTTCTTCTTTACTTTTCATTATTTCTTCAGCAATTAACAAAATTCTACTCAATTCATCAATTTCCATGTTTGAGAGATCCTTAGATATCTCAATTGTAGAGACCACACCTTCAAATTCTAGGATCAAGCTTCTCAAAATCTTTTCAATGATGTTCTTGTCATCTACATCTTCCCCTAGTATTTTCATCTGACTCACTAGACCTTCTACCTTTGTCATAAATTCAATGACAGATTCACAACTTGTCATCTTTACATTTTCAAAGTTCTTTCTCATTGTTTGCAATTTAGTAGTTTGTGCACCTTGATATGCATTACTTAATACTTGCCATGCTTACTTAGAATGAAGAGCACCACTTATCCTAAGAAAAATAGCTTGAGTGATTGCACCCTAAATTAAGAATAAAGCTTCATCATCTTTCTTTAATTTCCTTTGTATTGCCTTTTTTGTTGGTGAGTTAATACATTTACTGTTAGAAAGTAAAGACCACCAAGATAACTAAGAGGGGGGGGGGGGGGGTGAATTAGTTATCTGATAATTAAACCATTTATTAATTTCAATATCAACTTTAACAACTTCAAACCATATAATTAATGCAGTAACCAACCATAGAAAGATAATCATACACAATGACACAATAACACAAGATATGTTAACTAGGGAACCTCTTGATCAAAGAGTAAACCCCGGTGGGAATGATGCCCACAAAATGATGCACTAATATGAAAGTTCCTTGTTAGAAGATGGACCCTGTTAGGAGTCTTATGAAATACATTCAGTACATATGAATCTCTGCTAGGAGATTTTGCATCCCTGTTAAAAGATTCTAACCCTGTTAGGAGTTATGGAAGACAGAAGGACCCACTACCCAAACAGCTTCAAGGCAAGATCTCTGAACTCACTGTCCAATAGATCTTAGGGTTATTCAATAGAATAATATGAAATATGTTACCTCCTTCACACTGTGCCAAAACCACACTCTCTGCTACACAAGATCACAAATCCAGATCTTTGAACTTCGCAAGTCTTCCTTCATCACTGAATTAGCTCTTTTCTTCACTTCATGCATACATTCGTATCACAAATTTCAAAACTTCATATCATAACTATTAAAATTCTCTAATAATAAGGAAAACATTCCTTCCTTTATACCACACTCAAATAATTACAAATGAGTTGGCATGCAAATACAAAATAATAATTTCAACATGCTACATCAAAATTACATAAAACTGTCAGCTTCCAGATACAATAACTTTCCAATTTTGTGACCTCGAAGTTTGCACTATGAAACACATCACCACCAATGAGTCTCAAACTTCTTTTTATTTGCGTAGAATCAAATTCCATCCTGGTTAGGAGATATCCTCCGATTACCAAAAACTGCTACACAGGAATATTGCCATAATACTGCTTCCACCAAAATGCTTATAACTTTTATGAATAAATGAATTTCTTTATGCACTCTTAACCATAGGCTAATAACATACCAAAGAAAATACCATCAACTACGTATAACTCAATCTGCAATATAACATGTGTGCAAAACAAAATTGTGCCTTCTTTTCTGGTAAACTTCAGAATATCACTATGTTGACATCAATGACAATCATAGTCATGAATGCAACAACCACTGCTATAGAATGATTTCCAAGGGCTTTAGCATTCATTCCTAACAATCTCCCCCATTGGCATTGATGGCAACATAGATGAAAAACATCCAATGTTCCAAAAATCCAATCACTACTGCTCAACTGCACTACTGCTCATCATCAATCAAATCTTGCTTTGTTTTCCTATTCAATCTCTCTCTCAATGTGTTCCTCAATGTTTTTCATGATTCTCTCCCCCATTGACATCAATGATAGAAATTCCATCACTATGTCAAACAATAGCTCAGTGTCAAAAGACACTATTCAGAAAATACATTCACAAGAGTCCTCAATGACTCAGCTCAGATACACATACTCCCCATAGAGGAAGTACCAACATCCAATCCAGAAAATAGATAGGGCCATAAACCATTGGACAGATGCAACCAACTGCATCATTACTCAAAAGTAGGTTGGGGCATAACCCCAAGCATACCTCTCAGATACTCAAATGTATCCTTAGGCAAAGGCTTAGTAAATATATCTATTATTTGCTCCTTTGTGCTTATGTACTCTAGTCTGACTTCTTTATCTGCAACTTTCTCTCTTACAACATGATACTTGATCTCTATATGCTTTGTTTTAGAATGTAAAATTAGATTTTTAAACATACTGACTGTACTTGTATTGTCACAATATATGACAATAGGCTCATCAAACTTGATTCCAATGTCCAACAACATCTGCTTCATCCAAATTATTTGATTACAATTGTTTGCTGCTGCTACATATTCTACTTCTACTATACTCTGTGAGATACAATTCTACTTTTTGCTCAACCAAGAAACCAATCTTCCTCCAAGAAAAAAAGCTCCACCACTGGTGTTTTTCTTGTCATCAATGCTGCCTCCCCAATCGGCATCAGTATATGCAAATAGTGTAAAATCATCAGAATTTTCATACCATAGTCCATAGTCCATTGTTCCTCTAAGATATCTCAATATCCTTTTTACTGCTGCATAATGTGACTCTCTAGGTTCAGCTTGAAATCTTGCTACCATTCCAATTGAATGTTGTATATCTAGTCTAGTGTGTGTCAAGTAATGTAATCCACCAATCATAGATTTGTATTTCTTTTGTTCAACTTCTGGTGTCTCATCTTTACTAGATAGTTTATGTCCTATAACCATAGGTGTTCCAACTAGTTTACAATTCTCCATACCAAATTTTTTCAACAAATCATTCAAGTACTTTGTCTGACTTATAAAGATACCATCTTTGTTTTGTGTTATTTGTAATCCCAAAAAGTATTTCATTTCTCCAATCATAGTCATTTCAAATTCTATTTTCATTTCATCAGCAAATTTGTCACTAGCTTCATCTTCTCCTCCAAAAATAATGTCCCCAACAAAAATAACCAAAACTAACAATCCATTCTCAATTTGTTTTGTGTATAAGTTACTATCAGCTGTTCCTTTTGTAAATCTCAATTTTAACAAATACTTATCTAATCTAGCATACCAAGTTCTAGGTGCTTGCTTTAGTCCATACAATGCTTTCTTTAGTTTACATACCATGTCTCCTTCTTGAGTCAAAGGAAAACCTTCAAGCTGCTCAATGTAGACTTCTTCTAATTCACCATTTAGAAATGCTGACTTGACATCCATCTGATAGACTTTGAATTTCTTAAATGTTGCATAAGCCAAAAATATTCTTACTGCTTCAAGTCTTGCCACAGGGGCAAAAGTCTCTTCATAGTCAATTCCTTCTTGCTGTGAGTATCCCTTACATACCAATCTTGCTTTATTTCTAATTACTTCTCCTTGTTCATTCATCTTGTTCTTGAATACCCATTTAGTTCCAATCACATTTTTGTCTTTAGGTCTAGGGACCAATTCCCATGTCTTGTTATTTTCAATCTGATCCAATTCTTCTTTCATTGCTTTAATCCAATGTTCATCTTCACAAGCTTCATTAGTAGACTTAGGTTCAATTTGAGAAATCAAACATAAATGTACCTTCTTTCTAGTCATAACTCCTCTGTCCAAACTTCCAATAACTTGCTCAATAGGATGATGTCTTGATATATACCTGTTAGGTGTCATAGTCATTGATATTTCTTCAACTGTAGATTCTTCTCTAGATTCTTCTTTGTTTTCTTCAGCATGACTTTCATTCAACAATTCACTGCCAGTCTCAAAAAATTGTTCAGTATTTTCAATGTTAGGCTGAGGGTTAGTTCCTTCATCAAATTCATAATCAAGCATTCTTTCCTAAATTTTAAACTTCTCATCAACTTTTACATTTACACTTTCAACAATAGTTTTAGTTCTCTTATTGTAACATCTATATGCTTTGCTTTTCAAAGAATATCCAAGAAAAATTCCTTCATCGCTTCTAGGATCAAACTTTCCTATATCATCATCTCTCTTAATATAACATTTGCTTCCAAAAATTTTAAAATACTTAACTGAGGGTGCATGTCCAACCATAATTCATAAGGTGTCTTGTCTGTATCTTCTCTGATTTGTACTCTGTTCATTGTATATACTATTGTATTCACTGCTTCTCTCCAAAATGTCTTTGCCAAATCACCTTCAAATAAAATAGCTCTAGCTGCTTTAGTCACTAATCTGTTCCTTCTAGGTGCTGATAACTGTCTCTTAATACCATTTACTTCACAAAAGTGTTAAACTCTTTAGATGTAAATTCTCCACCTCTATCAAATCTCAAACATTTAATCCGCATTCCTGATTCATTCTCAACTTTATTCTTTATGACCTTAAACTTATCAAATGCTTCAGATTTTTCTTTCAAAAATGCAATCCACATCATTCTTGTAAAATCATCAACAAGAATCATAAAATACCTTTCTCCATAGAATCCTCTAGTCCTAGTAGGACCGCTCAAGTCTTTATGAACAATCTCCAACTTTTCTATAGATGTGAACTTCTTGCTAGGAAATGAACTCCTTTTCTGCTTAGCCATCACACATTCCTTGCAAATCATGTTAGTAGGCTTCATAATCTTAGGTAAGTCTCTTACTACAAGTGTAGAACTTACTTTCACAATATTATCAAAGTTTATATGACAAAACCTTCTATGCCATAACCAACTATCATCAATCTTAGTCATGAAGCATGTCATCTCAGTAGGGTTCAACTAAAATACATTACCTCTGGTTCTAGATCCAGTTCCAATTAGATTTCCATCTTTATCTTTAATCACACAAGTTTTCTCAGTAAACCAAACTTGATATCCTTTATCCACTAACTGTCCAACACTCAAAAGATTATGTTTCAATCCATCAACAAAGTAAACATCATCAGTATTAGTCTTTCCATCAAGAGTAATAGATCCTATACCTTTAATCAAACAAGGTGCATTGTTACCAACTCTAACAAATTCTCCATCATAATTGTTAAACTTTACGAGTTTTTCTTTATCACCAGTCATATGATGTGAACAACCACTATCTATAATCCAATCAGCTTTCTTTTCAACTTGGGAAATTAAAGCTTTTTCTTCTTTAATATCAGATTCAGAATTTTCTTCCTTAATTGCTACAAATCCTATGTCATCAAAGTTATCATTATCACTGTCACTCAAATGTCTTTCAATACCTACTTCAATTTCTTCATCATTTGCATAATAACATTCTTTAGATCTTCTAGGCTTAAAATTGTTTCTATACTTCTTAACTCTCTTAGGACACTTAGATGCAAAATGACCATATTCTTGACATGTCCAACATTTAAAGATTTTCTTACCATCTGGTTCTCTTTTCACAAGCAAGGAAATACCTTCTTCAATCTTCTTATCTTCATCAGATTTGGATCTGCTACTGCTGGTATAATCTCCATTCACACTTGTACTTCTAGACAAAGTAGGTCTGATGCTAAGAGCACTGAATGTTGTCTCCATTCTAAGTAGTTCTCCTGATAATCTCAAATTCATCTTTGCTGCTTCCAATCTTCCAAGAAGGGTCTCTCTTGAAAAGTTTGGTGTACAAGGTATCACTTGTTCAATCATTTGTGTAGTCTGCCCGAATACCAGTGTCAATGTTCTTAAAATCTTCCATATTACTTCATTCTCTATCTTTTCACCTCCACAAGACTTTATTCCTGCAATAATTTATGACATCCTACCAATATAGCTTCTAACATATTCATCTTCCATCATTCTTATGTCTTCAAATGCACAAATCCAATTATGTAACCTAGCTTTTTTTGCATGTTCATCACCTTCAAAAGTAGAATGTAAATCTTTCCAAATATCATGAGATTTAGTTAAAATTTTTACCTGACTGTATTCATTCTCCGGAAGTGCTGATAAAAGTGCTTCTCTTGCAAGTATGTTACACATAAATAGATCTACCTCATCTTTAGAACTTGTTTCAAGATTGTCTTCTTCAATTATAGTCCTTTCATTTTTTGTAATCAACCAATAACCTGGTCCTAAACACAAGAGATGTGTCTTCATCTTTTCTTTCCAGCTGTCAAAATTTACTCCATCAAACTTAGGGCTTTCTTTCCTGAAATTTTTCATAGATCTCCTTAAGTTGTTAAACTTCTCTTTCAAGGACCTACTGCTCTGATACCAATTGTTAGAAAGTAAAGACCACCAAGATAACTGAAAGGGGGGGGTGAATCAGTTATCTGATAATTAAACCATTTATTAATTTCAATATCAACTTCAATAGCTTCAAACCATATAATTAATGCAGTAACCAACCATAGAAAGATAATCATACACAATGACACAATAACACAAGATATGTTAACTAGGGAACCTCTTGATCAAAGAGTAAATCCCGGTGGGAATGATGCCCACAAAATGATGCACTAATATGAAAGTTCTTTGTTAGAGGATGGACCCTATTAGGAGTCTTATGAAATACATTCAGTACATTAGAATCTCCATTAGGAGATTTTGAATCCCTGTTAAAAGATTCTAACCCTATTAGGAGTTATGGAAGACAGAAGGACCCACTGCCCAAACAGCTTGAAGGCAAGATCTCTGAACTCACTGTCCAACAGATCTTAGGATTATTCAATAGAATAATATGAAATATGTTATCTCCTTCACACTATGCCAAAATCACACTCTCTGCTACACAAGATCACAAATCCAGATCTTTGAACTTTGCAAGTCTTCCTTCATCACTGAATTAGCACTTTTCTTCACTTCATGCATACATTCGTATCACAAATTTCACAACTTCATATTATAACTATTACAATTCTCTAATAACAAGGAAAAAATTCCTTCCTTTATACCACACTCAAATAATTACAAATGAGTCGGCATGCAAATACAAAATAATAATTTCAACACGCTACATCAAAATTATATAAAACTGTCGACTTCCAGATACAATAACTTTCCAATCATGTGACCTCGAAGTTTGCGCTATGAACCACGTCACCACCAATGAGTCTCAAACTTCTCTTTAATTGTGTAGAATTAGATTCAATCCCAGTTAGGAGATATCCTCCAATTACCAGAAACCGCTACACAGGAATACTGCTAGAATACTGCTTCCACCAAAATGCTTATAACTTTCATGAATAAATGAATTTCTTTATGTGCTCTTAACCATAGGCTAATAACACACCAAAGAACATACCATCAACTACGCATAACTCAATCTGCAATATAACATGTGCGCAAAACAAAACTGTGCCTGCTTTTCTGCTAAACTCCAGAATATCACTGTGTTGACATCAATGACAATCATAGTCATGAATGCAACAACCACTGCTACAGAATGACTGCCAAGGGCTTCAGAATTCATTCCTAACATTTACATCTTCTACCTCAACATAGCTATTTTGAATAATTTCTCACAAATCCTTAGATTTGAGCAGAGTTTGCATTCTAGTGAACCAATATGTAAATTTGTCTCCTTCAAAGACATGAATTAGTTTCACATTAGACATTACATTGCCTGCCATATTTTTCATAAAAATGTGCGCAATGACCCAAGTTGATCAACACAAAGTCTAGGAGAGATCTGCAAATGAATACTCTCCTTGTCCCTCCAAATGGGACCAACACACAAAAATATTAATTTTTTTATTATAAATTTTGGAGAAATAAGTGTCAATTTCAACCGAAAATGCACTTAGTTACAAAGAAAATATATCACTTACATCTAATTTTTTTTAAATAATTAAAAACATTAAAAAAATTGAAGCTTTACTAAAGAATTTTAAAAAACTATAACTTTTACTTTTACATGGATGTAAAAGGTTTAAAACATTCTAACTTAATAGTAAAAAGCTTCAATTTAAAAGATAAAGATTAAACCAAAGGAATATTCAAATTCTACATTGAAATTAGGAGAAGGGAATTTCTCACGCAAAACTCTTTTGTTTCCCAGTCTGCAAGCCCCTTCACACGCACCTTTTCTTGATTTTAATTTTTTTTTAAATAAAAAGGAGATTTTTGCACCCAGCTGAAAGCTACTTTGTCCAGAAAATAATACCAAATCCTCGCAGGTTGTTGGCTGCTTCTTTTGACTGGCCAACTACTCCAAATATTGAGCAAGAGTGTATAATCTGCACTCCTTTGAAGCTCTCCAAACTGCTTCTCCAGTCTTGCAGGTTAGCTCTCTGCAGTTACCAGATCTCATAAAAATAGTGAACTATTATTGAACTTAGTCAATATTTTTTCAATGGCTATAACTATCAAATTCAGCCAACAAATCTTGTTCTTCAAATCAAATGATGTTTTTGTCAACTGACTTTGATACCAGATGAAGGCAACTAAATCAAGAAATAGTGATCTGCTGATCACGAATCAAGCAAATAAGCAAATTCCCCAAATTGCCTTCTAGAAATGAGAGGTAGGACATCTATTATATAGAAAACCAAATATGAGGTTACATTATGGAATTCAACCATACTCACCAATATTCCAACTACAATATTAAATATTTGCGACTATCAACACAAAATTAATAACATACAACCATATAATTAAAATCAGACTATGAAGTCAATAAGGACTGCATAGGTAGGCCCCAAATAGACATTATTACTGTCATATATTTCCTTATCTCCCCCCTCTCTCATACCCTCTCACCTAATCCTCTTTGCCCCTCTCTCTCTACCCTTCTCACCAGCTCCCCCATCTCTTTACCCTTCTCACCACCCCCCTCTATCATTGTCTTCGTCTCTCTCATCCCCTCTCCCCTTCCCTCTCTCATGCCCTCTCTCCCTCTCATCTTCCCTCTTTCCCCCCTCTCACATGCCCTCTCTCCTCCTTCTTCTATCTCCCCATGCTCTCTCACACATGCCCCGCTCTCTCTCTCATGCACTCTCAATCCATCTCATCTTCCATAACTTAGTCGAAGGATGTCATCTTAATATTGGCGACAATAAGGACCCAAATACAGATTGGAGGGACCGACCACTTTTATAAATTTTATATGATATCAAGTCGCAAATCATCACAGCTATACCGGACAATATAATTGCTCTCCACAATAATAGTGCACACAGTGGAAGGGGAAAAAGATACTTTGCTTCACGAAAAAGGCAAATTTCCGTTTCACATTAAAACAAAGAGTGCGCATGTTTTCGTGGCTGATCGGAAAGAGTGGTTTATTGATTGAGTGGGTAATGCGCGTTTAAATACAATTGAGCTCTTCTTATTTATCTGTCTAAATGTTCATTCGCAACCACATTATTCCCGCACTTGGTTTTTTAATTGTTATCGCAACTCGTCATTTGTCATATATCTGATTAGCTTATACCATTTAACTCTTTTTGCTCACTGCCTCACATAGAGTTGTTTGTTAGATGGCTACGTCTAAGTTTGCCCAAATAATTGGTGTGTTTTGTGTGCTCTGCGCAATGAATACTCCTTCTATCCCAATTTTTATGGCCCTATCAGCAGCCGTGAACTTCAGCTTTAATGAATCAACGAGGTGCAATACAGGCGACATTCTCTGTGTAAGTGACGCCACAATATCTGAGCGTAAAATCTATCTTACAAACTGTACAAATGCTCATTATAAATTGACTAACAAAACAATAGGCAGGGTTATTTACAACCATATCATTCAGTCGTCTTCTCTTGCCAGTTTCACCACGGACATCCAGTTTGTTATGAAATATGATGATGGAGGAGTAGGTGGAATTGCTTTCTTCATGGCATCTAAAGAAATCACGACAGTTCCCTACTCTCATTTAGATTATAGCGGTCTTCCTGGAAATGAATCTAACCTGTCACCGAAGACATTTGGTGTTGAATTTTCGTGTGCTGATTATTCTGAGTGCGCTATCTTCACAGATGCTGCTGGCTATCTTCCTTCTGAGGATTTCAATCTCACCAAATTAGATCAACCACTAAACAGTGGTGCCTTGTGGAATGCGCGAATAGAATACAATTATACAGAAACGTATCTACAAATATTCGTCTCAAATTCCTCCAACTACTCTCTATCTCAAAGAGATCGCGTTCTTGCATTTAATTTTGATCTCTCTAAATATGTGCCAGATAATCTTGTAGTAGGGATTTCCGCTTATGCTGAAAATTCCAATCAGACATACACAATCCTTTCGTGGAGCTTCAATACCAAGACCAAAACCATGAATGCATCCATGAGTTTCAATACAAAGAGCAAAAGCAATCCGAAGACTTCCACGAAAATAATAATTGTTGCAACTGTAGGGGCGCTTTTCTGTTTAACAGGGGTAGTTGTTATCTGGAGTTTGTTTGTAGTCGCCAAGAAGAAAAGGAGACTTAGACGGAGCAGCAGACAACCATGTGAAGAAAAAGAGATCGAGATCGACATGATTGTAGACCAGGGCCCTTGCAGATATAAGCTAGAGGATCTCAAGGCTGGAACTAACAATTTCAGCGAAACTTTAAAGCTGGGACAGGGAGGATTTGGAGATGTGTACAAAGCTGTTTTAGGAGAAGCAAATGAAGTGGTAGCTGTCAAGCGCATCTCCGAAAGGTCGAGACAGGGAATAAAAGAGTTCATCTCAGAAGTAAGCATTGTTAGTCGAATAAGGCATCGAAACCTTGTTCAGCTCTTCGGATGGTGCCGTGAGAAAGGTCAACTGCTCTTGGTGTATGAGTATATGCCCAATGGAAGTCTGGATAAACACCTTTTCAGCAAAGGTGATTCCCCCCCACTGCAATGGTGTCATAGATATCGAATAGCTTTGGAAATAGCTTGTGGGCTGTTGTATCTCCATGAAGAATGCAGTCAGTGTATTGTACACAGGGATGTAAAATCTAGCAATGTTATGCTCGACTCCAATTTCAACGCAAAGCTTGGGGACTTTGGTTTGGCACGCATGTTGGAGCTCAATCGTCTATCTCAGACCACAATATTAGCTGGAACTTTTGGTTACCTGGCTCCTGAGTGTGGGATCACAGGAAGAGCAAGCCCTCAATCAGATGTTTATAGTTTTGGTGCGGTGGCCTTGGAAATTGCTACAGGAAGGAGAGCAGTAGATCAGAGCTTGCAAGAACATAATATGAGGCTTGTGGAGTGGGTATGGGATCTCTATGGTCAGGGCAAAGTTTCTGAAGCTGCAGATGGCAGATTAGATGGGGAGTTCGACAAGGCGGAAATGAAACAATTGATAGGGATAGGTTTGTGGTGTTCTCATCCAGATCCAGATGAAAGACCCAAAATGAAGCAAGTAGTGAAGTTGCTAAAGATGGAAGCTCAAGTTCCCCAACTTCCTTCGGCATTACCAGTACCAACATATGCTGCGTTTGAAGAAGGAAATGTTTCAGTGGCTTCGTCATTTACAGCTGGTCCTTCTCAGGCATTCACATATTTTGCTTCAACCTCTTCTCATGCAACGACATCTTCCACTTCTGTAGCAGTGGGTACTTCAAGTACTACAACGCAAGTTTCCTCCTCAAATTCAACCACACTTCCCATGGTTCTGCACTTTCAAAAGCAAGCATAGTAGGCTTTCTATAGTGTTCCCGAACTTGCTCAATCATATACTCTGGATATAAAGTCCGTGTTGTAATTTAGAATATGTTGTTGCAGTTAAATGTCGATAGGTTGGATTGTTTTTATTCATATCTTTAGTGCCTCCTACATAATTTTCTCCATGGACATACCTAAACGAAAGGAGATATAGAGTCTTCCTTACAAAGCCCAACAATTGGCATTTGGATAGTTGTTTTCCATTAAATGCCTAGCTGTATAATTTGCTGTTCCAAGTTGATGCTATGAGTGTTTGTTGATCATTATTTGGGTGATACTATTTGCTTCTACTGTTGCTTTAACTAAAATGTCTCCATTAAATAAACATGCGTTGATTGATTCATTGATCATGAGATATAGCTGCATGCTAGATTAAATTTAATAATCTCACATTACAATATTAAAATCCCTCTTTAGTTTAGAAACCTTGACATACAATCTGAGACGAGGGGAAATGAACGGTCTTGTGACTGTTGGGCTTCACATCCCAACAATTTCCCCCATGAAGTCCAACTAGCATAGCCATGAACTGTGGCATCCCCTGCTCCTGCTCTGAATCTCAGCGAACAATGAGTCCTTGAGAAGATCTCAAGGTTGCCAGACTCTGCTCCAGCACACTCTGAATTAGCCTTCTCCAAGTTAGATCGGAGTCAAAAATATCATTTCCACCAATTTTTAAAAATTTAAATTCACCCAAAAATCTATAATCAGAATCACTACTTTGTACAGATTCAAAGTACATTCCTTCATTCAAAGCGGAAAACACAACATTGTGCTCTAGTGATTCCAAAAAATATATCTCTGCTTCATTGGCAAGAAAACATACAACAGTTTTCTGGGAGTCAAACATCATAGCGCAAGCTCCAGCACATGCCATACTTCTCTCCTCTCCAACACAAAATAGAGTATTTAAAAGATCACCTATATCCAACTACAATACCTAGACATAAATTTGCCAGTTCAAAAATTGTTCCCAAAAATCATCCTCTATTAGGAACGTCATGTTGTATATTAGAATGCAATTCTGGGACAGAAACTATTGTTTCCAATTTGATGCCATCTCACCGTCGGATGCTACTTCATCGGCAGCAATAAATGGAGAGTGTTTGGCATTAGCACTTGCAGCAAGAGTCAAATTTGTGCTTAGAATTGACTGTCGCAGAGGAGAACCAATACGCTCGGTTGCAAGATTAGGGGTGTGCTGACAGTCAACAGATCCTTGACCATTGTAACCCTCTCCAAACAAATGGTCTGTAGTTACGGACTTGGTGTCATGGTCAAAACACCAAGCATCGCGATGGAGTCTATGGTTCATGCTCCCATGCTTCTCTTCTCCCACCTCTTCCTTGGTCTGTTCGGAGGATGGAGTGTGACCAGAAACGTGGGCTCCATGAGTATCATCAAGCCGGCCTTGATCAATTGGAGATTGCTATAGAGAAATATCAACCTGTGACATACCCGTAGTGGGGTGAACCTGTCCAATTTTATCGAACACAGAGATATCAAAACCATGCTTCTTGCTGTGACCTGAACATGGCATGACTAAATTCCCCAAATTATGGGCAGGGGATTTAATTGGTTGCATACTATAGTGACTTCCATCTGAGCCATTGAAGGAATCATGGTATGTCTGAAAGCAAATGGTGTCTTGACCAGAGGCATACCAAGAGGAATCCCGCACATATTATCCTGCACGATAGACATTGCCCTGTTCATTTGGAAAATCGACTATGGCCAGCATATCTGGCAGAGGAGATGAAATGATACTTGTTTCATAGTTAGTATCATGATTTGAGCAATGACTAGCATAAGGGGCCCCCGAACTATCATTCGCTCTTCCTTCACCCTTTGACTGGGTGAAATTCATTCTTCCTGGAGTTGTATTGATCGCAAGCTGTGTGGGAGAGAGACGCCAAACTTCCTGACCTTCTTCTTGGTCGATATACAAGCCCCTCTCCTTGACCTCCACCTTCATTGCCGCCTTGAGCAACTTGCTACTAACGGAAGGAAGCACCTTTCTGTCATACTCCAGCCTTTCAAACCTCCTCTTCTTATTCCTCAACAAACTATCCCTCTCTTCATTGAACAAATCTAATTTCCTCTTTAACCCAATAGTTAAAGGAATTGTTTCAGTTGCCTTAGATGACAGGGAAACAAGTGGAATTCCAAACTCTGCACATGGACAATTAATGCCAAGTCCAATTGAGGCATCATTGTGCTTGATCTTCACCACCGGGATGACATCAATTTCCATATCATCAATCTATTCAACATCAGCCTTATTTGCTTGACTGAATAATTTAGGACAATTCCTTTTAATATGGCCTTCTTCTCTACATTTGTGACATTTATTTTTCAAATCCTCAGATTTGTAGTCTCTAGCCCAATGACTAGACTCTCCACGATTAAAACACCTCCCAAGACAAGGGGACAGTGATGAAACAGTTTTTTGTTTTTCAGACTTGCCTCTTTCAGGCCTCTCCGATTTCGTGTCAACACCAGTAGCCAAGTTATCCTCATCTTTCCAGCCATCCCACCAATGTACATGGCGTTTTGTTTTAGCCTTTATTTGTACAATATTATTTTGTAATAAATCTAAACGGCTAAGAAACTCTTTGATGATTGAATCAGCTACAACATCTTCTTCCATCTCTGCTCAACCTCTCCAGGCTCAGCCTCACTAGGCTCTGATACCAATTATAAATATTAAAGATGCAGAGAAAACGGAATTAAACATACAAAGAAGACAAACACAATTGACGCAATATTTATCGTGGTTTGGCAATCTGCCTACGTCCACACTTCAAGCAGGGAATCGATTATATTAATCAATCTACAGAATGATAAGTACCAAGTTACAATGCATGACTGCACACAGTCATATATAGAGGGCTCTTCGAATACGAAGAGACGAGGGGAAATGAACAGTCTTGTGACCGTTGGGCTTCACATCCCAACTCTATTGTCTAAATCTGATTTGGCACAAGTGATCAATATTTGTCATAGGGAAAAGCAAAGTTTCCACTGACATAGCTGAGATCTATGAACATGTCCATGATAGTATATGCACGGTAACTGTTTCAGTGACATTCACAATATTTTGCCTATTAATTTCAAAGTCTAGTACATTATTTTTATTTATGTGGTGATAATTTACTGAAACTTCCAACACGTTATCCTTGTTGTTGTTTATTATTTATAAATAGAAAACATGAGCTCACTTTAGACCAACTGATTCCATTAATGTCTTTTTGAAGCATGAGATGGACGATTACATGCCATATTTTTTGTTATTGTTCCTGCACCCTCAAAAAGCCAGTCGACTCTCTAATCTAATTGTACAGATGCTATTTTCATTACTGTTCGAGCACCCTTAGAAAATAGTCATCTATTTATTCTAATTGTACTAAAGGTATTTGCATGCCCATTGTAATTTCCATTTAGTCACAGGACAATTTCAACGAAATTATTTGTTAGAATTATTAATTGATAGAAAGAGCATATGTATAGTTTGCAACTATAAATGTATAATTCATCGAAAGTAATATCTCTTATCTTTTTCTCTCACATGTATATATCAGAATGTAATATATAATAAAAAAATATTTGTATATCAATTAAGTATTTAAAAGAAATTAATTTAAATAATGTGATGCATGTAGACATTAGAGATTAGGAAACATGTGCAAATAAGGGTGTGTTTATGGATGACATTTTAAATATTATGTGCATCATTTTGAACAAATCAATAAGAAAAAATAATATTCACTATGTTAGTCTTGTTAAATTTATTTTAAAAATAAATAAATTTAAATAATATAATTTGTATTGTCTTCAACCTTCATAATTCTAAGGGTGTCTATTTAGTCCCCAATTTTAATGCAATTAATGAAGTAATCAATGATCACATAAAGATTATATAGCTTCAATATAATTACGCCCAAATTTCCTAAATAAGTTATTTATCCTTTTTTGAAAGTCATAGTCCTACCCAAAAATTCATCACAGAGGTGAAGCACTGGGATTTCTCGGGAGGACACCCAACCTAGTACTACTCCAGCTTGAGTGCACTTAACTGTGAAGTTTCCTCTATGGTTAAACCCACTCTGCTTGCAAACCCATTTGTAAAACCTTAAGCAAGTGGTGTGCCTTATGAACCATTCATTAGAGAGAACCCTAAGCTCATCAATTGATACGTAGGAGATATTTTCCATAGCAAGTCAAATTGTGATATTGCTTTCAGGATTCAACTGTGTAGTTTTTTGAGTTAAACTCAATGACCCATGTTTCACGAGTAGTGGTTCACATGAACCCATCTCTCATGAGATTGAATGCAACACTTAGTACTCATTGGATCTAGGTGATGCTCACAAAGGTGAAGCATCGAGACTTCCTAAGAGGTCATCCATCCTAGTACTACTCCAGCTCGAGTGCGCTTAACGAGAAAGTTTCCTACCCACTTTGCTTGCAACCCCATTTGCAAAACGTTCACCAAGTGTTACAAGCAGAGTTGATTGCACAAACATGAGTATGTGTTAGATTTTAGTATTAACACCATAACGTCCTCCCATCAATGCAACTCTTAGCAATTTAAAGTTTTTATTTATGATTTGCATTGTTTTACATCTACTCTTTATTTTATTTTAGATTTTATATAGACTTTGTTTGTCTAAAATTTAAAAAGAACTTCTTTACCACTCATATTTTTGAAAGTAGCATATTATTATACTTTTTTAATGAACATAAAAAACATCTTATTCATATAAAAATAATAAACATTTTAATTATTTTATAAAAATATACATCTTACAAACTATATATATATATATATATATATATATATATATATATATATATATATATATATATATATATATATATATATATATATATATATATATATATATATATATATATATATATATATTCCGGCATTAATATATAATGACTATGGATATCATTTAACTCTATGCAGTGACGTTTATACAACTATATGGTTAGACAACTTACCAAGGAGACACTTTTCAAAAAAAAAAATTGAAGTGTATGAGTTCCCCTTGGTAAGTTTTCTAACCATATGGTTGTGCGGTCTATAATCATATGTTAATGTGGGCTCTGTATTTGACCAAAAAAGGCAATAAAGCGAGAACGTATTTTTTCATGTACAATGAAAGGTACGTCAAATTCCCGTGCATGTATTTTTTATCTAAAATAAAATTGAAGGAATTGGCATTGTGATAATCCACCATAAATTCTCTTCTTTTCCCATTGATAAGGCAATGCACGGGAAAGACAACTGTTAAAAAAAAACCAGTAGGAAAGTTGATTCCATGATCCCTTCTTTTCAATGCAAAATGATTTTTGTTTGGTGTTAAAAGCCTATTTACATTACTTCAAATCAATAAAAAAATTGATACCATACTTTCAGCCTTTCCAATCAATTAAAACTTTTATAAAGATAATATTCCATAATATTTTCTTTTCAAAAAGTGAAATCTACCATTCATGATGAAAAAAGATCTTTGTAATCTAGGTTAAAACATTTAGAATTAATTTTTTGAGGATCTACGTGTGCACCACTATTTTGAGTCCATCAAACAATCTAGAGAAGGGAAACAAATCATGAAAGAGATACCTTATATTTTTGTAGGATTTTGTTTAGCACGGTAGCAAGTTTTTACTAGCTAGGAGTATAATGTAACTCAATTCACAATAATAGTGAATTATATTGGGATTTTAACTACCAAGGTTTAGAGGAAGTTGTTCTCTTAGGGTTTCTTTGGGTGCTGGAATACCAAATGCCAATTCTAGTCAATTCTGGAAGATGTTGCAATTTTAGAAGATACAAATTATGAAAATGATTTCCAGAATATGGGCTGACCTGATTGGTTCACCCAGAAGATGACTAAGAAGATGCATAAAGAATTTTAATTCTTTATTTTAATTTCTTTAAATATGGTGTGTATATGTCTATATATACACACATACATGTGTGTATATATACACATACATACATGTGTATATATACACATACACACATATGTGTATATGTATATACATGTGTGTATATATATACATATATACACATATGTATATATGTGTATATACACACATACACACATGTATGTATACACACACATATACACATATACACATACACACATATACACACGTGTGTTTATATATACACACATGTGTATATATACTGAAATACATTATTTTTATTTATGTCGTGATAATTTACTGAAACTTCCAACATGTTATCCTTGTTGTTGTTGTTTATTGTTTATAAATAGGAAACATGAGGTCACTTTAGACCAACTGATTCCAGTAACCTATTTTTGAAGCATGCGATGGACAATTATATATACTATTTTTTTTTATTGTTCCTGCACCCTCAAAAAATAGTCGACTCTCTAATCTAATTGTACAGACACTATTCTCCTTATTATACAGATACTATTTTCATTACTATTCATGTACCCTTAGAAAATAGTCATCTATTTATTCTAATTGTACTGAAGGTATTTGCATGCCCATGGCAATTTCCATTTAGTCATAGGATAATTTCGACGAAATTATTTATTAGAATTATTTATTGATAGAAGGAGCATATGTAAAGTTTGCAACTATATATGTATAATTCAATCTTTTTAGCTACATCGAAAGTAATATCTCTTATCTTTCTCTCTCACATGTATATATCAGAATGTAATATATAATAAAAAATATGATTTTATATAAGTTCAACATTTAAAAGAAATTAATTTAATTAATGTGATGCATGTAGACATTAGAGATTGGGAAGCAAGTGCAAATAAAGGTGTGTTTATAGATGATATTTTAAATATTATGTACATCATTTTGGACAAATCAATAAGATGAAATAATATTTACTATGTTAGTCTTGTTAAATTTGTAAAAAAATAAAATAAATTCAAATGATATAATTTCTATTGTCTTAAGCCCTCATAATCTCAAGGATGCCTATTTAGTCCCTAGCTTTAATGCAATTAATAAAGTAATCAATGACCACACACACACACGCATCACCAAATGCCTGAACTAGTTTGACCAACACAGAGATAAATAATATTTACACAAAGTCATCTAGCATGAATACTTTCACTCAATGTTGTCGACCCCGGGAGATAGAGGAAATCCAAATACTTAATAACATGCCTCTCTTAATTTAATTAACCAAAGTTCATGCTACACAACATCCTTCATTAGTGGCATCAAATGTAACATGTAGCAATATATTATAAAACATAAATTAGTCAGCCCAAAAATATTCTCCAATGAACATAACATGACATGGATCTTACCATGGCATGGTAGGATCCATATCAACCTCTTGAATTTCCCCCATAAGCATATCTAGATAAAATGACCATTAATTTAATAATCATAATCCACTAAGTTGGCCAACTTGACCAACACAAACAAACATATCAAACAAAAAACAACATATCTTCACATGTGGAGCATAACGACATAACATATCTAAACTGGAACACTAAAACAAACTTTAAAATATGTCCACCTATGACTGCACACCTAGAAACATTGATGAAAAACAATGTAGAGAATTCTCCGAACTAGTGTAGACTCCAAACCTTGCTACTAGTAAACAACTTGACATAACTTCAACCTCTAAACTTATGTGGAGATCAACATATTAGTGTAACATTCACTAACCATGTACACACTAACTCCAAAACCACAAGTCTTTAACTTCTTATGGAGACCAATACATAACATTCTCCCATAAGGACATCTAATGCTCTTTCATGCATATTGAGCTTCCCATACTATCAATTTTTAGATATACTGCATATTGAATAAATATCATCATAAGACATTAGAACAACATTTGAATGCTCAATACTAAAGCTCTATTAGTTTCCACATATCAAGCAATGCATCAGTACATCAAGTTGACATCAATGCAAACAACTAGTTGACATCAATGACAACACTAAACACATATTGTTAAAATATCCCATGATTGTTGCAGTAGATGGATCTATAGATGGTGGCTACTACTGGTCAATCAGTTGATTTATTAAATTTGTTGAAATTGTTAGCTAATTCAAGAGTTTGAATTTTAATTTATTTTTTCCATGATGATTTATTTACCAAAAATTAACAATTTGATGAATTAGATAATGAAATAAGGAAAAATAGGAGGTGATTGACATGACTACTAAGGATCAATATATACAAAATAAAGTTGGTTAGGAGTGACATATCAATGGCCAATGAGTAATATTTTTCTATGAGATGGTACTAGAATAGTTTGTATGATAATAAAATACAAAATGATGTGGCCATAATATGTTAGCAATCCCACCTTACTATAGTAACAAGAGGTTTGATAATTATTTCAACGTGTTTCTCTTAAGTCAAACAAAAATGGAGCTTGATATATATATTTTTTAAGCAAAAGTGGGCTGGCCACCATATTTATATTATTATAAACTGATTCAAAGACTCCTCCGTGGAAGAATCAGGAAGAAACCCTAAAATCATTGTCGTGTACAAGTATGATATTGATATATATCGGTTACATTTGGATTTTAGAATGTAAACTACAAAATCTATGAACGTTGTTCAGGCAGAACCCACATACCGGGTAGTATAAAGATTTCAAACTACATAACTATGTACCAATCGAATACACAAACAAAAAGCCCCTACAAGATGCCAAATTCACAGTTTAACCTTACAATACCAATTTGGCATCATACATAGCCAAAACAACAAAAAATTGGGATAGCCATAGTGCACAACACCTATTCGATTATGTCATTTGGACCCCAACCAGCGACAGGGACATTGAACCTAAAAATACTTGGTACACTCATGAAAGCCAAGTTTGTGAACAAGCTACCACACATATTAATTATCACTAAACAAAGTGGTAGGACCAATATTGCGAATACTATACTTGTAAAAGTGCAATGTAACCTTGTCATCTCACAGAAAAATCCACTTGTGGTGTGTTATTCTTCTTCTGTGGAAGAGAAAACAATAATGATTTTTCTTTTGATTCCCCAAGATGTTGAACTAGATCCACAAAAGAACATGAAGCCTAAAGTAAACTTCATAACGTTAATTGAACATTTGTAGTCCTCATCTAGATATATCCAAACAAAGGAAAAAATAGTCTACTTATATTTGACAGTATATGCCACTATACCATGAATATATCTGAAAAAATATTTTTCTTTCTTCATATTATTGTACAAGCTTCTTACATAAACCTAAAATAATAGTTGATATAAATAGTTTTGAAAGTAACATGTTATTATACTTTCTCTAATGAAAATAGAAAATATCTTATTCATAAAAGAATTAATAATAATTTAAATTATTTTATGAAAACATACATCTTACAAAATATATATATATATATATATATATATATATATATATATATATATATTAACAACTTTGGAATTTTAGGACAAGCCCCATTGTATTTTAAATAAAGTATGAATTTAATCTCGGGCGTTGATATATAATGACTATGGATATCATTTAACTCTGTGCGGTCTATAATCATATGTTAATGGGGGCTCTGAATTTGACCGAAAAAGGCAATAAAGCGAGAACGCATTTTTTCATGTGAAATGAAGGTCGTTTGGTGTCTAATATTTGCACATTGACGTGATTTATATAGAGTACAGTACTTCAGATTCCCGTGCATGTATTTTTTATGTAAAATAAAATTGAAGGAACTGGCATTGTGATAATCCACCATAAATTCTCTTCTTTTCCCATTGATAAGGCAATGCACGGCAAAGACGACCGTTCAAAAAAAACTAGTAGGAAAGCTGATTCCGGGTTCTCTTCTTTTCAACGCAAATTGATTTTTGTTTGGTTATAAAGGCCGATTTACATTACGTCATATCAAACAAAAAAATTGATGCCCTACTTACATCCTTTCTAATCGATTAAAACTTTTTTAAAGATAATATTCCATAATATTTGCTTTTCTAAAAGTGAAATCAATACCTACCATTCATGATGAAAAAGAGATCTTTGTAATCTAAATTAAAACGTTTTGAATTAGATTTTTTTGGATCTACGTGTGACCAATGTTTTGAGTCCATCAAACAATCTCGAGAAGAGAAACATCTATTGAAAGAGATACCTTATATTTTTTTAGCATTTTGCCTAGCACAGGAGCAAGTTTTTACTAAGGAGGAGTATAATGTAATTTAATTCACAATAATAGTGAATTATACTGGGATTTTAATTAGTCAAGGAAAAATCTTTAGTATTTAGAATTGAAAAAACAAAAAAGTGCCACTAAAAATGTCAAAGGTGAATTAGAAAAGAGGAAATATTGAAAATAAAATTTAAAATTAAAATTAAAATATTGCAGACCTTTTGAAACATTAGGACTTTTCTTAAATATTTTTTTGTGTTTATTTTTTTTAGTCAAAAAAGAATATTTAGTATTTCTAATTGAAAAAACAAAAAAACTGCCAATAAAAATGTCCACTGTGAATTAGAAAAGAGGAAATATTGAAAATTAAAATTAAAATACTATAGACCTTTTGAAACATTAGAACTTTTCTTTAATGTTTTTTGAAGCATGATTTCCAACGCAAACTAATAAAAAAAGTGGATCGAGAAACATTAGTCTCCACCTATAGATTAGGTGGGACTAAAAATATGATTGTAAATCATTTTAGCATTTAAAAGAAGTTAATATAATTAATATGACGTATGTAGACATTAGGGATTGGGAAGCATGTGCAAATAAGTGTGTGTTTAGGGATGACATTTGAAATATTATTTGTACAAATTAATAAGAAGAAATAATATCTATTATGTTAGTCTTCTTAAATTTGTAAAAAACTAAATATTTTTAAATGATATAATTTGTATTGTCTTAAACCCTTATAATGCCAAGGGTGCCTATTTAGTCTCCAACATTAATACAGTTATTGAAGTAATCAATGACGACATGAAGATTATTTAGCTTCAATACAATTATATCTAAATTTTCTAAAGTGAGTTATTAAACCTTTTTTGAAAGTCATTGTCATATCTAAAATATTCATTGAGTATGTCTAAAGTATACGGAATCAATAAATAAAAGAGATGTAGGATCTCCTGATCATGTCATATGCTTTATGCTACAAACTCTGTCAACTTTGAAAGATAATATCAATTCACGCATCTACTCTTCTACACTCACATAATATTGACTTTACTTTACATTCAATTTTATAACCATCTAAAACATCTAGTCACCATATATATATATATATATATATATATATATATATATATATATATATATATATATATATATATATATATATATATATATATATATATATATATATATATATATATATATCATCTTGATCATCAAAAGTCTCAACTAGGTTGACCAAGTAGAGATAAACAATATTTACACAAAGTTGGCTAGAATGAATACTTTGACTCAAAATTGTCTATCTCGGGAGATAAAGGAAACCTAGATACTTCATAACACACCTCTCTTAATTTAATTAACCAAAGAACATGCGACACAATGTCCATCATTAGTGGCATCAAATGTAACATGTAGAAAAATATAAGAAAACATTAATTAGTCAGCCCAAAAATTTTCTCCAATGAACATAACAAGATGTGGATCTTACCATACCATGGTATGGTTGATATCAACCTCTTAAATTTCCACCAAAGCATATCTAGAGAAAAAGAGCATTAATTTAATTAACATAATCCACTAAGTTGGCCAAAGACCAAAACAAACAAATATATCAAACACAAAACAACATATCTTCACTTGCAAAGCATACCAACATAGTATATCTAAACTTGAACACTAGAAAAATTTAGGAATAAGTCCAACAAACTACCCAACTAGAAACATTGATGTAAAGAAATGTAGAGAATTTTCCAAACTAGTCTAGACTACCAAGCTCACTCGTAGTAAATAGCTAGACACAACTTCAACCTCTAAACCTATGTGCAACTAAAAATTATGGTGGAGTTGTTACAAGTAGTAGTTGTTGTTGCATCAAAAGATCGACCTGTTAATGCCCAATACAACCACCAGACTTATAGAAGACACAGGAGGTGGTTAAGCCATGTCACGAATCTTGAGGGGAGTGCGGAACATTATGCCAATAATCTCCCCCTTAGCGTTACCCGAGGGGATTTGCACCTATGACCAAGATCTGACACCACTTGTTACAAGTAGCAGTTGTCATTGCACCAAAAGATTGACTTGTTAATGCTTGATATAACCACTAGACTTATAAAAGACACAGGAGGCGGTTAAGCAATGTCACAAATCTGGAGGGGAGCACTAAACATTATGCCAACATGAGTAACATTTAATGATCATACACACTAACTCCAAAATGACAAGATGGAGAGAAATACAAAGCATTCTCCCTTAAGTACTTCAAACACTCTTTCATGCATATTTGAGCTTCCGATATAGTCAATTCTTAGGTATACTACATGATATTGATTAAATATCAACATAAGACATTAGAACAAAATTTGGATGCTCAATAGTTTTTGAACAAGCTTCCACACATATTAATTATCACAAAACAAAGTGGTAGGACTAATATTAGGAACACCATACCTATAAAATTGTAATGTAACCATGTAACATCCTAGAAAAATCCACTTTTTATGTGTTATTCTTCTTCTACGTAATAGAGAATAACACTGATTTTTCTTTTGATCTCCTAAGATGTTGAACTATATTAAAAAAAAACACATGAAGCCTAAAGTATACTTCATATTATTAATTGGATATTTATAGTCCTCATCTAGATTATCCAGATACATTAGGCTTCATATTATTATAGTTATTTCTCTTATTTTCTATTTAAGATTGTGTGAGGATTTTTGCATCAACATTTCATATCACACTCTATGATCCATAATTAGGATGAGAGAGAGAGAGAGAGAGAGAGAGAGAGAGAGAGAGAGAGAGAGAGAGAGAGAGAGAGAGAGAGAGAGATTTTGTACAAACATGAGTGTTCATTTAATTTTAGTGTTCACACCTTGATGTCCTCCAACTTAAAGATTTTATTTATATTTTTTATTATTTGAAATATACTCTCTGTTTTACATTTTATCTAGAATTTCTTTACTATATATACAAATATTTCCATCTTCATAAATTTCATTCTCTTCTTTCACATAAAAATGAAAAATCTTGTGCATTACCTCTTTCTCTGTCACTACTACAAAATATTATTTTCTCTTAGTTTCACTTTGAAATACCATTTATGTCCTTCAAAGGAATCTCATCTAGTGTTGCATTCTCTTCTTTCTCACCCTCAACCTCTACAAATTCACATTTTCTCTCTTCCCTCATGTTGTCATCAAGACATACTATTATAATCTTTCTTCTATCCTCTTAACTTTCATTAACAAATTCATTTTTAAATACATATTTATGTTGGAAATTTGGATAAGTAGGATATCATAATATTGTCATTATGGAAACATACATTCAGTATTGAGACAACATGATCTAAGGACAAAGTTCTGTATAAGAACTCATGAAAATTGTCTAAGTATAACATTGTTTATCAGTCTACAAAGAGACTATTTTGATTAGTGATGTTCACAGAAGCACATTCAGTGCATCTAAACTTGAACTTAGATCATTCTAGGTATATTGACACTACATCTAAGAGCACAAGTTTGTACGACATGTACGAAAAGAGATATTGATATTTTACAGAGACAATGTTGAGCCAACTAGAACAGAGGAGCAATCAGAAATTGATTTTATTGAGTTAAGGGATTATTTTGTTTATCAAAATAATGACTTAAATAATTAGGGATGACATCATAGATGTTAACGCTAAGGCAACATGAAATCACTATGTTTTGAGAAGAGTATAATGAATTGTAAGCTAACAAGAAGGCTATTATGTAATAACTTGTATATAAGTAATAAAAATATAATGCAAAGATATATGAGATAGACATATGATATAGATATGATGCAAAATCGTAAGTTTTAAGAAAGTAAGAAAGAAAGTATTGTATACCACTACGAAGAGACTACAAAGCTAGATCAAAATATTGAAGATAGTTAGCAGTAGTAAAAGGTTTTTGTATTCTACCTTTTGTATCTGAAGTTATCATTGTATATTGCATATTTGGCCAGTGAGCTCAACTTGCATACATATATATTTTGTAATAGAAACTCTTGATAGGATTGAGGCTTCTAACAAGGCCTATATAGTCCTTTAACTATGATAGAGACACTATATAGATGTATTAGACTCTTAACAATATCAATATCCTTAACCAAATACTTTTGATTAGTTGATCAGTTGTGGGTATCATCCCCACTAGGGTTTTCTCTTGGCCAAGGTTTCCTCGAGAACAAACATGGTGTTATGAGTTCATTCATTTTATTGTTATGCTTATTGTTTAGTTTATTTAGTTTAGTTTCTTATGCAAACTACAAGTTAATTTCATATATCCATAATTGGGAAAAAGTAAAAGTTTGTGAAATACTGATTCACCCCCCCCCCTCTCAGTATTTCCTATTTATAACAATTGGTATCAAAGCTTAGTTACTCAAAAAAAATTTATTCGAAGAAGGCCTAATAGCTTGAGTAAGATCTCTATGGATATGGATCAATTGCAGAAAAATCTTGATGAAGCTCTTGAAAAGATTGATATTTTTACTGAAGAAAGAGATACACTGAAGGAAAAATATGATAATGAAAAAGATTACATTGAGAAACTAACAAAAAATATAGAAGATCTGAAATCAAAGAAAGAACCTACAATTCAAGTTAAGGACTGTGATGAAATGTCAAAACTGAAAAAAGAAAATGAGATCCTTAAACATGAACTAAAGATTGTAGATCTAAAGCTAAATTTGAAAGATAATAACAAAAAAGATGAATCAAATCTGAAGTCTAAAAATGTAGATCTGAGATTTGAACTTACCAAAGTGATATCTGAATTTGAGACTAGAAAATTGCAGTATGCTGAACTTTTGAAATACAATGCAATTGTGAAAGGAGAATTGACTCAATCTAAACAACATCTTGAGAAATTATAGTCCACTAGTAAAAAAGGTGATGAACAGATTTCTTATCAGAAACCCTCTTATGACAAAACTGGTCTTGGATACTTTGAAAACAAATTCCAAAAGAAGATTGAAGAATGCAAATAACTAGATTTAGAACAGCCTGAGAACACAAAAGAAAAGAAAATAGATGATTCTAACAAATCTGAAAATTTACCTAATCCACCTAAGCAAGATGAACCACCTAAAGAGATATGACAAGAATTCAAAGGAAGATACTTCTCATGCAATTATTTTGGACACATGAAGAGAGATTGCAGAGGTAAGCAGTTCAAACCTATCACTGGTTATTGTTATAATTGTTATGGTTTTGGACATAGAGCTATTGATTGTAAGAAACTTAGATTTAATGATAATGGTAATGGTAGAATGTTTAGAAATACTAACTCTGCAGATAAAAAAAGCTATTGGAGCAACGAACAACACAAGAAATGGAATAGTGTGTTATAGATATAATAAATTTGGACATATTGCTAGAAATTGTATATCACAAATTAGTCAGTCAGGGCCGAGATATGGAAACAATGTAATAGTTTGTTAGATATGCAGTAACATGGGTCACATAGTGAGGTATTGCAGAATGACCAACATGAGAAATCCTAATCTTAGAAGAAATGGAAACTATAGCAGGAGAAATATGAACACCAACAACAGTTGGAAAGAAAATTGTGGTAAGTTGGAAGAAGTTGAGTTTGTCAAAGCTACAAATCAAGAAAGCACACTCAGTATACTAGGAAATCAGATAGGTGAAGTATTTGAGAGTAAGTTTGAATCAATTACAAATTCAATTTAAAGTAATTAAGCATCAAATTTCATGAATTATGCATTAGAATAAGCATCAGAATAGTATAGAGTCTAGAAGAAGTTGAATTAAGCCTTGAGAACTTAATATGAGATAGAATATGATATAAGGAAGCTATGGTTAAGAGCACATGAATTTATGAACATGCATGCGATTACACAAAAAGAAAAAAGTTTTGTAGGTAACCAAGAATAACTTTTGGCATGTATGCACTTAACAAATTAATGTGATGACAATGTCTTCAAGGATTTCAAGGATAAAAAGTAGATTATTGACATCATTTAATAATTCAAGTGTTTACAAGAGACTTATAGAGCTAGCCAATAGAGATTGGAAGCAATTTGCAATATTTGGAGATAACTTCTTCGCCAGATCTACGCAAAAGCCCTAAATTGTGATTCCGAGGTATTTTGGTAAGAATTTATTATTTTAAAGCAGTTACTTTTCAATGCAATCATGGATGCATCATTTGTTCACAACGTCAGAGAGGTTGCTAGACCTAAGATGAAAAAGGAACCAGTAGAACCCTTTGAAGAAGACCCTATTTTGGCTTTGTTGACCATTCTAGATGGAGTTTTACATTTAGAAGATGTAAAAGGGTATTTAAAGTGCAAGTTTGAGATAGTAGTAAATAATAGTTTGACTATGGAATAAAACAAGATATACAAACAAGACATAAGTTACAAAGAAGAATATGAACATTTAGGTCAAATGGACATTATCAAGTATGTACATTTCACTATGAATTTTAGAATGACAAATGGACCAAAATCATTTTGAGAAGAATCTATAATGAAAATTTTTAGTTGGATGACAGAGTAATAGACATAACAACTAATCTAATTTATGAGGTTACATGATTATCTAAGAAATGTGCAATTCATTTGAATGAAAAGAATGTAAAGAAAATAGTCTTAGATAACACCAAGTCTTCTTATAATGGAAGAGGTATAGTCATAAGAAAGATTGAACAAAATGATGTGAGATATGGATGTAAGATTCTAACAACAAAATTCTGTGCAAGTTTTAGAGAAGCAAGTATGGTGCAAGAAGCCTATCTTAGGTGCATTGATAGAGTTGAAGTATATATGTGTGAAATTATGAGAATTCAGTTGATTGAGAATCTTGAGAAGATCAAGAAGAAAAAAAAATTCCCAGTTTAGATTTTCATCCTTAATCACTTATATATTTTTCCATCTTTTGAGGAGATTCCCTTATACTATAGGAGCTTATTAGAATGATGGGAGAAGTTCAATGGACAAGATTAACAATGTATATCTGATGTAGGAGCATCCAGGGTGTAAGACCAATCTTGCATCACCCAAAAATATTTATGTATTCAATAAGGGCTATCTTGTGCAGAGCTTCTATTTATGGAAACTTGCTATTTTTAGTAAGTTGGTCATACGATCTCAGAATGTTCTGATTTCACAGTTGGAGGTTCATCTTAGTCATATCAGCCTACCTGTAAAGTTTCATTACTAGATCAAATCTGGTTTTGAAGATATTGAAACTTTTCAGTTTTGGAAACAGGGTATAGAAACTTTGAACTCAATTTTGAAGGCTTTAGAGGCCCCGGATGAGGTTGAATTTTTGGTTGAATGAAGCTAGCTTATATTAAATGATGTAGAGCTCATTGTGCCCTTTCTGAAATGGGGTTATAATAGTCAATCAGGTCAACGGGTGATGACTTATGGTCTCCGGAAGTCGGGCCACTTGAAATGGCAGAAAATAATTTTTCTTCAAAATTTTTGTTCGGGTTTCAAAAGTTATTTTGAGCCGACTATGATGTAATAAAATGAAAAATAAAATAATTCTAAGTTTGGTCGGACCTTAGGGCTAAATTTTTAGAACCTTCTCGGGTGGTGGAAATTGCCTATATAAGGAAGGCTGTAGTGTTGTCTTAGGCAATTCGGGGCAGTTCTGGTAGTAGATCTGGGTATTGATTCGAGGCTTTTTCCTATAGAATATTGTAAGGGAATGCCCATGTGGCTTTGCATATTGTAATTTTGAAAGTTTGTAATTCCACATTTGTGGAGATAATAAGAAGCCAATTTTCTATTCTTGCATATTGTTGTTGTTTCTTTGTTTCTGTTATGTGTTTGTGGTATTAAAGGGAGCACCCTTCATCAAGTGGTATCAGAGCAGGAGTTCCTGAGTGTGTAAATAGATTGTCGATTGTGAGACAGTTTGCACTAGGACCTTGGGTTAGGGTTTCTATGTAAATAGATCACCGACTGTGAGGCAGTTTGCGCTAGGACCATGGTTAGGGTTTCAACGAGAATCATGAAAATGCCTCCACAAAGGGAACATGGCGAAAGAGCTAGTGTTGTAACACTTGAGGTTAGAGTGCTCCAGAAACAAGTGTGAGTATTGCAAGAGGAGATTCACAGAGGAATGAATCTTAATGTTAGAAACAAAAGCGAGGATGAAGCTGAAGAAGAAGATCAAGAAAGAGAAGTCAAAGTTGTGAACCAGGAGGAAGAAAGACTTTTTTGAGCCATTTCCAAGATTCAGAAAAGACCTAAGATTGAGGTTCCTGCATTTTCAAGAGATCTGAACCCAGAGGAGTTGATCGAGTGGATCAATGAATGTGAAGAACATTTTGAGTATGAAGATATTGAGGATCCTAATAAGGTCAAATTCGTGAAGGCCAGACTAAAAGTTCATGCGAAGATCTGGTGGCAAGAGATTCAATTGGAGTGAAATAGAAGAGGGAAAGATAAAATCACAAGATGGGATTGAATGGTAGATAAAGAGAAGCGGCAGTTCATTCCTGTTGATTATGAGCTTGACCTACTGAAGAAGATGCAAAGTTTGAAGCAAGCAGGAAGATCTATTTAGGAGTGTACAAAGGAGTTCTATCAAATCCTCATCAGAATAGGCCATGTAAAAGTAGATAAGGAGAAATTTTCCCATTACCTTAATGGGTTGAGGCCGAGCATTCGGGAAGAGCTGAATCTAGTTTGAATGAATAGTATTGAAGAGACATACCAGTTTGCCCTAAAAGTAGAGGAAAAAATGAACAAGAAGTTTGAGAGCAGACAAAACGGAAGATGTCATGGTGGATGATCTGGTGGACGGTCATATGGAGGCTGAAATGAAGATCTAAAAAAGAAGGATGAGGCCAGTAGCAGTCAAAATCAGAGAGGAAACAATTCCAATCATTTCCAAGATCAGAACAATAGAGATCAGAGAGCAAGAGGAAGAGGACAAAGTTCGGGAAGAGGAGGCTTCCGTGAAACATGTTTTCACTATGGAGAACAAGGTCATAGGGAATTTGAATGTCCTCAATGCCAAGGAATGATGGATAGGAGGAATGAAGGCCAAGCCAGAGTTGCACATGTAGATGAAGATGCCAGATCATCAAATTCTAAAGATGCTGAAAGAGGAGAAATGTTGATTAACAAAAGAGTCCTGTTGAGTGGTGAGAATGAACCCAAGTAAAGGAGGAGCCTGTTTCATACTAGATGCAATTGTGAGGGTAAATGCTATGATGTGATTATTGATAGTGGAAGCACTGACAATTTGGTGTCAGAAGAGATGGTGACAAAGTTGAAGCTCAAGAGATAGAAACACCCACATCCATACCGGATTGCCTGGTTGCAGGATGACCACAAGGTCATGGTCAGTGAATAGTGCCTAGTAAAGTTCAAGAATGGTGGGTACCATGATGAGGTACTATGTGATATCATACCTATGGATGCATGTCACATGTTGTTGAGTAGGCCATGGCAGTTTGACAGATGTGTTGTACATGATGGTCATGCGAATACCTATTCCCTAACAAAGGATGGAGTGAAACATAAGCTAAAGCCATTGAAGGAGACTGAAGAAAAAGTATGTGGTAATGAAAGAATAAATTTTGTTGATGGAAGGAAATTCCTAGATGGTATAAGGCATGAGCATGTGTGTTTTTCTTTAATTCCAAAAGCTGGTAAAGAGGAAGTAGAGGATGTACCTATAGAGGTTGCAGATTTGTTGAATGAGTTTCAGAATATTCTATTTGATAATGTACCTGATGGATTACCACTAGTAAGGAAGATCAGTCATTAGATGCATTTGATTCCAAGAGCCAGTTTGCCAAACAAGGTAGCACACAGAATGACAGCAACAGAAAGTGAAGAGTTGAACAGACAATTACATGAGTTATTGTAGAAGGGGTTGATTCAAGAGAGTTTGAGTCCCTGTGCTGTACTAGCAGTATTAGCACCAAAGAAGAATGGAGAATGGAGGATATGTACAGATTCTAGAGCAATAAATAAGATCACAATCAAGTATCAGTTTCCATTGCCATGAATGGATGATATTATGGACTGTTTGAGTGGGGCTATGTATTTCTCAAAGATAGATCTGAAGAGTGGATATCACCAGATTCAGATCAGAAAAGGAGATGAATGGAAGACTATCTTCAAGAAAAAGGAAGGACTATATGAGTGGTTAGTCATGCCTTTTGGGCTAACCAATGCACCGAGCACTTTCATGCGGCTCATGAATGAGGTTCTGAAAGAATTTCTAGGTAAGTTTTTCATTGTTTACCTAGATGATATTTTGATCTTTAGCAAGACATTGGAAGAACATATGGTGCATATTCATATGGTGTTTGAGAAGCTGAGAGATGAGAAATTGTTGATTAATTTGAAGAAGTGTAGTTTTGTGAAAAAGGAGTTAGTATATTTGGGATTTGTAGTTTCAACATAAGGTCTGAAAATGGACCCAGAGAAAGTATAGACTATCCTTGAATGGCCTAGTCCAAGGAGTGCTACTAAGGTAAGATCTTTTCATGGTTTGGCTAGTTTTTATAGAAAGTTTATTAGAAATTTTAGCATTATTTGTGGACCCTTGACTGAAACAGTGAGAGGGGATAGAAAAGAGTTCAAGTGGACTAATGGGGCAGATAAGAGTTTTAAACCGTTGAAAGAAAAAGTTACAGAACAACCTGTTTTAGCACTTCTAGATTTTAATAAGGTGTTTCAAGTAGACTATGATGCTAGTAGTACTGCAATAGGAGCTATTATGAGCCAAGAAGGTAAACCTATTGCTTATTTTAGTGAGAAGTTAAATGATGCCAAGAGAAAATATTCTGTTTATGATCAGGAATTTTATGCTATAGTTCAGGCATTGAAGAAGTGGAGACACTATCTAATTCCTAAGGAGTTTGTTTTGTATACTGATCATCAAGCTTTGCAATATTTGAATAGTCAAGGAAAGTTTAATCAAAGGCATTTGAAATGGGTTGAGTTTTTACAGAGTTATACATTTATTTTGAAACACAGAAGTGAAAAGTCTAGCAGGGTTGCAGACGCACTTAGCAGAAGGAAACTATTGCTGACAGAGATGCAGATTGAGGTGGTTGGGTTCAAGGAACTCAAGAATTTATATCTAGAGGATCTTGATTTTGGGGAAGCTTGGAAAGCTTGTATAGAACCTGTTACTCTAGATAGGACAAAGTGGTTGGATTTCATCATTCAAGATGATATGCTATTTAGAGTGAGTCAGTTGTGCATTCCAAGAAGTTCTATGAGGGAGAATCTCATCAAGGAGAAGCATATCAGAGGATTGGCTGGATATTTTGGTCATGATAAAACCCTTGCTTTGGTTAGTGAGAATTACTATTGGCCACAGTTGCAGCAAGATGTCAAGAAGTTTGTATAGAGTTGCAGAGTATGTCATATGGCAAAAGGAGTGAAGCAGAATACTGGGTTGTATCAGCCATTACCTATACCAGAGATGCCTTGGGAGGATATCAGTATGGACTTTTTAATTGGTTTAGTAAGGACTCAACAGGGACATGATTCAATCTTTGTGGTGGTTGATAGATTTTCAAAGATGGCACATTTCATTCCTTGCAAGAAGACTAATGATGTTGTTCATGTAGCAGAATTGTTTTTCAGAGAATTAGTGAGACTACATGGTTTGCCAAAAAGTATAGTTTCAGATAGGGACACTAAGTTCGTTGGATATTTCTGGCATACATTGTGGAAGAAGTTGAAGACAGATTTGAAGTTCAGTTCATCACATCATCCACAGACTGATGGACAAATAAAGGTGGTGAATAGGAGTTTGGAAAATTTTCTGAGATGTTTGGTTGGAGATAAGCCAACAGGATGGGATTTGATTTTACCATAGGCATAATTTGCATACAATAATTCTATCAACATGAGCACTGCTAAATCACTATTCCAGATTGTATATGGGAGTAGTTCCAGAAATGCATCTGAGTTGAGAAAGATAGATAAAGGAGAAATAAGTAGTGCTGAAGCTGAGGATTTTGCAGAACATTTGAAGAACATCCATGAGGAGGTGAGGAAGCATATTACCAAGATGAATGCGTAGTATAAGGCTAAGGCAGATGAGAAAAGGAGGCATAAGGAATTTTAGGTTGGAGATGAACTCATGGTTCATTTGCGGAAGGAGTGATTTTTGGTTGGTACATATAACAAGTTGAAAATGAAGAAGTTTGGGCCATGTAAGATACTGAAGAAGCATGATTCAGGAAATGCATATGAGGTAGAATTGCCTACTGAGTTGAATATTTTACCAGTGTTTAACATTTCAAATTTGATAGAGTATCATGAAGGAGGTGTTGAAGATGAGGTTACAGTAGCACAATGGAGTATTCCAGCAACCAGTTCAGATATCAAAGAGATTGAAGACATACTAGAGAGTTGTGTTGGCAGAAGCACAAGGAACAAGACATATGAAGAGTATTTGGTCAAATGGAAAGGATGACCTATTGAAGATTCATCATGGCTAACAAAGGAGGAGGTTAACCATCTTGGTTTTCCTCTACACACCTGAGTCGTGATAGGGTCACTTCTCAAATTACCCTAGGTGTCTGATGCAGGAGCATCCAGGGTGTAAGAGAAATCTTGCTTCACCCAAAAATATTTATGTTTTTGTATTCAACAAGGGCTATCTTGTGCAGAGCTTCTATTTATGGAAACTTGCTATTTTTAGTAAGTTGGTCATACGATCTCAGAATGTTCTGATTTCATAGTTGGAGGTTCATCTTAGTCATATCAGCCTACTTGTAAAGTTTCATTACTAGATCAAGTCTGGTTTTGAAGATATTGAAACTTTTCAGTTTTGGAAATAGGGTACAGAAACTTTGAACTCAATTTTGAAGGCTTTAGAGGCCCTAGATGAGGTCAGATTTTTGGTTGAATGAAGCTAGCTTATTCAAGTGTTGTAGAGCTCCTCATGCCCTTTCCGAAATGGGGTTATAATAGTCAATCAGGTCAACGGGTGATGACTTATGGTCTCCAGAAGTTGGGCCACTTGAAATGGCAGAAAATAATTTTTCTTCAAAATTTCTGTTCGGGTTTCAAAAGTTATTTTTAGCTGACTATGATGTAATAAAATGAAAAATAAAATAATTCTAAGTTTGGTCGGCCCTTAGGGCTAAATTTCTGGAACCTTCTCGGGCGGTGGAAATTGCCTATAGGAAGGCTGTAGTGTTCTCTTAGGCAGTTCGAGGCAGTTTTGGTAGTAGATCTGGGTATTGATTTGAGGCTTTTTCCTACAGAATATTGTAAGGGAATGCGCATGTGGCTTTGCATATTGTAATTCTGAAAGTTTGTAATTCCACATTTGTGGAGATAATAAGAAGCTAATTTTCTGTTCTTACATATTGTTGTTGTTTCTTTGTTTCTATTATGTGTTTGTGGTATTAAGGGGAGCACCCTTCATCAATATCTCAAACATCCTATTGAAAAAGTAAACAAGAGTTCCACACTTGTTATTAAGACCTTTCGAAATGAAATAACAAAGAGATAAAAAATTGCCCCATCTATAGTTTTTTAATGTTGGAAAAAAAAGGTTTTAAAGGGGACCCGAAACCCCATACAAGTAGAGTTTAAAAGATAATAACGTTAAGCATATTGAAGAGAGATAGGATTGGGACCCAGTCTATCAGAACCAAAACCAGCAAAAAAAGACACAAAATGAGACACCGAAAAAACCACCCGAAACAAAGGAAACCCCAAAAAAGACAACACCAAGATCCAAGAGATCTATGCAGACTTGTTACGAGTTTTGTCTGCTTCCTTCTTCACCTCCAATATCTTTTTTATGGCAGCATTGAAGTCGGAAAGCTCCTGGATCCTATCTTAGATTTTTTTCCTTTTAGCCAAATGAGTACATTTTCTCGAGCCCTCATCACCCACATCCTCATTATCCTCCTCAGGTTTCTTTTTCAGGGAGCCGACATCCAGCACCACTTTGACAGACAAAAAACAATCCATGGCAGAACCCATGAACATGTTATTATCCTGCATATGTTTCTTCATGGAAATCTCTAGATTATCCACTCTAACTTGCATATCCCACACCTTCTTATCCATTTCATTGTCCTTGTTGCCATCCAAAGTATTCAAACCAGGATCCAACATATCCTGTAGAGAGTCAACCTTAGCAGAGATAGAATGACTTTTTAAATTCAAATTTTTAATTTTATGAAAGACCCATTTCAACAAATGAAATGAGTACATAGAGGCCGCCTTCACAGTTTGAAGAACCGCAAAGGGAGGGTCAATTTTTTCATCCATATCTTCTTTGAGCAATTGAACATTTCATTCTTGCATATCAATAGTTTTGGCAAAGGGGATGTTCCAAGAGGAAGAAGGGACATTATCTTTCACCATAGCAGGGGAGTCCTCTGCAAAAGGGGCATCCTTCTACATATCTGAACAGACCTCCATAATAACTTCTAGTTTAGGGGAGATGGGCACATCATGTTCCTTGGAACTATCATACTCCACCAATATGGTGATTGCCTGGCCACCCACATCTTCATCTGCCTTGTCATCTTCATTGTTATCCTTAATCATAGGGATATTTCCCACCTTCATAGTCCCGACAGCCTCCTCCTCCATCTTCTCATTTTTCCCTGAATCCATATTTGACACCGACATTGAAGCTTCACTATCCTCCTCAGTCGAGTTAGCCATATCATCATAACCTTTATCATTATCAATATTAGAGTTCGGCGTATCCATACCAACATCCTTATCATATTTTAATTTTTTCCAAGAAAGAGTCTCTTCTTTAACAACTGTCTCCCTCATACATTTCTTAGCTAAACCAGAGGATTTGGGTGAAGAAATGATAGGGCTAGAAATGGCCTTCTGCTTGATATGTTCCACAATGAGGAGAATAAGCCCATCATGTAGAATGGGTTTCTTCTCTTTCATTCTATGATCAGAAATACTAAGGCGGAGAGACTGAAGGATATAAAAAGGCAAGGACACCCTAATGTTGTGAAGGAAGTGACGGAGCAACACAAAATGGTAAGAATGGGCACATTTATACCTACCATCTAGGGTAATATATTCCATGATCATCGTCGTGACCATCACCCAGATTTCCTTGAAGGAAACAACATCATAGCAACCGTTGGAATCTTTCACCAAACTTTGCACTTCAACCTTTCATTTGGGGAAATGCCAAATGGTCTTTTGTGAAACTTTATTATCTCTATGGAATTTTATACCTTTGAGGCTCAGCCCAAACACCTCAGCAATGAGTTCTTCTACAATGTTCACAGTGAGACCAACAATAGTCACCACCCCGTCTTTCCAAGACTCATCAAACACCTTTGTTGCGCTATCTTTGGACCCATGCAGTCGTTCCATATAGGTAGTTAGGCCACCCTTTCTAAGTTTTTCCCAGACCTCTGACATGTTTTTCCATTTCATACAGTCCTTTGGCTCCCTTCGTTTAAGCCTGCCACCCATGATATCGAAGAGAGTAATAACAGTAACAATAGAAGAGAATAACCAAATGTAGATGGAAAAGGCAACTTTAAAATACACACAAAATAACTCATATCTACATTCAGTAATCTCAGGAAAGGCACCACTTTCTGTAATCATATTTACCTGTTTCAAAAAAATGTGTCTTATCATCATAATTTTTTGAGATACTCCCAATCCACCCTTTTACTATGAGACCTGTCAAAAGCCAACTTGTCTTTCATATTAAGGGTGAGATTTCTACCTCCATGATAGATCACGTTGTCCTTAGCCCTAACTGCAAAGTTGGCCAATTCATCAGTAGTACCGTTCACTTCTCGATAAGCATGGAAACTGATGACTTACTTAAAGGACTTAATAATTATTCCAGCCTCCTCAATAATTGCCTTGATGGACCATGATGTTTTAGTGATGTTATTGATGCACCTTAAGATATTTAGTGAATCGCCTTCTATAACAAAAAGGATAGGAGATAGAGGATCTCCTTGCCGAAGCCCCCTGGAAGGTTTGAAAAATATGGAGGGGAATCCATTGACCATAATAGTAGCCATAGAAGTACTGATGAGCTGGAAAACCAACTTGAGAAGATTGTCATAGAAACCAAAAGATCTCAACACCTTGATCATAAAATCCTATTCCACCCGATCATAAGCCTTCGAAAGATCAAGTTTGAACAGAAAGCCAGAGTTAAGAGAAATTTGCGTGGAATGCATAAGCTCATGAACCTTCATAATAGAATCAAGGATCTTCCAGTACATAGAATTACACAGACCGAGCGGTCTAAAGGAATCCACCAAATTAGCACTAGGCTTCTTTGGAATCAGAACAATAAAAGTAGCATTAATCTCTTTCAGCAAAGATCTTGAGCCAAAGAATTATTTAACTATGTTACAAATGTCCTTACCAATAATATACCAGAATTTTTGAAAAAAGAACATAGGGAACCCATCTAGACCCAGGGATTTATCACCTTCAAAAGAAAAAACAACAAACTTGACTTCTTCTGAGGAAGGGATAGTGGTTAAAGCTTTGTTGGTAGCATCATCAACAATGGAAGGAATGGAATCAAGAAGAATATCTTGATTCTCTAAGTAAAGATTCAAATCTTTAGATAAAAGAGAGGAGAAGAAATCAATCATAGCCATAGAGATATCCTTATCGTTACTTACCTCTCCTATCACCACTTTAAGTTTGGAAATCCTGTTAGAGGCTCTATGTTTAGAGGCAGACATTTTAAAGAATTTAATATTCTTATCCCCCGCTTTAAGCCAAATCGATCTAGATCACTATCTCCAGTACTCTTCCTCCTTGGAAATAGTATTATGAGTCTTGGCAAGGATACTCTGCTCCTTATCCCTGAGATCTTGGGTCATCCTAGAATGTTGAATGGTATCCTGAATAATATCAAGGTCCCTTTTTAGCAAGAGTTTAGATTTGAAAATATCACCTAAATCATCTTTTCTCCAAGACTTGACATTCTGTTTAACATTTTGAAGCTTTTTAACCACCCTAAACATCATGGTTCCCTGAATATTGATAGTCCACTAGCCTTTGATCTTTTGTTCTAAATCTGGGTGATCAATCCACATTTTTTCAAATCTAAAAGGTGGGTTCCCCTTAGCAGCAATCGGTCCAACACTAAAAGATATAGGGAAATGATCAAAGTCAATCTTCGTAAGCGAAGACAACGAACATCCAAACTTTTTGAACCAACAACCAAAAATCAACAAATAGTCCAACTGAACTTAGATGAGGTCCTGGCCGGTCCTTTTGTTTGACCAGGTATAATTGACCCCCTGAAGCTCCAAATCAAATAGAGCTTGATTATTGATAAATTCCATAAGCTCCACTCTACCATCAAGTTGGATATGACTATCCACTCCACCAAACTTCTCATTTTCTTTCAAAGGACAGTTGAAATCAACTATAACCAACCATGGAAGATCCTATAAAGACATTCTTTGGTTTTCAACCCTTTTCCAAAACTGGGACCTTCCAACTTTAGAGTTGGGAGTATAGATAGTAGTAGAAACCCATTCAAAGTTTGACTTGACATGAAAAAATTTAATGCTTAAACAATTCAGATTTTCCATAACCATAGTCCCCCTAACATGATTTTTTTTCCAAAAAACAACCCCTCCTAAAGCCCCTTCAGATCTTGAACCCACCACACCACCATTTTTTAAAATTCCAATTTTTTCAACCTTATCTTTCCCCATCTTAGTTTCTTGAACAAAAATAATATCAGGTTTGTGGTCTCTTACTAGATTCCCAAGGAGGTCTTTCTTATGAGGGGCATTCAACCATCTAATATTCCATGAGATGAACTTTATTTCTTGAATGGAGTGTAGACTCCCTGGATGGTCAACTGCTTGCCATCCGCAATGTCCTTCTTACTTTCTCTTTCTCTAATCTCTTTGTTGGTACTTCTACCTTGAGATTTTTTCTGGGATCCAACATCTTCTTTAAGACCCTTAGTTCCCCAGTCAGGTTTTCTTTGAGTTGTGACACCCTTGGATCCAGGGGTGGATATAACTTATTCTCCTTTATTTTTCCTTCACCTTTTGAACAAACCAGGGTTCCTCATTTTGATCTACAAAGAGATCCTCCCCAACTACAAGATCTTCATCACCACTACTTGACAGAGTGTCAGGAGCTGAAGAAGAATCATCTTCATTTTATTTTAAATCCTGTAAAAAAAATCTATCTTTCGAGGTACCACTCTGAGAGTCATTATTAGTATTTCCCAGAATAGGGACCAACACCACCATAGGAACATAATCATCAACATGATTATCTGTGCTAGGGGCAGAATCCATGAAGGGATGACAAGAGAATCAGAAACATGAGATACTGATTCAACATGGTTATTTGCGCTAGGGGCAGAATCCATGGAGGAGTTAGCCAAGGAATCCAAAACATGAGAAACTGGTTCCACAAGTTCCCCTTTCTCCAAATTTGGGCTAGCATTATAACCCACTTTCTTGATTTTTTCCAGGACCGGTGCTTCCTTATTATTACTATCACCATCTTCCATAGCATGAGATTTCACTTCCTTCCAGATCTATTTGGTGGACTTTTGAGGTTTAGGATTGGGATGGTAAACTTCAATTGCACCATCTATAGTTGAGAAGTAAAAGAATGAAATATGCTTCCTAGTGGACACTGATTTCACCTACATTGAAGTAGTAGAACCAAGAATAGAAGTTATAGACCCTCTTGAGTATGAGATATCTAAAGTAGAAGTTGAAGAATATGCATGCAGATTACTAAAATGTAGATTAGATTCCAAGAGTCCTAGATTTGGAACATATCAGGAGAACTTTAGTACAACACAATAGTCACATGTGCAAAAATTATCTAAGAAAAGAGTAGACAACAAAATTAAGAAGATCCTAAAAGATACAGGTATGATCAAGCATGAGCTCAACATTGCGAAGAAGACATCATTAGCTATTAGGGATATTGGATAGAAGGAATTATTGTCTGTTCCACCCTTAACAACCCATGTAGGTCTTGTTGAGGATATTCAAGATATTGATGAAGAAAGTGTCGAGTCAAATATAACAACAATAAGGAAATCTACTAGATCCTCTGCTACCACACCAACTAAGAGAGTAAAAGAGATGGAAAGTGGACTGGGCAAGAGGCAGAAAACCATATTTTCTCCAGTAGAAAGGATAAGGATACTAGAAGATAAACCACAATTAGATGAAGAGGCAAGCAACAACAAAAAGAAACAAAAGAAGCCTAAGATTGATAAAGTGAACCCTTCAATCATTAATGAAGGTGATTTCACAAAGTTAAACAAATATTATGAGTTATATAACAATTTTGAGAAATCAAACCTTGAGAATGAAATTATCATCTACATATGATTCTTGCTGACATGAAATTTGAGGACATAAAGGACAAGATACTAGACAACCTTTATGAGAAGCTAGTTAACAGAAAAAAGATAGCAATAGAAGAAGACAAATGCATAAGAGAGATTTGTGAGGAAACTTTGTGAAATAAAAGATGAAGACCTCTTCAAGAGAATTATTATAAACCTTAGCACCCTATGAGGAGAAAAAGAAGAACAATTATAATTATGGGAGGAAAGTATGAGGAGATTAATAAAGAAACTGAGGAAGTGGTTGTAAAGGTAATGACCTCTAGACCAAGAGAGACACTTAGTGAATCCAAACCCATAGTAGAAGCAGAACTACAGACTAAAACAACACCAATTCCACCACCCTCCATTTACATTGATGATGAGTCTATAAATGTAGAAGGAACAAATATCACTATAGATAGAGAACAGAACCCATTTGAAGATCAAGGAGCAGATGTTGGCAATTTTCTAGAAGCTATTGATCAGAAGAATGAAGCAATAAATATGGAGGATGAAGTAATAGAAATAAGAAGAGAAGAGAAACAAGAAGTATCATAGGATAAGATAGAAGAGGAGAAGCAAGCAGTGCAAGAAGAACAGATCAAAATAATTTCACCACAAAAGAGAACAACAACAAGCCTATCTAGATCACCCATGGAATCAATTTTAGCAAACTTGGGAGCAGAAGTTGATGATGATGATCGAATAGAGTTGATCTCATCCCTAAACAAAATCATTGGAAAGAACAAGAAGGTGAAGATCTTAGAAGCAACATTACTATAAGTAACTAGCAAGCTCCAAGGAATCATGTCAACCCAAGTAAGACAAGTTGATCCTCAAGCTAAAGCAAGAGAGGTAATAAGAATTTTTGATAGTGAATTTACTACACTATCAGACATTGCATCAGTTATTTAGCTCAAAAAGCTCATGATGCACAGTTATTTCAAGTCACTTGTTAAATATAAGAAATGATATGGATAATCTGGATGTGTGTATAAAATAATTAAGGAGAGTCTTAGATACAGGAAGATCATTGTATAGTAGTGTGCATTGTCACACAATCACATCTTAGAAATTTGAGAGAAGTAAGGAGCAAAGAAGTAGAGTTGCAAGCCATAGTGAATGATTTATAGGATCCAAGTATGAAAATTACTGATATTGAGAAGAAAATAAGCAAAACCTATGATGAGATAAGACTTCTTGAGAATGAGAAGCAAAGAAAAATGAAGAGATTGTCTCGACTCAAAGAGCACTGGTTAACCATGAAGATAAGTAATGTAGATAATCAACTAGAATAATTTCTTTCATCAAAGACATCATATGGTAAATTTGCATATTCTAACCTTAAATAAGTTGAGATAGCATCCTATGGGCTATGTGCATTACTCAGCGTTTCTAATTCAGTCAATAAGACATGAGATAAAGAGATTGATAATTTGAAGGTGAACTTTGCAGATTGTCTATCAAGCCTTCTAGCCTTACAATATTGAAGAAAATGAGGTAAATCAAAATTTTGACATACATATACATATAATTGACACCTTTTTCATTATTGTCAAAGGGGGAGTAATATAGTCTGAGAAAATTGTACATACGTATAAGATATAGATATGTGGAATAGTATGAAGTATAATCTAAGGGGGAGTATCCATATGGTGAAATAAGTAGACATGTATGATCCACAGATATTTTAAAAATAATGTAATGGCCGTATGTATATCTTTTTGAAATTTTTGTGATAAGTTTTTGGGACTTAGCCAATTTTCCTATATGTTGCCACCAATGACAAATGGGGAGATTTTTAGAAATTTGGCTAAGTAGGATATCATAATGTTGTTATTATGGAAATATATATTCCGTATTGAGACAACATGAACTAAAGAGGAAGTTCTGTATAAGAACTCATGAAAATTGTCTAAGTATAGTAGTGTTTATCAGTCTACACATAGACCATTTTGATTAGAGATATTCACAGAAGCACGTTCAGTGCATGTAAATTTGAATATAGATCATTCCATGTATATTGAAGCTACATCTAAGAGCGCAAGTCTTTATGGTATGTACGAAAAGAGATATCAATGTTTTACAGAGACAGTCTTGAGCCGACCAGAATAGAGCAGCGATAAAAAATTGATTATATAGAGTTAAGGGAATTTTTTTTTTATATCAAAATAATGACTTAACTAATTAGGGATGACATCCTAGATGTTAACCCTAAGGCAACATGCAATGAATTTATGTTTTGAGAAGAGTATAATGAATTGTAAGCCAACAAAAAGGTTATTTTGCAATAACTTGCATATAAGTAAGAAAAATGTAATGTGAAGATATATGAGATAGACATATGATATAGATATGATGTGAAATTATAAGTTGAAAGAAAGAAAGAAAGAAAGAAAGTATTGTATACCACTACCAAGAGACTACAAAGATAGATCATAATATTGAAGATATTCAGCAGTAGTAAAAGGTTTTTGTATTCTACCTTTTGTATCTAAAGTTATCATTATATATTGCATGTTTGGCTAGTGATCTCATCTTGCATACATATATGTTTTTTTAATACAAACTACTTATAGGGTTGAGGCTTCTAACAAGGCCTATAGTCCTTTAACCAGGACATAGACACTATATAGATGTATTAGACTCTTAACAGGGTCAATATCCTTAACCAGATACTTTTGATTAGTGGATCAGTTGTGGGTATCATCCCCATCGGGGTTTTCCCTTGGACAAGATTTCCTTGAGAACAAACATGGTGTTATGAGTTCATTCATTTTATTGCTATACTTATTGTTTAGTTTATTTAGTTTAGTTTCTTATGCAAGCTACAAGTTAATTTCATATATCCATAATTGGGAAAGAGTAAAAGTTTATGAAAAAGTATTTCCTATTTCTAACAATTTATTAGTAAAATAATGGAATTCCTTTATACCCAAATTTTCCTCTTCTATTCTTTTTATCATTGTTTCTTTGGTTTCCCTTAAATAATTTAGCATATTCTTAATTTTATTTATTCTAGCCCTATAAATTCTCTCTTTCTCTTGACAAGGACATAAATTCTTGAAGGATTGCCTGATATGAACCCCAAAATCTTCCTCTTTTTCATCTTTACATTTGATTTCCAAGCCACCAAAAGATCACATTCTATACTTTACCCAACAGATTGTTTTTGAAGGCATGTACCTACTTACTTTATCCACTCTATCTTAGTAGAGGAACAAAATATGTCTTATACCCATCATCAATTCTTATTGAAAGAAAACCAACATGATCTCAAACACATTTCACCTAACTCATGGTCATATTATTGATTGTCTTGTAATTTGTAGTCTATCTACACACTCCAAGACACTAGCTTTGATACCAAATGATGCAAATCAAACATCATGCATCGTTTCAAACTAATGAAGTTATAAACTATCACAATACTTACTAGAAACATGACTTTTTTTTATTACTAACAAGTAATTTCAAATTTATATTTAGTATGTATAATTTTAGTTTACTTCAGTAAAAAACAAAATTTTCATGTTCTATGTTCCCTGAGCATATGCTCTAATAGAAATATACGTTAACCCAAATTTCCTCCTTTCAAATGCTCAGTCTTTCTTCTTTATTTCACTTTTATACCATGCTCTCGTTCCAATGATTTATGCATTCATTGGTCACACTTATCAAATTTTTGGATTTCCCTTTTCAAACTCATTTCTAAGCCCTTCTAGTTTAGATTTTCTCTCATGTGCTACTTATCCTTTGTTCTCTACTCTATACCCAAATATCCTTCATAATTCCTTTTATTTTTTAACTCTATGCACCATACTTCTCTCCTTTTCTTCAAGCATTCATGCTTAATTTATTAAGCATCTTTCTTATTTTTTGATGCTACCTAAAATTACAATTAAAGATATTGTTCTTGTTTGTATTTAAACATTTATATGTCCTTTCATCTTTCTACCTGCACACATTTGCATTGCCTCTGTTTGAAACTTTTATTTTCTATATTGTATTGTTTAACTCTTAACCTTCTCATACACACCCTCATCTTCCCATTCTCTACACTATTCAAATAATTCACATTTATTTGGCATAGGTATGGAAATGCTCTTGAATAAAAAAACTAGATGAATCATTAAGTGTTAAAAAATATTCATCAACAAAAAGTAAAATATACATGAAATAACTCAGTTTAGAAAATGATGGGTTAGCTTTAACCAAAATATATTGATTAAAAATTAATAATATAGATTATGATAAAATCAATGCTAAAATTATAATAAACATCATTAGCTTAAAAAAAATATGACTTGTGTTGCATGAAATAATATTTTTCAAAATCAAAATTTAGTATGAATTTTTTTTTATATTATAAAGCTAAAAAGATTGTTTCCAACAAGAACCATTAGTAAGAGTGACCAACTTTGATCATTATACTACTCCAGATAATTCATCTCACCAACTCTCCTCATGCAACCAGAAATGGTTTAGGATATTCTTGCTTCATACTAAACCTTTTTACCAAAGAGATAATTATGTACAAACTTGTACAAATATTACTATACAATTCATGAAGTTTTAATCTATATTTATGCCACATTTAATAATATGGAAGTATCACAATCCTTAATATCTTCACTTTTTAATGCTACAATAATCTTGATGTTCTTGCAATGCCTAAACCTACCCCTTGCTTCTCTTCCGTGATACACAACCTTCCTAAGAAAACAATCCTAAGATACATAAGACTCAATTTGTCTAGTGTTCAAGAGTGGTCAATAGTACAAATGAAGAAATGTTTCTCAAAATGTGAATAAATTTAGAAAGCAATTCATAGATCATTGTCTATTCAAATTGGATTTTTATTTTCAAGTTTGATTGGTCAAAACTTTATTATTTTCTTATTTTTCTAACAACTTAGTCAGCATGAACATATAAAGTTGATGAATATAATATTTTTATCTAAATTCAATAAAAAACTAAGGTAACTCAAACGAATATAAAGATGAATTAATTTTTTCTTCAAATATTATATCTTATAAAAATTTAACTAAAAATTCTCACAACTAATTGATCACAAATTCCGTTTGAAGACTTAAAGGTAAACTGTGAATAAATATAAACTTAATATTTTGACCATTAAACTGAAAATAGACCTCTCTAAAAGCGTTCAATTATTAAACTGGCATACATACGAATTCCACACGTTTAACCTGAGAATTATGACTCCATCAGCTAAACAGATGCAAATCCTACTAGATTTAGCTGTAAACAAGATGAAGCAAAAATCTTACCAAATTCAACAAACCACACCAGAGAAAAATGCCGACTAAACACGATGAGAGACACAGAAAACAGTGTGTTTATCGTAGTTGGATAGCACACATTATCAGCACTGCTGATACCCAATGACAACTGCAGTCCTTTGTACTGACAAAAAGACCATCTGGTTTTCCCTTGCAATTATGAGATTTGAAAAGAAACACAGGCTGTATTCCATCGATAATAAAGTTATATCCTCCGTGGTAATCTATATTATAACACTCATGACAAGCACTAAAAAATATACTCACGCTGCCCTTCCCACAGAGTAATTGAATTACCCACGTAAGGCTTTAAAATAATGAGCCATACAAAAAATGCTCCCATAAAGCAATGGATTTGGCAGATCAAATGTTTAGATGTGCTTCGTATTTATAGAGGAAAAGTAGGTTTTAGTGACTTGGCTTTTGTTGTTTTATGTTTTATGGGTCGTTCTGCGTTTCCAAGGCCTGCAACCAATTTTTTTCGTTGTTAGCGAGCTAATTGTTTGTAAGTAACTTCCATGGATAGAGATTATCGCATCCAACTTGATTTAAGAAAAACTAATATGTATCTTTCGCGAGCTATATTTTAAAGGGAATCATTCGTTTACTACGAAACAGAGTCAAACTTACGCATATAGAGAAATTTAAGTGTGTTATTCTCTTGTTTTCATTGTTTCATAATATATATTTTCCTTAGTCTTTTTCTACTATAGTACAGGTTGCCAATTTCAAATTTTGAACATTTTAAAGAGTTTTTGACGTGAAATTTAGTACGGGTTGCCAATTTCAAATTTTGAAGATTTTAAAGAGTTTTTTACGTGAAATTTTAATATAGCATTCAGACATATCTTTATGTGAATATTATTTTCAGGTTCAAATTGAGGCTAAATAACATGGTATCTAGTGATTGTCATCGAGAATACTTCTAAGATCATGTTCATTGTTCATTAGTGAGCATATTGGGCAAGTTACAACTCCTAATAGTTAGTTTCGATAAGCTTTTCAAGCACATAGTCTTAGGGTTCAACAAAGGTTTGTACATTGCACACTCTAAGATTTATTAGAGTAGTATATTATGGAGGCTTATATTTCAAATTTAGTTGTTTTTTAAAGACAACCCAATTTTTTCCCTATATTAACAACATATCACTAAACTCCTTTATTCATTTTAAGAGCCTAGTGACCTTGTTTAATACTTTTGTCAAGCCAAAAGAAAATACATTTTCTTCTAATTTCTTGTTGGCACATTGTTTAGTTTGTGAGAGGGCCAACATTGAATCTAAATATTTTGAAATCAGTTCATTGGCATATTAAAAGTAGTGGTTCTTGCAATTTTCCTTATATGAATGTAGCCATATGTTCAGTTGCAAAGCTTTAGGATATGATTTGATATCTTTTTTAGACCAAAACTAAATGTTGTTTACTATGTTTTGACATCTACATTTCAAAGAAGTTTCAAAATAGTCAAATTTGACCATTAATATCTTGCTCCCACATTAGAATTAGACAAACCTCCTTTGCACACATATTCATTGTAGATCAATATACTACCATGCCAAGTGGCAACTTCTCAAAGTAGACTTTAGTTTTTTTTCAATATAGTGATTTAAGATGTTTCAGAAAGGTTTGCACATAATGGCAACAACAATGAAGTAACCTAGTTTGATGATTAATATCGTGTATCTTAAAATTATTTCATGTAAATCTAATTGGCAAGTATTCTCACATATTAGAATTCAATAAGCATTTCAGTTCTCATGCCTCAAGGGGGTCATTTGACGAGTTTTCCAGGGCTATTAAGGAAGTCATTCAACATGTTTTGGTCAGATGATAAGTTAGGATTTAATTTTCCTTGATGATTCACTTAATTTTCTTCACTCCAGATGCATACGATGCTTACATTCAGGCCATTTTGAGGTGAAGACGATTTTAGAATGAAATTTCTTTAAGCTAGGTCTACTAGGAACCTAACATTCACCATGGAATCATGAGGGGAATATAGTATCGTATTAAAATATGATTATTATTTTAAATACTTCTTTTATTAAAATCATAATATTTTATGGTGAACGGTATCTATGGAGTCTTCATTTCTAAAAGGTGAAAAAGGAAAAAAAAATGATTTAAAAAGTTTTACATACAATGTGTCCAAATGGAGAAAAGTTTTTTTAAAATATTTTATAATCATTTTAGAATGATTTTAAAGGTGTTTAAAATGATTATAAGATCATATTGATGAGATTGAGGGCCTATTCCTTACATTCACATAGAAGGAAATTTTAAATCATACAAAAAATTAAGTCTAAGGTTAGCAATGGTGAAAAATATTTTTGTAAATAAAGGTAGGGATCTATAGTTCAAATAGAAAATGACTTTTAAATTTGAGCACTATTGTTCTGGGTCCACATAAATCAAAAGAAAATAAATTTTTAAAATTAACTATTCCTAATGTTTAATACTATTTATTCTTTCTTTTCTATTTTTTTTTGATGATGTGGAATAATTATTGAGGAATGAATTGTTGCAATGAATAGATATTATTTAATCATTAAAATGTAAATATCTTTCATCTAGACTTGTCCTTATCTTTTAAGTTTTCTTTTTTAGTACTCACATGTTTTGGAGAACAATGTATCATTATCTTTTTTCATTTTTTAGTAAAAAGGTTGAAGACCACCTAAAACTTATTAAAATGAAAAGAAAGATACAAAAGAAGCAGGTGTAAGAAAATTTCAACAATTTGGCCAAAGAAGTCAAAAGGCTACAATAAACTTTCTATTCCCATTTAAAGTGACCAAGATATTCATGATTCAATTTTAAAGGAGATATTTTATGTCTTTTCATAGTAGTACATTGACCATCCTCAAAATATTCTTTAAAAAATAAAGGAATAACCAAGTTTTTCAACTCTTCATTTCTTTGTTGATCCCAAATTCATTTTTCTCAAAATATTTTTTTGAGGAAGCAATAGGTGATGCTAAAGAGGCTTGTGGTGCTATTGAAAGAGAAACAAATGTTATTGAAAACATGTCTATCTTTCCATGAGATGGAACTTTTTAGGAAGCAACTAGTGCTATTGGTGCTAAAGAAGTTTATTTCTTTCCTTGACTTGAAACTTTTAAGAATTTACTTGAAATGAAATCTTTCCACCATGAAGCTTTCTTAACTATTTTTATTTTTGAGGTAGCATGCAACAATAAAATGATCTATTTCGTACCATGTCTTACAATAAAAGGATCAGTTTCCATATTCCAATAATTGTGTCCAAGAGTGACCAAGAAAATAAAAAAATATTTCAATAGTAAAATCCTTGGAAAGGTCCATTTTTAGCACGATTTTAGCAAAAGTAGTATGAGAAAAATGTAGTATTATTTTTAAAATCCAAGAAAACACCTAAAGAGTTACGAATAGATTTGAAGAAAGAGTCTTAAAGTGGAATATTTAGAAGACAACACCAAACTGATGTGATATTGAAGGGTTCAGACAAAGGATTGAAGGCCATGTGCCAAGGTTTAAGCAAGAGAGAATGATGATTCCAATAGCAATAATGATCAAATAGGATTGAGTCCGTATCTTTGGTGGATTCATAAAATAACAATGAAAAATCCTATCCACTTGGAAAATTTTTTAAAAGGTTTTGCATTAATAAGTGCTAGTTTCCCTTATCCATTGACTAGATCTGAAAAGGAAGGCAACAAGTGATTATAACGGTGAACTAAAGCATTGTTATGTAATATTCTAGGTTTGATTGTGTAATTTTTCTTTATCATCAACATTCTGGATCACACTTTGTGATCCATCATCTTTTCTTTTCCTTATGTTCTCTTGCATCCTCATGATGGATCATGTAGTGTGATCCAAAATGATGATGATAACTTTTTTTTTCACAATTGAACTGAGAAAATTACATAGCATTGATATGGATTGTGGAAATCTAATAGCTTTGAATTAAAGCATGTGAAGAAAAATAATTTTGTTCTTCTAACACTTTATCCTTAAAATCCAAAATAAGGGATGTCTTTGCACATATTAGAGGTTTAAGTCCTTTAGACTTGTTCTTGTCTTGAGGATGTACTTTTTTTATAATCCACATGTTTTTGAAAATAGTATATAATTTATTTTTCCCAATAATTATTATACCTTATTCATTATAAAATTATTTGATAAGAATTTGAACTATTTTTTGATGAATAGTCCCATTTCTATTAAAATAGAGTATAAACATTACATATTCACAAAAAGGAGCCGGGAGATACAAGATCACCCCACAAAAGTTCACATGACACAAGGCTAGAATTAGAAACTATTCATCAAAAAACTTATAAAGAAAGTCTTCGGGCTGCAAGAGCAGTGCCAACCAAAGGAGGAGGATCTCTGGCTTCAGAACCCCAAGAATCCTTGGGATTGAAAGGGGGTTCAGGAACCAACCAACCATCAGTAGCATCATATTTATCTTCTCTTTTCTCCTCCGACCTAGGTGGATAAATAGCTAGAGAAAAGCGGGGGAAGGACCAGTTGGAGGAGATGGCCTCCAACCAAGCAGAGCCCTCACGAGTAGCAGGAGCATCAGGAGAGGCATGAGGCAATGGGAACCAGCTAGAGCCACGATGGGGTGGAGAAGCTGAGGGGCGCCACTAGCCACCATCACCAATAGTAGGAGAGTGGTGGCGGGGAGATTGGAAATACAAGGTGTGGAAGCTATGAGCCGAAGAGCTACGAGCCCCATGGTGACCACAAGGTGGAGTACGATCAACAAAAGATCTAGAAGGACCTTTGGCAACTGTACAAGGAGTATTGCCCCAATGATTAATTAGCTTCTGCAGGTGGGCCACCTCTAGTGCCACCTTGTTTTCTTGTACTTGAATCTGCATTATAACATTATTAGATATACAAGATTTAGTGTACAAAGAAACATTGATACGCAGAGAGCTGTGGGAAAAATAAAACATTCCTATCCTTCCATCAAGTAAACAAAATCTCCATCCTGAAAGTATGCCAAATCAGGGTAAACATAGAAGGGAGCCTAGGGGAGTCTCCCAGCAAAATCATGTAACATGAAAATGGCTCAGGCTGGAAAGGCTTAAAAAAATCATGAATACAATACGAATAAAAGAACAATAAGCTGTCACCCTTTTACAAAGGAAAAGGCTAACAAAATCAAAGTTTTTCAACTTCAATAGTATAAAAATGATATTTATGTTTGGAATTTGAAGATGATGTAAACTAATTAAATGTGAGAAAATGGATGAAGTTTTTGATTAATATTTTTAATAATTTTTTTGAATAAGAATTGATATGTTTTTTCAAGTTTTAAAGATGATTTTTCAGTTGCTGAAAAATGCTGAAAATTAGGGGTCTAGTTCCCACCAAAAAATTATATGTAAATAAATTTTTTTTCCCCTAATTTCAAAATATGTCATAGATGACATATATAGCTAGTGCATGGAAAAATAAAAATTGGTTTTTGACCTATATTTTCTCTTTTATAACAATTCAAATTCCAACTCACCGAAATTGACAATTTTCATCTTGCAACATATTTTTCATAACAAATCTATCCCAATTAAAAAAGAAATATATATTCTTGAAGAGGACTCTCTCCTCTAGTGCACCATATGTTTTTCAAATTTATTTAATATGATTGACTATTTTTTTCTTTCTCCGAATCAACATCTCCTTGACTATTAAAATATGTAGTTGCAATATTTTTTAAATAGAATAAACTATGTCTAATTAAAGCACTATAAAATCTATATGAGGATATTCTTGACTCTAATCTCTACAAAAGGGTATTTTTTTATTTTAAAAAAAATATCATTAAAAAGATTAGGAGTTATTGAAACACCACTTTTCTAAAATAATTTTATTTTTCTGGTAATTGGACCCAAAGTGGTATAAAACATGCATTTAATAGACATTTCCAATTGGAAAAGTTAAAGCACTTATCTAACTTAGCTAGAATGAATCTAGCTACACCATATGTTTGACCAAAATAATTTTTTAGTTCGAAATACTAAAATTCAGCTGTGCTAATAAGTTAGCCTAAAAGGTGACACCTAATTGTTGGGCTCTTCTATAGAACCAAAAAATGTGCAAAAAGGACTTAGGATTCCCAAAAAAGAGATACTGAGGATCAGGCACACCCAGGTGTTTGAGCTACGGCCCTAGAGGGAGCCCTTGAAACAATAGACACCAAGCAAAAAGAGCCATTTTGGGCTCTGTAATAACATCCCTAATGGTTTGAAAGTGACATGTCTAGTGGTGATGAGAGGATTGCAAATTTCATTTGTAGTTGAGTGTGTCAATCATGGGGAGATGAGGAATTAACCACCAATATCACAACTTGGGCTTGTAACTACTGAAGGGTGTAGCAGGGTACCACTTCCAGTCTCTCCATGAAGGTCGAACAGACTAAATAACTAATTTATGGAACAAGTGATCAGGAATAGCTAAGAACAATAGATCAAAAGTTTGAACATATTGTCGAGCAAGAAAGAACTAGATATTCATTTCTTCCCAAGAGTGGAGACTTGTAGAAACTTTGGAAAAGAGTTCTTTAGGGGTCTTGATGTCATGTTTGAAAAAATGTAGAAAACTAGCACCTTGAGTCTTACCAAGAGCAACACATTGAATGGGAAAAAGAGGGACCACCAAAGGTTCTCCTGGTTTAAAGAAATCCCATCATGAAAACCATTGCCAACCCAATGGAGCCAAGGCTTAACAAATTCTTAGGCTTTCCAGATGCTCTTAATAACAATGGTGCCTTGGATATGCACCTAATCCCTCATAGTAATAAGGGTTTGAGGACCAATCCCCTTCCAACCTGGCTGATGAGCAGGATATCTTGAAGAAATTCAATGTTAAACCAGGATCTTCTAAGGTTCATTTCTTGAGAGAGAACGAATGACCCATTTCGTACAGAGGGAGAACCCTTGCTTTTGAGTAGAGAGAAGGCCAAGACAATGAGACTCCCTAGGAAGACAACAATAGTCCTAAGCCACTCTGTGAAAACCATGACGATCACTACCAAAAGCCCAGAGGAAGTATCTAAGAAGGTGCGCTAGCTTAAGCTAAGAAACTTTAGAAGGTTCCCAATAGTCCAGGAGTAATAAACATGGGTGGTAACCAACAACTTGGAACAAATCTGGAACTTTCCAATGAGAGAGAGAGAGAGAGGCTTGGTTATCCAATAGGCTAGTTTCTTTTCAATTTTAGAAAGCACGACATTCTATAAGTCCACATGAGATGCTTGAAAAGATAAGAGAATTCCCAAGAAGCGAAAAACCTCCCCATGTTGAACCCACTTCCAATCATACTGAGCCAATCAAGGAGGAGCTAGAAGAAAAGATTGTCTGTAACAGCGAGTCTTGTGGCATTGGATAGCTAACCTAGAGGCAAGGAAAAATGTATCCAAGAAATGCAAGGCAATAGAGACATTATCTTCATCCTCAATGAGAGTGAGAAAGGAGTCATCATCAAAGTGACCATTAACAAAATAGGAAGAGGAGTCAGGTAAAGAGATTCCACACACCAAACTAGAGGAAACATAGTGGGCACGCAAGTACCCAGAACCTTCAGCATCAAGAACATAGAGCGCAAGAGCTAGAGGGAAACCCTGACAAATAGACCTGAAAAGAAAAAAGGCCTTAGATTGAGGACCATTGATAGAGATGCAAGGGGACGCATCACCAAAAATCATTTCCATAGATTACAAAAAATTGGAGCCAAAGCCAAGAGCCTATAACATGGCAAGAATGAAAGGCCATTCAATGCGATCATAAGCCTTAGAAAAATTAATCTTGAGAAATAAGGTCTGCTTCTTGGACTTGGGAGTCCATTCCATTCCAAATTAATGTGAAATGGCCTATAGATCCCTAAAAAATGATGTAAATGCACTTAGACTACTAAATGTGAAATTTTCCTTAATATGGTGAAATAAGGCCTAAAAGGCTACATGAGAGTTAAGAGTAGTTTAAGGTGTTTGAGGGTGTGAAAAACCTTTAAAAAGGTTCTAGAAATGGTATAAATTCCTAGAGGTTAGGCGTTGTTGAAGTTGGCAACTTTGTTGACAACTTTGACAATGCAAACTAAGTGTAACAGTTAGTAACTAATTGTTACCTGTTACGAGGAGTTACAAACCGGTTGGAAATTGCTATTAGTTGGATGTGTGCATAAGTTTGAGAGAGAAGGATTAGGGGAGAGAAGTAAGGGAAGGTTTATGGCTGATCTAATATCAATGGAACTAATGTAATATACTTTTGATCAATAAAAATGTAAATTTGTTGTAAGTTCCCTGTCACTGCCCATGTAGACACAGTCTACATTTTGGGCTTGATAGCTCTTCTTTCATTGCCCATGTGGATAGGAATGGGTGATGGTAGATAATTTAAAACATTCCAACATTGATTTATGTGATTGTGTGGAGTATTTAAAGCATTTAATCCCTGTTCTTAAGTGATTGTTCCTCAATAGTGTAAAGGAATACTAGTGAATTCTTTTAATAACAATAATGTGTTAGGATGTTCCCTTCCTACCATGGAGGGTAGAGGATGCAGAAAGGGTTTTTTTATGTAAGGAATATTTTCCAACATGTTTGTTTGTAGGGTTGAATAGGGGATAGAAGGATGGAGCATTGATTTCTTGGAAGTGCCAAAGAAGGGTCACTAGTGTTGGGACCAGTCATGGTCTAGGAGATTGGTTCATTGGAAAACCACCTTTTATGGCATGGATTGTCATAATATGATCAGGAGATGGTTTTGGATCTACTAAGGGGATATAGAAGTGTGTAGAGGTGCTTGGTTGACGAAGCCCTAGGTTTGTATACCTTACATGGAGGGTTTTGTTGTTAGGGTATTAAACCTTGATGGATATTCTTAAAAATAGGAAAATAATTTGATTTGGATAGTTTGAAAACTCTGTTTATGGTTGAGGAAGTTTGGGAATATGTGCAAATAGGAGTTTCTTTGTATTTGGAGACCTATGGAGGGGTAAAAGATTGTACACCAACAATTGTTTGTGTAGTTGGTCAAAGGAAGTAATATTTTATTTTGAAGTATGTTATACAACTCCTAAAAGGGTATCCAAATATGTAATTTATTTTCTTACTATTTTGGGATGGATTGGAGAAAACCTTAAAAAACTGACCATGCAGGGCTACAAGGGAAAATGTTGATGGAGTTGCTTGGAGGATTATAATTATTGGATGAGGGACATTGAAGATTTTTCAATGATGTAGAGTGGGTGGTGGCTTCATAAGTCTTTTGTGCACTTTGATTTGGTGAAGCTTGCATTGGATCAAAAGGAATGATCCTAGAGAAGGCCTAGTTAGTCTTGTGTTTGGATAACTTGTGAAGTCCCTCAACTTGCAGACCAAGTCCACCATTCCCACCTCTACATCAGATTGGTATTAGAGCTTATGAGCATCCTAGGCTAAGAGGAAGAAGAGGGATTTTTAGGTCACTTGTACATTGGTTCCTTTGTTGAAGCCTTGGAGTGCCCATTCCCTCCTTGTGTGTTGCAAAGTTGACATGTGTATCCAAGGTGTCAAACAAATTTTTTAAGAGTGTGAATATGTACCTGAATAAGTCTAAAAAAGAGTTGTACAATGCTCTCAAAGGGTACATGGAAGATGAGAGGAAAAGAGACCAAGGAAAGAAGAAAAGAGAGGAAGCCAAGAGGAGGCAAGAAGAAGAAAGATAGAGAGGTATTGAAGATGATTTTGAAGAGAACCAGAAGAAGTGGGAGAGGATAGCCTCATTTCTTGAACAAACAATAGATGATGGTGAGGAGTAAGTGCAACTGATAGCACTTAAGGTTATGGAAGAACCTTGTGACAATAAGGTTCCAAAAACTGATTCAAAGACATTACAGGAGGTTGCTGATGAAGGTAGCATGGGGTCAAGTCTTGAAGGGATTGAAAGTGGTGAAAATCTACAGGTAGGTGAACCATTGAGTCCCTTGATAATGGAAGAAGATGACAAGAAGAAATATAGCATGGTTAATGGGGTAGCCAAAATGACTTATGAAATATTGATAGGCCTAGGTGAAGGGCATGATCAAGATCAACAAGTTAAGGCTACTGGTGAGGAAGGAACTAACTATGGGGTAATTGTTGAGGCTGAGAAGGTGACCATGGATGTTGAAGAAGATGAGGAAAGCCTAGATGAGAGACATGGAGTGCAAGGTGCATTGGTCTCTATGAGAAGAGACTCAAAATTTGAAGACAAAGAAGAGTTGCAAGTTGTAGCAATGGTCTCATGGACTAAGACTAAGGATGAGATGAAGAATGATGATCAAAATATGGTCTACTTTTTTCCCATGGGAGGCAAACTGATAACAAGGAAGAAATATTGCATTTTGGAGAAGACCATTGCAAGGACATTGTGGTTCCTTAGTGTTAATCTTTTCAAACCCATGGTGAAGATCAAACTAGTTTTAGTGACATGTTTTGTTTGCAGGGTTTCCAAGAGGACTTAGAAAATTTTCAAGTTGAGGAGTATGGTGTAGGAGCACCAAGGTAAGGGACAAGACCTGAGGGGTACACTAGGGTCACTGATAGGCCTTGGATGGATGTGATGGACAAACATGACCAACTTGGGTCATTTGATTGTAATGGGACCATATTTGGTCATTTCATAATATTTTGGAATGATTGATAATCCTTTGTAAAGGATCATGCTATGTAAGCCTTAAAGGCATTAATAAGACTAGAATGCACCTATGGGTCACTAGGGGTGATTTGGTTGATCCTAGGTTAATGGAATTTATAATAATGACCTATAAAGGTCAAAATTAATGTAAATTGGTGTATATAGCCATAAAAAATGATGTAAATGCACTTAGAGTTCTAAATGTGAAATTTGCCTCACTATGGCAAAATAAGGCCCAAAAGGCTACATGAGAGTTAAGAGTAGTTTAGGGTGTTTGAGGGTGTGAAAAACCTTTAAAAAGATTCTAGAAATGATATAAATGCCTAGTGGTTATGTGTTGTCAAAGTTGGCAACTTTGTTGACAACTTTGACAACCCAAACTAAGCATAATAGTTAGTTACTAATTGTTACCTGTTATGAGGAGTTACAAACCGGTTGGAAATTGCTATTAGCTTGATGTGTGCATGAGTTTGAGAGAGGAGGAGTAGGGGAGATAAGTAAGGGAAGGTTGATGGCCAATCTAAGATAAATGGAAGCAATGTAATATACTTTTGATCAATAAAAATGCAAATTTGTTGTAAGTTCCCTGTTACTACCTGTGTAGACACAATCAACATTTTGGGCTTGATAACTCTTCTTTCATTGTAGATGTGGATAGGAATGGGTGATGGTAGATAATTTAAATCATTCCTACATTGATTTATATGATTGTGTGGAGTATCTAAAGCATTTAATCCATGTTCTTAAGTGACTGTTCTTGAACAGTGAACATAAATAACAATGAATTGTTTTGATAACAATAATGGGTTTGGGTGTTCCCTCCCTACCATGGAGGGTAGAGGATGTAGAAATGGTTATTTTTATGTAAGGAATATTTTCCAACATGTTTATTTGCAGGGTTGAACATGGGATAGAAGGATGGAGCAATGATTTTTTGGAAGTGCCAAAGAAGGGTCACTAGTGTTGGGACCAGTCATGGTCTAGCAGATTGGTTCATTGGAGAAATACCTTTTATGGAATGGATTGTAATAATATGATGAAGGGATGGTGTTGTATCCACTGAGGGTATCTAGAAGTGTTTAGAGGTGCTTGGTTGAGGAAGCCCTAGGTTTGTATACCTTAAATGGGGGGTTTTGTTGTTAGGGTATTAAAACTTGATGGATATTCTTGAAAATAGGAAAATCCTTTGATTTGGATGGTTTGAAAGCTTTGTTTGTGGTTGAGGAAGTTTGGGAAGATGTGCAAATAATAGTTTCTTTGTATTTGGACACATATTGGAGGGGTAAAAGACTGTACACCAGCAATTGTTTGTGTAGTTGGTCCAAGGAAGTCATATTTGGTTTTGAATTATGCTATACAAATCCCAAAAGGGTATCCAGATATGTAATTTATTTTCCTAGTGTTTTGGGAAGTTTTGTAGAAAATCTTGAAAAACTGACCAGACAGGGCTACAAGGGAAAAAGGCCTAATTTGGTGACTAGTTTGGGTTTTGGGTGTTGATGGAGTTTCTTGGAGGATTCTACTAATTGAATGAGGGACATTGAAGATGTTTCAATGATGTAGAGTGGGTGTTGGCTTCATAAGTCTTTTGTGCACTCTGATTTGGCGAAGCTTGCATTGGATCAAGGGGAATGATCCTAGAGAAGGCCTAGTTGGTCTTGTGTTTGGATAACTTGTGAAGTCCCTCAACTTGCTGACCAAGGCCACCATTTGTACCTCTGCATCATGGATTGTACAAACATGAGTGTTAGTTAGATTTTAGTATTTCCACCTTGATGTCTTCCTATCAATACAACTCTTAGCAATTTAAAGTTTTCATTAATGTTTTCCATTGCTCAAAATCTACTCTTTATATTGTTTTAGATTTTCTAGACTTTATTTACCTAAGATTTATAAAGAATTTCTTTACCACTCATATTTTTAAAAATAGCATATTATTATACTTTTTCTAATGAAAATAGAAAATATCTTATTCATAAAAAAAATTAATAATAATTTAAATTATTTTATAAAAACATACAGCTTTTATATATATATATATATATATAAACAACGTTGGAATTTTAGTAGAAGCCCCATTGTATTTTAAATAAAGTATGAATTTAATCTCGGGCGTTGATATATAATGACTATGGATATCATTTAACTCTGTGTGGTCTATAATCATATGCTAATGTGGGCTCTGAATTTGACCGAAAAAGGCAATAAAGCGAGAACGCATTTTTTCATGTGAAATGAAGGTCGTTAGGTGTCTAATATTTGCACATTGACGTGATTTATATAGACAGTACTTCAGATTCCCGTGCATGTATTTTTATGTAAAATAAAATTGAAGGAACTGGCATTGTGATAATCCACCATAAATTCTCTTCTTTTCCCATTGATAAGGCAATGCACGGCAAAGACGACCGTTCAAAAAAAACTAGTAGGAAAGCTGATTCTATGTTCCCTTCTTTTCAATGCAAAATGATTTTTGTTTGGTTTTAAAAGCCGATTTACATTACGTCATATCAATAAAAAAAATTGATACCTTACTTACATCCTTTTCAATCATTTAAAACTTTTATAAAGATAATATTCTGTAATATTTTCTTTTCTAAAAGTGAAATCAATACTTACTATTCATGATGAAAAAGAGATCTTTGTAATCTTATTTTCTATTTAAAATTGTGTGAGCTTTTTTGCATCAACATTTTGTATCACATTCTATGATCTATCATCAGGATGAATCAGAAATTCTCTTCTTTTCCCATTGATAAGACAATGCACGGCAAAGACGACCGTTAAAAAAAAACTAGTAGGAAAGCTGATTCTATGTTCCCTTCTTTTCAACGCAAAATGATTTTTGTTTGGTTTTAAAAGCTGATTTACATTACGTCATATCAATCAAAAAATTGATACCCTACTTACATCCTTTCCAATCATTTAAAACTTTTATAAAGATAATATTATGTAATATTTTCTTTTCTAAAAGTGAAATCAATACTTACTTTTCATGATGAAAAAGAGATCTTTGTAATCTTATTTTCTATTTAAAATTGTGTGAGCCTTTTTGCATCAACATTTTGTATCACATTCTATGATCTATCATTAGGATGAATGAGAGAGAGAGAGAGAGAGAGAGAGAGAGAGAGAGAGAGAGATTTCGTACAAACATGAGTGTTTGTTAGATTTTAGTATTCACACCTTGATGTCCTCCAACTTAAAGATTTCTTTTATGTTTTGCATTATTTGAAATCTACTCTTTGTTTTAGATTTTATTTAGACTTTCTTTACTATATACACAAATATTTCCGTCTTCATAAATTTCATTCTCTTTTTTCACATCAAAATGAAAAATCTTGTGCATTACCTTTTTCTTTGTCACTGCTACAAAGTCTTATTTTCTTTTAGTTTCACTTTGAAATACCATTTATGTCCTTCAAAGGAATCTCATCTAGTGTTGCATTCTCTTCTTTCTCACCCTCAACCTCTACAAGTTCACATTTTGTCTCTTCCTTCATGTTGTCATTAAGACATACTATTGTAATCTTTCTTCTCCCCTCTTAACTTTCATTAACAACTTCATTTTCAAATACATATTTATTAGTAAAATAATGAAATTCCTTTATACCCAAATTTTCCTCTTCTATTCATTTTCCCATTGTTTCTTTTGTCTCCCTTAAATAATTTAGCATATTCTTAATTTCATTCATTCTAGCCCTATAAGTTCTCTCTTTCTCTTGACAAGGATCTAAATTCCTGAAGGATTTCCTGATAGGAACTACCAAAATCTTCCTCTTTTTAATCTTTACATATAATTTCCAAGCCACCAAAAGATCACATTCTATACTCTACCCAACAAAGATTTTTTCAAGGCATGTACCTACTTACTCTATCCACTCTATCTTAGTAGAGGAACTATGTATGCCTTATACCCAACATGAATTCTTATTGAAAGAAAACCAACATGATCTCAAACATATTTCATCTAACTCTTGGTCATATTATTGATTGTTTCATAATTTACAGTCTATCTACACACTCCCAAACACTAGCTCTGATACCAAATGATGCAAATCAAACATCATGCATCTTTTCAAACTAACAAAGTTATAAACTATCACAATACTTACCAAACATAACTTCTTTAATTACTATCAAGTAATTTCAAATTTCTATTTACAATGTATAGTTTTAGTTTACTTCACTTAAAAACATTTTTTTCATGTTCTATGTTCCTGAGCATATGCTCTAATAGAAATATACTTTATCCCAAAATTTCCTCCTTTCAAGTGCTACATCTTTCTTCTTTATTTCACTTTTATACTATTCTCTCATTCCAATCATTTATGCATTCATTGACCACACTTATCAAATTTTTGAATTTCCCTTTTCAAACTCATTTCTAAGCCCTTCTAGTTTAAATTTTCTCGCATGTGCTACTTATCCTTTGTTCTCTACTCTATACCCAAATATCCTTCATTAATTCCTTTTAGTTTTCAACTCAGAGCACCCTACTTCTCTCCTTTTCTTCATGAATTCACACTTAATTTATTAAGCATCTTTCTTATTTTTTGATGCCACCTAAAATTACAATTAAAGATATTGTTCATGTTTGCATTTAAACATTTATATGTCCTTTCATCTTACTACCTCCACACATTCGCATTGCCTCTTTTTGCAACTTTTATTTTCTATATTGTATTGTTTAACTCTTAACCTTCCCATACACACCTACATCTTCCCATTCTCTACACTATTTAAGTAATTCACATTTATTTAGCATAGGTATGGAAATTCTCTTGAATCAAAAAACTAGATGAATCATTAAGTGTTAAAAAAAATTCATCAACAAAAAGTAAAATATACATGAAATAACCCACATTAGAAAATGATGGGTTAGCTTCAACCAAAAATATATTGATTACAAATAAAAAGTATAGATTATGATCTAAGCTAAAATTATAATAAACATCATTAGCTTCAAAAAAAATATGACTTGTGTTGCATGAAATAATATTTTTCAAAATCAAAATTTAGTATGAATTATTTTTTATATAATAAAGTTAAAAAGATTGTTTCCAACATGAACAATTAGTAAGAGTGACCAACTTTGAGCATTATATACTACTTCAAGATAATTCATCTCACCAACTCTCCTCATGCGACCAGAAATGGTTTAGGATATTCTTGCTTCATACTAAATCTTTTTACCAAAGAGATAATTATGTACAAACTTGTACAAATATTACTATACAATTCATGGAGTTTTAATCTATATTTATCCCATATTTAATAATATGGAAGCATCATAATCCTTAAGATCTTCACTTTTTAATGCTACAATAATCTTGATGTTCTTGCAATGCCTAAACCTACCACTTCCTTCTCTTCTGTGATACACAAGCTTCCTAAGAAAACAATCATAGGATCTTCCATGCTTGCAAGGTGACATGACTCTTTTTTTTTCATTAGAATTCAATGAGTTTATTATTTTACTAATTCTTCATATCAAATAGTTACTTGAGAGAAGCATGCCTTTTGGTATTGCATTGTTCATTGGATTGATTATAGCATCATTATCTATGAATGCATTTTGATATTTACCTTCATCCATAACATAAGACTCAATTTGTCTAGTGTTCAAGAGTGGTCAACAGTGCAAACGAAGAAATGTTTCTCAAAATGTTAATTATTTTAGAAAGCAATTCATAGACCATTGTCTACTCAATTTGGATTTTTATTTTCAAGTTTGATTGGTCAAAAATTTATTATATTCTTATTTTTCTAACAACGTAATCAGCACAAACATATAAAGTTGATGAATATAATCATTTTTATCTAAATTCAATAAAAAGCGAAAGTAACTCAAACGAATATAAAGATCAATTAATTTTTTCTCCAAATATTATATCTTATAAAAATTTAACTAAAAATTCTGACAACTAATTGATTGCAAATTCTCTTTTGAGAATTCTCACAACTAATTGATCACAAATTCTGTTTTAAGATTTAAAGGTAAACTGTGAATAGATTTATAAACTTAATATTTCGACCATTAAACTGAAAATATACCTCTCTAAAAGCCTTGAATTATTAAAGTGGCATACATACGAATTCCACACGTTTAACCTGAGAATTATCACCTGATCAGCTAAACAGATGAAAATCGTACTAGATTTAGCTGTAAACAAGATGAAGCGCAAATCTTACTAAATTTAACAAACCACAGCAGATAAATATCCCGACTCAACTCCTATACTAAACGCAACGAGAGGCGCACAAAACAACGTGTTTATTCATGGGAATTGTCATCGTTGGATAGCGCACATTATCAGCACTGTTGATACCCAATGATGAGGCTATTCCACCCAAAACCACTGCAGTCCTGTGTACTGACAAAAAGACCATCTGGTTTGCCCTTGCAATTATGAGATTTGAAAAGAAACACAGGCTGTATTCCATCGAATATAAAGTTATATACTCTGTGGTAATCTATTTTATAACACTCATGACAAGCACTAAAAATTATACTCACGCCGCCCTTCCCACAGAGTAATTGAATTACCCACATAAGGCTTTAAACTAACGAGGCATACAATAAATACTCCCATAAAACTCGAAACACTGTTTTTCTCCATAACGTTACAAAGCAATGGATTTGACAGATCAAATGCTTAGATGTGCTGCCGGAGTAGTTGTGCTTTGTATTTATAGAGGAAAAGTAGGTTTTAGTGACTTGGCTTTTGTTGTTTTATTTTTAATGGGTCGTTCTGCGTTTCCAAGGCCTGTAACCAATTTTTTTCGTTGTTAGCGAGCTAATTGTTTGTAAGTAACTTCCATGGATAGAGAGTATCGCATCCCACTTGATTTAAGCAAAGATAATATGTGTCTTTCGCGAGCTATATTTTAAAGGAATCATTCTTTTATTACGAAACAGAGTCAAACTTACGCATATACAGAAATTTAAGTGTGTTATGCTCTTGTTTTCATTGTTCCACAATATATTTTTTGCTTAGTCTTTTTCAACTACAGTACAGGTTGCCAATTTCAAATTTTGAAGATTTTAAAGAGTTTTTGAAGTGAAATTTGAATATAGCATTCAGACATATCTTTATGTAAATATTATTTTCCGGTTCAAATTAAGGCTAAATAACATGGTATCTAGTGATTGTCATCGAGAATGGTTCTAAGATCATGTTCATTGCTCATTAGTAAGCGTATTGGCCAAGTTACAAATCCTAATAGTTAGTTTTGATAAGCTTTTCAAGCACACAGTTTTAGGGTTCAACAAAGGTTTGTACATTGCACACTCTAAGATTTATTAGAGTAGTATATTATGGAGGTTTACATTTCAAATTTAGTTGTTTTTAAGACAAACTAATTTTTCCATTATATTAACAACATATCACTAAACTCTTTTATACATTTTGAGAGCCTAGTGACCTTATTTAATACTTTTGTCAAGCCAAAAGTAAATGTATTTTCTTCTAATTTCTTGTTGGCACATTGTTTAGTTTGTCAGAGGGCCAACATTGAATCTTAATATTTTGAAATCAGTTCATTGGCATATTAAAAGTAGCGGTTCTTGCAATTTTCCTTATATGAATGTAGCCATATGTTCACTTGCAGAGCTTCAGAATATGATTTGATATTTTTTTAAGGCCAAAACTAAATGTTGTTTAGTATGTTTTGACATCTACATTTCCAAGAAGTTTCAAAATAGTCAAATTTGACCATTAATATCTTGCTCCCACATTAGAATTAGACAAAAATCCTTTGCGTACATATTCATTGTAGATCAATATACTACCATGCCAAGTGGCAACTTCTCAAAGCAGAGTTTAGTTTTTTTTTTTCAATATAGTGATTTAAGATGTTTCAGAAAGGTTTGCACATAATGGTAACAACAATGAAGTTTGATGATCAATATCTTGTATCTTAAAATTGTTTCATGAAAATCTAATTGACAAGTATTCTCACATATCAGAATTCAATAAGAATTTTAATTCTCATGCCTCGAGGGGGTCATTTGACGAGTTTTCTAGGGCTATTAAGGAAGTCATTCAACATGTTTTGGTCAGACGAGAAGTTATTAGGATTTAAATTTCCATGGTGATTCACTTAATGTTCTTCACTCCAGATACATACGATGATTACATTTAAGCCATTTTGAGGTGAAGACGATTTTAGAATGAAATTTCTTTAAGCTAGGTCTACCAGGAACTTGACATTCACCATGGAATTATGAGGGGAATATAATATGGTATTAAAATATGATTATTATTTTGAATACTTATTTTATTTAAATGATAATATTTTATGGTGGAAGGTATATATGGAGTCTTCATTTCTAAAAGGTGAAAAAGGAAAAAAAATAATTTAAAAAGTTTTACATACAATGTGTCCAAATGGAGAAAAGTTTTTAAAAATTATTTTACAATCATTTTAGAATGATTTTAAAGGTGTTTTAAATGATTATAAGATCATATTAATGAGATTGGGGGCCTATTCCTTACATCCACATGGAAGGAAATTTTAAATCATGCAAAAACTTAAGTCTAAGGTTAGCAATGGTGAAAAGCATTTTCGTAATAAAGGTAGGGATCAATAGTTCAAATAGAAACTGAGTTTTAAATTTGAACACTATTGTTCTAGGTCCACATAAATCAAAAGAAAATAAATTTTTAAAATTAACTTTTCCTAATGTTTAATACTATTTAATCTTTCTTTTCTATTTTTTTTTATGATGTGGAATAATTATTGAGGAATGAATTGTTGTAATGAATAGATATTATTTAATCATTAAAATGTAAATATCTTTCATCTAGACTTGTCCTTATCTTTTAAGTTTTCTTTTTTAGTACTCACATGTTTTGGAGAACAGTGTATCATTATCTTTTTTCATTTTTTAGTAAAAAGGTTGAAGACTACCTAAAATGTATTAAAATGAAAAGAAAGATACAAAAGAAGAAGGTATAAGAAAATTCCAACAATTTGGCCAAAGAAGTCAAAAGGCTACAATAAACATTCTATTCCCCTTTAAAGTGAGCAAGATATTCATGATTCAATTTTAAAGGAAATATTTTATGTTTTTGCATAGTAGTACATTGACCATCCTCAAAATATTCTTTAAAAAATAAAGGAATAACCAAGTTTTTCAACTCTTCATTTTTTTATTGATACCAAATCTATTAAGATGCATAGATTTGAATAATATCTAACCTCTAGGAAGAAAATCATTTTTCTCAAAATATTTTTTTGAGGAAGCAATAGGTGATGCTAAAGAGGCTAATGATGCTATTGAAAGAGAAAGAGATGGTGTTGAAGAAATTTCTTTCTTTCCATGAGAGGGAACTTATTAGGAAGCACTAGTTCTATTGGTGCTAAAGAAGTTTCTTCCTTTCCTTGAGTTGAAATGTTTAAGAATTTTCTTAAAATGACATATTTCCACCATGAAGTTTTCTTAACTATTTTTATTTTTGAGGTAGTATGCAACAATAAGATGATCTATTTCATACCATCTCTTACAATAAAAGGAACATTTTTCGTAGTCCAATAATTGTGTCCAAGAGTGACCAAGAAAATTAAAAATTGTTTCAATAGTAAAATCCTTGGAAAGGTCCATTTTCAGAAAGATTTTAGCAAAAGTAGTATGAGAAAAATGTGGTATTATTTTCAAAATCCAAGAAAATACCTAAAGAGTTACGAATAGATTTGAAGCAAGAGTATTAAAGTGGAATATTTGGATGAAAACCCCAATTTGATGTGATGTTGAAGGGTTTAGACAAAGGATTGAAGGTCAGGTGCCAAGGTTTAAGCAAGAGAGAATGATGATTCCAATAGCAATAATGATCAAATACGTTTCAGTCCCTATATTTGGTGGATTCATAAAATAACAATGAAAAATCCTATCCACTTGGAAAAATTTGAAAAAGGTTGATGAAGGGTGCTCCCCTTAATACCACAAACACATAACAGATATAAAGAAACAACAACAATATGCAAGAACAAAAAATTGGCTTCTTATTATCTCCACAAATATGGAATTACAAACTTTCAGAATTACCATATGCAAAGCCACATGGGCATTCCCTTACAATATTCCATAGGACAAAGCCTCGAACTATTACCCAGATTTACTACCCAGAACTATTCTGAACTGCTTAAGACAATAATACAGCCTTCCTTATATAGGCAATTTTCCACCGCCTGGGAAGGTTCCAGAATTTTAGCCAATAAGGCCGACCAAACTTAGAATTATTTTATTTTACATTTTATTACATTATAGTCGGCTCAAGATAACCTTTGAAACCCGAACAGAAATTTTGAAGAAAATTATTTTCTGCCATTTCAGGTGGCCCAACTTCCGAAGACCATAAGTCATCACCAGTTGACCCGATCGGCTATTATAACCCCATTTCAGAAACGCCACAAAGTGCTCTATAGGCTTGACTAGCGCAAGCACTCGTCACCCAAATTTTTGACCTCATCTGGGGCCTCTAAAGCCTTCAAAACTGAGTTCAAAGTTTCTGTACCCTGCTGCCAATACCGAAAATCTTCAATATCTTCCAATATACACTTGATCTGGCAATGAAACTTTACTGGCAGACTTATATGACCAAAATGAACCTCCAAGAAAGAAATCAGATCATTCTAAGCACATATAGAAATTACCAAAAAAATAGTAACTTTCCATAAATAGCAGCTCTGCACAAAATAGCCCTTATTGAATATAAAAATAGAAATATTTTTTTGGGTGATGCAAGATTGCTCTTACACCCAGGATGCTCCTGCATTAGACACCCAGGGTAATTTGAGAAGTGACCCTGTCACGACTCAAGTGTGCAGAGGAAAACCAAGACGGTTAACCTCCTCCTTTGTTAGCTATGATGAATCTTCTACAGGTCATCCTTTCCATTTGACCAAATACTCTTCATATGTCCTATTCCTTGTGCTTCTGCCAACACAACTATCTAGTATATCTTCAATCTCCTTAGTGTCTGAACTAGTTGCTGGAATACTCCACTATGCTGCTATGATCTCATCTTCAACACCTACTTCATGATACTCTGTCAGATCTGAAATGTTAAACACTGGTGAAATATTTAGCTCAGTAGGCAATTCTACCTCATATGCGTTTCCTGAATCATGTTTCTTCAGTATCCTACATGGTCCAAACTTCTTCATTTTCAGCTTGTTATATGTACCAACCGAAAATCACTCCTTCCGCAAATGAACCATGACTTCATCCCCAACCTAAAATTCCTTATGCCTCCTTTTCTCATCTGCCTTAGCCTTATACTACGCATTCATCTTGGTAATATGCTTCCTCACCTCCCCATGGATGTTCTTCAAATGTTCTACAAAATCCTCAGCCTCAGCACTACTTATTTCTCCTTTATCTATCTTTCTCAATTCAGATGCATTTCTTGGACTACTTCCATATACAATCTGGTGATTTACCAATGCTCCTGTTGACAGAATTATTGTATGCAAATTCTGCCTGTGGTAAAATCAAATCAATTCCTGTTGGCTTATCCCCAACCAAACATCTCAGCAGATTTCCCAAACTTCTATTCACCACCTCTGTCTGTCCATCAGTCTATGGATGATGCGATGAACTAAATTTCAAATCTGTCTTCAAATTCTTCCACAATGTATGCCAGAAATATCCAACAAACTTAGTGTCCTGATCTGAAACTATGGTCTTTGACAAACCATGAAGTCTCACTACTTCTCTGAAAAACAATTCTACTACATGAACAACATCATTAGTCTTCTTGGAGGGAATGAAATGTGTCATCTTTGAAAATCTGTCAACTACTACAAAAATTGAATCATGTCCCCGCTGTGTCCTCGGTAAACCAAGAACAAAGTCCATGTTGATATCCTCCCAAGGCTTCTTTGGTACGGGTAATGGCTGATACAACCTTGTATTTTGCTTCACTCCTTTCACCATTTGACATACTCTGCAACTTTGTACAAACTTCTTCACATCTTGCTGCAACTGTGGCCAATAATAATTCTCACTAACCAAACCAAGGGTTTTATCACGACCAAAATGTCCAGCCAATCCTCTACTATGCTTCTCCTTGATGAGATTCTCCCTCATAGAACTTCGTGGAATGCACAAATGACTCCCTCTGAATAGCATATCATCCTGGATGATGAAATCCAACCATTTTATCCTGTCTAGAGTAATAGGTTCTGTACAAGTTTTCCAAGCTTCACCAAAATCAGGATCCTCTGGATACAAATTCTTGAGTTCCTTGAACCCAACCACTTCAATCTGCATTTCTATCAACAATAGTTTCCTTCTGCTAAGAGCATCTGCAACCCTATTAGACTTTCCACTCCTGTGTTTCAAAACAAATGTATAACTTTGCAAAAACTCAATCCATTTCAAATGCCTTTGATTCAATTTTCCTTGACTATTCAAATATTGCAAAGCTTGATGATCAGTATACAAAACAAACTCCTTAGGAAGTAGATAATGTCTCCACTTCTTTAATGCCTGAACTATAGCATAAAATTCCTGATCATAAACAGAATATTTTCTCTTGGCATCATTTAACTTCTCACTGAAATAAGCAACAGGTTTACCTTCTTGGCTCATAACAGCTCCTATTGCAGTACCACTAGCATCACAATCTACTTGAAACACCTTATTAAAATCTGGAAGTGCTAAAATAGATTGTTCTGTAACTTTTTATTTCAACAATTGAAAACTCTTTTCTGCCCCATTAGTCCACTTAAATTCTTTTCTATCCCCTCTCATTGTTTCAGTCAAGGGTCCACAAATACTGCTAAAATTTCTGATAAAATTTCTGTAAAAGCTAGCTAGACCATGAAAAGATCTTACCTCAGTAGCACTCCTTGGAGTAGGCCATTCAAGGATAGCTAGTACAGCACAGGGACTCAGACTCTCATGGATCAATCCTTTCTGTAACAGTTCATGTACTTGTCTGTTCAACTCCTCACTTTCTGCAAGTGTAATTCTGTGTGCTTCCTTATTCGGCAAACTCGCTCCTAGGATCAAGTCCATCTGATGACTGATCTTCCTAACTGGTGGTAATCCATCAGGCACGTTATTGGATACAATATCCTGAAACTCATTCAACAAATCTACAACTTCTATAGGAACATCTTCTACTTCCTCTTTATCAGCTTTTGGAATTAAAGCAAAACATACATGCTCATGCCTCATACCATCTAGGAAATTTCTTCCATCAACAAAAGTTATCCTTGGATTACCACATACCTTTTCTTCAGTCTCCTTCAATGGTTTTAGCTTATGTCGCACTCCATCCTTTCTCAGGGAATAGGTATTCGCACGACCATCATGTACAACACATCTGTCAAACTGCCATGGTCTACCCAACAACATTTGACATGCATCCATAGATATGATATCACACAATACCTCATCTTGGTATCTGCCAATCTTGAACTTCACCAGGCATTGTTCATTGACCATGACCTTGTGGTCATCCTGTACCCAGGCAATCCGATATGGATGTGGGTGTTTCTGTCTCTTGAGCTTCAACTTTGTCACCATCTCTTCTGACACCAAATTGTCAGTGCTTCCACTATCAATAATCACATCACAACATTTACCTTCACACTTGCACCTGGTGCAAAACAGGCTCCTTGTTTGCTCAGGTTCATTCTCACCACTCAACAAGACTCTTCTATTAATCAACGTTTCTCCTCTTTCAGCATGTTCAGAATTTGATGATCTGGCATCTTCATCTACATGTGCAACTCTGGTCTAGCCTTCATTTCTCCTATTTGTTCTGCCTTGGCACTGAGGACATTCAAATGCCCTATGACCTTCTTCTCCACAGTGAAAACATGTTCCACGGAAGCCACCTCTTCCAGATCCTTGTCCTCTTCCTCTTCCTCTCTGATCTCTATTATTCTGATCCTGGAAGTGATTGGAATTATTTCCTCGCTGATTCTGACTGCTACTGGCCTCATCCTTCTTTTTCAGATCTTCATTTCGGCCACCATATGACCATCCACCAGATCGTCCACCACGACCTCTTCCGTTTTGTTTTCTCTCAAACTTCTTGTTCAACTTTTCCTCTACTTTTAGGGCAAACTGGTATGCCTCTTCAATACTGTTCATTCGAACCAGATTCAGCTCCTCCTGAATGCTTGGCCTTAACCCATTAAGGTATCGGGCAACTTTCTCCTTATCAGCTTTTGCATGGCCTGTTCTGATGAGAAGTCAATAGAACTCCTCTGTATACTCCTGAACAGATCTTTCTGCTTGCTTCAAACTCTGCATTTTCTTCAGTAGGTCAAGCTCATAATCAACAGGAATGAACTGTCACTTCAATTTATCCACCATCCGATCCCATCTCATGATTTTCTCCTTTCCCCTTCTATTTAGCTCCAACTAAATCTCTTGCCACCATATCTTCGCATGACCTTTCAGTCTGGCCTTCGCAAATTTGACCCTATCAGGATCCTCAACATCTTCATACTCAAAATATTCCTCACATTCGTTGATCCAGTCGATCAATTCTTCTAGGTTAAGATTTCTAGAAAATGTAGGAACCTCAATCTTAGGTCTTTTCCCAATCTTAGAAATGGCCCGAAAAAGTCTTTCTTCCTCCTGGTTCACAATTTTGACTTCTCCTTCTTGATATTCTTTTTCAGCTTCATCCTCGCTTTCATCTCTGACATTATGATTCATTCCTCTACGAATCTCTTCTTGCAATGCTCGCACTTGTCTCTGCAGTGCCCTAACCTCAGGTGTTACAACACCAACTCTTCCACCACATTCCCTTCATGGAGGCATTTTTGTGATGCGCGCTGAAACCCTAACCACGGTCCTGGTGCAAACTGCCTCACAGTCGGTGATCTGTTTGTTAGGATTAACAAGGCAGAAATAACAATTATGTGCAAATATAACTAATATCAGAAAATAATAAACCACACAGAATAGAACACAAGACACACAGATTTAACGTGGTTCACCCAATCCCTGGGCTATGTCCACCAACAGTGAGTCAAATATTCTTATTATCCAGTGATTACAACCTGATTACAATCTGTAATCCCTTACAGCCCAATTCTGCCGCAAGTACTAAAATCATACATCATGAAAAAATCCCTAACCCTAAGCCATATTATACAATATTTTCCCGCTTTAGGGTCAGAATGAGTTATAAGTAGTCGGCCCAAATAACCAAAAAAGTAGTCGGCCTCAAAAAAAATTTCCTCGGGGGCTGCGCCCCCGAACCCCTGCTCTTGGGGGCTACTGCCCCCAAACCCCCGCTCGGGGCCCGGCCTGGCCCCGAACCCCGGCGAGGTCAGGAGGAAAAATGTACAGTACTTTCCTGGATAGTACTTTCCTGATTAGTCACCACAAGCTAACAATCTCCCACTTGGTGACTGATCAGTATCCACACTATACTAAAAAACCTCCCACTTGGAGACTGATCCTGTAGCAATACCGCTACCCACATGAGGCTCCCACTGGATTGAACCACCTTGGACTCAGTTGTTCCTTTATTTTGTTCAGTCTAGAAGACCAACTGAAGCTGAACATGAGTTCAACTTCTCCCTTGTTACTACCTTTGTAAACATATCTGCTGGATTATCATCAGTATGAATCTTTTCCAGCCTTAACTGTCCATCATCAAAAACTGATCGAATGAAATGGTACCGCAACTGTATGTGTTTTGTCTTTGAGTGCAAAGCAGAATTCTTTGCAAGATGAATGGCACTTTGGCTATCTGTATGTAGAAAATTATCCTTTTGTGGATGTCCCAATTCTTCCATGAAGAATTGAAGCCATATCATCTCCTTGGCTGCCTTTGTAGCAGCAACATACTCTACCTCTGTAGTGGATAAAGCAACCACCTTTTGTAGTCGAGAAATCCAACTCACTGCTGTCCCACCAATAGTAAATATATAACCTATAGTACTCCGCCTACTATCTATATCTCCTGCCAAATCTGAGTCAACATAGCCTTGTACAGTAGTAGTAAAACCCCCAAAGTGTAAACACTTACTGGATGTGCCTCTCAAATATCTGAGAATCCATTTGACTGCATTCCAATGCTCAATACCAGGGTTACTCATATAACGGCTAACGACTCCCACTGCGTGTGCAATATCTGGCCTAGTACATACCATAGCATACATTAAGCTCCCTACAGCTGAAGCATAAGGTACCTTAGACATTTTAGTCTCTTCTTCTGGTGTCTTGGGACACATATCCTTAGTCAATTTCAAATGACCAGGCAAAGGTGTGCTGACAGCTTTGGCATTTTCCATAGAGAAACGTTGCAACACCTTCTCAATATAATTAGCCTGAGATAGAGACAATTTCCTATTTTTCCTATCTCTACAAATTTTCATACCAAGGATTTGTTTTGCTGCCCCCAAATCCTTCATAGAAAAAGATTTTGCTAACTGTTGTTTCAACCCCTTAATGTGATCCATGTTAGACCCAGCTACAAGCATATCATCAACATATAAACATAAAATAATGTAGCTGTCATCATCCAACCTCTTAAAATAAACACAATGGTCAGAATGACACCGACTATATCCATGCCCATTCATAAAAGTGTCAAATTTAATATACCATTGCCGAGGTGCTTGCTTCAAGCCATATAAACTTTTCTACAATCTGCACACCAAATTCTCCTTACCCTTGACCTCAAATCCTTGTGGCTGAACCATATATATTTCTTCATCCAAATCACCATGAAGAAAGACTGTTTTAACATCAAGCTGCTCTAAATGCAAATCTTTAGTAGCCACAATACTTAAAACAGTACGAATAGAAGTCATTTTAACAACTGGAGAAAATATCTCATCAAAATCAATACCATGTTTCTGTGCAAATCCTTTTACGACTAATCTGGCTTTAAATCTTTGTGTACCTCCATCCTCTTCTTTTATCCTGTAAACCCATTTATTCTATAAAGCCCTTTTACCTGCAGGTAACTTACATAAATCCCATGTCTGATTTTTCAGCAAAGAGTCTATTTCATCTGTCAATGCAGACTCCCACTGAAGCTTTGTATCCACCTACATAGCTTCATTATAACATTCAGGTTCACCAACATCTGTTAACAAAATAGAATACAAAGATGGAGAAAATCTTTCTGGAGGTCTACTTAGCCTTGTTGACCGTCTAACACTCACTGGGGTGTGTGGTATTTGTTGTTGCTATTGTTGCGGAGCATAAGGAACTACTGGAACATGAACTTGTGGTGTATCATCCAGTACTACATAGTCATTTTCTTTCTTCTCATGCTACAGCAACAGATCTTTGTACAATACTTTCTCATTGAATATGACATCCCTGCTTCTTACAATTTTATGATTTTCAAAATCCCAAAGCCTATAACCAAATTCATCAATGCCATACCCAACAAATACACATTTCTTTGACTTAGCTTCCAGCTTGGTTCTATTTTCAGAATCTATAAGTGCAAAACCTTCACAACCAAAGGTTTTGAGAAAAGAATAACTCACCTTCTTACCACTCCATGCTTCCTCTGGAATACCACAGTCCAAAGGAGTAGAGGGGCCTCTATTGATTAAATAAACAGCAGTGTTCACTGCCTCTGCCCACATATTTTTGGGCAGCCTAGCATGCAACCTCATACTCCTTGCACGCTCCATTATTGTCCTGTTCATGCATTCAGCCACTCCATTTTCTTGTGGAGTCCTTGGCACAGTTTTCTGCCTACGAATACCATTAGAGGAACAATATTCTTCAAATTCTGTGCTGGAATACTCACCACCATTATCAGATCTGAGACATTTTAACTTTTTACCAGTCTCATTCTCAACCAAGCATTTCCATTTCTTAAAAGTTTGAAATACATCAGATTTATGTCTAAGGAAATAAATCCATACTTTTCTTGTTGCATCATCTATAAATGTAACATAATACAGAGAGCCACCAAGGGAAGATACCTGAGCTGGTCCCCATACATCTGTATGCACAAGCTCTAATCTCTCATTTTTCTTTTCCTTCCCACTCTTCACAAAACTAACTCTCTTTTGTTTTCCATAAACACAACTTTCACAGAAATCCATATTGACACATTTCAGACCAGGTAAAACTTTCTTTGAATGAAGTAATTTCATACCTTTTTCACTGATGTGCCCGAGTCTGTTGTGCCATAGTGCTATGATAGAATCTACAGCAACAGTTTGATGTTCTTCCTACTCAACTGCAGCCACTGTTCCTGAACATTCATTATCTTCTGAAATAATTAAAGTAGAAGGAATAGTATGACCTGTACAAAGATATAAGGTGCCTACTTTCACACCTTTTGCTACTACTAAGGAACCTTTTGAAACCTTCCAATTTTTATCATTAAAAGTAACTATGCAACCCTCATCACCCAGTTGCCCTGCTGAAATTAAATTCTTACTCAACCTTGGAACATGTCTTACCTCTTGTAGTAGCCAATGATTCCCATTCTGCAACTTAATCTTAATTTTTCCCTTTCCAACAATCTGACAGGGTTCATTATCTCCCAAATAAACTAGCCCAAAATCCCCTTGGACATAATCAACAAAATAACTTCTATGGGGTGTAGCATGAAATGAAGCCCCAGAATCTAAAACCCATGAATCATCAATACTTTCTAAGGACAAGAGCAAAGCATCCTCCTTGGATTTGTTACTTACCACATTTGCCTCCTTGTTTCCATCATTTTTGTCTCCTTGATCTTTCTTCCGAGACCAACAATCTTTCTTCTTATGACCTAGTTTTCCACAGTACCAGCAATCATTTGGCCCTTTAGATTCGGACCTCTTTCCCTTTGATTTTCCTCTTGATTTCCCACGATTTCCAGAGTTGTTTCCTCTATCTCTTGTTCTGCCTCTGCTTTCTATGTTCAATACACTACCCGATGTGGATGCCCCTGAGCTTTTCCTATGAATTTCCTCACTCAATATAACACCAATAACATCATCATACTTTAGGGTATTAGAACCAGAAACAGAATTACTAACAGCCATTACCAAGCCATTCCAGCTTTCTGGCAAAGAACACAAAATCAAGAGAGCCCTAACCTCTTCATCAAAAGTAATTTTAACTGAGGTTAATTGACTTGTAACTGTATTAAACTCATTCAAATGATCAGTAACTGATCCACCTTCTACCATTTTCATATTAAATAAATGCTTCATAAGAAATACCTTGTTTGAAGCTGAAGGCTTTTCATACAACTTCGCTAGGATTTCCATCAGATCTTTAGCTGTCTTTGCTTCAGTAATATTGAATGCCACGGATTGTGCCAGGCATAGACGAATACTCCCCAGTGCCTTCCTATCCAAAATATCCCAATCTTCCTGAGATTGATTGCTCTTTCTTGGCTACTCCCTCTAATGGCCGCCATAGATCATTCTGATAGAGATAATCCTCCATTTGCATCTTCCATAACTAGAAGTTCTGCCCATTAAACTTATCAACCTTCACCCTACCCTCGTCTGCCATTTCTCCCACTTAACCGAGAGACTCTCCCACTAACTCGTGAGACCTGCTTCAGAGAATAGATGAAAGAACGAATGAAATAACCTCGCTCTGATACCACTTGTTAGGATTAACAAGGCAGAAATAACAATTATGTGCATATAACTAATATCAGAAAATAATAAACCACACAGAATAGAACACAAGACACACAGATTTAATGTGGTTCACCCAATCCCTGGGCTACGTCCACCAACAGCGAGTCCAATATTCTTATTATCCAGTGATTACAACCTGATTACAATCTGTAATCCCTTACAGCCCAATTCTGCCGCAAGTACTAAAATCATACATCATGAAAAAATCCCTAACCCTAAGCCATATTATACAATATTTTCCCGCTTTAGGGTTAGAATGAGTTATAAGTAGTCGACCCAAATAACCGAAAAAGTAGTCAGGAGGAAAAATGTACAGTACTTTCCTAGATAGTACTTTCCTGATTAGTCACCACAAGCTAACACTGTTTACACACTCAGGAACTCCTGCTCTGATACCACTTGATGAAGGGTTCTCCCCTTAATACCACAAACACATAACAGATATAGAGAAACAACAACAATATGCAAGAACAAAAAATTAGCTTCTTATTATCTCCACAAATGTGGAATTACAAACTTTCAGAATTACCATATGCAAAGCCACATGGGCATTCCCTTACAATATTCTGTAGGACAAAGCCTCGAACTATTACCCAGATTTACTACCCAGAACTATTCTGAACTACCTAAGACAATAATACAACCTTCCTTATATAGGCAATTTTCCACCGCCTGGGAAGGTTCCAGAATTTTAGCCAATAAGGCCGACCAAACTTAGAATTATTTTATTTTACATTTTATTACATCATAGTCAGCTCAAGATAACCTTTGAAACCCGAACAAAAATTTTGAAGAAAATTATTTTCTGCCATTTCAGGTGGCCCAACTTCTGAAGATCATAAGTCATCACCAGTTGACCTGATTGGCTATTATAACCCCATTTCGGAAATTCCACGAAGTGCTCTATAGGCTTGATTGGCGCAAGTGCCTATCACCCAAATTTTCGACCTCATCTAGGGCCTCTAAAGCCTTCAAAACCGAGTTCAAAGTTTCTGTACCCTGCTGCCAATACCGAAAATCTTCAATATCTTCCAATATACACTTGATCTGGCAATGAAACTTTATTGACAGACTTATATGACCAAAATGAACCTCCAAGAAAGAAATCAGATCATTTTGAGCACATTCGAAAATTACCAAAAAAATAGTAACTTTCCATAAATAGAAGCTCTGCACAAAATAGCCCTTATTGAATATAAAAACAAAAATATTTTTTTGGGTGATGCAAGATTGCTCTTACACCCAGGATGCTCCTGCATCAAAGGTTTTCCATTAAAAAGTGCTAGTTCCCTTATCCATTGATCATATTGAAAAGGAAGGAAAAAAGTGATTATAACTGTGAACTAAAGCATTGTTATGTAATATTCTAGGTTTGATTGTGTAATTTTTCTTTATCATCAACATTTTGGATCTCAACGTGTGATCCATAATCTTTTATTCTCCTTATGTTATCTTGCATCCTCATGATGGATCACAGAGTGTTATCTGAAATGTTGATGATAATTTGTTTTTTCACAATCAAACCCAGAAAGTTACATAGCATTGATATGGATTGTGGAAATCTAATAGCTTTAAATTAAAGCATGTGAAGAAAAAAATTCTCACCTTCTAACACTTCATCCTTAAAATCCAAAATAAGGGATGTCTTTGCACATATTAGAGGCTTAAGTCCTTTAGACTTGTTCTTGTCTTGAGGATGTACTTTTTTTACAATCCACATCTTTTTGAAAATAGTATATAATTTATTTTTCCCAATAATTATTATACCTTATTCATTATAAAATTATTTGATTTTTTATGAATAGTCCTATTTCTATTAAAATAAAATATAAACGTTGCATATTCACAAAAAAGGGGCCGGGAGATACAAGATCACCCTGTGAAAGTTCACACGGGACAAGGCCAGAATCATAAAATATTCATAGAAAAAACTTATAAAGCAAGGCTTCAGGTTGCAAGAGTAGTGCCAGCCAAAGGAGGAGGATCTTTGGCTTTAGAACTCCAAGCATCCTTGGGATTTAAAGGAGGGTCAGGAACCAACCAACCATCAGAAGCATCATCTATATCTTCTTTTTGGTCCTCCACCCTAGGCAGAGAAATAGCTAGAGCAAGGTGGGAAAAGGACTAGTTGGAGGAGCTGGCCTCCGGCCAAGAAGAGACATCACGAGTAGCAGGAGCTACAAAAGGCAATGTGAACCAACCAGAGCCATGATGGGGTAGAGAAGATGAGGGACACCTCTAGCCAGCATCGATACTAGTATGAGAGTGGTGGCAGGGAGCCTGTGAATGTGAGGTGTGGAAGCGGCAAGCTAAAGAGCTGCGAGCTCGATGGTGACCCCGGGGCTAAGTATGATCAACAAAAGATTTAGGAGAAACTTTGGCAACCGTACATGGAGCATTTCCCAAATGAATAAACAACTCCTATAGGTGAGATAGCTCCAGCACTACATTGTTGGCTTGCACTTGAATCTACATCATAACATTATTAAATATACAAGCTTTAGTGTACATAGAAACATTGATATGAAGAGACTTGTAGGAAAAGGAACAGTATTCCTATCCTTCTAGAAAGTAAATATAATCTCCATCCTAAAAGTATGCCAAATCTGGGTAAATTTGAAAGGGAGCCTTGGAGAGTCTCCCAGCAAAATCATGTGCCAGGAAAAGGGCTCAGGCTAGAAAGGCTTAAGAAAATCATGAATCTAGTGCCAATATTGTTGAAATCTTCTACAAAACCAAAAAATATGCAAAAAGGACTTCAGATTCCCACAAAAGGGACACTGAGATCAGGCACACCTAGGTGTTTGAGTTGTGAGCCTAGAGGGAGTCCTTGAAACAACATACACCAAGTAAAAAGAGCCATTTTGGGATCTATAATAGCAGCCCAAATGGTTTGAAAGTGACACCTCTAGTGCTGATGTGAGGACTACAAATGCCATCTCTGGTTGAGCATGTCAATCATGAGGAGATGAGGAATTAACTACTGATATCATGACTTGGCCTTGTAACCATTGAATAATGTAGTAGGGTACCACTTCTAGTCACTCCACCAAGGTCAAACAGACTAAATACCCAGTTTATGCAACAAGTGATCAGGAATAGCTAAGACCAATAGATCAAAAGTCCAACGATCTTGTGGAGCAAGATGGAACCGGGTATTCATTTCTTCCCAAGAGCGGAGACTCATGGAGACTTTGGAAAAGAGGTATTTAGGGGTCTTGATGCCACATTTGAAAGAATGTAGAGCACTAGCACCTTGAGTCTTGGTAAGAGGAACACCTTGAATGGCCAAAATATGGACCAGTAAAGGTTCTCCTAGTTTAAAGAAAGCCCATCATGAAAACTATTTCTAGCCCAATAGAGCCAAGGCTTGACAACTTCTCAGGCTTTCTAGATGCTCTTAATAACAAAGGTGCCTTGGATATGCACATGATCTATCATAGTAATAATGGATTGAAGACCAATCCCATTCCAAGCTAGCCAATGAGAAAGATATCCTGAATAAATTCAATGTCTAACCAAGATCTTCCAAGGTTCATTTCTTGAGAGATCACAAATGACCCATTTCGCATAGAGGGAGAGCCCCTGCTTTTGATTGGAGTGAAGGCCAAGGCCACTAGACTCCCTAGGAAGACAAAAATAGTCCCAAGCCACTTTGTGAAAACCATGATGATCAGTACCAAAAGCCCAGATGAAGTATCTAAAAAGGGACTCCAGCTTAAGCTAAGAAGCTTTAGAAGGATCCCAACATGAGGAGTAATAAACATGGGTGGCAGCCAACACCTTGGAACAAATCTGGAACTTTACAACAAGAGAGAGAGGCTTGGTTATCCAATAGGATAGTTTCTTTTCAATTTTAGCAAGCACGACATTCCATAAGTCTACCAAAGATGCTTGAAAAGAAAAGGGAATGCCCAGGAAGCAAAAATCTTCCCCATGTAGAACCCACTTCCAATCATATTGAGCCAACAAAGGAGGAGTTGGAAGAAAAGATTGTCTATAATAGAGAGTCTTGTGCCATTGGATAGCCAACCCAGAGGCAAGGAAAAATGTATTGAAGCAATGCAAGGTATTAGAGACATTATCTTCATCCTTAATGAGAGTGAGAAAGGAGTCATAAAAAAAGTGATCATTAACAAGCCGGGAAGAGGATTTAGGTAAAGAGATGCCACACACCAAACCAGAGGAAAAAAAGTGGGTTAGGAAGTACCCAAAACCTTTAGCAACAAGACCATAGAGTGTAGGAGCTAGAGGGAAACCATGAAGAATAGCCCTAAAAATCCCAAAGGGCTCAGATTCAAGACCATTGATAGAGATGCAAGAAGACGCATCACCAAAAAGAATTTCCACAGATTGCAAAAAATTTGAGCTGAAACCAAGAGACTATAACATGGAAAGAATGAAAGTCCATTGAATGCAATCATAAGCCTTAGAAAAATCAACCTTGAGAAATAAGGTCTGCTTCTTGGATTTGTGAGCTCATTCCATTCCTTCCTAGAAAAGAATAATATTGTTGAGGATATATCTAGACTTGATAAAGCCAGTTTTCTCTAGCTGAATAATCAAAGGAAGGAGATGTTTGATTTTGAGAGCTAAAGCCTTAGGAATGATCTTGTATGAAACAGTCAACAAGGTGATAGGCCTCCAATTGAAAATGTCCTCATGATCACCATCTTTAGGTATGAATTTAATATTTTCTTTATTAATAATAGCTCCCAAAATTTTATTGTGATAGGCTTGAAGATAAACTTTATGCAGGTCAGGGCCTATAGAATCTGGAAAATGTTTGTAAAATTCACAAGGGAAGCCATCACACCTAGGGGACTTGTCATTAGCCATAGAAAAGATAGCCTCTTTGAGGTCACTGATGGTGAGAAGTTTCTCACAGAAGGCCAGTTGCTCGACCACTAGGTGGTTTGGAGTAACAAAAATACACATTTTGGAGAGCCTCATCTCGAGAAACTGAGTTTCCCAATGAAGCAAACATTCTTTCATAGCGTTGAACAAAATCCTAGAGTATAGAAAGAAGATTTGAAAGAGTTTCATGACCCTTTTTGATAGACTTAATCCCAAATTTGGTGTGATGGGCCCTAAGAGATTAGAAAAATTATGTAGAAGCTTTGTCGTGCATGTCCAACCAATAGAGGTGAAATTTGATTTGAGCTCCTCGAGCGACATAATTATCATAAATCTATTTATTATGGGGAAGCCTAGCAAGCTGAACTTGAAGCTCAAAATCAAAAGGATTCAAGGCAAGAGCTTCAGAAGTACTCCGAAGAGCTTTGGTGTTGGCTTCGTAGGAACATTTTCTATACATAGCTAGCTGACGATTTTAGATTCTGATAAATATGGCTATGCAAGTGATGACATTGTTCCACCATTGAATCCAACCAGCCTGGCTGTGGGGCCGAGACACCAAGTTCTAGACCTGCAGGATATGGGTAATGGTAATGGCATGTGTCAACAATGACTTATTGAGGAAAAATTGAGTTTTGGTAGCACGTGCAACAACATATTGCCAAGTAATGGAAAAGAATCTAGGGTAATGGTCAGACAACATTACATCTGGTAGAGTAATGATAGGCGGTTCATGTTCTTTAGAAAAGGAGAAAAATGATTGTGCAGTAATCATAGCATGACAAAGTCTTTTAAATATGTGGTTACTACCAGCTCTAAAATTAGACCAAGTGTGCCAGACCCCACTATGCCATCGACAGTTAGCATTGGGATAAAAAAGGCCCACTTTATGGCATATATAAAATAAACCTTGTCGTTCTCCATTTGTCTATCAAAAAGGGAAAAGCCCTTCTTTGTCAGAAGCCAAATCAACCATATTAAAGTCCCCACACACAACCCAAGTGGCCAGAGGAAAATTATCCACCATCCAACACCAAAGTTGAGATCTTTCCATAGTATCATTGGGAGCATAAATATTAACTATACCAAAGGAATGATTATTGAAGGACATCAAAATCCAAATTATTCTCTACATAAGGTCAAAGCAATGAGAAATAATTGTAGAATGAAAATGAGGTGAAATGATAGTAATAACAACACCTTTACCAACTTCGTGCTAAGAAGAAAACATAATGCCATTGAGCCATATGACACGACAGGAAAAGGTTGGCAAAAGACAAGAGATCTTAACTTCTTGTAAACACAAAATGTCCACACTTTGAAGACTGCAATGAGTATCTCGAACATAATACTTTTTGGAGAGGTCTATTAGACCTCGCACATTCTAAGATAAAAAAAATCATAAAAAATCATGCATATCTTCCTCATCCTCAAGAGAGGAGAAACTGTTCTCTAGAAGAGTTGGAATGGAGATGAAGCTAGGAGGCAACTCTCCAGATGAGACAAACCTCTGCTTTTCTTTTGGGTCTTCCACACAACCTCCAAAGCTATGAGACCGACACAATGTCTACGTAACAACAATTGAAGATGTAGCCTGCAAAGAATGCACCACACTAGGGGTGGTATCCTTCGTACCTGGAGATTTTCCCTGCGAGACAATTTTAAAACATGTTGGATCATCATCCACCCCTCAATATTAAACACCTTCTTTTCAACTAGAAGAATTGGCGGAGGAGCATGAGTGGAGTTGGTGGATAACTATTTGAGAGCCAAAGAGGTCTTGCCTTAGTGCACAACAGTAGTCCATTCTTCTTTCTTCCCAGAATCTGCATTTTTAATATGAGCTTCATTTGGTTGTAGGTTAGTCCTAGGGACTGTTGGTGTCCAAAATGACGCTTATGCTCTAACAGGCTGCCAGGTATACCCTCAGAGGATTTTAGGAATGGTTAGCTCCAAAATGGAAATAGGTCTTAGGGTAACTAGACCAACTCTAGGGACAAGACTGCCCTCTTCTGCTTTTGGCTCTGCAAGACCAAGGTGGGTGCACCTAACCTAGTATAAAATAAACTTCATACACCAAGAACTAGGTTTGAAAAATAGATAAATGGATAGAAAGAAAGTATTGAATGTTAACCACACACTCATTGACTCTCCATTGCTATGGGGTAGGACTAAAGACAACCAAATGCTGAAAACTTAAAGAATGGTTCTTAATTTATGCTTTTTGAATTATAACAACCTATCAGGACATGTTAGCAAAGAAATACTTATCAAGGCCAGTGCCTCATCCATTGGGCAAGTTTTCTTAGACAGACTACACACACACACTAGAAATATACCTTAGATTCAGAGCCATAAACACATTTATAATCTCCTTTACTACTTATATGAAATCCTCACATAGACAAGAGATAGACCTATGCCTCATCTTAGAGCATCATTTAATCTAATCCTAGATTAGAACTGAAAAATGAAGACATATACATGGATAAACATGCAATGAGCTAGAAAACTTAAAATCTATCTGCAATGACACAGAGGAGAGATAAGAGTCATATATCTGCATTAAGTATAAAGAATCCTTGAGTGTGTACAATCCATCCAAAGGAAGCCTGCTTGCAAACTACAGCTCAGACCTGTAACTTTCTTCCAAATTGCCAAAAAATAAAGATAGGACATTACAATTCAGACTGGTAGAAGACTCACAACAGAAAAGTTTTAAAATCTAACTCCCAATGCCCTCAAATGTTCATGAAAATCCCTTTATACTAGGGTAAAAATGCAAGCATACGATCATTTAAAATTCAAAACTACCTAACCCCACCAAGAAATAAACACCAGATAAGACAGGGGTCGAGCCTCGGCAAGAAACTCAATCAGTCAAAACCATTCAACTACAAACACCTCTCGAGATCATCACCACATGACACCAGGTACACAATCACCTTTGCAAACAACCGCCAAGCACCCTGGACCACACTGCAAATGCTTCTCACCAAAAAGGGTCTTATCTGGCATTCAATTCCATAAAAATATGGTACCCTCTATCGTTAGAAATTCATAGACAATCAAACTTGAAAATGCAATGGTCACTTTGCATCTGGTGGGCATTAAGTTTCTTAACCACTCACCCCAGTCACGCAACTGCGCAGTCTCATCTATCACTGCCACAGGAAACCGGTTCAAGATTACGCTTGGTTTCATGATCGCATAACCCAGATACGGGTTATGCGAACATGCGACAACCTTCTCCCTTTGCCTTCCCTTAACTGTCGACACCAGAGCGCTGCCACAACAGGGTTTGTCGCATGTTCGCAAGCCGGGAAACTAGCTTACGTGAACATGCGACAACCCGCAAACATGTGCCCTACCAGCCGTCAAAACACCGCTGAGAATCTTAAGCCCGGGCCCACGTTCAAACTTCACCATCCCGCCAACACGGTCCAATCGAAAACCACCACGACACCATCTGCCAGCTCACCCACCAAATAGCCGCAAACAGGCCCCAGGACACGTGGTGCCCTGTCGCATGATCGCATAGCCCAAGAATGGGCTATGCGAACATAGCCCAAGAATGGGCTATGCGAACATGCGACAGCCCGTGAACTTCTACCTTGCTGCGCATAACTCCGCAACTGTGTCACTAGACCGTTGACCAATCCACAAACAGACCCGGCATCGAATGGCGGGTGCATGATTGCATGGGCTTGAAACCTCCCATGAGATCATGCGCCAGCCACAGGATCTACCACATCACCCCCGCAGACACCACACTACCACCTCTGCCAGTGAGCCAAGGACACGCGTCGACCGGTTGCATGATCACATAGCCAAGGAAAGGGCCATGCGATCATGCGACGGCCAACCAAAAGCGGCCACATCACTGCCATCGCTGAAGAAGCCCTAACCTCAATAGCTTGAAAAACCCATGCCCACCACTACACGACCTGGCAACCGAGGTAAAGAAAACCGCCAGCCAAGTCACTAGATGCAAAGGCCTAAACTGCCAGAATCAAGTGACAAGGAGAAAACCGCCAGTCGCCAAATTGCTAAATGAGAACTTAACCACCCGTCAGTTGAACACCGCAGAAGACAGGGACCCATGCAGACATGTGGCAAGCGGTCTCATGATCGCATGTCAGAGAAGTCTGACATGCGGCCATGCGAGGGCAAATAAGAACATGCCACCTGTCCCCCCTCCGACACTGGGCCCACTTCACCGAGGCAATGCTGGAAACAAACAAGATCAACGGCAGGTGCATGATCACATGGGTAAGGAATATTCCATGCGATCACACGCCGACTGTTGATCTCCTCCCTCTGGCCCCACACCGTCGCACTTGCGCGGTTAAGACAAAGAACAAGGAGAGTCGACAGAAAGGAAGATAGGGAAGGTCGAAAACACACAGTGTTTTCGGTGAAAGATCAAAAACACACAAAGTTTTCAACATGACACAAAGGTAAACTAGGAAGCCGAAAACAACAAAGATTTTTATGCATTTTATGCAGGCCAAAAAGGTCAAAAACAATGTGGATTTTTGAAAACATTGTGGGTTTTCGACACTATGGTGGAAATTTTAAAATTTGCCCCCGCAAACCTTAGAAAATGAAAATCTTTCTAGGTTTTGCAAAGTAAGAGATGCGACATGGGCTGAAGCAAGGTGACAACACTGAAAAGCACAGGGCAGGACACTTAACAAAATCATGCAAGGGAGAGGCCAATTTTAAAAAATTTTGCAATGACTGGAAAAATGGCCTAACAGTGGCTCTAGTTGGGGATGATGGGTAACTTGTGCCCATGCAAGAATTCAGAATCACTAGGAGAGCAGGCCACCAACTAGGCAAAATAAGGAACCTCAAAAAATGCAGGGAACCGAACAAGGAAAGGAAACACACAGTAGAAAAGGGAAAGACTATTTACAGAGATTTACATTATTTACAAAAGGCTCAAGGCCCCAAAACTATGATCAATACTTGCCTCTGTCAAACAAATAGTTTTCATCTCCACACATTAGAGACAAAGTGAAAATTCTGCTTCCATGTGACTGATCAAACTTATATCCATCCTTCCACAATTTGAAACAAATTTTTTTAGCACATACCTCCTCAGGACTGGAAAAGTAATCATACCAATTCTAAAAATGTCATGGCACATGCATGTTGCAGTCAAAAAGGGAAATGCTGAAAGAGTTGCAAGATGAACCATCCTCAATCCCTTCAACAAACCCAGGAATTCTACCATCCACATGGAAAGAAAAACACTCTAGCTCTATCAAACTATCATTGCAATTGCTACTCGATCCATTCATACTAGAAATTTGCACCTCCAAGGAGAAGATATACTGATCTTCATGCAAACACTGGGGGAACTCATCACATGGGACATCATCATTAAACACAGGAGCACTCTGCATCATGTCAACATCTAACAAAACCAAAAATTATTGATAAGTGGGAAGAGAAACATCAACCTATCCATGAGATGGTGAAGCATGAGTAACTGAGAGACCATCCTTCCATGGCTTAGCAATAGATTCAGAATCAGAAGAGGATTCAGAATCCACACAACTCTTCCAAATAGTACTCAAAACAATATCAGGGACCATTGAGTCACTTGAAGATGACCAGACACAAATGATTTCATCATCTGATACATCATACTATACCTGGCTTCCATCCAGTAGTGTTGGGGCAGCAAAAGAATCAAAAGCACACATGTCAAAGTCAAATCCTACTAACTCATGCTCCATATCAAAGTCAATGTGTGCTGGATGCAAGGACTCAGAGCCATCCCCCCGTGAATATCTGAGATACTCAAAAGACAACAAATTTGAAATTTGTTCATTGTGAAGTGAACAACTGTCCTCAAGAACATCATCCTCTGCCATACAATCATCAGCAATATTTTCATCTATCCTCTCCTCTTCCTCATCTGACTGATTGCATAAACTTACTCCCCCATACTGAGAAAAGGCATCACTTTCATGACTGCAAGAAAGAGTGTCAATATCTGACACATCTCCTTCATAAATTTCATCACTCTCAATATCAGCACCACAGAGCAAAGCCCCAAGTGCATCCTCAAGTTCAAGATCAGCATCACCAAGTACCCAATCCCTGACACATACATAATACTCCTCCCACAAGGCATTTGACCAACTGGTTGACTCAGGAAAACAAAGCTCCAGGAATAAACCAATGAAGTCAAATTCAGGAAACTCAACACCCTTAGGAAGCTCATCATATACTTCACAGAATCTATCATAGAACAAGGATATGGATAAATCCTTTCTACACCCCACCTTCAAACTGACTAATCTTATGCAATCCCTAAGGATGCCCTGGTCTAATAATGCAGGCTCCTCCTCAAACTTACCCATTACAACTTATTGCAATACTTCCACATAATTTTTCCAAACTGCAATCAAAAACTTGAAGTATGCTAATCTCTGCTTACACCTTATCCTTCTTTTAGTGCTTGACCACTTTATAAGGAACATTTAAAACTTGAGAAATACCTAGAAAGATCCTGCAGCAGAAGACCTTTGGCTGGAAGGCAGGGCTGATCCAGAGCTCACCTTGAAACTCTATCAGGTATCTTTGTCATGCAGAGCCACCACCTACTTGAGAGGAAAGTATTTCACTATTTCTTCTTCCAACCAGCACAAAGCTACACCAAGTATACACACTATTTATTAGGAGGAACACTGATCAAATAGAGACAAATCAGAGCCGCCACTCACAACTAGGTGAGAAAATTTTGCAAATGCTAATGCTTGTATTTGACTCTTTTCAATGGCTAGCAAAGATTATGATTTCCTTAACAGGATTTGTTGTTTCTTCCCCAGTAGAGTCGCCATCTTGCTGGTGTCCAAAATGACGCTTATACTCTAACAGGCTACCGGTATACCCTCATAGGATTTTAGGAATGGTTAGCTCCAAAATAGAAATAGGTCTTAGGGTAACTGGACCAACTCTAGGAACAAGACTGCCCTCTTCTGCTTCTGGCTCTGCAAGACCAAGGCGGGTGCACCTAACCTAGTATAAAATAAACTTCATACACCAAGAACTAGGTTTGAAAAATAGATAAATGGATAGCAAGAAAGTACTGAATGTTAACCGCACACTCATTGACTCTCCATTGCTATGGGGTAGGACTAAAGACAACCAAATGCTAAAAACTTAAAGAATGGTTCTTAATTTATGCTTTTTGAATTATAACAACCTATCAGGACATGTCAGCAAAGAAATATTTATCAAGGCCAATGCCTCATCCATTGGGCAAGTTTTCTTAGACAGACTACACACACACACTAGAAATATACCTTAGATTCAGAGCCATAAACACATTTATAATCTCCTTTACTACTTATATGAAATCCTCACATAGACAAGAGATAGACCTATGCCTCATCTTAGAGCATCATTTAATCTAATCCTGGATTAGAAGTGAAAAATGAAGACATATACATGGATAAACATGCAATGAGCTAGAAAACTTAAAATCTATCTGCAATGACACAGAGGAGAGATAAGAGTCATATATCTGCATTAAGTATAAAGAATCCTTGAGTGTGTACAATCCATCCAAAGGAAGCCTGCTTGCAAACTACAGCTCAGACCTGTAACTTTCTTTCAAATTGCCAAAAAATAAAGACAGGACATTACAATTCAGACTGACAGAAGACTCACAATAGAAAAGTTTTAAAATCTAACTCCCAATGCCCTGAAATGATCATGAAAATCCCTTTATACCAGGGTTACAATGCAAGCATACGATCATTTGAAATTCAAAACTACCTAACCCCACCAAGAAATAAACACCAGACAAGACAGGGGTCGAGCCTCGGCAAGAAGCTCAATCAGTCAAAACCATTCAATTGCAAACACCTCTCGAGCTCATAACCACATGGCACCAAGTACACAATCACCTCTGCAAACAACTGCCAAGCACCCTGGACCACACTGCAAATGCTTCTCACCAAATAGGGTCTTATTTGGCATTCAATTCCATAAAAATATGGTACTCTCTGTCACTGGAAATTCACAGACAATCAAAATTGAAAATGCAATGGTCACTTTGCATCTGGCGGGCATTAAGTTTCTTAACCACTCACCCCAGTCACACAACCGCATAGTCTCATCTCTCACCGCCACAGGAAACCAGTTCAAGATTATGCTTTGTCGCATGATTGCATAACCCGGATATGGGTTATGCGAACATGCGACAACCTTCTCCCTTTGCCTTCCCTTAACTGCCGACGCCAGACCACCGCCACAATAGGGTTTGTCACATGTTCGCAAGCCGAGAAATTGGCTTACGCAAACATGTGACAACCCGCAAACATGCACTCTATCGACCGTCAAAACACCGCCGAGTATCTTAAGCCTGGGCCCGTGTTCAAACTTCACCATCCCTCTAGCACGGTCCAACCGGAAACCACCATGACACCATCTGCCAACTCACCCACCAAACAGCCACAAACAGGCCCTAGGACACATGGCACCCTGTCGCATGATCGCATAGCCCGGGAATGGGCTATGCGAACATGCGATAGCCCGTGAACTTCTACCTTGTTCGGTACAACTCCGCAACCGCGCAACTCTGCAACCTCGTCACTAGACCGTTGACCAATCTGCAAATAGGCCCGGCACCGAACGGTGGGTGCATGATCGCATGGGCTTGAAACCTCCCATGAGATCATGCACCAGCCATAGGATCTACCACGTCACCCTGGCGGATGCCACACTACCACCTCTGCCAGCGAGCCAAGGACACGCGTCGACTAGTCGCATGATCACATAGCCAAGGAAAGGGCTATGCGATCATGTGACGGCCAACCAAAAGCTGCCACATCACCGCCATCGCCGAAGAAGCCCTACCCTCAACAACTTGAAAAACCTGCGCCCACCACTATGTGACCTAGTGACTAAAGCAAAGAAAACTACCAGCCAAGTCGCGAGATGCAAAGGCCTAAACTCTCAGAATCAAGCAACAAGGAGAAAACTGCCAGTCGCCAAATCGCTGAATGAGAACTTAACCACCCATCAGCTGAACACCGCAGAAGACAAGGACCCATGCGAACATGTGGCAAGCGGTCGAATGATCGCATGTCAGAGAAGTCTGACATGTGGCCATGTGACGGCAAATAAGAACGTGCCACCTATCCCTCCTCCGACACTGCGCCCACTTCACCGAGGCAACGCTGGAAACAAACAAGATCAACGACAGGCACATGATCGCATGGGTAAGGAATATTCCATGTGATCACATGCCGACCATTGATCTCCTCCCTCTGGCCCCACACCGTCGCACTTGCGCGGTTAAGACAAAAAACAAGGAGAGCCGGCAGAAAGGAAGACAGGCAAGGTCGAAAACACAGTGTTTTCGGTGAAAGATCGAAAATACACAAAGTTTACACAAAGGTAAACCAGGAAGCCGAAAATAATGAAGGTTTTTATGCAGGCCAAAAAGGTCGAAAACAACGTGAATTTTTGAAACATTGTGGGTTTTCGACACTATGGTAGAAATTTTAAAATTTGCTCCTGCGGACCTTAGAAAATGAAAATCTTTCTGGGTTTTGCAAAGTAAGAGATGCGACATGGGCTGAAGCAAGGCAACAACACTGAAAAGCACGGGGCAGGACACTTAACAAAATTATGCAAGGGAGAGGCCAATTTTACAAGATTTTGCAATGACTGGAAAAACGGCCTAACAGGGACAACCAAAGGGCAATCCTGGATTTGGTGCTCCACCAATTGACACCTATAGAAGGTGTTCGACAGGTTCAAGTAAAGCAACTTCTAGGAGAAGGTGTGAAATATGACCTCAATCTCAATGGAGTCTTTGAGGTCCTTGGAGGGGTCGACCTAAACACACAGGTGCCTCTGCGGACGGGCATTGAAACAAATTTCATTCTCCATGGTAATAACTTTGCCAAGGGTTTTGGCAATGGGCTCAATAAAAGGCTAGCATGGCAAAGAGAGACCAAGAAAATCAACCCACATAGGAACCCTAAGTTTCTTGTCATCTGAGATAGTAAAATCCCTAGACCATCTTTGGAAGACAAGCAAGGAGGAATGAATTGACCAAAGACCTCAACTGAAAATCACCTTAAGCTTGAGAATGATTAGCAAAGTGAAACATAAAAAAAACCTTGGTAAGGTTTTGAACTGCCTAAAGATGGACTCCATGAGGAGTCTAGCTCTTGGTGACCCACTCTTTGCACATACTTTCAGGAGGTGTACAACCCACAAAATACCCTATCAAGGTATTCTTTTCCAACCATTCACAAGAAACATCAAAATCTTGCATGTTAAGTGCAATATCAAGGTTACCTTGTGGAAGACATTTGGGATGAACTTTTGCATGCATTTGTTCAGAGGAGGCACCATGGCTTTCCGAAGTAGCAACTCGAGCACCAACATCATCTGCTAGGCCGAAATTGGTTGGGGCCATTATAAGCTAACCCTAGTGAAAAAACATCTCGTAGTAAATGCGGTATGACAAGTAGGAAACTCAGAAGGAAAGCTCAGACAGAGAGCTGTACACATGAAGCCCTAGTAGAGAAAAAGTTCCTCAAAGACCATGATCGACATCTTTTTTTCTCAATTGAATATCGATTACAAATATCTAGCTCAAATGAACATCAACATTAAACTAATATAGCTCCTTACAAGCTACACACTAGAAATAACTTTTGAAGATCCAAGATTCATAACTTCAAATTCTACTTTAGATATTCTTATGAGAAATTGAATTTGTGTTTCCAAAGCGAGAACCCAATGTTTTTAACAAATTAAATTCAACCTCTTGAACAAAAAACAAAAAATTCAAATATTCCAAACTGTCATATATTTATATTTTATAAATGTAAAACAAAAATAAAAATTATATAACTCAAATATATCACTGAAATTTTTTTATTAATAACACAGGAATTTTCAGAAAACCCCATTATCTATGTATTGTAATAAAGTATTAGTTTGCCAATGAATTTAATCTTATGATATATAATGACTATGGGAATCTTTTAACATAATGCTCTCTTTAATCGATCAATATTTTGTTAGATTCGACGACAAAGTAAAAAGCAAGATTTGCGATGGAATATGTTTATGTGGGCTTTCAAGTTGGCCAAAAATGGCAATAAAACCACAATGCATTTTGCATGCGCATTAAAAAATGGCTGGCCGTCTAATATTTGGACTTAATAATAATACACCATCAATTCTCTTCTTTTCCCATTGATAAAGCGATGCACGGGAAAGAGCTGATTCTTTGTTCCCATTCTTTTCAATGCACAGAAAAGAGTTTTGTTTGGTCTTAAAAACCTTCACCCTTTCCAATCAAATTATTTCAAATCAATCAAATAATTGAGGACATGGATACAATCATTTCCAATCTACCAAAACTTTATAAAGATAAAATATTCCTGTCTATTTTCTTTTCGAAAAATGAAATCTATACCATTCATCATGAAAATGGATGCCCCACATACACATATGAGTGATTATCTTTTGACCAAACAAAAGGAAAATCCAGATAAAAGCTAAAGTGCGGTTATTATTATATGATAGTGTTACAAAATATTACGATGATAATATAATGTGAATGTGTATTAAAATTTAGTCAATATTATAAATATTTCGTTTCCCTTTATTAAGATATGAAACTTTCATATTATATAATATAAGACAAATGGATGTACATATTTCTTTTCTTAGTTCTTATTAGGTCAATAAATTTCTTATATAATATGTTTTGTCTTATAATTATCATACAAATAAAGAAAACATGGGTTGAGGAGAATGATTAAATAATAAATTTTAGGATAGTGGAAGTTAGAATTAACTTGGTTAGAAGGATAAGGTGGCCTACAAAATTAGCATGAAAAAATCTACAGGTGATGATTTTCTAGTATGATCTGCCATCATAAAAATTGATTTGTGTTCTTAAAACATAGTATCATAGAGTTAGTAGTTAGGAGAAAGCTAGATATCAAAGGAAAACTAATTATTATGACAAGGGGTTATTGAAATCATGGTTACATAGTAGTTGTGAATTCTACGCATGGTGATAAACTAGTCATTTGAGGATTAAGTATGTGCTTTGACATATTTTCCTACTAGATAATATCTAGACCAATTTTATCCTAAAGAGTGAATATTTTTTTGATACTATAATATGAAAAATGGCACAAAATAGAATATTTTGTAGGCATAGATCAAGGATTTATGCACTTATAATTTAGGTTCTATGAAATGCAAGCAAGAAAATACCTTCTATGCTTGAACTACGCTTCTTACTAGAGAAATTTTGTGATCATTTGAACTATCAAATTATAAAATAATAAATTGAGATGGGAAATGAGACATAATTTCAACTCTAAACTTTTAATTACTTAATTGCTTAAAGTTGTCTTATTTGCATTCCTCCAATGTTTGATTTTTTTAATCAAATAAATCTTGAGGGGTTGTTAAATAATATATATCATTTGGACATAGTAGATCAAAAGAATTAACAATTAGTAAAGTGACATATATAGAACATGAAGACAATCATTCAACTTATTCAAAGCATGAATACAATCAATCAATTCCTTCAGGACATGAAAAATAATATTCAAATTATAAAATTAAATTTAAAACATATGATTTCAAATTTCTATGACAATAAGAAAAGTGATATATTTGTAAAATAATAATTGTTTTTTTTCTTGATGAATAGTAGCCATTTCTATTAATAAAAGAGTTAAAGTACACTATTCACAAAAATGTAGTGGAAGGGATCACTACTCAGGAGTCAAACAAGCAATGCTCGAAGAATAAAAAAATCAAATGGGCAACACTCACAAATAGAAATACAAGCTAATCCTAGAGAGAAAAATCATGTTAAAAAGTTGAGGATGGCATAGGAGGATCTCTATCATCCTTGGGAGCCCATACATCATTGGGGTTAGGGATAGCATCTAGAAGGGACTGCCCCTTTTTAGTCCTAGCCTCCTTTGTATCATTATCCTAGTCCTTCAAAGAGGAAGAAATAGCTAGTGCCAAATGAGCGAACAATTTGAAGGAGCAAATGGTTGATCTTTAGAGCCACATCTTAAGTGATGATCTGGGAGGAGTGATTGAGCATAGTGATTGGTCACCAATACCAAATGTTTTGAGGGTCCCCTACCATAGGTATGAACTTGATAATCTATTTTTTAATAAGTTGACTAAGAGATTGAGAATACAACACTTGTAGATAGACCTTATGCAAGCTATGAACCACACAAGGCTAGAGGAATTTGTAAAAGTCACAAGGAAATCCATCACAGCTAGGGGCCTTATCGTCAACCATAGAAAAAACTACTTCCTTGAGGTCCTCAATGTTGAGAATTTGGTCACAAAAGACCTTTTGGGCTTTAGAAAGCCAAGAAGGCACAACATTAAGGCACTTGTGCAATGCCCTATCACACTCAGGTGAAACTTCTTGCGTAGTGAAAACCTTCTCATAACATGGTCATGGATGCTATTTCTCCCTTTTGGAAGGAGCTTGATAAGAATATAGAGAAAGTTGTGACTGAAGAAGAGTGGGCCCTCCTAGATGCTAATCTTGCCCTACTTATATGTGGAGTCCTAAGGATGATAAAGATTCACTTTTTCTACCCTCATCCTTTTATGTGATTTTTTTAATCTTGGGGTTTAGCTCATGTTTCTATTTCCAGGTGTTGCCCATGTGTTTTATGATCCTCCAAGTATTGCCTGTTTGACTCCTAAGGGGTGATCCTATCCCCCTACTTTTTGTTTGTTAAAATTGTACTTTATCTCTTATATTAATGGAAATGGCTACTATTTATTTAAAAAGTCAACCATTATTTTACAAATATAACACCCTTTTTAATTGATGAAATTCTTTTCTGAATGTCAAGGAAAGTAAAGTTTGTAGAGTAAACAAAATATGTGAGTCTAAACTCATGAGATGCACATGTTTTTTTTTTGTTTTTTTTTCACATATAAAGAAATGTGTACACATTATAGTATGAGCATGTTATACCATGAGAAGATTATAACACACAATCTTTGTTGCTTTATATAATTCAAACAGTTAGGTACTTCTTGGACATCTGAAACAAAGAGTGAGATTTCATTGACAATGTCCAAAAGTATATTTTTCTACGAAATATTCAAAACACCCAATTATCAATCATAAATCTACATTTATATTATGATAAAGTTTTATTCTTGAATTTCTTTTATGAATGTCTCCATTTTTAGCAAAATTTTATATTTAACATTTTATTAACATTAATAGTTTTTTAAATTTGAAAAAGAAGTTGATTACACATTTGAATTCTTCATGATTGTAATTTTCTATTGTTCAGATTTTACAGGATTCCATAAGTGGAAGGTTGTATCTCAATATTGGCGACAATAAAAAGTTCTCAATGTTTCCAACCCATTTTTGGACATGGGCCGGAATAATTGAATAAGTTCAAAAGGGAAGGGACCGACCACGTTTGTAAATTTTGTACAGTTGTTTCCAACCCTCTTTTGGACTTGGACTCAAATTAATTGAAGAATCCCCGAAGGGGAGGGACCGATCACGTTTGTAAATTTTGTGTGAAATCAAGTGGCAAGTCATCACGACAGTACACGCCAATGTAAGTGCGCTCCAGAATTCTGCACTATACACACAGTAAAGGAGAAAAGATATCTTGCTTCACGAAAAAGTCGGAATCAAATTTTCATGTCATATTGATACAAAGAGTAGATATATTTTAGTGGCCGATCGGAAGGACGGGTATTTTGGTTTTGATTGGATTGGTTTTATTAATTTAGTTGTATATCGGCAATGCGCGTTTGAAGATAGTTGAGCTCTTATTATTTATCCTTTTTACATGTTCATTGGCAAACACATTGATCCTACACTTTTTCTTTCATTGTTATCTCAACTCTGGCATTTATGATAAATCTGGTTAGATGGCTCCGTCTAAGTTTGCCCAATTAATTGGTGTGTTTTGTATGATCTGCGCAATGAATACTTCCTTTATCCCCATTTTCATGGCCCAGCCAGCAGGCGTGAACTTCAGCTTTGATGAATTCACGAGATGTAATACAAGCGACATTCTCTGTGTAAATGACGCCACAATATCTGAGCATAAAATCAATCTTACAAACGATACAAATGCTCATTATAAATTGACTAACGAAACAATGGGCAGGGTTATTTACAACGAGACCATTCAGCTGTCTTCTCTTGCAAGTTTCACTACGGACATCAAGTTTGTTATGGAATATTATAACCTGAGCCCTGATGATGGATTCGGCCATGGAATCGCTTTCTTCATGACATCTAAAGAAATGGCGACAAATACTCAATCAACTTATAGACACAATGGTCTTCCCGGAAATGAACTTGAGCTGGCACCCAAGACATTTGGTGTTGAATTTTTTTGTAATGGTGACTGCTCTTTGTACACCTATGCTGCTGGCTATCTTCCTTATGAGGATTTCAATCAAACCAATTTAGATCAACCGGTAAGCATGTTGTCGTAATACATGTAACTGTCCAACTACATGACAGTTAGTAACTGTCCAGCATTGCATTGTATAAGATCTCTTTTGGGTTATCGAATTTGATATCTTATTCCCGATTCCCTCATTTGGTATCAGAGCAAGCAAATGGATTGAAAGCGACAATGGAGTTGCTGTTGGATTAGCCGCCTTTGATCACGCTGCCAGATCGGAGTGAACAACGGTAGTGGGAAGTTAGTGAAACTAACTATGCCCGCGTAGAGGAGGCTGACAGTTGACAGTTCATGCATTGACAGTCATTTCCATGTTATTTGTGATGGGAGCCGTAGAATGATATTAAATATCATCTCGAAAGCCAGGCGTCGGTCGTCATATCCTATTCAATGTGCAGGGAATTGATCTCGATCCAAGGGAGATCCTAAGACATGCAACGCAGTAATCGGTTACGGTAGAACGCACTTGTGGAAGATTGGGAGACCGGAGCACACACGCTGTAATCTGTAATCACCATTTTTTGCACACGCAGTTTTAACTGTTTCTTGCTGGTGGAACGATGGGCAAAGGCTCCGAAGACCGTTAAGACGGTTATCTTGTGCATTTGGTGCGGTGAGCGTGGAAAGGTGACGCTGGAGATATGTACGCTGGAGATATGTATGATGAGAAATGTGAAATGTGAACAACAGATTGAGTGAATTGTTTTTGAGTTGTTTACTGAAGGCAGCATGGACAAAGCACTAAGGTAGAAAATGGATGCTAAAATGGTGATATCCATCATTTTCAATGATTTCTTTATGTTTTCATTGTGAAGAATGACTATTAGGAGTGTAGTATCTATTTCATATAAGTCTGAGAAAGGAATGTTAGGAAAGTTACTCGCAGAAATGTCTTCCAAATGTCAATTTACAGGGGAAATTGTATAAAGATCAAATCTACTAAGATGCATAGGAAAAATAAGAACAGAGAAAATAAAGGCACACACAAGATAAAACACATGAGACAAAGATTTACGTGGGAAACCCTTACGGGGAAAAACCCACCACCGAAAAACCCCCGAGCAAATTTGTATTATAGTAAACAATTTACATACAAAATCTCTAATTTTTCGTACAGGCTCAAATTGTGTTACAATCAACCTGATATTACAACCACACCATTCTTCACGAATCTTGTAGCCATTTATGCACACTGCAATTCATTTCAGAATTCAGTATAGAAACGGTTACCGACAAAATAGTTGTCTACCAACCGTTTGTCACACACAATCACTCACGCAACTGGCCGTATGGTGATTACTCCCTTCGGCACGTTTGCCTCTGTCGGGAAACTTCTCCCTTCGGCACGTTTACCTCCGTTGGGTAACTTCTCCCTTTGGTACTTTTACCTTCGTCGGGTAACTTCTCTCTTCGACACTTTTCCTCTATCGGTTAACTTCTCCCTTCAGCACTTTTCCTCCATCGGGATGCCAATGTAGAATCACCTTCACCATACGGTGAAATCACCGGTGAGGTCTTATCTCCACGGTGCCAACGCAACTCTTCACCATACGTATACAGCTCTTCACTATGTACCTCTCTTCACCATACGGTGAGATTGCCTCAGACGTACGTGGTCTGGTCGTACGAAGAGATTGCCTCCACCGTACAGTAGACTTTGTCATTCCTTAACAATATCCCAATTGATGAAGTACAGAGTCATAACCATGGACCGTAAACATAGAGATTACAGAGAATCCTGGACTCTAAAGCCCATCAATGTTGATATACCACTCTAACACAAAACCATCAAGAATGAAAATCTACCGTGAGCACCATTGAGATACTTACATAATAGTCTCATGTCATTCATGGACATTCCCACCTTCTACCATGCCACTGCCACTGGACACACATAGAATCTATCCATTGAGAAAACCATACAATCTGTCTCACAGAGAACCATAACTCTGTCTCCCAAAGCACAAAACCCTCGATCTAAAAGATTATTGAATGTATCAACATTTGTCACAATCATAGCTGAAATAGCACCCACAATAAGTGCTAGCACATCCAACTATACATACCTCTAAGGTATACCAACATGGATTCCAAAACATCACCATATTCAACCTGTTACCTAAAGTCTCAAGCCTCAAGTGCAATACCTGTCACATACACGTCAGGAAGCTCCCACTGCACATGTAATATTAATATGATATGAATCCATTTAACAACATCACATAGAAGTGCAACAACAAACTTGTAGCATCAAGAACATCAACAATACATCAACCATGTACCATGTCCTTCTATGTACACCTCTATATGCCTGTCATACTTCTTGCTAAAACCATCAACCGTTTCAACAAACACATCTCTAATCACAAGAGAAAATATCATCATCGTTGTTGAGTATCCTTGAGCACCTGTAACCAATCAATATATGCTAACTCCAAATGTAGAACAACAATTTCATGAAGTGTCAATCAAATGACTAATGTACTCAATACACAGACACAAAACTAATATCAATGTCAAAATTCCACCCATGGCCTCAGGAACATAAACATGACAACATGATCTAAAACATCTCAATCAAAGACATAGTATGCTCCATATGAACATACCAGAAACTACACCTTTATCAAAGACTCTATTGAACCCTCAAGATGTCGACATCTTCAGTCACATGAAGATAAACATCTCCAAACAGTACTTCAACAAATGTGAAAAGATCCTTTTGTAACATCAGAATCTCACGCCTTCAATATTTGCAATACTAATGAAGATCATTCACTACGTCACTACCAACAACTCCCACTAAACCATGGTGTCGAGTTACACATGACATCATGACAAACTTCTTCCACATGAAGGCCACATTAATCAAACCAGTCATCATTAGATGACCGATTAGCCAAAGTAGCACTACTAACATCTTCATCACTTTGAAAAGATTGATAACTCGAAGAGTCATCCCTTTTCTTCTTCTTCTTCTCCTCCTTGCAGTCCTTCTAGACATGACCAATCTACCCACAGTTCCAACACTTCACTTTGGACTTATTTCCAGAAGACTTATACCTAGTCTTCTTGTCCTCCCATTTGTCTCCATCCTTTGATCTTTATCCAACAGAGAGAGCCTCTTTGGCCACTTCAGAAGTCTTCATCTGCATCTCCTCTAACAAGAGTGCCGCAACTACCTCGTCCATTTTTAACTGGGTAGTAGTACTTCCAATAGCCATCACAAGATGATCCCACAAATCAAGCAAAGAACTCAACAACAACATGCAACGCTCCTCTTCATTTATGCACAGACCAACAAATGTCAGTTGTGCAATCACCATATTGAACACGTTTAAATGACCAGCCACAACAGTTCCTTTGTCCATCTTCAGAGAGTACAATTTCTTTCTCAGGAAAAGCTTGTTTACCAAGGATTTTCCTTGATAAATATCTCCCGATTTCTTCCACAAAGAATGTGCAGTTTTCTCCTCATAAATGTTTAATAGAACACTATCTACTAGTGTCAATCGTATCATTCCTCTTTCCTTTCGATCTGCCAAATCCTAATCTTCTTGCTTCATGCCTGAAGGCTTGTTCCCAGACACAGTAGTCCATAGTGTAATCATCCAAAAATGGTCGCCTAGACTTTGGGGCCCCATTCTTGCAATTTATCAAATCCCTGAATCAATATTTTCAATTATATCAATTTCTTTGATCAAATCCTATTTTATCATTTATTCGATTATTTTCTATGGGCTAACCATTTTATCCTAAGTCTTTATTTATTTAAAAGTAATTCCCTCTCCTTTTATTAAATAAAAAGCTCCCACTTTTCTTCTTATCCTAAGTTGCACAAATAAAGCATTATTCTTATTTTATAATAAGAAGAAAATGCCTTTTTGTCTCATATGGGACACAAAATTCAACTCTTATTTCTCATTGGAGGAAACTTGTGCACATGAATTGCTCTTCTTTCAAGCTCCACCCTTGATTAAATCTTTTGCCTCTTAATCTCCATGGTCCATTCCTTTTCAATTCCTTTAAAAGGAGAGCTCTCTTCTCATTCTAGGATCCAAATTTTTATGCTAATCTTATACTGCAGGATTTCTTGGAGACTTTGGAGCTTTCGGAGACCTTCTTGCATCTAGCTTTCATTCTTGCATCATAGCTTCATGTTTATGCTTTCTTAGCTTAGATTTCCTTTCATGTTCTAGCTTAGCTCATGTAGCTTAATTAGTAAGGCTTGTAATACTTTCATTTTCCTTTCATAGCTTAGTTTGCATCTTCATTCTTAACATAGTTGTATTGCATTCTCATCTTGATTCTTGAGGATATTGGCATTCTTACGCTTGTCTCTTTGAATCTCTCATTGTGTGGTTTACTAGCAAGGTTATAGGCTTAATAGCTCTAGCTAAGAGCATTCTTAACACCCTTGCACTCCATGCCTAGGGAGCTCTAGGTCACTTTCTCAAGGTTTCCAATCCACGAATTCTCTTGGAAGTAATGACTTAGAGAAGTGCACATGGTTTGATCACCTACTATTTGCAAACTTGTCTATTATCTGCTATTACTGTATTCTGAACTGTGAAATTGAACTTGTGAAACTGAAACGTTGACCAATTGCTTTCAAGACTGAGTTTTTCACATTTACTAGTCAAGAGTCATATGATATTGAAACATCACTGCACAGCCTCCTGAGAATTGTCGTGCGATACATCATTCCTGATTCTTTATCACCTGCATACTATAAACCCTGTCGCATAACCTACCTAGATTCCATCGTACTTCCTTATGCGAAATATCATCTTGGAATATTGTATCATTTTGTTTTCCTAGAAATTATTGTCCTGAGTCATTTTGTTGTCTTACCGCTGTTGCAATCTGGAACTGCTAAACTTGAATTTTAACCTATCACAGAGTGTCTTTTCTTATTCTTACCTGAAGCTGATTTGTTATCTACATGCTTATGTTTGTTCTAGACTAACAAAATGAGTTAAAACTATTGGGTTTGAGCCTATCAAATGCTACTCTTGATCACCTGTCACACCATGGTTACCTCTATAGCTACTTGCTAATCGAGCTTCTTGCTCACCTCTCAGCTTAAGTCAATTGATTGCTGTAAGTTCTTGAGCACCTTTGATGAGCCATCTCTATTTGTTCTATCTTGACAAGTGATCTTCATTAGCTTTTCTTATCTCAATATCTAAGAAACTTTGTCTCATTCTCTTAGTCAAACAATAATTCTTTTCATGCCGGTTACAACTTGGTCTCAATTTGAGCAGGAGAGTCACTCTCCGTTCAATTATACATAGTTACCTTCTCCAACCAGATGCTCACGAGCACCAATTAGCAATGTCAATTCTAGTCCTAACTAATCTGAGGATTCTAAGGTCACCCTATGGTACAAAGGAGGCTTCCTCTTTTCCTCATTCAAGACTCCCAAAAGCACGGACAATGTCTCACTTACTATGACTGAACAAGAGAAATATCATCGTTTGCAAGAACACTTTGAGCAAAGAGACAACCAAGCGCGCTTAGATAAAGAATACAATAAAAGCCTAATGGAGGCTGCTAGGCACATGACTTCAAGAGGAATGTCTCACAAACAACCTGAGACTAGTAGCCATGAAAATAGACTTCCTTTTGGCACCAGTGGCAACCATGGCAACAATACGCCACCTAGGTCTCCTCTGAGATGGACTTTTGTTGTACCTTCTTCACCTCCTAGACCCCCTCTCTCTCATCATGAGTAAGAGGCCACCGATGAGATTTCTAGTGAGGAACTTATGAGATTTGAACAAGATGAGGTCTCCCAATGAATAATGCATAAGATTTTAGAGCGTAATGGAGACCAATATTTTCAATTCATGACTTCTAGAGGATACAAGCTTCCTCCCAGTTATGATGTCCAAGAAAGAGTGCCAATAGAATTGGAAATCCTTAGAGAGGAATTACAACGGACAAATCAACATCTTGCCCAAATGGCAATAGAAAGGGAGCCCCCAAAGGTCTCTTTCATAGAATCTACTTGTGCTCTTTCGTTCGATAGGAGTCTATACATGGTCCTATTATCTAGGGATATTGAGGTTCCCAAATATGACAAGTATGATGGAAACAGTGACCCCCATGACCATGTGCGTCACTTTTACGCTCTTAGCATGGACTTCCTTCATGAAAATACATTTCTTCTACAACTGTTCCCTAGAAGTTTAAGAGGAAAAGCTTTGGAATGGTTTGTGAAGTTGACACCGCCTCTCAAGACCTTTGATGAGTTGGCTAGGTGCTTCACCCAGCATTATTCATACAAAATCCAACAGCCTATCACCATGATCGCTCTTAGTGCTCTAAGGCAAACTCAAGGTGAGCCATTTTCCACTTACTTGCAATGTTGGAGGTCATTGTATTCTGGATATCCTCGTCAGCTACCCAAAAGGGAAAAGATTGACATTTTTGTCAACACTCTTGTGCCTGAGCTATATTATGATCTAAGGAAACAACTATTTTCCTCTTTCAACGACATGGTTGAAAGTGCATATCGGATTGAAGATGTGGCCATAAGAAAAGGGGATATTTTTATTATTAAAGATACCAAAGGCAATGGCAAGGACAAGAGAAAACCTTGGAACAGAAACAAGTATGTTCTTAATGATGGGGTTGTAGATGTCCCAAAAGCTAAAGAGCCTACTTTCAACCTCTCTAATGCTATCTATGCAGCAAAACAACAAGAGGCTACCAACGCTCACAATGCTCCTAAACCTTAGTATGCAGATAAGCAAAAAAAGTCATACCAACGTCGGGTCTACACCAAGTTGGTGGAGCCTTATGATGTGATTCTTAAGACTTTGGTTGCCAATAAGTGTCTGATGCTTCCTAACAATTCTCATCCCTACGATCCACTAGTTAAGCCTGATTGGTGGAGAGAGGATCATTTCTACCATTATCACAGAAACAAGGGACATAAGATAGACAATTGTTTCAAGCTTAAAGATGCTATTCAAGATCTCATTGATGGAGGCACAATTCTCACAAATGGCTTAGTTAAAAATTTTGATCACACGACTTTCAAAGACCCTCTACCTAAGCATGACAAGAGGGAGTCCTCTCAAGCAAATAAGAAGAATCATGATGCAAAGATCAAATACACATATACTTTTGATATGCCTATGATCAACATGGTAGAACCCGTCGAGAGTGTTCTTATGATGAGATCTTAAAATGATAATGATGCCAATCATGGTATGCCAAAGTTGGTCTTGCAAACATTGGATGGTTCGTTTTCCCGAAGTGAGACACTGAATGCTGTTACTAGGGGGCAAGCCAAAATTGTCCTTAAAACTGTGCATGATGCCAAGAAAACCTTGTCTTCCAAACAAATGACTCCTTCAATCTTGTCTAGTTATGACCTTATGCATCAGTTGCAATGCACACCAGCCCAAATATCCATTTTTCAGTTGCTTGAGTTATCCCCTTTGCATAGAGAAATCCTTGAGAAAGCTCTCCATATGGAAAATGTCCCCAATGACATTGACCCAGATCGGTTCCAGGCTATGGTCAACCATATCTCATCTCCCCACTACCTCTCCTTTTCTGCAGAAGATGACACATCTCTTAGCGACCCCCATAATCTTTCTTTACACATTGAAGTTCAAGTCTACCACACCCAAGTCCACCGAGTCCTAATAGACAATGGTGCAGGGTTAAATATTGTTTCTTTCCATGTGGTGCAATAGTTGGGATTGTTGGAATTTGCTGTAGATCCTAAGTGGAAGATTACTATAAAAGCTTACGATGAAGTGGAAAGATCTTCCAAGGGTCTTGTCACACTGCCTGTCCGAGTGGGCCCTGTCACAAAAAATATTAGGTTCCAAGTGTTGGACATCCCACTCGCATATAACATTCTTCTGGGTCATCCTTGGATCCATGACATGCAAACTATCCCTTCCACTTATCATTAGTGTGTCAAATTTCCATACAATGGCACTGAAGTTGTGATTCCTAGAGACCATACTATTGCTATTAATACTCTTTCTGCCACTAAAACATTTGTTCCTCATAAAAAACCTTCTAATGATCCTAGTGCATCCCTGATTGAGGCTAAACAAACATTAAAGATGATGAGTATTGGTATGGGTGAATACACATTGGATTCCCTTGCTGCTATGCTTACTTCTCCTAGATCATATGGTAGACCTTCTAACAAGATGAAGCCTTCCGCTTCCGCCATGATAGTCTTTGATACCTTTGTTCCTTCATTCGTACCCTTAGAAGTAGAAAGAGAAGAACAAGCTGTTCGAGAGTGGATCTATAGAGAAGAAGAGGGTAGTATGACAATTGCTACTCCTATCTCCCCTAAGCGCTATGGTAAAGGCTATAAATTTTTGCAGCAAATGGGCTATCAAGGTCATGGACCTATAAACGATAATGGACATGCCCTAGTTGAGCCTTTGAGTCATACCAATGGCCAAACCTCTAAGGATACAACCGGTCTCGGATATGGAGTCGAGGATGACCTCCCTGACTATTCCAGAAATGCTCCCATGATCAGTGATTTAGACACAGATACAACTGACTCACCACTGCACACTATGGCTCAAATGGGAGATATCTCCCTTCTACTTGACTCCTTTGGGGAGAAGAGCACATCTCTGATGAGGATACAACTGGAGCCTCTATGTCTAGCAACTATGTGCCTAATGAATCATTGAGATTTGATAGACAATGTTGCAACATTGCATGACTGCTAGAAAGAGGAGATCTCACACGTAATGACATGGGTACCTCTACTTCTCGACCTCCTAAGCCTTCTTGGTGTAAACATCCTAGTAGAAGCTCAACAATAGATTCAAATGAGTATGAATGGGACACTCTTTCAGAGGGATCTTCCATGACGGATATGGATGTTGATGTGGTTCATACTTATAGTGACCAACCCGACATAGTTAATGAGTCTCGCGTTGGGTCTGATGAGTTTGATCCCTATATTGCTTTAGTGGACCTCACTGGTCCTTCTATGTCAAATCTAGATCTGGACACTTTTGGAGCCTACCCTATAGGCTCAACCTCTCTCATCATCAGAGATGACATCCATCACATAAATGCTCTTACACTTGTCACTCTACTTTCCTTCATACGTTCAGATCTCATAGCCATTGAACCTACTATCTCTTCCACCAACGAACTAGCAACAAACATGACAAAATCAGATATCAAGTATCTATGTCATACAATCAAGAGAAAAAAATAATGGTCAAATGGTGAAAACCACATTGTGGTGGTATCCGCACCTAAAAATAGTACAAATACAGAACAATTTGCCGCATTCTTTCTAGAAAAAATGGTCAACTTTGCATGGACATATTCAGACATGCTTGGCTTAGCTACTAAGCTTATCATTACTCCAAGGGTAAAACCTGTCAAGCAAAAGCTCATAAAGATGCATCACCATGTGGCATTACTGGTTCAGGCTGAAATTAAGAAGCACAGATCTGAGAACAAGGTGGTTGATGCCATGGCTAGTTTGGCATCCATTCTACAACTGGAAGAGCATGAATCATGCCTCGAGTTCTAGGTATTGCCTTATCTTTCCTACGCTTTCCCTACAGACTCATCCCGCTATGCCACCATCTTTTCATATCTCCTAGATCAAGTTATCCCTGCAAATCTACCGTGTAATGAGAAGCGCCAAATCCTCTGCCATGCCTCACACTTTGCCCTCATCTTTGGTGACTTGTATAGGAAGGGTCTAGACGGAACTCTCCTTAAGTGTCTAGAAATAGAGGAGTCAAAAAAGGTGTTAGCTGAAATCCACGATGGCATATGTGGATCACATTCTAACAGTCTTACGCTAGCTCAAAAATTGCTTAGGGCTGGTTACTATTGGTTGAACTAGTTGGGGCCTTCTATCATCACAACAACAACATTTGGGTCCGAGGCCTATCAGTCATCTACATCAGAGGAAGCAAAGCTTACCAAGCCTATCAATGTTCTACATTTTAAGAAGTTCTATGCCTAAGGTTCTTGAGCTCTTTGTACATATTTTATTGATCCTGAAAAAAATTCTTAAAAAAATTCATATATGATGCTGAAAAAATCCTAAAAAACATAAAAAGTACTGAAAAAATGAGCATCCTAGTGAAAACCTAGCAATAGGTGCTTTGATGTCTCACCAATAAAATAAAAAAAATTGCAAAAAAATTAAAAACAAAATAAAATAAAATAGAAAAAGTACCTTGGTGAAAACCTAGAAACAGGCGCCTTAGTAGCAAAAATACAAAAAAAATGAAAAACAAAACATCTATGAAGTGGTGAAAACTTGAAAATAGGCCTTTCTTGAGACCCTTGCACCTATGTCTATCAGTCTTGTGTGGCGTTCATTTGCTCCACTTCTTGCTTTGCCTCTCCTAGCCTGTAATTGACTCTTGTCTTATTCTAGAGGGAATACGTTGTTTTAAGCTTATCTTGGGTCTCTTTGTGCATTTGGATTTCTTGGACAACTTGGTTTCAATAGTGTTTTTAAAACATCACTCCAATTGTGTTTTTCAACACTTCCCTAGTGTCAAGTGTTTCTCAACACTTATTAGATATCCTACCCGCAGTCTCGAATGATGCAATATTTCTCACTGGCAGATGCAATACTCAAATTTTGACTCTATGACCTACACACATGCACTTGAACAGTTGACTTGCTGAGATTTGTTTGACTTTATTTCTTTATGTGTTGTCTATGATGATTTATTTGCTGAGTGTTCTATCCCTAATAGTTTTCGATGATGCCGAGCTAGAAGACTGGGGCATGAGGACATGTTCTATTTGCTTTTTGCCTATGGGTATATTTTGTTGATCTTGGTTGTCATGAGCATTTGTGCTTGTTCCACTTGACTCTAGGATCTACAAGGTATTATCCTTGACCATTTTCCGCAAGTGCCTGCTTATAGTCATCTTGACTTTCCTTGTGTCTTGATGCAAGCATAATCTTGCTATACCAAACTTAGGAAACCTTACTACACTAGTCATCTTGACTTACATGTCTTTGATGCTTAGGTGGGATTCCCACATACTTATTTGATATAGATCATATTGAGATTCACATAGTTATACTAGTGTGCATTGTATGACCTTGCGATGCTACCAATAACACTCGATGATGATTATTAGAGTCTAATAGTTTTGTAACCTTGCAAGTAAACCACTTTTCATAGTAGCTTGCATTCTTAAGTTCATGTTAGTTTACTTTTGCATCTTGCATATGGAGAGAGATCTCCTTTCATCTTCCATGGACTTGTTAGTCAACTGTGCTCACCTTTCACTTTTTCTCGATCATGTCTTCTGCTTCTTGCCTTTCATATCACATCCTTTTCTATGATTTGGATCCATTTTTGGGATTGAAATCGAAATCCATGTTCATCTTGATGACCAAATCGCCTTTCAAAATAACTCCTCCTTCTATGTAGTTGGCTGACCTTTTGAGGCCTGATCCTTCGATCTTCCCTAGGGCATCTTAATTTCTTCGTCCCCCATCTCTTTCAACCTTCTAGTCTTTCATTCACTTTCATTCATTTCATCTCTCTGAGTTCTTAACTAGGGCATATCTTCACGGCTTAATGGTTATTCTATCATCTTTCATCTTCGATTATGACTTTTAGTGATTTGATCATGTTGCTCTTGTTTCTGCATTCCCTCTACTTGATTTCAATTTTGATCCCAAGGGGGCAGACACATCATATCCTATCGACTATTCCCCAGAGCATATGCTTGACCATTCCATTTTCTCTGATCAATCTATCTTTGCGCTTGACATGTTAGTTCTCGTCTCGAGTTCTGATACTGTCGATCTCTTTCCTAAGTGTTCAGTACTGTCGCTACCAGGCTGACCATGCAGGATTTTCTATCTCTCTGCATTTTATTCTTTGGAGTTAGATCTCTATCTATTGCCTTCTTGGCTGATCTATTCTTTGATGTAATGTATTCCCAGATCGATCACACATTAGTCAAACAGGGGCAAATGTAATCATCAAAAAATGGTCACCTAGACTTTGGGTCCCATCCTTGCAATTTATCAAATCCCTGAATCAATATTTTCAAAAATCAATATTTTTAATTATATCAATTTCTTTGATCAAATCCTATTTTATCATTTATTCAATTATTTTCTATGGGCTAACCATTTTATCATAAGTCTTTATTTATTTAAAAATAATTCCCTCCCCTTTTCTTAAATAAAAAGCCCCCACTTTTCCTCTTATCCTAAGTTGCACAAATAAAACATTATTCTTATTTTATAATAAGAAGAAAATGTCTTTTTGTCTCATATGGGACACAAAAGTCAACTCTTATTTCTCATTATAGGAAACTTGTGCACATGGATTACTCCTCTTTGAAGCTCCACCCTTGATTAAATCTTTTGCCTCTTAATCTCCATGGTCCATTCTTTTTCAATTCTTTTAAAAGGAGAGCTCTCTTCTCATTTTAGGATCCAACTTTTTATGCTAATCTTATGTTGTAGGATTTTTGGGAGACTTTGGAGCTTTTGGAGACCTTCTTGCATCTAGCTTTCATTCTTGCATCATAGCTTCATGTTTATGCTTTCTTAGCTTAGATTTCCTTTCATGTTCTAGCTTAGCTCATGTAGCTTAATTAGTAAGGCTTGTAATACTTTTATTTTCCTTTCATAGCTTAGTTTGCATCTTCATTCTTAACATAGTTGTATTGCATTCTCATCTTGATTCTTGAGGATATTGACATTCTTACTCTTATCTCTTTGAATCTCTCATTATGTGGTTTACTAGCAAGGTTATAGGCTTAATAGCTCTAGCTGACAGCATTCTTAACACCCTTGCACTCCATGCCTAGGGAGCTCTAGGTCACTTTCTCAAGGTTTCCAATCCATGGATTCTCTTGGAAGTAATGACTTAGAGAAGTGCACATCTTAGTGTGTACACATAGATCTCGGTCTACCAACATATCTTCAACTTTAAGTTTCCACAACTCAAACTTTGTGCCATTAAACTTTTCAATTTCTATTCTCCCTAATGTATCCGCCATCATGATTGCAAGATCAACACTTCACTAACTCCCACTGGAACCAAATTAACACCAATGACCAACTTTACCCAAACAACCAACCCTATCCAACATAATAATGGTAATGGGTCTAGCTTTGATACCACTTGTTATGAAAGCTATTGGCGGAAACGCCTTCCAAATGTCAATTTATAGGGGAAATTATATAAATATCAAATCTACTAAGATGCATAGGAAAAATAAGAATAGAGAAAATAAAGGCACACACAAGATAAAACACATGAGACAGAGATCTATGTGGGAAACCCTTACGGGAAAAAACCCACCACCGAAAAACCCTCGAGAAAATTTGTATTACAGTAAACAATTTACATACAAAATCTCTAGTTTTTCGTACAAGCTCACAGACTTAGATTGTGTTACAATCAACTTGATATTATAACCACACCATTCTTCAGGAATCTTGCAGCCATTTATGCAAATTGCAATTCGTTTCAGAATTCGGTATAGAAACGGTTACCGACAAAATAGTTGTCTACCAACCGTCTGTCACACACAATCACTCGCGCAACTGGGTACGATGATTACTCCCTTCAGCATGTTTACCTCCATTGGGTAACTACTCCCTTTGGCACTTTTCCTCCATCAGGATGCCGATGTAGAATCACCTTCACCATATGGTGAAATCACCGGTGAGGTCTTATCTCCACGGTGCCAACGCAACTCTTCACCGTACACATACAACTCTTCACTGTGCACCTCTCTTCACTGTATGGTGAGATTGCCTCAACCGTACATTGTCTGGCCATACGGAGAGATTGCCTCCACCATACAATAGACTTCGTCATTCCTTAACAAGGAATGTGTGAGGTTAACATAAGGAATCTAAAAGTGCAAAGTATGATTTCTTTTGTTGCTTGTTTATAATCTCATTAAAAAGTGTATGCTTATGGCAGTTAAAGGTTGTTACAAAAGTCTCTTTCAAATTTGCTAAAAGGCTATTTCGAGAGTGATTGCGATGAGGTTCCAAGGGCATATTGTCATTTGAGTTTAATTGACATATTTAGGGTTTTTCGAAGATAAGAGTATTTGAGAGTTTATTTGTTGTTGAGTGTTGTGAAGTCTTGGAGTCATAAGAGAAAACAAGGTATTATAAGAGGGCCTTTTCACATCAAAATTTGATTGAAATGTGTTATAGAGATACAAGATGTGAAAATAATTCTAGCTAGGATTGAAGTTCGTATCATTGTCATGGGGACAACATTCAATGTGATTAAGGATGTTCATGATGAGCTTGGTAAAGAACTTGTGCATAAGTGTTTCAATAGGGCTCTCAAGGGTTGTATTTCATCCTTTAGTGCTGCTTTTGGAGGGTAAAATGTAACCTACATATCTAGAGGTTGGCGGTATCGAAGGATGGAGGAATTTCTATCATCTCAAGTTAGCTTCTCGCTTTGAGATGGTGTTTTGCATGTGAAACATTTTTGGCTTTCTTTTTTTCTGTTTTTCTTTCTAACGCTGACAAATTTGACGAATGTATGTCTTGTGAAGACTCATTTTGGAGACAAGTTTAAGATTTGGTAGTGCGCTCAATATGGATTGTTGTCAAGCGAGCTTCAGAGTATATGATCGAGAATTATACCCTTTCGCGGTCACCAGAAAATGATAGAGATCTATCTCATCTCTTAGGGATCATTGTTGAATAATTCAAGACTGTGATTCGAGAGTTCGGGACTAGGAGCTTAAGAACACAACTCGAAGCTACACCTTTCTGGGAGTCACAAGACAGCGTGATGGAGCCTTTCATGTTTCAGGATTTGCAACTTCAAAAGAAGATTTTCTCAATATATGTATTCATATTATGTAATCAGCATGTTTTGTTATGTAAGCCTTGAAGGGAGGATCCTTAGGGCAAATAGTTTTTTATATGTTTAGGATCAATGTATTAAGGAGGAAATGTTGGCGTAATACATGTAACTGTCCAACTACATGACAGTTAGTAACTGTTCAGCATTGCATTGTATAAGATCTCTTTTGAAGCATTGGTACTTTGTGGAATACGAGAATAGAGTACAACGATACAGAAAATAATCTACAAATATTCCTCTCCAATAACTCTCTATCTCAAGGACATCCCGTTGTTACGTCTAAGTTTGATCTCCCCGAATATCTGCCCGATAATCTTGTAGTAGGGATTTCCTCTTCTGCTGAAAATTCCAGTCAGGTCTACACAATCCTTTCATGGAGCTTCAATAGCAAGACCAAAACCAGGAATTCTTCCATGACCCTCAATACAAAGACCAAAACGTGGAAGTCTTCCAGGAAAATACTAATTGTGGCAACTGTGGGGGCATTTTTCTGTTTAACAGGGGCAGTTGTTATGTGGAGCTCATTTGTAATTGTCAGGAAGAAGAGGAGATTTCGAAGCTGCTCGAGACAAGAATGCGAAGAAAATGAGATCGAGCTCGACATGAATGTAGATCAGGGCCCTCGTAGATATAAGCTAGAGGATCTCAAGGCTGGAACTGATAATTTTAGCGAAACTCTAAAGCTAGGGCAGGGAGGATTTGGAGATGTGTACAAGGCCATATTAGAAGAATCCAATGAAGTGGTAGCTGTCAAGCGCATCTCGCAAACATCGAGACGGGGATTAAGAGAGTTCATTTCAGAAGTGAGCATTGTTAGTCGAGTAAGACATCGAAACCTTGTTCAGCTCTTCGGATGGTGCCGTGAGAAGGGTCAATTGCTCTTGGTGTACGAATACATGCCCAATGGAAGCCTGGATAAACACCTTTTCAGCAAAGGTGATTCTCCCCCACTACAGTGGTGTCACAGATATCGAATAGCTTTGGAAATGGCTTGCGGGCTGCTGTATCTCCACGAAGATTGGGATCAGTGTATTGTTCACAGGGATGTAAAATCTAGGAATGTTATGCTCGACAGCAATTTCAATCCAAAGCTTGGGGAGTTCGGTTTAGCCCAGATGCTGGAGCACAATCATTTGTCTCAGACTACAATTGCAGCTGGAACCCTAGGTTACCTGGCTCCTGAGTGTGTGAGCACAGGAAGAACAAGCCCCCAATCAGATGTTTATAGCTTTGGGGTGGTGGCCTTGGAAATCGCTACAGGAAGGATAGCGGTAGATAGGAGCTTACAAGAACATAATATGAGGCTTGTGGAGTGGGTATGGGATCTCTATGGTCAGGGCAAAGTTTTTAAAGCTGCAGATGGGAGGTTAGATGGGGAGTTCGACAAGGCGGAAATGGAACAATTGATAGGGATAGGATTGTGGTGCTCTCATCCAGATCCATCCGAAAGACCCAAAATGAGTCAAGTGGTGAAGTTGCTAAAGTTGGAAGCTCAAGTTCCTCAACTTCCTCCGGCATTTCCCGTACCAACATATGCTGCGGTTCAAGGAGGCAACCTTTCAAAGGCTTCATTTGCAACCGGTACTGCAACCCAGGTTTCCTCCTCCACGTTTTTAAACACACTTCCCATGGCTGTACATTTTCAAAAGCTAGCACAGTAGAATTTCTCTTACACGCCTAAACATGTTCAATCACTTACTTTGGACATAAATTATATGTAGTTAAAAATATGCTGTTTCCATTTAATCTAGATCGATTGGATTGCTTTGTTCATATGTTTCGTGTTTCCTTCACAATTTTCTGTACTTAACATATCTAAACGAAAGGAGATATAAGAAGTGCCTTATAACGGCCAACAGCTGGCATGCGGTAGACGTTTTCCATTAAAATGCTATAAGTTTTTGGTGATCAATATTTAGCTGATACTATTTGCTTCTACTGTTTCTTTAATAAACACTTATCCACTAAATAATAGAAATTGCAAGATCCATTGATCTGAGATACAACTGCATGGTAGATTAAACTTAATAATCTCACAATAGAGAACTAAAAATCTCGTATTTGTTTAAAAATCATGATATACAATTGGTAAGGATTACAATTTTGTTCAAATAGTGTCTGAATTGTCTCCAGGGATCAATATTTTCGATAGAGCAAAGCAGAGCTTCCACCATCACAGCTGAGATCTATGAACATGCCATGATAGTATATGCTGATTCAGTGACATTCACAACATTTTTCCTATTAATTTCATTAGTCTGGTCGATTATTTTTATTTATTTCCTGATGATTGACTGAAACTTTCAACACGTTATCCTTGTTGGTGTTTATACCAACTAATTCCAGTAATGTATTTTTGATCTATATGTTGGACAATTGTACGGATACTATTTTTGTTATTGTTCCAACACCTTCAATAAATAGTCGACTATCTAATCTAATTGTACAGATACTATTTTCGTTATTGTACAGATTCTATATCCATTATTGTTCGAGCACACGTAGAATATAGTCGACTATTTATTTATTCTAATTGTAGTGAAGGTATTCGCATGCGAATGCAATTCCCATTTAGTCATGGGTTCATTTCGCCGAAATTATTTATTATAATTATATATTGATTAAAGGAGCATATGTAAAGTGTGCAACTATTTTAATTTATTATTATTTTTATAAGTTATATATAGATTTATTGCTCACTTTTTATAGTTACATTGAAAGCAATATCTTCTCTCTTTTTCTTCACGTATATATATTAGAATATAGTATATAATCAAAAAGATATTCTCTAATATTCATCTTCTTGAAATCATGACCTTCAAAAAAATATTTTTAAATTACATGAATTATTTTATCAATGAGGATATCCAAGATGTAATGAGTAATATAGTGACCACCTTCTATAACTAGGAGAGGGTAGATAAATATATTGAGAACATAAAGATAAAGATGAGCTATGTGCAACCAAGAAAGAATTTGGAAGAAGAGGATCCCAAATTAAAGGATAAAAAATGTATGTTTTTGAAGACCACTTAGGAATTAATTGTGTATTGTAAGTAATTTTCCACAAATGCAACTAACACTATCTAAGTTTTCTTAAAGATTTTAAAAATTAAAAATTGAAAGGAAAGAAGAAAGTTGTAAGAAGTTGGTCTTCAGCCTCACCATAGCTCTTTGTCGCTCTATTTCAAAGAGGAAAAGCCACTCAGAAGGCACTCCTCTCTCTACTCTTCCATCTTGTATAGCTGGTTTGAGTCCCTCTCTTGGGGAGGTGACCTTGAAGAAAAGCTAGAGTTTATAAACAAGGAGTGGTAGGCCATGTGCGACCAAGAAAGGATGTGGAAGAAGAGCAGCCCAAATTAAAGGATAAAAAATGTACGTTGCTCAAGATGACTCAAAAACCACTTGAGAATTAATTGTGTATTTTAAGGAATTTTCAACAAATGCAACCAACACTATCCAAGTTTTCCTAATTTTTTTTAAAATTAAAAAGAAAGAAGAAAATTGTAAGAAGCCGGTCTTCAACCTCACCATAGCTCTTTGTCACTCTATTTCAAAGAGGAAAAGCCACTCAGAGGGCACTCCTCACTCTACTCTTCCATCTTGTATGGTTGGTTTGAGTCCCTCTCTTGGGAAGGTGACCTTGAAAAAAGCTAGAGTTTATAAACAAGGATTGGCAGGCCATAAAATCCCTCAAACTTTTATGCAAATTTAAACTTCTTTGTCAATCCCTATCTAGTCTCTATTTTTTTAAAAAAAAATTGGTTGTTTTTATTTGGTTTAAATTTTATTTTCTTCCTAATCTTACAACTTGTGATATTCATTTTCTTTTTCTTAATAATTATTTTGTGATGGGTTTGGACCTTTCCTAATGCACATCTAATAAAAATCAATAAATGTTTCACAAGATTTTCTAATTGGGTTTTTGATTGATAATTGGGTACTTGATTAGGATTAGTTTTCTTTAAACCTAATCTCTCTTTATATCAACATTTCTATGGTTAAGGTGAGAAATTAGTGTAGAATATTGCTTTTATATATTACTTCTAGATAAGCTTTCTTGTGTATTTTCTCTTATAGGAATAGCATTGTTTAGGTGTAAGTACTTTTATGGAGTTGCATGCATATCTTCTAGATAATAATTTCTATTCTAAGTGACTTATCTTTTACTATGTATATGTATTTCCTTCATAAGATAATTAATTAATTCCAACTATTTACATTCTAAGTGTCTATTTGAATACTTTCTTGCAATTTGGCACTCACATTCACTCATAGATTCCCATAAGGACAATCCAATCAATATTTCATGCTTGAATTAAACTAGAAGAGAATACATATCTTCATATGTGGTGATCAATTCTTAATTTCATTAATTTTTATCATGCATTCTCTTTTCTCTACCTGTTAGATTCACACTCCTATATTTTATCAGTCTTTGATGATTTCCATACCATATTATTCAATTGTGTACATAAAAATATCATGTATACTTAGGAATTTGACTAAGGCATGAGGATAATTCCAATAAAACTCTAATAATTAATGAAACCAGAACCAAACAAAAACAATCCATAATGAAAATCACAATAAAATAAAAATCTAATTCAATAAAACTATGGGTGAAAAAAACATACAATATCAAAGACTATAATTATTTTAAAGATGACATTGATAGAAGAATTATAGATAAATGGGGAAATAGAAAATAGGACATAAGTAGCCATTACCTAATTACGTACCTATTTATAGGTAAACCTTCTTAACCTAAAAATAAGTAGGGCCATAACTATTAATACTACTAATCATTAAAGTGTATGTTCAAGGCAAGAAATATGGAGGGAAGTTTTATAAAATGGAAGGGATAGAAGGAAAATAGAAAAGAAAGGTAATGAAGCATAAGGATAAATGGGTATAACGACACTGGAATAGGAAATAATGAAACATATAATTTAATATTAGAGATTAGTCTAGGATGAACAAGAGGAGATAACACAACATAGGGTGAATTAGGAGAAGATAATGAGACAAGACCATGAGTAAATAGTGGAAGATAGGAATGGGATGGGCCATGATGTTATAGCCAAACATCATATGAAACATTATAGGTTTATGGGATGTCATTAGGAAGGAATAATTGAGCATAAGTTGAATTACATGGTTTTTATGGTTGACTATAGGATGCGAAGTGGGAACTTGAGGTGTGTAGTATTAATCAAGAAGATGACTAATCAATAATGAGTCAAAGGAAAGGTTGAACTTATATGCCTATTTCTATAAATTAAAATGTGTATGGACGTTGTTTAATATGAAAGTGTGTGTGAAAGGTTATTTCATGTGATATGAAACTAGTGAAATATGTACGATGATGGGAATAGAATAATTTGTTGGATGTTGAATGTGAGATATATTTGAAATATCAAAAAGTTAATATATCATCTTAAAATGGAAGAACTTCTATGTTAAGAGTGTTTAACCCTCCAAGTGAGTGGTCTGGAGTCATGTCAAGTGCCTTGATCGGGTCTTTGCATGAATCTGGCTTTCTCCCCCTATTCTGCTTTTCTCTCCACCTGTTTTCACTATCTTTCTGCATTTCCTAGCACTCTGGATTGAGGTCCTGAGGTTTTTGACCTCAAGGTCAAAGATGACCTAGACCCTGACCTAGGTCAGTGACAACCTCGACCTTGACCTAGGGTGGGGTCTACCTCATCCTTTACCTAGGGTTCAAATTTCAAGGTCCCATGATTTACGGATGTCGGGTTTCAGAAAGATTTGTTTTCCCACTTTTGAGTTGGCCATTTCGGGTTTCAGAATGGTAAATCCTTAAATTTAATTTAATATGGGTCCATTTCTAGGGGTTAAGGTTAATTAGAATTTAATTCTCCAAAGTGGCCCCTCTAGAGGATTGTTCCCTAGATCACTTTAAAAGGAAGCCTTCCTCTCTCATTTTCACATCCACACCCACATCACTTTTTGCAATCAAGAAATTTCATGATCAAGCTCTCAAGTGCAAGAAAGCAAGAAAACATTTATGCATCCTCATGCCTAGCATTCAATTTTTCAAGCATTCAAACATTCATCAAGGAGATCCATTGTTAGCCATTTAAGGATTCAATCTCTTTGGAGCCCCGTTGAAGATTTCTCCATCCACATTCATCTAAGCCTCCTCATATGCAAAGATCCATTCAAGATTTTTGTTGAAGATCAAATGCCATTGATTTGAGACATCCTACATTCATTCTACATTCATTGGAGCATCCATACTTGTGGATTCAAGGATTTGAATCCTCCACAAGGACTTCAACATAAGCAAGGTGAATTGTTTTATTTACTTTGTTTATGCACATTACAATTTCAATTCAATTTCAAGCTTAATTCCTAAATTGGGGTTTGACCAAGGCAAAGCCCCCATCCAAACAACAAAAACCCTCTTTTTCTTGCAGATACAGGTGTAGGACTACGGATCAAAGCTTGGATCTGGATACCCTTTTTGGCAAAATTTCAAGATCCACGAACAAAATCAAAGATGACCTTCAACATTCCAAAGTAGTCTTTGACCTTTTATCGAGGTCAAAGACTACCTGCTACCAGAAAGACAAAAGTTTTCTGGGTTTTCTCTCTCTTGGCATTTCCAGTCAGAAACAGGTTGTAGAATTGCCTAAAACTGTGCACAGACATCAGAAATAAATTTTTTCTAGATATTCCCTATGTTGAGGTTAGTATTTTCTTTTCATTAATTTCAAATTTCAAGAATATACTCTTCATAAAGAAATATAAGGTTTCTTCCTTCAGTCATATTCTCCATAGATTGATTCTTTTGTGTATTGACCTTTTTGGTTGATCAATTTGGATCTTTCCTTTGGGAATTTGGATTTAAAAGTAGATCTCATATTTCCCCTTTTCATCTACCACTATTATCCTATCCATAGAGGTGAATCCAATCTCACCCTATTCATTTTGGTGAACCTGACATACTTACTTTCCTTTCTTTTGTGGAATTAGGCATGCCCTATTGTGTTTTGTGGTGTTAGATTTCCTTTTATCTTGTTGATGTTATATTTTCCCTTTGTGTTAAATCTTGCATGATAATTAGATTTCAAAAATATAAAAAATTGCAAAATTTCTTTCAAAATATAAAAAAATTCATGCTTTATGTTTTCTTAGTTTAGTTCATTGGCATTGTATTGGTTTATGAGCTTTACTACTTCTAGTCCTACTTATAACATTCCTATTAGAAGAAGTCATAGACTCATGGGTGTCTTTGATCCTGAGTCTTCTTCTCCTTTCCTTAGGGTCCCAAATGATAATTTGATTCTTCATGATTCTAATCCTATTATGGAGAAAAACTCTTCTCACTCATCTCATGATGAGGATTATGCTTTAAGAGTTCCTCGTGAATAAGTCCAAAAACTTTCAACTGAACTTGATAAAATGGGTAATTGGCTTATTCAAGAAAACCATAATCAAGATTCTATTCAAGCTATAGAGGCTCTTAAGAAAGTTCTTCGTGATAGTGATCAAGGTGTTAATCTTATTCATGGTATTACTCACCTCGTGCATTCAAATGTTAAAACTTTAGCTCAAGAAGCTCAAGATTTAGGGTTGATTCCTCCTATCACTAGTGTAGAAACTTCTTCTAATCCTTTACCAAGTATTCTTACCTATACTCCTTCTTTGGTGACTCTGATGGTTCCCTCGGTTCCTATGAGTATTCCTCCTATGTCCCTTCCTAAATCACAACCTTCTTATCATAATGTTCCTTTTACTTATCGCAATCCACTTCCAACTATAGTTCCTAGTGTTCCTCCAGTTGTATCTTCCATTCCTACAGCTTCTTACACTTTACCTAGTGTTTCTAATGTTGTTATTCCTCCTATTTCCTATAATGATTCAACAATAATTATCTTGTCTCAAACTGTGTCATCCTTACAACAACTTGCTTCCTTAACTTAAAACAAGTTTAGTGTTCCTACATGTGACATGGGAAGTCCTTTATCTCACGACATCATTCGTACTCCTATTCCTTAGCAAGTTGATATGCCTCATCTTGAGAATTACAACAGAAAAGGAGACCCCATTCATCATGTTAAAACATTTCAAATCCTTTGTAGTGATTATGCTTATGACCATAGGATTTTAGCCAAACTGTTTGCTAGAACTTTTCATGACAAGGCCTTACAATGGTATTGTTCCTTGCCTCCTTATTCTATTGATTCCTTTGCACAAATTTCCAATGCTTTTATTCAACAATTTCAAAACAACATTGGCCCGCAAGTGTCTTTGACTGATATGATGCATTGTAAACAAAGTGATAAGGAAAAATTGACTGAATTTATTGGTAGATTTAAGATTTTGCATGATCAAATTTTCTATCCTATTCCTGATATTAATATTCAATGTATGTTTATTTCAAATTTGTTAAAGGATATTAGAGATAAGATTCTGCTTACTGAATTTACCTCTTTTCAACAACTTTGTGCAGTGCTTCATCATTATCAATTACAAGTGAGTCAATTTGAGAGAAACACTCCAATGGCTCCTGTTCCAGTTGATAAAAGTGAAGTTGCTCCTAATCCAAACAAATTTCAAAAATTCAACAACTATGTCAAGATAAACAAACAAGTGAATGCAGTTGCTGATCAAGCTGTTGTTGCATCTCACAATGCCACTTCTGCATCCACTACTCTTCGAATAAATCGTATGTTTACTCCTCTTTCTAAATCTTTACATTCGGTTATGAATAGTTGTTAACTGCTAATATGATTACTTTACCTCCTATTTGACCTATTTTACCTTCTAAAATTTCATCTAAATCTTTTGATCCTAAATCTTTTTGTCAATATCATCATAAGAATGGTCATGATACTGAGAAGTGTTATTCTTTAAAACATAAGGTTCAAGACTTAATTGATTCTAATGCCTTTCTATTGATAATCTTAATGGTAGTGGGAACAAATATGTCTCTCCTCCTAATCAAAACCTTCAAATCTATATGAATCCTTTACCTACGCATGATACTAATACCATTACTCAACCATCTTCTATGAAAATTGTGTATGATTCAAAGATGGATGATCTCAATCATATTGTTAATCAAGTGGAGCATGTTGGTCAAACTGTATCTCCACCTCTACCACAACCTTAGCTTCAACCTCAAGTTCAATCTCAACTTTGACCAAAATCTAAGCCTAAATTGAAAACTCAACCTAAACCTCAACAACAACTTAAGAATAAAAGACCTTGAGAACTTTTGATTAGATTTGATGATTTTGAGACTATTAAAGCTCCTGATGGCCCTCTTTACATTTATGCTAGGATTTCTCAGAAACCTACTCATGGTTATCTTGTTGATCCTACATCCTTAGTCAATGTTATTACCTGAAGAAAATCTTTTTACGAAAAACTTGCAACGCGATTCTTATGATACATCAGATGTGTGGATTCAAAGTTGTAATGGTTTTCTTTATCCATCATTTGGTTCTATTAATTTTCCTATTGAACTTTGTGGAAAAATTGTGAACACTACCTTTGTTGTTGTTCCTACTTCTGATCAATTTCATGGTAATCTTGGTTTGCCATGGTTAAATGTCATGCATGTTGTTGCTTCACCTATCCATAAATGTCTTAAATTTGTTCATGATGAAGAAGTGAAGACAGTTAATCATAGTTTATATCAAACTTCTAGGCCCAAAGATTGTGCTATTCTTGATTTTTTTTGGCCTTCATTACCTAATGCATGTCCTCCTAGACCTGATAATCTTTTCTATTCATATCAAGCCTATAAGCATCGTAAGATTCTCAAATTAAGTGTACCTTTGGTGGATCTTAGTCGTGGTCTTTTGCCCACACCTTCTATACCTCCTTTAACTATGGCTTCTAGTTCGGTCAATCAAGTTCCTACTATTGTTGATAATCCTATTGGTCTTCCTAAAGAACCTGTTAAGGATCCTGTGGTTGTTCCTCCTAGTTCTCAACCTATTTCAAGTAAAGAAAAGTGTCATCGATCTGCTAATGAATGTCATAAAAAGCATCGTGCTCAAGCTAAAGTTCGTAATTATGCTCTTCAAAGATCTCTACCTTCTTCGGATAAACCTATGCATGATGTATTAGAAGAAGCTGTTACTAATAATGATGTTAAGATGCATGATTATGATGATTCTATTCATATCTTAGATCCTATTTTGATTAATCTGGATGAAGAAGATACTCTTGATGATACTGATGATGTTAATGATGAATATGAGACTACTGATATTGACATTGATTTACCTAATATACTTTCATCACAATTGACTATTACATCTAGTGTCGAACATTGTGATTCTCAAGAGGATCCTTGTTTGGAACTAGCTATCATCCCTACTGTGTTGGACATAGTCCCTCTTGTGAGTTACCCACCTTCCCTAAATGATATACAACGAGATGAGGAGAGTAGGCGGCATGCTTGATCAGCTTGTCCTTTATGGTAGCTTTGTTGTGTATTTTCTTGTTGTACTGTGCTTCTCCCATGATGTGTTTGCTAAATATTATTAGATTCTCTTATACGACCCTTGTTACTTAGTTGGTGCAAGGTGATAAACGAATCAAACCTATTGTACAATTCCTCTATATGTATCTCTCTTCTTCTATATGTTGTTTTATGTTATGTTTTAAATGTGCTATTGTTCATAAATATTTCCTTGTGTAATCTGCTTGGATTCAAGACGTGGTAGCACTAATTCTTTTTGGTCTCCATGTCATGGTCTGAAAAGATTCTTCTTCGTATATCTTATGTGATCTTTCCTCCTTTGTGATTGTAGTTCTACTTTCTTTGGGGAATGTTGTCAATTCATTTGCAATAATATCATATATATATTATCTTATGATCATACTGACCCCACAATAGGTATATCCATTCTGTGTTCTCTGTATGTTTATGTGGTATTTCCCTTGACTTGTCTTCATCTAGGGGCATTTCGTAGTGGAAACATAATCAATGGAGCTATTTATGTTTCTGTTAAAGCCATTTCTCTTGTTAAAGTGTTAGCAATGACTTTAACATGGGGGAATACGCTCTGCTCACCTATTGCACACACACACACTTTTTGAAATGCATATATTATTTTTCAAGATACCTTTTCTACCTTTTTGGATTAGTGACTAATCATTAAAGCATGGATTTATATTTTAAGATCTCTTGATCCCGCCAAGTTTCAAATTTTTGATCCCTTAAGGTCAGAGGTGTCCTTAAGACTGGATCTCTTTTGCTTTTGGTTTTATTCTTATGGAATAGAATATTCTTAAGGGTGAATCCTTGATGGGTTGACTAGTGAGTAGGCACATTCACTAGGCAGTTCAATTCCATCCTTCCAGTTGCGTTGTTTCCTTGTGTGGTTCACAATGGGACATAAGTTCTCATTGGGTGAGATAATCTCTCTCTTTCTCTCTCTCTCTCTCTCTCTCTAGAGATGTCTCTCTTATTATGATCTTGGAGTCAATGAAGACTTGAGTCCCTGGGGGCTTGAGGTTTCCTTTGTCCCTTTGATTATGATAAGATTATCTTTTCATTTTCTTCTCTTTTACCAAGAGTTTGCATCGAGTCCATACTCTTGCTAAAGTGGGGGTTAAATGTATCATCTTAAAATGGAAGCACTTCCATGTTAAGAGAATTTATCCCTCTAAGTGAGTGGTCTAGGGTCATGTCAAGCACCTTGATCAGGTCTTTGCATGAATCTGGCTTTCTCCCCCTGTCCTGCTTCTCTCTCCACCTATTTTCACTATCTTTCTACATTTTCTAGCACTCTAGATTGAGGTCTTGAGGTTTTTGACCTCAAGGTCAAAGAAGACCTTGAGGTTCAAAGATGACCTAGACCCTGACCTAGTTCAGGAATGACCTCAAACTTGACCTAGGGCGGGGTCTACCTCATCCTTGACCTAGGGTTCAAATTTCAAGGTCCCATGATTTTCGGATGTCGGGTTTCAAAAATATTTATTTTCCCACTTCCAGGTCGGCCATTTTAGGTTTTGCAATGGTAAATCCTTAAATTAAATTTAATATGGGTCCATTTCTAAGGGTTAAGGTTAATTGAGATTTAATTCTCCAAGATGGCCCCTCTAGAGGATTGCGCCCTAGATCACTATAAAAGGAAGCCTTACTCTCTCATTTTCACATCCACACCCACATCACTTTTTGCAATCAAGCAATTTGATGATCAAGCTCTCAAGTGCAAGGAAGCAAAAAGGAGAAGGAAAGAAAGAAACCATTCATTCATCCTCAAGCCTAGCATTCAAGTGTTAAAGCATTCAAGCATTCATCAAGGAGATCCATTGTTAGCCATTGAAGGATTCAATCTCTTTGGAGCCCCCTTGAAGATTTCTCCATCCACATTCATCCAAGCCTCCTCATATGCAAAGATCCATTCAAGATTGGTGTTGAAGATCAAATGCCATTGATTTGAGACATCCTACATTCATTCTACATTCATTGGAGCATCCATACTTGCAGATTCAAGTATTTGAATCCTCCATAAGGACTTCAACATAAGCAAGGTGAATTGTTTCATTTACTTTGTTTATGCACATTAAAATTTCAATTCAATTTCAAGGTTAATTCCTAAATTGGGGTTTGACCAAGGCAAACGCCCCATCCAAACAACAAAAAGCCTCTTTTTCTTGCAGATACAGGTGCAAGACTGCGGATTGGAGCTTGGATCTGGATACCCTTTTCGGTGAACTTCCAAGATCTGCGAACAAAATCAAAGATGACCTTCAGAATTCCAAAGTAGTCTTTGACCTTTTATCTGGGTCAAAGACTACCTGCTGCCGGAAAGATAAAAGTTTTCTAGGTTTTCTCCATCTCAGCATTTCCATTCTGAAACAAGTTGCACAATTGCCTAAAACTATGCACATACATCATAAATCGACATTTTCCAGATCTGCCCTATTTTGAGGTTAGTATTTGCCTTTCATTAATTTCATATTTCAAGCATATACTCTTCATAGTGAAATATAAGGTTTCCTCATTCATTCATATTCTCCATAGATTGATTCTTTTGTGTATTGACCTTTTTGGTTGATCAATTTGGATCTTTCCTTTGGGAATTTAGATTTAGAAGTAGATCTCATATTTCACCTTTTCATCTACCACTATTATCCTATCCATAGAGGTGAATCCAATCTCACCCTATTTAGTGAAATAAATATTCAATTCACTAATGGATATGGAAAAAAATACTTCATGGTAGGTCTTTTAGAACATAATTCATTCACATTGAACATTTCATATACTCTTCATGTTTGGTTGAATGTGTTGCGAGGAGAATGATTAAATTGATAAATAATGGGATAGAGGTCATTAGAGTTAACTTGATTGAAGCAATAAGGTAGCCTAGAAAAATAGCATGAAAAATTTGTGGGAAATAATCTCCTAATATAATTTACCATCATAAAAATTGGCTTGTGCCTCTAACAAACACAATAGAGAAAGTGGATAGAAAAAGGCTAGTGATCAAGGGGATGCCAAGGGATATGATGAGGAGTTATTGGAACCATGGGCACATAGTAGTAGCGAAGTATAGGTAAGCTAATAAAACTATTCATTTGAGGATAAAATATGTTCATTGACTTATTTTGCTACTAGATAATGACTAGATCAATTCTAATCATAAGAGTGAATAATTTTTTTGATTCTATAATATGAGAATTGGCACCAAATAGAATATTCTCTAGGCATAGAGAAAAGATTTAAGCACTCATAATTAAAGGTCCTATGGACATACTACTAATGAAAAAATCTTCCAAGCTTGAACTAGTCTTCTTACTAGAGAACCTTCATAATCATTTGAACTATCAAACCATAAAATAATAAATTGAGATGGAAAAGAAGGCGTACTTTCAACTTTAAACTTTCAATTATTTAATTGGGCAAAGTCATCTCATTTATACTTTACCCCACACCCATCTAATGTTCGAGTCATTTAATCAAATTTCCTTGTATGATGTTGAATTTTGTATCACTTCAAAACAATATATCAAAATAATTGATTATTAAAGTGAAAGATAAAACATGAAAAAAATCATTCAAGTTATTCAAAGCATGAAAATAATCAATGAAGTTCTTCAAAATATGATAATCATACAAATTATAAAATTAATTTTAAATCATATAATTTTAATTTTCTATAACAACGAATGAAAACAATGAAATATTGCTAAGCAACGATTGACAGTTTTGAAAATGATAAAAAAAAAAGTGTTAGTATGTTAGAGAAAGAAAAGTTTGTAGGGTAAAATAGAATATATGAGTCTAAACTCGTGAGATGCAAATGCTTTTTAATGTTTTAATTTTTTTTATATGTAACGAAATATGTTCCTATTATATCATAGCATACTACATCATGAGAAGACTATAACATATTCAAATTATTCGATGGTTTATATAATTCTAAAAGTTGGATATTTTTAGGACATTGACATAAAGGGTGAGACTTTATTGACAATGCCTAAAAGAATATTTTCTACAAATTGTACAAAACACCTGATCATCAATCATATATCTACATTTATAATATATCAAAATTTTGTACTTAAATCTATTTTTCTCAATATCATATTTTTAAAAAAAATATATATATTTTTAATATTATATTAACATTAAGAATTTTTAAATCATCTCAATTTTGGCGACGATAAGAACCCCCCAATGTTTCCGACCCATTTTTGGACATGGGTCGAAATAATTGAATATGCTCAGAATGGTAGGGACGGACCACGTTTATAACTTTTGTATGGAATCATAACTGTACGGGACAATGTAAGTGGGCTCCAGAATTCTTCACTATTCACACAATGAAAGAAAAAAGATACAACGCTTCAGGAAAAAGTCGGAACCAAATTTCAGAGTAGGTATGTTATCGTGCCCGATCAGAAAAAAACTGGTTTGAGTGAATATTTTAGTAATTCAGTTCTATACACCTTTAAATATATAAGTTGAGCTCTTAGAGCTCTACATGTTCATTGGCAACAACATTTATCCACACTCTTTTCTTTTTCTTATTGCTATCTCAACTCTGATTATTTCTCATAAATCTGTTTAGATGGCTACGTCTTACTTTGCCCAATTAGTTGGTGTTATTTGTATGCTGTGCACAATGAATACTCCATCTATGCCCATTTTTATGGCCCAGTCAGCAGGCCTGAACTTCAGCTTGCCTCAATTCACAAGATGCAACACAAGTGACATTCTCTGCGTAAATGACGCCACAATATCTGGGCAAAACATCCTTCTGACGGACAATACAAATGCTCACTACAGATTGAGCAATGAAACTGCAGGCAGAGTTGTTTACAACCATACCATTCTTCTGTCTTCAGTTGCCAGCTTCACCACGGATATCCAGTTTGTAATGAAATATTATAACCGGAGCTCTGATGATGAAGCAGGAGATGGAATTGCTTTCTTCATGACATCAAAAGAAACCGCGGTAGTTTCTCAATCAGATGTAGGAGTCATGGGTCTTCCCGGAAATGGATCTAACATGTCACCCAAGATGGTTGGTGTTGGATTTTATTCTTACAGGTACGCGAGCGTTATCTTCACCATTGTTGCTGGCTATCTTCCTTCTGAGGCTTACAATCAAACCAACTTGAATCAACCGTTAAACAACGGTACTTTGTGGAATGCACGAATAGAGTACAACAACATAAAAAAGTACATGAAAGTATTTCTCTCAAACGTTTCCAACAGCTCTATATCCCAGAGGGATCTCGTTCTTGAACACTCTTTTGATTGGTCTAAATATCTCCCAGATAATCTTGTATTAGGAATTTCTGGCTCTGCTGAAAATTCAAGTCAGACCCACACAATCCTTTCGTGGAGCTTCAATGCCCTGACCAAAACTAGGAAGTCTTCAAGCGAAGTAATAATTGTTACGATTGTTGTAGGAGTCTTCTGTTGTTTGGCAGCGGTAGTTATGACCTGGAACTTGTACTTTTTCATTGGAAACAAGAGGAGATTAGGAAGCAATAGTAGACAAACATGTGAAGTAGAAGATGAAATAGAGATTGGCACCCTTGTAGACCAGGGTCCATGTAGATATAAGCTGGAGGATCTCAAGTTAGGAACCAATAATTTCAATGAAACTCTAAAGCTAGGGCAGGGAGGATTTGGAGGTGTGTACAAGGCAATTGTAGGAGAAGCAAATGAAGTGGTAGCTATCAAACGCATCTCACAAGAGTCGAAACAGGGGTTAAAGGAATTCATCTCTGAAATAAGTATTGTTAGTCGAGTAAGACATCGAAACCTTGTTCAGCTTTTGGGATCGTGTTATGAGAAGGGTGAATTTCTTTTGGTGTATGAGTACATGTCAAATGGAAGCCTAGATAAACACCTTTTCAACAAAGGAGATTCCCCCCCACTGCACTGGAGTCGTAGGTATCGAATAGCTTTGGAAATAGCTTGTGGACTGTTGTATCTGCATGAAGAATGGGCTCACTGTATTGTACACAGGGATGTTAAATCCAGCAATGTTATGCTCGATTCTGATTTCAATGCAAAACTTGGGGACTTTGGTTTGGCCCGGATGTTGGAGCACAATAGTTTGTCTCAAACCACAATGGCAGCTGGAACCCTCGGTTACCTGGCTCCTGAGTGTGTGATGACAGGAAGAACAAGCCCTGAATCAGATGTTTACAGCTTCGGTGCCATGGCCTTGGAAATAGCTACAGGAAGGAGAGCAGTAGATCTGAGATTGCAAGAGCACAATATGAGGCTTGTGGAGTGGGTATGGGATCTTTATGGGCAAGGAAAAGTTTTGGAAGTTGCAGATGAGAAGTTAAATGGAGAGTTTGAGAAGGCAGAAATGGAACAATTGACTATGATAGGGTTGTGATGCTCTCATCCAGATCCAGCTGCAAGACCAAAAATGAGGCAAGTGGTAAAGTTGTTGAAGCTGGAAGATCCAGTGCCTAATCTTCCTCGAGAAATACCTGTGCCAACATACGCCGCATTTCATGGAGCCAATCTTTCAGTTACTTCTTCATTTACAACGGAGCATTCCCATGCACTCAAATCTTTTGCTTCCACATCTCAATAAGGTACATCATCTCAAGTCTCTTCCGTATCATATTGAAACACGGAATCATAGGAGTTCTGTATCACTACTCAATCTTTAGAATCTTTTATTTCGGATTTGAAGAAAAGAAAGAAATCTCGAGCAATTGTATTCCCAGTTGATATGTTAGTTTCTCCATTATTATTTACTTTTCCAGACATATACTTTAATTGAAGAAAAATACGTCTAGGGAAAGCTACTTGAAATATTCTGTAATCTCTCTGTTCTTGAAACTTTTATTGGATGGGTAACATTTAATAGAAGAGATGCGTTTCCCTATCCACTCCTTTCTATACTTGTATTGCTGGTATGGCTTGTCGGAGATTGTAATCCCAATTATTCAGCTGCACATCCTTTATATACACGAGGATATCTATAGTATAAAAGAGAAACTTTCAAGGTAGATTTTGACAAGATTTGGTTGAACTCCTCCAGTCTGTCCACCTGGTGCATCGTACCATCTACAGAGTTCATCTTGTGGGTGTTTCGTAAATACTATTTTATTCTTCTCTCTCTCTCATACTTAGATGCATGAATTTTTTATATATTGAATGAATTTGTTTTGTTCTGTATTCTCTCAAGAGACCAGCTCCGCAGATCTTTAAGGAAAATCTTAGGTTATATGTTTGTTAAAGAGCGTAGCTCAGCTCATGCAATAGTTAGTAAAATGTACTGGTGTTTAACTATATGAGCTGAACCTCAGAAAGTTTGTAATGAGCAAAACTCGGATGTAATATTTTTGTTGATGAATATTAGATTTAATTTCCCTTTTTATATCTGCTCCCTGCATCCTTCATGGCTAGCCTGTTAATCGAACGGGCCCTTAAACTTCCATTTGAATCCTTTTTATTTTGTAATATATTGTGCATATTTTATTTTCTAGGTGGATTCTCTATTCATAAATTTATTTTTTATTAGAATAGAAATCTTAGTTAATGGTTTTGTGTGTGTGTCTGCAAAAGAGAAAAACGGAACTGTCTTCTGCTGATGTAAGGGTTTTTAAAGTTCAATTATTGTGAAACAGAACACAGTGTCGTAAACATCTATACAGGAAAAGTGACAGAGAAAATTAATTTACTGATTCTCTCATTCAGTTCTTTTTATGCATTTCCCTTCAACTCTTTGTTGATTGGCTTTAGAACGATTAAAATAAATATACATTTGATGGTTTCATTTGGTAAATTTATTTATTTATTTGAATGACTTAAGAGCTTTCACCGTCATATCTGCAGCTTTGAGATATTTTATAAAACTACGTTTACAACTGTTATTTATATTGAGAGTTCAGGCCATTAGTTGTATGTACCTAAACATGATTCTCACAGCTTAGATAGGCATTCTGAAATACAGCGGTCAACATTTTGCTGCGAAATGTTGGTATGCCAAGTTACACATTACATGTTTCTTCCTTTATACTGTTTCCCAGGTGTGTGAGATGAAGAACTTGTTTTCCAACTGCACAACAATGGCATAAAACCTGAAATGCTTAATCCTTTGGCATGGTCTCTCCATTAGTAAATATATATTCCTCCTGAATCACTACGATTCATAAATTCCAGCTAAACTGTAGTCAATAAACATTGAAATTCTGTAGCCCACTGACAGATTCGTTGGAACATATTTCATTTCTCGCTCATATTAAGGAGGAATTAAGCAGGAAAAATTAAATGCAATTGTAAATCTAAAAACACACACAGCCGCAGGTCAAGATGCAGAACACCTTCGATAAGTTGCGTGAAACATTAGATAAGTTGGAGAATTCATTTACATCATGAATGGACAAGAAAATGTGTGGACTCTTCATTGCTGAACATAAGAGAATTCAAAACTTACAGTAATAAGTACAGTTATATATATGTCTTCGCAACTAATATCTGTGATGAAACTTATCATAAAACTAATGATATTTATGGAATTTGTGATAGAGTAATTAACTTGCATATAACTATGATAAATCAATATAATTATAAATTGATCGGATATAATTATTCATATACACATGTAAAGTACAAATATATTATGAATTGATATGATAACAATTATCAAAATTGTGACATATTGATTAGCAACTTGACTCTATTACGGTTTGTCTTTTTCTAATATCTCTTGTCATCTTTATGAAAAGTAACACCTTCACATAAAAAAATCTAACTTTTCAACATTTATTGTTTGTTTTTCACTAGTTCATTTTATGGCCTCAAATGATCTCGATCAAATAGCTTATATTGTTGTTGATAATTGATGACTTTGTATAATGGCATCTCTAAATAATTAAACCTTGAAGTTCCTTTCGGAAAGTTTTTCACAAGGTACATGTAAGGAAACTCAAGTGCAGAAACAGCTTCCTACGCTAATCTCTATAGGAGAGTATTGTGCAAATTCTTATAAATCCTTACAATTTCAGATTCGTTAACTACTTTAACAAAGATATTGCAACCACATACCATACATACAGAAAAATAGAAAATGACACAATGATATACCCTGGGGAAAACCTTTCGATAAAAAACCCCAGCACTCCAAAACCTGCACAATGTATTATCTTCAACACAAAGATTACAATACACTTGCAATGCAAGTTCTTTCAGGAAATGAGAGACAAAGCCAACAAGACTTAAATTTCTTATATCTCTCCCATAGGAGCAGCATCATATATATAGACTCCTCTGGACCCAAAAATAGGCACAACCACCAAGACCCATGCACAAAGCCACATGTACACAGTTGTTACATGCAATCCCAAGAATAGGCATCCATCCCTAGAATAGACTATGACAGCTTGTCATAGAATCCACCAAAAATAACGGTCACAAGAGAAGTGTAAGAGAATCTATCATACCAACTTATTTTTGGCATATTCTCTTACACACACCAACCACTTCTTCTTGGGTGCCCAAATAGGCCCAAGTCATAAGATGCTCTTACACCTGTCATAGCACATTCCTTAAATAGTTCTTACGCGTCATAGGAATCCGTCATGACTGTTTCAGTCATGATCTCCTTACGCACAAGATGTCGACACATCAAGTGGAGTGACACATCAACATGCCAACTAGACATGTACACTCACACTTGATTACATTATTTGCAAAAAATACATTTACAAAACAAATAATAAGAATAGGAATTATCCAAGGTTGAGACACCTTATTCCTAACAGTACATACTTTGATTCTCCAACAAAGGTGGATTTTCTTGGGTGAGAAATCCAACTGTCTTAGACTATTCAACTTCTTGTCTTTCCTATCTCCCAATTTTGTCTTCTTTTTTTCTTTGGAGATTTTCCAATTGAAGTGGATAATATAATATGTATTAGAGTATGCTATTGTAACTAAGAAAGAGAAATATTGTTGATAAAATAGGGATTGTGCTACTTTTCTTGTAGATGTAGCCATTAGTGGTTAACCTAATAACTTCATGTATTGTGTGTTCTTTGTGCAATTATTTATTTTCTTAAATTCTAAATTTGTTTACTTGTTTATCTACTCTTTATTATTTATAGTTTTACTCATTGCTAAGTTTGATAGTTCATGTAAGTGGATAGAGAATTTTACTTTTATAGGGTATTTTGTTGGAAGAATTGCCCTTGTAAAATGTTCCTTGATCAGGTCAACAAGCATTGGAACCCACTTGGAATTTGTCTTGAAACTATCAAAATCTTTAGTAAAGGGATCTTTACCTATCGAAGTTCTTAGTAAAAGGTTCTTTAACTATCAAAATCCTTAGTAAAGGTTCTTTCTTTCTCACTTTGCAAATGCCAACAATGTTGAGATTATTCTCAAGCATGGTTTGAGGTATGTCCACACATCACTAATATTTTATTGGCCCTAGATGCAACATTTCATTGTCTCATATGAGAATATAGTTCATGTACAAGTTTGGCTTGAGTTCATGGGTTTAGCCTTTCTTTTCTGGAACTTAATACAACTGTTACTTAATAGGTTCTATTTGTTGCATCCACAAATTTGTGTCAATATCAAGATCCATTTGTCTAAGGATTTATAAGAATTCTTTAAAATTTAGATTGGACATATTAATCAAATATAGTCTACAATATCCCAACATATCCAATGCCTATTTAGGTGTTGATATACTAAGCATGAGATTAAAGATTTCCCATTTATGGGCTCCAAGATAAAATCATCCCATTGGTTTGTTGAGGTTCCTTCTTTGAAAAGTTAGAAAATATTGGTTAATGATTTCACATCACAAAGGAAACAATGCTAACTATGTCAACACTTAATAAATCCCAAGCAACTACCAATATTATCTTGCAAATATTTTAAATAATTTTGAGAATGGTGAAGAGGTTTTAAAGCTACTTGGTAACCTTCCTTCAAGCCAATAATTTCTTAGTTTCCCCAACTATCCTCATTTTTACCTTCACAACCATAAGTTCTTGTTTACTCCCCACCTTCTAAATATGTATGAGATTCTTGTAGATGACCTAGAGGACTAGAGTAGGGAGAGTATGTTGTTTAAAAGAGAAAAGTATAAAATCTCAACATCCACTATGATATTTTTTTCTAAAAATAAGTTTTGTAAAATTTCTATTTCTCTTCAAGAGTTAGGTAGCTATGAAATGCCTCTTTATTCTTGTTAATGTGATTTATCTCTTGGAATTCCCAAGATCTTATTGACCTCCCCAAAATATATTTAGAGTGAGATCTTCATCAAATGTAATTGGCTCTAAATGTTCTCTATTTACATGAAATACAAATTAGTTAATTTTTGCTTTCTATATTTTGTTGTATTATTTGGCTAGCCAGCTCTATGTTTTGTAATAATAATGATGTTGCTTATGGATTGGTTCTCGTATTTATCTCTCGTATATGGCATCAACATTTTTTCAGGGTGCCAAGAAGAATTTGATTCCACTTTTTGGCCAACAAGTAGAAGTTTTTCCTTTTTTTTTAGAATCTACCCCAAATGGTCCCTAAAAATTTGAAGCACTTAAAGATTGAATCATAAAAAAAGTTAGTAATAGGAAATGTAGTACTCAAAGTCTAGCCAAAGTCTAGTTTCCAAATATGTACTCTCTCTCTCTCTCTCTCTCTCTCTCTCTCTCTCTCTCTCTCTCTCTCGTATTAATATAATATAATACGATACTTATACCATTTTACAATACTAATACAAATAATAATAAAATTTTACTTATTTGTTAATACTAATTCTTATATCATAATATTAATATTATAAAAGATGAAATCTAAAACAAAAATTAATAACTAAAATCAAAATTGAAAATAGTATTCAAAAATTTGGGTGGTAGTGATTCGGATATCTAATCTGAAATCGGATATCCGATTTGGAATCAAATATTCAATTTATTTTACTGGCATCCAAAACCAAATTATTAATCTTTGGGTCCCTCAATCCAAGAACCATGTCTTTTGCAGATAATTTTATGCGATTGGAGCTGTGGAAGACAAAAAAAAAACTTTTTCCACCCTTTTTGTTTGAAATTTCTTGATTAGCAAAGGTATTGCATCACCTTTTTGGTGTCACCATGGAGAGCAACAATTGTCGAAAGCATAAATGAAAGATAAAGCTCACATATGAAGAAATTAAAGTGTATAGAGAAATAGATAGGGTAAGCCATTGGAATAAGAGACAAAGTATGTTAAATATTAATGAAGGTGATGCCATAGTCCCACTCGTAAATGATGTTTTAAGTGAAGAATAAATTGAATTTAAAGTGAATTATGACAATAATCTTGAAAATTAGAATGTATGGATTGAAAATGAAAATGTAGGGTTTGAAAATGAACATGTAGATGTGGAAAATGGAAGTGTAGTCATTGGCAATGGAAATCCACTGATTGAATGTGAAGGAATTGACAATGAAAATGGTTCACAAAAACCAAATCAATGTTACACATCTCCAAATTATATGAGAAATGAAGTCCCTTGTGAGGAAGAAAGACAAAATTCAATTTTGAGACCTTCAAGAGCAACAAAATAGTTACTTGAAATTTATGAGAACATAATGAGAAATTTTAATGGCAAGAGATCACAAATAACCATTCGCTTGTGAGCTTCAAGACTTTTTGATCAATTTTTTAGCCATAAGACATTGGTCGACAAATGCCAAATGTTTGTGCACTTGTTAAAGATGTAGAAGATGAGACCTATACTAGTCAAATTAAAGATTAATGTGAATAAAAAAATGGAGAGAAATATTATTATTGTGAGAAATCTTTGTAGTGCTCTCAATTCCATTGGGAAGACTACCAAGGAAAAAGATAAGAAAGAGGCTTAGAGGGTTATTAAAAGCTCCTTAGTAAGTGATCATTTGAGAGAGGCTCATTTGATGAGACAAACTTGTGTTGACTTGAACCTAAATCATAAAATCTTGGATAGAGCACTTACAAGAATTGAAAGACTTGATGATCCTCTTCAAAATGATACATGGGCTTATGGTGGGAGACTTCCACTTTGTGATAATAATCTTACCGATGCTATGAAGAATTGAATTCAACTATTTTGGAAATCTAACTCAAGAGTTTCACCAAATATGAAAGATGTCTTGAAGTTGATAATTGGCATTTGAGACCACACCTCGCATTCTAAACATTATTTGGATGTGAGTTAAACAATGTTGTTCAAAAAAAATTGTGAGACACATCCCGTTGGAAATATAGATGTAGTAACTAAGAAGGGGGGGCTGAATCAGTTAACCACAAAAATATTACCACTAATCCCTTAAATATCTTAACAAATTATTTACTGTGCCACTCAGTAAATATACAGAGAAATGCTGAAAATTGATCCTTGAAGTGTGTAATAATTAAATTGTTCTTAAGCATTCATCACTGATTAACTTACATGAATAAAGAAAATAACATGAACACAAGAGACACCAGATTTGCCATGGAAACCCAATATGGGAAAAACCACCAATGTAACTAGTTACTATTTTTCACTCTTCTGAAGTGATGCCTGGTTAGAAGCCAACCTGGTAAAAGGTTACAAAACACACTATTAGGTGTGACCTTGTTAGAGGATTTAATCACCCTGCTAGGAGTGGCCTTGTAAGAGGTCTTGAAACAATTCAATAGAACTGTCACCTTGTTAGAGGATTTACAAAATGGTTGTTAAACCAACTCGGTTAAGAGATTTTGATATCACTGCTACAATTGCAAGAGAGTAACAATGAAATGACCTGCAACTGAATTGTTGAATATAGATCTCTGTTTTGCTTCACTTGATCCTTACTGATCAAATAAATCTTTGCTGCTCCTCAAGGATATCTGACCATCCTTCAAAATTTGCACATACCTTTCTTCAAAATGATTTCTGCATGTTGTATATTTTATTCACCACTTGACCTTCTATATATATATGCCATTTCATTAACATTTAGATTGTCAAGTCGGCACTAATAATTATTATAACAGTCAGCTTGGATAAACAAACTGTAATAACAAAATTCTTTGAAGGGCTGACCTTGCTCAGTAAACATTAATCTTGAAAAGATTTCCTTCGGTGATCGAGAGAGCTTGGTAACCACAGCAAATTCTGCAACATCCTTCAGAGACTGAGAGAGCTCGATAACCACTAATTTTCCTTCGATAACTGAGGAGGCTCGGTTAACACTGTTACCCTATCATGTTTCCTTTAGACACCTGAGAGAACTTGGTAGACACTAAAAACCGCCTAGCTGATCGACTAAGCTCGGTAGATACTGAGAACTGCTTAGCTGACCAACTAAACTCGGTAGATACTAAGAATGATAATTGATATGACATTTGTGTGACATCAAAGACAACACATAGCTAATCCAACAATGTCCTTCAGAAAATTGTATCCAACAATCTCCCTCTTTGGCATTGATGGCAACACAACATGTCATAGCACAATGAAATTTCACAGAGAAACCTAGAGTAAGAAACATATCCTTAGCTTCATTCTGATTCCCATCATCTTCAAACTTGTTTCTCTAACTGAGAACTCTCCCTCTTAACTTCTCAAATTATTCTTCTTAGAAATTTCTTGAAATGACAGCAAACTCTCCCTCTTTAACAACACATGCCAAAGACAACTTACACAGTTTCGGTAAATATCAATGTACCTTATGTACTGATTCATATGCAATGATTCCATGACTATGCTGCATCAACTGATTGATCTTCAACATGTTCTGTTGATGCATCACTAAAACTTTATTTAGTGAACCTCGGACAGGGGAGTGACCCCTAACTTGCCTCTTAGATACAAGAATGCATCCTTAGGTAGTGGCTTGGTGAAGATATCTACAAGTTGTTCTTTTGTATGAATATATTCCAATCTGATTTCCTTGTCCTGCACCAATTCTCTGACAAAGTGATATTTAATTGCAATGTGCTTGGTTTTGGAAGGCATTACTGGATTCTTTGAAATATTTATTGCACTTGTATTATCACAAAACATAACAACTGGTTCTTTGATCTCAACCTTCATGCCTTCCAAAAGTCATTTAAAACATATAATATTAGAGCAGTTTACTACTGCAGCAACATATTCTGCTTCTACTATGGATTGGGATGTGCAGTTTTGCTTTTTACTAGTCCAAGATACTAACCTCTTGCCAAGAAAGAATGCTCCACCACTTGTACTCTTTCTGTCATCAATGTTTCTTACCCAATCAGCATCAGTAAACACTTTTAAATCCAGATTGCCTCCAAATTTATACCACAAGCCATAATCTTCAGTTCCCCTTAAATACCTCAAGATTCTTTTGATTGCCATCATGTGATTTTCTCTGGGTTTAGCCGAGAATCTTGCCACTATACCAATTGCTAAGGCAATATCAGGCCTTGTGTGTACTACATACTGTAATTTTCCAATCATTGATCTATATAAGGTCTGATCTACTTCTTTTGAATCATCATCTTTGGTAAGCTTCAGTCCAGTACACATGGGTGTACCAACTAGTTTTGAATCTTCCATACCAAATTTCTTAAGTATTTCCCTGATATATTTAGACTGAGTAATGTAGATACCATTTTTGTTCTACTGAATCTGAAGTCCAACAAAGAATTTTATCTGACCAAACATAGACATTTCAAATTCTTTGTTCATATTCTCTGAAAATTCTTTGTACTGATCATCATTTCCTGTAAACACAGTATCATCCACACATATTTCTGCCAAAACAATTTTGTTATTTGATCCTTCTTTGATGTATAAATTACTATTGTCATTAGCTCTTTTGAAATCAATCTGAGTAAGATAGATATGTAATCTTTCATACCATGCTCTAGGAGCTTGTTTCAGACCATACAATGCTTTGTGTAATTTGCAGACCATATCCCTTTTTTCTGGATCAATAAAACCTTCAGGTTGCTCAATGTAGACTTCTTCCTCAAGAATACCATTGAGAAAAGCAAATTTTATATCCATCTGATATACCTTAAATCCTTTATGTGCTGCATATGCAAGTAAAGTCCTCAAACCTTCTAATCTTGCAACAGGAGCAAAAGTCTCTCCATAATCTATTCCTTCTTCTTGAGAATATCCTTTACATACCAATCTTTCTTTATTTCTTGATACTTGACCATCTTCATTCAACTTATTTCTGAATACTCATTTTGTCCCAATTACATTTTTATCTTTAGGCCTAGGTACAAGAGTCCATGTCTTATTTTTCTTTATTTGCTCTATTTCTTCATTCATAGCCTCAATCCAACTTTCATTTTCCAATGCATCTTTGACATTTTTAGGTTCAAAATCAGCAAATAAACATGTACCTTTTAGTTTACTTCTTGTCATAGTACCATCTGATTTGTTTCCAATAATCTAATCTGGTTTATGATGCTTTCTGACGTACTTGGCTAATATAGGTTCCTTGCTTCCTAAATGAGTTACATTGTCATCTTCTTCATCTTTAGGTTCAAATTGGTCAGGCTCGGTACATGCTTTCTCGGTAGCTTCAGACTGAGACACGGTACTTTGTGACTCGGTCTGAACTTCTTCTTGTGACTCGGTTACTGTACTAGGCTCGATAGATGTAGTCTCCTTATATGTGTCTGGCAATGTATCATGTTCGATGTAAACAAATTTTCTGTAGTCCTCTGGTTCCTTTTTTCTTTCTTCTTCAGTCTTTTCTGCAAACTCATCAATTCTTACATGTGCACTTTCTATGATTTTGTGAGTAGACAAATTTAGACATCTATATGCCTTACTTTTGCAAGAATATCCCAAAAATATTCCTTCATCACTTTTTATATCAAATTTTCCTTTTCTAGATTCTTTTAAGATGTAACATTTACTACCAAATACTTTTAGGTAACTTACATTTGGTTTGTAGCCATACCATAGCTCATATGGAGTCTTGAATGTGTCTTTTCTCAGCTATACTCGGTTCAAGGTATGAACTGCAGTGTTGGTAGCTTCCTTCCAGTATTTCATAGCAATGTTCTTTTCAATCATTAGAGTCCTTGCACAATCCATGATAGATCTGTTCCTTCTTTTGGCTATTCCATTCTACTCAGGAGGTCTCAGGGCTGATACCTATCTTTTGATTCCTCTTTCAATGCAGAAAATATTGAATTCATGCGAGATGAATTCACCACCTTTGTCTGATCTCAAACATTTTATTCTTTTTCCTATTTCCTTTTCTACTCTTGCTAAATACCATTTGAACTTCTCAAATGCTTCAGACTTTTCTCTTAAATACATAACAGTCATCATTCTAGAGTAATCATCAACAAAGAGAATAAAGAATTTTTCTCTGGTATAGCTCTCAATTCCAATAGGTCCACATAAATCAGTATGCACAATTTCTAAAATATCTTCAGACTGATAGTTTTTACTTTTAAAACTAGACTTTCCCATTTTACCAATTTGACAATTCTTGCATAGACCAACATCAGGTTTCTTCAAAGTAGGAATACCTCTTACTTTCTTGAATTTGCTTATTTTCATCATGTTGTCAAAATTTACATGACATAACCTTTTGTGCCATAACCAACTTTCTTCAATTTGAGCAATAAAACATGAGTAATCACCAAGATCAAGATAAAACAGGTTACCTTTGGTTTTTTTGCCTGATCCTATTAGTTTTCCTTTGTCATCCAGCAATCTTGCTTTGCCATTCATGAATTCAACCTTGAATACAATGTAGATTAGCTGTGCTACACTTAGAAGATTATGCTTTAGTCCTTCGATCCAATATACATTATCACATATAAGTTCTTTGGTTAATGAAATTCGTCCCTTTCCTTTTATACAACAGGGTTGATTGTTTCCAAACATTACATTACCACCATCAAAGTTTTCAAAGTGTTCAAACTTGGTCCTGTCACCAGTCATATGATGTGAACATCCACTGTCTATAATCCATGTATCATTCTTGCTTATATGAGAGATAAGTGACATCTCATCTTCATCATTATCAAATTCATCTTTTACAGCAATGAAAACAATTTCTTCTTCACTATCATCCGAATCTTTAGCTAAAAAACATGTTTTCTTACCTTTATCCTTGAATGATTTAAATTTTTTCTTGCCATTGTACTTGTAATTTTTCTTCTCATCTTTGCTTTTCTTGTTTGGACACCTAGCTGCAATATGACCAATTTCTTCACATGAAAAATAGATTAAGGGAGTTTTACCTTTGTATTTTCCTCTACCTCTTGAATAATTCTTTGCAAGTAATGCTTCAATAACTTCAAGATTACTATCAGAACTTTCCTTTGATTCTTCTTCACTTTCTGATTGGATTTTCTTCCCTTTCTTGAGTAGCAGAAACTCTTATTGCATAAATAGGAAGTAATGTTCTAAGAACCTTACTTATAACAGTTTCATCATCAATTTTTCCTCTAGAAGCTCTGATTGCACTAACACTTGTCTTGATCCTTTCAACATATTTTGCAATGTTTTCTTCTTCTCTCATTTTCATTTGATCAAACTATCCTCTTAGGCTCTTTGCTTTGGCTCTCTTCACATTGTCATCACCGCCATAGATTTTCTTCAACTTGTTCCACATTTCATGAGCAGTTGTGCAGTCTTTGATTTCATCAAATTCTTCATAGCTAAGAGCTGATGCAATGTCTATCATCATAGTGTTATGGTTCTTCTTCTCTACAATGTCTTCAACAGTTAATGTGCCAGTAGGAATTGTATATTCTTGATCAATATATTTGCATCCTGAATCACCAATGGAAGCCAGATGTAGTCTCATGAGACCTTGCCATGCTGAAAAGTTATTTCTGTTAAGCCTTGGAATTTCTCTTTTTTAAGACATCCTGATCTTTAGCTTAGGTCCTTGAAACCCTTCCTGCAAGCACCAAAATCTCTGATACCAATTGTTGGAAATATAGATGCAGTAACTGAGAGGGGGGGGGGGGGGTGAATCAGTTAACCTTAAAAATATTACCACTGATCCCTTAAATATCTTAACAAATTATTTACTGTGCCACTCGATAAATATACAGAGAAATGCTGAAACTTGATCCTTGAAGTGTGTGATAATTAAACTGTTCTTAAGCATTCATCACTGATTAACTTACATGAATAAAGAAAATAACATGAATACAAGAGACACCAGATTTACCGTGGAAACCCAATATGGGAAAAACCACCAATGTAACTAGTTACTATTTTTCACTCTTCTGAAGTGATGTCTGGTTAGAAGCCAACCCGGTAAAAGGTTACAAAACACACTGTTAGGTGTGACCTTGTTAGAGGATTTAATCACCCTGCTAGGAGTGGCCTTGTAAGAGGTCTTGAAACAATTCAATAGAACTGTCACCTTGTTAGAGGATTTACAAAATGGTTGTTAAACTAACACGGTTAAGAGATTTTGATATCACTGCTACAATTGCAAGAGAGTAACAATGAAATGACCTGCAACTGAATTGTTGAATATAGATCTCTATTCTGCTTCACTAGATCCTTACTGATCAAATAAATCTTTGCTACTCCTCAAGGATATCTGACCATCCTTCAAAATTCGCACATACCTTTCTTCAAAATGATTTCTGCATGTTGTATATTTTATTCACCATTTGACCTTCTATATATATATGCCATTTCATTAACATTTAGATTGTCAAGTCGGCACTAATAATTATTATAACAGTCGGCTTGGATAAACAAACTATAATAAAAAAATTCTTTGAAGGGCCGACCTTGCTCGGTAAACATTAATCCTGAAAAGATTTCCTTCGGTGACTGAGAGAGCTCGGTAACCACAGTGAATTCTACAACATCCTTCGGAGACCGAGAGAGCTTGGTAACCACTAATTTTCCTTTGATAATTGAGGAGGCTCGGTTAACACTATTACCCTGTCATGTTTCCTTTAGACACCTGAGAGAACTCGGTAGACACTAAAAACCACCTAGATGACCGACTGAGCTCGGTAGATACTGAGAACCGCTTAGCTGATCGACTGAACTCGGTAGATACTAAGAATGATAATTGATATGACATTTGTGTGACATCAAAGACAACACATAGCTAATCCAACAATGTCCTTTAGACAATTGTATCCAACAACATCCAACATTGGAAATACCACAAAGGGATTTTGAAGCCTTCAAGCCATTATTTTGTGTACCTCTTAAGATTTGAAATACTTATTATTGAAAATATCATGTGGAGTTTTCAATGCACCATGAACTATTACGATCCTTTTTTTCTACTTTACATACTAATGAGATGTTGGAGTGTGGTGCAAGTTATCTTCCAATATCATCAAGAGACTTGCTAGATCATTTTTTTAATGTCCTAGAGAATATGGTTGTTTCTAAATTATAAAAATGATTTCTTAAATAACAAGTGCTCAGAATCTGGTGGGTTAGTGAAATTTGTTTCGTATTTTCATGAAGGCTGCAAACACGATTTTGAAAAGACAATTGTCCAAAAAAGGTTTTATGAAATGGTTAAATATGAAGAAGATTGCAGATAAATATTCGATATATTATTCAATAACCAAGAGGATTTTTTATACAATGCAGACAATTACCAACTAACATACAGTTGGACAATTACAAAATACCCAAACACTGTATTACGCCAACATTCCCCCTCTTAATACATTGATCCTGAATGATCATACTCACATTGCCCTAGGGACCCCCCCTTAAGGCTTACATACCAAAATATGTTGATTAAATAATTTGAGAAAATTTTCTTTTGAAGAAACAAATCCTGAATCATGCAAGGCTCCATCAAGTTGTTTCTTGACCCATGGAAATGTGTAGCTTTGAGCTATGTTCTTAAGCCCTCAATCCTGAACTCTTGAATCAAAAAGTCTTGAATTATTTAACAATGATCCCTAAGAGATGAGATAGATCTCTATCATTGTCTAGTGACCGCGGAAGGGTATAATTCTCGATCATATACTCTGAAGCTCACTAGACAACAATCCATATTGAGTGCAATATCAAGTCCCAATCCTATCTCCAAACTAAATCTTCAAAAGACATGCATTCTGCAAAATTGTCAGCATTAGAAAGCTAAAAAAAATTGAAAAACAAAAAATGCCAAAAATTCTTCTCATACAGAACACCACCTCACAGTGAGAAGCTGACTTGAGATGATGGAAATTCCTCCATCCTCCAACGCCGCCAACCTCCAGATGTGAAAGTTCAAAGCACAAGATTGTGATTAATAGGAGACTGGAAATCATTAACGACCTCTCCATCATCTGACATGTCCTCATTTTCAACGCATGCAACATTTCCTTCTTTAGATTGTTCTTTTATTTTTCCTTTAAGAACATCACTAGCTCTAGTTCTACAAACCCATGTTGTGTGCCCCTTTTTCTTACAATAAAAATATTTATTGTCTTTTCTATTTTTATTTGACCATTTTTTAGTACTATGTGAGTATAATGCTTGGTCTATTTGATTATCTTCTTCTATGACTTTCTTTGTCCTCTTTTCTTCTGGTAGAAGGGCTGAAATCATATCCTCTAGAGTCTGTGAAGTGAGTTGACTTAGTGTAAAGACAACATTACTATATTTGGAAGATAAGCTATTTAACAGGATGGCCTTAGCATCATCATTATCAATAGGAGCCTTAACCTCTCTAAGTTGTCTAATGAGAGACCTTAAATTACTTATATGATTTGACATTGTGATCCCATTTTCCATTTTGAATCAAAACAATTGAATTTTTAGAGAAAACTTTGCATTGACAACTTTTTCTCCAAACAACTTATTTAGATTATCCCAAATGTCGGTAGAAGTGTTATCTAGATCTACGTGGTAAAGTTCAAAATTTGCAAGAGAAAGACCAATAATAGCCTTGGCTTTATCATCTCTATTGTTCCACTCCAAAAATTTATTTGCATATGTAGGTGGTTTTTCTTTTCCGATTACTATGCCCCATAGGTTTTTATTCATCAATTGCATTTGTATTTTTATTCTCCATGTATGAACATTGAAACCAAAGTATTTATCTAATGAAAGGTCCATCTAAAACAATAGAATCCAGATCAACAATTTTAATGAAAATATGTATTATCATTGTCCCAAATATAGATAAAATGATGTAGATTTAAATTTTGACATTAACCTCCAAATAACAAAATTTCTTTGAATATCAATACGACATTAACCTCCAAATAACAGAATTTCTTTGAATATCAATATTGAATCTGTGCATACCTTTCTTAAAATTTCCCACATGCTATTTCCATGTCTTTTTTATGTCGATGACACTTGTAAATAGCCCTTCATTGTACACTCTATCTGTTACTTCCTCGTACCCTCATCATTTGTCTGTGTGTATCGATCTGAAAGTATGGACTTCACAATTTTGACTTCTAATGTTACCGCTAATGTGTTGAGACTTCATCTACTCACTCAGCTTCATTCACAACTTTTACAACTATACCAAACCATGGTAAGGAATCTTTAGTACTAAAATTCCCATGTTGCAATCCATTATATCTTGCTATCACTCAGATCATGGCCGCTCTTGCACTAGTTCTAGAAATTTTCTGGTTGAATGTTTTGTGATCACTTCTCCACCATTTTCTGCTCTAGCAATGAACATCTACAAGTGCATTCAATTATGCATTTTATGATGAAATATTTTTTGTTAAGGCATTCAGTTTTTGCTAACAATAAATCAGAATTCTTCTACTAATGTATTTGGCGAGGATCTTGTCTTCTCTTTCAACGCCGCCCAACACATCTTTCCATGTCATCGATAACAAGAATCGTTGATGTGTGTTCTGCAACAATACATAACTTCAAACAAATTTCATCCACGCTATAGCTTCAATGTTTGAACAGTACCATTGTGGCTTCACATCTTCACACATCAAATCAGTTCATTGCTATGCTGGCTCTGATACCATATGAAGAAGATTGTTAATAAATATTCAATATGTTATTCAATAACCAAGAGGATTTTTTAGACAATGCAGACGGTTACCAACAGACATACGGTTGGATAGTTATAAACTACCCCAAAAATATATTATGCCAACAAAATATACATTTAAAAGTGGAGGTGAAGGCTCTATATGTGAGTTGGTTACAAAAGACTACAATGTAGCTGATTTTATTTCAGATTTTAAGAAGAATCTTTTTAACAATTATACAAGGCATAGTCACAGGTCTCAGTGGTTGGATAAACAATTTAGGACATGTAAGGAAACTTTCTTGATTGGCACTATTATATCAGTTATTGACTTTGTAGAGAACTATACATTACAACCACAAAATGACTTGCAAGTTCAATATTACAATTCCATTCAGATTGTGATTTGTGTGCACATAACATATAGACATTCCCCTAATAGTACAAAAGATGACTGAAATATATTCATAGAATACCATTTTTATATGAGTGATGATAGATCTCACTCTCATGAGTATTCCCAACATTACTTTGAGAATTATTTGAGTGGGTGTGGGAAAATTGTATTGCCATGGATAGACATCTCATTTGGTCAGATATCTACATAGGTCAATTCAAGAATGCTCATATGTTTTATTGGTTGTGTAGAAGGCATGAAGAGAGAGGTGTACCTCATATTTGGAGTTTTTTTGAGGCCCAACATGGAAAAGGGGAGCATGATGGAGCAGGTGCATGTATAAAGAGAGCTCTAGCTAAGGCAAAATTGAGGATTTCAGGTGTAGAACTCCTTGATGCTCATTCTATTATTGATTGGTTTACTTCAACATTATCATAGGGGGGAATCTTGATTCATCTGTGTATAGATTCTTTTGGTTGCATGAGCTGGGCACAATAGGAGACAAGTTAGAATGTCAATTAGTGAAATATTCTTAAAAAATGCATTCATTTTGAAGCTCATATGCTACTACATGGACCATTTGGACACGAGATTTGTCTTTGTTTGTCCCAGGTGTCTTTAGTGTGATTGGGGTCAGTGTGAGTCAAGTGAGTGGGTCGATGCATGGGTTCCATATTATTTAACTCCTTTATCACTCACACTCTCTATAATAAATGATGAAATGGATTGTTCTCTTGAGTATGACCATATTTTAGATCTTCTATAGCCAGGACATGTTTTTACATTGGTTGCACCATAAGGGAATGATGATAGACTTGCTTATTGATTAGCACATTATGTACAAGGAAAGAAGAACCTTGTGCAACAAATGAAAAATGATATTGAGTTAACATATCCAATAGATTTAGTTGTTTTTGCAAAAACATGTTTGCACACGTACATGATTAGAAAGAATGGAATTCCTATATTTAAAGACTATGAGAAGTACAAAACCATTCTCATGTATTCACACCTTGTTATAGTAGAAAATATTAAGTTGTTGAAGCATCAAGGAATATCAAATACAAAATAACTTTGGACTATTAGTATTGTTGATCATGAAGCAATATTGAATACCCTCAAGCAAAGAGATGACCCTTTGGGAACACTTCACAAGGTAATAACAACTCACTGCAAGGTTTTCCATACTCATTACGCTTACATTCAATACATTAATTACAGTTTTATTCTTTATTTGTTTGAGCCAATAAATTTGGTTTTGTATGTGGATTGTAAGTGATGTTGGATACATATATGATAGATATAGAAGATTGAGGCATGCATTTGATTAGCTCATAAAAAATGATGGTAAAGTTCACTATGCATTGGCTTGTAATGTTCTTTGGTTCATTTAGTTAGTTTTAAATACATTCATAATCTTTTTATCAACCTATAAAACTCTTGGTTTCTCTATTAACTTTTTCTCATGTCTTGAGAATGCAGGGATTGGAATTTAGATGTCATCGAGTACCATTGGTTAGACCTATACATTAAGAAGTAGAAAGGACACACTTATTATATATGATTTTTCATATATAGTTGTGTATCTAAGATTTTTCATAATTCTGTATCTAGGAATTTTGATAGCATTGATGTATTTATACATAATATTCTTGTATCAATGATATACAATGTATTTGTATGTGAGGTTGTGTTTGTAGACATTCAAGCTCCTATAATGATGAAATACATGCAATACTATAAATAATTGACTTGGTTAAATTTTTTTTGATATGGCTAAGAATATCATTTTTATGCATTACATTTCAATATCAATAGATTTTGATTGTAATATAGATTTCATTAGATTTTTCTTTATCCCACTATGTAACTATTTGTCCTATTAAGCCCTATTGGCTAAGGGTGGGTCAAATTGGTCAAGTAAGGTTGACCTAGATTAAAAATGTTGTTTCCAGTTTAGAAGTCACATTGGTCATGTTTGCAAGGTTATAAGTGTCATTGGAGTAAAAGTGACAAAAGTTGTAGTGATGCTCAGTTGAAAATTGTACCACTTCTTATCTTTCAAACCATTCATCCCAGGACCAAAATATCTACTCTATTAGCTCTGGTTAGAAGGGTGAACCCCAAAGAAAACCCCTTTCCACCCAAGGAGACACTTGAACATCAGTGACTACGAAATAGCAAAGGGTCTCCAAGGTGCAATAAGCACGATCAAGCATAAAATTTTATAGGCCTGTAACTCAGATCTCATGAGAGATATCATCGACCCTTTAGATGCTAAAGAACCATGTTGGAAAGACCTACAATAACCTCTCTCTATTGTGGGATATTTGACTTCATTTGAATTTGGCAGGGAAATCTCGCTCTATGCCAAATGTAGTAGTGATGCTAAGTTGAAAGTTGCACCACTTCATATCTTTCAAATCATTTATCCTAGGACCAGGCCATCTACTCCATTAGTTCCATTTGGCCAAATGAACCCAAGTGACAACCTTGGTTTTCCAATGGAGATGCATAGAACATTCATGACCACCCCATACAAAAGTGTCCCCAAAGTGCACTAAGAATGATCAAGAAGAAAACTTTATAGTCCAATAACTCAAAGCTTGTGAGAGGTATCATGTCATTAGGTGCTATAGGACCATGTTGGAAAGGCCTAAAATAAACTCTCTCCATTCTAGGATATCAACCTCATTTGAATTCGGCATGGCAATCTCGAACTATGCCAAAAGTTATAGTGATTCTTAGTTGAAAGTTGTACCAGTGCGTATATTTCAAACTATTCATCCTAGGACCAAATTGTCTGCTCTATTAGCTCCATTTAGCCTGGTGAAATCTAATGAAAGCCTTGTTCCATCCATAGAGATTCTCAAACATCTATGATGCAATGCAACTAAGAGAATCCAAGAATGGATAGTCCAAATCTACACTATCAACAATAATACAATGGAAACACAACAAGAGAATACTCAAATGGAATTTTCATTCAACATGCCCCGTTGTAAGGCCTTCTGGGTTAGGGCCAAATACAAATAATTACAATAGTAATTCTGCAATCTTTCATCTAGTCTAGCTCTGTGACACATCAGCAACTAGTAGAAACACTAAGATAAATCTAAACTTGAGCTCGCAAACTACCAAGCAATCCCCTTGTCTCCAAGCATGCAAACCACTAGCTCTCCTATTACAAATATCCAACAAACAATCTGATCTGCAAGATCTCGTAGGATCCAATTACTATCCTTCTCCAATCTCTCACTCTCTCTCCCCTACCAAATAATTACCCCAAACCTCTCTTAAATACACTTCTTCAGCCACAAGTTCGCTAGAAGAAAGAAATAACTCCTAAGCCCAAGTCAGGTCCTAAAACAAATAATTATTAAATGCAATACAAGTCAGCTCTCAAATAGCCTTACAAATAATTAATTATCCATGTCAGCCTCTAGATATACCTAGGATAATGCAACATAAGCTACCCACATTAAGTACATCAAGTCGGCCCACCAAATCCAAGAACTCCATTTAGTAAGCCCAAATTAGTGAGCATCAGCAAAATAACCGAGCAAGCTAGGTATCACTGAGAAAGCATGTCGACCGAGCACCAAAAGTTTTACCAAGGTCCTTCAGCGACCGAGTCCCTCAATCACTGAGCCCCTTGGTCAAAGCTACAACCAAGTAACATAGAAACACTCTAACACACCAACATACAAGATTTCCAACTACCCTAGGATGCTCCTACATCAATCCGTGACTACCCCATACCAAAGCATCCCCAAGGTGTACTAAGCATGATTATGAAGAAAAATTTATAGGTTTGTATCTCAAAGCTCACAAGAGGATATCATCAAGTTGTTAGGTGCTACATGACCATGTTGGAAATGCCTACAATAACCTCTCTCCACTATGGGATATTTGACTTTGTTTGAATATGGTAGAGAAATCTCTCTCTATGCCAAAAGTTATAGTGATGGTCGGTTGAAAGTTGCCCCACTTCATATCTTTTAAAATATTTGTTCTGGGACCAAACCATCTACTCCGTTAGCTCCAATTGGTCAGGTGAGCCCTAGTGAAAACCCCATTTTTCTTATGGAGATGCATACAACATCCGCAGCCATCCCATATTGAAGTGTCCCCAAGGTGCACTACGAACGATCAGGAAATAAAATTTATAGGCTCGTAACTCAAAGCTCGTGAGAGGTATCTTCCAGCTATTAGATGCTACAAGAAGCTATTGACAAGGCCTATAAAAAAATATCTCCATTCTAGGATATTTAACCTCTTTTGAATTCGGCAAGGAGATCTCACTCTATTTCAAAAGTTGTAGTGATGGTCAATTGAAATTTGCACCACTACGTATCTTTCAAACCCTTCATCTTTGGACCAAACTATCTACTTTGTTAGCTCTATTTGGCCAAGTGAACCATAGGAATAACCTCATTTCTTCCATGGAGACACTCGAACATCTGTCTAGCCCATACCAAAGTATCCCCAAGGTGCATTAAGCATGATCGGGTAGGAAAATTTATAGGCCCACGACTCAGAGCTCATGAGAGATATCATCAAGTCATCAGGTGCCACATGACCATATTGGAAATGCCTACAATAAAATCTCTCCATTCTAGGATATTCAACCTCATTTGAATTCAGTAGGGTGATCTCTCTCTATGCCAAACGTTGCAATGATGCTTATTTAAAAGTTGCACCACTATCTCTTTCAAACTATTTATCCTAGGACCAAACCCCCTGCTCTGTTAGCTCCAATTAGTTGAGTGAACCCTAGTTACAACCCCGTTCTACCCATGGAGACACTCGAACATCCATGACTACCCTATACCAAAGTGTCCCTAAGGTGCACTAAGCACAATTAGGTAGAAACATTTATAGGCCCATAACTCAGAACTCGTGAGAGATATCATCAAGTCGTCAGGTACTACAAGACCATGCTAGAAATACCTATCATAACCTCTCTCCATCCTAAGATATTCAACCTCATTTGAATTTGGTAGGGGGATCTCTCTATGCAAAAATTTGTAGTGATGCTCAGTTAAAAGTTACACCACTATGCATCTTTCAAAGTGTTCTTCCTAGGACCAAACTATCTACTCTGTTAGCTCTGGTTGATTGTGTGGCTCCCGATTACAAACCCATTCCACCTACGGAAATGTACAGAACATCTATGACCACCCCATTCTGAAGTGTCCCCAATGTCTATTACATGTATTATCCAAGTTTGCAGTTATCCTATAAGGAAGTAGAGTTAGGGTATGCAAATTTGTAGTCTATTAGCCTAGTTGTTGCAGATATTATGTCTATTAGCCTATTACTTTGGTTGGACAAAAAATTTTGAGGGTATTTTCTTTAAAAATAAAGCCTAATTAGGTCTATTATACATGACAACGCATGACAAAGATACAATACATGAAAAAGATATAATATAGAAATGAACATATATACATACATGAAAAAGATATGATATAGAAATAATACATACATACAATGCATGACAAAGATGTAATATAGAAATAATACATACATACAATGTATGACAAAGATAAAATATCCATAAATGAATATGTTCTATATATATGAAATTTATTTTTACAAAATGTGGCACATGCCATCTCAAAATCTTTACGAAGTCTACATATCTAGATATAATATGGCATACACCATCTCAAAATGTGCCATATGGCATCTCAAAATAAGAAATAAGTGCAAATATTTCTAGGACATCCTATTCTACTAGTGAATCATCAAAATGGAGCCTCTTTGAAGTACTACTTGGCTCTGATGGATTCTGCATGAACACAAAAGTGAAACCCCAAGTTTGATTACATAATTTATAAGGTTTCTGTAAATCAAAAATAAAAGTTCAAATTAATAGTCAATGATAATAAATAAATTAAATTTAAAATTGAACTCTCATGTACCTCACCTCTTTGTCTCCTCATGTCGTTAGAAGTCCTAACATATGTACTTGGTAGTGAAGGGACAACGCTACCAATGTCAGATCCAACCTGTATATGTTTTCAACCATGATATTGATCTAGATGAGTTATACTATTTAATGTTAAATCCTTGGTAGAAAAATAAATTTACAAAATAATTGAATTAACATTAAAACCTACCTATGTTGAACTTTCACAAGGAAATGTGGGTTGCATCAACAATGATACAAAGCCTTGGCATTGTACCTCCCTCAAACTAGGGGTTACCTAAAAAATTCAAAAAGATACTTGATAAAATCATGAATTGATCATGTATATACTTGATATTAAAAAACAAACAAATAAATTTATAAATATACATACCATGGGGCTATCATTGTGAATTGAGATGCCTGTGACTCTACGATGGTGAACCGATGTCACAACATCATCAAAACACCACCCTCTGTCAAATAAACCATGTAAATTCAAATTGAGTATGCACAAGTGAGAAGTATGCATATGCATAAATAATCTAAAATACTTAATTACCTTCCCCTTGTCAACACTTGACACTTGAACCCCCTCACATTTCCCCCTAATGGAAACTAGAGAAACATGTGACAATATTTAATAAGATGATAATAAAAATTAGAAAGAACGTATATATACTAATATAAAAAAGGAAGCCAATGAGTACATTAAAACATATAAACATTGGAAGTGTCAAGGCCAAATGAAATGGCCAAAAGCATGGACCCCTCCACCTATGGTATCTCCTCCTCCATCATCAACTAAACATGAATGGACAACATATATATACATAAGTGCAGAGTTATTATAAGTAAATTCTACTAAAAATATGAATGTGTGAAATTTAATACATTGTTAATTGAGTTAAATGTTTATTCTTAACCTAATAGTAGGAGTCCATGGCTCTGCATGCCCTTCCTTGTCTCTTGTGTGATACACCTCTTGATGAAGTGCTTCATTCCCTATAGTGACTTGTGTTGTATCATTCACCTTGAACACATAGTCATATGCATCAGTACCATTCAAGGGATCCAAACACAAATTCTTGCACATAATGCAAGTATGGGGAACACAAAAATGTGAGCTCTTAGAGGATGTGGAAGGGCCATGTAATCATCAACATGAGGAGGAAAATATGTCACACTCTTCCTAACTAGTAGATCACTCAAGGTGTGAATGGCTATAATAGTCTATGAGCCGACCTCAATAAGAATATCAAGATGTTTCACTATAGGAGGGGTGAAATATTAGGGGGGAACATATGTGCAAGATTTCACCTAGTGTTCCCATGGCCTATCCTATAGAGCTCCTAATCCTACACCTTGGTTCGGTCTCAGGATCCAATAGTTAACTTTTTGGTTGAGCACAAATTCAGCATACAATTTTTTAATAAAGTAAAATGGGACCTCCAAATTATTGTGGGGTGGTCTATCAAAACAAATGCATCAATGGTCCCAAAAGTGGCCATGCATCGCATAATTTGTGCATGACTTAATTGACAACTTGGGCTTTTTAGGGTCTACTTTTAATCCCATTTTGGGATTCACAAAAAGGCTAATGTTAATCTTAGTTATAGTTAGGCCCATAACTACATCATAGTCAATCCCATCATCAAAATCAACAAGCATTGAATTACACCAAAGCAATACAACATTATGTTGCTTTGTAAGTTTCTCCATGTTTTCAACAATGGAGTTGAAGGTGGAAAACCTGGGGACATAATGTGGGGATATTGGTATATGTGTTTTGGAAGCCCCTTAGTTGGTTTAAATTTTCACTTATGAGCTCTTCCTCTAAAGTTTGAGGGTTGAGAACTACTTCATCAACATGTAATGACAGGTTGTTTTCATGCGGTGGTGGGTTCATTTGTGGTGATTGTAGATTGTTTTCAAGTTCATTATTTGGAGGGGGGATTTTGTGGTTAGTTTGAGTCCATGCCTACTTGCATTAAAAATAAATTTTAAATTACAATCAAAATTTAAAAATGATTAACAAATTTAAACAAAACCCTACTTTTTAGCAAAAAAATAAATGATTTCATTAAAAAACATTAAAAAAAACAAAAAAAAATCAAAATTTATACATAGCTTGATGATATTTTCTTGAAATTGGCAAAAATATAATCGTATATTCAATCCCAAATCACATACATGATACAAAGCCATCATTTTTACAATGTAAAATGATAAACGCTAGCCATAGATTATTTTTTTTACTAGAAAATATGGAGTAATTGATATTAAATCAGGTCTTTGATATTAAATTGGTTATCTGATATTAAATTAGGTATCCAATTTGTTATCGGATACTCGATTAGGCTTGTACATCATAATTATCATTGGTCATGTGTACTGCTACCCAGGCCTACTAAAAAGTCAACATGGTTTTTAGTGCATTTTTCGATCAGTGAAAAGGAGATTTTCTTCACATCACCACTTTTTGGCATACCACGATCTTGCACATGTCATGCAGGTACAATACATGGAATCAAACTCTCTCAAATCAACCCCTTATGTAAAAAATCTTGCACTTCTTTTTTCATATCTTCACTCTCTAGTAGATCCATTCTATGGGTTTCCTTACTCAATAAACTACCTCTATGAATCAAGTACATTTGATGAGTAATCTTTTTTATTGGTGGAAATGCATCTAGTACATTATCAGATACAATATCTTGAAACTCATCCAACAAATCTGCAACTTCCTTGGGTACATCTTGTACTTCCTCTTTATTAACTCTTGGAATTAAATAAAAAAATATATGTTTGTTCTTCATGTCTTCTAGAAACTTCCTTCTATCAATTAAACATGTTCTTTCATTACTACATGTCTTTTCCTCTATTTCCTTCAATGTCTTTATCTTGTGTCAAACTCCATCCTTTGTCCAAAAATAGATATTTTCATACCCATCATGTATTGCACGATGATCAAACTATCATAATTTTCCTAACAATAGATGAAAAACATCCATAGGCATAATGTCATACAATACCTCATCATGCCAATTTCTAATTTTGAACTTTACAAGACATTGTTCATTAACCAAAGCCTTATGATCCTTCTACAACCAATCAATCTGATAGGGATTCAGATACTTCCTTCTTTCTAACTTCAATTTATTAACCATTTTTTTCTAAAATAAGGTTATCACTAATGCCACCATATATAATCACATTCCATTCCTTACCATTACCCTTACATCTTGTGCAAAACAAATTCTTCCTTTTCTTAGGTTCCTTCTTGTAATTTAGAAAGGCCCTTATAGAAACAAGTACTTCTCCTCTCTTAGCATCTTCAAAATGTGAAGACTCAACATCCTCAACTACATGTGTAACTCATGCATTTCCCTTTCTCCTATTTTTCCTCCCTTGATTTTATAGACACTCATAATATCTATACCCTTTTTCTCTACAATAGAAACATGTTCCACAAAAAATTTCTCTTCTTGGTCCTCATCCTCTTCCTCTTCCTCTTTGATCTCCATTATTTTGATCACGAGGTTGATAGGAATAATTTACCCTTTAATTATAACTACTATTGGATTCATCATTCTTCTTTTTTTCCCCATTTTGGCCTCCATAAAACCATCCACTTGGCCTTCCACCATGACCTCTTCCACTTTGATTTCTCTCAAACTTCTTGTTCAATTTTCTTCTACCTTGAAAGAAAATTAATATGTGTCTTAAATGGTAGACATTTTTACCATTATAAAATCTTCTTTAATTCTTAGCCTCAACCCATTTATGTAATGGGAAACCTTCTCCTTATTAGGTTTAGAATGATGCATTTTAATAATGACTTGATATAACTCTTCTATGTACTCCTATATATATTTTCCTACTTTCTTCAACCCTTGCATTTTCTTCAGCAAATCAAACTCATAGTGAATAGGAATGAATTTTCTCATTATTTCATTCACCATCTGATCAAACCTTGTTATTGTCTCCTTCCCTCTTCTATTTATCTCTCATTGAACCTCTTTTCACCAAATTTTAGCATGAATGTTTAGCTTGTCCTTTGTGAATCTTACCCTCTTACGGTCTTCTATTTCTTCAAACTCAACATACCTCTTCATATCATTGATGTGAGTGTCCCAAGGCTTGGTTGCACTGCATCTAAGAGACCTAGCTTGTCTCTTCTAGGAGCCTAGTCTCCTCTAGGTCCTGATTGGTTTAGATGATTAACTAAGACCACTCCTAACTCTTCTCTAAGAGTTCTTAACCTTTGTGCTTAAGCTTGAAAGACTAACACCTTTAGATAGTACAATCCTTCACCTTCACCTAGAAATCTCTAAGTGCTACCTTCTCACAAACTCCAATCTTCATTGCAGGGGTGTTCTCCATCTTGAAAACATTCATAATCTTGCCAATTTGATCCATTTTAGAAGGATCTTGAATCATACCCTTACTGGGTTCAAGACTTCATCATTTAGAGACCTTAAAATAGGCCTAATCCTTATAGCCTTTTGCAAAGGCTTTTTTCCAATTCTAGCACAACTTTTCCAAAGACCCTAAAAATCTAAAACCAGATTTGGATACCCATTTGGAAGTTTGAAAATATTTTGTAGGTTTTAGGGTCTGACAACCTCTGTACACTGGCTTCCTATAAACTAGGGCAAATAGGGCTAATAGGCCTAGTTTTTAGGACTAACTGTAACCTTGTAGAAATGTTGCTCAAAACTTGGACTAATGGATTGACACAAGCTCAATCCTCATAGAATGTCATGATATGATGAAAAAATTCTTGAAAATGTACTGGAGCCATACCGTACCTTTCTACCCTGCAAGAAATCTTCACTTCTTCACAACCTAGACCTCTAACCGGGCTCTGTCTACTTGCCTAGGGCCTAATGGTAAAAATAGCTCTTGAAACTTTGACAACTCCTAATCCTAAAAATATGTACACTAATGACTCCCCTATCATTTTCATCTACCCTTAGGTGTTTCCCATAGCTAGATTTCATGGGGGAGCCATGAAAGCACCGACTGGTCAAAACAAAACTAGTGAGTACTCTAAAACAAAAACAATTTAACTGACACAATATATCTACTCAAAACAACTTTCTTATCAAATGAAAAAGTCTTAAAATATCCTAAAGAACACTAAACAACCACTGGATTTAGAATTTCAATCCATTTAAATTCACTGTCAACACAAAAGCTCAGGATATTCCTCGAAACATTGTTACAGAGCTCTATTATCAAACTCAAACTATTACAATTTCATAACTCTCCTCGAGATTCAAGTCTTGGCTAATAGTAGATGCCATCTCCATGTTTTTAGGGCCTATTGGCTGATCTCCACCTCTTGTACTCAAGGGAATCCAAGGATAATCGAGTTGCATGCAACATTTGCAATAATTGCAAATGTTGTCATGACAACTTCTCAACAACATTTGGCATCTTTCTCTATGCCTTTATCCTACTTCTTAGGACCTCTATCCTTACTAGATTCTAAGGAAAAAACTCATTTAATGACCCTATGGCATCTTTACAACATCATTTATGTGCCTAAGACACATTGAAGACTCTATCCCAAACTATTAACACTAAGAATTAAAGACTACTAACATTGGCTATTTGTGTGACCTTAATCCTAGTGACTAACTCACTTAGCCTACATTGCAATGACCTTCTAAGGTCTTAAAACAAAAACAAAATTCTTCTTGACTTGCCTAGAGTCAAGTACAAGCCAAAAACAACTATCATGGAGGTTAGCCTAGGTGTGCTCCTACACCATCCTCCCCCGAAAAAAAAGTTCAATCCACCCTTGGATTGATGATGCTTGGATCAATCCCCATCTTCTTGAACTCTAACTCCTTTATCCATATTGCATCAGCATAGGTTTGACCATGCTTCTTTATCAAATGTTCCTTGTATGCTTTGGTCCTAGTTTGTTTGTAGACTCTTGTATCCAACACACTGTCAGCTCCTATGATGGTAGTAGTAGGTAATTGTAGATCTTCAACATCTCTGATCACTTCATGAAGGTTTTGATCCATATCTTGTTGTGGTCCTTTGTAATGGACTAAGTTTGCAATGTTGAAGATAGGAGATAGTCCATTGTCTTTCGGCAGCTCAACTTTGAATGCATTATCCCCATACTTAGCCAAAATACGATAGGGACCTATCCTCCACATCTGCAACTTGTGAGGGAATCCCTTTTGTATTCTTGATTTGTTAAGATGCACCATAACCAAGTCACCAACATTAAACTGAACTATCCTTCTACTTTCATCCACCTTGGCTTTGTGTTTCATGGTGTTCTCTATCAAGGTCTTCCTCACTGTATCATGTATCTCCTACATAGCATATGCAAAGTCATCAGCATATCCACTTCCCTTCACTCCATCCTTCAAATCCCTTAGTCCATAAAAACCTCTAGGATGTAGTCCATAGACTATTTCAAAGGGACTCTTCCCTAAGGATCTGTTTATAGTGTCATTGTAGGCATATTCAAATTTCCCAATCAAATGATCCCATTGTTGACCATACTCTTTGGTTAAGCACCTTAGTAGATTTCCAAGGCTTCTATTGACAACCTCGGTCTGACCATCAGTTTACTTTGATCTTCACTGTGCTCCCACCGAGTGTGCCATAAATGTTATACACTAAATTTGCACCCTTAGTTCAAGCTCTCGTAGTCTTGATAACTCAGTATAACAATGGAATCATCTCAAGGTTGTGGGCTCTTTTGCTAACTGAGATGAGACCTCTAGATTCTAGGCTGGTTCCTCTTGGATAATCACCATGATTTTCTCTTAACAAGAAAGTAAACTTTTGAGGGAAAGGGATAGGAGTGCATGGAAAGGGAAATGACTGAAAGCAAATCTACCTACTAGGTGATGTATCAAACTTGGGTTTGGATCTCAGTACAGAGGGATGAAACCAATGAAGGAATCAGGTCTAAGAGATTACAACTTACTGAATAGGCTTGCATAAGTATTTCATAGGAGGGTGTGAACAGGGGAATCAACCTATGACCTGCAAACAAACATCTTTTTCTGCAACTAGGTGTAAGAATGAGACAAGGCTGCTAGGGGCTGTAGTATACCCAAAAAACACCTAAATCAGATTAGACATAGGAAACACACAAAATTGTAGAAAGAAAGAGGAATGAGGAAACCTGAGATATCATTGAAATCATTCATGAACTTTGATTCAATAAGAGATAATCTAGACATGAAGGCATGAGGACAATGAAAATGTCATAGAATGCTTTGCAATATTTGAATTCATCAATGAAAACTTACAAGATCTGGGAAACCAGAGAGCAAAAATGCTACAAATAGGTCTCCAAGGAAAAACTTTCCCTTTTTACAAAATGTCCATTTTGAGCACTACAGGCTCCAAAAAAAGAATATATACATCCCTGCATGCAGGCAGGAATCAAAAAATATCTCCTTAGGGATAAATAGATATGCATTATAATAATCATCCCTAAAATCGGTCACTTCTGATCATAAATGTGTTCTATGAATATCATGGCCGATCAGATATTTGTCTGCATGTCCATCCCTGAATTGATCATGCCTGCCAACAAAAAACCTCATCTATCTACCTCTCTACAAGCTGGACTCTGTCATGACTGTTCAAATCTGATCAGATCTTGGAAAAGGACTCAAAACAGTGCCCAAAAGATCTCTGCAAACATTCCCAGCCTTTCAAAACATTAATTCTCAGCTACCCGCGCTTTGCAAACATCTCCGCAGAAGAAAGCCCACCAAAGAAAACATGCTGCCCTTGTAATAGCAATGGTCGCATGATCGCATGAGGATGAAAGGCTTCATGTGATCATATGACAACCTTTAAAAATGCCACTGCTTTGCCATAAAATTACACCTCGGGCCCGCAAAAATTTTCCACCAACCACACCTTGCCACATGGCCCAACAGGAGCTGACCACATGGCCTTGAAAAGTTAGCGGTCACATGATCACATGAGCCCAAAAGGCTTCATGCGATCATGTGACAACCCTAGAAAATTTTCAAGACCGCACTACAAAACTAACCCCGACTCACCTTGGGTTCAAATTTCCTCTTGTCACTGAATCACTTGTTTCTTTAGCTAACCCCAGTTAAGTCTAGTGAATGTGAGATACCCCTTAGTTTCTGAGTCGCTAGATATATCCTAACCCTAGGCCCACCTTGGGTTCATCCTCTCTGCATTCACAAAGTCACGTGATCTTTTTCTTAACCTCGGGCTCACTTGGCGACCATGCAAAATCCTTAACCATGCAACCGCGCTCTTGTTTTACCAACCCTGGGCCCACTTACACCACTTGGCATTCTGTTATTCATCCCAGTCACTCGATCATCAACACCTCAGCAACCCTCAGAAAATGGACCCACTGCAACATCCAGATTCCCATCTAATAGTGGGTGTAAGATTGCATGGTTGAAGAATATACCTTATGCTCTTATGCCAACCGCAAATCTCCTTGCACCTATGCCAATGTAGAAACCTCGGCCCCCACTAACTACCTGTCGTAGTTGATGATTTGTCACATGATCTCATGCGGTCATGAGACCGCATGCAATCATGCGACAAACCGCTTGACGTTAACTGTCGAACCATGAACCACCGCCACCAAAATCATTGATGGTTTGTCACATGGTCGCATGGGCTCGGAAGAGCCCATGCGATCATGTGACAAACTACATGATGCCACCCTGATAACCACTGGTTGACCGCCAATTGGAGATACTGCATCAACGGTTGTCACGTGATCTCATGGGATCGAGAGATCCCATGCGATCATGTGACAGCTGTTGGATCTTGACTGTAGCGGAATGGCCTTAGGCATTGGGACCCACCTGATCAGAGTTACGCTCTTAGGGGTGAAAACACAGATGGTGCCAAAAACACAGAGGGTTTTCGAGCCAGGGTCAAAAACACACTGAATTTTTAGAGTGGAGAGGTTGAAAACACACTGGATTTCCAGACCGAAGGGTAGAAACATCACGAGCCCACAGAGAAGAGGTTAAAAACACACTGGGTTTTCGACACTTGAGCAGAAAACACACTAGACTCTCAACACTAAAGGGTAGAAAACATAGAGAGCTTTTGACACTTGAGCATTTCACTTGGAAAATAGGGCTATGGCCGAAAAATGAAAGACAGGGAATTTTTTGGGCAACACTACCTTAGATCTCAAACATAGCTTTTGAAACTCCTCGGTGTATTCTTGGACATTTAAAATGTTTTGTCTAAGATTGTGTCTCCTCCTATGAAGCTCAACTTCATAATCATCAGGAAGGTAGGTCTGTTTCACTTTGGTTACCATGCCCTTCCATGTCACTATAGGACCTTTTCCATCCTTTTCCCTCTCAGTTTGCACAAACTTCCACCAAGTAAGAGCTGAACCTCTTAGTCTAGACTTGGCCACCACAAAGTTTTGTGCCTCAGAGATACCATTACATTCAAAATAGTTCTCAATGCTATCAATCCAATCTACAACTAAATCTGGATCCATTTGTCCACTAAATAGTGGCACACCTTCCAAAGCTTTGCCACTCAATGCTTTCAATGCCTTTAAGAATGGCTCTTTAGGAAGAACAAGGTCAGGTGTTGGTGCTTCCTCCTCCAACTCTAATTCCTTCTCCCTTGCTTTAGATTCTTCATTTTGGTCAATCTTGTCTTTGACCTTATTAGCTTTGTCTTGGACTTCACCCAAGAGCTACTCCATTTGAGCTAGTCTTTCCCTTAGCAACTTGTTATCTTCTTCTTGTTCCTCAACCTTCTTGGCTAACTCAGCATTAGTCACCATAGTTTTGTCTTCTATAGATCCAATTGGTGTATTTTCTCCCACTGATTCAGTAGGCTACAACATCAGCCACAAGCCTGATCAATTCAATATCTTATACCAATATGATGTGAGTGTCCCAAGGCTTGCTTGCACTACATCTAAGAGACCTAGCTTGTCTCTTCTAGGAACCTAGTCTCCTCTAGGTCCTAATTTGTTTAGATGATTAACTAAGACCAATCCTAACTCTTCTCTAAGATTTCTTAACCTTTATGCTTAACCTTGAAAGACTAACACCTTTAGATAGTACAATCCTTCACCTTCACTTAGAAAGCTCTAAGTGCTACCTTCTCACAAACTCCAGTCTTCATTGTAGGGGTGTTCTCCATCTTGAAAACATTCATAATCTTTCCAATTTGATCCATTTTATAAGGATCTTGAATCATACCCTTACCAAGTTCAAGACTTCATCATTTAGAGACCTTAAAATAGGCCTAATCCTTGTAGCCTTTTGCAGAGGTTTTTTGCCAACTCTAGCACAACTTTTCTAAAGACCCTAAAAATATAAAACTAGATTTGGATACCCATTTGGAAGTTTTAAAATATTATGTAGGTTTTAGGGTTTGACAACCTCCATACACTGGCTTCCTATAAACTAGGGCAAATAGGGCTAATAGGCCTAGTTTTTAGGACTAACTGTAACCTTGTAGAAATCTTGCTCAAAACTTGGACTAATTGACTGACATAGGCTCAATCCTCATAGCATGTCATGATATGATGAAAACCTTCTTGAAAATGTACTAGATCCATACCGTACCTTTCTACCTTGCAAGAAATCTTCACTTCTTCACAACCTAGACCTCTAACTGGGCTTTGTCTGCTCACCTAGGGCCTAATGGTAAAAATAGCTCTCCAAACTTTTACAACTCCTAATCCTAAAAATGTGTACACTCATGACTCCCCTAGCATTTCCATCTACCCTTAGGTGTTTCCCATAGCTAGATTTCATGGGGGAGCCATGAAAGCACCAACTGGTCAAAACAAAACCAGTGAGTACTCTAAAACAAAAACAATTTAACTGACACAATATATCTACTCAAAACAACTTTCTTATCAAATGAAAAAGTCTTAAAATATCCTAAAGAACACTAAACAACCACTAGATTTAGACTTTCAATCCATTTCAATACACTGTCAACACAAAAGCTCGGGATATTCTTGGAAACAATGTTGTAGGGCTCTATTATCAAACTCAAACTATTACAATTTCATAACTCTCCTCGAGATTCAAGTCTTGGCTAATAGTATATGCCATCTCCATGTTTTAGGTCCTGTTGGCCGATCTGCACCTCTTGTACTCAAGGGAATCCAAGGATAACCGAGTTGCATGCAACATTTGCAATAATTGCAAATGTTGTCATGACAACTTCTCAACAACATTTGGCATCTTTCTCTATGTCTTGATCCTATTTATTAGGACCTCTATCCTTACTAGATTCTGAGGAACCAACTCATTTAATGACCCTATGGCATCTTTACAACATCATTTATGTGCCTAAAACACATTGAAGACTCTATCCCAAACTATTAACACTAAGTATTAAAGACTACTAACATTGGCTATTTGTGTGACCTTAGTCCTAGTGACTAACTCACTTAGCCTACATTGCAATGACCTTCTAAGGTCTTAAAACAAAAACACTATTCTTCTTGACTTGGCTAGAGTCAAGTACAAGTCAAAAACAACTAGCATGGAGGTTAGCCTAGGTGTGCTCTTGCACCAATCATTAATCCAATTGATCAACTCTTCTATATTATGATTAATAAAAAAGGTAGAAACTTAAATCTTTGGTCTCTTTCCAATCTTGGAAATAGCCCTCAAAACCTAGCTTCATCAGGATCCCTAGCGATTTCTTTCTCTTCTTCAAAAATTTTACCTTCTTTAGATTCATCCTTACTTGAATCTCTTGGCCTAATATCATTTCCTCTACACAAATCCTCCTCCAATGCTTGCACTTGTCTCTAGAGGGCTCTTAAACCCTATTTGACCACACCCACAACTCTTCCACCATGATTCTATTATGGAGGTAATTTTGTACTTATCTCTTAGCTGACCCACAACCATAGTCCTAGTGCAAACTACCTCACATTTGGTAATCTATCTATATACTTAGGAACTTCTACTCTAATACCACTTGATGAAGGGTTCTCTCCTTATCCAACCAAACACATAAAATGCAAGATGGAAATAAATTAAAAATTACAAGAACAAAATAATGGAAAGAATAGAAACAATTTCTTTCTATTATCTTTAATGATTGATAGTACAATATTTAGGAAAATAACATGCTACATCTATGTTAGAAGTTCATTAAAATAATCTATAGCATAGACCCACAACCTACACTTCTGAAACAAAACCCTAAAATCTTGCTTTATCCCTATATAAATAGAAAAATTAACTATCTCGAAAAGTTCAAAAAAGTGAAAATTTTCCATTTTGGCATCCAATAGTTCAATTTCTCACCTTAAGTTTTTTTTTTTGTCAGTATGTGCAGGATCATGGTATGCCAAAAGTGGCGATGGGAAAAAGAAGTCTTGATTGATAGACTCTTTGAAAAACAACCATAACTTTCAAATAATATAATATTTTTGAAATCTAAAATATACATCACATTCTATGCTTCACCTCATACAATAATAATAAACAATTCTTTCAATTTGATGACGTTTAGACTTAGTTAAGGTGGTCAGACACGAGAGTTTTTATATTCCAAAAAAATTGTAGCAGAAAAATTATAATTAATTATTTAATTAGAAAATAAATACAAAAAAATATGCATCACATCTGGACATGAGTCTACTACTTTTATCTAGAATATTGTAAAAAAATATTATCATTTGATTTTGTTTAATGTGGTTAGACATACACCTACTTGTTATCTTTCTAGTCCTGATTGATAAACTTATTGAAAAATAGCTATAACTTTCAAATTGTATAACTTTTTTTAATTCCAAAATATGTGTCACATTCTTTGATTTTCCTACTACAAGAAAAATAAAAAAAGTTTTCAATTTGATAAAGTTTAGACTAAGTTAACGTGGTCAGACACGAGAGTTTTTGTATTCTTAAAAAGTTGTAGAAGAAAAATCATAATTAATTATTTACTTTTAAAAAAACTACAAAAAATAATGTGCCACATCCAAACATGATTCTAATACTTATATCTAGAATCTTGTAAAAAAAAAAAACCATTTGATTGTGTTTAAGGTGGTCAGACATACACCCACTTCATATTTTTTTCTTGAAATTTTTGTACCACTACGTTGAAATTTGAAAATTTCAACATATAGAATAATTGTTTTTCAAAAAAGGCATAGTATCTTAGAAACTAAATTCAATTTTGTACAGATTCTCTTCTTACATATTTTTGATATAATATTTATAACTTGTTCAAATTTTTATGTCAACTTGCATAAACCTGATTTTTTGAATTTTCATTGCCACTTTTGGGCCTAGTTTGGCATACCCTGATCCTGCACATACCCTTTTCTTCCTTTTGTATTAAAAATTGAGTCCTAATGGCTCAACTTTTCAAATCCATAACTCGTAAACTATTCAATCGATTGAGTATTATCATCCCATTTTGGAAACGTCTCAAAGAACTCTACAACAATGTACTCATGAAGTACTTTTTGATAAAATTTTGACATCCTTTAGAGCCTTTAAGGACTTCAAAACTAACTTCAATGTTTTTGTACCACCCTTACAAAATATAAATTTAATATCTTCAAAACCAGACTTGATCCTACCATGAAAATTTATTAGTAGACTTATATATCCAAAAGAAACATCTAGGGAAGCAAGTGGAACAATCGGTGCTCAAACAAACAACCTACTAAAACTAGTAAACTTTCCAAAAATAGTAACCTTGCCCAAAGATAGCCCTTATTGAAAAACTAAAAAATATTTTTGGTTGATGCAAGATTTCTCTTACACATTGGATGCAGACTACCTTAAACACCATTGGTAATTTGGAAAGTGGCCTTGTCACATCTCATGTGTAAAGTGTAAACCCTGTGTGCTATAATTGTGTCACACTTCTATGGATCATTACATGCAAGGAGCTCAAGAATGAGCCCTCACAAAGCAATCCATAGCTCCCTAGGCATGGAGTGCAAGGGTTTTTAAGAATGCTCTCAGCTAGAGCTATTTAGCCTATAACCTTGCTAATAAACCATGCAATGGAAGATTCAATGAAGACAAGAGCAAGAATGCCAATATCCTCAAGAATCAAGAATGAAAATGCAATGCAATGCTATGCTAGAAATAGAAATGCAAGCTAAGCTATGAAATGAAATATGCAAGTGTTACAACCCAAGCTAATTAATCTATGTGAGCTAATCTAGAGCATAGAAATGAAGCTAATCTAAGAAAGCATAAATATGAAGCTAAGCTAAGAATGCAAGGAATGAGATGTAGAATGCAAGAATGAGATGTAGATGCTAAGAATGCTCCAAATTTCCAAAAGCTCCAAAGTGACCTAGAAAACCTGCAGCATAATATTAGCATAAAAAGTTGGAGATCTAGAATGAAGAAGAGAGCTCTTCTTTTATAGGAAATGAGAAGGAATGGACCATGGAGATTAAGAGGCAAAAGATTTAATCAACGGTGGAGCTTAAAAGAGGAGAAATCCATGTGCACAAGTATCCTCCAATAGGAAAATAAGAGTTGACTTTTGTGTCCATATGAGACAAAAAGTGTTTTTTTCCTTTTTATAAAATAAGAATAATGCTTTATTTGTGCAACTTAGGATAAGAGGAAAAGTGGGGGCTTTTTATTTATTAAAAGGGGAGGGAATATTCCTTTTAATAAATAAAGACTTAGGATAAGATGGTTAGCCCATATAAAATAATCAAATAAATGATAGAGCTAGGATTTGATCAAGAATAAGCAATTGATAATTTAGCAAATGGGGGCTAATAGTCTAGGTGACCATTTTTAGGTGTATACATTTGCCCCTCTTTGACTAATGTGTGATCGATTTGGGAACACATGTAGTCAAAGAATGAAGTTGAAATGTGAGATCGATTTGGGATCACAAAGCAACTCAGATCAGCCAAGAAAGCAAGAGATAGCCAAGAAGGCAAGCAAATAGCGATCTGACTCCAAAGAATGAAGTGCAGAGAGATAGAAAATCCTGCATGGTCAGCTTGGTAGCAACAGTACTGAACACTTAGGAAAGAGATAGCCAATAAGATATGATGTGTCTAAAAAATGTGTGCTATAATTGTGTCACACTTCTATGGATCATTACATGCAAGGAGCTCAAGAATGAGCCCTCACAAATCGATCCATAGCTCCCTAGGCATGGAGTGCAAGGGTTTTTAAGAATGCTCTCAGCTAGAGCTATTTAGCCTATAACCTTGCTAGTAAACCATGCAATGGGAGATTCAATGAAGACAAGAGAAAGAATGCCAATATCCTCAAGAATCAAGAATGAAAATGCAATGCAATGCTATGCTAGAAATGGAAATGCAAGCTAAGCTATGAAAAGAAATATGCAAGTGTTACAACCCAAGCTAATTAATCTATGTGAGCTAATCTAGAGCATAGAAATGAAGCTAATCTAAGAAAGCATAAATATGAAGCTAAGCTAAGAATGCAAGGAATGAGATGTAGAATGCAAGAATGAGATGTAGATGCTAAGAATGCTCCAAATTTCCAAAAGCTCCAAAGTGACCTAGAAAACCTGCAGCATAATATTAGCATAAAAAGTTGGGGATCTAGAATGAAGAAGAGAGCTCTTCTTTTATAAGAAATGAGAAGGAATGGACCATGGAGATTAAGAGGCAAAAGATTTAATCAACGGTGGAGCTTAAAAGAGGAGAAATCCATGTGCACAAGTATCCTCCAATAGGAAAATAAGAGTTGACTTTTGTGTCCATATGAGACAAAAAGTGTTTTTTTCCTTTTTATAAAATAAGAATAATGCTTTATTTGTGCAACTTAGGATAAGAGGAAAAGTGGGGGCTTTTTATTTATTAAAAGGGGAGGGAATATTCCTTTTAATAAATAAAGACTTAGGATAAGATGGTTAGCCCATAGAAAATAATCAAATAAATGATAGAGCTAGGATTTGATCAAGAATAAGCAATTGATAATTTATCAAATGGGGGCTAATAGTCTAGGTGACCATTTTTAGGTGTATACATTTGCCCCTCTTTGACTAATGTGTGATCGATCTGGGAACACATGTAGTCAAAGAATGAAATTGAAATGTGAGATCGATTTGGGATCACAAAGCAACTCAGATCAGCCAAGAAAGCAAGAGATAGCCAAGAAGGCAAGCAAATAGCGATCTGACTCCAAAGAATGAAGTGTAGAGAGATAGCAAATCCTGCATGGTCAGCTTGGTAGCGACAGTACTGAACACTTAGGAAAGAGATAGCCAATAAGATATGATGTGTCTGCCCCCTCGGGATCGAAAGTGAAATCTAGGTAGAGGGAAAGCAGAAGCAAGAGCAGCATGATCAAATCACTAGAAATCATAATCGAAGAAAGAGAATAGAATAACCATCAAGCAGTGAAGATATGCCTCACACATGGGACCCAAGGCATGAACCAAGCGGTCCCTCAACCCGAAAACACCACGGAGGGGAAGAATTTGAACTTGGGATTTGAAAGTGAATGAAAGACTAGAAGTTTGAAAGAGATGGAGATGAAGAGGTGAGGAATGCCCCAGCGAAGATTGAAGGATTAGGCATCAAAAAGGTTAGCCAACTACATGGAAGAGGGGGAAAAGGTGATTTGGATGATCAAGGTGATCTTGGATTTCGGTTTTGATCCCGAAATGAAAGGAAAATGATGTGATATGAAAGACAAGAAGTGAAAGACATGATTAGGAAGAAGCGAAAGGTGAGCGCAGTTGATTAACAAGTCCATGAAAGATGAAAGGAGAGCTCTCTCCATATGCAAGATGCAAAACTAACTAACATGAACTTAAGAATGCAAGCTACATGAAAAGTGGTTTACTTGCAAGGTTGCAAAGCCAATAGACATCTAATATTCATCATTGAGCATTATTGGTAGCATCGCAAGATCATACAATACACACTAGCATAACTATGTGGATATGAATATGATCTTTATCAGATAGAAATGTGGAAATCTCACCTAGGCATCAAAGACATGTAGGTCCAGATGACTAATGTGGTGAGATCACCTAAGTTTGATATAGCAAGATTATGCTCGCATCGAGACACAAGAAAGTCAAGATGACTAGAAGCATGCACTCGCAAAACAGTCAAGGATAATACCTTGTAGGTCCATAGTGTCAAGTAAGACCAGCATAAATGCTCATGATAGTGAGGACCAACAAGATATACCCACAAGCAGATAAAGAAATAAAACATGTTCTCATTCCCTCAGTCTTCTAGCTATGCATCATCGAAAATGATCATAGGGGGAGAACACTCAGCAAAGAAATCATCATAGATAGCACACATATCTCAGCAAGTCAAGTGCGTGTGTGTAGGTCATAGAGTCAAACAAATCTCAACAAGTCAAGTGCATGTGTGTAGGTCATAGAGTCAAACTTTGAGTATCGCATCTGCCAGTGAGAAATATTGCATCATCTAGACTGCGGGTAGGATATCTGATAAGTGTTAAGAAACACTCGACGCAAGGGTAGTGTTGAAAAACAAAATTGGGGTGGTGTTGAAAAACACTGTTTGTGAGGTGCCTAAGAAACCCAGATGCACAAAGAGACCCAAGATAAGCTTAAAACAATGTATGCCCCTAGAATAAGACAAGAGTCAATTCCAGGCTAGGAGAGGCAAAGCGAGAAGTGGAGCGAAGGAGCGCCACGCAAGACTGATAGACATAGGTGCAGAGGGTCTCAAGCAGCGCCTGTTTCCAGGTTTTCACCACTTGATAAATTTATTGCAATTTTTTAGGACTTTTTATAAATTTTTTTGTATTTTTGCTACCAAGGCGCCTGTTTCCAGGTTTTCACCAAGGCACTTTTTCAATTTTTTTTAATTTTTTGAATTTTTTGATTTTTTTGGTGAGACATCAAAGTGCCTATTGCTAGGTTTTCACTAGGATGCTCATTTTTTCAGTACTTTTTATGCTTTTTAGGATTTTTTCAGCATCATATATGAATTTTTTTGGTATTTTTTCAGGATCATAAAGTATGTACAAAGAATGCCCCAGACAGAAATGGGCATCAAGAATCTGCTTCCTCTGATGTAGAGAACTGATAGGCCCCAGGCCCAAATGCTGCAACTGTGACAATAGGAGGTCTCAACCAGTTCGACCAATAATAACCAGCCCTAAGCAATGTCTGAGCTAGCGGAGGATCATTAGAATGTGATCCACATATGCCATCGTGGATTTCAGTTAGCACTTTTTCTGACTCCTCTATTTCTAGACACTTAAGGAGAGTTCCGCCTAGACCCTTCCTATACAAGTCACCAGAGACAAAGGCAAAGTGTAAGGGATGGCGGAAGGAATGGCATGGTGGATTTGCAAGAGGAATATGAGGTGGAAGATATGAAAAGATGGTAGGATTGTAAGATTTGTGAGTAGGATAGCGTAATTCATCCACCAGGAACTTGAAGCGAGATTTATGCCTTTTCATTTGTAAGATGGATGCCGAAGTAACCAAGGCATTAGCAAATTTGTTCTTAGCTCTAGGAATAGGCTGAAATATAACAGATATGAGATCATGCTTGAAGTAGTGCACCATTTTTTTGTAGAGAATCAGCTTGTCATCTTTTATTTGAGAATCATTATTTTTTAGCAGATTTTTATTTTTACTTTTCTTAGGTTCGGATACCGCCACAATGTGGTTTTCACCATCCGACCATTGCTCTTTTCTTTTGACTTGATGACCGTGATGTTTGATTGCTGATTCAATATTTTTTGTGGCTAGTTCGCTGGTGGAAGAAGTAATGGGTGTTGATGTGAGATGAAATGAAGTGACTGGTTCAATAGCATTTATGTGAGGGGTGTCATCTCTGGTAACAAGAGAAGTTGAGCCTATAGGGTAAGCTCCAAAAGTAGCTAGATCTAGATTTGTCATAGAAGAACCAGCGTGGTCCACTAAGGCAATACGAGGAACAAACTCATCAGACCCCACACAAGACCCATCAACCACATCGAGATGGTTACTACAAGAATGAACCATATCAACATCCATATCATCAGTAGATATACATTTTTCTCCCCAAAGAAGTGAAGTAGAGGGAAGATCATCTCCCATTTGAACCATAGTGTGTAGTGGTGACTCATCTGTATCTGTGTCTGAATTACTGAGTATGGGAGTATTTCTAGAATCCTCTCTATAGATCCACTCTTGAATAGCTTGTTCTTCTCTTTCTACTTCTAAAGGAATGGATGAAGGAACAAAAGTATCAAAGATCACCATAGCAGAAGTGGAAGGCTGCATCTAATCAGAAGGTCTCCCATATGACCTAGGAGAAACAGGTATAAAAGCAAAGGAACCCAGTGTATATTCACCCATACCAAGGCTCATCATCTTAAGTGATTTCTCAGCAGCAGCTAGAGACATACTAGGATCAACAAAAGGTTCATTATGAGGAACAAATTTTTCAGTAGCAGCAAGAGCATTGATAGCAATAGTATGGTCTCCAGGAATCACAACCTCAGTGCCATTGTACAAAAATTTGATGCACTGATGATAAGTGGAAGGAACAGCCTGCATGTCATGGATCCAAGGATGACCCAAAAGAATGTTATATGCGAGTGGGATGTCCAATACTTGGAAGCTAATATCTTTCATGATAGGGCCCACTCAGACAGGCAGCATGACAAGACCTTTGGAAGATCTTTCCACTTCATCATAAGCTTTTATAGTAATCTTCTTCTTAGAATCCACAGCCAATTATGACAAACCCAATTGTTGTATGACATTGAAAGAAACAATATTTAACCCTGCACCATTGTCTATCAGGACTCGGCGGACTTGGGTATTGTAGACTAGAACTTCAATGTGTATAGCTAGATTATGAGGGTGAGCAATAGATATGTCATCTTCTGCAGAAAAGGAGAGAGATAGTGGAGATGAAATGTGGTTGACCATAGCCTGAAATTGATCTGGATCAATGTCATTGGGAACACGTGTTGTACGTAGAGCTTTATCAAGAATCTCTCTATGCGAAGGGGATAACCAAAGCAACTCAAGGATAGATATTTGTGCTGGTGTCTTTTGTAAATGTTGGACAAGATCATAGTTAGGGGTGGCTGAAGGAGCCACTTGTTTGGAAGGAAAAGGTTTCTTGGGATCTTGCGCAGTTTTAAGGACAATCTTGGCTTGCCCCCTAGTAACAGCATTCAGTGTCTCACTTCGGGAAGATGAACTACCACATGTTTGCAAGACTAACTTTGGCTTATCATGATTGGTGTTATTATCATCTTGAGACCTCATCATTAGAACACTCTCAATGGGCTCTACCATGTTAATCACAAGCGTATTAGAAGGATACGTGTAATTGATCTTTGCATCATGATTCTTCTTATGTGTTTGAGAGGTTTCCCCCTTATCATGCTTAGGTAGAGGATCTTTGAAAGCTGTGTGATCAGAATTTTTAGTTAAGCCATCAGTGGAGATTGTGCCATTCTCAATAAGATCCTGAATATCATCCTTAAGCCTAAAACAATTATCTGTTGGATGTCCCTTGTTTCTGTGATAATGGCAGTAATGATTCTCTCTCCACCAATCGGGCTTATTTATCAGATCCCAGTTACCAGGTTTATCAGGAAGCATAAGATATCCATTGTCAACCAAAGTCTTAAGGATCACATCGTAAGGTTCTGCCAACTTGGTATAGACTCACTTTCGAAAGGACTTCTTAGGCTTATCTGCATATTGAGGTTTAGGAGCATTGTGAGTGTTGCCAGCTTCTTGTTGTTTTGCTACATAGATAGCATTGGAGAGATTGAAAGCGGGCTCTTTAACTTTAGGAGCATCAACAACCCCATCATTAACAACATACTTTCTCTTATTCCAAGGTTTGTTCTTGTCTTTACCATTGCCTTTAGCATCTTTATTAATAACAATATCCCCTTTTCTTATAGCTACATCCTCAATTCGATATGCACTTTCAACCATGTCATGGAAGGAGGAGAACAGTTGCTTCCTTAGATCATAAAATAGCTCAGGCACAAGTGTGTTGATGAAAATGTCAATCTTTTCTCTTTCAGGTAGCTGACAAGGATATCGAGAATACAATGACCTCCAACGTTGTAAGTAAGTTGCAAATGGCTCACCTTGATGTTGTCTTAGATTACCGAGATCTATCACAGTGACAGGTTGTTGGATATTGTAAGAATACTGCTAGGTAAATTGTTGAGCTAACTCATCAAAAGTCTTAAGCGGTGGTGTCAATTTTGCAAACCATTCTAAAGCCTGGCCTCTTAAGCTTCGAGGGAATAAGCGTAGAAGATATGTGTCTTCATGAAGAAATTCCATACTAAGAGCATAAAAATGATGCACATGGTCATGAGGATCACCATTTCCATCATACTTGTCATATTTAGGAACCTCAATATCCTTAGGAAATGGGACCATGTATAGATCTTTATCAAAAGGAAGAGCACAAATTGATTCTACAAAAGAGACCTTTGGAGGCTCTCTTTCTAATGCCATTTGGGTAAGGCATTGATTTGTTTGACATAATTCTTCTTGACGAACTTCCAATTCAATTGGTACTCTTTGTTGGACAATTTGTCTGACATCATATCCGGGAGGAAGCTTGTATCCTCTAGAAGTCATATATTGAAAGTACCGATCGCCATTACGCTCTAAAAGCTTATGCATCATTTGTTGGAAATCCACATCTTGTTCACATCTCATAAGATCCTCACTAGAAATCTCATTATTAACCTCTGCCTCATGTTGAGAGGGAGGAGGTCTAGGTGGTGAAGAAGGCATAGCAAAAGTTGGCCTTGGAGGAGATCTTGGTGGCATGTTGTTGCCATTGTTGCCATTAAAAAGAGGTCTATGCTCATGATTACTAGTCTCAGGTTGCTCATGAAATGTCCCTCTATAAGCCATGCACCTAGTAGCATCCATCCTTTGTTGATTGTGTTCTTTTTCTAAGCGTGCTTGGTTATCCTTACGCTCAAAGTGTTCTTGCAAGAGTTGAAATTTTTCTTGTTCAGTCAAAGTGAGTGAGACACTGTCTGTGTTTTTGGGAGTCTTGAACGCGGAAAAGAGGAAACCTCCTTTGTACCACGGTGTAGCCTTAGATTTCTCAGATTGGTCAAAACTAGAACTATCTTTGCTAATGGGTGCTTTGGAACGTCTAATTGGAGAAGGTAACTATGTATAATTGAATAGAGGATGACTCTCCTGCTCAAATTGAGACCGAGTTGTAACCAGCATGAAAAGAGATGTTGGTTGACTAATAGAATGAGACAAAGTTTCTTAGATTTGAGATAAGAAAAGCTAATAAAGATCACTTGTCAAAGTAGAACAATAGAGAGATGGCTCATCAAAAGTGCTCAAGCACTTACAGCAATCAATTGACTAAATCCAAGCAACAAGCAAGAAGCTCAATAGGCAAGTAGCTAAAGATGTAACCGTGATGCGACAAGTGATCAAGAGTAGCATTCGTTAAACTCAAACCCAATAGTTTTAGCTCATTTATTTCAGTCTAGAACAAATCTAAACATGTAAGTAACAAACTAGTTTCAGGTAAGAACAGAAAAGGACACTCTACAGTAGGTTAAAGTGCAAGTTTAGCAACTCCGAATTGTAGCAATGACAGGACAGTAGAAATGACTCAGGATTCTTGGTTGAGGGTATGCAAGGATACTTCAATATCATATGACTCTTGACCAGTGAACGTGAAAAACTCAATTTTGAAGCGCTTGGACCAAATTTGTAGATTGAACAGTGCAATTTCTCAGTTTGACAAGCAGTAGCAACAGATAAAAGACAGGTTTGCAAACAGTATGGGATCAAACATGTCATAGAATACTTGAAACAAGGGCAAAAGCAACCTTGCCAAGACAAGCACTTGTGATATCAAAATAAGGAACCTTATGAATGCTACTCTTTTTTTGAATGTTGAGAACGTTTACATTGGTATAGCACAATCAAAGACAATTCAAGCAATTACTACCTAGAAGGACAAGGCTCATTACTTAACAACGTGGCCCACAATTTGATGCTCCCTTGCCTCACACCAAGTGGTTTCCCACAAGAGATATTGGCATTGTCATGGAAGTGTCAAAAACACAACCAAAGGAACACATATGGTGAGTGTCTTGGGGTGATCCGGGTAAGTCCACTTGGATCAATCCTTGCACCACGAAGCTAAGCGGCTAAAATAGGGTGGCCTCTATCTAATGGTTCATAGTAAGGATTTCTGTTCATAGCACCCCTCTTGCTCCTCATAAAGGACTAGGACCTCGCGGCCTCAAGAGTACCTTAAGCATTCTTGCTTAATGCTTTCCTCATAGTCACAATCCCACAAGTTACTCACATCAAGCGAAGATAAGTACTATGTCTACCAAGGTTTTGTGTCCTCGATAGCCTTGAGATTATAGTGAGTTGGAATCACTCGCCACCAAGGAAAATGATGACAAGGTTGTCCCCACTTGGGTTGTTCCTCTTGATTGCTCAAGAGCAGGCCCGCTAAAGGATCCTAAGCTAAATAAAGAGTGGATTAATTCTTGAGGTTCAAGGTTTTTGATTCACCACAAGGGTGAAGAGCATACTCCCCTATCTCAAAAACTTCTCCCAAACACATCAAACAAGATCCAATTATCCCTTTGCTTCCAAAACCTCAAGATGGGTCAAGATTTTCTGATTCACCTAAAGGTGAAGAGCATACTTCTCCTACCACCCCAAGATCCCTTTCACAAAGTATTAAGTGCCTAATGAAACAACTAGTATATGCTGCACTTAATAAAGAAAGAAATTAAACAAGCACTTGATTTGGTTTTTATGCTTAGGGCAGCCCTACAAAAACCATTAGTAGCCCTCTTTGACATACGATTTTAGCAAATTTCAAGCAAGAAGCACCTACAACCACAACTTGTTAGACCAACAAGAGTTAGGAGAATCAAAATCCAAAATCTAACAATAATTAGTACATGAAAAAAAATCAGATAATATGCAAAAAATAACTGATCAAATGATAGAATCTGAAAATGAAACCATCATGGTTGGATTGGGCTCGGAAAGACCTTTCCAACGATATATCACACTTAAACTTTTGATACCATTTGCAAAATTTTAAAAAAAATGGGCACCCATTTTCCAGATTGGCACGGATTTGAAAACGCTGGAAATTTCAGAAAATTTCAAAAAGATAGCTAACAACCCGAAACTTGCAAGATAGATAAAATAGCCCAAAAATAGCTCACTGCCAGGTACAGACACAGTATCGCGCGATACTTCACCCGACACCAGGCGATACTTTTAGTCTACGCGATATTTCACCTTATACCAGGCGATACTTTGCCCGACACCAGACGATATTCTCTACTATAGCCAGGCGATACTTCTGACAGGCGAAGTATCGCACGTGCATACAAAAGTATATCGCGTGATACTTCTTATGACAGGCGAAGTATCGCGCGCACATACAGAGGTATATCGCGCGATACTTCTGGAAAGTATCACACGACAATCTGAGACAAAAAAAATAGAGATGAAGAATTAAGCTAAAAACTTGCCGAAAAATTGACAGAAAATGACGGAAATGCAGAAAAAGAAGGGACAAAGCTAGTCTAGTCTGCCCCACGGTGGGCACCAAAAATGTGTGCTATAATTGTGTCACACTTCTATGGATCATTACATGCAAGGAGCTCAAGAATGAGCCCTCACAAATCGATCCATAGCTCCCTAGGCATGGAGTGCAAGGGTTTTTAAGAATGCTCTCAGCTAGAGCTATTTAGCCTATAACCTTGCTAGTAAACCATGCAATGGGAGATTCAATGAAGACAAGAGAAAGAATGCCAATATCCTCAAGAATCAAGAATGAAAATGCAATGCAATGCTATGCTAGAAATGGAAATGCAAGCTAAGCTATGAAAAGAAATATGTAAGTGTTACAACCCAAGCTAATTAATCTATGTGAGCTAATCTAGAGCATAGAAATGAAGCTAATCTAAGAAAGCATAAATATGAAGCTAAGCTAAGAATGCAAGGAATGAGATGTAGAATGCAAGAATGAGATGTAGATGCTAAGAATGCTCCAAATTTTTAAAAGCTCCAAAGTGACCTAGAAAACCTGCAGCATAATATTAGCATAAAAAGTTGGGGATCTAGAATGAAGAAGAGAGCTCTTCTTTTATAGGAAATGAGAAGGAATGGACCATGGAGATTAAGAGGAAAAAGATTTAATCAACGGTGGAGCTTAAAAGAGGAGAAATCCATGTGCACAAGTATCCTCCAATAGGAAAATAAGAGTTGACTTTTGTGTCCATATGAGACAAAAAGTGTTTTTTTCCTTTTTATAAAATAAGAATAATGATTTATTTGTGCAACTTAGGATAAGAGGAAAAGTGGGGGCTTTTTATTTATTAAAAGGGGAGGGAATATTCCTTTTAATAAATAAAGACTTAGGATAAGATGGTTAGCCCATAGAAAATAATCAAATAAATGATAGAGCTAGGATTTGATCAAGAATAAGCAATTGATAATTTAGCAAATGGGGGCTAATAGTCTAGGTGACCATTTTTAGGTGTATACAAACCCAAGGTGGTCAACCTCTTCTTTTGATATCCACAATGAATCTTCAATAAGCCTTCCTTTCTATTGGACTATATACTCTTCATATTTCTTGTTTCTTGTGCTTTTTCCAATACGACTATCCAAGATGTCTTCTATCATCTCTATAGTGGAAGAGGGTGTTGGAGAATGCCACTATGCTTTTATTATCTCATATTCAATACTACCTTCATGATACTCTATCAAATCTAAAATATTAAACATTGGTGAAATATTGAATTCACTTGGAAAATGTACTTCATAAGAATGTCCTAAATCATGCATCTTCAAGATTTTGCATGGTCCAAACTTATTCATCTTCAACTTATTGTATTTTTGCACTAGAAATCTCTCCTTTCTCAAATGAAGGATGACTTCATCTGCAATCTAAAATTCCTTATGTATCTTTTTCTTATCTACTTTGGCCTTGTACTAAATATGCATTTTATTAATACACTTTCTCACCTCTTCATGCAAATTTTTCAAGTGTTGCATGAAGTCCTTAGCTTTGGTACTACTCTTTTCTCCCTTTGGTATTTGGAATTAGGGATTACTGATTCACTCTCACCTCTTCATAATTCAACAAGTTTATAGTATCGAGCTTGGATTTATAATTATAAATATGTATTGAACTTATTTATAAGATTGTATGTCTTAATATGATGATTTGAGTGAGTTACAGTTGTTTTTGTGAAGACTAGTTACAAGATAGAGATAGAGAACTTGATAGAGTTATTTGCTAATTATTTAGCATAATTTGGTTGCAAGATGGAATCATGTTATGTGAGCTCTAGAAATGGATGATAACATAGGATGGAGTACACACTAGTATTTGTCACTTGATTGGGTCATGTTGACGACAACACTAGCATATGAACTTGGATAATTTCTATTGGGAGTCGATTAGGTAGTGTAACATGTTGCATATATTGGTGAGTGTTGATTGTGGATCTTGGTGTCTAAATTAATATTTGTAATTGTTTTATATTTGTATTGTGTACCATGTGTTTCTTATATTTGTGTAATGTAATTATTTGTGTATTGGGGAATCCCTAACATGCCAACCTAATTGAGACTAGTAACATGTATAAAGGAGAGTATATTCTCTAATGTAATGTGAGGAATGCATATGAGAGGTATGCATTATTGTGCATGCAAGAAGAGATAAAGAGAAGAGATATGAGTGGAATCTATGATCATTTCTTGTTAACTTCAATGGAATTGTAAAGGCAAGTAAGTTTCTATCAATCAGTTCAGTCATTTGAATAGTAAGTTCACTTCATTGTATTTAGAGAGTGAGTCCTAAAGGTGGGTTTGAACTTCTCCTTTGAGTGGTGTGCTTGGGAAGTGTTCCTTTTTTTTCTCATCAACTCCTAAGTGAGTTTAAGAATCTTTTAATGTGAGTTATATCCTTTAATAGGTACTATGGTACTAGATGTATTGTATCAGCTCCTAAAAGGGCTAAGTCTCCTAATAGGGGCATTTTTATACTAGTGCACAATCTAGTGGGTTCCATCCCCGCTGGGGTTTTCCCTTGACAGGGTTTTCCTTGTGAACAAAAAATCTGTGTAATGGTGTTTTTGACTATATTTTTCATATTGTTTACACTTTTATATTTTTAATTAATGGTCCAATTCAGAAGTTTAAAGTTTACAATTATAATACACAACTAACTTACCTTCCCCTCTTAGTTGTGTGGTGTGGCTTGCTATTGCTAAAAATTGGTATCAGAGTTGTTGTTCCTCTTGGAGAAATATTAACTACTTGAGGAGAACTAGAATGGAAAGCTATAGGAAGAACAATCCTAAATTTGATGCAGAAAATTTTGACAACTAGAAAAACAAGATGAGAAATCATTTGATCTACTTGGGAATTGAATACTAGTTGATTACAAAGAACACAAAAGATGTCAACAATGAGGATAAATTGGAAAAAATTACAGATGATGAAAGGAATAAATTGACTCATAATATGATTATTAGAGAAACCCTAATCAGTGCACTTTATGAGGCAAAATTTACAAAGGTCAAGGAATTTGAGTTGGCACATAAGATCTGGACAAAGTTGGAAGAACTATATGTAGGAGATAAATATATTAAACATGCCAAGTTGTAGTGTTCAAAAAAAAATTTCGAGAACATGAGGATGCAAGAAGATGAGTCTATTAGAGAATATGTCCAAAGAGTGACATAGACTATTGCTAGAATCAGAAATATAGGAGGGTCTATTACAAAAGATGAAATCATTGCAAATATTCTAAGATCTTTGACACCTACATATGACACCAAGGTCATGAAAATTGAAGATATTATACTTCTTATAAATAGATTTCCAAGGGATACTTTGATTGGAAAGTTATTTTCATTTCAAACCTCTAAATTACAAGATTCTTTACCTAAAGTTGAATCTTCTTTTAAGGCTACTATTCATAAGGATACAAAGATTCTAAAAAATAATGTGTGCACTAGTAGAAGTGACAAGTATATAGATCTTTGAGAATATGCTAAGAAATGGGTAAAAATAGAGGAAGAAGAAAGGAAATTGGATGAGCTTGTAGCCATGGTTGCAAAGAGGAAAATAGAGGTAAGGGATAGTATGAAGAGAAGTTACCCTTGAAGTGTTTTTGATGCAATAAGTTAGGCCATTTTGCCTCTAGATTTTCTACTAGAGTTCCACTCTATAAACCTAAGTCATAGAAGTCTAAATATCGTAAGGAATGTTATATTTCTAGTGAGGGTACTTATGATGATGAATCTATGAATGATAAAGATGAGATTGGGTTTGTTGCTATCGAAGATGAAGATTTGATTCACGACAAAAAAATATTTGGTTTCACATGTAGAAAATAAATTTGAATGGATTATAGATAATGGATGCTCTCATCACATGAATAGTGATAAAGACAAATTTGTGCAACTTAACAAATATGATGGAGGTGTAGTCATGTTTGGAGATAATATTGCTTGCTTGATTATAGGAAAAGGATCTATAACTCTTGACCATAAAACTATTAAATATGATGTTTTGTTTATTGATGGACTAAAGCATAATCTATTGAGCGTTGGACAACATGTGGATAAATGTTGTCATCTACATTTCAAGGATAGAAAATGTACTATCAAATATCAATTAGGAAATCTGATCGCATCAGGTACTAAAACCAAATTTAATGTGTTTCAATTGAATTCAAATAAAGCAAGTTTTATTGTTGTAAAGATAGATGACAGTTGGTTATGGCACAAAAGGTTGTGTCATATAAATTTTGATAACATTGTGAATGTTTAGTAACACTTGTGCAATTAGAGATTCACTAAAGATTGTGAAGCCTACTAACATGTTGTGCAAAGAATGTGTAATGGAAAAACAAACTAGGACTAGCTGTAAAAGAAAGACTTATTTAAAAAAATGGAGATTGGATCTGATATATACATATCTCTAAGGTCCTTCAAGAAAAAGGTCATATTATGGTGAAAAATACTTTATGATTTTTGTTGATTATTATTAAAGAATGATGTGGGTATCTTTTCTTAAAGAAAAGTTTGAAGCTTATTATAAGTTCAAGTTTTACAAGGAAAAAGTTGAGAATGAATCAAGATTGAATATTAAATGCTTAAGGTTTGATAGAGGTGGTGAGTTCACATCAGATAAGTTTAATGCATATTGTGAGGAACATGGGATATAAAAACAAACTTTTGCACCTAGGACACCATAGAAAAATTACATAGAAGAAAGGAGAAATAGAACCATTCTTCATGCTTTTGGGACTATGATGATTGAAGGAAAGGTACCATAGATGCATTGAAGGGAAGAAATTAACACTATACTCTATACATTACATAGAGTTAAGATCATACATGATATTGGTAAGACTTCATATGAGTTATGGTTTGGTCACATTCTTACAACTAAATACTTTAGAATATTTGGTAGTAAATGTTATATCAAAAGGGATGATGAACTAGGTAAGTTTGATCCTAGAAGTGATGAAGGAATCCTTCTTATATACTCTAATAGGAGTAAGGCATATAGGTGTTACAATATAAGATTAAAAAAGGTAGTTGAAAGTGCTAATGTGAAGATGGATTTGAAACTTTAGATTCAGGAAAGAATGTATGATGATGGATCGGATAATGAAGGTAATTAAGATTCTACTATTTAGAATTAGACTCAGGAGAACAAAGAAAAATAGTTATTTGAGATTCACTATGGGATAAAAGTAAGTATTGATGAGCCAAAAGGGACACCTAAAACACTAAGGTATGTATTAATGAATCATTCTAATAAAAAAATAATTGGAGATATAAAAAAAGGTGTGATGACAAGTTCAAAGGTTGAAAATGAATTATGCTTAATTTCACAAGTAGAACCTAATACTACTGATGAAGCTCATAAAGATGAATTTTGGATTAAGGCAATGCAAAAAGAACTAGATCAAATTCAGAAGAATGGTACTAGGGAGCTTGTACAAAGGCCTAAAGAAAAAAATGTTATAGGAACTAAATAGGTTTTTAGGAATAAGATGAATGAGAAGGGTGAAGTTATAAGAAATAAAGAATGACCCTTGTGTAAAGGATACTCACAACAAGAAGGTATTAAATTTTATGAGACTTTTGTTTGTGTCTAGATTGGATACTATTAGATTTTTTCTTTCTTATGAGGCTCATTAAAACTTTAAGGTTTATCAGATGGACATGTCAAATATGCATTCTTGAAGGGAGTACTTCAAGGGGAAGTATACATAGAGAAACTTGAAATATTCACATTAATTGATTAGGAAGATATGGTATGCAAACTGAAGAAAGCATTAAATGGCTTGAAGCAAGCACTAAGGGCATGGTATTCTAAATTGAATAGGTATTTATTACATCTTGGTTTTAGAGAAGGCAATGTTGATAGTAATCTATATTTAAGGATTAATTCTGATGGTATCTTAATTGTTGAGGTATTTGATGACGATATCATATTTGGTAGGAATGATCATATGAGTAATAAATTTTCTGAAGAGATGAAAGGGGAATTTGAGATGTCTATGATAGGGGAAATTAAATTTTTTCTTGGTTTGTAAATCACTCAAAGAAAGGATGGAATTTTCATATCTCAATCTAAGTATCTTAAGGAATTATTAATAAAGTTTGGAATGGAGGATTGTAAGCCAGTAGGAGTACCTATGGTTATAAGTTGTTAAATAACTACTACTAATGATTCACCAAATGTTTTTCAGATAAAGTAAAGGTCAATGATTAGAGGATTGTAGTACTTGACTCATACAAGGCCAGATATATCCAACATAGTTGGAATTGTTGCTATATTCCAAGAAGAACCTAAGAAGACTCATTTTTCTACTTATAAAAGAGTATTGGGATATCTGAAGGGAACTTTGGACTAGTTTTTTGTATGACACATTTGATGACTTTACTTTACATGTATTTACTGATGTGTACGAGGTAGGTAGTGTGGATGACAAAAAATGAACAAGTGGAGGAGCCTTCTTCATTGGAAATAGATTGGTTTCTTGATTAAGAAAGAAGTAGGATTTAATATCACACTAGTACATTTGAGACCTTTTTTCGATGGTAGGTTGTTTGAATTGGGGCAGTTTACCATCGATATAATGACACCACTCGACATCACAATTTTACAGTCGAAAAAATTGATAATTTCAATTGGAGTCATAATTACGATGATAATGGACATCACAAAAAGGGGGTGCCAACAAGGTGAACTTGGTGTCAAACCTATTTGGGGCCATCCCAATTGCAACGCCTATCCATCACAAAAAATAAAAATATTGGTAACCCATTAGAATCTTCTGACAGGTTTTCATCATTTGTAATTTGTTTGCCGATGGAGATGTTGTTAGTGTGATGGATATCCATTAGAAGTGTATGATGGATATATGTCATTTCTAGTTTTTAATGACAGTGATGTTGTACATGCGATGGAGAGCCATCAGAATTTTATGATGACTATCTGTCGTTTATAGTTTTTAACCGACAACGATGATGTGCATGTGATGGCTGGATGTCAGATTGTTTCAACAGATAACCATCGCTATTTTATGGCCATCACAATTGTGATGCAAATTAGTTTATATATATATATATATATATTTGTTTTTCGGGTTGGTATCTATTCAGAAGGGTGTTCTTGTAGATCTGGTTCCTACTCATGATTTGGTTATAGATCATTTAGAGATGACTTTGTTTTAGATTCAATAGCAGCTCATGGATTATTAAGTTGGATGTGATGTCAAGAGAGAAACATGTAGAACTTGCAAATTGAAGATTCATAGATCACTATGGTGTCTGTGATGACTTGGAGTCTTCTTCTTGGTGAACCGAGTTGAGAGACTTAGATTACAGAAAGTGGGTCATTTGATGTGACTTATGAGACATTGGATGCCTCTTCACAGTGGGTTCACGGTGTTGTTTGTGGTGTTTCTTTGTGGTTGGGTTCTTGTCAAAGATCTATTGATTTTGTAGCCATTGAGATGGATCGATCTATATTTTTCATACGTGGATTGAGATCTTAAATTATTGATCTTCTCTTTGTTTTGAGAATAGCTTAATATTCTCTACTTAACTGGGCCAACCACATGAAGGTGGAAGCTCATCTGACCCCTCCTAGGAGCCTCTTATGACTCTTTATGACATGTTAAGACCTCTAAGATGTATTCTTAGGGATCGTAAAGGGTCATAAAGGGTCATAAGGGGTCCTGGGACACAACAGCTGAGAAACATAAATGTAGGCATCATGGTCACAATTTTTGGAAACACAACATAATTGAGTGGTATACCCAGACGTGTTGCATCGTCTGGGTATACCATTCAATTATGTTGTGTCTCTAAAAAATTGTGACCATGATGCCTACATTTATGTTTCTCAGCTACTGTGATATCTACATTTATGTTTCTCATTTTTCATGTTTATTTGCATGTTATTTATGTGTATCTACTAGAAATTCTATAAAAAAAATTAGTATCTATGATAGCCCTCTGTTAACCACATTTACACATATGGTCCCAACAAAGTAGTGCACAAACTACACAAAGAAGGCATCACAGAAATATGATTTCGGCTTTTGCCATTTAAGCAATCTTGGAGGCACTAGTTGCCTCTCAAGCCTTGCACAAGTTGGACTCATTTCCTACATCAGGTATAGATGTAGATGGTGTTAATATGATTTAGAACAATAGAGAGGGGGGGTGAATTAGTTGTTCTTAGGTCCTAATGTATAAAACAACTTCAAAAAAATTTCCTTAAATTAGATCTAACAACCAAAACCAACTCGGTCATCACTGATTCAATAATAGAAACATATAACATTGCAATCCACTACCTAGTTGTATCTAACTTGTAAGACACAGAAATGTTCAAACCAAAACATTCACACAAGCATTGACACTAGGATTTATAGTGGAAACCCAATCTGGGAAAAACCACTTTGTAACATGCTACTATTATTTTCACTCTGTCTAAGTGAGCTCAGTTAAAAGCCAACCCTATCAAAGGTTACAATACACACTATCAGGTGTGACCCGGTTAAAGGATTTCGATCACCCTGTTAGAAGTGAGCCTAGTTATAGGACTTACATACACTCCATTAGAATGCAATTTTTTTCAAAGGATTTAAATATATGACTGTTAGGTCAACCTCTGTTAAAAGGATTTTGACTGTTACAATGGTTAGAAAGTAGCAGAAGTATTGATCTGAAAAACATACAACTCACTTTGCAAATCTCAGATCCAATTCCATACAAAAATGCTGGTTTACTGACTTTGAAACTTTTCCATCTCCATCTCTGATCTGCTCAGAACTTTTCTTCAAGCAATCACCACACTTCTCCTTTAGCCTTTTTTGCTTATATAGTCAATAAAATCTACTGATCTTCCAGCATCTTCTCTTCACCCATGCATATGTATACCTAATGCTTAGGTTCCCTTTATACTTCCTTAATTAGGTTAACTCATCTTTTTCCACTCAATCTCCTTCTTAGATCTTAGGGTTAGGTCAGATTCATTGAATCTACCCACTTTATGTTCTTCGGCTCCTTTTCTAGAAATATCTCAAATCTCTTAAAGATTTACAATAAAATGTTTTATAGTGCATTAAATGCTTTCAAACAATCAATAAATAAATTCAACACGTTTTACATAATCCAAGAATTCAACAATGTCGGCTCCAAATCTGAATTCTCTTCAAATATAAAAATGTTGATACTCAGTCAATACTGAGATCAACTACTCAGTCTTCATGTAGAAAGTTTAGTCATTACTAAAAAATGTTTCCTCGGCTTATATTGTCTTCCTTGGCAATTAACTATTGTTCGATCGACACTAGAATTTTTCTCAGCATACACTGACTCGATTGACACTAACATTACTTGGCTTAAACATGATTTCTCCATTTTTGCTCAGTCAAGCCTACTAGTTTAGTCTTCAATCTTACTAAGATAAACAATACATTGTCTCATCATTGTACAATATAGTCAAGTACACTTTGTAGTATCAAGATAACTCAACCTTTCCCTAGGTGCTATTGTTACCATCCTTTCTACCCCTTCTTCACAACAATACAATAGATATAGTATTTTCCTAAGTAGAAACAGTCTTACCAGTTAAGGTTTGACATCAATGACAATACAACAATTGTTTCAATTGCAGTTTTCAACAATCTCCCTCTTTGACATTGATGGAAACACCATATGATATCACCTAAATAACACATGGATTACCAACCAATCCAAAAAAAAACTTATCTATCCATCAGAGAAAATTTGTAATATCCTTAGCTTCATTCTGATTCAGAATCTATAAGCCTCACTTCTATGACCGTTAGAAGTATCCAGATCTCCCTCTATCTTGATCCTTCATTTCAGTTCATCATCTCCCTTACTTTTTAGTGTCATGTGTTATTGTATCATATCCAGATCATCTCCCTCTTTGACATAAAATGCCAAAGCAGCAACTAAAACATACATCTAATAGATGTAGATATTATCTGTGTAGCTCATTATTTCTCCCTTTGTCATCTTGCTTATGACTGATTCCTTGTCTTTGCTTCATCTTCATAGCTCTAGGCTAAAGATAAAGTGTGATAATCTTCTGCATCAATTTGTCAAATATTCTATTGTAGCATATTTGATGCAGTGCTCCTAGCTTGACTAGATAGCCTCAGTTAGGGGAAGGACCCCTAATTGACTTCTCAAATACTCATGAGCTTCTTTAGGTAAAGCTTTAGTGAATATGTTTGCTAATTGTTCTTTTGTATTCACATATTCCATTCGGACTTCTTTATCTTGTACCAATTCTCTCAAATAGTGATACTTGATTGTTATGTGCTTGGTCTTTGTATGCATTACTGGACTTTTAGAAATGTTGATAGCACTTGTGTTGTCATAGAAAATAACAACAGGTTCGGTGATTTCTTCTTTCATGCCTACCAACAATTGTTTTATCCATACCAAATTTGAATAGTTTACTACAGCAGCAACATACTTAGCTTCAGCAGTAGATTGAGAAATGCAATTTTGTTTCTTGCTCATCTAGGATACTAATCTCTATCCAAGAAAGAAAGCTCCACCACTAGTACTCTTTCTATCATCTACATTTCCTTCCCAATCAGCATCTGTATATTCTCTTAGTTCAAATTTATCATTCTTGTTGTAGTATAGCCCATAGTCAGTTGTTCCTTTCAAGTATCTCATAATTCTTTTCACTACCATCATGTGTTTTTCCTTAGGATTGGTAGAAAATCTTGCCACAATCCCAATAGCTAGTGCAATATCTGGTCTACTATGTACAACATACTACAATTTTCCAATCATGGATCTATACAAAGTTTGGTTCACTTCTACAACATCATCATTCTTAGATAACTTTTGTCTAGTAACCATAGGAGTACTCACTAGTCTAGCATCTTCCATCCCAAATTTTTTTAGTATTTCATTAACATACTTAGACTATGTAATGAAAATTCCTTTCTTCATCTGATATACTTGTAAACCAACAAAGAAATTGATCTCACCAAACATGCTCATTTCAAATTCAGTTTGCATTTCGTTTGAAAATCTTTTACACAATGCATCTTGTCCACCAAAAATAATGTCATTCACAAAAATTTTTGCCAACAAGATACCTTTACCTTCTTCATCTTTCATGTACAGATTGCTTGTGTCATTTGTTCTTGAGAATCCAATCTGCATCAAATAGTTATGCAACCTCTCATACCATGCTCTAGGAGCTTGTTTTAATCCATATAGTGCTTTGTTCAGTTTGCATACCATGTGTCTTCTATTTGGATCAATAAAACCTTCTGGCTATTCTATGTAAACTTCTTCTTCTAGTATAGCATTTAAAAATACAGACTTGACATCCATTTGATATACCTTGAAATCTTTATAAGCAGCATATGCAAGCAGAGTTCTTACTCCTTCCAATCTAGCTACAAGGGAAAATGTTTCCCCATAATCTATTTCTTCTTCTTATGCATAGCCTTTGCATGCCAGCCTAGCTTTGTTTCTAGTTATTTCACCTTTTTCATTCAAATTATTCCAGAACACCCACTTTGTTCCTATAACATTTTTGTCTTCAGGTCTCGGCACCAGAGTCTAAGTATCATTCTTTTCAATTTGTTCAATCTCTTCATTCATTGCTTGTATCCAATCTTCATTTTCTAATGCCTCTCTGGTTGACTTAGGTTCAAATTCACATAGTAAACATGTTGGATCCTTTGTCTTACTTCTGGTTTGAATTTCAGTATGTTTGTCTCCAATTATCTGTTCAGGCTTGTGATGTCTTCTTACATATTTTTCCAAAATAGGTTCAACACTTCTCTCCTCTATTTCATCAAGTTCCCCAACAAGATTGTCAGATTTAGCTTTTGAATGCTTGGCAACCTCTTCCTGATACTCGGCAACATTATCTTGTAGCTCGGCAGCATTATCTTGTTCTCTCTCAGCACTATTTTCCTGATGCTCGACATCATCTTCCTGTTGCTCGGCATTGCTTGCCTGAGACTTGGCATCAGGTGCAAGTCTGTTACTTGCCTCTTCTACTTCTTCAATGTACACAAAAGATCTATAATCTCCTAGTTCTCTTTTGTTGTCAGCTTCATTTCTTTCTGCATACTCATCAATTTTGACATTCACACTTTCCACAATTTTGTTAGTGTTAGAGTTCAAACACTTATAAGCTTTACTTTTTGTGGAGTACCCTAGGAATATGCCTTCATCACTTTTAGCATCAAACTTTCCATTCCTATTGTCTTTTAATATGTAGCACTTGCTTCCCAAGATTCTAAAGTATTTAACACTCTATGCATGCCCATGCCATAATTCATAGTGTGTCAGATTTGTACCTTTCTTGATATGTACTTGGTTAAGAGTGTAGACAGTTGTACTTATATCTTCTTTCCAATATTTTTGTGCCACATTCTTTTTAATCAACAATGTCCTTGCACAATCCAAGATAGATCTATTTCTTCTATATGCTATACCATTTTGTGGAGGTGTTCTAGGTGTAGACATTTGTCTTTTGATTCCTCTATCATTGCAAAATAGATTGAGTTCATTTGATGTAAATTCTTCACCTCAGTCAGATCTAAGACATTTCAGGTTCCTACTTATCTACTTCTCAACCTTAGCCAAATACCACTTAAAGAATTGAAAAGCGTCAGATTTTTCTTTTAGAAACATTACATGCATCATCTTGGTATGATCATCAACAAATAAGATAAAATATCTAGCACCACAATAACTTTGTACACCCATAGGTCCACAAAGGTCAGTATGAACAAAATCTAAAATATTTTCAAAAGTAAAGAATTTTCTCTTGAAACTTGACTTAGTCATTTTTCCTAACTGGCATTCCTTGCACATCACATTCTCAGGTTTCTTCAATCTAGGTAGACCTCTTACTTTCTTCTTCTTACTTATCTCTACTAGATTGTCAAAGTTAACATGACATAGCCTCTTATGCCATAACCAAATGTCATCAAGTTGTGCAACCATACATATTTATTCAGATAGGTCAAGATAGAACAAATTACCTGTAGTCTGTTCTCCACTTTCGATCAGTTCACTAGTAGCATCAAATATCTTAGCTTTCTTGTGATGAAATTCCACTTGGTAACCAATGTTGTTGAGCTGAGAAACACTTAGTAGATTATAATTTAAACCTTCAACCCAATATGTATTTTCACAAGAGATCTTATCAGTCAGTTTAATCAAACCTTTTCCTCTAATAGGACATGGTGCATCATTACCAAATTTTATACTTTTACCTCTATAATGATGTAAGGTCTCAAACTTACTCTTGTCACTAGTCATGTGATGTGAAAAACCACTATCAATAATCCATTTGTCATTCTTTTTCACATAGGAGATCAATGCAGTTTTCTCATCCTCATCAGATTCATCTTTCATTGCAACATAGACTACCTCAATTTCAAAATCATCACCATCAGTGTCAGTTTCTTCTTCAGCAATGTAACAAGATTTCTTACCTTTTCCTTTGTAGTCTTTGTACCTTTGGTAGCTTTTGTCATCTCTTCTATCTTTGTGTTTGTTATTTCTTTCTTCATCTTTATCATTCCTATCAGGACATCTAGCAGCTATATGACCAACTTTATTACATGCAAAACATATAATAGGGAGTTTACCTTTATATCTTCCTTTTCCTCTTCTCAGTTTTCTAGCCATAAGAGCTTCTAGATTTTTAAGTTCTTCATCAGAAGTGTCACTGTCACCTTCACTTTCACTTTCACTTTCACTCATGCATCTTTCTTTTTCTTTCTTTAGCTTGCTCATAACTAACTGTGACTTAAAAGCAGATTCAACATTACCAATACTACCAATGGTGAAGTTATCATAGTTAGAGAGTTCAAAAGCAGTCAGTGTGCCAACCAAACCTTCTAAAGTAAGCACATTAGCAGAGTTGCATCTAGATTCTTGAATAGCTGAGATCTTAATAGCATATATAGGACGCAGGGTTCTTAGTACTTTTCCAATTATAGTTTCATCATCAATAGTTCCATTTTCTCCTCTAATAGCATTCACAACTTTTATTCTACCATAATATTGTGCAATGCTCTCAACTTTTTGCATTCTCATCTCATCAAACTTACCTCTGAGACTCTCAGCTTTATCTTTCAGTACATATAAGTCACCACCATAGATCTTTTCAAGAGTATCCCACATCTCCTTAGCAGTTGTGCAATCCTTAATGTCCTCAAATTCTGGATAGCTTAGGGCAGATGCAATTTCCAGCATTGCCTAATTATGTTCTTTCTTAGCTCTCATTTCTTCAGTAGTCAAAGGTGCGATAGGTGAGACATAGTCATTCTCAATGTAGTACTTTAAAAAATCACCAATACCGGCTAGATGCAGCTTCATCAAGCTTTTCCATGCAGGGAAGTTTTCCTTATTCAGCTTCGATACCTCCTTCTTATACATCCTAATCATTTGCTTCAAGTCCCTTTAAACTTGATTTCTATAAACACCAATAATAAGAAACACAACTTTGATACCAATTGTTAATATGCTTTAGAACAATAGAGAGGGGGGGTGAATCAGTTGTTCTCAGGTCCTAATGTATAAAACAACTTCAAAAACTTTTCCTTAAATAAGATCCAACAACCAAAACCAACTGGGTCATCACTAATTCAATAATAGAAACATATAACATTGCAGTCTGCTACCCAGCTGTATCTAACTTATAAAATATAGAAATGTTCAAACCAAAACATTCACAAAAGCATTGATACTAGGATTTATAGTGGAAGCCCAATCTAGGAAAAACCACTTTGTAACATGCTACTATTATTTTCACTCTTCTGAAGTGAGCTCAGTTAAAAGCCAACCCTATCAAAGGTTATAGTACACATTGTTAGGTGTGACCCAGTTAAATGATTTCAATCACCCTGTTAGAAGTGAGCCTAGTTATAGGACTTACATAAACTCCATTAGAATGTAACCTTGTTCAAAGGATTTAAACATATGATTGTTAGGTCAACCTCTGTTAAAAGGATTTTGACTATTACAATGGTTAGAAAGTAGTAGCAGTATTGATCTAAAAACATACAACTCACTTTGCAAATATCAGATCCAATTCCGTACAAAAATGCTAGTTTACTGAGTTTGAAACTTTGCCATCTCCATCTCTGATCTGCTCAAAACTTTTCTTCAAGCAATCACCACACTTCTCCTTCAACCTTTTCTACTTATACAGCCAATAAAATCTACTGATCTTCCAACATCTTCTCTTCACCCATACATACACATACCTAATGCTTAGGTTCCCTTTATACTTCCTCAATTAGGTTAACTCATCTTTTGCTGCTCAATCTCCTTTATAGATCTTAGGTTTAGGTTAGATTCATTGAATCTACTCGCTTTATGTTCTTTGGCTCCTTTTCTAGAAACATCTCAAATCTCTTAAAGATTTACAATAAAATGTTTTATAGTGCATTAAATGCTTTCAAACAATCAATAAATAAAGTCAACACATTTTACATAATCCAAGAATTCAACAATGTTGGCTCCAAATCTGAATTCTCTTCAAATATAAAAATGCTGATGCTTGGTTAATACTGAGATCAACTACTCGGTCTTCATGTAGAAAGCTTGGTCATTACTAAAAAATGTTTCCTCGGCTTATACTGTCTTCTTCAGTAATTAATTATTGTTCAGTCGACACTAGAATTTTTCTCGGCATACACTGACTCGGTCGACACTAACATTACTCAGCTTAAACATGATTTCTCCATTTTTGCTCGGTCAAGCCTACCAATTTAGTCTTCAATCTTACTAAGATAAACAATACATTGTCTCATCATTGTACAACATAGTCAAGTACACTTTGTAGTATCAAGATAACTCAATCTTTTCCTAGGTGCTATTGTTACCATCTTTTCTACCCCTTCTTCACAACAATACAATAGATATAGTATTTTTCTAAGTGGCAACAGTCTTACCAGTTAAGGTTTGACATCAATGACAATACAACAATTGTTTCAATTGCAGTTTCCAACAGATGGGGTAGATGTAAATGTGGCTTGATCGACCCATCGAAAGTATTGGCATCCACTATTTCCTTGCAATACCAAATGTACATCAGTTCTTCATAAAATGATTAATTAGTTGTCACATTATTTTTAAACATAAAATATAATTACGTATCCAGACCTTTTTCCTATTTGGGTAAACCCAAAATTGACACCCAAGATTACTTGTCATGTGAGACGTCTTCAACATGCATGGGCCAACACCACATTGACACATAGGCACATTGACTGAAGTCATCGATGCTATTTTGACAAATATTGCATTGTCATTATTTTGTTCATTCATACTAATTATAATTATAGTAAAAAGAAACATACTAATGTAGACTTGCACATTTTTTGGCTAAGTCAAAGTCTTTGGTTTAAATCATTACACTCAAAGAAAAATGACAAACCAAAGACAACCATGTAATACAAAGCAATTACTAAGAAATTTAGAATTAGCTCACTCCATTGCAGGGAATAAAGAGAATCCCCTGTGATTTAACATCATTGATGTGCAAGGAAATAGAAAATTAGCAGAAGCAACTCTCATATAAGTAGGACATATAAAACAAGGGTAATAAGAGTAGTACATATAAAACAATCGTTAGAACTGTTGGCATTAAGCATGATTGTCATTAGTGACAACACTTATTCTGAATAGTGCATACTGAGCAGAATAGTACATACCAAGTAGAACAGAGCTTACCGAGTAGAGAAGAGCTTACCGAGCAGAGCTTACCGAGCAGAACAGAGCTTACCGAGCAGAACAGTGCATACCGAGCTCGCAAAGTTTCACAGTGTTTACCGAGTGCTAGACAGTTAAATAGGAAATTTAGTTTCTACCAAGTAACACTTTATCTATCGAGTCTCTAGTATTTACCGAGTTTGAAACTACGACCGAGTGGTTAGTATGGACCGAGCTTCCACTTCTACCGAGTGCATGATGATGCCGAGTAACGCAGTGGACGCCGAGTATCAGAAAGTCACCGAATTAGTTTGTAGTAACCGTGTAACTATATTTGGGCCAACTCAGTAATATTTGTGTTTACTTGTTTAAGAGCCAACTTTGTAATTGTTTTGGAATTGACTTAGATTGATATATAAACAATGTTTTATGTCATATCCAAAAAGGAAGATATAGAGAAGTATAAAAAAAAAAGAGAGAAAGGTAGAGATAAGCGAATTACAAAGGGCTACAGTAGTATAAGAAGCAGCAAAGATCTATCCATCATAAAAGGTGATCAGTACATTAGAGAATCTTAATTAGCAAGTAAAATTGCAAGTAAGAGATCTATTGTTTCATCCTAATAGGTGAATCAACTTGAAATCCTTTAACCAGGTAGACTTAATAGTTTTTGTAAAAATCTCTTAACCGAGTGCATACTTCATTGTATGTTTGTAAAACCTCTAACAAGGTGGACCTAGTAGTCCTTATTGCTCCTAACAGGGAAGATCATCAGAAGTGATCATTGTAAGCCTTAACTGGCAAACTTTATACTGCAATATTGAAGTTTTGTGGGTATCATCCCCACCCCAATTTTACTTTCTACTTGGAAGGTTTCTGGGTCACCAAATCTCTGTGTTCTAAGTGTTATGAATGTTTTATTCTTTTTGTTATTCATGCATGCAATCAGATAATCAATCTAATATTATTAAGATCTGAATCTGTTAAAAGTTTTGAAGTTACTGATTCACCCCTCCCCTCTCAGTAACCTAGATAGTCTTGAATATTTCCAACAATTGGTATCAAAGCTCAGTGGATCTCAGAATAAAGTTTGACAACTTGAGAAAAGATTCAAGATAATGGAGATATTCAGACTGAACAAAGTAATTGATAATGAAAAGCTAGATCTGGAAATGGCCATAACTCAACTCAAAGAAGCAAGAGAGCATCTTTCCCTTTCCCTAAAAAGAAGGAAGGAACTTGAAAATTAGATCAATGTCCACCAGTATGTTGAAGAAAAGATTGATGACTTTTTCCCTTCAAGCAGCTCAGATGAAGCAAACAATGCAATCAAAGAACTTCTAGAAAAGAGTGGATCTCTGTAAGAAGAAGTGAGAAAATTGAAAAGAGAACAGGAAATTCAGTCAACAAGATTTTGTGAAGTCTTGGAACAAAGAAACAAGATGAAAGATGAAATAGATGGAAAGAACAATGAAATCTAGAATAAAACTCTTCAGCTAGAAAATCTTATTGATCAAATCTCCAATGCAAATGAAGAAATCTTGACTCTAAGATCAGAAAATGAAAATATGAGAGAAGAGCTGAGATCTGAAAAGCAAATCAATTTAAGAGTGATGAGTGAGCTAGATGCTGAAAGGAAAATCAATGAGAGAATGTTGAAATCTCAAGAAGATATGAATCAGGTGTATGAATGAAACCTTCATAGGCAAAAAGGAAAAGCAAGACTTGGATACAAAGAGGAAGGTGAATCCTCCAAACAAAGTACTCAAAAGAATCAAAAACCTATCTGTAATCACTGTGGCAAAATTGGTCATACTTCAAACAAATGTTGGAGCAATGGAAAAGAAAAATTCAATGGAAAATGCTACAATTGCAATCAGCTTGGTCATAAAGCAAATGAATGCAAGGAGAAACCAAGATTTAAAGGCATATGTCACAAATGTAGCAAACAAGGTCATAAGGCATCAGAATGCAGAACTAAAACACCCAATCCAGCGGAACAAATTATTAAAGCAATGTTTGGTTGGGATTACAACACTTGGTGTAGATGTCATTACTGTGGAGAATATGGACACATTGGCATGAATTGTGTAAGGCACCACTTGAGAAAAAGGGATTCTACCATAAGATGTTATAATTGCACTAAGCTTGGTCACATAGCTAAAAACTGCATGAATTTAGGAAAAATTGAAGATGAAAAGAAAGCAAAAGAAAATAACATTAGGAAGAAGATGAGACAGAAGTGGATTCCTAAACGTATGGAGCAAACCAATCCTGAAGTCACTAATGAAGGGAGTGGCTCTATGAGCTCTAACTAGTCTCCAAGAAAGCACTAGAATTGTATCTTCATAGACATATTCCAAAATAGTTCCTGAACTGAAAGGAAGATAGATCCAAATCAGTATGCAAGATACAGTAGGATCACAAGAAGGTCGGTATCAGTTGCCACCCAACAAGGTCGGGAGTAACCTAACTTCATTCAGTTACCGAGTAAGGTCGGAGAAGTATGAATTCATATGATCACTGAGTTGCGGAGTCTTCACCAAGCAATTAATTCATAGTGGATGACAGCCTATCTAATTCAATACCCTAATTCATACTAAGCATTAATCAAAAAGTTTTAACAAAAGGAGTGAAATCAAGTTCACTATTCACCACGAACAAAAGTCTCCTAGTGCAATCAAGCATTTCGAAGCATATTTCAGCAAGATATTCTCTTTCCTCGAAGAATTTACTATGTTCACCGAGCTACCATGGCATCATCCAACGCTAAAGTGAAGAAAGGTTCAGAAATGTTGGTTCATGGAGAATGGAAAGCACTAGATTTCAAACTCATGCCCGTAGTTGCCAGAACCCTAGACCCGAGTGGAGCTCAATCTCAGATCCCTCCTAAGGTACTCCTTATTAATGATATTTGTAGTCATTTTAAGTGTACAATTCAAGAGCTTGGAACCCTAGAGATAGATACTATTCATCAGGAACTATGTGTCGATGGTGTTCTCAAACCGGAGCATCAACATTTGGAAGATAAGGGTTTAGTTCACATCACACACTTGCCTCGGAGCTTTCAGATAAAATGGGTCAAATATATCCTCAGCTAAGTACATGAAGGTAAAATATGGCTTGAGCAACCAGTAGAGATTACGAAGAAGATGATTCACCGAATCACTGGTCTTCCCATGCTCGACAAGGCAAAATCTACAAAAACCTTAGGTCTGACAAAATTGGAAGAGAAAACCCTAGCCAAGTGGGACGGTAGAGGTATGAAGATAAGCAGAATTACTGATGCAAAATTGAAGTTTGGTATACATATCGTAGCTCACAAGATATACAGTTCAAGTCAGCAGACCAGTGTTTCGTGTGAAGCAATTAACCTAGCATATAAAATTGTAAAGAACAATCTGTCATTTGACCTAGCAGATCTTTTGTTGAAATAGTTCAACAAGAACATGGAGAGCATCCAAACCTCAAAGAACAATCCATGTAAGTTTGGCTCACTGTTGGTTTGTTTATTTTTCTATGCTCAAAAGTTTTTCCCATCAAAAGGCACGGTAGTATGGAGAAAAGATGTGCCAGTTCTTTATCAAATGAATGAATACATTTCAGAAATGGGTGACAATTTTGAAAGCATAATGGATAACTATTTTGAATCATTTAAAGAGAAAATGAACAATAGATTCTGGATTCCATAGAAATTAGTGGAAGATTACAAAGATGATATTTGTTTCATGGTGGACTGTGATAATCTGTATATATAGGTAGCAAAACCAAGGATTATACATGTGAAACCTCTTCCCTATGAGGAAATATTGATGAAACCAAGAATATTATTCAAGCCCTAATTAATCAACCTGTTAATCCAAAGGCACCATATTTTGTGACATATGAAGAAGCTAAGGAGAGAATTGAGCTTAGTATAAAGCTTCCACAAGCAGTTAACAAAGGAAGAAAGAGGATGGCCAAAATACAAGCTAGCACACCTCTAATGTCAATTGAGGAAAAAGGAGAGGACTTTGGAGAAGAAGAAGAGAAAAAGGATGAGGAGGAAGAAGAACAAGTACCAGCAAAGAAGAAAGGAAAAGTAATTATCACCAAGGCACCCAAGAAACCCTTTGTAGTATTTACAAGGAGTGCAAGAGGCAAGGCAGGAAAAGACAGTGAAGAAATAGTATTCAAAAGGCTTCCTCCTTCATTAAAAGAAAAGATCAAGGATTTGAGAGAAGAATCTGGAATTGCAAACTTCAAATCTCTCAAATATGAAATCAGATCTGAGGAAGAGCAGTAGGAAATTGAAGATGTTGTTGTCAAGAAAATAGGAAAATGGAAATACTCACCTGAAGAGATAGCTTCTCAAATCCCAAGAATTTTGCTAAATAAAATTAAGTTGAGATGGTCCAATGCAAGACAAACTGTCAAGGACATCTATGCTCAAACCTTGAGGCAATTAATGCCAAGTTTGAAAAATGCTGAAATTAATAAGGCATTGATAGATAATGAAAATAAGTTGACACTCAAATTCAACAGTTGTTTGATTTTGATTAAAGATATTGAGTCAGTTGTGAAGAGTGCCACTGCCACATGGAAAAACATCTATAATCTTCACAAACTGAGTGCTGAAACTATGATAATCAAGGATATTGATGATGACAGTGATGAACATGAAGAAGATATCGAGGTAGACAAGCAAAGTGATGAGGAAGATAATATTGTTTAGATAGCTACAAAAGTCATTGCCTCACTTCCTCACTCTCCAGCAAACGTTGCTACACTTAGCACGGAGATAACTTCAAGTATGATTGTGAAAACTTCCACAAATACATCAAATGTCAAATCATCACTAGCACAACTCAATGTATCATCGACAGAAATGACTACCACCTTTTTTACCGAGTTGAAGTCTCCTGTATCTACTTCAGTACCTACTTCCATATCAAGTTTTCCAGCAGTAAGTACCTCAGTTTTGGATACTTCAGTAAGTATTTCAGTTTTTGATTCTACAATTGTGAATACTTCAATTTTGAGCCCTTCAAGTATTCTAGTCGATAATTTATCATTTTTCACAGCTAGTCCTACAATGTCTACAATAACTTCTACAAAGGCATTAAGTGCAATAATAGTTGATCCTAAGGCTCAACCGAGTACAAGATTTTTGAGTAAGAATGTAGAAGAGGATATAGACTTAGATGAGGAGATAGATATTCCAAAATTAGACTTTACAAATCTTTCAACAGACCAAATGCAAAACATTGGTGAACTCCTCCAAAAGAAAGCAAAGCAGAAGAAACTAAAAGAAGAAAGGGACAAGGAATATAAAATTATTGAAGATGCAAAGGATATTTTGTCAGAAGCATTAGGTATTAAAGTTGATTCCTCTCAACATATTTTGTTACAGTTAGCTGAGATAGTAAACAAGTTCCATGAGGATTCCTCTACGTTAGAAAAGATTCTTGAGAAAGCTGAGAAGAAGTTTGACAATAAAGTGCTTGAGCATGTTGCTCAGCATATAGTTATTAGTCAGGTAGAATTATCTTCAGTTTTGACAGATATTGAGTCCTTCTATTCCAATGTTACCTCACTTGTTGCTAAGCTATGTAATGTTGCCGATTTCACTAAAGAAGTCAAAGATAAATTGAATAAGATTGATGAGGATCTGAAGGACAGTGTACAGAAGTTGCAACTTGAACTTAGTTCAAGCTCTACACATCATATGAAAATCACATTCCTATCAAATAGGCAATCGGAATTATTAAAAGAAGATACAAAGATCTGGTCAACACTGCTAGATATTCAAAACATGATCCTTCCCATCATGGACATAATGCAAAAGCACATTGTTCACTCAAAAGCATTACTCCATGACAATCAATTTTCCATTGCAGATCACATGATTGAACTCTCCGTAGAAGTCCAAATTGCACTCCAAACATGCAAGATTCTGCAAGAGAATTGAGATAGAACTCCGGCACTAATCATAAAGGTACATTCTAATTTTCTTTCACATTTTGGATTCTCCCTGTAAAATACTTGTATATACACCTTTGGCATTATTGTCAAAAAGGGGGAGAAAATGTATAGGAGAAAGTGTATAAGATTAAGGTGTGTAATACGAAAGGGGGAGAAAGTACTCTATATAAGGGAGTCATGAAATATATAAACAACAGTTTGACAAAGATAAATTTTGAAAAACAAAAAAAAAGATTCAGCATGATTCTTGTATATAAGTTTTGGCAATAAGTGTTTTTGTCACTAATGCCAAAGGGGGAGATTGTTCGCATTAAGCATGATTGTCATTAGTGACAACACTTATTCTGAATAGTGTATACCAAGCAGAATAGTACATACCAAGCAGAACAGAGCTTACCGAGTAGAGCAGAGCTTACCGAGCAGAACAGAGCTTACTGAGCAGAACAGTGCATACCGAGCTCGCAAAGTTTCACAGTGTTTACTGAGTGCTGCACGGTTAAACAGGAAATTTAGTTTCTACCGAGTAACACTTTATCTATCGAGTCTCCATTATTTACCGAGTTTGAAACTACAACTGAGTGGTTAGTATGGACCAAGATTCCACTTCTACTAATTGCATGATGATGTCGAGTAATGCAGTGGATGCCAAGTATCAGAAAGTCACCGAGTTAGTTTGCAGTAATCGTGTAACTATATTTGGGCCGACTCAGTAATATTTGTGTTTACTTGTTTAAGAGTCGACTTTGTAATTGTTTTGGAATTGACTTAGATTGATATATAAATAATGTTTTATGTCATATCTAAAAAGGAAGATATAGAGAAGTATAAAAAAAAAAGAGAGAAAGGCAGAGATAAGAGAATTACAAAGGGCTACAGTAGTATAAGAAGTAGCAAAGATCTATCCATCACAAAAGGTGATCAGTACATCAGAGAATCTTAATCAGCAAGTACAGTTGCAAGTAAGAGATCTACTATTTCATCCTAACAAGTGAATCAGCTTGAAATCCTTTAACCAGGTAGACTTAACAGTCTTTGTAAAAATCTCTTAACCGAGTGCATACTTCATTGTATGTTTGTAAAACCTCTAACAAGGTGGACCTAGTAGTCCTTATTGCTCCTAACAGGGCAGATCATCAGAAGTGATCATTGTAAGCCTTAACCAGCAAACTTTATATTACAGTATTGAAGTTTTGTGGGTATCATCCCCACCCCAGTTTTACTTTCTACTTGGAAGGTTTCTGGGTCACCAAATCTCTGTGTTCTAAGTGTTATGAATGTTTTATTCTTTCTGTTATTCATGCATGTAGTCAGATTATCAATCTAATATTATTAAGATCTGCATCTGTTAAAATTTTTGAAGTTACTGATTCACCCCTCCCCTCTCAGTAACCTAGATAGTCTTGAATATTTCCAACAAGAACATGCCAAAAATCTGACATAATTGTACATTTCATTCATGCCATTGATATTATTCTTCATCCATCTCATCATCAAGATCATCTTCAATGATGACATCATCACCACCACTATCATTGTCATCATCATTGTCATCACCATCAACATCATCATTATCATCATCGTCATCATCATCAGTAGTAGCATCATCATTATCTTCTTCTTCATATTCTTCTTCGACTAGCTCTTGATCATGATCATCATCTACATTATTTTCCACTTCTTCATCTTCCTTGGTATCTTCTTCCATTGCATTATACTTTATCAGCATTCCTCTTGGATCATGTCTAACAACAAATGACCAACCCATTTTATGTGGAACCTCTGAGTAAAATACTTGCTCACATTGGCTTAAAAGAACATAGGGCTCTTCTACAACTGGTTCAAACAACCTTGTATTAATCATTGGAAATCTATTATCATGTTCAATAACAGTTCTATCAGGATCATTTTTATTGAGTCGTAGTCTATACCATTTTACAACGAAGAGAACTAATTTGAAGGAATTAAATTTACAGTCAAGTATATCAACCAAAATACCATAATATCAATTTTGTGACTCTCGAGGATGTAAGTCATTTCTAGATGAAATATTAGTCACCTGGAACACTGCACTTATCCCAGAATCACAAGTTCACTTCGTGTCATCCAACTTTTTGATGCAAAATTTATATCCATTGTAAAACATAGCCTTGTGGTGTTTCACCTACAATAATTTCAAATATGTATAAATTATTATGTCACGAGTTGAAAAACATACGGTTGATTAATTAACAAATTTATAAGTACCTGGTGATCTCTTAAACCATATGCTAAATCTATTTCCCTTTGTGTAACATTGGGATCTCCATTACGATGAGCTTGTATAACCAATGAAGACATGGATTCCCATGTTAATCTGTGACCATCATGCTGACATTGTTCAATCCATGCCGTCATCCAATCTTTATTGTTTGCAATAAACAAATGTGTTGTATCCCATTCTTTAGCAGCTATACGAAAGTAAATAGATGACTTACAACAGATTTATTTTGAATATTAAGATATTTATTAACTACAATAACATCTCATAATTTATTACCTTTTAGTTTCTTGAATCTACCGTTGCCCACCAAGTACTCCCCTTCAAATTTTTTAATTTAGTCAAGATCCCAAATGCAATCTATATGGGTCTTTGCTGCAAGATTAGGAAGATATTGAGTAACATACACCATCATCTAGTATACCATATATCCCTCAACCATAGAGCCCTTGGGACATGCTCTTTGTCATACCAAACCCTTCAAAAATTTCAAGTCTCTCAACCATCCACATTGACCTAGCATGTATAGGTCCACACAATTCAATCTCCTCAACTTGGTGTATGAGGTAGTGTTCTTGTGCATTGAAAAAAACTAGAGGTAAACACTTTTTCATTTCACACATTAATCAACAAATTCTTTTCTTCTAATATTTTATATCTTTTTTATGGATTTCTTTAGATGACAACCACCTACAAGGGATTCAAGACATAAATATATAAATACGAGACTTTACAATATATTACTTGTTTGATATTATTGTTTGATATATTGAATAAATATTACTGCTTACCTCATGTATTTTTCAAGATCATATATCACTTATTTGATATTATTGTCGAAGTTCTTTGGGAGAGATAAGGGTAGAAAATACTGCAACAATTGTCAACTGATCATTTCATACAATGAAAATTGAATGCAATTACACAAATATATTGTAAATACAAAAGACTATGACTTACCTTGATGAATGTATGCCAATCATGCATTTTCATCCCTGACCCAAAATCATTTTTCTTTGATATGAGATTGCTTATATCCGCAGCAAATCCTATAGGAAATTGAATTTTTTAGATCACTTCTTTTATGACATTACTTTGTTGCTCTGTTAATTACCAAGGAAGAGAAATTACATTAATCCATTCTCCATTGCTATTTGATTCAATGATATTTTTTATTGCATGATTGGATTCATGAATGTCACTACAAATTTTGCCAAGTTTTTCTTTGTCACACCTTCCATCCAGTATTTTTCATAGTGTCTCTATTACATTCTTTCCAATATGTATAGTATCAAACAAATGCACAATTTGTAGATGCTCATAGTAGGGCAGCCTAATAAATTCTCTTGGATAAAATTTTAGTCCCTTTGGAAGCTGGTCGGTGATGCCTTCACGTCCTTTAAGATCATCAACTACATAATTAGCCAACAAAACACAATCAAAATATATAATTTTCAAACATCGACTATTATGTGGAATGATATTACCTTGAATTCTATTATATTCCAACTACCATAGGTGAAGTGTCATTCTTCGGGGCTTTGATGTAGTCTCTTCTTTCCCATTGAAAAGATATCTTTCTGCACTTCGATACTTATGATTTTTGGGGAGGAACTGCCTATACTCATCAAACACCTATTTTCTTAAACTTTTGGAATGACAGGATTTCATCTTTGGACCACACATTAGACATGAAAATTTTCCCTTTGTTTGAAGACCTACAAGATAATGATAAAATTGGATTAAATATGTATATTTTTAGAATTTGAATTATCACATACAACTAGAATTCACCATAACATACCACAGAAATGTGTGAACCCTGGAGCATCAAGAATTGTCCACACAAGAATTGCATGAAATTGAAATTGTCTTTGTCCAATTAGTCGGGAGATGTCATGCATAGTGAAACCATTCCATAACACCAACAACTCGTCGATAAGAGGTGCAATATATACATTCATATCTTTCACTTGGTAATTACCTAGTTGAATTAACAACATCAGATAATTATTGTGCCCATTTCACTTCAAGACTTATAATTACATGTAGATAGCTATAAAATAATAAGATACCTAGAACATTAATCATTGCCAACGTAATGTACTCCCTCTTTATTGACATCCATGGAGGAAAGTTATTGTTTATAACAAAAATAGGTCACATTGAGAAAATAGATCTCATCTCTCCATACAGATTAACACTATCTGCTGCCAGAGAAAGCTTGAGATTTTGAGGTTCCTCTTTAAAGTGTGGCCACTTTTCCTCTATGACCATAAATGATGAACCATCTGCAACAATTCAAATAATGTCATCTTGACTCCTGTCACGTGCATGGTAATCCATAAATTGTGCCAAGCTATTGAACCTAAATAATCATTTCAGACATGGAATAATGGGGATGTGACGAAGAACTTTGCGAGACACCTTTTTTGTCACTTGATCATCTTGATATTTCCTCATATGGCATTCTGTTGCATTTTTTTTATTTTTTATAATAAATAATATGATCTTCGGGACAAGCATCTATTGTTTGATACCCCATTCCAATATGTTTCATAGTGGCACATAATTCCCGGTACAAGTGAGGGAGAACATTTTATGGTGGTAATAGAAAGTCACCTATAAATCTGCAACAAATAATATAATTCATTACTATAAACAATCTTAATGGTACATGTTTCACCTTTTATATACTATAATGACATATACGACAAACCTTAGCATACGTGACATTGCTATATTGGATAAACCATTCATAACCTTCAAATTCACCAACAAAAATCTAGCAAAGAGAAGAGTAGATTGGGAGCCTTCGTAAAGGGTCATGTCCTCCTTCTCAAGTAGAGGTATATCATGGACGTCGTCAATGTCATCCTCATCATAATCATCATCATCAACAGCACCAGCAACACCAGTAACAAATGTGTCAACGATCAATGCATTCATACCATCATCTTCAAATGTGTTTTCTGGCACATGATCCTCATCTTCCATGGGATCATGATCTTCAAATTCAATACTCACACCTCCATGTTCCTCTATATTCACACTGGGGAGATCGACCTATATAAAAATGATGATAATCAAATCCCCCTTCAATGTGACCATTCTCCCTACAATGTCTCTTTTCTGTTTTGATTTTGATTCTTCTTGTCTTTAAGCCGTTACAACTCTTGCATGGACAATAACATTTGTCATCACCTTCTCTTTGAAAGTTAGACAACAATCTAGCGATTGTCTCCCTATTTTGATCGAATTCCCTTGTATTATCTGACATGACCCTTAATGTGTATATCTGCAAAACAAATTGGAGTCGCCTCCTTTCATTAGCTTCATGTCACCTTCTCATAGCTTCTCATTTTCTGATAGATTTTGCCAAAGGCTTTGTAGGAAACCAAGTAAGGGGTATTCTTGAGTTCAAACACATTGAGTTGCTACAATTGAATTATAAATCATGAATTCACTATAAAATTAATTCACTATAAATCAAGGGGCATTATTAAAATTAATGCATTGCTCTAGATTTCATATGAAAATTTATTCAAATGGAGTTATATCATTTAGAATGGATATATGATAGGTTGATATCAAATTTTATATCCCTATTTGATCTAATAGCATCAATATAACAAACAAAGCACCGACCAATCAAATAGGGACATGAGGTGCTCAAACAATGAGCTCATAAAACAATATATTTAGTCTTAATAAAATCTTATAAAACAACATATATTGTGTGAAGTGTTTGATTTCTTTTTATTTGTTTTGTTGTTTCAATATTCACTATTGGTACTCCCCATTTATGATCATTTAATGAGAAAATGTCTTGATGGCTTGCAGGCTACAAGCCAGGCCATCATGCATTATTTATGAGCTCACTGTTTGAGCACCAGCCAATCAAATAAGGACATGAGGTGCTCAAATAGTGAGCTCATAAACAATGTATGATGCCCTAGTTGTAGGTATTTATCTCTTCTATAATGATGGAGGACTGAAAGGTAATGATCAATGAGGTTGTTGCTATTAGATCATACATTAATACACTTACTATTTTGAATTTGAGCTAGGGAATCATGCAAGGTTATTGCTATCATTACATGCTTGCTGCTATTGTGCACCATATATTGTTTTATACACTATTTATTTCATTGAGACTGTGAGCTTGGCATTTGTAATGTATTTTCTGTTATTTGATCAATGCTACCATGGTGTTGAGGCTATATATGCATTGAATCACCACTACCATTCTACTTTGATAGCAACAATATAATAAACAGAGCACCCTCCAATCAAATAGGGACATAAGTAAGACATTTAATGCATTATTACTTTATCATGATGATAAAAATTTCATTGGCTCAAAGCACATAGAAATTCAAAATAGTAGGATATCTTAATCTTTATGAGCTCAAATTCAAAATAGTACATGCATTATTTTGTTACTGATGTCCCTATTTGATGTCTATATTTGATCTAATAGCATCAATATAACAAAAAAAACACCGAGCAATCAAATAGGGACATGAGGTGCTCAAATAGTGAGCTCATAAAATAATATATTTAGTCTTAATAAAATCTTATAAAACAACATATATTGTGTGAAGTGTTTGATCTTTCTTTATTTATTTTGTTTTTAATATTCACTATGTGGTACTCGTTTATGATCATTTCATGAGAAAATATCTTGATGGCTTGCGGGCTGCAAGTCAGGGCATCATGCATTATTTATGAGCTCACTGTTTGAGCACTGACCAATCAAATAGGGTCATGAGGTGCTCAAATAGTGAGCTCATAAATAATGCATGATTCCCTAGTTGTATGTAGTTATCTCTTCTATAATGATGGAGGAGTGAAAGGTAATGATCAATGAGATTGCTGCTATTAGATCATACATTAATACACTTACTATTTTAAATTTGAGCTCAAGTATCATGCAATGTTATTATTGTCATTGCATGCTTGTTGTTGTTGTGCACCATATATTATTTTATACACTATTTATTTCATTAAAACTGTGAGCTTGGCATTTGTAATGTATTTTATGTTATTGGATCAATGCTACCATGTTGTTGAGGTTATAGATGCATTGAATCACCACTGCCATTCTACTTTGATAGTAGCAATATAACAAATAGAGCACCCTCCAATCAAATAGGGACATAAGTAAGACATTTAATGTATTATTACTTCATCATGATGATAAAAAATTCATTGACTCAAAGCACATAGAAATTCAAAATAGTAAGATATCTTAATCTTTATGAGCTCAAATTCAAAATAGTAAGTGCATTATTTTATTACTAATGTCCCTATTTGATGTCCCTATTTGATCTAATAGCATCAATATAACAAACAGAGCACCGACCAATCAAATAGGAACATGAGGTGCTCAAACAGTGAGCTCATAAAATAATATATTTAGTCTTAATAAAATCTTATAAAACAACATATATTGTGTGAAGTGTTTGATCTCTCTTTATTTATTTTGTTATTGATATTCACTATGTGGTACTCTTTGTTTATGATCATTTCATAAACAAATGTCTTGATGACTTGTGGGCTGCAAGCTAGGGTATCATGCATTATTTATGAGCTTAATGTTTGAGCACCGTCCAATCAAATAGGGACATGAGGTGCTCAAACCATGAGCTCATAAACAATGAATGATTCCCTAGTTGTAGGTAGTTATCTCTTCTATAATGATGGAGGAGTGAGAGGTACATTTTATTGGGTTGATTGGGTTGGCCTGGTATCATTTACATGGCCTGGCCAGATATTAAATAGTGAGCTCATGAACAATGCTAGTTTTAAATAGTGAGCTCATGAACAATGTATAATGCCCTAGCTTGCAGCCCGTGAGCCATCAAGAGAGCCATCAAGACATTTCCTCATGAAATGATCATAAATAGGGAGTACCACATAGTAAATATCAATAGAAAAACAAATAAAGAGAGATCAAACACTTCACACAATGCCTTAAAGGTAATATAAAGGATGCCCTAGCTCTCAAAGCTCACAGGTCATCAAGCATTCCAAATGAAAAGATGTAAACAAAGCATTGTGTGAAGTGTTTGATCTCTTTTTATTTGTTTTTTTGTTGATATTCACTGTGGTACTCCTCGTTTATGATCATTTCATGAGGAAATGTCTTGATAGCTTGCGGGCTGCAAGCTAGGGCATCATGCATTGTTTATGAGCTCATTGTTTGAGCACCTCATGTCCCTATTTGATTGGCCGGTAATCAAATAGTGAGCTCATAAACAATGCATGAAGCCTGAGCTCAAATTCAAAATAGTAAGTGTATTATTTTATTAAGGCTAAATATATTATTTTATTAAGATTTTATTAAGACAAAGTATTTTGGGTTAGTTTTATGTTGTTTTATAAGATTTAATTAAGACTAAATATATGATGTAAAATCATAATTATACTTGATATATATATATATAGATATATATATATATAGATATATACATATAGATATATATATATATACATATAGATATATATACATATACATACATATACACATACATACATACATACATATATACATACATACATAGATATATATATATATATATATATATATATATATATATATATATATATATATATATGTATATATATATATATATATATATATATATATATATATATATATATATATATATATATATATATATATATATATATATATATATATATATATATATACTTTGAAGGAAGAATTATGAAATATAGTTGTAGGTAGTTATCTCTTCTATAATGATGGAGGAGTGAAAGGTAATGATCAATGAGGTTTATGCTATTAGATCATACATTAATACACTTACTATTTTGAATTTGAGCTCAGGTATCATGCAATGTTATTGTTGTCATTGCATCATGGCATAATTGTTGAGCTTATTGACAATCAAAATAACCTTACTACACTTTCACTTTCCAAAGATGATACTTCCATTAAGGTTGGTAAAAATGGTGTTGTTACTTCCAATGTTAAGCCTATTGAAAATCAAGAGAAAAATTATGAGCTTATGCTATCCAAAGATCCTTGTCAAGATCAAAGTCTTCCATCTTCTTATTCTACCATTCCATGTTCGCTTCCACTTTCTACTCTTCCTAATTCTTTGCAAAATTTGAAAAATCCTATCAAAGAAGGTGCTCCTATTCAAGATGTTCACGATCCTATTGAAAATCCTAATGCTCACTCTAAAGATGCTGATGTCCTTGGTTGTCATATAAATGTTGATGAACTTGTTAATTATCCTTTTGCGTCTTCCACTTCCATCCTTGGACCTCTTCCACCACTACAAAGAGCTTCACGTCTGCCTTCCATCTTGGGTTCTTATGTCCCTTCACTTTCCCCTCCAAACTTTCCTAATTCACCATCCATCTTGGGTCCTTACATACCTCCATCTCCCATCTTTCCTCAAGATCAACATAGATGCATACCTTTGAATCTTTTTCATCCACCCACCCATCTAAACCAGTCATATCGTCCTTCTTCTTCCACAAGTCCCAAATCTTTTGGAAGTAAATTGAATGTTCAATACAACAAAAAGAAGCAATACAAGAATCTATCAAAAAGAGAAGATCACCATGTCTCCTCTAAATGACATGGAGGCATAAAGTCAAAAGAGATATCTAAGAAAAAAACTACAAGACAAGTATGGGTTCCGAAATCCATCATTAAAGATATTCTCTCTAGATCATAAAAAAAAATGAAAATCCTATAGCTATATGGATTCCAAAGTCTCTCTTGAAAGATTCTGGTGTTGAGAAAAAAGTGAAGTTGACATTCAAGCTTCCAAAGACTTCCACTTCATCTTCTTCCAAAAACATTCTTCCATTCCATGTGCCTAAACCACAACCTCTACTATCCATTCACCATATTCCTTCACGTATTCCTTTATTCACGTTTCCTCCACCCTCTCACCACCCTTCAAGGTGTGTGTTGATGTTGATCTTTCCTTCCTTTCCATCTACCCTTTCACGATCCTTCCATTCATTATCCTTCTACCTTCTATCATTTTTCTTCACTTGCCTATTCCTCCTATCTTCCAACCTCGCTCACTTTACATAAAACTTTATCCTCCATTTTTCTCTTCCATCTCCCTTTCCCTATCACCATCTTTGAGCATATCATTTTGAATCCTTGGCATATCATGGTTTATCCTTTCAAGGAGCATTATCTAAAAAGCTTGCCTTCTTCCAAAAAGGGGAAAAAAAAAATAAAATAAAATAAAAAATTTTTTTTGAAAATGTGCCTTGGTGAAAATTTGGAAATAGGTGCCTTGGTAGCAAAAGTAAAGAGAAATAAATTCATCCTATGGTGAAAACCACTCCCTTGTGGTGCCTTGGATAAGTACCGTGATGAAAACCTGGCAATCAGGTATCATGCGTAGTTCTTCTACATATTTCACCTATTCCATCTTCTCTCTTTGATCTTGACAATGTTGATCTATACATGAATATTTGGCTATTTTGTGAGCTATCTTATGATGATCTTTCTTTCATTCCCTTCCTGTTTAGCCTTCATATTTATTTTCCTCCATTCATTCTAGTCTTTTGCTATCATTTCCCCTTTGGTCTTGATCTAATAAAAAAAGAAAGCGTAAAACACGATGCTATGAAGCCTCTTGACATGTCTACTCCTTTGGACTGCATCTTGTCCTTTTTTGGCATTACGCTTTTGTGATTTAACCTATGCTGGCCTTTTATTACTTAACCAAATGCACTTTACATGACAATTTTTCCCTAGCTTGGGTATTCTTGAGGAGTTTTCCCTTGAGGATCTCTTCCCTTCGTTATCTTTCATTCTCTTATCTTCCATCTCTTCCACCAGCTTGTCAATCCCTCTTGTTCTCCACCTTGCTAGACATTGGGACTGCATGATAAGATCTTGCTTGGAAGTTTGCAATAGAAAAAGATACTATCAAGTATACTAAGTATCAGAACCAGTATCAGAACTAGTATCAGAACAAGTATTAGAACTAGTTTCAGAATAAGTACCAGAACAAGTATCAGAATAAGTATCAGAACTAGTATCAGAACAAGTGTCAGAACCAGTATCAAAACCAAGTATCAAAACCAAGTATCAGAACTAGTATCAGAACAAGTATTAGAACACCTACTGGGGCTACACCTTTAGCTTTAGTTTATGGGTCTGAAGCAGTACTGCCTATTGAGGTTGAAATCCCATCACTAAGAATCAGAATGCATGGTCTAGTAACTGATGATGACTACAGAGTGTCTAGGTTGCAAGAACTTGAACTACTAGATAAGAGCAGACAAGTAGCATATGATAATCTCAAATTATATTAGAAGAGAATGTCTAGAGGCTACAACAAGAAAGTCAAACACAGAGAATTTCAGGTTGGTGATCTAATCTTGAGAGAAAATCCTAAAAATCAATCACATCGAGAATGCAAGGGGAAGTTTGAACCCAACTGGCTAAGTCCCTTTGTAATCACTACTACTTTTGGCTCTGGTGCCTATCAACTCTCAATGACTGAAGGAGAATAGCTCTAAGAACCAATCAACATTCTCCATCTAAAGAAATTCTATGCCTAAAGCATTCAGTCTATGGTAAAATGTCCTGAAAAAATCTTTAAAATTAGAAAAAGTCCTGAAAAAATGAACATCTTGGTTAAAACCTAGCAATAGGTGCCTTGATGATTCACAAAAAAATTTAAAAATATCAAAAGTACAAAAAAATTTTAAAAAATTTTTTTAAAAAAAAGAGAAAAAGAAAAATTGCCTTGGTGAAAACTTGGAAACAAGCACCTTGGTAGCAAAAATAGAATCTCTGCCAAGATGGTGAAAACCCAGCAAATGGGTGCCACTTGTTTCAAAATGCTCCATCTATCAATGCAATCTTGGTCTTTCCCAGCTTTCAGTTTTGCTTTAGTTTGTACATATCTCCTGGTTTGTTTCTGCATTTTTAGTTTTCAATAAGTCGGTCTGTACACCACTCAGCTCAAGTGTCTATATCCTATCAATGCTTAGCACTTGGGGGCAATCAATGCTATATCCTATGGCCTCCAGTATATCTTAGACATATCGTATCCAGTCAGAGTCTTTTGAAGCTTCATTTGAGTCAGTCAAGTCTGTCTCGTCTCCAGAAAGGATTTTGCATCTACAACAACAATCAAATACAAACTAAAAACAATCTGTGCTTTTCATGCTTTTATCTCCTTGTATGCTTACTGATTCGCATTGAGATTTTTGCATATTGTGTCCTTTCGAGCTCTTTGATGATGTCCTTTATAGGATTTAGAGAGTGATGGCTAGGGGCATAATCTTTTCTTTGTCTTCTGCTTGTATGTGAAAATCTAACATCTTTGGAAATTCTGGATTGAAATGGTGTCCGACTGTAAGAGCCTCTATCTCGAATTAGATGGCCATGCATACCTTGACCATTGATACTCAGAAAATTTAAGGAAGTTTGATCTCACTATTGTCTTTTTGAGTAAGTTCTTTCTCATACTGTGAAATGCAATCTTACCTAAGGATGTGAATGATAAAGGGTCACTACGGGTAATTCACACTAGATTTAGAATGATCTCTTGACTGTTTGATGTGTATGTTAAATGAAAATTTCTATATCAAAATGAACATGATACTCAGGTCATCTTGGCACTTGTGCCTTGGTGCTTGTATCTAATCTAACATTCTGAAAACAAAACCAATATTCATATGTCCATAGTTGTTTGACCAGTGGGTGTTGTATTGGTTCTTGAGCGTTACAAATCAATATTCATATGTCTATGGTTTTATGGCTAGTGGGCATTGTATTGATTTATCTAGTTACCTAAAGGTTCAATGATGATAACAAATCAACACATGATCAGTGAGTAGGTCCTAGGCCCTAGGGTTGCATTATCATCCTGCATGTTTCTTTGCATTTTTGCACTTTGCATGATCTCACAAATTGCTTGAACACTTAAAAGATTCTTCAATCACCTCTTCCAATCTAACAAGAGCTGAATCCCACACGAAGGTTCCTCCAATGAAATAGCAAGTAGAATCTTTTTTTAGATTAAAATCAAAATCTAAAATCATTCATATTATTAACTACTTGCATAATCAACCTTCAATCATCACAGAAATCTAGTATTCAACATAACTGATTATCTTACATCAAACTATTGAAATTTTAACTTGGTCAACTATGGTCAACTCATGGTTCAACCTGGTCAAACTTAGTCTCCAGGACCTCTAAACGATGCATAATTCATTCTCAAACATGTATAACCACTTCTCAAATCAATTAACATGCTTCTAAACTATAACATTGACTTTTCTTGTCAGATTTCAATTTTAATCCCGAAGGGGGGCATGGTATTGCACATCATTCAAGTCTATAAATTTAAAACTGTGATCAATCTTTCATTAGTAATCAAGACAACAACCACATCTAGTTGCTAATTCATCAAAAGTCCTCATCGCTCGAGGCAAATCTTTCATCACTTGGGGCATATCAGATTCATCAATCCATATCAATCTGGTATTCTCCTAATCTTGTAAACTATATCAATTTTTCGCAACTATTGGTTCAAATGTGTTATTTCCTTGGTTCTTCGGTAACTAAAGGGTTCAGATGTGATACCTATGTGATTCTTCTAAGGACAATTGAGTCTGAAATTGGTCACTCACTTCTTCACAATCATAAGGTTTGAAATCAGGCATTTTGATGCTTTTGTTTCATTGGTTCATCATTTGCTATTATAGTTAACATTATCTTTGGTCATTCAGGACCTATTATCTTCATATCAAATCTTTCAATCAGTCTCATATCAACATCAATTTTAAACATCAGTTTCAACATCATACACAGACTGTCTTTGAACCACTGCGCTTTGCACAATAATTCAAAGAGGGGCAAAATGTAATACCCCAAAAATGGGCTATAGGTTCATTAACCTCCTATATCAACATATCGAATGAAATCGACATCAAAGTCCTAACCAAAGGCACATCAGCACATCATTGAATCCTAATTGGTTATCATAAATTCTGCATCAGAGAATATTCCTAGTAATATTCCTAATCATCATAATTATCTTTAATTTAATGATTATTTGGTGATAAATCTAATTTATCCTAAAGTTTGATTAATTGAATATTCTCAATATTTAATTAATTAGATTTAATACTGCCACTTAATTATTTAATTGAAGTTAATTACATTTATTCTTAAATTTTATTATTTAATTTTGACAATAAATTCAAAATCATATGAATAATTGATTAAATTCTTATTTAATTAATTAAAGCAAGTTGTCAATTTTTAATAATATTATTTTTGAATAAAAGTTTAAAAAATAATTGATGAACCCATAAATCAATTATTTTATTTTTCAAAATCAGTTAAGTTGGAAATAAATCACTTTATTATTAAATTAATTCATATTAAATCATGCACATTCAAGAAAAGCAGACAACTATCAATTATCAATTAAAGCTAAACTCTATTTTGAGTTAAACTCTGCTTTTGCATATTTTTGTGAATTAAACTATCTTTATTTAAAAATAACTCAAAAATCAAGTTGAGTTTATTTGAGTGATTTATGGTTTTTTCCATGCACCTCCAAAGCCTTGGATTTCTATAAAAACAAGGCTCAGCTCTTCATAATTCATCTCTCAAATCCACAAGAATTGCATAATCACACTGGAGAATTGAAATTGGAAGAATCAAAGCTTCTTGCGAATCAACATTGTTGTGAGATAAATCTTGTTTTTACATTTATTTTAGCTTCATATTGCATATTATTGTTAGATCATTTAGCATATCATAGCATATTAGCTTTTACATATCATAGATTCATATCAAGTTTTTATCATTCTTATTGCATCTAAAATCAAAAAAAAAATATAGATTAATTGCATTCATATTCCATATCCATCTTTTGCATTCAAATCCTTCATTTAGGTGTTGTCAAGGTCATTGATCTTGATAACAATCTGAGAACACCATACTCACACCTATTAAAAGGTAGTAAATCGCCTGGTTAGTTTAGCTTTCAATTCATTACACGATTTCATTTTTGCTAACCTCTAATGTTTTACTAAAGTGTTGTGTCTACAGATCAGGTACAATTTTCACACACACATTTCTATAAATTTGCACATCATTAAAGTCTATAAATTTAAAACTATGATCAATCTTTTATTAGTAATCAAGACAACAACCACGTCTAGTTGCTGATTCATCACAAGTCCTCATCACTCGGGGAAAATCTATCATCACTTGGGGCATATCAGATTCATCGATCCATATCAATCTGGTATTCTCCTAATCTTGTAAACTGTATCAGTTTTTAACAACTATCGATTCAAATGTGTTATTTCCTTGGTTCTTCGGTAACTAAAGGGTTCAGATGTGATACCTATGTGATTCTTCTAAGGATAATCGAGTCTGGAATCGGTCACTCACTTTTTCACAATCATAAGGTTTGGAATCAGGTGTTTTGACACTTTTGTTTCATTTGTTCATCATTTGCTGTTATAGTTAACATTATCTTTGGTCATTCAGGACCTATTATCTTCATATCAAATCTTTCAATCAGTCTCATATCAACATCAATTTTAAACATCAGTTTCAACATCATACATAGACTATCTTTGAACCACTGCGCTTCGCACAACAATTCAAAGAGGGGAAAAATGTAATACCCCAAAAATGGGCTATAGGTTCATTAACCTCCTATATCAACATATCGAACGAAATCGACATCAAAGTCCTAACCAAAGGCACATCAGTACATCATCGAATCCTAATTGATTATCATAAATTCTGCATCAGAGAATATTCCTAATAATATTCCTAATCATCATAATTATCTTTAATTTAATGATTATTTGGCGATAAATCTAATTTATCCTAAAGTTTGATTAATTGAATATTCTTAATATTTAATTAATTAGATTTAATACTGCCACTTAATTATTTAATTGAAGTTAATTACATTTATTCCTAAATTTTATTATTTAATTTTGATAATAAATCCAAAAACCTATGAATAATTGATTAAATTTTATTTAATTAATTAAAGCAATTTGTCAATTTTTAATAATATTGTTTTTGAATAAAAGTTTAAAAAATAATTGATTAACCCATAAATCAATTGTTTTATTTTTCAAAATCAGTTAAGTTGGAAATAAATCACTTTATTATTAAATTAATTCATATTAAATCATGCACATTCAAGAAAAGCAGACAACTATCAATTATCAATTAAAGCTAAACTCTATTTTGAGTTAAACTCTACTTTTGCATATTTTAGGGAATTAAATTATCTTTATTTAAAAATAACTCAAAAATCAAGTTGAGTTTATTTGAGTGATTTATGGCTTTTTCCATGCACCTCCAAAGCCTTAGATTTCTATAAAAATAAGGCTCAACTCTTCATAATTCATCTCTCAAATCCACAAGAATTGCATAATCACGCTGGAGAATTGAAATTGGAAGAATCAAAGCTTCTTGCGAATCAACATTGTTGTGAGATCAATCTTATTTTTACATTCATTTTAGCTTCATATTGCATATTATTGTTAGATCATTTAGCATATCATAGCATATTAGCTTTTACATATCATAGATTCATATCAAGTTTTTATCATTCTTATTGCATCTAAAATCAAAAAAAAAATATAGATTAATTGCATTCATATTCCATATCCATCTTTTGCATTCAAATCCTTCATTTAGGTGTCGTCAAGGTCACTGATCTCGATAAAAATCTGAGAACATCATACTCGCACCTATTAGAAGGCAGTAAATCGCCTGGTTAGTTTAGCTTTCAATTCATTGCACGATTTCATTTTTGCTAACCTCTAATGTTTTACTGAAGTGTTGTGTCTATAGATTAGGTATAATTTTCACACACACATTTCTATAAATTTGCACATCAGTCAAGTCTATAAATTTAAAACTGTGATCAATCTTTCATCAGTAATCAAGACAACAACCACGTCTAGTTGCTGATTCATCAAAAGTCCTCATCGCTTGCGGAAAATCTATCATCACTTGGGGCATATCAGATTCATTGATCCATATCAATCTGGTATTCTCCTAATCTTGTAAACTGTATCATTTTTTCGCAACTATCGGTTCAAATGTGTTATTTCATTGGTTCTTCGGTAACTAAAGGGTTCAGATGTGATACCTATGTGATTTTTCTAAGGACAATCGAGTCTGGAATCGGTTACTCACTTCTTTGCTATCATAAGGTTCGAAATCAGACATTTTGACGCTTTTGTTTTATTTGTTCATCATTTACTGTTATAGTTAACATTATCTTTGGTCATTCAGGACCTATTATCTTCATATCAAATCTTTCAATCAGTCTCATATCAACATCAATTTTAAATATCAATTTCAACATCATACACAGGCTGTCTTTGAACCACTGCGCTTCGCACAACAATTCAAAGAGGGGCAAAATGTAATACCCCAAAAATGGGCTATAGGTTCATTAACCTCCCATATCAACATATCGAACGAAATTGACATCAAAGTCCTAACCAAAGACACATCAGCACATCATCGAATCCTAATTGATTATCATAAATTCTGCATCAGGGAATATTTTTAGTAATATTCCTAATCATTATAATTATCTTTAATTTAATGATTATTTGGCGATAAATCCAATTTATCCTAAAGTTTGATTAATTGAATATTCTCAATATTTAATTAATTAGATTTAATACTACCACTTAATTATTTAATTGAAGTTAATTACATTTATTCCTAAATTTTATTATTTAATTTTGACAATAAATCCAAAATCTTATGAATAATTGATTAAATTCTTATTTAATTAATTAAAGCAAGTTGTCAATTTTTAATAATATTGTTTTTGAATAAAAGTTTAAAAAATAATTGATTAACCCATAAATCAATTGTTTTATTTTTCAAAATCAGTTAAGTTGGAAATAAATCACTTTATTATTAAATTAATTCATATTAAATCATGCACATTCAAGAAAAGAAGACAACTATCAATTATCAATTAAAACTAAACTCTATTTTGAGTTAATCTCTGCTTTTGGATGTTTTTGTGAGTTAAATATCCTTTATTTAAAAATAACTCAAAAATCAACCTGAGTTATTTGAGTGATTTATGGCTTTTATTCATGCATCCTCAAAGCCCTAGATTTTTATAAATTAAGGCTTTAGCTCTTCACAAATCATTCACAGAATCTCATATTTTTGCACAATCACGTTGGAGAATTGAAATTGGAAGAATCAAAGCTTATTGCGAATCAAGGCTATTGTGAGATCAATTTGGTTTTTTTTTTACATTCATTTAGTTTTCATATCATATCATTGTTAGATCAATTCATAGCATATCAAGTTTTTATCATTCTTATTGCATCTAAAATAAAATAAAAAATAGATTAATTGCATTCATATTTCATATCCATCTTTTGCATTCAAATCCTTCATTTAGGTGTCATCAAGGTCACTAATCTCGATAACAATCTAAGAACATCATACTCACACCTATTAGAAGGTTGTAAATCACCAGGTTAGTTTAGCTTTCAATTCATTGCACGATTTCATTTTTGCTAACCTCTAATGTTTTACTGAAGTGTTGTGTCTACAGATCAGGTACAATTTTTACACACACAAGTATATATATATCAAGTATAATTATGAGTTTACATCATATATTTATTCTTAATAAAATCTTATAAAAAAACATAGAACTAACCCAAAATACTTTGTCTTAATAAAATCTTAATAAAACAATATATTTAGTCTTAATAAAATAATACACTTACTATTTTGAATTTGAGCTCAAGCATCATGCATTGTTTATGAGCTCACTGTTTGATTACCAACCAATCAAATATGTAAATGAGGTACTCAAACAATGAGCTCATAAACAATGCATGATGCCCTAGCTTGTAGTCTGCAAGCCATCAAGACATTTCCTCATGAAATGATCATAAATGGGGAGTACCACATAGTGAATATCAATAACAAAACAAATAAAGGGAGATCAAACACTTCACACAATGCCTTGAAGGTAATAGAAACAATGCCCTAGCTCTCAAAGCTCACAGGTCATCAAGCATTCCAAATGAAAAAATGTAAACAATGCCAGTATTAAACAGTGAGCTCATGAACAATGTATGATGCCCTAGCTTGCAGCCTGTGAGCCATCAAGATATTTTCTCATGAAATGATCATAAACAAGGAGTACCACATAGTGAATATCAACACCAAAACAAATAAAAAGAGATCAAACACTTCACACAATATATGTTGTTTTATAAGATTTTATTAAGACTAAATATATTATTTTATGAGCTCATTGTTTGAGCACCTCATGTCCCTATTTGATTGGTCGGCACTCTGTTTGTTATATTGATGCTATTAGATCAAATAGGGACATCAGTAATAAAATAATACACTTACTGTTTTAAATTTGAGCTCATAAAGATTAAGATATCCCTATTTTATTATTGATGTCCCTATTTACATATTTTCATCAAATGACCCAAAAACTTCAAGAATGATCTTATATGGTCACTAATAGCCAACTTTCAAAAGAATATGAATGAATGCAAAAATACATAAGTGGATGAACATAAATAATGAAGGTACCAAACATTGCTTGAAGTAATGAAGTGTTGATCTAGGGTTCAATCTAGGTTCTCTTATACTTACACATATGTATACATTTTGGGCTTGGCTTTAATGTCATGTAAGTTTGAGTGAAATGGTAATAATATTTAAGAGCAACAAGTATGTCATTTTAAACAAGTATGCATGTACATTATATAACAGGAGGAGTGATAAATTTTGATGGCAACACTTAATGAGAAGGATGCCTATATAACAAGAGGAGTAATATATTTTAATGGTAGTGGACATAGAAATTGTAGTGAAACTCTGTAATTTATTATTGTAAGTGGACATAGAAATTGCAGTGTAAGTAGTAGGATGATTGTAAGTGGACATAGAAATTGTAGTGAAACTATATAATTTAATATGGCTCAATGTTGTATATCCATAGTCAATGCCTATTTCAACTTTAGGATGATACTTATATGATGGCTTAAGTAAATTGTTCTTACCTTGAGACTAGTACACCATGGGATTAGAGGATGGTTGTTATAATAGCAACTGTGTGTCTGTGGGATACTTTTATTACTGATGTCACTATTTGATCTAATAGAATCAATATAAAAAATAGAGCATGAGCCAATCAAATAGGGATATGAGGTGCTCAAACAGTGAGGAAGAAGGCAAAAAGAGGAAGAAAAATAAATAAAAAATCTCTGACAGTAGTGAGGAAGATGGTAATAAAAAAAGATAAGGAAAAAGAAAGGGTCGGTGGAGATGACACTAATGAAAATAGCCCTCTTTCTTAGGGAAAGGGAAATGCTGAGGAAGATAATGTGGAGGTGGATTCTGGTAATGAGGAGAGAGCCCAAGAAAAAGAGGACATGAATATTGAGGAGACTGAGTAGGAAGAGGACATGAATGACATTATGGAAGATGATAAGGTGGAAGAAGGAGGTAAAGATGAGGATAATCGAGAGGAACAAAAAGATGAGGAAGGAGCTGAAGAGGAGGAAGAAGATGCTCAAGACTCCCCTACTGAGGATGACAAGGAAGACGTTCTAGATTTCCCTGTTGAAGAAGAAAAAATTGAAATTCATTCTGACACTGAGGATGGTATGGACCTGGCTAGCAAAGAGGATGGGAAAAACCAAAAGGAGGAAACCTTGGGCCTCCTAGAGGGTTAGGCTGAAGAGGAAATGGAGGCTGGTCAGAACCCCCTACTATTGATGAAAAAGAAGAGGAACATAATGAAACTGATGTTGGCTTGGACCAGGTTACCATTGAGGAAGGTAATAGCCACAAGGAGGACACCTTAGATCTCCTGATGGGTGCTACTAATCTAGAAGAGGTTAACAAAGTTGATGGTCAGGGTACTTCTCTGGATTGGATTAAGAAGGAGATGCAGGAGATGAAGCTCCACCTTCAGGCCATGGAAACAACTATGAATACCCTAACCACTAAGCTGGAGAAGCTGGAGAATAAGGTTTTCGATAAGGTAAAAAATAAAAACTGGAATGAGGATATAGATGTTGAAGTTAATAAGATAGTTGACAACAAGGTTAAAGATATTAAGGATAAAGTTAGTCACAATGGGAACATGATTAATGAGGTCTTGAGTCACATCAATGAGGGACTTAGTGTGGCTATCATGAACCTAAATATGTTGCACAACTATCTGGAAAAAAAGACAGCTAAAAAATACAACTATTACAATTGATGAGGATGTTGGGAATGCTAGTCTAGGAATGACAACTAGAGGGCGCATTCAAAGGAAGATCCTTGAAAAGCAAAAGGAATTGAAGGAACTGAAAGATGCTATCTAGAAGATGGAGGACCTAAAGATGAAGGCAGAGAAAATGATAAAAAATAGATAGTTTGGTCTAGTTGGTAGTTGGGTGTTGCTGGTAGTTTTGCTAGTAACTATTTTTCTTTGCTTTTGTTGTCGTTTCTAGGGTTTTTTTGGGTCAAGATTTTTTCTTTCCAGTAGGTGTCTCTCTTTGGAAAAGTTTCATGCTATATCTTTATGCTTTAATGTAAATGGTTTCGGGTTCTATTCAAAACCTATTTTTACCTTAATAAAAAATAGTGAGCTCATAAACAATATATGAATGATGCCCTAGCTTGAAACTCGTGAGCCATAAAGACATTTCCTCATGAAATGATCATAAACGGGGAGTACCACATAGTGAATATCAACAACAAAACAAATATAGAGAGATAAAACACTTCACACAATGGCTTGAAGGTAATAGCAATGATGCTCTAGCTATCAAAGCTCGCAGGTCATCAAGCATTCCAAATGCAAAGATGTAAACAATGTCAGTATTAACATTCATATTTTTCCATTAAATCAACAAATTCCATCAAAATGAAATTGAGTTAATGAGAAGACAAAGCTTGAATGCCTACCTCAAGTCATGGCTGCCATATAAAGATCAAATGCTAAGAAACTATGTTATAAAATTTCATGCCAAATTTCATCAAGAATGGTCCTATATGGTCACTAATAACCAAATTTTAGAAGAGTATGAATGAATATGCAAACATAGATAAGTGGATGAACATAAATAATGAAGGTACCAAACATTGCCTGAAGTAATGAAGTGTTGACCCAGGGTTCAATCCAGTATGCTCTTGTATGATCCAAAACCTGAAAGGAAGGAAAAGATGGGGTTAGATCGAAAGGATCTAAGAAATGCTTGGCACCTTATTACTAATCCTCATCTACAATTATGCATGTGCATAGTCAAGCCATACACAGACTCAACAACATGGTAGCATTGATCCAATAACAAAAAATACATTACAAATGCCAAGCTCACTATCTCAATGAAATAAACAGTGTATAAAATAATATATGGTGCACAACAACAACAAGCATGCAATGACAACAATAACATTGCATGATGCCTGAGCTCAAATTCAAAATAGTAAGTATATTAATGTATGATCTAATAGCAGCAACCTCATTGATCATTACCTTTCACTCCTCCATCATTATAGAAGAGATAACTACCTACATCTATATTTCATAGTTCCTCCTTTGAAGTTATAGGTTAGTTTAACTATTTGACAATGAGTTGATAGGAGTTTCGAATAGATTTGAATAAAAACTAAGAGTATTGAATTTTATTTATTCCTATTGTGATTTTAGGTGAGAAGAAGGCTAAGACCTTTTCAGTGAATTAGGGTGGTGTATATGGCTTGTAAGTTTATATGTTTGCAATTTTTTTGTTTGAGGCTTAATTATGCTATTTTTTAAACAGAAAAATTTTTCTTTCTTATTTCAAATTCATTCCTTCACATGTCATACCCGATGCACAGTGAATTCATAAGAGTTTCAAATATATTTGAAGAAAAACTAAGAGCAATCAATTTTAACTATTCTTATTGTGAATTTAGGGGAGAAGAAGGCTAAGATCTTTACAGCTGATCTTGTGTGGGCAAGGTATGAAATTTGTGTGGGCTAACCTCCTTGTATGTAGTGTGTTTATCTGAAGTTCATTTTTGTTTCACTTTTGAACTAAAACATGTAGATATTTTTGGATTTTATGTATTTTTGTACAAACATGACCAAAATGTATCCAATCCCCCAAAAATGTTTCTTGTACTAGCATTCTTGAACCTAAATCTAATCTAGTAATTTAACTAAATGTTGTTCCTACAAGGACATCGGAGAATGATTTCACAATATTCTCAAAACATAGAAAACTAGAGACTATATAGAGATTGTGGATAAAAAATAAATAGTACAAAAATTTGTTCAAATATCATTGATGTTAATAGTGAAAACACTATGTAAGAGCAAACATTATGGTGAACAATTGAACTATACAAATAGGAGAATACTTTTCTGCACTAATAACTAAGTCTCATCCTTTCACCATTGGGTGGAATAATGAAGTGTGAATTATCTTACATTTTGTGTTCTTTTTTCCTTATATTAATGTATACATCAGTGGGAGAGATTTTATCCCTTTTCACATCTTCTATTGACTGCAGGAATCGACTATCTCTTTGTTGCAGCCTATGTTCACTCTACTTCTACCCATCTAGTATTCCTTAAAAACAAGGTAATAATTTTTATTGTCTATGCATGAAGACTTTAGTTTAGGTTGAAACTTGGAGATTTAGAAATCTATTTTTTTCTTTAACCCAATTTTTTTCTCCCCATGATCAAAATTACAAAAGATGAACATTTCAAAAAATTTGACTAGATTTTTATAAATTACACACAAGTGAATGGTGTTACCTGGATGCTAGATTCTAGAGATTAATTCCTACTAAATTCAGATGAATTGTCCTTCTCTATATGTAGAGGGTAATTGTATGAACAAGACTTGGTTACACATCTTCTTGGTAGTTTAACATCCCAGCTTCATTTCTAACCATAATAATATAAATTTGTATGTTGTGTTTTCTTTACATGATATCATTTTGGTGGAAGGCCTGAAACTAGATGATGTTGAATTGGGCATATATTCCCTCCATTGTCTTCCTCTCAGATTACTAGGAGCTGAGGGGTCACCTGCATGGTGTATCCTAATAAGATGAAGTTTATTATGTTAGTATCAGACTCTATCTATATCCATAAATATGATTTCCCCATTACCAATAATTAGATGCCAAATCTAGGCTTCAAGAATGGTTTTCTTGTATTCCTAATGTGTGTAATTTGAAAATCTTATTAAGTTTTAGTAGAATATCACAAACACAGAGTACCACATAGTGATTATCAATAGAAAAATAAATAAAGAGAGATAAAACACTTCACACAATGCCTTGAAGGTAACAGCAATGATGCCCTAGCTCTCAAAGCTCACGGGTCATCAAGCATTCCAAATGAAAAGATGTAAACAATGCCAGTATTAAATAGTGAGCTAATGAACAATGTATGATGCTCTAGCTTGCAGCCCATGAGCCATCAAGATATTTCCTCATTAAATGATCATAAATGGGGAGTACCCCATAGTGAATATCAATAGCAAAACAAATAAAGACAGATCAAAAACTTCACCTAATGCCTTGAAGGTAATAGCAATGATGCCCTAGCTCTCAAACCTCATAGGTCATCAAGCATTCCAAATGAAAAGATGTAAAAAATGCTAGTATTCAATAGTGAGCTCATAAACAATGTATGATGCCCTAGCTTGTAGCCCACGAGCCATCAAGACATTTCCTCATGAAATGATCATAAATAGGGAGTACCACATAGTTAATATCAACAGAAAAATAAATAAAGAGAGAACAAACACTTCACACAATGCCTTGGAGGTAATAGCAATGATGCCCTATCTCTCAAAGCTCATAGGTCATCGAGCATTCCAAATGCTAAGATGTAAACAATGCCACTGAAATTGAGTTAATGAGAAGACAAATCTTGAATGCCTACCTCAAGTTTCAGTGCCCTCTTCCCACATGGTGTCAGCCTCTTTGTGCCACACAAAAGTGTAGTGTCATCTTCGCGACAGCTCTTCGAATTCACAAATTATAAATGACACTTTCTTTTTCTTTTTTTTGTTTGTAACCAAATGGGTGTCACAATTAAGACATCATTGTCACTATTACAACACCATCGGGGGCACTTGTAAAAAAAAACACAAAATTTCGTGTTGGAATTAGGAGAGATAGGTACTGAGAGGGGAGGGGTGAATCAGTGCCCACAAAAACTTTCACACTTCAACCTTTCATATTTGAACTAGTAAACAATGTAACCTTCCAAAATAAATTTCTTCCAATGCATATAACATTCATTCATTTAACTTGAGAAAGTAAATAACATGAAATGAACAATATACTAGTCCCATAACATAAGTATTTTGGTAATGTAGAAACCCTTGTTAGAAGGTAAAAACTACAGTGGGGATGACACGCACAAATTCTTAAGTACTGCAAATAGAAAAGGTTTGTCTATTAGGGCTACAAGTTTTGATCACTTCTAGTGATCTTACCCTGTTAGGAGTAACATATTAGATCAACTAGATCTACCTAGTTGTAGGATTTTAGCAACACTACTTAAGTGTGCACTCGATTAAGATATTTACAAAAGACTGTCAAGTCTACTTTGTTAAGAGATTTAACCAAAACTCTATTACAATGATTAGAAAGCAATAGGAAATTATCTGCTAAATGAAAACTTAATTGTCTGATATAGATCAATAAAATACTGATAAAATATCACCTCTACTGTGATGAATCTCTTCTCTGAACTACTCGGTTAGCCTTCTCTAATTATGCTCAATCTGATAAACTTTTGAATTTTGTCCTACTTTGTCAACTGATAATCTTGAAGGTTGGCTACAACTTTAAGTGCTTCTCCATTCATACATCAGTTTATGACAAAATGATGTAAACATACAATTATATAGCATAATGCTTTATGCTGCTTACAAAATTAGGTTTACAAATCTTAGACAAAACCCTAAGATCTACGGTGTAAAAAAATGACCTAGATCAAAAACAATTATATAAGATATACATTGCATTTAATGAATATCTCGACAATAAAGTCTCCTCGATCTTGGTAACACATTTTCTAATTTGTTGTAACTATTTGCATAGAAGAATGTGTCATTCCTGATTACTATGTCATTTTTTGTGATCCTCGGTAAACATTGTATAAACTACTCGGTGTTTACTGTCGCTCGGTATCAGTATCTGCTGATACTTGGTAAACTGTCTGATGCTCGGTGTATACACTCTAACCGATTGTCCTATTTCATTTATAGTTTCTGACTGGCTTAATATATGTAACCGACCGATGTTCTTTGATAACCTTTGATACTAATGACAACATTTAATGCTCAATAGAGATAACAATCTCCCCCTTTGGCATTAGTATCAAAACTTGAATGTATATAGACCTTATGTCTCAAAACTTATATCTCCACCATATACATATATACTTATCAACAAAAATATTATATACTCCTCGGTGCATGCTTCTGGTAATGTGTAGTATACTTAGCAAAAACAAAAAGTTACATATTTGGCATATACATTGATTTCCCCCTTTTTGATAATAATGCCAAATACAAAAAGTGTATACTTACAGCTTGTCAAAAATGTGCTAATGGGTTTTCTTCAGTGACTCTAAGAGGTTTTCCCATTCCTCTTTCAAGTTGGTGAGAGAAATGTGTGCAAGACCGACTTGTGCATGCATGTCAAAGATGTTCTCCAACACAAAAATCTCTGGTGTTGCAATAAGTTGTTCCGCTTTGACAATATGTTTCTCAAACATTTTTAGGTATGGAAGGAGTTCTATCTACAACTCAGTAACTTGATCAATGATCCACTCTTCTTGCTTCTTGAGATCTACTATCAACCACCTGAGTTCCTGAACTCTGATTATATGCTTTGAAAAAGCTTGGGGCTCAGTTGTAGCTACATGTGCACTAGCCTTGATTTCATTTTCCAAACCTTTAATCTTTTCACTGATCTCAACAGTGAAGGTTTCCATAGTGCAGAGCTTCAGTAAGAATTGAAAAATTAACTGATTTATTGATTTAATCTCAGTTATTACCTCAGCTAGGTTGACCTTGTTTATTGTCACTTCTTGGCTGATTCTTTCTGCCAGTTTATCTTGAATCCTTGACTCTGCCCGCTCTTCAATTCTCTTGTCAATGTCCACATCTGGAGCATTGATTCCTTCAGTAAGAGTAGCAAGTTGGTCTATGATCAGTGTGTCTTCATCTATATGAACCTTAGGGACCACCTATTATAAGATGTCTCTTATAGTTTCCAATATTTCCTTGCTCTTACTCTCTTGTTTTAGCTTTTCTTGTGCTGCTTTCTTTTTGCATAACTCCCCATATTTTCTCAATTCCTCAGAGCTAAGGGTCCTCAGGTCACACTCTAGTATTACAATAATTTCATCTAGAGTGACCAGCCCTTTTCCTTTCTTCTTCTTCTTCATTGGTTCCTGTGGTGAACTTTTGGAAACTATAACAATAGCTTTCTCTTCTTCCCTCGGAGTGTTCTGCCTAGTTGACACACTATCTTCCTTCTTCTGCTCCTTGGTAACTTGTGTGTCGATAGACTAAGGTGGAGCTTCTAATGTGGTGTCTGGTGGCATATCTTTTGTTTCCTTAGGTGCTTCTTCTTGTGCCTTGGTCTCTTTTGTTGGTGCCTCTTTCTCTTTAGGTTCATTTGTCTCTACAGGATGTTCATTGCTTTGTTCCCTTGTTGTGTCTTATGGTTGCTTGGGGTCTAAGCCTTTGGTTTGTTGCATTGAAATAATTTCAACTACTTCTGCAAGTATAGGTAGCTCACTCAGTATCGATGGAAATTCACACTCAATAACTTGTGCTTCATCCTGTGTGATGTCTGGTGCATTATCCACATCTTCATCTTCATCCCTATCATCAGGATCACCATTGGTGATGTCCTCAATGAGTACATCATTTTCATTTTTATCTTGGATCTAGATCTCTGCAAGATCTGGTGCATCCTGTGAACTATCATGAATCTCTTGCACAACTATAGTATCAATTACCTCATCAACTAATATATTTGCTTCCTAATTCTTTTGTGCAGTGTCATCTCCAATAAAAATTCCCTTTCCTTTGGACTTGTGTCTCTTCTTAGACAACTTATAAAAAGAAATTTTCTTCCTTCACAGCAAGAACAAATGTCCAAATGAGTTGACCTGATTCATCAAGATCTACAAGGTTCTCATCCAGTACTTGCATAGCTTGGTTTTTTATTGGAAATATCTGCACCAATGATTCAAATAAGTTCTTTTATCTCCTCCATAGATAAATTTGGTGCTACCGAAGCTAGGAGTTGTTCTCTCATCTTCTTCTTGATTTCTAGTGCATAAGTCCATTTCTAGTTTATTCTATCTTCTAGTGCAACTGGGAGTTGTGTAGTAAACTCTATTCAAACTCTTTTGAAATGTATCATCATCTAGATGATAGCTTCCTCTATTTTATTTTGATCTTCATTTGACATTTTGTCAAATCTTTTAAGTTTTGGGTCTGAGATGTCTCCATTCTTCAATATGTCCTCAATGACATCATCAATTGATCATTTCTTGTTATTGAAAATCTTGAATTGTCCTTGATTATTTTCTTCCTCTTCATCCTCTAAATCTTCCTTGCCTCTTATCAATTTTCTTCTCTTTTTCGTTGGTGGCTCAGCTACAACCTTCTGACCTCTTTTAGCATATGTTTTTGTTAGTGTAGCTACCTTTGGTTTTTCTATCTTTTCTTCTCCTTTCTTCTATGGTGGTGAAGCTACAGTGGATGACCTTTTGTGTGCACCTATCTGCATTGGTAACTGTCTCTTCTTTGGATCTTTAGTAGGAGGAACTGGTGTAACTTCTTGTTCCTCTTCAGATTCAGTTTCCTCACTATCATAAGCCTTGTTAGCCAACATCAACTTTCCTTCGGTTGCCTATTCAACCCATGACTCCTCAGATGAGTCTGCATCCTTCTCAAATCTCTCAGATAAAAACTTTCTCATCTTCTTAGACTTGCTTGTTATTTTATTAATGACCAAACCTGTCTTGATTCTAGACTTAGATTCTTCATAGGTTCCAAACCTAGTAGCCTTGGGGTCTTTTGGTAATGCTAGCAATGCATGTATTGATTTCAATTTGAAATCATGTTCCATTTCATAGCCCATAGGTGCTAACCATTTGATTCTTGGTTCAATTAATTTTTGTTGGAAATATTCAAGACTAGCCAAGTTACTGAGAGGGGAGGGGTGAATTAGTAACTTCAAAACTTTTCCATTAATTGTAGATCTTTAACAATATTCCAAATAACATTTAGATCAATAAGCTAATTGCATGCATGATTAACTGAAGGAATAAAATATTCATAACACTTTGAACACATAGATTTGGTGACCCAGAAACCTTCCAAATAGAAAGTAAAACTGGGGTGGGGATGATACCCACAAAACTTCAATACTGTAGTATAAAGTTGGCCGGTTAAGGCTTACAATGATCACTTCTAATGATCTGCCCTATTAGGAGCAATAAAGACTGCTAGGTCCACCTTGTTAGAGGATTTACAAACATACAGTGAAGTATGCACTCAGTTAAGAGATTTTACAAAAGACTGTTAAGTCCACCCTGTTAAAGGATTTAATGTTGATTCACCTGTTAGGATGAAATAGTAGATCTCTTACTTGCATCTATACTTGCTGATTGAGATTCTTTGATGTACTGATCACCTTCTATGATAGATATATCTCTACTACTCCTTATACTACTATAGCCCTTTGTAATTCGCTTATCTCTACCTTTCTTGCATCTTCGCATATGCACATATTCTTTTCATTACACACTTCTCACTTTTTCACTTACACACATTAGATATGATACAAAACATTACTTTTATATTGATTCACAACAATTACAAAATAATTACAAAGTCAGCCCTTAAACAAGCTAACATAAATATTACTGAGTCGGTTCAAATATAGTTACAAAGTTCCTGCAAACTAACTCAGTGACTTTCTGATACTTGGCATCCATTGCATTACTCGGCATCATCATGCTCTTCGTAGGAGTGGAGGCTTGGTCCATACTAACCACTCGATCGTAGTTTCAACCTCGGTATACACTGGAGACTCGGTAGATATAGTGTCACCTAGTAGAAACTAAATTGCCTATTTACTATGCTGGCACTCAGTAAACACTGCTCATCTCATCACTCGGTAATGATAACTCGGTAAGCTCTGTGAAGCTCAGTCTACTCAGTAAGCACTGTGAAGCTTGGTAAGCTCGATAAGCACTATTCTTCTTAGATTTCTTAGTAAATACTACGAAGCTCGGTAAGCACACAAAATCTGAATAAGTGTTGTCACTAATGATAAACATACTTAGTGTCAACAATCTCCCCCTTTGGCATTAGTGACAAAAACACTTATTGCCCAAAACTTATATACAATCATGCTGATACTGGTTTTTGATTTTTCAAAATTTGTCTTTGTCATACTGTTGTATATACATTTCATGTCTCCCCCATACAGTATACATATATACAAGTATCTTATATCCCCTATATCTCTTGTTCTCATATCTCCCCCATTCATCACATACTCTCCACCTTTTTGACAATAATGCCAAAGGTGTATATACAAATATTTTACATGGAGATGCCAAAATGTGAGAGAAATTTAGAATGTACCTTGCCAATTAGTGCTAGAGTTCTATCCCAATTCTCTTGCAGAATCTTGCATGTATGAAGTGCCACTTGGACTCCTGCAGAGAGTTCAATCATGTGATCTGCAATTGAAAATTGATTGTCATGGATCAATGTTTTTGAGTGTGCAATATGCTTCTGCATTGTATCCATGATGGGAAGGATCATGTTCTGAATATCTATTAGTGTGGACTTGATCCTTGCATCCACTTTCAGCAATTCTGATTGCTTACCAGATAGGAATATGATTTGCATATGATGTGCAGAGCTTGAACTAGGTTCAAGTTGCAACTTTTGTTCGCTAACCTTCAGATCCTCATCAATTTTATTCAATTTGTCCTTAATTTCCTTAGAGAACTCAACAACATTACATAGCTTGGCAAAAAGTGATGTTACATTGGAGTAGGAGGATTCAATGTTTGACAAAAGTGAAGATAGCTCTGCCTAATTTATAGTTATTTGCTGAGCAATATGCTCAAGCACTTTATTGTCAAACTTCTTTTCTGCTTTCTCAATTAACTTTTCTTGACCAGAAGAGTCCTCGTTGAACTTAGTGATTGCCTCTGCCAACTGCAACAAAATGTGTTGAGAGGAATCAATTTCAACACCTATAGCCTCTGTCAGCATGTTCTTGGTATCTTCTATGATCTTATACTCCTTATCTCTTTCCTCTTTTAATTTCTTCTACTTTTCTTTCTTCTGGAGGAGTTCACCAACCAATTGCATTTGATCTACAGAAAGGTTTGCAAAATCTAATTGTGGAATTTCTATCTGCTCATCCAAATCTATATCTTCTTCTATATCTTTACTCCTGCTCAAAAATATTATACTCGGTTGGACCTTAGGTCCAATTGTCATTGTACTTAATGCCTTTGAAGTAGAAATTATTGTAGACACAGTAGGACTTGCAGTGAAAAATGATAAACTTCCAATTGATGGAATGCTCACTAGAAGACTCCGCAACTTGACAAATATAAGAATTCATACTGCTCTGACTATACTTAGTAACCACATGAAATTAGGTTACTCTCAACCTTGCTCGGTGGTAACTGATACCGACCTTCCTGTGATCTTGTTGTATCTTGCATACTGATTTGGATCTTTCTTTCTTCTCAATTATGGAAATGTTTGGAATTTGTCTATGAAGATACAGTTCCAATGCTTCCTTGGAGACTTAGTTGGAATTGATAGAGCCACCCTCTTCATGAGTGACTATATTACTTGGACTGGTTTGTTTGGTAGGTTTTAGAATCCACTGTTGTCTCATCTACTTCCTAATGCTATATGCTTTTGCTTTCTTTTCATCTACAACTCTGCCTGTATTCATGCAATTTTTAGCTATATGACCAAGTTCAGTACATGTATAACATCTTATGGTAGTATCCCTTTTTCTCAAGTGATGCCTTACACAATTTATGGTAATGTGTCCATATTCTCCACAATAATGACACCTACACCAAGTGTTGTAATCCCAACCAAATATTGCTTTCATAATTTGTTCTGCTGGATTGGATGTTTTAGATCTACATTCAGATGCCTTGTGACCTTGTTTGTTACATTTGTGACATTTGCCTTCAAATCTTGGTTTCTCCTTGCATTCATTTGCTTTATGACCATGCTGATTGCAATTGTATCATTTTCCATTGAATTTTGCTTTTCCATTGCTCCAACATTTGTTTGAAGTATGACCTAATTTTCCATAGTGATTACAAGTAGGTTTCTGATTCTTTTGAGTACCTTGATTAGAGGATTCACCTTCCTCTTTGTATCCAAGTCTTGCTTTTCCTTTTTGCTTATGTAGCTGATTCATATCTTCTTGAGATTTCATCATTCTCTCATTGATTTTCCTTTCAGTGTTTAGGTCATTCACTAATCTTAAACTGATTTGATTTTCAGATCTTAGCTCCTCTGTTATCCTTTCATTTTCTGATCTCATAGTCAAAATTTCTTCATTTGCATTGGAGACTTGATCAATAAGGTTTTCTAGTTGAAGAGTTTGATTTTGGATTTAATTGTTCTTTCCATCTATTTCATCTTTCATCTTGTTTCTTTGTTCCAAGATTTCACAGAATCTTGTTGACTGAATTTCCTATTCTCTTTTCAATTTTCTTACTTCTTGCAGAGATCCATTCTTTTCTAGGAGTTCTTTGATTGCATTGTTTCCTTCATCTGAGCTACTTGAAGGGAAAAAATCTTCAATCTTTTCTTCAACATACTGGTGGTCATTCATCTGATTTGCAAGTTCCTTCCTTCTTTTTAGGGATTGGGAAAGATGCTCTTTTGCTTCCTTAAGTTGAGCTATGGCCATTTCCAGATCTAGCTTTTCAGTTTCAATTACTTTGTTAATTCTAAATATCTCCATTGTCTTGGATCTTTACTCAAGTTGTCAAACTTTATCCTAAGAGCCACAAAGCTCTGATACCAATTGTTGGAAATATTCAAGACTAGCCAAGTTACTGAGAGGGGATGGGTGAATCAGTAACTTCAAAAATTTTCCATTAATTGAAAATCTTTAACAATATTCCAAATAACATTTAGATCAATAAGCTAACTACATGCATGAGTAACTGAAGGAATAAAATATTCATAACACTTTGAACACACAAATTTGGTGACCCAGAAACCTTCCAAATAGAAAGTAAAACTGGGGTGGGGATGATACCCACAAAACTTCAATACTGTTGTATAAAGTTGGCCGGTTAAGGCTTACAATGATCACTTCTAATGATCTGCCCTATTAGGAGCAATAAGGACTACTAGGTCCACCTTGTTAGAGGATTTACAAACATACAGTGAAGTATGCACTCGGTTAAGAGATTTTACAAAAGACTGTTAAGTCTACCCTGTTAAAGGATTTAATGTTGATTCACCTGTTAGGATGAAATAGTAGATCTCTTACTTGCATTTGTACTTGCTGATTGAGATTCTTTGATGTACTGATCACCTTCTATGATAGATATATCTCTGCTACTCCTTATACTATTGTAGCCCTTTGTAATTCACTTATCTCTGCGTTTCTTGCATCTTCACATATGCACATATTCTTTTCATTACACACTTCTCACTTTTTCACTTACACACATTGGATATGATACAAAACACTACTTTTATATCAATTCACAACAATTACAAAATAATTACAAAGTCGGCCCTTAAACAAGCTAACACAAATATTACTGAGTCAGCTTAAATATAGTTACAAAGTTCCTGCAAACTAACTCGGTGACTTTCTGATACTCGGTGTCCACTATGTTACTCAGCATCATCATGCTCTCAGTAGGAGTGGAGGCTCTGTCCATACTAACCACTCGGTCGTAGTTCCAAACTTGGTATACACTGGAGACTCGGTAGATACAGTGTCACCCAGTAGAAACTGAATTCCCTATTTACTATGATGGCACTTGGTAAACACTGCTCATCTCATCACTCGGTAGTGATAACTCAGTAAGCACTGTGAAGCTCAGTCTTCTTGGTAAGCATTGTGAAGCTCGATAAGCTTGATAAGCACTGTTCTGCTCAAATTTCTTGGTAAACACTACGAAGCTCGGTAAGCACCCAGAATCTGAATAAGTGTTGTCACTAATGACAAACATACTTAATGCCAACACTTTTATCATAGTATGGTCAGTGTCTACTATAAAACAAATGTCAATCTCAAATTTCTTGACCAATGAACTCGGTATTCTACTTCTCTTATACATTTTAACTTGAAATTATTCAAAATATTTATCCAGAATATTCTCAGCATTATCTCCCAAACCATTCATAATATCAAATATTTGTAAAGTAATCAGTTTCTCATCTACCCATTTAGTGTGACCGATAGAGGGAAAGAATTTCTGGAGATAGAAAAATAGACATACAAGTAGTGAACCAAACTTATAGGTGTTCATCTTCTGTGACCTAATGGTTTTCATGTTTTCTTCAATTTGTCTCAGTAGTAGCTCGGTGAGGTTTATCTGATGACCCTTCTTTATCAATTTGTAAGCCATATCTACTGCACTACATGGTACACTATTTGACCTACTTGACTAAAATATTTTGTACCCAATAACATGTGCTATGAACTTCACTTCGGGATCCACAATTGTTGAAATCTTTAATGCTCTGCCATCCCATGTTGCGCTAGTATTCTTCTCAACTTCAGTTTGTGCACCGCTTCAAAATGCTTTGACCTTGTCAGCAGTCAGGTAACCAGTAACCCTGCTACTCATCCTCTTAGTTACATGGATTGGTTTCTCTAACAAAAATGTACCTTCATGATATCTTCTTAACATAAACCTAATCCATTCATTCTTGAAATTCTTCAGGAAATTTAGGGCATTGTTGATTCCAAGTGTTTCAACAATTTTGTGCTCTAATTTCAGTTTCATTTCTTCATTACAAAGTGCCTGAAATGCGACATACATATTGAAATCCCCAATTTCACCAATTTTACATTGAATATGGGTAAAAGCACAAAGCTATGTCACGTTTCAGGACAACTTATCAGCACAGCTGAATTTGAGTATTTATAACTAAAATTATTTTTTATCAAACATATGGTCTAGCTAGATTCATTCTAGCTAAGTTAGATAAGTTCCTCACCTTTTCCAATTGGAAATATCTATTAAATGCATGTTTTATAACAATTACTAAAGAAATAAAATTATTACAGAAAAATGATGTTTCAATAACTCTTACTATTTTTAATGATATTTTTTTACAAATATAAAAATACCCTTTTTTAGAGCATAGAGTCAAGATTATCATTATATAATTTTTATAGTATTTTAAGTAGATCTAATATATTATAATTTCAAAATACTGCAAGTAGGTATTTTAACATTCAAGAACAAGATGCTTCAAAAATAGGAAAAAATAGTAAAACTTATCAAAAAAATTGAAAATTTGTATTTAACACTAGAGGAGAGAGTTATCTTTAAGAGTGTGTAATTTATTTTTTGAATGGTGTAGATTTGATAGGGGAAATTTGACGCGAGATGAAAACTATCGATTTTAGGTATGTTCGACTTTGAGTAGTTATAACAGAGAAAATATAAATTGAAAACTAATTATTCTTCTTTTCTGCACTAGCTATACATTTTATCTATGACATATTTTGAAATCAAAGGAAAAAAAGATTATTTGTATATACTTTTTTGGTGCGGACAAGACCCTCATTTTTCAGCATTTTTCAGCAAGTAAAAAATGGACTTAAAAAATTTTAAAACTATGTGAATTCTTGTTCAAAAAAAATTAAAAAAATTATAGGCATAAACTTCATCCACTTTTACACATTTCATTAGTTTACATCATCTCCAAATGTTAAACATAAATGTCATTTTTATGTCGTTAAAGTTAAAAATTTTGTGTGTTGTTAACCTTTTCCTTTATAAAAGTGTGACACAACTTTTTACTTTTACCCATATATGATCTTGCGTCTTCCATCAACAAAACCCTAGGTGGGATGCTAGAAAAAGCTCCCACTGAATCCATTTTTCTTGCAACTTCTGGGTGTAACTTATAGTGAGGTTCTTTGTAGCTTGTTGACACAATCAAATTAACTTCTTCCAAAACCTTACAAGAACTTGTAGTAGATGCCATTTCTACAAACTAGGTTTTTGGTAAGTTACGAGAAATATACTCGATAGGGTTTCAACTTACTCAGAATGTATCGAAGATTATGCTCAGTTCGATCTGCAACAGCTTGAATGACCTTTGAAAAATTCTTACTCAAACACGCTCTTGAAATTTCAGCTCTCCAATATTCGCAATGTCAAAATGAACTCTTGCATCTGTGTATTTATAGACTTTTTGATATTCCCGCTCAAAACTTTATGCAATAAATGCCTGACCTACTTTCCAGTTTATGACAACTTTCAGCTCGGTGACAATTGTAGACTTTTATCTACTTAGTTAACACAAGATTTTCTTGCTCGGTTCATACTGATATTCAATTAACCTTGAATAGTGATTACTGACAGGTAACCAACACTCGGTCTTACTTTTACTGACTATATAACTTTGTTATCTCAAAACATATAAACCACAATGCATCTCTTTTCATGCAAATTTGGTATATGGTCATCATATATAAGGAACTATATGTAAATGTGATCATTTTGAAATGTCAGTCCCATACATACCTATACCTATATCACCTTAGGTGGAGGAACCGATGTCACCCAATCCAGTGGACGAGGTTTCACCGACAACATTACTTGACTCAGCATTCTCATTAGATTCCTTTCTCCACATAGTGTTTTTTATCTTCATTATATCTACAATAGTGTTTCCACTCTCAAATACATGATTTTCCTTTGGTTCTCGGTCTCTACAACCCTTTCTTAAATGATCAACTTTATGGCAATGCAAACATGCCATTCCAGTGCTTGTCCAACTTCTTGATTGTCCAGCCCATCTTTTCCTATTACAATTTGTTGCAATGTGCCCATATCTACCACATGTAATATAATTAGCCCATGTGTTATAATCCCAAACATAAGAGTTACCTTGTTTCTTTGGTTGATAAGGCTTGTGTTGTGTTTTCTACTTAGGAGTCCATACTTGTTTCATCTTAGCCTTACACTCTCGTGCAGTGTGTCCTTGTTTATTACAAGTATAGCATAACTTCCCAATAGTAGTATTGTTAGCATTATCATTCAGCTTAGCTCTACATTCATAAGCTTGATGACCATACTTTCCATAGTAATAACAATATCCATTGAATTTACGAGTGACAATAGGTTTATCTTGTGCTCTGCTTCTACAAACATTAGAAGTGTGTCCTGGTTTGCCATAGTGATAACATGTCAATACTTTAGGTCTTTGATTTTGATTTTTGTTGACGTGTTCATCTTGTTGTGATGATTCTCCTTCATCAGTATAGCCTAGACCAGCTTTACTCCCAAATCTTCTTTGATTAATCAGAAAGTCATCAATCTTCTTAGAACTATCCTCGGCTAATTTCTTCATTTCATTGTGTTGCTATTGAGTTTTCACTTCATTTCTTAGCTTCTCATTCTCCTCTCAGAGTCTTGCAACTTCTTCAAGTTTTCTTGACAATTCTCCATTCACTCGGTTGACTTCTTGATTCACAACCATCATCTGATTGGATGTTTGAAAATGGTGATCGGTGAGTCTCTGTATTTCACTTTCTTTTTCTTGAAGTTGTTCAGTTTTTTGTCTTTGGTCATCAATAGCTATATTTCTTTCTTGCTCAACATGTCTAGCATTGTTTATTATTTCAACCATTCTCACCATCTGAGATTCTTGACTGATTTGCAGTGCTTTCACTTATTTAGTTAAATGCAAATTCTTTTCAGACATATGAGATCCATCAGAGATACTTCTAGGACTAGATCCAATATGATCAAACAAGTCATCAATAGCTTCTTCATGATAACTGACTTCATTTTGTATAATAGCTAGGTTCTTCCATTCAACCAACATTTTCTTCAGTTCATTCTTAGCTTGCTTAAACTATTCCACAAACATTTGCATCTGAATCTTTTGGTTCTCAATAGACTTATCTAACTTGTACCTCTCCATGACTTAGATCTTTACCCTTCAGTGGTTAAACTATCAATCAAGAGAACTAAGCTCTAATACCAATTGTTGGAATTAGGAGAGATAGGTATTGAGAGGGGAGGGGTGAATCAGTGCCCACAAAAACTTTTACACTTCAACCTTTCAGATCTAAACTAGTAAACAATGTAACCTTCCAAAATAACTTGCTTAAAATGCATATAACATTCATTCATTTAACTTGAGAAAGTAAATAACATGAAATCAACAATATACCAATCCCATAACACAAGTATTTTGGTGACGTAGAAACCCTTGTTAAAAGGTAAAAACTGTGGTGGGGATGACACCCACAAATTCTTAAATACTATAGAAAGAAAAGATTTTCCTATTAGGGCTACAAGTTTTGATCACCTCTGGTGATCATACCCTATTAGGAGTAACATATTAGATCAGCTAGATCTACCTAGTTATAGAATTTTAGCAACACTACTTGAGTGTGCACTCGGTTAAGAGATTTACAAAAGACTGTCAAGTCTACTTTGTTAAGAGATTTAACCAAAACTCTATTACAATGATTAGAAAGCAATAGGCAATTATCTACTAAATGAAAACTTAATTGTCTGATACAGATCAATAAAATACTGATAAAATATCACCTCTATTGTGATGAATCTCTGCTCTAAACTGCTCGGTTAGCCTTCTCTGATTCTACTCAATCTGATAAACTTCTGAATTCTGTTATGCTCTATCAACTAATAATCTTGAAGGTTGGCTAGAAATTCAAGTGCTTCTTTGTTCATACATCAGTTTATGACAAAATGATGTAAACATACAATTATATAGCATACTGCTTTATGCCACTTACAAAATTAGGTTTAAAAATCTTAGACAAAACCCTAAGATCTACGGTGTACAAAAATGACCTAGATCAAAAACAATTACATAAGATATACATTGCATTTAATGAATATCTCAACAATAAAGTCTCCTCGATCTTGGTAATGCATTTTTTGATCTGTTGTAACCATTTGCATAGAAGAATGTGCCATTCCTGATTACTATGTCATTTCATGTGATCCTCAGTAAACAGTGTATAAACTACTCGGTGTTCCTTCTGATGCTCGGTGTTTACTATCGCTCGGTATCAGTATTTGTTGATGCTCGGTGTATACACTCTAAGCGACTGTCTTGTTTTGTTTGTAGTTTCTAACTGGCTTAATATATGTAACCAACCGATGTTCTTTCATAACCTTTGATACTAATGACAACCTTTAATGATCAATAGAGATAACATGTAGTGGCATCACAAATTGGCATTGGAATTTGACCCCAAATGTTGTAGTGTCATAATCTACTATTGAATTAGAATATATTATTGCTACTATTAATTTCACTCAGATTATTTGGTTGAAACATATATTTAATAGTATTGGAATAAGCATTGAGAAACCTATTGTTATATATTATGATAACATAAGTATAGTCAATATGTCAAATAATCTAGTATTACACTCTAAGAAAAAACATATATCAATTAAATATCACTTTTTGAGAGAAAAAGTTGTAGAGAAGGAAGTAAGATTGGAATACATCAACACAAAGGAATAGATTGTAGACATTTTTACAAAACCATTTCCAAAAGAGACCTTTGAGTATCTTAGATGTATTCTTGGGGTGATGGACCCACCTTGTGATAATTAAATGAGACAAGAATGTATCAATCTAGTGATTATCAAAGGATTTTTATTCTTATGGACATGATGCTTGGTCCTACTCCCCATGGGGATTAGTTGTAGAGATTGAATTGATAAAGTGTTTGTGAATAGAGCACCTTGTCTATTGCAGGCATGAAGATTTGAAAAAGATACATTATAAGGGGAGACATTTGTTTGATCAAAGTTGGCACTATTGGAACCCTTTTCCATTGACGACAAAGGGGGAGAGACTTATGTGAAAAACCTCATACTATCTTAGGGGGAGCATTTTTTAAGATATCAAGAAGGTTGTATTAAGTTGAATGCTTTTGGGTTGATGATTTTTCACTCATATATTTCCATAATTTCCAAAGGGGGATATTATTAGATATTGGTTTTAATTTTTGTTGTTGTTATTGGTCATGTTTTTGTATTGATGTCAACATATGACATATACTTCAGTTTTGAGTTGGTTAAATCAAACAGATTGTGTTTCTAGTTGCTACACGTAGTTGGACAGAGATGTAAGGATATTGTATAGAATTTTAGAGTATGAGAGATTGGTTTTATCATTATAAATATGTATAGAACTTATAATATCTAAGGTCACGTGGCTTAATATGATTATTTGAGTTAGTTATAGTTGTTTTGGTGAAGACTAGTTAAAAGACAGAGATAGGGAACTTGATAGAGTTAGTTGTTGAGTTTTGGCATAACTTGGTTGTGAGCTAGAAGCATGTTATACGATATTTAGGCATGGAAGATAAAAGAATATGGAGTAAACTCTATAATTTGTTTCTTGATTGGGTCATTTTGATGATAATACTAGCATATGATCTTGGATAATTGCTTTCGGGAGCCGACTAGGTGGTGTAACATATTCTATATATTGGTGAGCATTGATTGTGGATCTTGGCATGTAAATTAATATTTGTAATTATTTTATATTTGTAGTAGGTACGATGTGTGCCTTAGAATTTTTTAATGTAATTTTTTGTGCATTGGGGAAGTGTTAGGATTAGGTAATACTGATAGGGGGGTTAATCAGTATTACTGCACTTTAACCTAAACTTCAACCAATTATAAATAAACCATAATAATTCTAAAATTAAAATAACATTAAAACATAACACATAACTCATGACACCATGATTTGTTCTCGAGGAAACCCCGGTGGGGATGGTACCCACAACTATGCACTAAAATATTATATCCATGTTAGTAGATCTAGCCTTATTAGGAGCTAATTATTACATAGTACATTTCCTTGTTAGAGAAATACAAAAACCCTATTAGGGGTGTACAAAACACCTGGTTAAAGGTGGTGAACAAACTGCTCTTACAATCAAAAACTGTCACAAAGAGTTCTCCAATTTGTGAGCAATACAAGCACTTATCTTGCTTAGATAGTTCTGGTTATAGCTTTGTCTATTAACAATCTCATATTTTCTCTCTACTCTCAGATTCACAACCTTATTTTCATCATCACATCACATGCATATATTCTCTTCCACCAAATCATTCTATACTTATACAAAATTTGTCATCCAGCTGGCTTCACAAATACCATACAAAACCTAATAATTAATTATGTAAATAATAATTATGATGTTGGAAATCTTATATTACCCAAGTATCAACAATATACTTCATTCACCTGACTTAGCATGTTACCATATCCACTAATCTTTCCTTAATCTTCGCAACTACTCATATGCCCTATTATACTGATTCTATGTTATCGGATACCTTCAGATCACTGAATCTCACTGATTTGATCACCAAAAATTATGCACTCTTAGCTGAAGCATATAAATATCCCAAAATACCTTCTACTAACTTCATAGACCATAATACATCATACATTTACATTGCTAACCAAAACTATAACACTATACCCTATTACTTTGATTCTAGACTTGGTCATTTTTATGACTGTGACTCCAGTAGAAAAATTATCTGTATGTGATTACTCCAGCATAAGTGTTTCCATGAATGAAAACCCTCAAGTGATTCCTAGTGCACCAAAACACCACTTGCCAACAATCTCTCCCTTTGGCATTGATGGAAACACTTAGAAAAATGACTAAGTGTTAAAGCACTAACTATACATATCTATTTTTCTCTTTTCCTTTTTTCTACTTTTTTAATTTACATTTTTTTATTTCTACTTATAATTTTTCTTCTTTTCCTTTTACTATTTACATATTTCTCTTTATTTTCCTCTCCCTTCAACATCAATGGAAAAGGTATATTTAAAATTTCAAAAACTACTAAGTGAAAAATGACTTAGTTCTTACTCACTAGTTTTAAGATATCTTGGAAAGATTTTTCCAAGGTCTTTACTTCATCGGCCCATGATTTGATCAATATCTCACTTACATGGATCAATCAATTCAGTGCATATGAAGTTATCTCTGCTACCTTGAGTCCACTAGGTGGAGATAGTGACATTGATTGTTCCACCTTTTCCATCTCTGATAGATGTGTTTCTAGCATTGAAAGCTTAGGTGTTATCAAGCTCCTCAACAAGCCAAATCTACTTACAACTCTCCCTTTCTCTATTTCCAAAACACTAATTTTATCCAATAGCCTGGATGCCTCTTTGTCTATTTCTCCCAGAGTTAGTGAAGCTACTTCACAACTGTTCATCAAGTTGTCAAGAGTAGCCCTATCCTTGGCTATAATCTCCTCAATATTCTTAATATAACTACAAGGACTTATGCATTAACTGTAGATCTTTCTTCCTTGAGCTACACAAATCTTATCCTTAAGAGTAGTGGCCTTGAGAATGTCTAAGTCCCATGAGATGGAATGACAAACTTCTCTCAATTTCTTCTCTAAAATTCTCTTTTCTGCCTTTTATTTTGTAGTCTTTAGCAATGACACAAAGTGACTGTCAAAGCTATCTAGTACCATGCCTAGATTTTATGATTCATCATTTCCTTTAAGGTAAATCGATGAAGGAAGTAACTTGTTTACTGTCTCTACAACCCTAGTCATTATTTTAGTTCTTTTATCCACTTTCTATAATGATCTTTTTTTATCCTTAGCAAAGACCATGAAGGATAGCCTCATAAGCTCATCCTCATCCATGCTATCTACATCAGAACTTACCAGTTTGGCTATGCTTGCCAACAATAAAGTAGAAGAGGTGTCACACTCTGGTTTTTGCTCTATTCTAACCTCAGCTACTCTCTCTATTTCAGTCTCTTCTTCCTTCCTTTGCTGTGATTTCTCTTCTTGTTTATCCTCTATTTTCTCTTCCTCTACCTATCCTTGGATTTCAACTTCCATCGCATTGTCCAAATTATCCAAAAATGGACCATTGACCAATTACATGCTAGTTTTCTCACTTCCTTCTACTGCCTTAGAAATTTCTCCTAATCCCAAAGATGAAGGATTGGAAACCTTAGGAGGTGATGTCTTCTTTGGCATATCACTCATTAGGATCTGATCTAATGTAATGTCCTCGCCAGGGAACCCATAAGGAATCAGGTCTTATGACCAAAAAATTGCAACTAACAATTTTTTTCATTGCATTACATCATTACTACTTCACATTTACATTCCTTAAGTTTCCCTTAATGAATTCATTCACTAACATCTTTACATTACTTATCCAGATTGAATTCCATTTCCTTTCTTTACTTTCACATTTTAGAACTAAGAGATAGGGTAAGAAAATAACATTTCATTTACAATCATATTCCATACTTTATATACTAAGTTCATTTCTCCTTCCTACACATTGAATAGCTATTCATTAAAAATTTCATTTTAACCTTAGCATAATAAACATTTTCTTCCATTGTAGCATAGGAGAGATAGGAAAGATCATTCAACACTACATTATACATTTACAACTTTAATCTTTCAAATAACAACCCTTGAAACAAGCCTAGAACTATCCCTCCCAATTACATTGCTTTTCTATTCAATTACATCTTTCTGATAATAGATCTCATAATAACAAGTACATGAAAGGCCCAAAGGCATTACAACATATCTTTTCATCTTTCCTTTCAAGAATACATAATACAAAATACAAATATCTGCATCAATACATAAATTTGAACGCATCCAAATCACGAACTACAAATAGGACCTCGAAAGATTTTTGCCACCCAACCATGTGGAACTGATGAGGTTGCACCCCCCATGCTAGGAGATAGAACCAAGATACTCACAAGGCCCTAAGAAATCTAAGGCTCAGAAGATAAAGAAATCCAAGACTCAAAAAGAACATAGAATATCATCATACCATAACATAGAGGTCAAGGTTCTAGGATACCACCTAAGTGAGTGTCATCACACAACCTATATATTGGGATCCTTCCTGGCAACCATGTAACCCTGGTCCCCCCTTTATGAATAGGGATCCATCCTGGCAGTTATCCCTAGTCCCGGTACTCCAATCAGATCTATGTGGCCATTATTATATTATCTTTCATTATCTTTTGAATCCCCTCTTCCCAGGTTAATTTTTCAGGTTATCACTTTTAACAAACCCACCCATAGGATCATCTGGCAACCACTTTAGGGTTCCAACACCTATGGTGAGCCACTGACTTAAGGTTCCTATCCCCTTACCCCACACACACACAAACCATGAAAACCTCAAGTAATCTCAACATGATCCATCTCATAGGTCTAGGGAACCCTCTGGTGCACTCAGGCCACCCGAACAAGTTCTGACCTTATATTATGGACTCTACAAAAAGCCAAGTATGAACAAAAGATTAAACTCAAAACCATGTATAGAAATTCACAACATAAAACTTCCCACATGCATTGACACAACATTCCATAGCTTATTTCAAAAATCTAGGAAAAAGTCTCATGTGCCTGAAATTTGGCTAAGTCTGAATTTTTAAGAAATCTCAAAATTAGAAATTGTATCTTAACTCCCATGAATTTGAAACCTATCCCAATCATCTCAGAAGGTACCTAAACCCTTTATACAAGTATAACTTAAAGTATAAGGAATTATACTTAAATGTTATACTTGTATAAAGCCTATTTTTCCTCGGTTGACACTAGTTGGTCGGTTAACACAGTCTAGGCCAGTTAACACTGGACTAGTCAGTTATCACTGCATTGGTCAGTTACTACTACATTGGTTGGTTAATACTACATTGGTTGGCTAATACTGCATTGATCTGTTGATACTGAGTTTGATCAATTAATACTGACTTGGTCAATTGACACTAAACTGACCTATCTCAGTTAACACTAAACCGATCTGGCTCAGTTAATACTAAACCAACCTAGCTCAGTTAACACTAAACCGACCAAAAAGCTATAGAATAAGACTATCAATTCTAGCTTGCGGGTAAAACTGGGAATTATGGGGACTATGGTTGCCTAATCTGAGCATGACCCATTTGAGATCTCCTAGTTTCCCTTTAGAAATGGCTCATCAATATATCCTATCTATCTAACAAATCTATTCTAGATCTAGACAAAGAAAGGTGGTGCACAAACTGACATGAACTAGTAAGGTTTGAAATAACAGTTCTAAATTCTGGAAGCACTCATGAACATTCTGGAAAGAAGGGAGATAAACAAGAGAATATTAAGGATCCTACAGACCAAATTAACCCAAATACAAGCATCAATTTCACATAGAAGTCTGCAAGAGGATAATAGTAAGGAAATGACTGCATTTCAATCCTACACCTTCATGACCCTTCCTATTTCCTACTAAACTTCCCTATTTAATTCAATAAAAGATAAACTCATCCTTCCACATGACCATAAGCAAAAACTATATAATCATACATAGTTTTATTATCATATCACATACAAACATATTCACACACAAAAAGGAAGAATTGGAGATTCTTCCTAGTTTAGACCCTACCTTGGGTCCTATGGAGAATCCTCTTCCCTTGACTAGATAATCTCTGCAAAGCTTCAATCCTTGAGTAGATATCCTTCTATAAATCTTCCTCTGGCAATCAACTCCCAACAATCCAAAAACTCTCAAACTCATATAAACTTTCGCTAAAAATTTCCAAAGAAATCAATTATAGACAACTCAAAAGAAAACAAATCTTCCAAAAATTAACATCCTCTCGCACACAAAAATCTTCAAATATTTATCCCCCAACTATGTGGTTGGAGGAGTTGCTTTACAGGAAGCAACTTCTCCAACTTCCATAGTTGGTTGGAGGAACAACCAAATAATCTCTTGTAAAGACTTAATCAAGGTTTTTAATAAATTTAATTAAAATATCTTTTAAACAAAAGCATAACAAGAATAATAGACAAGTACCTTGCAAGAAAAACACATAGCACAATAGGAAAACAAGTGGCCTAACTTCTAGGAGGTCTCAAGTTCAACTCCCTCCTAGATAGCCAATTTTACTACAAAGGCCATTTTCCTTTTATTATTATTTTTACTTTTTATTTAATACATTTATTAAATATACTTTATTTAACTCACTTTATTTTCTTATTATAAACACCATATCTTTAACACAATTAATGATAACATACAATTATTATTATTTATATAAGCATGGATATATGTGTGTGCACCCACATATACACAGACCTATATAAAATACAAACAATTATAACATAATTATTTATTATAAATATAAAATAGATTAATTCTAACTCATAACATAAACTCAAACCAACATCAAATCAAGTCCATAACATAAACCACATTCCACTTCCCAAATAGGATCACTTCCTAAATAGAATTCTAGGTCCATCGGTAACCTCGGGAGTAACTTGGTTAAATCTCCACACATCAACAATTCAAGGATTTTGAAGGCATGCTCAGACCTGTGTAGCTAGGTGGAGACGTTGCCTAGTACCTGCATCCTACATCACCAACTGATATGCATATACAAATATATAATTATAAACAGACAGTGGAAAACAAGGAGGGAGAGTGCGACATCCTGTGGATCTCCCGTGGGAGTAACTACGATTGCCCCTCCTCATCGTACACTCACATCAACCAGTGAACATTAAACTATAATAGGGTCAGTAGGGTTAGATCATAATAAAACATCATAACACAAATCAATGTAAAAAATTTTACTGATAGTTCATTTCTAGCCATTCATCATTAAATTATAACTCATTTAATATTTCCAAATAAACTGCAGTAACCAAATATATATGCTCAAATGTCTCATAAAATACTAACTAAATAATAATCATAGTCCATCATAAAATCCAAAGAGTCAAAGCAATAGTCCTGCTAGTCTAACATAGGAAGATGCTAGGGTGGGCATTACATCTAATTCCTTTTGAGTGTCCTCAATTACCTCATCATATTTTCTAGCCTTTATTTTTACTAGTCTGGCCTTTGTCCTCAGCAAGGGTTTCAATGCATTTATTATCCTCTATCTTTCTTATATAGAGACAGCAAGTAGCATGTCTTCTATAGCCTTGTTCCTTATATTTTCATCTTCCAACTGTGCCAACTGCCTTCTGATCTCTAACTTACTGTATAGCTCCTTTGGAATGCTTCCTTCAATCTCTAACAGATTTTTCTTAAAGATTAACATATATTCAATGATAGTATCTTCTATGATTGATTGATTCTCAGAATCATACCTCTCATAATACTTGTCCACTGTCTTCAATTTTCCATCTTTAATCACTCTTTTCTATAATAATTTGAGGTCTGGTTTCCACAAGATTTGTGGATCCTTTGGTGCTACTATTTATTATTCTTTCTTGGTTACCTTTTCTTCCTTTTTCTTCTTTTCCACTACTACCCCTTTTTCTTTTGGACTACCCTTCTTGGTTGATCTTTTAGATCTTCTAGGAATGTTTACAGGTTTAATTTTTGGTATTGTTTCCTCTTGTGTAACTAACAAGTCAACAATATCAACAGTAGGACTTACTATCTTTTCTACCTCTAAAGGAATAGGAGAATCAATGGCCATGCTTGAAGATGATTCCATCTTATTTCTTATGTTTATCAACTTCTCCTTAGTGATTCCTACCTTTGCAGTGATATCTTGAACAATTTTACTGATTTTTCTCTTTCTTGTCACCTTCTCTTGTTCTTCTTTGATCTTTCCTGACTTCTCTCTATAAGTTCCCCATCTTTCTTGAGTAGGGTCTAGTTCTACTGCTAGTACGTGCTCAACCTGCATAGTCAAGATTTAAGCATTGAATTCATACCCCATAGGGTAAAACCATTTCATTCTTGGTTCCATAGCCTCAAAAAAAACACAATCAGTTTCAACCATGAAACAGATAGTGTCCTCATACTTCTCAACAATGTTTTCAGGTAATCTATACATTTCCTTCATCTTCCTTTCTAAGATTTTGGTCATTGCAAATAGTTCACCATCAACCCAATTCTTATCTTTCCTTTTGTAACTCTCTAAAATCTGAATCCCAGTGGGTACATTATCCTTCCATGCCCTAGCATGCATGATAGGAAACTTGTGAATGATTTGAATGTACATATAGATTAATATTGACCCAAACCTAAATGCTTTAGCCTTATCTTTCTTTATCACCTTTACATTTTCAAGGAACTATTGTGCAAGTACTTCACAAATATTATATTTCTTATTTTCCTTCACAATTTTGTATGCCATCATGATGACTCTAGCTGATATAGAGTTTGGTCTGCTACTATAAAATAGTTTTTAGCCCAACAACATTGCTACCAGCCTAACATCTTGCTGAAATATGTCATTGACTATCATCATCCTCTTATCCCACTTGGAATGGGTTATGGTTTCTACCTATTTCCTTAGGTTCTTTTCTGCAACTTGAAGGGCTCCTTCATTATCAAGACCTATTATATCATGAATTATTTATGTACATATATTCACTAGTTATACTCCAATCCAAACAAACTGATCATGTATCCTACTGAGGATAATCTTGAACCATTCAGTCTCCGTGAATTCCATGAGTAGGGTTAGTTTAATGATAGATTGGTCTTGTAGGTGTTTTAACTCTTCTACCATAGATCCATCTACTTCTATCATAGAATCCAATTCACTATAAATGTTTAAATCTCCAATGATTTCATACTTGCAATGTATGGATGCCCTAATGTCTTCAATGTGCAATACACCTATGAGGGTTTGTGAAAATGATCCTTCTGAATTATCCTCACAAGACTTGAATGGATGTCTTGTAAAATTATACCTAGGTCTATCCATGACATCATAAACTATTGGTGCATCCATAACTTCTCAATGAGTATAGATCTAAATATCTTTAATGTGCTAAAATCTAGATCTCTACTTCACGCGATCACACAATCTCTCTACTAGATGACTTGAAATGCTTCACAATTTTGCTGTCCTTAGTCCTTGATCAACAAATAGTGTAGGAATGATATATTCCAAACCTTTTTATCCTTTGAAAGTTGAGTGAGTGTATTAAACACAAGTAGCTCAACTTCACATCCTATCCAGTCAACATAAAACTTGCTAATACAAAAAATGAATCTCCAAGTGTTGCACTTTCATCCACAGATTCCACAGTGTCTACACACACCATACCTAAGCTCATATGAGATTACTCCATATATACAAGAGTTAGATATATTATGTTCTCTGCATCCAATGCTCCCCTTAAGGCCATGTGTCCTTCTAGGTCGATGCCTCAAAGAACTCATCATGCGAAGACACAATATCATCTAGTGTCTCTCCCTGAACTGATGCCTTGTTTAAGACTTTTACCTTCCATATCTTGCCATCCTCCTTGTTCTCTAATTTATTGAAATGATTCTCAAACTCATTCATGTACTCATTAAGACTCTTACCACTATTACCAACATTATTTCTTATAACCACAAGAGGTGGTCCTCTTGGTCCACTTGATCTTCTCGGTCCTCTACTATTGTCCTCTCCATTGTATCTACAAAACTTTGCAATGTATCCAAGCTTGTTGCATTTGTAACATATAGGAGGTCTCCTTCTTCCCTAGTTTACTTGTATCTTGTAATATCTTGTAGTATGTCCAAAATTATTACATTTTTGACATGTGATCTTAGTTGTTGATTCTTCTCTGACATAGTCTTGCTTATACCTAGACTGATCTAGTTTTTTGCAATCTGCTTTCTTGTCTCCATAATCATAATAGTTAAAATAGTAGCTAGTAAAGGGTTTAGAGGTACCTTTACTTCTGCAATCTATTTTCATATGTACAACTTTGTTTCATCCAAAGCATCTACCTCTGAAAGGTCTAATATGTTCTTCATGAGCAGGTATTTCTTCATTCTTTGCATCATGTGTTTCTTCTTGAATTTTAGAACATTCTACTTCATTGATTCCAACTCCAGTCATGTCTCCTTTAGGTTTCTATCTTTCTCTTTGCTCATCAATTTTGTCACTGCTCATGTGCAACTTCTCAATGTATAATTTGGCTTGAGTGAGTTCACCTTTAATAATCTGATTATATCTCTCCAATTCCTGATAGTTATCTTTGTAATGCTCAAGTTGAGTCTTTATTTTCCCTATCTTCTCATTTTATTCTTTTAGTGACTCTTCAACTTTGTTACTTGCATCCTTTTCATGTTGATTATCTAGTTTTATCACCAAAAGATTGATTTTCTCTTTTTCTTGTTCCATCCCCTTGACTTGATTTGATGTATCATTGATTGATTCTTCACTGATTTTTTCCATAAGGTCTTATTTATGACATCTTGAGGTTTCAAGCCACTCCTTTAGTTTCTTGAGGAAACCTTCAGCTCTTCTCAATTTGAATTTCAATATACCATTCTCAACCTTCTCTTTGTCTAGATCTTCAAGCTCTGCATCAAAGTTTCTTGCAAACTTTTTGAATCCATTCTAATCTCCCTTAAGGTGTTAGGCTTTCTCTCCAAGGGCCAACAACTATGATACCAATTTTTAGGATTAGGTAATACTAAGAGGAGGGGTGAATCAATATTACTAAACTTTAATTTAAACTTCAACCAATTATAAATAAACCATAATAATTCTAAAATGAAAAGAACATTAAAACATAACACATAACTCATTACACCATGATTTGTTCTCGAGGAAGCTGTGGCCAAGGGGAAACCCCGGCAGAGATGGTACCCACAACTATGCACTAAAATATTATATCCTTGTTAGGAAATCTAGCTTTGTTAGGATCTAATTATTACATAGTACATTTCCTTGTTAGAGGAATACAAAAACCCTGTTAGGGGTGTACAAAACACCTGGTTAAAGGTGGTGAGAAAATTTCTCCTACAATCAAAAACTGTCACAAAGAGTTCTCCAAAATGTGAACAATACAAGAACTTATCTTTCTTAGATAGTTCTAGTTATAGCTTTGTCTATTACTTATCTTGCATCTTCTGTCTACTCTCAGATTTGCAACCTTGTTTTCATCATCACATCACATGCATATCTTCACTTCCACAAAATCATTCTATACTTATATAAAATATGCCATCCAGTCAGCTTCAAAAATACCATACAAAACCTAATGATTAATTATGTAAATAATAAGTATGATATCGGCGATCTTATATTACCCAAGTGTTGGCAATATACATCATTCACCTGACTTAGCATATTACCATATCCACTAACCTTACCTTAATCTTCGCAACTATTCATATGCCCTGTTATACTGATTCTCTTTCTTCCCATACCTTCAGATCAGTGAATCTCATTGATCCAATCACCAAAACTTATGCGCTCTTAACTAAAGCATATAAATATCCCAAAATAACTTCTACTAACTTTGTAGGCCATAATACCTCATACATTTCCATCGCTAACCAAAAATGTAACATTGTACCTTGTTACCCTGATTTTGGACTTAGTCATTTTTATGACTGTGACTCCAATAGAAAAACTATCTATATGCGATCACTCCAGCATAATTTTTTCCATGAATGACAACCCTCAAGTGATTCCTAGTGCCCGAAAATACCACTTGCCAGTAGGAAAACCTAACTAGCTGACCTAATTGATACTTTTAACATGTATAAAGGAGAGTATATTCTACAATGCAATGTGAGTAATGTGTATGAGACGTATACATGATTGTGCATGTGAGAATAGCTAAAGAGAAGAGGTATGAGTGGAATATATGATCATTCCTTATGTAATTCAATATAACTATAAAGGTAAGTAAGTTACTATTATTAAATTCAATCATTTGAACATTAAGTTCACTTCATTGTATTTAGACAGTGAGTCCTAAAGGTGGGTTGAACCTTCTCCTTGAAGCAATGTGCTTGAGAAGTGTGCATTTTGTTCTCATAAACTCCTAATAGGGTTGAAGGACCCTTTAACAAGGGTTTTATCCTTTAATATGGAATTTTGTACTAGATGTATTGTATCAGCTCCTAATAGGGCTAGGTTTCCTAACATGGACTTTTTTATACTAGTGCACTATCTTGTGGGTTCCAACCCCACCAGGGTTTCTACCTTAACAGGGTTTTCCTCAAGAACAAAAACTTTGTGTTATGGTATTGTTGACTTTCTTGTTCATCTTGTTTAGCACTATTATATTCTTAATTAATATCTAGTTTAGAATTTTAAAGTTTATAATTATAATAAACAACTGATTCACCCCCCTTCTAAGTTTTGTGGTGTGGATTTCTATTTCTAACAATCTCCATGCGTTATTTGAAAAATTTCTCAAAATGATGCAAAGTTGCATGTAAATGAGAAAAGATTAGAGATTTAGTTTTAAAAAGAAAGAAAACACATTCAAACAAGGCATGAGCCCAAGGATATCAGAATAAAACTAGTAAAAAAACTAGCTAGAAAGACCAACCAAAATCCATAGAGGAAAGAGGAACACCAAGAATGGAAAAAATGTGACTACATTTGATCCTCGCTTCATAATTAAACTTTATGTTTGATACCCTACGATGAAAAAAAAACTAAATGAGCAATAGATTAACCTATTAAAATGTGAAATTAAACCACCTAGGCATTTGTGTATGTGCAATGAGGTTAATCCTTCCCTTCCTAAGATGATGAAATGGTTTCTATTCATTTGCTAGATTATGTAGGTAAGAAATATTCCATATCCAACCGAATAGAGACTCACTACTAGTCAAGCATACATAGCCCCAATGAGGTTATCTCCTTGACATTTGTTAATATTACTCTATTTCTAGGCACACATCCATTTCCCTAGTAGAGTTGTTGGGTATGTGCAAGATCATGGTATGCCAAACTAGGCCCTTAAGTGGCATTGAAAACTCATAAAATCAGGTTTAGGCAAGTTGACATAAAAATTTGAACAAGTTATAAATATTATATCAAAAATATGTAACAAGAGAATCTGTAGAAAATTGAATTTATTTTCTAAGATACTAGGCCTTTTTTGAAAAATAATTATTCTATATGTTGAAAATTTTAAATTTCAATGTAGTAGTATGAAAATTTCAAGAAACAAATAAGAAGTAGGTGTATGTCTAACCACCTTAAACACAATAAAATGATAAAAAAAAATTTGCAAGATTCTAGATATAAGTAGTAGACTCATGTCCAAATGTGACAAACATTTTTTTTGTAATTTTTTCCAAGTAAATAATTAATTATGATTTTTCTTCTACAACTTTTCCAGAATATAAAAACTCTCATATCTAACCACGTTACTTTAGTCTAAACTTTATCAAATTGAAAACTTTTTAAATTTTTGTTGTAGTAGGAAAAGCATAGAATGTGCCACATGTTTTGGATTTCAAAAATGTTATATAGTTTGAAAGTTATAGCTATTTTTCAATAAGTCTATCAATCAGGACTAAAAAGATAACAAGTAGATGTATGCCTAACCACATTATACAAAATCAAATGATAATATTTTTTTTATAAGATTCTAAATAAAAGTATTAGACTCGTGTCTAGATGTGATGTATATTTTTTAAATTTTTTTCCAAGTAAATAATTAATTATGATTTTTCTTCTACAAATTTTTCTAAATATAAAAACTCTCATGTCTGACCACCTTAACTTAGTCTAAAATTCATCAAATTGAAAGAATTGTTTATTATTATTGTACTAGGTGAAGCATAGAATGTAATGTATATTTCAGATTTTAAAAATGTTATATTGTTTGAAAGTTATAGTTGTTTTTCAAAGAGTCTATCAATCAAGACTTCTTTTTCACATTGCCACTTTTTGGCATACCATGATCCTGCACTTACCCTAGCACTAACATGACCTAATTTTGCATTTTACATTTTTATGTTTAATTTTTTCAATTTATTCAAATTTTCACTCTTTGGCTTTAGTATGTGATAAACTACAAATGATTGAATATCTTGAAGGAAAATTTGACAATGAAATGGATAATTGAAAGACAGTGATTGATGATCATCGAGCTAGTAAAGTGTATGTAAGACAATTAAATCAGTTAATGTATTGTCATTGATGTCAACTAGTTTTGACTATACTTATCATGATGGTTACAAACATCTTAAGAAGGAAAAATGGTAAAGGAAAGAGATATCTACATGAAGATGAGATGGATGAGAAAGATATGGATATAGTATACATTGGGTAACTTATTAATGAGTCTATGGCATTATGTTGATGACTTGATTGTATTACATGAATCTATTATGTATTGAAGATCAGGACTGAGAAAGTTTATGTGGTCCGTAAATGAAGATGTTTGTATACACCAAGCAAGTGTAGTGTATACCGAGTATAGTATTAACCGAGTTAGTTCTCACCAACGCATTCTAATATTGACCGAGTGAAAGAAATAAATGGAGTTTGTAACAGCCGACTAAAGGTGCTAAGCTAGACAATTGATTATGATTCTAAGGTAAAAGATAATGTTTTTTATGATGATCAAATGGCTAAAAAAATTCAAGGATGATCAGATGAAGGAGAATAAAATGTGTTATTAACACAACTTTTGAGAAAGGTTAAAGTGTTAAAAATGAACGGTGAAGATTAAGAGGAAAAATGTATGGATGGAAAGAAAATGGTTTATGATGTCTATATAAGGAGACATGCGATTCATAATTGAGTCTGGAGATTGTTGATTTTGCAGGAGAATTCATGTGAAAATATTATTTTCATGCAACACTGATCAAACTGGTTGAAGATAAAACTGAGAAAAACTGTAGACAACACCGAGCATCAGAGAAAGAATATACCAAGCAGAATAGAGTTGGAGGAAATGAAGATGTTGAATTGATTATTGATCAGAGGTATTTTTGAGCTTAGCATAGATTTGAAAATATGCAAATCAAAGTTGTATTTGAATCAGATCATTACTATATCAGTTTAACCATTGCTACACATAAATATCTTAACTGAGTGGGACTTAACAATCTTTATATTTAAATAAGACATTCAATGAATGTTGATTGTTTTATTCTTGACCCCATAGTGAATGTCTAGTCAAAGGAGAACTGTTAGTGATAAATCCTCTAACCAAGTCACACCTCACAATGTGTTTTGTAACCTTTAATAGTGTTGGCTCCTAACTGAGCTCACTTCAGAAGAGTGAATTATTTTGGGTTACTAGTCCCAGGTGGTTTTTCCCCTAACATGGTTTCCACATTAAAAATCTATGTGTTATATGTGTATAGAAGTGTTGAATTTTTATTTTAATTAAAACATTTCTATAACTAGATACATTAGTAAATGCGGTATTTAATTTAATAGTAGGGTTTGTACAAGATCATGAGGGGACAAAAAGTGGCGATGTAAAAAAATCAACTTTTCACTTGTCCAAAAGCGCATGAAAATGTATGTTGACTTTTTAGTAGGCATGGGTGTTAGTACACCTGGGCAAACCTGACACCAAAGCACAAGCCTAATCGGGTACCTGATTTGAAATTAGGTACATGATTTGAAATTGAGTACCCAATTTTAAATCGGGTACTCGATATCTCCCAGTTGAAAAAATGGCAGGAGTAAATGAAAAAATTGAACTTTTATATATAATGTTTAAATATGTATTATATATATAATTATATATTAATTTATATATTTTATATTATAATATCTTAGGGGTTTTAAATTGTATGTCATAAATATTTTATATTATAATATTTTATAAATTAATATATATTTTTTATATATTAATATGTATTGTATATAATTATATTTAACGTTTATATTATATAAATATACGTACAAATTATATATATATAACGTTTAAAGGGTATTAAGGGGTATTATGTAAATATTTTAATATATATTTTATCTTAAAATATTTTATATTATAATATCTTAGAATATTTAAATTGTATGTCATATATTTTATAGTATTTTATTTTATAGTATGTCATATTTTATTTTATATTTTATAGTATAATATTTTATTTTATATATTAATCTGTATTGTATATAAATATATTTAATGGACTTATATTATATTTATATGTACAAATTATATATATATATATATATATATATATATATATATATATATATATATATATATATATATATATATATATATATATATATATATATATATATATATATATATATATATATATATATATATATATATATATATATATATATATATATATAAACTTTATAGATCATAATATTTAAATTGTATGTTGAAAGGGGTTATCGAGACTTCTTAGGGGTCCTAGTATGCCTTATAATGCGTTAGGACCCCTAGGAAGTCCCCATGACCCCTTTTGAAACATTGGAATGCTTGAGTGTGTCTAAAGAGGTCAGACACACTCAAGCATTCCAATATTTCAAAAGGGGTCATGGGGACTTCCTAGGGGTCCTAACGCATTATAAGGTGTACTAGGAACACCAGAAAGTCCCCATGACCTCTTTTGACACATTGGAACCCTCAAGTGTGTCCAAAAGGGTTGTAGGACCCCTTCAGACACACTTGAGGGTTGAAATGTGTCAAAATGGGTCATGGAGAATTTGTAGGGGTCCTAGTATGCCTTATCATGCATTAGGACCCCTAGGAAGTCCCCATGACTCCTTTGGACACATTAGAACCCTCAAGTGTGTCCTAAGAGGTTGTAGGACCCCTTTGGACAAACTTGAGGGTTCAAATATGTCAAAATGGTTCATGGGGACTTCCTAGGGGTCCTAGTACGCCTTATAATGTGTTAGGACCCCTAGGAAGTCCCCATGACCCCTTTTAACACATTGGAATGCTCGAGTGTGTCCGAAGGGGTGGTAGCACTCGAGCATTCCAATATGTCAAAAGGGGTCATGGGGACTTCTTAGGGGTCCTAATGTGTGATAAGGCATACTAGGACCCCTAGGAAGTCCCCATGACACCTTTTGACACATTAGAACCCTCAAGTGTGTCCCAAGGGGTGGACCCCTAAAAAGTCCCCATGACTCCTTTTGACACATTTGAACCCTAAAGTGTGTCTGAAGGGGTCATACGACCCCTTGGAAAACACTTGAGGGTTCTAATGTGTTAAACAGAGTCATGGGAACTTCCTAGGGGTCATAACACATGATAAGGTGTACTAGGACCCCTAGGAAGTCTGCATGACCCTTTTTGACACATTAGAACCCTTAAGTGTGTCCTAAGGGGTGGACCCCGAAGAAGTCCCCATGACCCCTTTTGACACATTAGAACCATCAAGTGTGTCCTAAGGGGTCCTACAACCCCTTAGGACACACTTGAGGTTTCTAATGTGTCAAAAGGGGTCATGGGGACTTCCTAGAAGTCTTAGCGCATGATAAGGCATACTAGGACCCCTAAGAAGTCCTCATGACCCCTTTTGAATCATTTGAATGCACAAATATGTCCAAAGGGGTTGTAGGACCCCTTAGAACACACTTGAGCATTCCAATGTGTCAATAGGGGTCATGGGCACTTTCTAGGGGTCCTAACACGTGATAAGGCATACTAGTACCCCTAGGAAGTCCCAATGACCCCTTTTGACATATTAGAACTCTCAAGTGTGTCATAAGGAGTCATATGACCCCTTGGGACACATGTGAGTGTTGAAATGTGTTAAAAGGGGTCATGAAGACTTCCTAGGGGTCATAATGCATGATAATGTGTACTAGGACCTCTAGGAAGTCCCCATGACCCCTTTCGACACATTAGAACTCTCAAGTGTGTCCTAAGTGGTCATACCTTAGGACACACTTTAGAGTTCTAATGTGTCGAAAGGGGTCATGGGGACTATCTAGGGGTCCTAGTATGCCTTATCACACGTTATGACCCCTAGGAAGTCTTCATGACCCCTTTTGACACATTTCAACACTTAAATGTTTCCCAGGGGGTCGTATAACCCCTTATGACACACTTGAGAGTTATAATATGTCAAAAGGGGTCATGAGGACTTCCTAGGGGTCCTAACACGTGATAAGGCATACTAGGACCACTAGGAAGTCCCCATGACCTGTTTTGACACATGAAAACACTCAAATATGTCTCAAGGGGTCGTATGACCCCTTAGGACACACTTGAGTGTTCTAATGTGTCAAAAGGGGTCATGGGCACTTCCTAGGGGTCGTAGTACACCTTATCACATGTTAGAACCCTTAGGAAGTCATGATGACCTCTTTTGACACATTTCAACACTCAAGTGTGTCCCAAGGGCTCATAGGACCCCTTAGTCCACACTTGAGAGTTGTAATATGTTGAAAGGGGTCATGGGGACCTCCTAAGGGTCCTAACGCATGATAAGGCATACTAGGACCCCTAGGAAGTCCTCGTGACCTCTTTTCACACATTTCAACACTCAAGTGTGTCCCAAGGGGTTGTATAATCTCTTAAGATATAATTGAGTGTTTTCATGTGTCAAAAGGGGTCATGGGGACTTCCTAGGGGTCCTAGTATGCCTTATCATGTGTTAGGACCCCTACGAAGTACCGATGACCCTTTTTGATAAATTTAAACACTCAAGTATGTCCCAAGGGTTCGTATGACACCTTAGGACACACTTGAGTGTTGAAATGTGTAAAAATGGGTCATGGGGACTTCCTAGGGGTCCTAGTATGACTTATCACACATTCGGACCCCTACGATGTCCCCATGACCCCTTTTGACACATTAGAACTCTTAAGTGTGTCCTAAGGGATCATACGACCCCTTGGTACACACTTGAGTGTTTTCATGTGTCAAAAGGGTTCATCAGGACTTCCTAGGGGTCCTAGTATGCCTTATCATGTGTTACAACCCCTAGAAAGTCCCCATGACCCCTTTTGACATATTATAACTCTCAAGTGTGTCATAAGAGGTCATACGACCCCTTCGAAAAAACTTGAGTGTTGAAATTGTCAAAAGGGGTCATGAAGACTTCCTAGGGGTCCTAACATGTGATAAGGCATACTAGGACCCTTAAGAAGTCCCCAAGAACCCTTTTGACACACTAGAACTCTCAATTGTGTCCCGAGGTGTCATACAACCCTTTGAGACACACTTGAGTGTTGAAATGTGTCAAAAGGGGTCATTGGTACTTCCTAGGAGTCCTAACACCTGATAAGGCATACAAGGACCCCTAGGAAGTACCCATGACCCATTTTGACACATGAGAACACTCAAGTGTGTCCTAAGAGATTATACAACCCCTTGGGACACACTTTAGTATTGAAATATGTCAAAAGAGGTCATGGGGACTTCATAGGGATCCTAGTATGCCTTATCATGCATTAGGACCCCTAGGAAGTCCCCATGACCCCTTTTGACACATTATAACTCTCAAGTGTGTCCTAATGGATCATACGACCTCTTGGGACACTTGAGTGTTGAAATGTGTCAAAAGGGGTCATCGGGACTTCCTAAGGGTCCTAACGCATGATAAGGTGTACTAGGATCCCTAGGAAGTGCCCATGACCCCTTTCAACACATTAGAACACTCAAGTGTGTCCTAAGGTGTCATATGACCCCTTGGGACACACTTGAGTGTTGAAATATGTCAAAAGTGGTCATGGGGACCTCCTAGGGGTCCTAGTATGCCTGATCACATGTTAGGACCCCTATGAAGTTCCCATGACCCCTTTTGACACATTTCAACACTCAAGTTTGTCCCAAGGGGTCATCTGACCCCTTAGGACATGCTTGAGTGTTTTCATGTGTCAAAAGGGGTCATGTGCACTTCTTAGGGGTCCTAGTACACCTTATCACATGTTAGGACCCCTATGAAGTATTGATTATCCCTTTTGACATATTTCAACACTCAAGTGTGTCCCAAGGAGTCATATGACCCCTTAGGACATGCTTGAGAGTTCTAATGTGTCAAAAGGGGTCATGGGGACTTCCTAGGGGTCCTAGTATGTCTTATCATGTGTTAGGACCCTTAGGAAGTCTTCATGACTCCTTTTGACACATTTCAACACTCAAGTGTGTCCCAAGGGGTTGTATGACCCCTTATGACACACTTGAGAGTTATAATATGTCAAAAGGGGTCATGGGGAGTTCCTAGGGGTCCTAACATGTGACAATGCATACTAGGACCCCTAGGAAGTCCCCGTGGCCCCTTTTGACACATTTCAACACTCAAGTGTGTCCCAAGGGGTCGTATGACACATTAGGAAACACTTGAGTGTTCTAATGTGTTGAAAGGGGTCATGGGCACTTCCTAGGGGTCCTAGTACACCTTATCACATGTTATGACCCCTAAGAAGTCCTGATGACCACTTTTGACACATTTCAACAATCAAGTGTGTCCCAAGAGGTCGTATCACTCATTAGGACACACTTAAGAGTTCTAATGTGTCGAAAGGGGTCATGGGAACTTCTTAGGGGTCCTAATGCATGATAAGGCATAATAGGACCCCTAGGAAGTGCCCATGACCCCTTACGACACATTAGAACACTCAAGTGTGTCTGAAGGGGTCATACAACCCCTTGGAACACACTTGAGTGTTGAAATGTGTCAAAAGGGGCCATGAGGACTTCCTAGGGGTCCTAGTATGCCTTATCATGTGTTAGGACCCCTAGGAAGTCCCCATAACCTTTTTTGACATATTAGAACTCTCAAGTGTGTCATAAGGGGTCATATGACCCCTTGGGATACATTTGAGTGTTGAAATGTGTTGAAAGGGATCATTAAGACTTCCTAGGGGTCCTAACATGTGATAAGGCATACTAGGACCCCTAGGAAGTGCCCATGACCCCTTTCGACACATTAGAACACTCAAGTGTGTCATAAGGGGTCATACAACCCCTTGGGAAACACTTGAGTGTTGAAATGTGTCAAAAGGGGTCATGGGGACTTCCTAGGGGTCCTAGTATGCCTTATCACGTGTTAGGACCCCTAAGAAGTCCCCATGAGCCCTTTTGACACATTAGAACTCTCAAGTGTGTAATAAGGGGTCATACAACCCCTTGGGACACACTTGAGTGTTGAAATGTGTCAAAAGGATTCATCAAGACTTCCTAGGGGTCCTAATGTGTGATATGGCATACTAGGACCCGTAGGAAGTCCCGCTGACCCCTTTCAACACATGAGAACACTCAAGTGTGTCCTAAGGGGTCATACGGCCCCTTAGGAAAAACTTAAGTGTTGAAATGTGTCAAAAGGGATCATGGGGACTTCCTAGGGGTCCTAACATGTGATAAGGCATACTAGGACCCCTATGAAGTCCCCATGAGCCTTTTTGACACATTTCAATACTAAAGTGTGCCCCAAGGGGTCGTACGACCCCTTGGGACACAATTGAGTACTCTAATGTGTTGTCAAGGGTTGCACCAGGACCTAAGGGGTCCTAGTACACTTTCTCAAGCCTTAGGACCCATGGAAACCCTCTATGACCCCTTTGGAAACCTTTTGGATGGCTTATATTAGTGTAATTAACCTATGTATTAAGATGTCCTATATAATATATATATTATATATATACTATACTTGATTTTATTATATATACAACAATATTTTATAAATAATATATAATACATATCATATATATATATATATATATATATTAATATTTATATTATAATATAAAATATATATTACACACAATTTAAATATGAAGATATCATGTGATATATTGTAAAATACATATTAATATATAATACATATAAAATAATATATAATATATGATGTATAATGTAACATTTAATATTAATATATATTATATAATATTTAATGTAAAATGTATATTATATAATATTTAATATATAATAGATATTATGTAATATTTAATATATATAATATATAATCTAATATATAATTTTTGATATATAATATATTGAAGTATGGAGAAATTGGAGGGAGAAAGGGGTTGGAAATAAATTAAGAGGGAGAAAGGGGGGGGAAAATTTAAAATTCAAAATTTTGCCAGGATTTTCAGGTACCCGATTAGGCTCAGTATTGCTTTGTGCACCAAACCTACTTGGTCAACTCTTTAAATGTCACAAAAATGTGTTTTTCCCCTATTTCTTTGAGTTCCAGACTTCGACCATGTAGCTGACAATTTTTTTTTCACCCAAATTTGATGAAATGAAAACGGTATTTTAAGGATATTATCATCTTTCTATCAATATAATTGCTGTCAAATTTTGAATTCGGTAAGTAATTATTAGTTATTTTCTAATTGAGTTACCTCTAAAGTGTTGATTTATATATTGATTGAAAAATGACTATAACTTTCAGACGGTATAACATTTGTGAAATCCAAAAAATGCGTCACATTCTATGCTTCACCTACTATAAGGAATTTTTTATTTTTTTTAATTTTGTAAATTTTTGAATGAGTTAAGTTGGTCAGACACATGAGTTTTTTAATTCTGAAAACGTTGTAGCAAAAAATTCATAATTAATTTTTTTTTGGAATAAAGTTACAAAAAAATATGTCACATCCAAGAATGAATCTAGTACTTATATATAAAATCTTATAAAAAAATATTATCATTTGATTATGATTAAGGTGGTCAGACATACACCTACTTATTTTTTTCTTGAAATTTTTGTACTGCTGTATTGAAATTTATACTTTTCACCAATTATATTAATTTTTTTTTAGAAAAGGCCTAGTATTTTAGAAACTACATTCAATTTCCTATAGATTCTATTCTTACAACTTTTTTGTATTAGGTTGATAGCTAGTTCAAATTTTCACGTCAAGTTGACTAACCCTGATTTGCTAATTTTTCATTGCCACTTAAGGGCATAGTTTGGCCCCTCATGATCTTGCACATACCCAATAATCGGTATATAAATAAAAAGGCACAATTGATATTTTACTAAGTTGATTATTTGATTTGAATATTTTTTTTTATATACATATGGGAGTAATTAGGACTGTAGGATAACTGGACTTAACTGATTCACCCCCTCCCCCTCTTAGTTATCTAACAGTATGCAGTGAATTCCCATGACATCATCCTTCAAAGTTGGTTGTCAACTTGGTAGTAGAAATTTTTGATTTTTCACCTAGTGAATAGAGGAATGACACCTGAGAATCATCAATAGAGTTATTTAGGATGGAAGCATGTGAAATATAGTTATATATCACTAATTTTCATGAAATGATAGACATTAATACTAAAATGTGATGAAACATGTGTTAGTATGAAAAGATATAAAAAATGATCTTTCATTTTAACCCTAGGGTAAATGTAGTTACCCTTTTTTGGTGTTTGAGGGGTATGAATTTCCTGCATTAGTACTATCAATAACTAAAACTGGGCTTGTAGTTCAAGAAATTGACAGATTGAAACCAATAGAAAAAAATAAAATTAGTCTCACAAGTTGATGTGATATTCTCTCTTAATGTGGAGTAAATCCAAAATGTTTGTGGACTTTGCCAATTTCTCTATAAAAAGGGAAACACATTCAAAAGGTGGCACAACATTTTGCAAACCTTGAGAGCTAAGAGTGAAGGATTTATCTAGTTTAGACTAATGATGCAGGAGCATCTAAGAATCAAGGTTCTTGACTCAGATGTGAGTTTTGGTTGAGATTTACTTCGAAGGGTCATAAGTTTTGACTCGGATGTGGGTTTTGGCTGAAATTTTACAGGCAGTTGCGTGAGGAGTTATTTGGTTTGTCGATTGAGCTTTGCTCGATAGGTGGCCATTTTGACATTTTTTTGAGAGCTTGAAATATCATCTTGGCCTTCGAATTTGACTTCTAGTATTTTTTTCTTGTTTTTTAGAAAGTTGTTTTTGTAATAAATCCAAAATCATGTTCTTGATTTCGTAGATTAATTCGCAATTCATCTTGCCTTAATTGGGGGCATCTTTTGGGAAAAATCAGGATTCGTAGGATGGGTTTTGAAAATTATAAAAAATGGAAAATTTTGATTTTCTCAAAATTTTGCCAAATATGGTAATTTTTTAGAATTGTAATAAGTAGTTGTTTTCTTTCATTGTAGAGGCAGAGTAGAGTTAGAGGAGTTTAATGAAGAATTTGGCATTCTAAAATTTCTGTGTTCTGTGTTTTTTTTTCTAAGTTATTGTTTGAAGGGTTTGGGCTACATCATTTGGTATCAGAGTAGGAAGATGGGTGGAAGAGGAAGAGGAGGTGTCACACTAATGCAAAGATTCATGATAGATATGTAGAGGTAGATTGAATGACTCAATGAGAGACTAGATAATCAAGGAATACATAGAGGGGATGAATCTGATGAAGAGGGAAACCGAAGAGGTGTTGACCAAAATAAAGAAAATATAGGAGAAAGGCTGGAAGAAATGAGCTATGAAGATAGAGTTCTTAGGGCTTTAGAAGGAAGAAGTGAAGCAATCAAGATGGACATTTCAGACTATGCTGGTAGTCTTAAGCAAGAAGAACTAATAGATTGGCTAAACAAGATGGGAAATTTTTTTGAATGGAAGTCTATGACAGAAGAAAAGAAGATGAGGTTTGCACACACAAAGTTAAAGGGACGTGCAATGATCTAGTGGGATCATCTCCAAAAGGAATGAACAAAGAAAGGAAAGGATAAAATCAAGACATGGAGCAAAATGAAGAAAAAGTTGAGAGAAAAATTATTACCTGTGGATTATGCTCAAACACTCTTCCAAAGGTTTCAAAATTTGAAATAGAATTTGTCTTCTATGCAAGATTATACAAATGAGTTTTATAAGTTGTCCATCCATATAGAAAATCAAGAAAGTAATGAATAGATGGGTATGTGAATGGTTTGAAATACACTATTCAGGATGAGCTAAGCATGCATCAGATCAAATGCATGGAGGATGCCTATCAGTTGGCTCTCAATGCTGAAGAAAAACAAAATAGGCAGTACAATCAAAGAAATAGAGGAGGACAAAGGGGTACATCAACTCCATATCGAGGAGGCTCAAGTTCTAGTCAAGGAGGTGAGAAGCAAGAATAATCGTGTCAGACTCCATCAAACCAAAAAAAGAGGAAGGGGATTTCAACGTGGTAGAGGCTATGGTAATGGAAGAGGATGGGAAGGCCAAAGAAGACCATTCACTTTTTTTAGATGTGGAGAAGAAGGACATAGGACCTTCAAGTGTTCCAATTTTAACATGCAAGATGGAAATCAAGGAGGACCATCCAGAGTTAACCTAGCCTGGGTTGACAATGAGGGATCTGAACAAGAAGTGTCTCTAGATATCGGATAAAGTCTCATGATGAGGAGGACAATGATTATTCCTGCAAAGGTGGAGGTAGACGAGAAAGGCATTGATGATTCATGGATCAGAACCAACATATTCCAAACAAGGTGTACCTCAGGTGGAAAGGTCTGTCAAGTAATTGTTGATGGAGGAAGCTGTGAGAACATGGTTTCTAAAGAAATGGTGGAGAAACTTAATCTCCATTGTGAAAAGCACCCTCATCCCTATCGGATTGCATGGTTCAAAAAGGGTAATGAAGTTACAGTAGATAAGAGGTGCCTTGTTAAATTTTCCATAGGAAAGGTCTACAAAGATGAGTTGTGCTATGATGTGATTCCAATGGATGCATGCCATGTCCCCTTAGGCAGGCCTTGGTAGTATGATAGAAAGGTTATTCATAATGGGGAAAGGAATACTTACACCTTCTGGAAGGATGGATCTAAGGTGGTCTTGTTACCTCATAGGGATGATGGAAAAGCTGAAAGTTTGTTGTCTGAAAATGAACTTGTCAAGGAGATGAAAGTAACAGGGTGTTGTTATGCATTAGTAGTGCAAAAGGGGAAGGAGGAAGACTTGATGATACCTCCAGAAGAAGCTACAGTGTTGAAAGAATATTCAGATGTCATTCCAGAGGAACTACCAAATGGGCTCCCCCCAAAATGAAATATCCAACATCATATTGATCTTATTCCGAGAGCAAGTTTCCCTAATCAAGCATCTTATAAAATTAGTCTGACACAACATGCAGAACTAAACAAATAGGTAACTGAGCTCATACATAAAGCTTTAGTTTAGGAAAGCATGAGCCCTTGTGTTGTCCCAACATTATTAACCCCAAAGAAAGATGGAACATGGAGGATGTGCACAGACAGATGAGCAATCAATAGGATAACCATCAGGTATCATTTTCCTATCCCTCATTTGGATGATATGATGGATGTTCTTGTTGGAGCAACATATTTCACTAAGATTGATCTACGAAGTGGGTACCACTAGATCTGCATCTGAGAAGGGGATGAATGGAAAACCACTTTCAAAACCAGGGATGGTTTGTATGAATGGAAGGTTATGCCTTTTGGCTTATCAAAGGCACCTAGTACTTTTATGAGACTCATGAATACTATGTTGCATCCTTACATTGGAAAGTTTGTAGTAGTTTATTTTGATGATATACTAATTTTTAGTAAGGGAAGGGAAGAACATCTGCAGAACTTGAGGATCATATTGGGGGTATTAAGAAGAGAGAAACTCTATGCTAATATGAAGAAGTGTAGGTTCATGCAAGCAAGCTTGGTTTTTTTGGGATTTGTCATTTCTATAGATGGTGTCAAGATGGACCCAGAGAAAGTTCAAGCCATTCTTGAATAGTGTAGTCCATGTAGTATCACCGAGGTGAGAAGTTTTCATGGCTTGACTACTTTCTATAGAAAGTTCATTCATAATTTCACCAGCATTGTAGCACCTCTGACAGACTGCACTAAGGGTCACGAGTTTTCATGGACCAAAAAGGTTGTAGAGAGTTTCCAGTATCTAAAGAAGAAGGTCACTGAAGATCCTATATTGGCTCTACCAAATTTTGATAAAGTGTTTGAAGTGGACTGTGATGCCTCGCATGTTGGCATTAGTGTTGTACTCAGTAAAGAAGGTAGGGACATTGCCTTTTTTAGTGAAAAATTGAATGATGTGCGAAAGAAATATTCTACATATGATATAGAGTTCCATGCCATTGTGCAAGATTTGAGACATTGGAAGCATTATATAGTACCCAAAGAATTTGTGTTGTTTACAGACCATATTGCTCTAAAATACTAGAACACACAAAAGAAATTGAACACTAGACAAGCAAAATGGGTCTCTTTCCTACAAGGGTTTACTTTTGTTCTGAAGCATAAATTTGGGAACAGAATCAAGTTGCAAATGCCTTGAGTAGGTGAGTTGTTCTTATGACCATCATGGAAATAGAAGTAATTGGATTTGATGCAATCAAAGACTTGTATGAATCTAATAGTGACTTTTGGGAGGTTTTTGATAAATTGAAGAATCCTATACCTGGTGTAATACCCCAAAATTGACACCTATCAATTTCAATCAATTTTGGTGCATTCCTCAAATTTCTACATCTTAAAAGTCATACTTTGCTAGGCAATTTTCTCTCTCCTACCTGACTTTACTTGACTTGATGTCCATTGCAAAAACCCTAAATTGCATTAATCAAATATTAAAATTAATTCCTAAAGTCTTCAACTTTTATTAGCTAAATTACCCCTATGATAAATTAATTTAATTCTAATGTCCTAAATGCTTTAAATTAAATTAAACTCACCCCATTTGGCTAATATACATAAAAAGGAATTAATTAATTGCTTGATTATTTGAATGGACACTCTTATTTGAATTAATAATTCAAGATATTTGAAAGGTCCCCTATGTGGCAATATCCATTCTTTTAATTAAGTAATTCATGTCTTTTTGTCTCAAATGGGAATGAAGAGTTAGGAGTTTCAAATCAAGAACCTCTTCATTCTCTCCCCAGCTTGTCTATTTAATGAACCTCATTTTTCATTCGAAAGAGAGCAATTTTTTAGAGTAACTAAACTATAGCATTTTTTTTGTCTCAATTCTATTTTTTCAAAGCTTTCATTGCATATTTTAGATTAATCTCATTTAGTTTAATATTGCATCTTCATTATAATTAGTTTTCTTATTTTCTCTTAGTTTAATCTTCATATTTCTTTCAAGTTCTTTAGAGTAAATCTGCACTTCATATTTCTTTCAAAGCTATTTAGATTAATATCATATTCCCTTCAAATCATTTTAGACTAAATTGCACTCATTCTAGATTAATTTCAATTTTATTGTCTTCATAGCTTTTAAATCCTCCATTGTAGTACTAGTCTTATGGTTGTTGGCTCTCATTCTGAGAGTAATTAAACACCCTATCTACATAGGAGGCAATAGGTCACTTCACTATGAATTTTGAATTGAGTAATTCACACTCTCTCTCATAATTCAATCATGTGAGTAATGATCATGTTGTGTGTGTAGTTCGATTAGAGGTTCACGTTCAACCACATACATTTTGGTGCCCACCCTGGGGCAGAAAAATTGATTTCTGGCCTCATCAAGCTAAAACTTTTTTTTGAATTTTGCAATCTATCATATGTTTGTACTTCTTTATGTACGAAAGTTCGCACAAGATTTTTGAGTGTACTGTGCGAAGTTTTTCTCCCTGTAGCACTTTCTCGCATGACATTGTACTATCTCACTCCAGACCCTACACTTTCTAGCGCACTGTGGAGTACTTCCTCATGCAAGACCTAGTCTCAATTTTTTAAAATTTTCCAGTTCTATGAAATTTCGTGCACTGTTTCTGACATTACTTTCTGCTGTTGATTTCATATTTCTAGTTTTCTATCATAGCGTAACTGTTTTGTGCAGGATGTTTGTCGAAGGACATGAAACATGTTAATGGTTTGATTGAAGGCCAATAGTTGAAGACTTGCTAAAATGTTGTGTTTGTTTCTTGCTTTCATTCACATAGTCTAATTAGGGCTCCATTAAAATTTCTTATGAATTTTGATAGTGGGCTAGGGAATTTGGCTCTTCATTACATGGAGGTGATGACCATGAATGAACCTAAAAACCCAATGATCCTACTGATATGAAAAATTCTTGGGGAATTGGAGAAAGGTAGTGAATCTTTAGCACTTCTATTTGCCAGGGGATTATGCTCTTCTCTCTTTGAGAGAACCAGAAACCCAAAATCATGTGGATTTGGTGGAGTGAAACTAACTCGGTGATGAATCTATTTTGCATGTTTGGGTGAAGTAATGAGGTAGAGAAGTATGCTCTTCTCTCTTTGAGAGAAATAGAAAATCAAACCCTCAGATCTAAGCCAAGTTGTGTCACCTTTAGAGCGCCTACCGAAAGTTGAACCTCTGGGAATGACCCAAGTGAGTATGCATCTATTGTCGATGATTCCACCTCACTATAATAAAGAATGCTTTGTTGAGTCTAAAGAATCCAAAACCATGTTAACTTCCTTCTCATGATTTTGACTATCATCTTGAGAAGGCCTTGTCTGTTGTACTGAGCGGCGTCACTCCTAGCCCTGCTTGCGGGGATGTACGACTTTCAAGTGTTGGTGTGGCTACAAGGCCCTAGCCCTATATCAGGGGCACTGAAGGTTACTATGAATGAAAGCCTACTAAGAACTCTCCCTAGTTAGTTGCCTACTCAGTTCACCTCTGAAAGGAGTCATAATCTTTGTGTAGGGAGGGGGAAGAATCTCTCTCATAGATTACCATCATAGGCATACATCTAGACACATGAAGGTGGTTGTGACACTAGCCCCTACTACAAGGGTAACCTATGAACGTACTGTTGCCCAAAATTTCCTATTTTGCAAATTTGGCCAAGTTTCTAAGGTCTCTATTTTTATCCCACCCTACTGCAACTTGTTTTCATTTTGCGAAGTAGATCCTCAAAGTTTCATGGCTTGTGATCTAAACCTTATGTTCTTTGATGTATTGTCAAGCCCCAATTTAGATCACATTCACTGAATCACAAAGCCCTCAGAGATATTCAAGTTTTAATGTTGTAGGAAATACTCAGGTCGTAAGGTTCCAAAAAGTGTTCAGTGTCGAAAACTCTTTTTGTTTTCAACCTTTGTCTGAAAGCCCTCTATGTTTTCTACCTTTTGGTCTATGAAGGCCTTGGTTGTTTTTTATCTTCATGTTCAAGTCTGAAAACCCCCTATGTTTTCTGCCTTTTGGTCTGAAAGCTCAGTGTGTTTTTGACCTTCACTCTGAAAGCTCAGGATGTTTCTAACCTTCAGGTGAAAACCTCAGTTGTTTTCAACGCTTCGTTATTCTTCTCTGGTCTCAGCATTTTCCATGTGTGCAACTCCGATCAGGTGGGGCCCAGTTGATGGTTTTCAAGAACGCTTGTGGCTTGTCACATGATTGCATAGCCCCTTTTTAGGCTATGTGAACATGCAACTAACTATTAGCCATGTCGAGTTAGGACTTGCAGTTTGGTGGTGGGTCCTAGTTTTTCATGTTCTTTGGTGGTTATGGGTTTTATTCGGTGATCGGGTGACTACGCAGTTGCTTAATCTCTTGTCTCTAATGGTTAAGTGATTTTCATTTAGCGACCTAGCATTTTCATAGTCACGTGTTCGTGCAATCGGGCAAGTGGTTTGCGGTCCAATAGTTAACATCATGCAGTTGGTAGCATGATTGCATAGGCCTTCCTAGCCGCATACAATCATACGACAAGCGGTCAACAAAGTTTCAGCTCTGGCAGTGGGCCCTTGGGTGGTGGCCTATCCATTTCTTAGTGGTCACTAAAGTCTACAGTGGGCCCGATAGCATGTGGCCCCATAGATTCAAGATCTATGGTGATCACATGTTCGCATGGGATCTTCTGATCCCATGCGATCATATGATTGCCATGAGATCCTTCTGATGATCCTAAATAGTATTGTCATGGGTCTGACCGACGTGTGGTTGGGTTTCAGTTGGTCCATGTGGTAAAGGTGGCAAGTTTGGCAGGGCTAGTTGTATTGCATGGAAGAGTGGAGATAGATTCTAAAAGGCTTGTCGCATGATCGCATGAAGGCTTTTGAGCTCATGCGATCATGGGACCATTGTTTTTTTCAAGGTGGTGCAACCATTTTTCATGGGTTGTCTTCTACAGAGATGTTGCAACGACGGGGTAGCTCAAGAAATTGATGTTGTAGGACATGCACAGTTATGGGAAAATGATGAAGAAGTTTGGGCAGCCATTAGGGGTCGATTCTTTGTCCCAGCAGGGTACTAGTTAGCATTCATGGCATGGCTTTGGGGTAGTAAGGATGATGAATCCAGGTTTTTTTGCAGGTTGATTGTAGTACAGGGATGGGCACGCAAGGATGAATATCTAATTGGCTATGATACTGTAGAGTTTTATTTATGATCAGTCTTCTTAGTACCCTAGGGTTGATTATTTTGTTGTAGATCTGTAACCCTAGTTAGTTTTTGGATTCCTGCCTATGTGTAGAGGATGTATATATTGTTTTTTGGAGCTTGTAGAGCTTAGAGTTTACATTTTTGTAAATAGAGTTTTGCTCTTTCTAGGAGTTATCTGTGGCATTCTTTCTGCCCTCTAACTTTTACAACTTGTAATCTTTCATTGAAATCTCAGGTTTAATAGAGGCTATCCGTGGCATTTATTCTGCCCTCTGGTCTTTTCCTTATCTATATTTCTCTTATTGAATGTAATATACTAGCTTTATTGGAGAAGTCTTGGAGTTCCAGAGCCCTTCTTTCTTTCAGCTTATATGTGTACTACTGTGTATGATCTGATTTGAGTGAGTTTTTGGGTATTCTTCAGCCCCCTGTCATTCTATCTCATTCCTATGCCCTTTTGCTGAAGAGAACATTTGCTTGCAGGTCATTGGTTGTGTCTTATGTCTAGGCCCTCCAATGAAATACTTATGCAAGCCTATTTAGGGAGATTGTGTTCTACTAGATCTGAGAGCCTTCATGCTAGTTTGTTCAGTGTATTGTATTCATTTCATTTCGGTGCATCACCTAGTAGGTAGTTTGCTTTCAGCATTTCCCTTTCATGCACTCCTTCTATCTCTTTCCCTTCAAAGATTTATTTTCCTGTTAAGAGAAAACTAAGGTGATAATCCAAGAGGAACCAGCCTAGAACCTAGAGGTTTCATCTTGGTTAGCAAAGGTCCCACAACCTTGAGATGATTCCCAAGTTATACTGAGTTATCAAGACTATGAGAGCTTAGACAGAGGTGCAAACTCAGTGTATAACACGTACACTATTGAGTCCTTGGAAACACCAAAAACATGGGCACCCTCTAGGGGGTGACATGGTTGTGTGAGGTGCATGTATGCTCATAAGCAATGGGGAAAAAGTTTTGGCTTCTCACCATTTTTTTTGTAGGACTAAGCTATGTGTTTGTTATCGAGTCTTAAACATTGTCCAATCATTATCAAACAAATACTCCCTTGATGCTATCAAGTTGCTTTGTCCTTGATAGGTCTGTTAATGACTACTTGTATCACAACTGCTTGATCTAAACCATTGTGCTTGTAAACGAATGCTTGAATTCCTCAAAATGAGCTTGTTGATTAAACTATTCTGCAAACTTGTCAGGAAACTAGATTTTCTGTTAGACATCAGTTTAGGCTGTATCTCAAAATTCAACTTTAACCTCAAAAATTGTGTCAAACTATCAGACTTTGGATTTTTCCCATGTGAAGTTTCACTTTTTAGAGCACTTTCTCACATGAGACTTTGTTCTTTCATGCAAATTTTGGTGTTTTCTTGCACGACCTAGTACTTTCTCACGCGAGCCTGTACCCGAGTTTTCAAAATAGAGACCAAATTCCTATTGACTAGTCAAACTTTTTCCTGTTCTACTTTTTGCCTGTGGTCTATTTTTCTATTTTCCTGTCATTCATTGTTAGAAACTGAGCGTATCAAACTGAGAATCGATTGATCTTTTCTTTGACTCACATTGTCTCTCATTTGTTCACCTTATCTCTTTGTGCCTTTTGTACCTCATGTTGCGATAGTCTTATCTCAGTTGTTCTAGCCACCTCTTTTGATGATTCATACCAAGTTCATCTCGCATCTTGGTTGTTCTAACCATTTATCTCCTTTTTTCGTTATCTTAGAGATAGAGTCTAGCATTATCCCAAGTCTTCTCTTATCACATTTTCATCTATGAATGTCATGACTCGAAGTGGCAAGACTTTCCCTATTTAGAACACTAATCAAGGTTGAAGTAAACCTTGTAATCAAGAGATAGATCATCTCGAGTCTGTTGCAAAATCTAAACTTTGTGAGGGATCCTCAAATTCGTCATTGAGCACTTTGAGAGATAGTCTATCTCAACCGTCACCTCTGATCTTCCAAGAGTGTTTTAATCCATTGTTTGAAGTGCAACCTGGTTTCTCATTTCAAGAACAAGACAACTCATTTTTCCAAGACAATTCATTGTTCTGTGACTTTGGAAGACCATTCCCTCAGACTGCTCCTATTATTGAATCTATTGATACTGATCACGATATCTTCCCACCTAAATTTGTTAAATCTTTTGATCCTATTCATTCACCAAAATTTACCTTAGTTGTGCCCTTTTGGAGTTGTTCATATCACTTTACTAAGGCTTTGATCACTGCACAATCCTACATTAACAAGATGGTAGATCCTTTTGATTTCCAACTGGGTGAGCACAATCAAACTTATGATGAATCTCAGAATAATCAATATCATGGTCAAACTTCTAATGATCAATGACATGCTCAACCTCAGAATGAGAAACATCATGGTCAATCCCAACATGACCAAAATTAGTCCCACAATGATCATCAATCTCGAAACAAACCTCAAGGTGATCAACAACCTGTGTATTTATATCGTCCTCCTCTGTTCGATCAAAAATAAGATGATCAACAACAAGATCAGATTCTGAGCATTTATGAGATCCTTGGGAATGAAAATGATGTTATAACTCAACATGATATAGATGCTACCAAATCTAATAAGAGTCTCATTAAAATGATGGAAATTCTTTTTCTAGAGGATAAAGAGAAATACTTTCTTGAGTTAGCTCAACAAGGGGCCAATTTACCCTCAAATTTCCAAGTTGAAACTATTGTAGCTAAAGAGGAAGAAATTGAAACCGTTAAGCTACAAAAGATGATTCAGAATATCCAAGATCAGATTAGTCAACTTGCAAAGGAAAAGGATAAGTCCACACAACAATTCACAATGGAGAGTATATGCCCTTTTCCTTTTGACAAAAGTATCTGCATGCCTCCTTTTCCAAAAGGAGTGGAGTTGCCAAAATATGACAAGTACATGGGTACAACCGATCCCCAAGATCATCTAAGGGAGTTTTGTGCCTTGTTTATGGAATTTATGCATGATCAAACTTATCTTATGAGACTCTTTCCCTGTAGCTTGGGTAGGCCAGCTATGGAATGGTTTTGCCGATTGCTTCCTGGCATTAAGACTTTTGATGAGATCACTAATCTTTTTCTTCATCAGTATTCTCACAACATTCAACATTTGTGACTTTTGTAACTTGAAACAATGATAGGGAGAGTGTTTCTTGTCTTTGCTCCAAAGGTGGAGACAACTTTGCATGAAGTATCCTCATAAATTGCCTGAATCTGAGAAACTTGATATATTTTTGGACAATCTTATCCTAGACTTTAGATATCAAGTACAACTACAAGGTCCTTTAACTTTTGACAACATGATCAAACAGGCTGTGAGGATAGAGGCCTTCATGATCAAAAAGGGAGAGTTAAATCTGAATAAGGATAATAAGAAAGGATTCTCCATGAACAAGGACAAAGGAAAGAATGTCAACAAGAACAGAGACATTGTGAATGATGGAGTGGTTGATAATGTCACTGTAAAGCCTTCAAAGCCTATCTTTAATCTTACTTATAGTATAAAAGAGGCTAAGGCTGTTGAAAAGACCACAACAGATAATCAACAAAATTCAAGATTTTCTAGGAACAAACCTTGGGCCTCTCGACCCAAGTGTGAATTCACCTCTTTGGGAGAGCCTCTTTATGTGGTCTTTAAAGCTCTTATACAAAATCAGGTTCTCACTCCTTTAGAAAAATGTCTTTATGACCCACAACCGAGACCTCATTGGTGGAATGACAATGCCTATTGCAACTATCACCAAAACATTGGTCATAAGATGTCTACTTGTCTTCAGCTGAAACATAAGGTTCAAGATCTCATTGATAATGGTGACATTCTTGTGGAGAACCATAATAAGAATTTGGATCATCAGGCATTTAAGGATCCTTTCCCTCCTCATGAGAAAGGCGAGTCTTCCACAACTAAGAATAACAATGACAAGGTTAATTACACCTACACTATTACTGATAATGTCATCAACATGATTGAACCTGTTGGAATTGAGTATTGTAGTATGATCACTTCTAACGGGAGTGGTGATGCTCCCAAATCTAGGAATCCTTTCACCTTGCGTAGTTCCACATCTCATTCATCTGAATTTGAACAAACTCAAGATTGTGCTAATGTTGTCACTCAATCACATGGAAGAGTTGTTTTGAAAGGTCTCGATCCTCTGAAACAAACTCTGGATAAGGATTCTTTGAAACCAACTATAGACAAGGCTACTCTGAAACAAATGGTGGATAAGACTGCTGCTGGTCCTACCAACAAAGCCTCAAAATTAACTCCTGCACCTAGCACCACTAGTTATAACATTTTAGATCAGCTCCAGCGAACCAATGCTCAAATTACCATTTTTGAGTTGTTGAAAATCTCGCCTGCTCACAGGTAGATTTTGGATAAAGCCATCATCGAGTCAAACGTTCCCAAAGATCTTGATCTCAATCAGTTCCAATCTATGGTGGGTCATTTAACTTTGCCACATTATTTTTCCTTCTCTAAAGAAGATGATCACTCTTTGAGCCATCTGCATAATGCTCCCTTGCATATAGACGTCATGATAGGTCTGAAGCATGTCCATCGTGTGCTTATAGAAAATGGTGCTAGTCTCAATATCTGTTCTGCTAAGTTGCTTACTCAACTAGGTTATGATGAGGATTGCATAGACTCCTACAAAAAGATTACCATCAAAGCTTATGATGAAGAAGAATGCAAATCCCAAGGCTTAGTTGTGCTACCTATCCGCGTAGGACCTGTTAAGAGAGATGTTACTTTTCAAGTCCTTGATATTCCTCTTGCGTATAAATTTTTTTTGGGTAGACCATGGATTCATGAGATGCAGGCTATTCCATCTACTTACCATCAATGTATCAAGTTTCCTTTCCATGGTGTAGAAGTTACTATTCCTGCTAATACTAATTATTCTTGCAACTCCCTTGCACAATCTGCTGATAGTTTGGTTCCAACAAATAGAGAATCCACTAAGTTCTATGATGCTAAGCTTAGAGAAATGGAAAAAACTTTTAAACTTAAGGATACATGCATGGGAGAATACCGAATTGAACTTGTGCTATCTCTAGCTGCTTTGCCTCTGTCTCCACGTTCTTATGGGAGACCTTCTAAGAATAAAAAATCTTCCACTAGCTCTCCTTAAATAGTTTATGATGGTTCCTTTGACAAGGCTACAACACCTTTAGAGGATGAGGAAGAAGAAAGGGCTATCACAGCTTGGATCTACAAAGGGAAAGAAACATCTGAAGAAACTACTCCTCCTCCAGACTTAGAACAAGAGCCCTATAGTGAAAGCTTCTAAATCATGAAGCACTTTGGATACAAGGGGAGTGGTCCTATAAGAATGAATGATAATGGTTTTCTGAAACCTATTGAAGCTACATGTCACCACACAAAAGACACTACTGGCTTAGGCTTTAAAAAAACTCCCTTCCATTTAGGGAAAAAGAAATTTATGTCTGCACCTGAACCTAAACCTAAGTCAGAATCTAAAGATACTATACCAGAGGTAAATCCATAGGCTAGCTCTAATGAAGACATCTTTCCTTATCCCATACCTCTGAATCTTGCTACCTTCTTTGAAGAGCTTGATGAACCTATCATACCTGTCCATATGGTAGGGACTGCCACTGATACTTATTCTGAGGCTGATTCTGATAAAACCTCTTTAGTGCATCAATTTACATATGAGCAATGGAAAGAAACACTAAATGAGGATCCCAATTTTCCAGGTGAACAATACAAACCACCACATTTTCAAAAGTGGTATGAACAAGAAAAACTTCAGCAAGTTGTTAGTGCCACCAGAGATGGTAATGAGTCTGATGATGATGCTAGTGCTAATGGAATTCCCACATCATGTATTGACTCACATGAATATGAGTTTGACTCTTTTTCTGCTGCTACTTTTGATGTAGACATAGATACTGTTCATGTATATGAGAGACTTCTCAAAGTAGGAGAAGGGTCTAGTGCTAGGACACACAAATTTGATGCTATCGATGTCAACTTATCCTCTACTTTTGATGTAGGTTCTCATAGGGATTCGAATGCTCCTTTAGATGAAATTTCTCTAGGTCTTGACTTTCTCGACAACACATTTGACGGCTATACCATGAATGCAATTGAACCAGCCACTACTACTCTTTCACTCCATTGTCCCGATCTTATCGACTGGAACTCCCCCTCCTCATCCAATGAAGTCCTAACATTCTAGAATGATTACACTCTAGCCTGTTACCTCCATGATATTGAAACTGTAATGTCTTCCACCAATGAAAGCAGTGTTAGCATGACAGAGGTGGATATCAAGTATCTTAGTCAAAAAAATAAAAGAAGAAAAAATAGATGCTTTGATGGTGAAAACCACATTATGGAAATATCAGAGTCAAAAATAGTAAAAATAAAACACGTTTTCAAGGGTGAAAACCTCTCTGAGGCACCCAAGAATGAGATAATTGATACTCTACTAAGCCATTTTCAAGAGAGATCATTAGTTTTGATAGATCCGACACAACCAATAAATTTGGGCACAGAGGCTACTCCAAAAATTATACATCTAGCACAGTCATTGTCTGCACAAGAAAAAGAAGAGTTCACTAGCTTCTTTCAAAGCAAGAAAATAAACTTTGCATGGACCTATTTTGATATGCTTGGATTGGATACCAATTTGATCATGCATCATTTTTCCATTGCACTAGGTGTCAAGCCTGTTAAGTAGAAGCTTCGAAAGATACACCCTCACATGGCACTTTTGGTTAAAGTTGAACTAGAGAAGCTCCTTAAAGCTGGTTTCATAAGAGCAATTGATTATGCCGAATGGATTTCAAACATTATTCTAGTCACCAAACATGATAAATTCATTTGTGTGTGTACATATTTTCAGGATCTAAACAAGTCATGTCCAAAAGATGACTTCCCACTACCAAACATTGACATGATAGTGGATATGACAGTAGGTTATGAGATGTATTCCTTGATGGATGACTTCTCTGGCTATAATCAAATAAAAATTACACCAGAGGATCAAGAAAAGACCACTTTCACATGTTCCTGGGGCACTTTCTACTAGAATGTCATGCCTTTTGGGCTTAAGAACACTGGAGCAACATATCAGAGAGCTATCACTACCATTTTTCATGATATGATGCATAAGACAATGGAGGACTATGTGGAAGATACTTTAGCCAAAATTATGTAGTGAAGAACTCACCTTGAAGATTTAGGTCCCATTCTTGACTCCATGGAACAATTTAGTCTTAGACTTAATCCCAAGAAATGTGCATTCAGTGTCACTTCTGGAAAACTCTTGGGTTACATTATTTTAGCTAAGGGTATAGAGGATGATCTAGAAAATGTGCAAGCTATTATGTAAATGCTTCCACCTAAAAATATCAATCAGATGAGAGGTCTTCATGGAAGGCTACAATCTATTCGGTGGTTCATTTCATAGTTGGCTGACAAATCACAACCATTCACTAAAACTCTACATAAAGGTGTGACCTATTAATGGAATGAAGAATTTGATAAGGGACTCACTCAAATAAAATAGTATCTTTCTAATCCTCCTATATTGATGCCTCCTATCCATGGGAAGCCACTTATACTTTACATTTCAGTGACAAGCACATCTTTGGGTGCTCTCCTAGCTCAAGAGGATTAGAACAATAAAGAGAGAGGTATTTATTATATCAGCAGAACATTGGTTTCCTATGAGATGAACTATTCAATCATTGAAAAAGCTTGTCTAGCTATAGTGTTTGCTTCATAGAAATTATGACATTATATGCTCACTCACACTATGAGGCTTATTGCAAAAATTGATCCACTAAAATACCTACTGAGCAAAGTTGCCCTCACGGGTAGATTAGCAAAATGGGTTATGATCCTTAGTGAATTTGACATTGAATATGTGGAAAGAAAAGCTATTAAAGGACAAACAATTGCTGATCAATTGGTAGAGGCTCCTCTGAAAGATCACCATCCTTTAAACATTGAATTCCCAGATGAATCCATCATGCTTCTCACACATCAGTCTTGGGGCATGTTCTTTGATGGATCATTCACTCAACAAGGATCAGGTGTAGGCATTCTATTTATAACACCTCAAAGATATTCATTGCCAAAAGCTTATAAGATGTTGTTTCCCTACACAAACAACATAGCTAAATATGAAGCTCTCATCAATGGTATGAAGATAGCCATTGAATGGCATGTGGATGAGCTCAAGGTCTTTGAAGACTCTCAATTAATGATGTCTACCAAACAAAAGATGACAAGCTAATACCTTACAAAAGAATGGTGGATGATCTCAAGCTATATTTTGTACACATTTCCTTCCAGCAAATTCCAAGAGCAGACAATAAGGTAGTCGATGCTATGGCCACTCTTGCCTCAATGTTACAGATGCCAGAAAATGATTTCAGACATGAATTCTTGGTGGAAACATTATGCTACCCTGCCTATGACATTCTTGAATCTAGGATGATCTATTCAGTCATTGGACATGACTCATCCCACTACCACCATATCTTTTCCTACCTCCATGACCAAATCATTCTAGACACCTATACCCGAAATGAGAAATGTCACCTCATTCATACTACTTCATGGTATGTCATCATAGAAAATGACTTGTATAGACGGGGTCTAGATGGTACCCTCCTTAGGTGTCTAGAACCTGATGAGTCCAAATGTGCGCTAGTTGAGGTACATGAAGGTATCTTTGGCTCTCATTCGAGTGGTCTGACATTAGCTCATAAACTTATTAGAGCTGGATACTACTGGCCAGATATGGAGAAAGAAGTTGTTCAATATGCCAAGACTTGTAAGCAGTGCCAATATCATGAGAATTTGATCCATGCTCCTACTAAAGAGCTTATTCCTTTTATCAATTTTTGGCCATTTCAGTAATGGGCCTTTGACTTGGTAGGTCAGATACATCCTTCTTCTTTAAGAGGACATAAATTCATAATCACTACTACAGATTACTTTACCAAATGGGTCGAGGCAGTCCCTCTGACTATAGCTGATGGCAAGTCTATGGCTATGTTTATTCTGAACTACATCATTTGCAGATATGGTGTACCCTCATCCATTATCACTGACAATGGGGGACAATTAAAGAACAAGGACTTGGAAGAGTTGTGTGCCAAATTCAAGATTATTCAGCATTGGTCGTCTATCTATTATCCTCAAGGTAATGGACAAGCAGAAGCTTCTAATAAGATAATTCTCAAACTCTTGCATAGAACAGTTCATAAATCTGGTAGAGATTGGCACCTCTAGATTAATCCAGCTTTATGGGCCTATAGAACGAGCATTCAAACACCAATGGGGTCCATGCCCTTTGCTTTGGTTTATGGAGTAGAAGCAGTATTGCCTATTGAGGTCGAGATTCCTACATTGCAAATCTCTCTGAGAGGCCTCATCACTAATGAAGAAACTATAATATCTCAGCTACAAGAGCTAGAGTTACTGGATGAACATCAGAAGGTGGCGTTCGATCATCTTCGAGCATACCAAAAGAGAATGTCAAAATCCTACAATAAGAAATTCAGACAAAGGGAATTCTAAGTGGGTGATCTCATCCTCAAAGAAAACCCCAAGAATCAGTAGCAGAGAGTCCAGAAAGGGAAGTTTGAACCAAACTGGCTTGGTCCATACGTTATTACTGCAACATTTAGATCTGGTGCTTACCGACTCTCCACCACTGAAGGAGAGAAACTCAAAGAGCCAATCAATGCTCTTCATCTGAAGAATTTCTATAGCTGACATTCTCTATGTGCTCATGTACATACTTATTGATCCTGAAAAAAATCCTAAAAATTGATATATTCTCAAAAATCTTAAAAATTGCAAAATATCCTGAAAAATGATCATCTTAGTGAAAACCTGGCAAATAGGCACTTTGATGTATCTATTATCCTAGTGAAAACCTGGTAAACAGGCACCTTGATAATACTAAAAAAAAATAGAAAATTGGAAAAATACAAAAAAAAAATCTAAAAATAAAAAATACAAAAAAATGAGATATTCAAAAAATACAAAAAAAAAAGAGAAAAGTACAAAAAAAAATTTGAAAAAGAAGAAAATGTGTCATTGATGAAAACTTGGTAAACAGGCGTCATGGTAGCAAAAATAGAATCTTTGCCAAGATGGTGAAAACTTGATAAACAGGCACCACTTGTTTCCTGAAGCTATATCTCATCTCAACATCGCTTGGCTCTTAGTTTCCTGCTTTAGTTTCTTTGCATTCCTTCTTTAGTTTGCTTCCTTTGTTTCCTTCTTTAGTTCATTTCCCACTTTGGTTTGCTAGCTCATGCACTTGCTTTCAGTTTTCTTCAAGATTTTCCTCGACTCTTCATAGATTGGAACTGGTAATGCTTGTGGGCACTTTCTTGGTCTAGGGGGCATTACCCTATCACTTTCAGAAACTCTTTTTGAGCATCAGTCACTAGTGATTCTCACTGCGTCTACCTACTAATGCCTAGCTACTTTTGATATTTCTCTCTTTGAGGATCTCTCATGTATCAGTCGCTAGTGGTTTCTACTGTGCTTGCCTACTGATACCTAGCTTTCATTCGACCTCTCTCTTTCAAGATCTCTCCCATACATCAGTCACCAGTGGTTGTCACTATGTCTGCCTACTGATGTTTTGCTAGTATCTCTAAGATTTCTCACCTTGAGGATCTCTCTCGTATCGGTCACCAGTGGTTCTCACTACATTTGCCTGTCGATACTCCATTTAGTTTCTTGATATCTTCTTGAGACTTAGTCTCTCACGATGATCACCAATGATTCTCATTATGTCTACCTACTGTTGCTATCTCATCGAGACTTCAAATGTTATCTTTTTGATTTGACTTCAATCCACTTGAACATGAACATAAACTAAAACTAAAACTGGATTTGTAGTTCTCTGAGGCATGCTGAGCTTTGTTTTCTTTGAGTGCTTGTTTGTTTGCTTTGTTCTTTTCTTTGTTTTCTACTTGTTGGTTTAGTTCCAATGATCCAAAGAATCTATCTAAGAGGGGTGTCCATCTGTAAGAGCCTCCATCTCATATTGGATGGCCATGCATACCTCGACTCCTTTTATATTGATGCTTTGGTGAGGTTGGTTCTTCTCCTTGTCTTTTGAGTGACTTCTTTCTACTATAAGTGAAATTGTAAATGCTCGTCCTGCTAAGTGAACATAAGGGTCACTACAAGAAATCTTTGGCAAAAGAAGAAACTCCTGCATGTCTGGTGTGTCTGTATGCAAGCAACATTTAGGTCATTCTAGCATCTATGCTCTAATGCTTATGTTAACTTGATAGATCAAAAGGAATAGGTGTTCAGGTCATTCTGGCTTCTTGTGCCTTAATGCTTACACCTCATTCCAACAAATCTAAGACTTATGTCATATTCATATTCTCATGATAGTGATATCAGTGAGGATTGTGTGGCATCTTGCGACCATCCAAACTTTAAAGGCTCTATGATGATAATACGGGGAGTCCAACAACCAATTCCTAGGCTTGCATTTTCTTTCTAGGCTTGCATGTTCATTTTAGGCTTGCATTTGAGACAATGTTTGGTGCTCTCTTGATTGTCTTCTCTTTATCAAAGGTTCTCATCTTTTGTCCCGGGTTCATCTTGGCTGCACAAGTGTCTGGTCCTCACTCTCGATCTTCGAACATATCTTTTTTATTAGTACCTTTCATATATTGCTACAATCCTACATGAGATGATTAGTACCATATACATTACATATTCATCTGCATTTTCATTTCATTTCCATTTGCATTCATAAATTCATTTGCATCTACATATACATGTGCATCCACTATAAGCATAACTCAAGTCATACATTACACATATGCATACATTCTATCCATCTATCACTACATTTCACATTGCATTATCATAAGAATAAACTATTGCATGTTCATATCATAAATAAAAGCATGTACATTTCATATTTATCCATATATCTAAGCATCTAGGAAACATCTCATAAACATCAATATAAAAGCAATATATCACCAAGTACAATGATATCAAAACTTGATCTCATATATATATCAGTCAGATCAATGTCATGTACAAAAGAGAAGGGTGCTACTTGAGCATAGTATCAAAACTGGGCTACAATATATATCAAAATGTGCTAACTATGTCCCACACCACCTAGAGGAGGTGGTGGTAGTGGTCTCAGTGGAAGAGGCATCAGTCATTGTGGAGGTGCCTACTGTGGAGGTGTCTGTGGTGGTGCCTATGGAGGTGTTGGTGGTGGTGCCTGTGGAGCTCCAGCATACTCAAAAAATGGTGGCACCTGCTCTAATAGATCCAAAATGACTCTGTAGTAAGCTGCATAATAATAAGTTGCCTGAGCAGCCTCATATCTCATCTCGATCCTCAACCGTGCTAGCTCCTCCAGTAGCTACCTGATCTCAGCATCCCTATCAGCTATGCGGGTCTCTTCTCTAATGACTCGGGTATGGTAGTCATCCCTCTCCCACTAGACCTGCCTCACTCTCTCATAGCTCTTCTTGAGAGCCTCCTACAACTGTGGTGTCCCTACTCCTACTGGAATATCAGGCATATCAGTATCATCATCTAGAGGAGCTTGCTATGATGAATCACCTATCCATTGCCTAGTGGACCTCTGCTGGGCCCCACTGCTCCCATCTCCTGCATCTGAGCCCATGGTCCTGGCAGGGATGCTAGTCCATCCTGATCTAGGCCTTAGCACTCTCTAATGTTGTCCTTGTGGCCCCTGCTATGCAACCTACTACTGTGTAGGCTACTGAATAGGTACCTGTTGAGCCGGTACCTACTGCTACTGTGTAGGCTTCTACTGTGCTCCCATACCGATAGGATCCATGAATTTGGGATGTGGTTGTGCTATCACCTAGTCCCTATATGTAGGTGTCACCCCTGCATTGGTGACATCCACCACATAGTCCCATCATGCAACTGGTATACGTGCCTCTATCACACATTGCCCTAGATCAAGTCTCACGTGCCACCCCTTCTTCTCCTCATTGGTGAAGCGGGCATAGGGGCAGTACTCATGTGATATGTCTTGTTGCCTACCAAAATAGTGCAAGACACATGTAACAACAAAGTGCTTGATAATAGTAACACTATGTCCAATCAGTGGATGCAAAACAAACATAAAAGAAAGCTCTTAATGAGCATCATCCCAGGGCTTAGTGGCAACCCAAGGTCTCCAGACAATAGCTACCATGTCATCTAACTATCCTCACCACTGCTCTATCTTAACCAATAGAGGCTGACTCATCAGACCTACGTACCTGTAAATATAAGGCTCCAATGCCTACCGTGTATCATGGAAAATAGGCCTGCAAACAGGGAGATGCTCCCAGGCCTAGATCTGAAGAATAAAGACTCCTACCGCCATGGTCCTCGCACTATGATATACAATCTCATGCATCTCATGATACATGTGGGTGAGCATGCACTCACCCGATCTAAATCTAACTGCTGGTCTGGCCAGCATCCTCTGCAACATTGTCCCCTAGCCGCACTCTAAACCATGCTGACCTCAATCTGGAACAAGGTAGCAACTCAAGAACATAGCGAGTATAATAGCTAACGGGTGAGCACCACCATACCTGCTGATCAAATCATCCCAAGAGATGGCCCGATCCATCACTAGATCATCTCAAAAGATAGTCCTCAAGGCTACTATACTTTTTTGTGGCTATGTATTGTACTCTACTCGAGTACCATGGACGGGTATCCTCAGAATCCTATATATATTCTCGGGAGTCACAGTCATATCCCTGATCAAAAAATGGAATGTGTTTATCTCCGAATGGAAATTCTCTACAAGTGCACCAAGAAGACCGTGATTTACCCAAATCTCAAGCATGTCACATAAGTACCCTAATCCCAACCCATCAATGTGAGCATTTTCTACATCTTTCAGTCTCTGAACTAATGTGGTGATCATTGGATGATGTGACCTAAAGGCAATGTCAGAGAAGTCAACCTGCAAAGAAAGTGACGACATTGGATCGGTATCTCAACATGATGGTTTTCAAAACAACAACAACAAATGCAGCAAGGCATCTACCCTAGACATGACTCTGCGATGCTATACTTGGCTGATTTTATGCAAACTCAACAAATTTTGACAAAGACATTCAAACTCTGCAGCAGCTTTTCACATGAGGAAACTATTTCCTCACGTGAGACAGGACTTGTTAATGTGTGAGCAGGAGAAATTTCCCACAAGACCAGCTTTTAGCTCGCCCGAGCTTCCAGGCAGAGCCCGGGCGAAGGAATCCTAACTGATGTGAGGAAACCACTTCCTTGCATGAGAGGAGACCTAGGCCAACACGAGGAAACTACTTCCTCATGCGAGACTTAAGGAACATGGTCCAAATTTGCTAGATCTACCCTAAATTGACCTAGAAAGTGGTACAAATCAAAATGCAAGGAGATTTATCGACTACTTACAGGTGTGTCATACTCCAGTGGCCAGGCATGTCATCGGGAGCACTCAAATCGATGCATATGTAGCAGAAGACCCTCCATTTTTCACTCAGAGCTCTTAGGATCACAAGAAGACAAAGTGAATATTGACTTGAAAATGACCTCTTCAGGCCTTATATAACTTTTTGACTTGATTTTCAAAAGTGCTCCGTTTTGCATGAAAATTGCACCCTTGGCTAAATCAACCTTTCTGAATCCATTTTTGGGATCGAAATCAAAATCTGACATCTCTAGATAGCTCAAAATTGCATTTTAAATTTTGAGACCCTTTGGGATTGGACGCTTATGCAGTCATCCTTCTGGTGTCATTTTCCTGCCAGATCCTCATCTTTTCATCGTGTTCTTGAGATCTTTTATATTTTCATCAAGGTCAACCATGGTCAAATTTGGTCAACAGGACCTCTCAACTACTCTAAATTGCTTCTGCATCTTCTTGATGCTTCTTTAATCTACTCTGAATTCTTCTAGATCTTTGATCGTATCTTTATCTGCAATCTCTTACTGTCAATCATCTTCTGACATGTCATCTTTTGATTTTTCTCCCAAGGGGGCAGGATGATTGCATCATTTTAATCTTGTTGAATCAATTCTTGAATTAGTCTAATCTGAATCAACAGTTCTCATTGCTAGGGGCATCTCGGTGTCTCGCATCTTATCATCTTGTCATCTATCTTTTAGGTATCTGAGCAATCTAACTCAAATCCTCAAGGATCAAGCTTCATTTTGGAGATGGTTCTTGAAATCTTTTAGGTATTGGGGCAATCTAACCCTAATTCCTAGGAGTCAAGCTTCATTCTAGAGATGGCTCTTGAAATCTCTTTTGGACCGTTCTCTGGGCAATCTAACCGAGGTCTTGGAGGGCTAAGCTTCATGTTGGGTCAATCTAACCTTGATTCTGGAGACAGTCCTAAATCTGCATCTCTCATCAATTGGTATTGGGGCAATCTAACCCTGATTCTAGTTCTCTTTTAAGACCGTTGTCTTCGCAATCTAACTTGGACTTCGGAAATTCTCATCATCTATCACTTCAAACTATTCTTTGAATCAACACGTTGTTTGCACATCAATTCAAAGAGGGGCAAATGTAATACCCCAAAATTGGCACCTATCAATTTCAATCAATTTTGGTGCATTCCTCAAATTTCTACATCTTGAAAGTCCTACTTTGCTAGGTAATTTTCTCTCTCCTATCTGACTTTACTTGACTTGATGTCAATTACAAAAACCCTAAATTGCATTAATCAAATATTAAAATTAATTCATAAAGTCTCTGACATTTATTAGCTAAATTACCCCTATGATAAATTAATTTAATTCTAAAGTCCTAAATGCTTTAAATTAAATTAAACTCGCCCCATTTGGCTAATATACCTAAAAAGGAATTAATTAATTCCTTGATTATTTGAATGGACACTCTTATTTGAATTAATAATTCAAGATATTCGAAAGGTCCCCTATGTGGCAATATCCATTCTTTTAATTAAGTAATTCATGTCTTTTTGTCTCAAATGGGAATGAAAAGTTGGGAGTTTCAAATCAAGAACCTCTTCATTCTCTCCCCGGGCTTGTCTATTTAATGAACCTCATTTTTCATTCGAAAGAGAGCAATTTTTTAGAGTAACTAAACTATAGCATTTTTTTGTCTCAATTCCATTTTTTCAAAGCTTTCATTGCATATTTTAGATTAATCTCATTTAGTTTAATATTGCATCTTCATTATAATTAGTTTTCTTATTTTCTCTTAGTTTAATCTTCATATTTCTTTCAAGTTCTTTAGAGTAAATCTGCACTTCATATTTCTTTCAAAGCTATTTAGATTAATATCATATTCCCTTCAAAGCATTTTAGACTAAATTGCACTAATTCTAGATTAATTTCAATTTTATTGTCTTCATAGCTTTTAAATCCTCCATTGTAGTACTGGTCTTATGGTTGTTGGCTCTTGTTCTGAGAGTAATTAAACATGTTGTCTACATAGGAGGTAACAGGTCGCTTCACTACGAATTTTGAATTGAGTAATTCATACTCTCTCTCATAATTCAATCATGTGAGTAATGATTATGTTGCGTGTGTAGTTGGATTAGAGGTTCACATTGAACCACATACACCTGGGCATGCATACAGCATTCAAGGTGAGTATCTTATGCAAGATGGTTATTTATTCAAGGGAAAACCATTTGTGTGTTCCTGTAGGGTCAATACGGGAAAATATTATTAGATAATTTCATAGCAGTGGTATGGCTGGACATTTTGGGAAGGATAAAACAATAGCCTTGGTAGCAGATAAGTACTACTAGCCAAAGATGAAGTGAGATATCACCAGGTTTGTGGAAAGATGTAGAATTTTTCAAGTAACCAAAGGGAACTCCCAGAACACTGGATTATACATGCCATTACCAATACCAATAGGACCCTGGACAGACTTGAGTATGGATTTTTTATTGGGACTCCCACATACACAAGGAGGTAATGACTCTATCTTTGTGGTTGTGGATAGATTCTAAAAAATGGCTCATTTCATTGCTTGTAAGAAAACTAGTGATGCCACTAGGGTGGCTGAGTTATTCTTTTCTGAAATAGTCAGATTGCATGGGGTTCCAAAAATGATCACCTCTGATCAGGATACTAAGTTCTTGAGTCATTTCTAGAGGACCTTATGGAAGAAGATGGGGACAAAGTTATAGTTTAGTAGTGCTTATCATCCACAAAATGATGGGTAAATAAAAATTGTCAATTGCAGTTTGGGTAATTTGTTGCGATGTATTGTTGGAGAGAAGCCCAAACAATGGGATTTGGCATTACCCCAGGCAGAATTTTCTTATAACAGCTCAGTGAACAGGTCAACTGGTAAGTCACCATTTGAAATTTTGTAGTAGTTTATTTTGATGATATACTAATTTTTAGTAAGGGAAGGGAAGAACATCTACAACACTTGAGGATCATATTGGGGGTATTAAGAAGAGAGAAACTAAATGCTAATTTGAAGAAGTGTAGGTTCATGCAAGCAAGCTTGGTTTTTCTAGGACTTGTCATTTCTACAGATGGTGTCAAGATGGATCCAGAGAAAGTTCAAGCCATTCTTGAATGGTATAGTCCACGTAGTATCATTGAGGTGTAACACCCCACCAGAGAACCCAAGAGAAATTAACCTAAAACATGCTACTAAGTTTGGTGAATATTTTTTTTTTTTTTAAGTTAACATACAAGATAAACAACAGTATGGAAGCAATTACCATTTACTCACATTGATACAACATCCAACATAAATTACAAATCTCGAGGGTCCCATGACATATAATTACTTAAGAACAAAATACAACTAAACTAACATCAACAAAAGATTCTATAACATAAATATTATAATTACATGATATAACAATAAATACACTTCTCATGGTCATCCATAATATCTACATAAACTCACATCCATTGCACATGTCGCAGGGTATATAGTAATCACTCTAACTAATAATATTACAATGTTTAGATTAGGTATCACATGTGATACACTAATATAGGATTATAAATAATGAAGGTAAGAAAGAAACATCAATGAAGCATCATAAAGAATCCATCCGTGAAATCACCATCAAACACTGACATCAAGATGTCGAATCTCAAATGGTAAATAATCACTACCACCCGTCCATGTAGAACCACAAAGGCCTACCCCACTGTGCTAAGGAGATAACAACAAACCCCAATCAGATAACCAATACACAAAAGCAAGGTAAAACCACTAAGCAAGAGGATTCCTGAAAGCTCTTTACTCAAGGTAAACAAAATTAGGTATAGGTACAACTCACTAATCCAGAGGCAACTAACACATGTAGAATAACTAGACTATGCATAGGAAGGTGTCATCATGTACGTCTAATCCTTGAGTTTTGTCCTAGTAATCTCTCTATATCCTGGCACCCAAGTGACCATACACAGCGTCAATGACCTCTCGTATAGATGAAGTCATCAACTGTGCCAACTCATGCCTTTAAACATGGCTAGTCATCTTCTCAACACCATCTTAGTTTGTACTAGCACTCAAGCATGGGTGATGACTCATATCTTATTAGGTTCATTTAAATAACCCTTAATTATATTAGGTTATCACTTGATTACTGATACTTACAATAAGTGATCCTGGTAGCCACTTGTGGGCCCCGATGCTTATTGCAATCCACCTCCTACTACATGTCTAGGTAAACTACCCTAGGCTCACAGATCTCACCTAGACCTAATTAGGTATACAACTAGGTAATCCCAGATCCAGGTTCACACAACAAAACTATAAATTATTACAAATATATCATAAACAGAATGCAAAGCATCATGAGCCCATAAGGTCAAGTTAGGGATGATAATCAGAATAAACACACACATCAAAACATAACTGAAAATAAAACCATCTAACACATACCTTGACCTCTGTTTTTCCCTAGATCTTCTAGTACCCCATGACACATAATGCAAAAGAAGACACCATGGGAAATGAAGGATACAACACTCACACCATAAAGAACTAAAAACTAAACCATAATCATTTAAATTTCATTTTGAGCATAATTGAAAATCCCCCTATAGAGATGCATAAACCTACTAGGAGGATTGGAACATAAACGTCACAACAATGCCATAAATAAAAAATATTCTCTAATGTTGTCCTATGATTCCAACAGAATAAAAAAATCCCAAATTCAATAAACACATAACACTTGTTAAGTTCATTTTGCCAATATGATTCACAATTAAATATATTACAATACACAAAATATGTGTATTCCAATCAACCTAAGCATGTATGTATATACGTCACATTTGAATAGTAACACAATAGGTCTAATTTGATCGAATTCTAAAATTAAAAATCAAATTTCATAGAATTGTAAGCATACGAAATTATACACAAAGTCCTATCTAAGTCAACCAACTCTTAAACAAAATTTATTAAGATTTTATTAATTAAAATCTATAAACTTATAGATTCACTCTTGCTAAACTAAATAATAGCAAATTAAATGAGCAATACTAAATTAATAAACAAAATGATTAAACTAAATCAATTATTTAAAATTTAGATTAGATTAGATTATAAAATTAAATTTAATTAAACCGATTTAATTTAAATAAAAAAAAATCTATAATATAGAATAAAAACTAATTAACTATAATAAATTAAATCAACATTTTAAAATATATATATTAAAATGTAATTAATATTTTTAAAAAAACAAATTAAACTTTGGGGGGGGGGAGGGAGGATGGGGGGAGGAAGGGCGGGCCCCACACCCCCTACCGGTAAACCTTACCGACAGCATCCCTTGGAGCAAGCGCCGACACTGGCTACTACCGAGCGGGCCCCCTTTAGGGGTTGTCACTGATAGGCCAACTGTGCGGCCTCCCTTGGGCAGGTCGCCGACAAGTACCTGCAGCGGCTGAGGGGTGGGGGGGTGGCGGCCCCTGCCCCTCTTAATAATTATTATTTATTTTTTATATATTTATTTTTATAATAATTTTGTTTTTTCAAAAAAAAAAAAAAACACTTTGAAAGGCAATAAAATTTTTATTTATTTATTTTATTTATTTATTAATTCTAAAAACGGAGAAATAAATAAAAATGGGATTTATAAACTTTTTTTTTTTTTAACATACACATGTATTTGATTGGAACTTTTCTCCTTTTGTCTTTTATTGACTTTTCACTTTGACTGTGAAATTTTATCTTTTGACTGTGTATTATTTTAATAGAGGATGTATATTTTTTAGAAATAGAATAGAATTTTTTTTACAATCCTAAATTCAGATTCTTTTGTGCAAGAATCTATTCTTTTCCTTATAAAAGGAGTATAAATATATTCAAACAATTTATACTAAAATCATACCATATATTTACTTTCTTTTGACTGTATTTTTTACTGTAATTTTTATTTACAAAATGAATAACTTTTACCAGAATTGATTTTTATACTCAAATTGGGTTTTTATTTTGGATTTGATTTTCTTTCTAATGGGTAGGTTTGTTTTTTCAGTCCCTATAGTTAAACTATAGACCAGATCTAATAATTCATTTTATAGGAGTTCTATAAGGAATTTTCCAACGAAATTTCGCTAGCATAACATTAGTATGCTAAAATTTAATAAAACATAAAGAACACTTGAACTAGAGTTTTCTAATAACCCAGATTCAAAGAAAGCACAGATCTAACTATTGAATCAGGCTAAAATTTGCACAAAAAAAGAAAGCAAGAAAGATACAAAATAAACTGACAGGTAGGATTTAAAAGCCTACCTTGGATCCTGTTAGAATTTAATCTTTCCTTGGTTATTTATGTATTTAATAGGATAAACCAAGGTATCCTAATGTATTTTGTCCTCTAGTCCATGTGGGAGGACATGTCATATTTGTAATTCCTTTAATAAGGAAAATAGATATTCCTCCTTATGAGGAATCCTACACTTGTCTCACACACTAGTGAAATGTGGCACACTTAGATATGGGAGTTACAATGTAACTCCTCTCTCACATCTCTATTAAAAGAGATGGCTCTCCTTTTTCTCATTCTCTCATATGAGATTTCTTCTCTTCTCAATTATTGTATGAGCATTGCTCTCACTCTCTCTCTCTCATTCTTAGGCATTTGTTGCCACTTTCATTAATTTCACAGGGGTTTTTTTATGCTTTTCCCCTTCAAAATCTTGTCTCCTCCTTGCTTATTTTTTGGTGTATGCTCCTAGCTCTTGTGCTAATTCATGGTAATTTTCCTTACTCCTCGCTCTTGAATTAAACAATTTATTGCAAATTCATATTTTGTTCTTTATCATTTTAACATGGTATCAGAGCAGGTTGGTTTAATCTCGTTTTGAGTGTACAAGTGAAGGAGCTACCATATCTTGAAGCACTCCAATATCGAAGACTCTTGAGAGAGTTTACTGTCATTTTTTTACTAATCTGATTAAGAGGAAAAAATTTCAAATTTTTTGGGGGGTTTGGCTGGTTTACCGCCAAACCCGATCTATCTATCATTTTCATTATTTTGTTTGTGCAGGTTTCATGAAAAATTCTATCTTTGGTTTTAAATCTATGCATGCAGACATTTAGTATAAGTGATTCTTTGCTAGTACTCTGCAAATTTTTTCATATTTTTCTAACTCCTTGCAGGTGGTTTATCTCTGGTTTTTTACAGATTTCATATTTTATCTCTGGTTATTAGAGATTTCATATTCTAAATCTAACGTTTCTTGCAGTTCTTTCATATCCTTTGTTTTCATCTCTATTTGTATATCGTATTTACATCTGCAGGTTTATCTTATCCATCTTTCCTTATATATATTTCTTGTTCTAATATCTGGTATCAAGGAACAAATCTCTACTTACAGCCGTCATTTAAATCTCAGCAAGTGCTATGATGTCATGATAATATCTTAGCTATATTACAAGGTGCCTTTAGAAAAAAAAATGACTGAAACTTTGCCATTCCTTCATATTTTGAGAATTTTTCTCGCTTGGGATCCTAATCAGGCCCGTTCTGGACAAAACCCATGTCCTCGATTTTTGATATTCTGTCTCATTTGCTGACAAATTAGCTCACAAAATGACTGATCTGTTTATTTAATAAAGTTTTCTGCAGTATATAAATTCATTTTTTTTAAAATCTGTATTCATATCAATTCCTTTCTCAACATTTGAAAATGCTTTAAATCTGTATACTTTAACGTATTCTTTTTTTTAAAAAAAAAAACTTTTCCTGCTATAATATACATTTTTTCATATAAGTTTCAAACGTTCTTAAGTATTTCATTGTTTGTATTGAAAGGCTACATTAACATTTTATATCTGTATTCTCATTTTTGGCCTTCTAATTTGTTCATGCACCTTTTATTTTATCTTTTTGGATTATTTGTTTACTGTATTCAATTCATTTTTTTTCAAACATTCCTCATATCATATTCAAAACTTTAAACCGTTTTGAACAAGAAGTTCCTCACTCAAACCGTTTTTAAATCTACTTTTAAACCATTGTATGTAAACATTTTTTTATGATTATATACGCTTTGTCAGTTTTGTTTTTTTTGCAGTTAATTGACTTTTTTTTGCAGTCTTGCGGCCCATTCATTCAGTTCTGGTCCATGAGCATTTGATACGGGACCGTTTGGTTTGGGAGATTCCTTGAGTTTGATTGTAGTATAGAGAATTAAATGGCTTTAAAACATATCCCAGCGGCTTTGATAACATATTTAGATACAAAGACTTGAGTGACAGCCCTCTAATGAGTTTGATCTCCAAGTCATGGTTAATACTTGTGTGCAGGTATACCTTTAAATCTTATCTTCTCTGTCTCATATCTCTAGCTATATTTGGTGGTATCTTCCTTCCAATCCTTTGCATGTGCTAACTCATTTCCTTGCATACGCTACAATTTCTCTAACTTGAGATATTCTCCTCTCTTGTGTAAGAAGTTATTTTTAGTTATGGCATCTAGAGTATACAATTTGCAGTTTATATTTATTGATTTACAGTTTATAATCATCATTTTTTTTTTTTGTCTCTTTATTATTATTATTATTATTTCTAATCATTATTTGCAGGCTCTACTATTTCATTATTCTTACTAACATTTTTTCTGGCTTTCCTGCAACACTTTCATCGATTTCCTTCTATCTTATTCCATTTCTTCTAGCATATAATCATTATTCTCTTAACATTTTTTTTCTCTCAGGTTTGTTGGCAAGTTTTGTCAGCTCTATATTTAGTTTATTCTATTATCCTTAGATTATTTAGTTTTATTTTAAATCATATTAGTATATTATTTTAATTCTCCAAGTTATTTTTTTCACAAATTGAGTTTAATCATTAAATTTAATTTTAAAATATTTTAATCAAAAATTTTATTCATTCAAACACTTTTTCTCTTCACTGTTTCGCAATATTGCTTCATTATTAAATTGATCGTATCAAATATAACTTATTTCAATTTCTATTTCGTAAATTGGTTGTAATTAAAATTTGTTTCATCACTTTATCTAAATATTTAATTTTTTTAATATTTAAAATTTCTAAAATATTGGTATTTACTAATCACGTTAAATTAGTTTTTTGGATTCTTCATTTCATCTTGCAACTTGTATTTAATGTTATTTTAGTTATTTTTTGATCATGACACCATTAATGCCAGATTTTAAACTTACTCATTCAAATTATTCTGTTTGCAGGCCGCACATGTTTGATTTTCTAAAATCTCGTCACCTCTCAGATATTGTGACTTTACCAAATCTGAAACCGACATCCACTGAATTGAAAGCGCTTTGTAGATCTGAAACCGACATGCCAAAAATTGAATTGAAAGCCCTTTGTAGATCTGAAGATAGAATTTCTTCCAAAATCAATCCAACCTATAGATTTGAAACTATGAAGAATGCAACACCCAAATTCCAAGTGCACAATGAAGCCAAATCAACAAGCAAACACAATAAGCAAAATTCTCCAAAATCCAAAGCACAAGCTCCCCACAAAATTCTTCTCCAAAACTTGTGTAATCTCCAAATGAATGCAATTCCCCCTATTAGGGATTCAATTCTCCATTTCATGCAAGCCCTAGAGATGACTCAACAATTAACTCCTAATCAAACTCTAATTACAATTTGAAAGTAAATCCTAATTAATAAATTAAAATATCTTTATTTTGCACAACTCAACTTTGACTTTTGAAAACAAGTTGTTTACTTTTTGAAAACAATTCAATTTTAAATTAACGTTAATGAATATGTTAATAATAAAAACTCATATTAAATAGATTAAATATTTAAAACATCCTAAGTCCATGCAATTAAATATTTAATCATTTAATAATGCACATAAACATAATTAAATCTAATTGCCAATTAAATAATTAATTAATCCAAATAAACAGATAATTGACTTTAGATTAATTTTCTCAATTAAACATAAGAGTATAATTAATCATTAATTTTTAACTATAATCATTAATTTAACAATCCAATAACATCACCCACATAAGCAATAAATCAATTGAAATCAGATGACATAAAACCAAACAAACTCAAGAGAAGGGATCCATAAATTCCTGTCAACTAGATGAATTCAGGTAGGGTAGTCATACTGATACTTGTCCAATCCTAGGACAATTAGGCTTAGGTTAAGGTTTTGAGTCTGTATATTATCTCCCCTCTTTACCATTGAGATGAATATTTATGGGCGCGCTCACTCTTGCCAATTCAAGGAAGATGATGCCCTATACCTACAAACCTGTCATCACAAGATGAAGCATGTACATACAATCATATATATATTAGACAATGATAGGGTACGGTCAGTCATGTGGATCTTGACTATGAAAGTAACTACACCTCCTTCCTCTACCACACAAACATGCCAAACATATACACACACATGATAACCATACACATGCAAGTATGGGGTCAGTACCATAAATCAATATAAAACATAAACATAATATCAAAAAGATATCAACATCTAATCTATGCAATACCATGATACATATATAATGAACAATAATCCATAATCGTCATTTATTGAAATAATAACTGATCACATCAAAAGTGACCTAAAAGAATTTGGTCAAACAACTAAAACAGAAAGAAAACTAAAAGAAACCTACGGGTGGGTATTACATCCTCCCCCCTAGGATTAGGCTTACTCCTAGAAGCCTAGAACAAGTAGGGATATAAGTCCCATAAACTTAGCTGCACTAAAAAGAAAACTAAACCAAGGATCACTAAGTAGGTCCCATCAGACCCTTTCCTACCTTAGGGTTCGAACACTGAGGATCATTCCCTATTGCAAAGGCCCTATGAGATCTACCTTCATCTCCAATTGTTGGCTCAGAAACTAACGACCTCTATCCTTAATGTTGAACTGGACCATGGAGACAATCTTTTGATTTATGACTGGGTTGGCCACAAGTGAAACAATCCCCATTGAAAACTCTCCTTGTTGTAGGAGCACTGAGCTGCTGAAAACTACCTCCACCAAAATCCTGATGTGAACTCTGAGTTGGCTGATCATTCTAATTGCGCATACTGTGCTTCTAATTGTGATAGTTCCCTAATTGAGAACCACCACTATTACCATGGAAGAATTTCTTATCCTGCTGATTCTGATTACCTTTCAAAAAGGTAGAAGGATTCTGAAAATTCTCATTCCTCTGAGACTGATTCCCCTTAGAACCACTAGGTTGAACAGTTCTCTGACCACTATAACCCAATGCTAGATTCACCTCTATAAGGGTAGCCTTAATGACCGCTTCTTGGAGGGTCTTGGGCTCAAAGAGGTAGACATCTCTAATTATGCATGCATTAAGCCCCCTCACAAAGTGTTGAACTAGGAGAGTTGTATCCTATCCGAAGCCAGCATACTACTTGAGCTTGAAAAATAGGCGCTCGTACTCTCCCATTGACAAGGTCAACTATCTTAGCTTGTGAAATTCATCCGCTCTTTGTCGCCTCCACTAATCTAATAGGAAGCGCTCTCAGAAGTGTTCAAGAAATAACAAACAAGTGACAGTATCCATCTAAAACCCTAACTTCTCCTCCTCTACCCTCCACCATATAGCTGCAAAATCCGTAAGCCGCATAACCGCATACCTGGCTTTAGTATTACTACTAAAGGGATGCATCGCAAAACTATGCTCTAAAGCTATCAGCCAAGTCTCTACCTCTAAACTAGTCCCTTTCCCATCAAAGGGAATGGGTCACCCTCTCATCAGATCCCTCATGTGATTAGCTGCCACAACAGTAGGATCAACTATGAATTTCCTCCTAGAGGACTCTTAGATCTCTCTCTATCTCTCTCTCTGAGACTAATGAGAAACAACTTGCTCCACTCTAACCTACTCAGGACCAAGATGATTAAGAATCACTTGCAAGAGCTGTCTCATATTAGGACCATCCTGACAATCCTCTCTCTTCTCACCTCTACACTGCTCACGATGGCTAACCTCTTTGACACTCGTAGAAGGGCTAGGATGTCTACCCCTCCCACAGTTACCAGATTGACCTCTACCATAACCTCTAGCGGATCTATTCATAGCCATAATTCCTGCAACATACAGCGATCCAGATAGAAACTCTCAACAAAGCTGGAAACAAAACAAAAGGAAATATAATCATAAAGCAATGGTCTGAAAGAAAAATGTTTTACGTCTATGTTTAGTTTCAAGTTTAGACTACACAGAACCTAATGAGCATACATACCTAGAGTTCCCAATGTAGAAACTTGGCTCTGATATGAGGTGAGAAATTATCATGGCTTGCCTACTTTCTATAGAAAGTTCATTCATAATTTCAAAAGCATTGTAGCACCTGTGATAGACTGCACTAAGGGTCACAAGTTTTCATGGACTAAATAGGTTGAAGAGAGTTTCCAGTATCTAAAGAAGAAGGTCACCGAAGCTCCTATATTGGCCCTACCAGATTTTGATAAAGTGTTTGAAGTGGACTGTGATGCCTCACATGTGGGCATTGGTGTTGTACTCAGTCAAGAAGGTAGGCCCATTTCCTTTTTTAGTGAAAAATTGAATGATGTATGAAAGAAATATTCTACATATGATATAGAGTTTTATGCCATTGTGCAAGCTTTGAGACATTGGAAGCATTATCTAGTACCCAAAGAATTTGTGTTGTTTACAAACCATATTGCTCTAAAATACTTGAACACACAAAAGAAATTGAACACCAAACATGCAAAATGGGTCTCTTTCCTACAAGGGTTTACTTTTGTTCTGAAGCATAAATCTGGGAAATAGAATCAAGTTGCAGATGCCTTGAGTAGACGAGTTGTGCTTCTGACCATCATGGAAATAGAAGTAATTGGATTTGATGCAATTAAAGACTTGTATGAATTTGATAGTGACTTTTGGGAGGTTGTTGATCAGTTGAAGAATCATGTACCTGGGCATGCAGACACCATTCAAGGTGAGTATCTTATGCAGGATGGTTATTTATTCAAGGGAAAATAGTTGTGTGTTCTTGTAGGATCAATGCGGGAAAGTATTATTAGAGAATTTCATAGCAATGGTATGGCTAGACATTTTGGGAAGGATAAAACAATAGCCTTGGTAGTAGATAAGTACTACTAGCCAAAGATGAAGCGAGATATCACCAAGTTTGTGGAAAGGTGTAGAATTTATCAAGTAGCCAAAGGGCACTCCCAGAACACTGGATTGTACATGCCATTACCAGTACCAGTAGGACCTTGGACAGACTTGAGTATGGATTTTCTATTGGGACTCCCACATACACATCGAGGTAATGACTCTATCTTTGTGGTTGTGGATAGATTCTAAAAAATGGCTCATTTCATTGCTTGTAAGAAAACTAGTGATGCCACTAGGGTGGCCAAGTTATTATTTTCTGGAATAGTCAGATTGCATGGGGTTCCAAAAATGATCACCTCTGATCGAGATATTAAGTTCTTGAGTCATTTCTGGAGGACCTTATGGAAGAAGATGGGGACCAAGTTACAATTCAGTAGTGCTTATCATCCACAAATTGATGGGAAAACAAAAGTTGGCAATCGCAGTTTGGGTAATTTGTTGTGATTTATTGTTGGAGAGAAGTCCAAACAATGGGATTTGGTGTTACCCCAGGTAGAATTTTCTTATAATAGCTCAGTGAACAGGTCAACTGGTAAGTCACCATTTCAAGTTTTCTATGGTCAAAATCCTTAGGGTGTTCTTGATTTGGTGTAAATTCCCTTGGGTGACAGAGTCAGTGATGATGGAGAAGCATTTGTGAAGAAGCTATACCAGCTATAGGAAGATGTGAGACAGAAGTTACAGGACAAAAATGAGTGGTATAAGGCTTCCGCATATGCTACTAGAAGGTATAAGGTTTTTAGTGCAGGTGATGTAGTGATGGTTTATCTAAGGAAGGAGAGGTTTCCTACTGGGACTTATCACAAATTGAAATATAAGAAAATTGGTCCATGCAAGATTCTGAAGAAGATTAATGATAATGCTTATGAGGTTGAGCTCCCCAGTGGTCTTGATATTTCTCCCATGTTTAATATTTTTGATTTATATACTTTCCATGGTGATGATGCCTCTATTGAAGATGAGGATGAGGTAGACTGGACACACACTATCCCCATCAAGAAAAAGAAAAAGGTTGCACAAATTCTAGATAAGAAGACTATTAAAACTTGCCAGGGTGACTATAATAGATATCTTGTGTAGTGGGAAGGGTTGGCACTGACAGATAGCACTTGTATTATAAAATGGGATTTGAAGAAGCTAGATGAGCCTAAATGGAAGCAGTTTGAGAAATAGAACTTTCAGGAGCTGTGTTCTTTTCAAGCAGGGGAGAATGATGCAGGAGCATCTGAGGATCAAGACTGCTGACTCAGATGTGGGTTTTGGTTGAGATTTACTTCAGAGGGTCATAAATATTGACTCTGATGTGGGTTTTGGCTGAAATTTTACAGGCAGTTGCGTGAGGGGTTATTTGGATTACCAATGAGCTCAGCTCGATAGGTGGTTATTTCGACATTTTTTCGGGAACCTGAAATATCATCTTGGCCTCCGAATTTGACTTTTAGTATTTTTTTCCAATTTTTTAGAAAGTTGTTTTTGTAATAAATCTGAAATCATGTTCTTGATTTCGTAGATTAGTTGGCAATTCGTCTTGCCTTAGTTGGGGGCATCTTTTGGGAAAAATTGGGATTCGTAGGATGGGTTTTGAAAATTACCAAAAATGGAAAAATCTAATTTTCTCAAAAATTTGCCAAATATGGTAATTTTTCAGAATTGTAATAAGTAGTTGTTTTCTTTCATTGTAGAGGCAGAGTAGAGTTGGAGCAGTTTAATGAAGAATCTGGCATTCTCAAATTTTTGTGTTCTTTGTTTTTTTTTCTGAGTTATTGTTTGAAGGGTTTGGGCTACATCAATTAGAAGTATGGACACTCCTGTGAGATTTACCTACCCATTGCTTGAAGATCCTTTTTTGGGATTTATAGAAGATTATAGGTTGGTTTCATTGGTTAGGATGAATGAGAAATTGGTTCTCACTACCTTGAAATTGATAATAGGTGAAGAATTTATACAAAGTGGGGACCCCTATAGGCTAAAAACAAACATCTCATGTAGTTTTTTAGGATCTCTTCTAGACTTGGGATAATCTAGGGACATGATTATTTTCCTCACAGGGGAAATGTTTAGTAGAAGTATGTGTGGTGGGCTTGAGACCATGCTTGTTGTGGCTCAGGATTGTGTTGGGTTACCACTGGAAACTGACCTGCGGATTTATCCAAAGATGGAAGTAGACATGTCATTTATTCTTTTTTTATGGATTTCCACTAGCAACCTCTTGACATGTATAATTTATATACTCAACATGGGGTAAAATTTATAAAGAAATATCTAGACCCAGATGTGGAAATTATCAAGGAAGAGATATAAGAATTCTACTTGAGAGTTATTTTTGAGAAAGCTTGATATATGTCCATTGAGAGAAAGGGAATCCTCTGACTTGGAAGAGAGTGTGGGGAATCAAAAAGATGACTTGAGAGATGAAAAAGCCAGATCTACAAACACTTGACTCATGCTTTGAACAAAAATAATTTTCTTTCTTTAAAAAAAATGTTATTATATGTAATATGTAAATGACAAAGAAAATCCATCTAGCTTTTGTAAATTTTATAATGTACATAGATACTACTGATAAATATCAATATGAATTTTTCTTGTTCATCACAATGTCTACGTATGATCTCCTTGTCATTTATTATTTTTGGAAATCTCAATTCTTTAAATATAAAAATGAACTCTTAATATCTTGTTGTAAATAATTAAAATTTCATTACAAAGGGCCTTACCATTGCACACAAGATGATGATAAGGAAGAAAAATATCTTTCTGAGAAAACGCATAGAAAAGGGAAACCTTGTTGCATTGGCACATTTTCTCTTAACAAACAAAAGGGTTAGTGCATAAAATAATAATATCACCATTTAAAATTGGGAATTTAACAAATGGAGATGATAATCATGAAAGACCCACTACAACTAACAAGGGACTGATGACTACACACCAGAAACTAAAAATATGTCACCCTATGTAGTAGTGCTTATTAAAAAATAAAACATACCAAATGAAATAAAACCTAACTATTTACACTAACTAACAATCTAAACTTTTTATAAGAAGCTAAATACTAGATTTGGGAAGTAGCCACCCTTGCAGCCTAGCTTTTTATTTTTAACCAATGGCTCCAGAAAATTATGAAAAAAGAAAGGTAACATGGGAATTAACCTTCTTGGGTGTGATATATCATAGGTGACGATGTCATGAATTAGCTTGGAACTTCCTCTAATATCACATGAGAGGAAATATCAATATCTCTGACAAGACTTTCTTCATTCTCTAATGTGAGCATGACATTGAAGGACTTACAAGAAAATAGTTATGAATGATACTTGATTGGGTACCTACGGGCCTTTATTAAATGAGTTGCAATAGAAGATGCATCAATGTGCTCCTGGAGATTGGAAATTGGTAGTTCTACCTTTTGGGATGTAGGGAATTACTTTGTCTAAATGGTTGGAGTCCATTCATTGGCATAATTGTAAAAGTCTTCCAGCTTGTCCTAGAATCACATACCGTTGTTCTCTGCTTCTCTTTGTTGGGTAAGTGGCTTAGGGGAATATTCCTATGGCAATGATTCCTTCGAAAGAGTCTCTGCAACCTCCTGTAATCACCCAAAATTTCTCTTCTAAACCATGGGCCCCTAATCTCAATTGTTGATCATAATCATAAAAAGTCCTAACCCAAAATGACAATTTAATTATATCATTGAATCGATCTAATCATTAAAGTTTCAAAATCATTTAAATCAATTAATTCATAAACATCAACCATATCTAGCAATTAAAAGAAATTAAATTAATTAATTTAATTTAATGCCTTAACACATTAATTAAAATAAACCCATTTTTCCATTTACACATAAAAAAGGAATTAATTTGAATTAAGTTGAATTAAAAATGTGAAATTGAGATAATTAAAAATTGATAAACATAAGGAAGAAGTTGATAAAAGTAAGAAATAAAGTAGAATTGAGATAAAAGTGGAGTTGCATAAATCAAAAGAGGGCAAAAAAGTTTTTAACTTGAGCATCAATCCGTTTTAACTCCTAATACAACTCAAAAAGAAACCAATCAAGTTAGCTTGTATGCTTTAAACTTAGCTTTGGGAAAATGTGGATTGTTCATCCCAAATCAATCATGACCATTGATTTTATCAAGGTTTCTATAAAAGAAAGGTTCCTCCTCTCATTCAATATGTGCAATTTAGAGTAAAGACATTCTGCTGAAGATATTGTGCATCAATACAAGGGTTTGCATATTCTAGTTATATAGTTGTTATTCACATATCATTTTTAGCTTAAAATCATGTTTCTTTCAAAGAATATAGATTAATTCAATTATCTTATTTGCATCAAAAATATTAAAAACTAGATTAATATGCATTTCACTAAAAATCCTTCATTAGAATTGTTGTCTCTAGTCACAAATATGCTCAAAAAATATGAGAGCACAATACTCACATTGGATAGAAGGCAATAGGTCTATTTGTATGGTTTTTCAATATATTTACTTATCTAATTATTGATCACCCAACCATGCATGCAAAGATCTATTAAGTGTTTGTAATTGCAGCTTGTAGGCCAAACTTTGATTTTTGGTCTCAAATTATCAATTTTTAGATCGCTAAGTTTTCTCTGCTAATTTGATTTTGCATGTAGGTTTTCAAAGATTTTATCATATCTTCTAAACAAAATTGAATTTTTTAATGAAAATTTTATTTTGGGTTGGTGTTGATATTGGGAGTCTATAGTAAAAAAATTAGATTTTCCTGATCACTTTTTAAAGATTTATAATTTTTTATGATTTTTCATAAAAAATTAATTCTGGACACAAATCAAGGAATATTATTATAAACAAATTATTGTAGTTTTGGTTTGACCTCAGGAGAATACAATAAAAATTTAAGATTTTCTAATCAATTTTTGTTGATTTATAATTTTTTAATGATTTTTCATTAAAAAATAATTCTAGACACAAATCAAGGATGTTTTTTAAAAAAATTATTAGATATTGGGGTTGATATCAGGAGTCTACAGTAAAAAATTTAGATTTTTATGATCACTTTTTTGCGATTAATAATTTTTTTATGAAAAATCATAAAAAAATTAATTCTAGATGTAAATCGTTGATTTTTTTTGAAAAATTTACACTTATGGAAAGTTCTTGAAATTATTGTAGGGACCTGCTCTCTATGATTTTAAATTAGATCACAAATAATGGCTAAAATAATTAGACTTTTGAAAACTTGTCTATTTTGATAAATTTGGTCCCTATTTCTTGACTCGAATTGATTGTTACTAACATTGACCCTTGCTTCTCCTCTACTATTCCTAATCCTTGAACTAGTCTAACCTATTTTTTTAGAATGTTTTTTCCAAGATACATTTGAGAAGACTATTGAAAAAATAGTTTTTGTAGGTTGCATAAGGTGATACAAGAAAACATCGTGTCTTCATTATTATTTTTCTTAGGCATCTTAATATATTGATTTTTGGTGTTTAATTTGGTGTCATGGGATTATTCTCTTGTATGTATAGACAATCAAAATCCTAGAAGCATTGAATTGATCATTAGGAATGGATCGAGTAATTGAACATGTCTCTTTGATGTGTTTTCAAAAAGCATAGAGGTAGGATAGTATCCTCTTGTCTGTATAGATAATAAAAAATCTAGACCCTTGAAATTCTTTTTTTGTGAGCCTATCATTGAGGGAAAAATCTCATAGGAATGACTTAAATGGGAATAGGCAAACTCGGCCCTTCCGACCCACTATAATCAAATATCTCCTTGAGATTAAACTCTTAGAGGACATGGTTATTTCTATTCCATATCCTTTGATAGGCATAGGGATAAGAAGCCCCAATCCTACTTGAAGGACTGTGTGATCTTAGTGCTTGTAGGGATTTTTTTGATCAATCATATTTACGAAACTACATGTGGAATATACTTTGATCTGTGTAGGCTAAGAGGCCTCAATCCTATTTATGAGAATGCATTATCTAATTACTCATAGGTCTATAGGCCTTTATCATGCTTGCAGGATTATGGGGTATAGCTACAAATGGATGCCCTTACTACAAACTCTAGGAATAGAAGCTACATGGTTCACCACTGAAAGGTTGATAATATTTATGCAAGGGAGATATTAAATACCCTAATAAAATTTATATATCATTCCTCCATTAGCATTTGGAGTCAGCTAATACAATATTGGAGATCCATTGTGTGTTCTCCAACGGTCGTATTCTGATTGGCTATTAGGTGTGTACCTAAATTAGAAAGAAAAAGTTTTCTTCCTATGCCAACTTCCTTAGGTTACCTTGTGTTTGAATTACCCTTTATGATGAGTGTATTTTGTGCTTATTTGATTATTAAATCACTTGACAAACATACCAAAAACAATTGAAACTAACACAATGTTTTAGAATTGAAAAACTTGGAAACTTGCAATGAGAAAAAATGATCAAAACAGTTCAAAACTTTATGGAAAAACCTTCTTGTCCTACACATCTTGATCACTACTAGCATCATATCATATGATTTACTACCCACCTTGAGCTTGATAATACTTTTTTTTATGAGAATGCCATTGGATACAATTGTCTGAAGGAGATTGTTGGAATAATTATGTGTTGTCTTTGATGTCACACAGATGTCATATCAATTGTTAGCTCAGTAGGTTAGCAAAGAAGTTCCCAGTGTCTACCGAGCTCAGTCGGTCAGTAAAGTAGTTACCAGTGTCTACCGAGACCTCTCGGGTGTCAAAAGAAAAGTATGGCAGAAAATAGTGTTAACCGAGCTTCCTTGGTTATCGAAGGAAAGATAGTGTCTACCGAGTTCACTCGGTCTCCAAAGGATGTTGAAGAATTCGTAGTACTTACGAAGTTCTCTCAGTCGCCAAAGGAAATCTTCTTCAGATTGTCAAGTCGGCACTAATAATTATTACAAAACATCACTAATCATTACAACAGTCAGCTGGAATAAACCAACTTTATTTCTCAAATTGACAAAATCCTTTACTGGGCCGACCTTGCTCGGTAAACATTAATCCGAAGAAGATTTCCTTTGGCGACCGAGAGAACTCAATAAGTACTGTGAATTCTTCAACATCCTTTGGAGACTGAGTGAACTCGGTAGACACTAACTTTCCTTTGATAACCGAGGAAGCTCGGTTAACACTATTTTCTGCCATACTTTTCTTTTGACACCCGAGAGGTCTCGATAGGCACTGGTAACTGCTTTGCTGACCGACTGAGCTCGGTAGACACTGGGAACTACTTTGTTGACCGATTGAACTGACAATTGATATGACATCTATGTGACATCAAAGACAACACATAATCATTCCAACAATCTCCTTCAGACAATTGTATCCAACAATCTCCCTCTTTGGCATTGATGGCAACACAATATGTCATAGCACAATGAAATTTCATAGCAAACATAGAATAAGGAACATATCCTTAGCTTCATTCTGATTCTCATCTCCCTCTGTCAGCAAACTTCTCTCTCTGACTGAAAACTCTCCCTCTTTTTTTTTTTTTTTCAAAACCTCTTTCTTAGAAATTTCATGAAATAATGACAACAAACAGCAATGACAGCAAATAACAAACTATCCCTCTTTGACAACACATGCCAAAGATAACACACTTCTGTTGAATACCAATGTACCTTAAGTACTGATTCATATGCAATGATTCCTTGACTATCCTGCATCAACTGACTGATCTTCAACATGCTCTGGTTGATGCATTACTAAAACTCAATTTAGTGAGCCTCGGATAGGGGAATGACCCCTAACTTACCTCTTAGATACAAGAATGCATCCTTAGGTAGTGGCTTGGTGAAGATATCTACAATTTGTTCTTTTGTATGAATATATTCCAATCTGATTTCCTTGTCCTGCACCAATTCTCTGACAAAGTGATATTTTATAGCAATGTGTTTGGTTTTGGAATGCATTACTAGATTCTTTGAAATATTTATTGCACTTGTATTATCATAGAACATAACAACTGGTTCTTTGATCTCAACTTTCATGCCTTCCAATAACTGTTTGAACCAAACAATATTAGAGCAGTTTACTGCTGCAGCAACGTATTCTTCTTCTACTGTGGATTGGGATGTGCAATTTTGCTTTTTACTGGTCCAAGATACTAACCTTTTGCCAAGAAAAAATGCTCCACCACTTGTACTCTTTCTGTCATCAATGTTTCCTGCCCAATCAGCATCAGTAAACACTTTTAAGTCCAGGTTGCCTCCAAATTTATACCACAAGCCATAATCTTCAGTTCCTTTCAAGTACCTCAAGATTCTTTTGATTGCCATCATGTGATTTTCTCTAGGTTTTGCTGAGAATCTTGCTACTATACCAACTGCTAAGGCAATATCAAGCCTTGTATGTACTACATACTGTAATTTTCCAATCATTGATCTGTATAAGGTCTGATCTACTTCTTTTGAATCATCATCTTTGGTAAGCTTCAGTCCAGTACACATGGGTGTACCAACTGGTTTTGAATCTTCCATACCAAACTTCTTAAGTATTTCCTTGATGTATTTAGACTGAGTAATGTAGATACCATTCTTGCTCTGCTGAATTTGAAGTCCAACAAAAAATTTTATCTGACCAAACATAGACATTTCAAATTCTTTGTTCATTTGCTCTAAAAATTCTTTGCACTGATCATCATTCCCTGTAAACACAATATCATCCACAAATATTTATGTCAAAACAATTTTGTTATCTAGTCCTTCTTTGATGTATAAATTACTATTGTCATTGGCTCTTTTGAAATCAGTCTGAGTTAGATAGTTATGTAACCTTTCATACCATGCTCTAGGGGCTTGTTTCAGACCATATAGTGCTTTGTGTAACTTGCAGACCATATCCCTTTTGTCTAGATCCATAAAACCTTTAGGTTGCTCAATGTAGACTTCTTCATCAAGAATACCATTGAGAAATGCAGATTTTATATCCATCTGATATACCTTAAATCTTTTATGTGCTGCATATGCAAGTAGAGTCCTTACACCTTCTAATCTTGCAACAGGAGCAAAAGTCTCTCCATAATCTATACCTTTTTCTTGAGAATATCCTTTACATACCAATCTTGCTTTGTTTCTTGATACTTGACCATCTTCATTCAACTTATTTCTGAATACCCATTTTGTCCCAATTACATTTTTATCTTTAGGCCTAGATACAAGAGTCCATGTCTTATTTTTCTCTATTTGCTCTATTTCTTCATTCATAGCCTCAATCCAACTTTCATTTTCCAATGCATCAAGTTTGTCTTTTCTAGATTCTTTCAAGATGTAACATTTACTACCAAATACTTTTAGGTAACTTACATTGGGTTTATAGCCATACCATAACTCATAAGGAGTTTTAAATGTGTCTTTCATCAACTGTACTTGGTTCAAGGTATGAATTGCAGTGCTAATAGCTTCCTTCCAGTATTTCATAGCAATGTTCTTTTCAATCATTAGAGTCCTTGCACAATCCATGATAGATCTGTTCCTCCTTTTAGCTATTCCATTCTGCTCAAGAGTTCTTGGAGCTAATACCTATCTTTTGATTCCACTTTCAATGCAGAAATTATTGAATTCATGGGAGATGAATTCACCACCTCTATCTGATCTCAAGCACTTCATTCTTTTTCCTGTTTTTTTTTCAACTCTTGCCAAATACCATTTGAATTTCTCAAATGCTTCTGACTTTTCTCTTAAATACATAACAGTCATCATTCTAGAGTAATCATCAACAAAGAGCATGTTGAAGATCAGTCAGTTGATGCAGCATAGTCAAGGAATCATTGCATATGAATTAGTACTTAAGGTACATTGGTATTCAACGGAAGTGTGTTATCTTTGGCATGTGTTGTCAAAGAGGGAGAGTTTGCTGTTTGCTGTCATTACTGTTTGCTGTCATTATTTTTTAAAAGTTGGAACATAGTTATCATAGTTTTCCAAGGACTCTAATAATTAAAAAGTTGAGAGATTAAGGAAGGAAGCTCTGTGACAAGAACAATTAAAATTATGTGATCAAAGCCTTCAAAAAATGCTGGAATTTTGACCTGTTGCAAAGATGATGCCGACAGAGGATGAAGATGGTCAAATTTTAAAAATCTAAAAATGACCCAGTTCGAGAAATCAAATTTCATATCTCCAATAAAATTATTAGCTTTCCACGAGGTGTGGTTTTTTTTCGACCAGACCCAAATCCGAAAGTTAGGTAGTTCTTTTTTAGTTAGTTTATTATTTTTTCAAAATGATTTGTAATAAGGGTTGTGTCTTTTCACCCTAGAGAGGTTTGAAAGCCACTCAAAAACATATATATATACATAATGTATAATGTAGAGACAAGATAATACAAGATATATTTTGATAGAATAGAATTTCATAAACAATTGCAACTATGAACTCTTATGTACCAGTTTTTCAACATTAATAAAGATAAGTGCCTTTTCTTTTTATTTGTGGTTATAAGTTATATGTTTTCAATTAGTCTTTCGGATATTCTATTAAAATAGAGTTTTTCACTGTGTTAAATTCTCTGAGTATTGTAATTCAAAGTTAATATATACAACTCAAGTATCAATTGTATGGTCTCTAAACCTGCCATTGTGCTTATCGCTCTTTTAATTTGAGTTAAATTCAATAGGATTAGTTGTGTAAATTGATTTGAATTGTGAATCAAGTGGAAGCCTATGGAATGATAGTCTTTTTTTATTAAAGAAAGTTTTTAAAACCGTCTCTGATCGTACATAGGATTGAAAGTGTTTTGACTCTATAACCCAAATACTTAGAAGGCACTGATCTAATCTTTAATTGGAAATTGTCACATTAAGTTCATCTATAGTTTGTAGATCATTAAATTATTATTTCAAAAGCATTACTCTAAGTCCTTAGTATAATCCATTTTAGTCAAGTTTTATAGAGTAGAGATTATCAAAAGATTTGTTTCTTTCCTCAAGGGATCATTCACCACCTTTGGAGGAACTTTGGTTTGTGTATGCAGTTGAGCATCATAGTGAATTTGATAGTTCAAAGTGAAATTAGGCCTACCAGCCTTGGCTTGATTAAGCCAAAATTGTAGAGCTATAAGTGGTGTATCACCATCATACCTGTTAGTTGGCCAAATCTGATCCATCATTTTTGGGCACCAACAAATTGATGACTCTACTGGGGAGAGTTGCTCACAATATATATTGTGAAGTTATGTAGAATTTCAGATTTCGCATATCAGAATCATAAAGTAGTTATATTAGTTTTTTGGAAGCACACTCTACTAGAAGAAAGAACTCAAAAGAAAGACATTCCTCTTTGAAAGAGGTGGCGACTCTATTGACAAGAACCTAATGTATAAAAAAACAAGTTACTACCGATTTAGATATTTAAAATTTATCAGAATAAACAACAATTTCAAAGAAAAACATTTATTCCAGATGGTATCAAGCCATTGGATCTTAGGGGATTCCATTGTATTCCTTTTAAGTTACTCCCTAAGTTTTCACATCTTGTACCAAAGTTCCATGGAAAATGGGATGAATCAGCAATTAAACATTTGGATGCATTTTATGCATTTATAGAGAACTATGAGATTTGTGCAGAAGATCAGGCAATGAAACTATTTGTCAGGACATTAGAAGATAATGCAAAAGAGGCATATGAATCATTACCTACACAAATTATTTCATCTTGGAAGGAATTTGAACAATGGTTTCTATATGAATTCCATGATGCAAGAGATGGAGATAACATGTGTTATGAACAGTGTGAAGACCAAAGCTACAACATGGAGGAGGATCTTAGCATGTCTCCACTTGATGCCTTTTTCAATTTGGAAAGGTATGAAGGTGAATCTACAATACAGTTGTTCATGAGGATGTGTGATGTTTATCAAGAGATACCTTCAAAAGTCAAACCTTCATCTCATGAAATATGCAAAAATACATGAATTAGGGATTGCTCATGATTCTCAGGCATGTAGTTTTCTAAAGTATATATATGATAAAATAAAGGCAGAAGATAATGAATACAACATGAAACATACAAGAGATGAGGCCATGTATTCTAATGAAGAGGAAAGTCTAAATCAGATGGAAGAAGATTTCATCCAAGATGAGACGTGTGTGGAAATGGATATAAGATGTTATGAACAAGAAGAAAGCTATATAGAGGGAGAATCTTATATATCCCCTCGAGATGAATTTCTCAATTTGGAAAGACAAGAGGGTGAGTCCATAACCTATTTGTTCATAAGGATGATGGGTTTCTATCTAAAGATACCTTCAGATATCGCACCTTCAAGTAGGGAATTTCTAAGAAGGCTTAATGATTTTGGGGTCTCTTTAGATGACCCTGATTTGAAGATTCTTTTTCAAAAAGTAAAAGAATATAATGAATGCAATGTGAAACATAAAAATGATATTTCAGATCCAAATATAGAAAAAATTTTGGACCAATTTTTAGAAGAAACCACCCATGATGATACTTGTATGACATCAAACATCGGTGAATATAAAAATGAGGAAGAGGATTTGTAGTACCTCCATATTTTGCTTTCAGTTTTTCAGTGCCATACTCTTTTAGGCCACATTTCATGTGTGCAGATATTATTATTTTAAGTGGATGTTGATGATTTGGATTATGATTTTATATTCAGATGTTGATATCATTATGATGCGATGTTTTATATTTCAGTTAGATTATGATATACTTACCCCATACTTGCATGTGTATGGTGTTTATGTGAATGTATCTATTTGATGTGTCTGTATGGTAGAGGGCGGAGGCGTAGTTACTTGCTTTGTCGAGATCCACATGACTGACCATACCCTATCATTGTCTGCTATATATGATTGCATGTACATGCTTTTTTTTGTGATGATATATTTGCAGGTACAGGGCATCGTCTTCCCTGAATTGGCAGGGGTGAGCGTGCCCACAAACATTCGTCTCAATGGTAAAGAGGGGAGGTAACAGTTAGACCCAAAATCCTAACCTAAGCCAATTTATCCTAAGTGTTGGATAAGTATATGATGACTACCTTACCCGAATATGTCAAGTTGACATAGTTCGTGGATCCCCTCCTTGAGCGTGTTTTGTTTTATGTTTGATTGTTCGATAAATGAAGTAATTAATAAGATAGTTGAAACATAAGATAAAATTTAATTCATAAGTTTATTGTGATTATTAATTAATTAAAAATTAAATATTTAAATATTAGAATTTAATTAATTACTTGAGTGAAATAAAATTGTTTTAATTATGTTTAATTATGAAATTCAATAAATGGGAAATTTTCATATAAAGGAAATTTGATTTAAAAATTAATATTTTATAGATAGTGGTGGGTTAATATTTTATTCATTTTTAAGTTTATGGGGTTTATATATATGAATGATTTTTGGAGAAATTTTCATTATTGTTTGGTGTGAGATTATTTTGGTGAAAATTGGTGAAGTGTTTGGATTTGGAGGAATTTGACAGTGTTGGAAATTTCATCAACTCACAAGCGTTCATATACCATTTCTGGCATTGGATTTAAGGTAGGATTCTGAGAAAACTGTCTATTGATTGTATTTGTTAAATATTTAATGTTTTATTATGTCTGGGTAGACTTAAATTCATAGATCTGATTTTGCTTAAGTTTCTTATTTTTGGGTATTAGAAAACCCGTTATTCTGTAGATCTTAGATCATTTTTAGACTTGGCACAGTAAGGTTATACTGGCCAATTTTTGTGAGAAAATTTGTTGTATAAACCTTAGAAAATAAAAAAATTAAATTGCCTATAGTTAAACTATAGAGACTAAAATTAGATAAATCCATTATTAGAGAAAAATTGATTTTGTTAGAAAAAAATCAATGTTAGTAGCAAAATTATCATTCTGGAAAATATGCAGAGAAAGAAAAAAATGACAGTCAATATTTAATATAAACATATACATTAGCTTTGGAAAAATTAATAAGCCTATGTTTGATTTAATTTCGTATTTAATATATATATATATATATATATATATATATATATATATATATATATATAAAGTTTATATTTAAAAATTATGTGGGAAACTTTTTTAAAAAAATTATATTAAAAAAAAAAATTAAAAAAATGTTAAGTGGGAAGTGGGGGCCACCACCTCCCCACTCCCCAAAGCGCCCACTCCCCAAGAGCTTGGGTGGAGCGCAGCACTTAAGTGCTGCGTCCACCAAGCCATGCGCTTGCATGGGATGGAGATAGTGGGGTGAGGGCCCCACGTGCCCCCCCACACTTAAAAATATTTAATTTATATTTTGTTTTAAATGTTTTTTTTAAAGTTTTATTAAATATGAAGTAGTTTATATTTAATAATTAATCTTCATTTATTTTAATAATAATTTTTAATTTTTTTAGTTAGTTGATAATTAATATTAATTAATTTTAATATTAATTTTTTTATTTACAATTAATATTATTTTAATTGATAATTAATATTAATTGTTATATTTTATAAACTATATGGTTTTCTAAAATGGGAAAATTGTTGAGATTGACTTTAGAGCAAAAAAATGACAATTGGTTTAGACTTAGATTATTTAATTATTATCGAATTAATTATTTAATTTAATCTAGATTAATTGTAAATGTTGATTAATATAGCTTTCAGATACGCTTATGCTTAAATGTGCCACAATTGTGATTGCAATAGTTGTGCAATTAGACTTTTAATTAATGTTGAAACATATGTATTGTTTTCTATCTGTACATGCATCTTTTCATATTGAAATTGGTTGTTTGTCTACAATTTGATTTTATATTTCCTGATTGATGGGATTATTTGGTTTATGGGTATTAGATGACCTAGGAAAGTACAAAGGCTTGGGAATTAGATTTTAAATCCATAATGTTTCTTATGTTTGGCGTGAGTGTGAATTGTTATTTATCCCATTTGACCTTATAGGCTCATGAAGTACTATGTATCCAATGATTATGAATTATAGTCAATCCTGATTCTGTGATGAATCTGAATGTGTGACTATCTGTCTTATCTATGTTAGATCTAGGAGAGATCTATGAGCCTAGGATAGTTTACCTAGATATGTAATAGGGGGTGGCTTGCAATAAGTGTCGGGGCCCACAAGTGGCTGTCAGGATCACTTATTGTAAGTTATTGTAATCAAGTGATAACCTAAAATAACATTGAGAAATATTAAAATGAACCTAATAAGATGAGATTTCTCACCCATGCTCGAGTGCTAGTACAGACTAAGATGGAGGATGAGATGATGCTTGCCACCTTGATAGGTGTGTGTTCTGGCATAGTTAATGGCTTCGTCTGTACGAGGAGTCATTGATACCGTGTATGGTCACTTGAGTGTCGGGATCCAGAGAGATTACCAGGATGAGACTCAAGGGTTAGACGTACATGATGACACCTTCCTATGCATAGTCTAGTTATTCTACATGTGTCAGATGCCTTTGGAATAGTGAGTCATACCTATCACTATACTTGTTGACCTTGAGTTAGTAAGCTTTCAGGACTCCTTTTCCTAGTGGTGTTTTATGTTTTGACTTGATTATCCGTTTGGGGTTTGATGTTATCTCCTCAACACGGTGGGGTAGACCTTTGTGGTTCTACACAGATGGCTGGTAGTGATTCTTTACCATTTGACATTTGACGTCTTGGTACCAGTGCTTGATGGTGTCTTTGCAGTTGGATTCCTCATGTTACTTCAGCATTGTTGTTCTTTTCTTAGATTCTATTATTTTATTGTAAATCTTGTATTAGAGTATCACATGTGATACCTAATCTAGAAATTGTAATATTGATGTTAGAGTGATTACTGCATACCCTACGACATGTGTAGCAGATGTAAGTTTATTAAGATTCATGGATGATCATAAGAATATAATTATTAAGATGTATTTGTTAATTTAATTTATGGAATCTTTTGTGAATTTAATTTAATATGTTATATTAGTAAGTAATTCTACGTCATGGGACCCATTAGATTTGTAACCTATGTTAATAATGAGTGTTATGTGTGTAAATGGTAATTTTATTCCGCATGAATGTATATCTTTATTTGTTAACTTTTAGAAAAAAATTTGTTCACCAAACTTAGTATTATGTTCTAGGCTAGTTTCTTTTGGGTTCCCTGGCAAGGCGTTACAAGATTCTCTCAGTGAGGAAGATATTTCAACCTTGTTAGACATAGAATATCATAAACATATTGAGAGGAACAACCTAAATTTTTTCTCAATCCATCATGGTAAACAAGTTAACAGATCAACACATATTCAGGGCGTACTAGATGAAGGAGAAGATAATTCCCAGGGATCAAATTGTGGAGATGAAATAGAATTGCATGAACATGAGGAACTTTCAGGAAATAATGTTAATGAAGATATTAGTCTTGTTGATGAAACACTTGATGATCCAAATGAAAGATCTCATGGATGTATGCCTGAATTCTTTATGACCTTGAACCCATTGTTTAAAGAGGATACAAAGGAAGATGCATCCAAGTTATCTATGTTCATTAATCTGTTGTTTGAGGAAGATCTTTTATGCAATCAAATCCATTGACATCATGATGAAGATAATAGGCCTAATGATGATTTTGAGGATGATGAAACTCAAAATATTTGTGGGGAAGTGTATTAAAGAGGTGAGATATATTTCAGTTCATCCTATGAACATAAGTTGTATCAAACATGTGAAGATAAGATGGTATCAGCGAGGCATAATGAGGAGAATGTGTTGAGGAATAGTGCTGAAAGTTTTCCAAATATCCTATCTAATCAGATTCTTGATAAAACCACAGTAATGTCTCCTAAATATGAGTTATCTTCAAAACCAATTTATGATGAGAAACACCATATGGAGTATAAAGACAAAGCAAATTATGAGCTAGAAGTTGTCCAAGTAATGAAATTTTGTTTTGATACAACTGGTCTAATGCATAGAGATCCTTCATTCAGCAAAAATCATGATGCACTTAATGATTCCTCAAAGATGAAACAAAGGTCAAATACCAAGGACCACATCGATGAAACAATGAGAATTGTGAATAAGGAAGATGCACCCAATGCAACAAGGAGGGAGTTGTTACATGATCATAATCAAGTGTTTGATAGGGGAAAATGTCGATTCTATGTTTTGGTGGCCCGAGGCCACCGAAGGAGATTTGATTTGATTATTGAAACATGCAGTAACTCTATAGCCTAATGGACTTCATACGTGGTCTACTTCTACCAGAGATAGTTGGATCTCACTATGCTCACATGGAGCTTACCTCACCAGAAAGAGCCTATTGGAGCTCTAAATTTTGGGAAAAATTTGGAGCCCTATATAGTGATAAAATCCTAAAAAATGGCCTCTTAAACTCCATGAAAAATAATTAATAATGGAGTACATGAAATAGGATAAAACTATTATATTAATTTTCAATTAAAAAGTTGAAAGATTAAGGAAGGAAGCTCTATGACAAGAACAATTAAAATTTTGTGATCAAAGCCTTCAGAAAATGCTAGAATTTTGACCTGCTACAAAGATGATGCCAATAGAGGATGAGATAGTCAAATTTTAAAAATCCAAAATTGACTAAGTTTGGGAAATCAAATTTCCTATCTCCAATAAAAATCTTAGCTTTTCGCGAGGTGTTTTGGTTTTTCGACTAGACCCAAATCCAAAAGTTAGGTAGTTATTTTTTAGTTAGTTTATTATTTTTTCAAAATGATTTGTAATAAGGGTTGTCTTTTCACCCTAAAGTGTTAGGAATGAGGCGTCTCAAGCTTGGATAATTCCTATTCTTATTATTTGTTTTGTAAATGTATTTTTTTCAAATAATGAAATTAAGTGTGAGTGTACATGTCTAGTTGGCATGTTGATATGTCACTCCACTTGATGTGTCGGCATTTTGTGCGTAAGGAGATCATGACTGAAACGGTCATGATGGATTCCTATGATGCATAAGAACTATTTAAGGAATGTGCTATGACAGGTGTAAGAGCATCTTATGACTTGGGCCTATTTGGGCGCCCAAGAAGAAGTGGTTGGTGTGTGTAAGAGAATATGCCAAAAATAGGTTGGTATGACAGATTCTCTTACAGTTCTCTTGTGACCGTTATTTTTGGCAGATTCTATGACAAGCTGTCATAGTCTATTCTAGGGATGGACGCCTATTCTTGGGATTGCATTTAACAGCTATGTACATGTGGCTTTGTGCATGGGTCTTGGTGGTTGGATGCCAAACTCCTTTTTTGGGTATTTGTTGGGTCTTGAGGAGTCTATATATATGATGCTACTTCTATGGGAGAGACATAAGTTTGATAAGTTTTACTAGTCTCTCATCTCCTTAAAGAACTTGCATTGCAAGTGTGTTGTAGTCTTTGTGTTGAAGATAATACATTGTGCAGGTTTTGGAGGGGTGGGGTTGTTTTACTGAAAGGTTTTTCCCCACCGGAATATTTTTGTGTTTATGTGTTTCAATCTTCTCTATCTATTTTCTGTATGCATGGTATATGGTTGCAATATCTTTGTTAAAGTAGTTAACGAATCTGAAATTGTAAGGATTTAAAAAGAATTTGCACAATACTTTCTTTTAGAGATTAGTGTAGGAAGCTATTTTCACACCTGAGTTTCCTTACAAGTGGTATCAGAGCCTGATCAACTTTTGATCCTAGTTGTTGGGTAGGGTTTTTTAAGCTAATCTCAAGTTGAGTGGGAGTTTTGTGCAGAGCATTCTAAATCTTATTTGCAGATTGAGATGGCAGGTTCCTCATATAGTAGAATGGACGTAGAGAAATTTAATGGCACTAATTTTGAGTTGTGGAAACTCAAGATGGAAGACATGCTTGAAGACCATGATCTATGGGAGGCTACTTCACTTGATGTGAAACCTGTAACAATATCGCAAGTGGATTGGGAGATCAAGGATCGGAAGGCTAAGGGTCTCATCAGACTCTGTCTAGCAGATGTTGTTCTTCTGAATGTTCTTGATGAGACTACTGCAAATTCTTTGTGGCAATGACTTGGGTCTGTGTATCAGGCCAAATCTTTGGTGAATAAGTTGTTCCTGACAAAGAAGTTGTATTCTTTAAGAATGGAGGAAGGTGGATCCATAACTGATCATCTCAACGCATTCAATTTATTGATTGCATAGTTGGCATCATCCGGTGCCAAGATCGAGGAGGAGGATCATTGTATGACCCTGCTTTGTTCCTTGCCAGATTCATGGGACCATCTTGTGATGGCTCTCGAAAGTACTATAGTCACATTTCATATGGATGATGTGGTGTCTTCGCTGCTATATCAGGAGATGCAAAGAAAGACTTCGGATTCGTCTAAGGAAGCCCTTGCTGTTCGCAGGAGATCCAACAATAGAGGAAAGTAGAATGACAACAAGTCAAAAAAGGGTAGATCCAAATCCTGTGGGAGTTCTAAGACTCCTGGAAAGTCAAAGGTGAAATGTTGGAACTATGATAAAATAGGGCACTTCCAGAGGGACTGTAAAGAACCAAAGAAGAAGAAGAAAGGCTCAGATTCAGCTTCCAAAAAATCTCAAGAAGATGGAGATGCTTTTATTGCAGCTTTGGCAGCCCATGCATCTGATGATGTGTGGTTAGTTGACTCAGGTGCTTCTTTTCACATGACCTCTCATCAAAAATGGTTCTCAAAATATGAAGAGTTCGATGGTGGAAAGGTGTGCTTGGGTGATGATTCTCACCTAAAGATAGTTGCACATGGAAGGGTCACTATCAAATTTCCTGATGGATGAGTAAAGGGAATCAACGGAGTTATGCACATTCTAGGTTTGGCACAAAACCAATTATCTATAAGTATGTTGAATGATGTAGGTGTGCCAGTTGTCTTTTCAAAAGATGGATGCAAGATGATGAGAGGTTCTATGGTGCTCGCTAGAGGTACTAGGAGAGGTACTTTGTTTCATCTTGAAGCATGCATTGCTCAGTGCAATAGTTCTTCTATTTCAAAGAAGAGAGTGGCTATCACTTCATCCCCACCATCTGAACAAGCAGTAAAGAAGACTGTGGCAATGAGTTCCGATGGCAGTGCAGTAAGTGTACCTAAGGGTGTAAACACTTTGGAAGGCAAGCTTCCTGTAGAAAAGATGATGTTGTGGCATATGAGATTTGGCCACATTAGTGAGAAGGGTCTTAGGACCCTAAAAAATAAAAACCTCATTGAGGGGTTAAATGATTGCAATCTCGAGTTTGACTTTTGTGAACACTGTGTTTATGGTAAATAAAATCATGTTCAGTTTTACTCTAGTTCTCACAAATCTTCTGATGTTTTGGATCTTATTCATTCTAATGTATTTGGTCCTGTAAAAGTTCCTTCAATCTCCAAGTCTGTATTTTTTATATCTTTCATAGATGATTACAGTAGAAGCACATGGATTTATTTCCTTAAAAGTAAGACATAAGTCTTTAGTCAGTTCAAGGAATTTAAAGCCCTTGTAGAGAATCAGACTAGTAAGAAGATTAAGTGTGTGAGAACTGATAATGGTGGTGAGTTTTTCTCAGTAGAGTTTGAACAGTTCTATAAAGAATGAGGTATTGAGAGGCATAAGACAACTCCTTATACCCCACAGGAAAATGGAGTTGCAGAGAGAATGAACATGACACTGATGGAGAAGGCTAGGAGTATGCTTAGTGGAGCTGGTTTAGAACAAAGGTTTTGGGCTGAAGATGTGGCCACTGTTTTCTATCTAGTTAACATATCTCCTACATTAGCTCTTGTTGGAAAGACACCCATGGAGGTGTGTTCTGGTAAGAAGCCTTCAATTAGACATCTTCCTATTTTTGGTTGTGAAGCTTATGCACATGTTCCAAAGGAGAAAAGATCTAAGTTGGAAAACAAAGCTGTCAAATGTATTTTCATTAGATATAGTGTTGGTGTGAAAGGATACAAGCTTTGGGATCCTGTGACTAGTAAGGTGTTGTATAGTAGAAATGTTATTTTCAGAGAGCTAACATCTTCTCCTATTGTGCTACAACCAGATGAAAAATAAAAGGAAAAAGATGTTGTTTAGTTGCCTCCTACCCCTGAGAAGACTGAACAGAGGGACAATGTGTTAGGAATGAATGCAAAGTATTTTGGCAGTCATTCTGTAACAGTTGTTGTTGCATTCATGACTTGGATTGTCATTGATGTCAACACAGTGATATTCTGGATATCAGCAAGAAAGCAGGTACAATTTTGTTTTGCACACATGTTGTATTGTAGATTGGCTTTTGCACAGTTGATGGTATGTTCTTTGGTGTGTTATTAACCTATGGTTAATAGCACAAAAATAAATTCATTCATTTATGAGAGTTATGAGCATTTTGGTGAAAGCAATGTTTAGACAGTGTTTCTATGAAGCGATTTTTGAAAATCGGAGGATATCCCTTAGCTAGGATGGAATCTGATTTTGCATAGTTAAAGGGATGTTGGAGAATCATTAATGATGATGTGGTTCATAGCGCAAACTTTGAAGATATGTTTGGAGAAAGTTACAGTATCTGGAAGCCGACAGTTTTATGTGAAATTTTGTGTGTAGCGTGTAGAATTTATTATTTTGTAATTGAGGACCAACTCATTTGTAATTATTTGAGTTTGGTATATAAGAAGGAATGTTTTCCTTGTTACCATATATGTACTGTGAAGGTTGAGATGCGAATATATGCATGAAGTGAAGAAAAGAGCTAATTCAATGATGAAGTAAGACTTGTGAGTATAGAGATCTGGAATTGTGATCTTGTGTAGTAGAGAGTGTAGTTTTAGCATAGTGTGAAGGAGGTAATATATTTCATATTATTCTATTGAATAATTCTAAGATCTTTTGGACAGTGGTTTTAGAGATCTTGCCTTGAAGCTGTTTGGGCAGTGGGTCCTTCTGTCTTCCATAAACTCTTAACCGGGTTAGAATCTTTTAACAAGGATTCAAAATATCCTAACATGGATTTATATGTACTGAATGTATTTCATAAGACTCCTAACAGGGTCCATCCTCTAATAAGGAACTTTCATATTAGTGCATCATTTTGTGGGCATCATTCCCACTGGGGTTTACTCTTTTCAAGAGGTTCCCTAGTCAACATATCTTGTGTTATTGTGCAATTGTGTATGGTTATCTTTCTATGGTTGATTAGTACATTAATTATATTGTTTAAAGTAGTTGAATGGTTAAATTATCAGATAATTGATTCACCCCCCCTCTTAGTTATCTTGGGGATCTTTACTTTCTAACAATTGGTATCAGAGTAGCAGGTCCTTGAAAGAAAAGTTTAACAACTTAAGGAGATCCATGGTGAATTTTAGAAAAGAAAGCCCTAAGTTTGATGAAGTAAATTTTGATAGCTGGAAAGAAAAGATGAAGACTCATCTATTGTGTTTAGGACCAAGTTAATGGTTGATTACAAAGAATGAGAAGACTATCATTGAGGAAGACAATCTAGAGGCAGGAACTAAAGATGAACTAGATCTATTCATGTGTAACATACTTGCAAGAGAAGAACTTTTGTCAGCACTACCGGAGAATGAACATAGTCAGGTAAGATGTTTGAAAACATCTCATGCAATTTGGAAAGCTTTACATTCTACTTTTGAAGGTGATGAACATGCAAATAAGGCTAGATTACATAATTGGATTTGTGCATTTGAAGATATCAGAATGATGGAAGATGAATCTATTAGAAGCTATATTGGTAGGATGTCTGAGATTGTAACAGGAATAAAGTCTTGTGGAGGTGATAAGATAGAGAATGAAGTGATATGGAAAATTATGAGAACTTTGACACCATTATTCAAGCAGACAACACAGATGATTGAACAAGTGATACCTTGTACATCAAAATTTTCAAGAGAGACTCTTCTTGGAAGATTAGAAACAGCTGAGATGAACTTGAGATTATCAGGAGAGCTACCTAGACTGGAAACAACATTTAGTGCTCTTAACATTAGACCTACAAGAAGTACTAGTGTGAATGGAGATTATGCCAGCAGTAGCAAATCTAAATCTAAGGAAGATAAGAAGATTGAAGAAGGTATTGCATTACTTGTAAAAAGAGAACCAGATGGTAAGAAAATCTTTAAATGTTGGACTTGTCAAGAATATGGTCAATTTGCATCTAAATGTCCTAAAAGAGTTAAGAAGTATAGAAACAACTTTAAACCTAGGAGATCTAAAGATTGTTATTATGCAAATGATGAAGATCTTGAAGCAGGAATTGAAAGACATTTAAGTGATAGTGATAATGATAACTTTGAGGAAATAGGATTTGTAGCAATTAAAGAAGAAAGTTCTAAATTTGATAAAAGGGAAGAAAAAGCATTAGTTTCACAAGTTGAAAAGAAATTTGATTGGATTATAGAGAGTGGTTGTTCACATCATATGACTGGAGATAAAATAAAGTTTGTTAAGTTAGATAATTATGATAGAGGAATTGTTAGGGTTGGTAATAATGCACCTTGTTTGATTAAGGGTATAGGATCTATTACTCTTGATGGAAAGACTAACACTGATGGTGTTTACTTTGTTGATGGATTGAGACATAATCTACTAAGCGTTGGACAATTGGCTGATAAGGGTTATCAAGTTTGGTTTGCTAAGAAAACTTGTGTGATAAAAGATAAAGATGGAAATCTGATTGGAAAAGGATCCAAAACTAGAGGTAATGTATTTCAGTTGAATCCTACTAAGATGACATGTTTGCTAACTAAGATTGATGATAGTTGGTTATGGCATAAAAGGTTTTGTCATATAAACTTTGATAATATTGTCAAGGTGAGCACTACACTTATGGTAAGAGATTTACCTAGAATTATGAAACTTACTAACATGATTGCAAAGAATGTATGATGGCAAAGCAGAAAAGGATTTCATTTCCCAACAAGAAGTTCACATCAACAGAGAAGCTGGAGATTGTTCATACAGACTTGAGTGGTCCTACTAGGACTAGAGGATTCTATGGTGAAAGGTATTTTATGATTCTTGTTGATGATTTTACAAGGATGATGTGGATTGCATTTTTGAAAGAAAAATCTGAAGCATTTGATAAATTTAAGATCATGAAAAGCAAAATTGAGAATGAATCTGGAATGAAGATTAAGTGTCTAAGATCTGATAGAGGTGGTGAATTTACATCTAGAGAGTTTAACACCTTTTGTGAAATGAATGGTATTAAGAGACAACTTTCAGCCCCTAGAACACCAGAACAAAATGGTATTGCAGAAAGAAGGAACAGGTCAATAACTGAAGCAACAAGAGCTATGTTGTTTGAAAATGATTTGGCTAAGACTTTTTGGAGAGAAGCAGTGAACACAATAGTATACACTATGAACAGAGTACAAATCAGAGCAAATACAAACAAGACACCTTATGAATTATGGTTTGGACATGCACCCTCAGTTAAGTATTTTAGAATTTTTGGAAGTAAATGTTATATAAAGAGAGATGATGATATAGGAAAATTTGATCCTAGAAGTGATGAAGGAATATTTCTTGGATATTCTTTAAAAAGAAAAGCATATAGATGTTATAACAAAAGAACTAAGACTATTTTTGAAAGTGCAAATGTAAAAGTTGATGAGAAGTTTAAAATTCAAGAAAGAATGCTTGATTATGAATCTGATGGAGAAGCACAACCTCAGCCTAATATTGAAAATGCAAAATTATTTTTTGAAACTAACAGTGATTTGCTGAATGAAAGTCATACTAAAGAAAACAAAGAAGAAAACAGAGAAGAAAATAGAGAAGAAAGAAAAGAAGAATCTATAGTTGGAACAAGATCAGTAACTATGACACCTAACAGGTATACTTCAAGACATCACCCTATTGAGCAAGATATTGGAAGTTTAGACAGAGGAGTTTTGACTTGAAATAAGGTACATTTATGTTTGATTTCTCAAATTGAACCTAAGACTACTAATGAAGCTTGTGAAGATGAACATTGGATTAATGTTATGAAAGAAGAATTGGAGCAGATTAAAAAAAATAAGACATGGGAATTGGTCCCTAGACTTGAAGACAAGAATGTGATTGGAACAAAGTGGGTATTTAGAAACAAGATGAATGAACAAGGAGAAGTGATAAGAAACAAAGCAAGATTGGTATGTAAAGGATATTCACAACAAGAAGGAATTGACTATAAAGAAACTTTTGCACCTGTGGCCAGACTTGAAGCAGTGAGAATGTTTCTAGCATATGCAACCTACAAGAAATTCAAAGTGTATCAGATGGATGTGAAGTCAGTATTTTTGAATGGTGAATTGGAAGAAGTCTACATTGAGCAGCCTAAAGGTTTTCCTTTGACACAAGAAGGAGATATGGTATGTAAGTTAAAGAAAGCTTTATATGGATTAAAACAAGCACCTAGAACCTGGTATGCAAGATTGGATAAGTATTTATTGAAAATGGGATTTACAAAAGGAACAACAGATAGTAACTTATACACAAAAGAAATTGAGAATGGTTTATTGGTTATAGTTATATTTGTTGATGATATTATATTTGGAGGAGAAGATGAAGCTAGTGACAAATTTGTAGATGAAATGAAGACTGAATTTGAGATGAGCATGATTGGAGAAATGAAATATTTTTTGGGATTACAGATAACACAGAGCAAGGAAGGTATATTTGTAAGTTAGACTAAGTATTTGAATGACTTATTGAAAAGATTTGCAATGAAAGATTCTAAACCTGTTGGAACACCTATAGTAACTAGACATAAGTTATCTAGCAAAGATGAGACACCAGTAGTTGAGCAGAAAAAGTACAGATCTATAATTGGAGGATTGCAGTACTTGACACATACAAGACCTAATATAGCACATTCAGTTGGGATTGTAGCAATATTTCAAGTAGAACCTAGAGAATCACATTATGTAGTAGTAAAGAGGATACTGAGATATTTGAAAGGAACAATGGATTATAGATTATGGTATGAGAATTCTAATGATTTTACTTTATGTGCCTATACTGATGCAGATTGGGGAGGCAACATTGATGAAAAGAAAAGCACCAGTAGTGGAGCCTTTTTTCTTGGAAGAAAATTGGTCTCTTGGTTAAGTAAGAAGCAGAATTGTACTTCACAAAGTATAGCAGAAGCAGAATATGTTGTAGCAGCAAATAATTGTAATTAGATTATTTGGATGAAGTAGATGTTGAAGGATATTGGAATAAAGTTTGGTGAGCCTATTGTTATACATTGTGATAACACCAGTACAGTGAGTATGTCAAAAAATCCTATTTTACATTCTAAGACTAAACATATTGAGATCAAGTATCATGTTGTAAGAGAGAAAGTTGCAGAAAAAGAAGTAAGATTGGAGTACATAAGCACAAAGGAATAGATAGCAGATATATTTACAAAACCTTTACCTAAGGATACATTTGCGTATTTGAGAGGTATGCTTGGGGTTATGCCCCAACCTATTTTTGAGAATTGATGCAGATGATTGCATCCATCCAGTGGTATATGAGCCCTATCTTTCTTCTGGATTGGATGTTGGAACTTCCTCTATGGGGGAGTTTATGAGCTGAGTCATGAGGACTCTTGTTATTGTATTTTTCTAAAAAGTGTCTTTTGACATTAAGTTTTTGTTGACTTAGTGATGGAATTTATGTCATTGATGTCAATGGGGGAGAGATATACATGAAAAACATTGTAGATTGTATGAGAGAGCTGAATAGGAAAATGAAGCAAGATTTAATTTGATATTTTGCAATGATGTTGCAGTATTGGATTTTTGGAACATTGGATGTTTTTCATCTATGTTGCCATCAATGCCAATGGGGGAGATTGTTAGGAATGAATGTAAAGTATTTTGGCAATCATTCTAGAGTAGTTGTTGTTGCATTCATGACTTGGATTGTCATTGATGTCAACACAATGATATTCTGGATATCAGCAGGAAAGTAGGTATAGTTTTGTTTTGCACACATGTTGTATTGCAGATTGGATTTTGCGTAGTTGATGGTATGTTCTTTGGTGTGTTATTAACCTTTGGTTAACAACGCAAAAATTAATTCATTCATTTATGAGAGTTATGAGCATTTTGGTGAAAGCAGTGTTTAGACAGTGTTTCTGTGAAGCGATTTTTGGAAATGGGAGGATATCTCTTAGCTGGGATGGAATCTAATTTTGCGCAATTAAAGGGATGTTGGAGACTCATTAATGATGATGTGGTTCATAGGGAAAAATTTAAAGATATGTTTGGAGAAAGTTACAGTATCTGGAAACCGACAATTTTATGTGAAATTTTGTGTGTAGCGTGTAGAATTTATTATTTTGTAATTGAGGACCGACTCATTTGTAATTATTTGAGTTTGGTATATAAGAAGGAATGTTTTCCTTGTTACCATATATGTACTGTGAAGGTTGAGATGCGAATATATGCATGAAGTGAAGAAAAGAGCTAATTCAGTGATGAAGGAAGACTTGTGAGTACAAAGATCTGGAATTGTGATCTTGTGTAGCAGAGAGTGTGGTTTTGGCACAGTGTGAAGGAGGTAATATATTTCATATTATTATATTGATTAATTCTAAGATCTTTTGGACAGTGGGTTCAGAGATCTTGCCTTGAAGCTGTTTGGGTAGTGGGTCCTTTTGTCTTCCATAAACTCTTAACCGGGTTAGAATCTTTTAACAGGGATTCAAAATCTCTTAACATGGATTTATATGTACTGAATGTATTTCATAAGACTCCTAACAGGGTCCATCCTCTAACAAGGAACTTTCATATTAGTGCATCATTTTGTGGGCATCATTCCCACTGGGGTTTACTCTTTTCAAGAGGTTCCCTAGTCAACATATCTTGTGTTATTGTGCAATTGTGTATGGTTATCTTTCTATGGTTGATTAGTACATTAATTATATTTTTTAAAGTAGTTAAATGGTTAAATTATCAGATAACTAATTCAACCCCCCCCTCTTAGTTATCTTGGGGATCTTTTCTTTCTAACACCATGTTGGGTCTAATGATGAGGAGAGCTCTAGCAGCTCTGATAGTTCAGAAGAAGAGGAAGAACAACCTCAACCTCAGCCCTTGAGGAGATCCATGAGAGAAAGAAAGCAACTAGAAAGGTTTGGTTATTCTATGTCAGATTCTAGTTGTGCTTTTGCTTTGATTACTAACACTGATGAGCCTACATCTGTGAAAGAGGCTTTGGGCATGGAAGATGCAGGTTCCTGGATTGAGGCTATGGATGACGAGATGGCTTCATTGGAGAAAAATAAAACTTGGGACCTTGTACCTTTTCCTAAAAGGAGAAAATTTGTTGGCTGTAAATGGGTGTTCAAGAAGAAATTCTATGTAGATGGCAGTGTTGAAAGGTACAAAGCTAGATTGGTTGCGAAGGGGTATTCACAGGTAGAGGGAATAGATTATAGTGAAATATTATCTCCTCTTGCAAAGTTGACATCCATTAGATTTCTGTTATCTCTTGCTACATCATATGATTTAGAGATAGAACAGATGGATGTGAAGACAACTTTCCTTCATGGTGATTTGGAGGAAGATATTTATATGTCACAGCCTGAGCACTACATTGTTAAAGGTAAAGAATCCTTAGTTTGCAGATTAAAGAAATCTCTATATGGTTTGAAGCAATCTCCTAGGATGTGGTACCTTAAGTTTGATACCTTTGTGTTGTCAATTAGATTTGTAAGATTGAAATCAGATCATTGTGTTTATTTCAGAGGTGAAAATGATCACCTTCTTATTGTTGCATTATATGTTGATGATATGTTGCTGTTTGGGAAGGGTAAGGGTATGATTTCTGATTTTAAATCTCAGTTGTCAGCACAGTTTGAGATGAAAGATCTTGGGGCAGCTAGGCACATCTTGGGTATGGAAATCAGTAGAGACAAGTCTGATAGAAAACTTCAGTTGAGTCAGAGTAAGTATGTGAAGTCTGTGTTGGACAGGTTCAGCATGGCAGATTGTAGACCACTTTGTGTTCCTGTTTCTGTGGGAACAAAGTTATCTGTAGATGAGTGTCCAAAATCTCCTAGTGAGGTGGAGGACATAAGTAGAGTACCTTATGCTAGTACAGTTGGCAGTCTTATGTATGCTATGGTCTGTACTAGACCAGACATTACCCAAGCAGTGGGAGTCCTGAGTCAGTTTATGGCTAACCCTGGATGGGTACATTGGGATGCAGTTAAGCGAGTATTTAGATATTTGAGGGGTACATCAGATTACTCCATATGTTATCATGGTAACTCTTCTAGATCTCCGCATTCAGTTTGCATTTGTGGGTTTGTGGATTCAAATTGGGTGGGTGATATTGATAGCAGGAGATCCACCAGTGCTTGTGTGTTCACTATGTTTGGTGGTGCCATTAGTTGGATGAGTAAGCGATAACCTATGGTTGCTTTGTCCACTACAGAAGCTGAGTACATGGCTGCTACTCATGCTTGTAAGGAAGCCATTTGGCTTAGGAGATTGTCTTCTAATTTTGGTGTTGATGCAGAACAGATTACTATTTGGTGTGATAGTCAGAGCGCTATTTTCCTTGCAAAGAATCCAACTTTCCATGCCAGAACGAAGCACATTGATGTGTAGTTTCACTTTGTGAGAGATATGGTGGAAGATGGAAAGGTAAATTTGGAGAAGGTAGATACTGTGAAGAATGTTGCAAATGCATTAACGAAACCAGTGGGCACTGAGAAGTTCAGATGGTGTTCGGAGTCTATGGGCCTTTTTGCCTAGAGCGGTTAAAGTTCCTGTTATGTTCCTATTGCTCTTACAAGGTGTTCGACAAGTGGGAGAATGTTAGGAATAAGGTGTCTCAACCTTGGATAATTCCTATTCTTATTATTTGTTTTGTAAATGTATTTTTTGAAAATAATGAAATTAAGTGTGAGTGTACATGTCTAGTTGGCATGTTGATGTGTCACTCCACTTGATGTGTCAGCATCTTGTGCGTAAGGAGATCATGACTGAAATGGTCATGACAGATTCCTATGATGCGTAAGAACTATTTAAGGAATGTGATATGACAGGTGTAAGAGCATCTTATGACTTTGCCTATTTGGGTGCCCAAGAAGAAGTGGTTGGTGTGTGTAAGAGAATATGCCAAAAATAGGTTGGTATGATAGATTGTCTTACACTTCTCTTGTGACTGTTATTTTTGGTGGATTCTATGACAAGCTATCATAGTCTATTCTAGGTATGGATGCCTATTCTTGGGATTGCATAGAAGAGACCATAGTGGTGTCCTAATGAGATGTGTTGAAACTAGCCAAGTGGATAAAATACTAGAGGAGTTTCATGATGGAGGTTCTGGAGGACACTTTGTAGCCAGCACCACTACTCTAAAAGTGATGAGAGATGGATACTATTGGCCTAGCCTATACAAATATGTATTTGATTGGGTAAGAAAATGCAAGAACTATGCTCTATTTGCTGGAAAACAAAAGTTAGCAGTCCTCCCTCTTCATCTCCTCAAGGTAGACCAGCCTTTCTCAAAATGGGGATTGGATTTTATTGGACCTATCAACCCCCCATCTAGTGCTAGACACAAATGGATACTCGCTACTATAGACTATTTCACCAAGTGGATAGAGGTTGTAGCACTGAAGGAAGCAAATGAGACCTCTGTCCTAAACTTCTATCAAGACATTGTGTCTAGATTTGACACTCCAGATTCTATCATTTTAGACAATGCTATGGCATTCCTGGAACTAAAATCTTAGAATGGGCACTCAAGCACAATAACTTCTTGAGTACCTCTTCTAACTATTACCCTCAAGGTAATGGTCAGGTAGAATCAACAAATTGTCATGCCCAAAAATTACTAACAAAAAATGCAACATTTTTTTTAATTTTTTATAGGTGTTAAAGAGTAATGTTCAAAGGTTAAGTGTAAGTTGACAATAGGTTATTCGGTCAAAGTCTAGAGTCAAGTTTTGGAGAGTGTTACGCTAAGAGGTAACAATAGGATGATTGGGTCTAGCAGACTAAAGTTCATAACTGTTGTTGCAAAAGTATCGAGTTTGAAAAGTGGGGCCCTAGTGCATACAACTTCCATTAGAGCTTTCGATCATGATGCATTCATGTTACCTAGGGGTTAGATAATCAATTTATCCCAATTAGACTATACCCACAATTATGAAGTCTACCTAGGTTATGGTTCTTGAATAGGGTTCAGTTCAACTATAAGATGATTACTCCTATGGTGAGAGTTCATGGAATAGTTACTTTAACGATAGGATTACAATTAACATACGACAATGAACCTATTAGTGTTATTTAGGATGCAATGTTATCTAATCATGCAAGAACTACTAGTTAACATACTAACCACCTACTAATAAAATGAGGTTACTTAGGGTTCATTGTTACGATACTCCAAAATCCTACTAACCAATGACAAGTTGACTATTTAATCTCAAGCCAACTATATTTCTATTAATACTTCAGTGTTTATCATTGAATAAATTGAACTATAGTATTAATTTGAATTATTAATGAGTAAACCTAACACATTAAACTTAAAAAAACTTATTACTATATAGGTGAGATAAACCATTGATCTAACAACTAATTTGTTAGAAGTGAGGCCCGACACACTTTAACCATAGCCTATTAACAGATAATTAGTTTAGTTGATAAATTAATTCCCCCCAACCAAATAATTACCACATAACTAAATAAATTATAACCCACAGAATAATTCAAATCCTAAAAGTTATTCTACTATCCTATCAATAAAAGATCTCCTAACTAATTTCTACTATTTTTAGCTTATTAGATAATAATATGATTAAATAATAATAGGTTTGTGCCCGTTATCAATGAGTCTTTTTAACTAATAACTTCAATTAACATCTAGACAACATATGACTAATCTCAATTTAACTTATTGAAAATAAAGTAATAATAATACTAATAATTAATAGTGTAAGCAAATTTATTATCAAATGAATAAAATTGAATATTAGCTTAGCAAGTTAAATTCTTTAAAGGCTAAATCTAAGCACATTAACCAGAATAATTTCATTTACTATGAATTTGATCACAATAAGATTAATAACTAATAATAAGGTTAACAACTAAAAGAACCAATCATACACAAAAGAATTAGTTCTAACTTACTAACCTATAACCCTAGCCCACTAATCTTACTAACCTACTAACTAGCTATCCCATCATCCCACTAACAAGTCAAGGCTGACAAAATTAATGCATGGAAATCCTTCCAAAGAAACCCTCTCAAAAGCTAGCGCAGATTTCCAAGACATAAGGTTTTGGGGCCCACCAAACCATTTCAAATTTGGCCCAAAGGAAATTGCGCATGGGAGGGGAGAGGTATCTTGTCAAAGGGGAAAATAGCTATGACAACAGCAAGTACTAAGCCTAGCCAAGTGCATTGCGCATGGGGGAAGGGGAAAGACTTTCTTGACATTGCTCTAGGGAACATATTAAATGCTAAGTTAGCCCAAATTGCATAGGGGCAAGGAATGAAAGGTGGCATGGGTATTTGGAGGAGGAGTAATAACATACAACACATGCAACCCCTTACATTAGCATACTTTATCTCTAGTTTAATGAGCAAGACAAGAAATGGCGCAGGTTTATGTTCTTGGGGAAGGTGCTGACATGACAAGTAGCCCTTCACCAAGTTTTTTTTTGAAAAATGTCTCTCTAATCCTACGCTAATTAAGGGAAGAGATAAGTTGAGTGATATGTCATGTTTTGACTATGATTTATATTTATTATTTTTTTGTTTGAAATAGGGGGTTAGTTATTAATAACAAGGTTATCTTAGGGGTTATTATACTAACTCTAGAAAATGTATCTTGGGGGAGGGAATATTCTCTGTGGTAAAGAGAATTAATCCTTTTCCATACAATTTCCAAAGAGCATTTTTGCTCTAAAATCTGGAAAGTGTCATTTGTATGTTTCTTCTTTTTTTTCTCTAATTTCTTAGCTTGAGTTTGGAGAGTCAAGAGAATGCATTTATTTGTTCAATTAGTGTATTATACAAAGAGGATTATGGATTGAATACTAGTTGTATGTGAATTTTACACAACATTCTAAAATGTTCCTTTATTTAATGTAATCATGCTTCAAATGAGAGGAATAGAGATGAGATTTTGTTCGAATAGAGATTGATTATAATGAATATGAAAGATACAATCAACACTAAAGAGTACTAATTTCATTCATCAACCAAGGTATGTAATCTAATGAAATTATTTCCTTGTCTATTCTAACAACCTTGGATATTATTTCACAATGAATAATAACTTTTCTATTACAAGAAATAGAATAGACTAAGCATGAAAGTAATGAGTCATGATTTTCATTATGATAATCTCTTCCAATACAATTACATATCCTTCATAATGGAGAAGTCTTCACATTTACATGACAAACATATAATATTCCAACTCATAAAGAAGAAAGCATTCCACATGTTACTTGAAGATGGTTTTCAATACATTACAATATGCAACAAGAGGAGACTCTTACTGATGAAGGGCCACACCACCCTTACCAACTCATAACTAAAAATATAACAACATGGAGATAAAGAGAAGACAAAATGCTTTAAAAAACATATATTAATACTTGAAAATAACTACAACTTGAGAGATCTTACATCCTCAAAGCTTACAATCCAAGAGCTTACAACTTGAGAGCTTCTTCTCCAATATAAGATTCTATAACTTGAGAGCTTCTACAACTTTGAGAGCTTTCACTTGAAGAGCTTGCTTATGAATGCTCCTATGCTTTCTTTATATAAGCATTTACCACCCAAGATATTACAACACAACCAATGTGGGATAAAAGATAAATGCAACTACCTTGATACAAATATTAAATACCCACCCAATTAATATTAAGCACCACCATGTGGGCCAATTACAAAATTACATTGCCTTTGTGGGCCAATAAAAAAAATAAAAGTATAACTACCTAGATACAAATATTAAATGCAAGAACTTTCTACAAATTTCTAAAATGCCACCTACACACCTCGATAAATGAAATGATTTGTTTTTATTTTTTATTTATCTTTTCCACCTATGCACCTTGGTAAATGAAATAACTTTTTCTTTTTTTCTTTTTTTCTTTTTTTTTTTGTTCCTTTTTTTTTTTCTCTCTTTTTTTTTTTTGTTCCCTTTTTTTTTCTGTCTTTTTTTCTTTTTCTATTTTTTTTTTATCATGCCCCATTTTATTTTGTGATGCAAGATGCTCCTGCATCAGACACCCAAGGTAGGAAAAATTTTGTGGATATGGATTCACAAAATGAAGTAGCTGCTGCTGATATTATTTTTTTCTTCTCTTCCAACACCTTGCTGGAACAAGTATCTGCTGCCGATATATTTCCTTTTTCCTTCTTTTCCAACACCTAGTTGAAACAAGTATATGCTGCTGACAATGCTCCTCTGTAATCAACTTCGTCCATCTGTAACTCTCATTCTCCTCCAAACTTATAGGATCTAATGCACCTATAGTAAAATCTATAATTTCGTACAAATCTTCTATTGCATACCAAACATCACTTGCAAAGTCCTCATATAAAAAATCATCATTATCTTTCAAATTCATCTCAATGTTAGCATTCCATGATTTATAAAAGTTTACCTTTGTCACATCTTCATCTTTGTTTTCTTCTTTCATGTCTTCAACAAGGCATGTAATGACTTCTCTCCTTTGACCTCCAACCAAGGTATTCCACTCTTCCTCAACTGCTACAATCTTCATTAATAAATCTTCTTCTTCAACTATAAGTTCATGAATCTTTTCATTTGCATGCTCTACCTCTTCTTTTGTACCGCTTGCATGATACTCCACTTTATCTTCCTTCTTTTCTGCATCCAAAGATTTGTCATCATCTCTTTGAATCGCTCTTCTCTTTCTCAGCTCTGCTTCCAATTCAGCCACTTGCTTCTTCAAATCCAGTATCACAACTCTTGTCTCTTCTTGATATCTCTCTCTAATTTTCTCAAGTCTAGGAATTCTAAGAATCCATCCAATCACAAAAGTCATCTTCTTCTTCCTCTTCTCCATATTCGCATCTTCTTAAGGAAAAATTCACCCAACCCAAGGTCCTAGTGCAAACTGCCTCACGCTCGGCGATCTGTCTACACACTCAGGAACTCCTGCTCTGATACCACTGATGAAGGGCCACACCACCCTTACCAACTCATAACTAAAAATATAACAACATGGAGATAAAGAGAAGACAAAATGCTTTACAAAACATATATTAATACTTGAAAATAACTACAACTTGAGAGATCTTACATCCTCAAAGCTTACAATCCAAGAGCTTACAACTTGAGAGCTTCTTCTCCAATATAAGATTCTATAACTTGAGAGCTTCTACAACTTTGAGAGCTTTCACTTGAAGAGCTTGCTTATGAATGCTCCTATGCTTTCTTTATATAGGCATTTACCACCCAAGATATTACAACACAACCAATGTGGGATAAAAGATAAATGCAACTACCTTGATACAAATATTAAATACCCACCCAATTAATATTAAGCACCACCATGTGGGCCAATTACAAAATTACATTGCCTTTGTGGGCCAATAAAAAAAAAAAAAGTATAACTACCTAGATACAAATATTAAATGCAAGAACTTTCTACAAATTTCTAAAATGCCACCTACACACCTCGATAAATGAAATGATTTGTTTTTATTTTTTATTTATCTTTTCCACCTATGCACCTTGGTAAATGAAATAACTTTTTCTTTTCTTTTTTTTTTCTTTTTTTTTTTTTCCTTTTTTTTTTTCTCTCTTTTTTTTTTTTGTTCCCTTTTTTTTTCTCTCTTTTTTTTCTGTCTTTTTTTTTTTCTATTTTTTTTTTATCATGCCCCATTTTATTTTGTGATGCAAGATGCTCCTGCATCACTTACTATAAGGATCAACAATACAACAACATAAGGTTCTTCCACACAATCACACCAAGGAGTGAACTCCTTCAAGCTTCATCCACATGGATCTTGACATCAATACCTGCAATGAAAGGGGAAAAACCATGGGATGCTCACCTCCCAACCTAAGTCTCTACGAGACCACCCCCGAGCTTAGAGAACCAAGGCTAAACGGGTATGCTCAAAAAAATGCTCACAAAAACACACATATGCATAACAACAATAAACTCCCACCCAAGGTTTTACAAATGAGTTTTCCAACTCATTGAGAAGGGTGAAGGTGGGCTTTTCCAATGAGGAGAATGTCATTGCATTTACATTTTCTCAACATGATCATTTCATTGCCTCTTCAAGGCTACATTATCAAATCTCTATTCACAAACTTTCATTATCAACATGAGTATTTCATTGCCTCTTCAAGGCTACATTATCAAACCTCTATTCAAAAACTTTCATTATCAACATCCTCAAGATGCAAGAATACAAATGGCTTCATGGTGCCCATACCCCATGAATTTATCTCTCTTCTCCAAGAGAAGAGACTCTCACTACAATGGAGACCCAACTAATCCCTTCACCCAAGGCCACTTCTTCCCTTCCCAAAGGGTGAGTAATGCCTTACTCCCATGAACAAAACTCCCTCATTCAAGCAAAAATAAAACCATCAACATGAATTCAAAACCCAAATCCCCTCCCATACAACACAATATCACAAAAAAACATAGAATTCATATGCATGAGAGAGCAAGAACAACATGCTAATATATTGTAAACAACAAGTAAAATTCCATGGCAATGAGTAAACCAACCTTCACCATGTGTTATGGCAATAATTTTTGAGAAGAGCTTAATCCCTTATCCTCTCCTCTTCCAAACCTAGTTGTCCCTAAAATTAGAGAGTGGGTGAACACCCTCTAACTCTCCCGAGAGCCTCTAAAAAGACCTCAAACTTTTACCCACCTACCAACAATAAATTCAGACTTGACCCAAAGGTCCTTTGGCTTTTCTTTGTCCCCTATCATAAATGCATGGTTGAAAAGGAGTGTGGAGTTGGGTGAAGGTCAAGGCTTCATCCAATTTCGTAGCTTAGGGTAAATGGGTCATAAAATGGGTCACCAAGGTCACTAGGGGATTATAGTTGTGTTTAAAACATTCCTAACCCATACCCCTACCACTTAGGTACTTAGATTTTGTTAAATTTTTCTTTTAGGACCTTTTTTTGGCCTCTAGAAGTGACTAGAAGAATTTAAATCCAAAAGATCAATTTGATGGAACTTTGCAAGTGTCTCCAACAAGAGGTTTAATTAGGTTCCTAAAAGTCAGTTAGGTTTAGGTTTACATCGCCAATCCTAAATAGACATGTCAATACATAACACATAACAAGTGTCAAGTGACACTAACAATTATACATCACATACAAAATGACATGTCTCAAACAACAACATGAAGTTTATTAATTACACACATGCAATTCACATTTACAACGGGTTCACATTACAATGAGATTTTCAATCCTATGTCGGATTAAACCTTGGCTTACTTAGTTCACATATGTTTAGCCTTGGTTCTCTGAATAATTTCATGGTTTTCTTTCCTGCACACTAAACTCGAGCATCAGTAGTCCAAGGTAATAAAATCACATGAAATATGCATTTTCAATTCATACTTAGCAACATTAATCAATATGCAGAATTTAATTTTTAATTACAATTTTCATTCAGGAATGTTTAAAACATAATAATTCCCTAAACATCATGACATAACATTCATGAAATAATTAAGTCTAATCATGATCTGATCTCATCATCCATTCATATTTCTAAGCATGTATAATCACAATCAACCACATGTTATAGGTCTAATTCATATTAGAATGTAATCCATATAATCATCATCATAAAATATAATATCCCAAGTCTCCGTCAAGATAATCAAAAGTGCATCAATGTATCAAAATATAAAGTGTCAAAGTGTGAACGAATCAGTAATGCTATGGTAGTTCGGGGTGAGGCCTCACACAAATAAGAACTTGCTGAGAATTATCAAAAGGACTATAGAAGGAAACCAGAGAGATTGGCACAACAAGTTAAGGTTGGCCCTATGGGAAGATAGAATAACACCTAAGAGGTCTATAGTTAACTTAGCCTATACACTTGTATATGGAAAAGAAGCTAGGATTCCTTTGTCTACTGAGTTGCCTACTTTGAGTTTGATCAAAGAAATTGATCTTATGGAGGAAGATGCTATGCAAGTCAGGCTTGCTGAACTAGTTGAGCTCAAAGAAACAAGAAAGCTAGCATTAGAGAGCCTGGAAGATTATCATGCTCAGATGAAAAGAAGCTTCGATAAGAAAGCCACACTTAAAGTTTTCAAGGAAGGGGACCTGGTCCTCAAGTGGGATGAAGCAAAATAAAAACTAGGGAGGCATACTAAATTTTATGCCATATGGAGTGGGCCTTTCATGGTGATTGGATGCAAAGCCCATAATGCTTTTCAGTTGGCTAGTATGGATGGAGAGGAGTTACCCATTCCAGTGAATGGGATCCACCTCAAAGCTTGTTTTCGAAGTCTATTTCTACCCTGTACACTAGTAAGTTAGGAGTTTCCAATTTTTTGTGTTCCCTAAGTGCTTGGCACAAGTTTGTTGTCAATTTTTAGTTGCTTTCAGTTTGGTGTGAGTAGTAATAAGCAAGAGAAGTTGTCTCTAGCTGTTAGAAGTTTTGTTAAAGAAGGATTGGTTGTCCAAAAGAACTAAGTTCAGTTTGAGGCTTATAAGACTCTGTGCCCAATGGATCTCTAAGGCAGCTGGTCAAGATGCTTAGTAGGCAAGCACTCCAAAGAGGTGACCAAAATGTTATCATATTTTTAATCATTCCTAGATTGGAGGCCTAATTACTAGATGATGTTACAGTACCCTAGTTTGTGTTATTAGGTGATCTTCTTTAAGTTTGTGTTCAGTTCATTTTGAAGAGTACATGAAAGTAAAAGGAAATGAACTACATCTAAAGCTACACATGCATGTATGTATAGTATACAAAAGGGAAAGAACTGAAAGGAGAAACATCTATCTGAGCTCACACAAGCCATGAGCATAGCCGTTACTAGAATTGAATGAATGAGTATACATATAAATAAGGAAATAATTAAATACTGGGGTACTAGACATTGCCTGGTATTGGCATCCGGATCCGGTCCTATCCAGAGAGCTCCTGAAATCCAGAACCTGCAAGAAGAGAAGAAGGGATATGGGTTAGATCCAATGGATCTATGCAATGGCTGGTATCACAATATCTATAGAATGCATATGTACACTTAACCATGCACTTCTGACAAAGGCTATGCTCAGGGCATGTGCATAAAGCTCCAAAGAACAAAAGAGGCACCATGTTTTCACTAACATGTTTGTTTCATGTGCAGATACAGGAGGAGCTGATCCAATAATGAATTCAATGAATGACCTAGGCCCTTGATGCAGATCATGATAGAAAAGCCTCAAGTTTTCTGTTGATGATTGCATCAAGGGCCAAGAACACCCATCGTATGAACAAAGGGGCATCCAGATGATGTAGCATCAATGACAATCATGAAAAGAAGAATCTTGGAAGCAAAGAAAAGCATGAGGTGCAAACAGTAGAGGAATAAGAGTATAGTCCTACGTGTCACAGAAAGGGGCACACCACAACATAATATGCTCCAAGGATGCATTCAATGCATTGATATTATGGCATGGGCAAAACAAAGATATGTGTGATGTAGCATGAACATGATAATATGATACACCAGATAGGGCACCAAGTAAGAAATCAAATGCAATACCCTATTTTGCCCATGGGCTTGAACATTCAGAGAACATAAGCATCTAAGGCAATAGCAAGATTTCATGTTCTGAAGACTGTACAATGAATCAGGGCACCAAGATTCTCAAAAAGTGGTGTTAGGATGGTGCATGGAAAGCATAGAGGTACATAGTTTACATTGGCAGAGCAGTGAGGTAATGAATATCCATACATAAATAGCAGGGCATGATTCCAATCAGATAATGTGCTATCAAATGGGTCACACATCACTAAAATAGCATGCACTAAATAAGGACTGAAATATTGTTTACTTGGTGCCATCAAATAGTGGAGCAATAAGATATAGCATAGCACAGTAAATAATGATGGCATCATGTAAAAAATCAAGTACATAATGCTAGTACATCAACATAAAATCAACATTGATATTTCATATAGCATCTATGCCAGGCAGATAGATACATTACTAATCAAAAGTCACACATCCAGTTTGGCCTTAAAATTGAATGGAAGGGTACAACAATAGTATGAGAAATAGCTTATGGTTTATCAAGGCAAAGAGGATCACGGTGCCCCATTAAATATAAAGCAGTGAACAGTGGAGAATGAGGATCATGGTGCCATCAAAAAAATAAGCAACATGACATAGTAGATGGCTACTGACCCACGGGTAGTGTATTAATACCCCAACCATGGGTTATCATTTATTCAAGACTGTCACATAATGTCTGAGGTTCACAAGCCACATAAACATGGCACAAGTGTATAAGCACAAACATTAATTGCATCACATTAGATTTATGGTAAAACAAATGAACAAGATTAGCAACATCAAATTCAAAAGATATGGCCCAGTAAAATAACAAGTGTGGAAACAACATAGAGACCGATGCTATTCATTTCTAAACCAATGAATAAGCATTAATCCCTGATGCCACAAGCTTGCGGGATGGCACCAGCAGTAACATCAACACAATAGTGAAGCAATGAATTCACGGGCCTGTGCATGAAGAACAAGACAATAGGCATCACAATACCCTTGGAAATAACAGTGAATAAGAGGGGTTTCATGCCAGCAAATAGCATTTTCAAATGCATGGCAACTCACGGCATTTCAATAGGGGAGTGGATCACATTTCCTTCATACAATGATTTCTACGCCAAATGCAATGTGCATACACAATGGTGAAAGATGCCCTGTTTCAAGTTCTTGAGCCCTCATAAATTTAGGCAATGAGCATGAAATAACAATGCCTTGATAATTGATAACATTACCAATAGACTAGGGCACATGCCGAGAGGGTATAATATAGATTTTGATGCTAAAGCCATGAGTCATGAGCTCTTTCAAAGTAGTGAAAACAAGCTTATATGCCCAGGTCTACGGTTCATGAGAAAGCATAAGCAACACAGAGTGCAAAAAACTAATGATGCCACCTAATGAGGAGCAAGGGCATGGTCGATATATATAACATAGCAAGTTCGGTCATAAAATTAGGTATACACCAGCTGTAATCTCATGATGCCGAGACACCAAATTTAGTATCAATGTCAAGGAAAGCTCACAGGCTATAAGGAAGACCAAGGCCACAACATTCCACAAATAAACATGCTGACATTCCATTGAGAATGTGCCCTAACCTTTCACGGGCCGTATATACCAACAAATAAATATTTATAGTAGGCTCATAGGTCGCATGAGGAATCCACGACAAGTTAAAAATGACTAAGGAGATGCCACTATTCAGAAATCAAATGCAGCAAGAGGTGAATCAAGATACACAATCACACCATCTAGTAGTGAACACATATGCCCATGCCCCAATCCCATTCACAGTATCATTCATATGAAATGAGGAGATTGCTATGAAGTAGATACAAAGAATTACAATGAATATTGCAAAAAATATCAAATTGCAATAGTGCTTCTAAGTGCACAGATATTGCTACCCAAAATATCAAAATTGCAAAAGAATGATACAATAGAACACATTTTACAGTGCTATCACAGTGCCCTCGGATATAAGTGCTTCCATAAAATAGATGCAGTATTCTCAAGCATGATGCCCTAATCTTAACAGAGATAAAATACAAACATATGCAATTATGGTGAGCAATAAACAAAATTAGAAGCCGCCAGTGCCTCAGCAATACATATCTTTCTAGCATTAACAACAAGAAGACATGGATACTGTGACCTAGGGTTACATTAGAGCTGAAGCTTTCAAAGTATAACTGTTTCCATCAAACAAGATAATGAAATGAAAATGGAGGTCATTGCCTACCTTGAAACTATGAATTCCATAAGGTCACGAATGATTGTTTCCAAATCAGGTCCAAGTTACCATCCAGAAAATCCAGTGCGGATGGCAAGTTTCCCAGTGGAGCTGCAGTGAGGTGTCATTATGGCATCTTCTTTGTTAGGTTTTCCCTTTTTCTCACGGATTAGGTTGAGAACCACATTGTTTTGTTTAAGCAATGTTATTAAGATGTGGATTTTATTTGATAATTATTAAATAGATTCTCCCCTTGATGGGTTGAGGAATATTTATTAATTCAGTGAAGTAAACCTATTTTGAATCCACATGTGTGAAAAGGGCTAGGACCTTGTTTTTCTTTTGGCATTGGTTGGTCTCTTTTAAGAATGTGAATATTTTGGATACGTTCTCCCCTTTTGAATTAATTCAAATTGGGTTGATGAACTATTCAAAAATATGATTAATTAGCTTTTGAAATCCACATAGGGGTTAGATTTTCAATGTAAAAAGTCATTGCAAGAGTTGTATTGTAATTTTTGACAAATGGTGTTTTATAATTCATTGTCAGAATATTATTTATGATGCATGACTTAGTGGACAAAGTGGTCTCTTTTGACTTTCTATTTTTAGTTCCCCATTTCCTCGCCCCTAGAAACTCAGGAATTTGGCATTGGAATTATGATGCAGCCTTATGGGTCCATTATTGACTTTTTTCTATTCTTAGGAGGTAATGTAGTTTGAATGCAGATTCCTAATTTTGGGTTTATATACCTCTCACTTTTGGTGATTGAGGTTAGCTCTTCATTCTTTCTCTCTGATAGGAGTGTTGTAGCTCTCAGAGACACAATTGTACTTAGTTTCTTTTTAGCAATAAAAATTGATCCTTCTTGTTCTCCTATAATTCCAGGTTTTCTTTTGAAGTCATATGCAGGATTACTGTGATGTTCTTATATCCTTAATCTGCATGTTGAATCCAAGTTGGTGTTCAGGAATTTATCTTAATTCAGTAGTGTGACTTGTGTGCAATCAAGAATATCAGAATTGTGAAGATTTCTACCTTTTCTGCATTCTAAGTACCTTGTTTCACTAAGATTTTAAGAAAGTGGGATTGATTTGTGAGTTAAGTTTGTTTTTCCATTGGAGTAAACTTATTTTCAGTTGTGGATCTTCTTTAAATTTCAGTGGATCACCTTTGTTTCATTCAAATGCAGTTGTTTGTTTTATGTACTCTCTCCCTTTCCTCCTAAAAATTAGTGAGTTTTTCAAGTGATCCAAAGGGAAGCTGGCCCTTAATCCGGAGGTCTATTCTCTAATAGGTTACCCACAACCTGAGAATAGTCCCATGTTTCACAGGATTTCTAGGTTCAATACTTAGCAAATCAGGTGCAATCCTTAGTGACAACAGTACCTTCTCTAATTTGAATTCTATTCAATGTATACAATGCTATTCCAAAAACCTCTCTCCAATGTTCATGAGATATATTTCCTTCAAGAAAAATTTTCCTAGCATCATCAAGTATAGTCCCGTTCCTTCGCTCTACTATCCCATTCTTTTGTGGAGTCCTAGGAGCAGATGTCTGTCTCTTTATTCCATGCTCTTTGTAGTATGAATTGAATAAGTTTGAAGTAAACTCTCCACCTCTATCTGACCTTAGACACTTAATGTTTAAGCATGATTCATTCTCTACTTTTTCTTTGAATAACTTGAATTTATCAAATGCTTCTAGTTTTTCCTTTACATAAGTAACCCACATCATTCTAGAAAAGTCATCAAGAAAGAGTATGAAATACCTTTCACCATAGTATGATTTTTTCCTTGTAGTTCCACATACGTCTATGTGTACCAGCTCCAACTTCTCTCTTGATGTATATGCTTTTCTTTTGTAACTGCTTCTAGTCTATTTTCCCATGACACTCTCTCTATAAATAGTGTTATATGGTTTCACAATCTTTGGTAGATCTCTTACTGCATTAGTCATACTTGCCTTTACAATGTTATCAAAATTAACATGAAAAAATCTCTTATGCCCTAACTAACTATCATCAACCTTTGCAACAAAACAAGAGGATCCAGATGTATTTAATTCAAATACATTACCTCTAGATTTAGTATCAGTTGCAATCAGCTTACCTACCTTACTTCTGAAAAAACATTTACCATTAACAAAACTTAATTGAAACTCTTTATCCATTAACTATCCAACACTCAACAAGTTATGTTTCAATCCTTCAACAAGAAGTACATTATCTATATTAGTCTTTCCATCCAGAGTAATAAATCCTACTCCTATGATAGATTTAGGAAGATTGTCTCCAAACCTCACAACACCACCATCATACTTTACTAATTTAACAAACTTGTTTTTATCTCCATTCATATGATAAGAACAACCATTGTCTATTATCCATTCAGTTTTCTTGTCAACATGAGATACTAAATCTTTTTCCTCATGCATTGGCTCATCTCTAATAGCAACAAATCTGATCTCTTCATAATCTAAATCATCATCATCAAAAATGCCTTCACTAGCATAATAACATTCTTTGTCCCTTTTAATCTTGGAAAAACTAGGTTTTTACTTAGGAACTCTTGTAGGACATCTAGATGCAAAATGACCTACTTTATTTCACAAAAATCATTTCAAGGGTAACTTGCCTTCAAGTTTTCCCTTACCTATCTTTTTGCTTCTAGCAATCAGTGCAACAAGTTCATCCATCTTTCTTTCTTCTACCATTATATGTTCCCATTCCTCAGCATACTCACCAAGCTCTTCTTTTAGGTCTTGATTGTTGGTGATTAGAAGTCCAGATAATTTCTCGTGTGAAGATGCCTTAAATGTAGATTCAACTTTAGGTACAGCCTCTCCTAATTCTGTAGCTTCAAAAATAGTTATCTTTGCAATCAACATCTCTTTGCTAAAGGTTAGAGTCAGAGGTATAGTTTCTTGAATAGAAATAGCCTTGAACTTGTAAGCAGGTGTTAATGAAATGAGGATCTTCACAATAACTTCTTCTTGATCATAAGTTCTTCCATAGTTTCTGATTCCAACAATAGCTTCTGTAACCCTTTGGACATAAGCCCTAAAGCTTCCATCCTCATTCATTTGTAGCTTCTTGATGTGAGTACTCCTAGGTTTGCTTGAACAACTTCTAAGAGACCTAGCTTGTATCTATCAATGATCCTAATCTCCTCTAGGATCTCCAAAGGCTTAGATGATTAACTAAGGCCTTATCTAGCTCCTCTCCAAGATCCTTATTCCTTGTTCTTCACCTTGAAGGACTAACACCATGTAGTTACTGTTAGGATTAACAGTCCACAATACAACTCAGAGGGGGGGGGGGGGGGGGGGGTTGAATCAGTTGTATGACATAATATTAAACTTTAAACTTTAAGCTTATCAATATTAGATCCAATGAACATAATAAATGCCAACACAATAACACAATATTTTGGTTACGAGGAAACCCTATTAAAAGTAAAAACCCTAGTGGGAATTAGCACCCACTAATGATGTACTGAGAGTATAGTAATCCTTGTTAGAAGATATAGCCCTATTAGGAGCTTATTGAAACATTACAGTACATAGTCCTTGTTAGAGGACAGACCCTGTTAGGAGTCAAGAACAAAAGAGGGCTCACTGCCCAAAGAAGGTTAAGTCCACCTTCTGAACTCACTAGTTTGTAACAAGTTTATATGAAGAAATACACAATCTTTTGAACTATTTTCTAGCAACTATCTTTTCTTGATCAGTTCCAATGAACTCCACCAATAATCCTCTACTCTACATACAATAGACACAATTTCACAACCTCCTTATATCACACTTATTACATCCATGTCTCTTCCAAAGAAAAGACCTTTTATTTATACCTTATTACATTTTACCAAGAATAGGTCAGCCCATAAGGCTTTCCTAATTACAAAAAATTACATAGGTCCTTGCTAAGATACACATGGTATCATAAATAAGTTTACAATGATTACATTACAACAATTAAAGATTGACATCTTTGAATTATGCTTGCCAAACAAAATACACGCTTCATTCCCTAAGTCAGCTTCCTGATAAGCCATTGCCAGAGCACATGCCACAGATGATTTCACTATTCATTCTATACCTTGTGTTGACCAATAAACATCCATTAGTACCTCTTCCATCATCCTTCAAGATTGCATACCTTGAATCCAAACCCTTTGAAATCTATATCAAAAACTCAGAGACTAACTCTGTCAATTTTCACTATCACAGTCTAGTGACCAGTCTTTACCAAAACAACTTCCCTAAGTCAGCTTCCTGATAAGCCATTGCCAGAGCACACGCCACAGATGATTTCACTATTCATTCTATACCTTGTGTTGACCAATAAACATCCATTAGTACCTCTTCCATCATCCTTCAAGATCGCATACCTTGAATCCAAACCCTTTGAAATCTATATCAAAAACTCAGAGACTAACTCTGTCAATTTTCACTATCACAGTCTAGTGACCAGTCTTTACCAAAACAACTGCATCTTCCTTAATATGCACCCATCAATGATGTGATATCAAATATAAGATCACAACATCCATCTAAACTCTCTTCTAACTTTGCATCATCTGAAACATCTGTACACCTTTCGTACACTATGATTACCAGTCTAGTTCCTTCATAGAAGCATATGTTGACATCAGTGACAAAACACAAATGACAATAGTATGAGTGCCCATTCAGTAACATATTGATTAAACATATTAAATGTCTCAAGCAACACCCGTGCATTAGCAATATCCAAAAATCTCCCCCTTTGGCATTGATGTCAACATATGGGAAAATCTTATCCCAAAGTTGTAACAACCCAAAAGTCCTTCAACTGAACAATCTCCCCAAACAGTGAGGATTTTCTCATAACAACACTCCCACTTTGACAACAACGGAAAAGGGTGCCAACTTCCTTCACATATAAACTTTCTTCCATGATCACTCCCCCTGAGGAGTAGATCCCTACATCCAGTCCAGAGAATAATGAGGTTCTGAGCACTTCTTGACTAATGCATCTCTGTATCATTTAGTTCTGACTAGGAGGGGCCTGAACCCCTAATGTACCTCTGAGATATTCAAAGGTATCTTTTAGTAGTGGCTTTGTAAAGATGTTTTCAATCTACTCTTTTTTACTAATATATTCAAGCTTCATTTCTTTTTCTACCACCTTGTCTCTTAAGAAGTGATATTTGATGGAAATGTGTTTAGTTTTAGAGTGCATCACCGGATTCTTTGACATGTTTATTATGCTAGTGTTATCACAATGGATAACCATAGGCTCATTAAAAGTTATTCCAATGTATGTCAATATTTGTTTCATCCAAACAATTTGAGTGAAATTTATAGAAGCAACAACATATTCTGATTCAGTAGTAGATTGTGCTATACAATCTTGTTTCTTACTTAGCCAAGAAACCAACTTTTTCCCAAGGAAAAATGCACCACCACTTGTACTTTTTTTGTCATCAATATTTCCTACCCAATTAGCATCAGTATAAGCATGAAGTTAAAAACTATCATTCCTATCATACCATAAACCATAGTCTATGGTTCCTCTGAGATACCTCAGTATCCTTTTAATAGTAGCTAGATGAGTCTCTTTGGGTTCTTCTTGATATCTAGCCACAATTCCAACAGGATTAGCAATATCTGGTATGGTGCAAGTCAGATATTGTAGCCCTCCAACCATTGATCTATACAAAGTCTAAAAAATGCATTTTGATTCATCATATATTTTTAACTTGTTTCTAGTCACCATAGGTGTTCCTACTGGTTTACATTCTTCCATACCAAATTTCTTAAGCAATTCTTTGAGATATTTGGTCTGAGAAATGAAAATACCATTCTCATTATGAGTTATTTGTAGTCCAAGAGAGAATTTCATTTCACCTATCATGGACATCTCAAATTCACTTTCCATTTCTTTAGCAAACTTATTACATAGATCATCATTACCTCCAAAGATAATCCCATCCACAAATACCTCTACTATCAAGATTCCATCTTCAGTAGTTCTTAAGTATAAATTACTATCTGCATTACCTTTTTTGAATCCAAGTCCAAGTAGAAACTTGTCCAACCTTGCATACCAAGCCCTAGGAGCTTGCTTCAACCCATATAATGCTTTCTTTAATTTTCACACCATGTCTTTGTCTTCCCATAGAGGAAATCCATCTGGTTGTTCTATGTATACTTCTTCTAGATCTCCATTCATAAATGCAGATTTAACATCCATCTGATACACTTTGAAGTTTTTGTCTGTAGCATAAGATATAAATAATCTTACTGCCTCTATTCTAGCAACAGGAGAAAATGTTTCTTCAAAGTCAATCCCTTCTTGCTGTGAGTATCCCTTACACACTAGTCTTGCTTTGTTCCTTACAACTATTCCTTCTTCATCCATTTTGTTTCTAAAGACCCATTTTGTTCCTATAACATTTTTATTTTTAGGTCTTGGAACCAATTCCAAAGTATTATTTTTCTTTATATGATCTAATTCTTCTTTCATGGCATTTATCCAAGATTCATCTTTAAAGGCTTCATCTATAGTCTTTGGCTCAACTTGGGAAATCAAACAAATTTCTTCTCTAACTTTAGATCTAGTTAGCACTCCTTGACTCGTATTGCCAATAATTTGATTTTCAGGATGGTTATTTTTTACATACCTTGAAGTTTTAGAGTTTCAGTGGTCTTTCTTGTGTCATCACAAGCCTCTTTTTCATTTTCTTCCTCAACATGTTCTTCTTCTTCGACAGTAGCAGTGGCTTCTTTTACTTCTGATATCTGATTGCTGTCATACATTCTTCCTTGTATCTGAAATTTCTCATCTATTCTTACATTTTTACTTTCAACCATCTTCCTCAATCTCAGATTGAAACATTTGTATGCCTTACTTTTAATAAAGTAACCAAGGAAGATACCTTCATCACTTCTAGCATCAAATTTTCCTATCTCATCATCCCTCTTGATACAACATTTGCTACCAAAAGTTCTGAAATATTTTACAATAGGAGTATGATCAAACCATAGTTCATAGGGAGTCTTACTTGTGCCATCTCTGATTTGAATTCTATTTAATGTGTACATTTTTGTTCCAACAACCTCTCTCCAATTTACATGAGATACATTCCCTTCAATTAGCATTGTCCTGGTAGCATCAAGTATAGTTATGTTTCTTCATTCTTCTATCCCATTCTATTGTGGAGTTCTAGGAGAAGATGTTTGTCTCTTTATCCCATGATCTTCACAGTATGAATTGAATAGATCTGATGTAAAATCTCCACCTCTATCTGATCTTAAACACTTTATTTTCAGTCCTGATTCATTCTCTACCTTTTCTTTAAACAACTTGAATTTGTCAAATGCTTCTGATTTCTCTCTCAAATAAGTAACCCACATCATTCTAGAAAAGTCATCAACAAAGAGTATAAAATAATTTTCATTGTACTATGACTTTGTTCTTGTAGGCCCACATAGATCTGTATGTAACAGATCCAACTTTCCTTTTGATGTAAATGTTTTTCTTTTATGATTGCTTTTAGTTTTCTTTCCCATAACACATTCTCTACATACAGTGTTAGAAGGTTTCACAATCTTTGGTAGATCTCTTACTGCATTAGCCATACATGCTTTCACAATTTTATCAAAGTTAACATGACAAAATCTTCTATGCCATAACCAACTATCATCTACCTTCACAACAAAAAAAGAGGCTCCAAATGTGTTTAGTTCAAATACATTACCTCTAGATCTTGAACCGGTAGCAATCAGTTTTCCTTCCTTGCTTCTGATAAAGCACTTACCATTTACAAAACTTAACTAAAAGTTTTTATCCATTAACTGTCCAACACTTAACAAGTTATGTTTCAGTCCTTCAACAAGTATTACATTGTCCATATTAGTCTTTCCATCTAGAGTGATGGATCCTACTCCTATGATGGATTTTGGGAGATTGTCCCCAAACCTTAAAACACCTCCATCATAATTTACTAATTTAACAATTCTTTTCTTATCATGAGTCATGTGATGAGAACATCTACTATCAATTATACATTCAATTTTCTTGTCAACATGAGATACTAATGCTTTTTCTTCATGAACTAGTTCATCTTTAATAGCAACAACTATAATCTCTTCATTGTCTAAATCATCATCATCATCAGAGATTCCTTCACTAGCATAATAACATTCTTTATCTCTTCTAATCTTTTCATAATCAAGTTTATATTTAGGAACTCTTGAAGGACATCTAGATGCAAAATGACCTACCTTATTGCATGAAAAACATTTCAAAGGTAATTTTCCTTCAAATTTTCCCTTACCTCTTTTCTCTCTTATAGCTATTAGTGCAACAAGTTCTTCCATCTTCTTTTCTTCTTCCATTATCTTCTCCCATTCCTCAGCATACTCACCAAGCTCTTCTCTTAGGTCTTCTTTTCTTGTACTTGGAAGTGTAAATACTTTCTTGTGTGTGGATGCCCTAAATACAGATTCAACTTTAGGAGCAGCTTCTCCTAATTCTGTAGCTTCAAAGGTGGTTAACTTTGCAATCAACATCTCTCTGCTAAAGTTTGGAGTCAAGGGTATAGTTTCTTGAATTGACATTGCCTTGAATTTGTAAGTAGGAGTTAGAGATCTGAGAATATTTGCAATAAATTCATCTTCATCATAAGTACCTCCACAATTTATGATTCCAACTATAGCTTTTGTAACCCTTTGAACATAGGCTCTAATGCTTTCATCTTCATTCATTTGCAACTTCTCCATCTTTGTCTTCTAGTTCTACAATTTCACTTGTTTGGTATATTTGTCTCCTTCATAGAGTGCCTCTCATCTATTCTAAATATCATGTGCTGAATCTAGATCTTTAATTCCAGTAAACTCACCCTTAGATAGTGCGATGATCAATGCTTCTCTTGCGACCATGTTGCATGAAAATATTTTCTTTTCATCATCGGTGGCTAACACTAAGTCATTCTCAGCTTTCAAAGTTTCCTTCTTCACAATCATCCAGTAGTCTATCCCCAAGCATAGCAAATGTGTTCGCATCTTGTTTTTCCAACTGTCAAAGTTTTTAGGATCAAACTTAGGACCATCCTTCCTATAGTATGCCATTTTCAAGATCACCTCAAGCTGTTAAGCTTTCTCTCTGAGGACCACAAGCTTTGATACCAATTGTTAGGATTAACAGTCCATAATACAACTAAGAGGGGGCAGGGGTGAATCAGTTGTATGATAGAATATTAAATTTTAAACTTTAAGCTTATCAATATCAAATCCAATGAACATAATGAATGCTAACACAATAACACAATATTTTGGTTACATGAAAACCCTATTAAAGGTAAAAACCCCGGTGGGAATTAGCACCCACTAATGATGTACTGAGAGTATAGTAATCCTTGTTAGAAGATATAACCCTATTAGGAGCTTATTGAAACATTAAAGTACATAGTCCTTGTTAGAGGATAGACCCTATTAGGAGTTAAGAGAAAAAGAGAGCTCACTGCCCAAAGAAGGTTAAGTCCACCTTCTAAACTCACTAGTTCGTAACAAGTGTATATGAAGAAATACACAATCTTTTGAACTATTTTCTAGCAACTGTCTTTGCTTGATTAGTTCCAATGAAGTCCACCAATAATCCTCTACTCTACATACAAGAGACACAAGTTCGCAACCTCCTTATATCACACTTATTACATCCATGTCTCTTCCAAAGAAAAGACCTTTTATTTATACCTTATTACATTTTACCCAAAATAGGTCAGCCCATAAGACTTTCCTAATTAAAAAAAATTACATAGGTCCTTGCTAAGATACACACGGTATCATAAAAAAGTTTACAATGATTACATTACAACAATTAAAGACCGAAATCTTTGAATTATGCTTGCCAAACAAAACACACGCTTCATTCCCTGAGTTGGCTTCCTGATAAGCCATCACTAGAGCACATGCCAAAAATGACATCACTAATCATTTTGTATCTTTCACTGACCAATGAACATCTATTAGTACCTCTTCCATCATCCTTCAAGATCGCATACCTTGAATCCAATCCCTTTGAAATCTATATAAAAAACTTAGAGACTAGTTCTGTCAATTTTCACTGTCACAGTCCAGTGACCAGTCTTTACCAAAATAGTTGTATCTTCCTTAATATGCATCCATCAATGATGCAATCTCAGATATAAGATCACAACATCCATCTGAACTCTCTTCTGACTTCGCAGCATCTGAAACATCTGTACACCTTCTGTACATTGTGATTACTAGTCTAGTTCCTTCATAGAAGCATATGTTGACATTAGTGACAAAAAAAAAATGACAAAAGTATGAGTGCCCATTCAATAACATAGTGATTAAACATATTAAATGTCTCAATCACTACCCATGCATTAGAAATATCCAATAGTTACTTCAATACTTCTCCTACACTTAGAAGGATCTAAGTGCCATCTCCTCACAAACATCCAATTTCATTGTAGCGGTTCCAAAAATTTTGGAAACATTCCAAATTATTCCATTTGAATCCATTTAGAAGGATCTTTAAGCCCTTTTTCACCGGGTTCAAGATTTCACCTTGAGGAGGCCTAATTAGGCCTAAATCCTTGTAGCCCTTGACAGGGTGTTTTCCCACTTTCTACACAAATCTTACCAAATGAACTACAAAAAAATTTAGGGATTTGGATACCCTTTTGGATTTTATAAAGGATTATGCAAGTTTTAAAATCCTAAGTCTTTCGTACATAGGATTCCTATAATCTAGGCCAAATAGGGCTAATAGGCCTATTTCCTAGGACTAGACTGATTACTTGATTGTAACTCACTCTAATGGATTGGTATGACCAAAATCCTCATAACATGACTTGATATTTCTATATCCCACTTGGAACTATACTTTTTCTATACATTACTTCAAACCCCTGCATATAATCTTCAATATAGCACTGTCAAGCCTCTAACTGGGCACTCTAAGCTCGCCTAGGGCTTGCCATTAAAAATAGTTGCTCAAATATTCATGACTCCTAATCCTAAATATGTATAGACCAATGGCTCCACTAACATATTCATCTACCCTTAGGAAGATCCCATGGTTAGATTTCATGGGGGAGCCATGAATTGACAAACTGGTCAGGACAGGACCAGGAAACTCCCTAAATTTAAAACAATTTATTCAAGACCTTAGACTAACTCAAATCAACTTTCTTACTAAATGAAAAACACTTAATACTAGCTAAAAAATAAAAATCCACCACTAACTCGAAGCTTTCAATCCACAAAATAACACTGTCACACTGAGAAGCTCGGGTTCCTCTCAAAGCAGAGTGGCAGAGCTAAATTCACTATTCAAAATCTTGTTACAATGATGTCTATCTTAGGATTTGAGCCTGTATGAAACTTAGATGCCTTTTTCCATGTTTTTAGGCTCTCTTAGTAACTCTCCCACTCCTATCTTCTAGGGGATCCTATGTTGTCGAGTTGCATGCAACATTTTCCACTATTGCAAATGTTGTCATGACAACTTTCTAACAACATTTGGCATCTTTGCCTTCATGCCACCATCCTAATTCTTAGGACCTCTAACCTCTATATCTCAAGGAACCAACTTCATTTATGGCCTCACAAAATCTTTCTTACATCATTCATGTGTTTATAACACATTAATAACTCCAATCCATCTCTAAGCTTCTAAAGCTAAACTATTAAAAACAACTAACAAAGACTAATTGGTGACCTTAGTTCTAACACTAACTCACCTAGTCCACATTTTCAATGACCTTCTATGGTCCAAATCAAACACACACTTCTCTAACTTGGCCAATGTTAGATAAAAGCCAAAATGACATAAACAATGGAGGATAGCCTAGGTTCTCCTACACCATCCTCCCCTAAACAAAAGAGTTCAATCCACCCTTGGATTGAGTAAGGTAGGATCAACTCCCATCTTCTTAAACTCAACTTCCTTGATTGAAACTACATCAGCATCAGATTGACCATGCCACTTGATCAAGTGTTTTTTGTACTCCTTGGTTCTAGTCTTCTTGTAGACTCTAGTATCCAGTATGCTATTATCCTTCTTTACTATTGTAGAAGGTAGTTTGAGTGCATCCACATCTTGGATGACTTCATTGAGGATTTGATCTATATCAGGTGGTTTTCCTTTATAAGGAACCAGGTCTACAACATTGAAGACATGAGAGTGTCCACTATCTTTTGGTAGCTCCACTCTACAAGCATTGTTCCTATACTTTTCCAGGATAGGACAGGGACCTATCCTCCTCATCTACAACTTGTGAGGGACTCCCTTTTGAAGTCTAGACTTGTTTAGATGCACCATCATGAAGTCTCCCACATTGAACTGAACTTCTCTTCTACTCTCATCCACCGTAGTCTTATGCTTCATGGTGTTCTCTATCAAAGTTTTCCTGACTGTATCATGTATCTCCGGCATTGCATAATCAAAGCCATCAACATATCTACTTCCCTTCACTCCATTCTTTAAGTCTCTTAGATCATAGACTCCTCTAGGATGTAAACCATATTCTATTTCAAAGGGACTCTTCCCTGTTGACCTATTTATAGTTTCATTATAAGCATATTCAGCCTATCCAATCAATTGATCCCATTGTTGACCATATTCCTTGGTCAAACACCTTAATAGATTTGCAAGGTTTCTATTTACCACTTTGATCTGACCATCAGTTTGAGGATGGTATGTAGATCCAAATGATAAATTAGTGCCTAATCTCTACCAAAGAGTCTTCCAAAAATGACTCATAAACTTGGTGTCTCTATCTGACACTATGCTCATAGGTAACCCATGAATTCTTACTATCTCTTTGAAGAAAAGAGAGGCTATTTGGCTGGCATCATTAGTTGTCTTGCATAGAAAAAAGTAAGCCATCTTGCTGAATCTATCCACAACTACATAAACACTATCCATGCCTTGTCTTGTCTTGGGTAACCCAACTACAAAATCCATGCTCAAGCATTCCCATGGCCTAGTGGGAATAGGTAATGGTTGATATAGGCCTACATTTTAAGAAGTACCTTTGGCCTTTTGATGTACAATGAAACTTTCCACATACCTTCTAACATCAAGGTTCATCCTTGGCCAATAATAGAACCTTTGAATAAGTTCTTGAGTCTTAGTGATCCCAAAGTGACCACTCAATGCACCATTGTGCTTTTCCTAAATCAAATTCTCTCTAATAGAGCCTCTAAGAACACATAACTGATTTCCTTTAAACAAGAGATCACTTTGCAAAGTATATTCAGCATATTGGCTATGAAAATGATTCTTGTATTCAGCACATACCTTTTAAATGTCTACAAAGTCTTCATCATCAGCATATAGATCTTTGAAATGATCCATTCCCATGCTCTTCAACTAAATATCTTGGATAGTAAGAGCTCTTCTATTCAAGTAATCTACCACCTTGTTGAGTACTCCTTTCTTGTGCTTGACATTAAATGTGTATGCTTGCAGGTATTCAACCCACTTCATGTGCTTGTGACTCAATTTCTCTTGAGAGTTCAAGAAACTTAGTGCTTGATTGTCTAAATACACTATGAACTCCTTGGGAAGCAAATAGTGCCTCCATTTCCTTAAAGCCTAAACTAATGCATACATTTCAAGGTCATAAGAAGAATACTTCTTCTTAGCTTAACTTAACTTCTCTAAATGAAAAGCCACCAATCTACCCTCTTGGCTTAAAACAGCTCCAATAGCCACATTGCTAGCATCACACACTATGGTGAATAGCTTCTCAAAGCTTGGCAAGACTAAAATAGTTTGGGTAGCAATCTTTTCCTTCAACAAATCAAAGCTCTTGTTAGCTTTCTCATTCCATACAAACTTAGTCTTCATGCCTCCTTTAATTGTTTCTAACATAGGAGCACAAATATCACTAAATTGCCTTATAAACTTCCTATATTATTGAGAAAGGCTATGAAAAATTCTTACCTCTATTGCTATCCTTGGAGTAGGCCAATTTATGATAGCTTCCATCTTACTAACATCCATTTTCATATTACCATGAGATAACACAAACCTAAGGTATACTAGCTCTGTCTTGATGAGCTCACACTTCTCCAAGTTGATCGTCAACTTCTCATCATGCAGCTTCTTGAAAATAGTCTCAAGGTGTTGAAGATGCTCACCTCTTGTCTTGCTATAAATAAGTATATCATCAAGATATACCACTACAAATTTTCCATTGTAGTTTTTGAGGACTTCATTCATGAGCCTCATGAATGTGGATGGGGCATTAGACAATCCAAATGGCATGACAAGCCATTTATACAAACCTGATTGGTTTTGAAGGCTATTTTCCACTCATCTCCTTCATGTATTCTTATTTAGTGATAGCCACTCTTTAATTCTATCTTGCTATAGTACTTCACTTCACCTAGACAATCCATTAGGTCTTTAATCCTTGGGATAGGGAACCTATATCTAATGGTTATCCTATTAATATCCCTTGAATTAGTATAAAGCCTCCAAGTTCCTCCTTTCTTAGGTGCTAGGACAATGGGTACGACACATGGACTAATACTCTTTCTAATGAGACTTTGGTTTAGGAGTTCTTGTATTTGTCTAGAAATTTCCTCATTTTGTTGAGGGGTCATCTTGTAGGCTACCTTATTAGGTAGGGTAGCTTCTGGTATCAAGTCTATCCTATGACTTATGGCTCTTTTAGGGGGTAATGTTTATGGTTGTCCATCACTTACTATACCTTCATAAGTCTGCATCATGCTTTGTATCTCCTTAGGTAACTCTGGCTTCTTGGTTGCCTTAGCTTCATCTACCTCTCTTGGTCTTAACACTAATGCAAAGCCAAATCCTTCACTCTCTTCCATGACTTCTAGGAACTCTTTTTTACCAACCATAAGCACATTAGGACCTACTATCTTCACCTTTGCATCCTCTAATAGTGACTAAATTTTGAAAGTCACATTGTCCTTCTTAAAAGAATAGGAGTTCTTCACTCCATCATGCATAGCTTGGTAGTCAAATTTCTATTGTCTACCTAGGAGCAAGTGAAATTCATCCATAGGTAATGCATCACACAAAACTTTGTCCTTATATCTCCCTATAGAGAACTCCACCCAAGCTTGTTCATTTACTAACACATGTTGGCCTTTATTGAGCCATGTAACCTTGTAAGGATTAGTGTGGGGTATCCTTGCCATACTTAGCTTGCTGACTACTTCCTTTGACATAATATTGTCAGTAGACCTTGAGTCAATGATTACTCTACATACTTTCCCCATCATCTTACACTTTATCCTAAATAAGGACCTTCTTTGGTTTGGTTCTTCTTTAACCAGCTCCTTGATCAAGGTTCTCCTCATCATGAGGTTCTCTCCTTCCTCAGATGTCAATGGTACTTCAAAATGTTTCTCTACTACATTTGTCTCTTCATGAACTAAATTAGTTCTCTTATCACCTCCTTGAGAAGTACTACCCTTCTCTGGACACCTATAGGCAGGGTGTCCCATTTGATTGCAATGATAGCATTTCATATTGGAAAAATAATGGCCTCTTCCTTGTCCACTACCTCTTCCTCTAAAGTTAGAGCTCCTTCCTCTACCACCTCTACTAGAGCTTCCTTCTTGGTGTTCAGTGTACTTGACATCTCCTTGAGCCCTTGATTCTAAACTCCTTCCACCATAGCCACCTCTTTCTCCTCTACTATCTTTTCCCTTACCTCTAACTTTGGAGGTTTGTTCTTGCTTTCTTTTGCTTTTCTCCTATATCTTCAAGGCCATTTGATAACATTGGTAGATGGTTTTGAAGTTTACAAGACTCATGTCTTCTTGAATAGACCACTTGAGACCATTCAAGTATCTAGCTAGCTTGATAGTTTCATCCTCGACCACTTTTGATCTTAAGTACAACTTTTGGAACTCTTCAGTGTATGCTTGGATATAAAAATATTTTTGTCTAAGATTGTGTCTCCTCCTATGTAACTAAACTTCATAGTCATCAGGTAGGTAGGTCTTCTTCACTTTAGTCACCATGCCCTTCAATGTAACTATTGGACCCTTTCCTTCTTTTTCTCTTTCAGTTTGCACAAACTTCGACCATGTGAGTGTTGAATCTCTCAACCTTGATTTGGCCACCATAACATTTTGGGCCCCAGAGATATCATCACATTCAAAGTGATTCTCTATGCTATCAATCCAATCCATGATTGAATCTGGATCCATTTGTCCACTGAATAGTGGTACTCCCTCCAAAGCTTTGCCACTTAAGGCCTTTAATGCCTTCAAGAAGGGTTCTTCAGGAAGAATAGGGTCAGGGGCTAGAGATTCCTCCTCCAATTACAATTCCTTTTCCCTTGCTTCTTTTTATTCCTTCTAATCTATCTTATCTTTCACCTTATCAGATTTGTCTTGGACTTCACCCAATAGTTGCTCCATTTGAGACAATCTTTCTCTTAGCAACCTATTATCCTCTTCTTGTTCCTCCACCTTCTTGGCTAACTCAGAATTAGTCACCATGGTTTTATCTTCCACTAATCCCACTAATGTATTCTCTCCTACTGATTCATTAGGTTGCAACATAAACCACAAGCTTGATCAAAACTTGGCTCTGATACCAATATGATGTGAGTACTCCTAGGTTTGCTTGCACAACTTCTAAGAGACCTAGCTTGTCTCTATCAATGATCCTAATCTCCTGTAGGATCTCCAAAGTCTTAGATGATTAAATAAGGCCTTATCTAGCTCCTCTCCAAGAGGCTCACTCCTTGTGCTTCACCTTGAAGGACTAACACCATGTAGTTACTTCAATACTTCTCCTACACTTAGAAGGATCAAAGTGCCATCTCCTCACAAACATCCAATTTCATTATAGGGGTGCCAAACATGTTGGAAAAATTCCCAATTCTTCCATTTGAATCCATTTAGAAGGATCTTTAAGCCCTTTTCCACCGGGTTCAATATTTCACCTTGAGGAGGCCTAATTAGGCCTAAATCCTTGTAGCCCTTGACAGGGTGTTTTCCCACTTTCTACACAAATCTTACCAAATGACCTACAAATTTTTTTAGGTATTTGGATACCCTTTTGGATTTTATAAAGGATTATGTAGGTTTTAAACTCCTAAGTCTTTCGTACATAGGATTCCTATAATCTAGGCCAAATAGGGCTAATAGGCCTATTTCCTAGGACTAGACTGATTACTTGATTGAAACTCACTCTAATGGATTGGTATGACCAAAATCCTCATAACATGAATTGATATTTCTATATCACACTTGGAACTATACTTTTTCTATACAGTACTTCAAACCCCTGCATATAATCTTCAATATAGCACTGTCAAGCCTCTAACTGGGCACTCTAAGCTCGCCTAGGGCTTGCCATTAAAAATAGTTTCTCAAATATTCATGACTCCTAATCATAAATATGTATAGACCAATGGCTCCCCTAACATATTAATCTACCCTTAGGAATATCCTATGATTATATGTCATGGGGGAGCCATGAAATGACAAACTAGTCAGGACAGGACCATGAAACTCCCTAAACTTAAAACAATTTATTCAAGACCTTAGACTAACTCAAATAAAATTGATTAATAAATGAAAAAAACTTAAAACTAACTCAAAAATATAAATCCACCATTAAATTGAAGCTTTCAATCCACAAAATAACACTATCACATTGAGAAGCTCCAGCTCCTCTCAAAATAGAGTTGCAGAGCTAAATTCACTATTCAAAATCTTGTTACAATGATGTCTATCTGGGGATTCGAGCCTCTATGAAACTTAGATGCCTTTTTCCATGTTTTTAGGCCCTCTTAGTTACTCTCCCATGTGAGGCCTCACCCCTAGCCTATCATACCTTTTCAATTATGCATATGACTTAGACACATTTTATGATTATATTTGATGCCTCATGGATCTTACCGATACTTTATGATGTGGTTTTATCACTTAGTAGTTGATGGACATTATATTATGATTATATGATGATCACTAAAACATTGATTTGAGACTTACAAGTGTGACTTGATTTTAATTTATGAATGTTTATGATGATGAAGTTAATTGTAATTGAATTATGAATGTATGCTATGTTTATGTTTCAAATTTAATTAAAGCAAGTATTTCATGATGAGCTGAATGTATGTTGTGGATATCAATTATGTCTTGTAATTTATGAATTATTAGATAAATTAACTTGATTATTAATGCTATGTAATTTATATGATTATTTTTATCTCCTTGGACTACTGATATTGGAATTGAGTGTCCAGGGAAGTAGGCCAAGGTAAATTCGGGGAAACATCACAGAGACCTATGTTAATTCGGTTAAGCCAAGGTTGCCTCTAGAAAGAAGCTAAAATCCTCGTTGTAATCGTGTTTTATTTTGTAAATGTATGATGCATGGATGTAAATTGATTTGTTGTAATTGCATTGGTTATTCATGTTAGGGATGCTCAAGTGGATATGCCACATGGTATGTGAAGTGTTTTATTTTATGTTGTGTCACTTGACACATGTGTATGTGCTTAGGGCCATGACATGTCCACTTGTGTTTGATGTCTTCACTCTTAGGTGGTACCAACTTTAGAGTTTTCCTTGTAAAACCTTGATTAGGAAGTTTTGAGAAGACCTATCATGTTTGAACCCGAAATTAGATTTCTAGTGTAGTTTAGGGGGGGTTAATGAGCTCTTAGGATGTTATTAGGAACCCTTTTAGCCACCCTAATAGTTGTAACATGGTATGGAAGTTTAAATTTAGTCAAAATTAGGCCCATAACTCATTTATGGACCTTGAAAAGTACCCCTCAAAGAGAAATCCGAAAATGAAGGGATGGCAAGGAGGTCAAACCCATACCTTTTTCACATTCTTGGTCTCCACCTCATTTATGAAGGGAGACAAGGAGATATGGGAGTACTCCATGAACCATACCCATTAATGAGGGTTTGGTGTAGAATCCCTTTTAGTAGGGGTTTTGGGGAAGGTAATGGGTTGACACCCACTCTCCAGTTTTGGAGACTCAGCTAGTTTTGGAGAACCTTGGATAGTGGATTTCTCTTCTACAACTATCTTCCTTAAGCATTGGACTCTAGGTTGGTGAAAATTTCATTCTTACTTTTCTTGTTTTGTTATCATGTTGAGAGGAAAATTCTCTCTTGTAAGCTAGTTCTTGTATGCAAGACTTTTTTTTCCTTATCCATTGTATGTGTGAGCATAGTGTTGTTGTGTTAATGGAGGTTTTGATGTTATTGTTGTTGTAGTATCATGTTCTTGTGTTGAGTAAATTTTGTTTCTTGTAGAAGTAAGAGAATCATGAGCTCAATGTTGAGCATGATTCATGTTTTTTTGATAATGTGTAGATTTTATTGATGTTCTTGTAGATTTGTTCTCTTTTATGTGTTTTAGTGATTTCATTGAGGGAGTTCTCAAGGCCAAACTCACCCTTGGGAGGGAAGAGTAGCCTTGAGGGTGAAGGGAATTTGTTGGGACAATCTTGAGTGCAAAGTCTCTCCTTGGAAAGGAGAGGGATGCAACATGGATGTATGGGCTCCATGTAGCCATCTCTAGTTTCATTTTGTAAATTGGGGGTCATAAGGTGTATGAGAAGAATGTGTTTGTGAAAGAATGATTTTTTTGATGAGTAAGCCAAGTGATGGCTTGTTCTCATCAAAGAGATGAGCTTCTCCTCTTGATTTGGTTCCACCTTCACCCTTTCTTGAGTCATGTTGTGACTCTTTGTAAAAAGCCTTGGAAGGGAAATTTCTTGTGTTTGTCATTCATGTTGTAGTGTTGTGGATTGTTTGATTATTTCCCCTGTCTTTGTGTCGTTTCCCCAAGCTCGGGGGTGGCTTCTTAGAAGCCTAGGTTGGGAGGTGAGCACTCCTTGGCCTATGCATTTGGTTTATTGCAGGAATTGGAAGCCTTGAAGACTTTTTGTTGAAGCATTGCTCTTGTGGAAATGTGAAGATGTTTCCTTATTGTTGAAGTATCATTAGTATTGTGCATAAGCTTTTGTGAGGATATCTTGTGATATCCATTGGCTCAATGTAATTGTTTTGTAGTAGGAGTTGACACTTAATGCTTGGATTGTATCTTAGTGTTGTGGATTCAAGTTTTGAATGAAGTATGATCATCTTGTTGGGAGATTATTGTTGTAAATGTAGAATCATGTTCTTGAATAAAAAGTATTTTGATCAAGTTGATACAATATGTTATTAGCATTATTTTGGTTCATTATAGGTGTTGATGAGCTTGAAAGAGTTGATAATTGTGTTTAAGATTTCTTTCATTATCAATTTGTTGAAGGTTATCAACTTACTCTTGTTAATGAACACTTTGTTATTGTGAAAAAGATAAGTTTATTTCATTTTATGATATTGGGATTGTTAACTTATGAAGAGTAATTTTTCTCTCTAGTATTATGGCATTGATATTGAGTTGAGAAGACTTTAGAAAATGGAAAAGAGTGTTCATTACTTTATAACTATTGAATTGAGATCATGGAATGTAAATGATATTTGATTTGCAAACAAAGAATAAATTTCTATTCCTCACTATTCTTGCAAATTTCTAAATGATAGCTTGATATTGTTTAAATGTTAGAAGAAATCAATTTCATTGTGTATTTTGATTAATTTGGATCATTAAATTCATTACCTTAGAAAACTATAAAGCTTCAAATAGATATATTGATATACCAATTCTATCATGTATAATGTTTTTAAACCAAATGAGCAAAATACAAACTATGTAGAAGTGAGAAAAGAAAACAAAAAAAATTCACATACAAATGCAAAATGTAGACCTACAGATCTATGAATTTTGTATGGGAAAAAAATTCCCAAACAAATCCATACCACAAACATTATAATATTAATATAATTTATCTACTAAAAATTTGAAACAATAAAATATTAAAATTTACATCACACTTCCTTTACTCTCCTTGGAAAGGGGCGCATACAATGGAAGACCAGATCATGCAATTAATAATATTCACTTCTTACCCATACACTTGTTTTCAAAAGTGTACTGACTGTTAATTCACTGTCATGAGTTAATGCCTCCTCTCAAGGCTGACACTCTTTTTCCAGCCCTGCGTGAGTAGCTCTCCTTGGCAAATGTGAGGATGGGATGGGGCCCAAACCCCCATGTCATCCTATCCTCCACCCTTTAGAACTGGCAATGGCTAAAAGTGCGAAGATTTGCACCTCATTCCCCGCACCTTTAGCCATTGCCATAGGCAGGGGCATACCCATACATGCCATTCCCTGTTTGTCCTACGGAAGGCCGTGTGGAAGTAAATCCCATCGGCAGTCAAATCACGCCAGTGCAGTCAACGTCAGCCAGTGCCGAAGCCGAAGTTATTTGCCATGCAACCGAAGTTAGGTGTTCGCTGCTGCACCAGCTGGAAAAGTTGGTGGGAAAGTTAAGATAAAACATTCAATACTTCGGCGTGATCTGAATTTATTTTTGAGATTTCGGAATTTATTTTTGCCTTCAATACTTCCACTATATTCAGTATATTTGCCTTGGCTCCTCAAACCATTTCGCAATTGTAAACTTTTATTAATTTATTTACTTATTTTATATGGTTATTATGCATTAATTTAAATTTTATTGTATTTTGTCTTTATTTATTAAATTAAAACTTCTTTTTAAAATTAATGTACGTTTAAAAAAAATTTAAATATATGTTTTTATTATAATGTATTTATTTTTTATACTTAAAAGTAATTTATTTATGGGTCTAATTTTATATCATAATTTTAAATAATTATATATTTTCTCATTTTTTATCTATAATTTTTAGATGATTTTAATTAATTATTAGATACATTCTTATAAAAAATTATATTTGAAAATTTTTAAAACATATATTGAAGTATATATTTTTTTAAAAAATCTTACATAAAAAAAATACAATATGTTTATTTTTATTTTTATTACTTCTAATTTAAATAAATAATAAAAGTACTAATTTAAATAAATAATAAAAGTTATTTGTTGCAATACCATAACTTCTATCTACTAGCAAATATATAACCTATATATAAAATATGTCGATACACCACCACACATGTAACACACTGAATATATTAATATGATTAGGATTATGATTAGGGTTAGCATTTCGAGTTAAGTTTTATATCATGGTAAGGGTTAGCATTAGGGTTAGGGTTTGGTCAAACCCATAAGCATGGTCACGCAACCGTCAAATTTAATCTGCAACCCCTTAAAATAGACCAGTGGTCCTATGGTGGAATCGTACGCTAGAATTTTCACGTGTAGCGTGAATAATTTAATTGTTCAATTGATTGATTATTTAATCTATCATATTTAAATTTTTATAATTATAATTAATAAATAAATAAAAAATAAAAATTATTATTGATTGTCTACTTAGATTACTTATTTTAATTAAATATTAATGTACTATTATATATCTAAAATTATTTGACAGTAATATTAAATTATTTTTTTTCAATGGTGCATCCTGGGGCAACCTAGGACTATCAGGCATAGGTTGTATTATTAATAATGAAGTAGCCTGGGAATGGATTTTGAAAAGAGCCAAGCTCATTAAACCTACTTCAAATAACTTAGTTGAATTAGAAGCATTATTGAAGGAGATTCATAGATAGTCATCAATGCGTTACACAAAAGATCGACCCCTAATTGGGTCCTAAATTCAAAATTAGAAGAAATTCTTAAACTTTTGGAAAAATTAGACACATTTCAATTAATTCACATTTTTAGAGAGCAACATTAAAGAAGACAAACTGGCAAATTTAGGGGCTGATGGTTCAAATTTTATCAAAATAAATAATATTAAGAAGATATAGCCTTCTCATTTATTAGTGAGCATAATTTTATCAATCTCTATCTTATTTATTTGCCCCTGTCGGATCTATCATGTAGCTTAAATTAAGGGTCATCCAGATAAGATGCCTTACTATGCCAAGTTAATATTAAAACTTAGAATTAACATTCACCTAATTAAGAAATCATTCACCTAATTCTATTACTAGTGTATTAATTGGTGAAGTTTAACCTCTACAATTTTCTTGAGGCTTTTCTTTTTGGTTTTTCCCTTCTAGTAGGTTTGGTTCTTTTAGCTTACTGCACTATGGGCTTTTTGACTTCTTGACTCTTCCATAGTGGTATTTTTGCTCATTCTTGTTGTTCTAGGTTGATTTAGGCTTTACCTAGAGTTTTTCAACCCCTTTCATTATAATTTCATCAATATTAATCTCCAAGGATTTATAAAAAGGATATGTATCTCGCGGTGTTAACCTTTCTAACAATCTCTTTCTAGCTTGTCTTGTGGTCTTTTTGTGGTGTTTTCAGGACAAAAGCAAGAAAGGGCTCTTAGTCGGCATCATCTCTCCGCTAAATAAGCCAGTTCATTCTATAGATTTAAATCTTGTATTTATCCTTATAAAGGATCGATTGTACTTATATCATCTCATTAGTAATCTAAGGAACTTTTTGAGATTTCAAAATAAGGGTATGACCTTATGACATTTTATAATTTTAGGACTTATGTCCCAGGCAAGACTGGAGGTTCTCTTCCCCGCTCTTTCCTACCAGTGCCCGTTTGAACGATGGACATGTAAAAGTTATTTTTATTAATAAATATAATACAAGGCTTCGGCCGTTTACCGATAAAAAAAAATATATTAAATTATTTTTTAGTAGAAATGAAAGATATCATCATGTGACAAAATGGATAATTAAATTAAATAAAAGTATTTGATAGATTTTTGTTTATAATTGGAATAATTTAATTTTAGATATGTGGATAACATAATGATACAATTTAATTAGGTAGTTTTCAGAATTTAGTCAGCTCAATATTAGTGATCCTATAAATTTTAGAATAGAGTAGAGGAAAGAAGGCACCATGATAACAAAAAATGCTTCTAGTTTGGTCATGTGATTTTTAACCATACACGTATATGTTAGAAAAAAAATGCTTAATTTGACCATGTTATTTATAACCATATGTATATATGTTACTTCAACATTTGTGTTATTACAATACTAAAGTTAAATAAAATGCTACATGTTAAATTAATGAAATGTTAAGTTGGAGACAACATAAACACATCAAGATGATGAACAACTATAATACAAAAACCAAAACTCAAAGCATCATAATCCTATTGTCATAAGACAAAATCAAATCCTTTGAACAAATACACAAAACCAAGGAAGTAAAATTTGGATGATAAAATAATACAAATAAGTTCTAAAAATCCCTTATAGAGAAGCTCTTGGTCTTGACTTATATTAAACCCCCATCTAATTAGAACCAATCTTATCACTTCAATCAATTTCCTGAAAAGTGTTGACTATGATCCTCCATATAAAAATCATCAACACCTGCAAATGTATTGAGTTAGTTATAAAATTCATTTCTAAATTGAAGACTTGGAAATAATTAAATTTGAATACACAATTCCCTTACCATCTCTATTGTGCATTGTGTCACTTGTTATTGTTTGATTGAGATCAATAGAAAAGGGTAACATATGATCTTGGTTGTTGTATTGATCATTTGATACTGCAAAAACATTCACATTTAACAAAACAACATATATGAAAATAATTCATATATTAAAGACTCAAAACTTAACTTATGCATTAAAGACAAAAAAATTACGAAAATACATTTCATTATTTTATTACCATTCATAACATACAAACTAAAGACTCAAAACTGATTGATTGTTACTTTGTAATTTCATTACCATTTCTAGTTTGGATTGTATTTTCATGAAAAAAACTCCCCCCGACTTCATCATTTTCATCAACCAATGGAGTAACATCATCTGTAATTTAATAAAAATTAATGTAGTTATTTTTGAAAAAAGCCATGATAATCATTATAAATAATTTACCATATATAACTTATATTTCACCTGTCACCATTTGGTTTAGATCAATGGAGAAAGGTAATCGACGTCGTCGACTATTTTCTTGATCATTCTGACCTACAAAATGACATATGTAAATATCATATATACATGAGAGGAGGATTTATTGTTAGATAAATTACTACAATACTTTTGAATAAATGTACTTACCTTTCTGCATGATAACATCTCTTTGTTGTTGTATTTTTATGCCTGATCGAATAATGACCTTTTTCTTTTTCTTTCTAGATCCTATTAAGGGGAATTGGAAATTTTCATGTTCCTGAGCTCTTTCATTTGAGTTTTGAGATATGACTTTACGCTTTTGATGAGAAAATGACATTTATGCCTTTTACTTGGACTAAACCATGGTGATAATCGTCTCAAAGACATGTTCTCTGAGCCAGGGATGGATTTGAATTTGGAAGATGAAGAAAAAGTTGCATGCATGTCTTTCTGAAATCTCCCAACACACTGACTAAGCATGATTTTTTCATCTTCTGTAGTTGGTAAGTTTTGAAGCACTGAAATCATGTAGTCAATTGAATTTTGAAAGTCATCATTGGAAGTATTAGATGATTTCCAACCATCTGTGATGGATATAACAATGACTAAGTTAAAAAAAATAAATTAAAATCTAATGCTTCATTATAAAATGATGGTTTTGAAAATTACCAGTACTTTGAGCTTGACTAATGACAACCCCAAGCACATCTTGATCTCTTGAAGGTATAAAACCATCTGTAATTGAAATAATAATTAGTTAGGTTCAAAACTATAAAATTAATTAATACTTGATTGTAAAAATATTAACATTACCAATGGTATCATTTTCATGACAAGAACTCCCTCTGACTTCATCATTTTCATGAGCCAATGAAATAACACCATCTATAATTTAATAAAATTAATTTAGTTAGTTTTGATTTAAAACATAATAATCATTGAAAATAATTATTGAACTTAAATCACAAATTAAACTTACCACCAATTTCATCTTGCTGGTTTATTTTGTTTCTCTTTAGAAGATCTAAAATCTTCAACACATGTTTGCAGGTGTTTCCTCTTTTTGCCCACTGACAATCACAAACATGGAAATCTGATCCAAATTTCCTAATGTGGTACCATTTTGTTGGGTCAGTTTGGCTTCTTATCTTAAAGGTATCAGGAAGATCATGAGGATAACAGTCTGTATCGGTTATTGCTTTTGATCTCTCTAAAGCAGTTATGTAATATCTTTCTTTTTTGAAGTTAGTCAAAAATCCAGATAACTGCAGATATCTTTTATTTTTATAGTATGGCTCTACCCTATGGAGAAGCGTATGAATTAGCCAATCCATTCTCCTTGTGCATTTCTTAGAACAATCACTTAAATATCGACTCTTAATGTGAAAATGGTATGACTCTATAGCTGCATTAGTTTCTTGGTTTGCATGAGAGAAACTTCGAAAATGTTTTGCCCACATCTCTATACAAAAAAATATGATATCTTAGTTTACACCAAAACCAAGTTAAAATATGTAAATGCATATAAACCATGATGGATATATTGATGAACTTACCAATGCGTCTCTGATTATGACACCAAGTTTTTTGAAAATATTCAATAAATGTCTTCTCTTCTTTAAACTCCTCTATGAATTTTTCTATCAAGTGAGTAATGATGTCCATGTTGTCACTTATTGCATACATTATCTCACCCAATCTATCAAACATTTTTGCTCCAACATCCCTATCACTTGCAAACCTGGATTATAAAAATTATATCAAGCTATGTTTAAGCATGTGACTTTTCCTATACTTCAATTAAATTTTGACTTACTTGTACACATTCTTCAACCAAGCTCTACGTACATGCCAAATACATAGAAGTACTCTGCAATTAAAGATTGATCTACAAGTTACATTATAAAAGTTAGAAAATTAAACTTGCATTTTAGCAAAATTGATTGTTAAATGAAAAATCAATTCTTGCTAGAAATTAGGAAACATTTATTTTTGTAAATGAAATATTAAACAATTACACTCTTATACATATAAGAGTAAGGTTGATAAAACCTGATTGCTTCAATCTCAGCACTAGCATCATCTGTCATGAATGCATTGACATGCCAATCTTCTTTATGTTCTTTCCCTCTTTTGTAAACCTCTATTAGCCATTCATTTATATCCTCAATTTTATTTCTTGAGGATATGGCCCATGCAACAGGTACGCCGACTTCTTGCTCATCAAATACAAGTAATGAATATAACTCATACTGCACATGAATAAATCAATGATACATTATTTTTTGGATAAATTAGGCTAAAATTTGAATTAAGATCCATAAATAAATTTAGCATTGATCATCTACTTACACCATATTTGTTTGTTGAGAATGTAGAATCCATGGCAATGATTGAGTCATGTGAATGTTTCACCATCATCTCTCGCATCCATTGTGTCTGCATGCCTATGATAAATGGAGTATTTCTCACATTGTTTGGTGTTTTATAGTAGAAGAAGTTATCTTTCTCCTCAAAATGCCATAGACACACACTTTTTGCATCATCTACATTTTTTTGTGAATGTAGGGAACACACTCTTTTCCATGCATTTTGTACATCCTTTCTCAATAAAAAGGTATCTCTTTTATTCATCAACATTTTCATACCAAAATCTTGGTAATGTTGTTCACATATGGTGTCAACTCCTACACCCATCAGCAGTAACGATTCAATGTATGATTTGCACTCATTTGATAACCTTGGTGCAACACTAGTTCGTGGATTACCAGAAAGGTCATCCTTTCCATGACAAAATTCACCATGAACATCCTGATGGCTAAATTCATTATATGTAATTATTGCAACATCAGGTCTACCATACATTACCCTAACATTAAAGTGGGTTTGACAACCCCTTTTTTGAGTAAACCTATGTATTCTTTCTTTAGTTTTTGGTGCATTTCTTCTATCTACTGGTCCAAAAGCACATTGATAACTGCTTATACATGTACAAAAATATATATATTAATGAATAAAATAAATGAATATATTGACATTCTTAAAAAAATTATTAAATCTAGGCAAACCTTGAATACATCTTTGTGTCATGGTCATTAGGTTCTGTCAAATTATTCTCCATAAATTTTCTACAGCTAAATATTGTTTCTGTACTATCCAATAAACCTTCTCCTTTCACAAAGTGAGGTAGTCTCTCAAGAGGGATAGCAGCACACCGGTCTATCTGTCGGCTACTATCATCTCCAATAGGTGTCCATTCAAGTTCAAAACTTGAAAAATGACTTCCTTCGTTCGGGAGATCTTGCACTTCTAACTTGAAAAGTGATTCCCATTTATTCTTTCGACCCATCCTGAATAATATTAATATTGTTAGTCAAATATTATTTAAATATGTACAATTTTTTTTATAGTGATACCATTATATCTATATCTTAATATCCTTAACAAAATATTTGGCTAGTATCAAAATCATATAAACACCATCATATCAAGAATAAAATAGAATGACATATTCCATGGTTGAAATGTTTGTTTGATGTTATTGCAAGAGGATCTATATGAGGATTTTATGGTGATATAAGTGATTCAATAATGTAGGACAAGGATGTGTTTGAATGTGTTATGTGACTATGGATACTATTGTGGTGGTGTAGACCTAGGATCAAGTCCCTATTTGGCTTCAAGTGGGGTGGTTGCAATCTAACATGACAAATGCATATATGAAACAAAAACAACCCTATAATTATTCAAGTGGGAGTGACTCCTAATATGGGCCCACTAGGTGAAGCTAATACCCTTTTCAAGTATACTAAAATACTTAATAAAATATTCAAGTAAAATACTTAATAAAAAAAGGCCAATCAACGTCAAATACCTATGCAAATACTTCAACACATTAATTAACTATTTAAGTGCTTTGTTATGTGCTAGATTATTTAATTTTTAAAGGTTGACCTTCTATAGTAAAATTTTCTAGTGCAACACCTAAATTAACTTGGAACTAGATGTATGTATGGATGATAGGACCCACTTTAATTATTCTAAATAAATAGAACACAAGTCTAATGAAGTTCCATAATAATAGAAGAACATAAATTAAAATGATCATTTTTTCATTATTATTTAGAATGGTTTGATTTTAGATATTGTGGGTAACATAATAACACAATTTAGAATCAGTCAATATATACCTACAATAAAAATGAAAGGAAAATGGGGAGATAATTGTACTTGGAATTTCAAAGGATTAGAAGAAATGATTTGATGATTTTTGGTGAAGAAAAGGTTGATGGAAATTGATGAAAAGTGATGAAAATGGTCAAACTAAAGATCAGAGGTCTATGTAACTCGAATGTTTTTCCAGAATCTTACTAAGGACGAAAATGGGTATCTGAAAAAGTGATTTTGAAAATTGCAAAGTTTGTGGAAATGCTCACTCTTGTAAATGCGCAGCAACAAATGCGTAGGACAGATTGATAAATGCGCAACAAAATGAGACAGATGCACAACAAGTTGTAACTGATGCGTGGAAAAATTATCAAATGCGCAGAACAGTTTAATGTATGTGCAACACATTGATATGAATGTGTAGGTTTTTATTTCTAACTGTTTTGAACTGCAAAATTTGGAAATTTTGTCTGATTTTCTGATGTTTTCTAGTTTTTAGCAAATGAAAAATGCATAAACACACGCATGCAAGACATAAATAATTTTAATCTAACTATGCTAATATGAATGCACAAACACGCTTACAATCCTATGGTTGGCAAGGACGATATCTGCTAAATCCCCACTAGGATAATAAAATCTAGCCACGCAAATTCACAGTGGATAGCCTAGGAACTTGGAGGCACGGGCTCCTCCTTACAGTGCACTCACTTCTCAGGCACACCAAGTTCTAAATTCAATGGGTCATTACTTCCCAAAGAACTGCTATCTCTACCATGAACCGTGAGTATTGTGGGGTGTCTTCACGAGCTTGGGTGACTCCTTGAGGCAGCAGATAGAAGGTTTTTGGCCACTATACAAAAGCTTTTAATAAGGACATCCGTTCAGGTGGTTGTGATCAAGTCATTTTCCCAATTAAGGGGGCTCTCCCAATCCTTTCAAAGCAAGGCTTTCACCTCTACTAAGTAGGACTTTAACACACCACTAGGGTACTGGAGGAGATTTTGGTTGCCACAACGAATTCACACCTGTCTAATGTGAGACTAATCACACTAGCATTTTTTATATACCGGTTTGGAAGGGCTTGGCTTTAGCCTGTTACCGGTTGGGTTGTTCCTTGGGGTGAGTACCTCTTTTCCCACCAAAGACCGCCCTCTAAAAATTATAACAATTTTTCTTACACCCAATATCCACGAATGGCAAGGGGAGAGGATACGTTGTTATAATTTTGGGATTACAAATAGCTTAAAAAGCAAAACACAATAGACACTTGATTCTATTCTAAAGAAGACACACAAAGCAAAAACATGTCTTTTTTTAAGCCCAAATGAGATTGTAGTTTATTTTGCAAACCCCTTGGCAATCTGCAATCAAACTGTTAGAAATTTTTTTTTTAGCAAATGGGGTCTTCAAAATAACGTCCTGCAAAATAGCCTAAAACACTACTAGAATGAATAGACACTTGTTAAAGATTAGCAAAAATCCAAATAACTTTGAAAAACTTTATGTATCTACTATGTAAAAACAAATGCGCAATAATAGTCAATGAATGCGCAGGAATATTGAATGAATGCATAGGAAAGATGGATGCACAGCAGAAAGATACTAATGTGCAATGAGATGGTATATATGCCTTGAAATTATAGATGCACAGTAGAAAATTATGTATGCACGAAACAGTTGAATGAATGCGCAGCAAGTTGACAGAAAATGGAAATGAAGAATGGAAAATTATGACTGTGGCGTCAGGAAATGGATGCGCAATAGAAATGAACAGATGTGCAGGAATCGTGTATGAATGTGCATAAATAACCTGTATTAATTAATCGTGTATTAATTTATATTATATATTGTGTATTTAATCTATATTATATATTAATTTATTAATGGTATATTATTAGAGATTTGAGTTGGTTTTGATTTAAAAATTTCTTGATTATATCATGAAATGTTGTACATAAAATCATGTTTATAGTGCTATGTTGGCCTTATGACCATGTTATAGGTTTAAATTGCATCTTCACAGCCTCTTTGAAACACAATTTCTCACATAACTCAAATAATGTTAGTCATGTTTAAGGTCACTATAAATTGTTCATCATGGTGAATTTCAAAACCTTTAGGAGTGTGAGTTGAGTGAGCTAGTTTAACATACATTAAATATTTTTTTGATTAATTATCTAATGTATGTCCAATATTTATTTTTCTATTGTAAATATAAAACTATTTTAATTAAGGGGACATAGTTTACTCATAAAATAAATTATAAATAATATGGGTGTGTGGGTTTCTCTAAAAGGTTATGGTAATCACTAAGGCACTTGAGAACTTCTTAATGAATATTTTTATAAAAGATAGTGAAGGTGAGCTTGAACTTTATATTCATAACATAAAAACCACTATAGCAGAGAAAGAATCTCTTCGATGTTTATATTGGTACCTTTAAGAGGGAAAGTCTAGCTAAAACTTAAAATAGCCAAATCCTAAGCTAAAACTTAAAATATGTAAGGGAAGTTTGGAAAAAAAACTAATTGTCTTCTAGGTAAGATATGTGTTTAACACCATTTAGACGTTGCATCAAAGAAAAGAAGAATATGTAATAATATGATTATGGAATTATATACTTTTTGGTTGTAAAAGTTTTTTTTGGTTGTAAATATAACATTGAAATTCTATTATATATAATAGAAATTTAATATATTAAAAATTATATTATATATCATATATTTAATTATATAATATATTTAATATTAAATTATATTATATATTGTGTATTTAATCTATATTATATATTAATTTATCAATGGTATATTATTATAGATTTGAGTTGGTTTTGATTTAAAAATTTCTTAATTATATCATGAAATGTTGTACATAAAATTATGTTTATAGTGCTATGTTGGCCTTATGACCATGTTCTAGGTTTAAATTGCATCTTCATGCCCTCTTTGAAACACAATTTCTCACATAACTCAAATAATGTTAGTCATGTTTAAGGTCACTATAAATTGTTCATCATGGTGAATTTCAAAACCTTTACGAGTGTGAGTTGAGTGAGTTAGTTTAACATACATTAATTTTTTTTTTGATTAATTATCTAATGTATGTCCAATATTTATTTTTCTATTGTAAATATAAAACTATTTTAATTAAGGGAACATAGTTTACTCACAAAATAAATTATAAATAATATGGGTGTGTGGGTTTCTCTAAAAGGTTATGGTAATCACTAAGGCACTTGAGAACTTCTTAATGAATATTTTTATAAAAGATAGTGAAGGTGAGTTTGAACTTTATATTCATAGCATAAAAACCACTGTAGCAGAGAAAGAATCTCTTCGATGCTTATATTGGTACCTTTAAGAGGGAAAGTCTAGCTAAAACATAAAATAGCCAAATCCTAAGCTAAAGCTTAAAATATGTAAGGGAAGTTTGGAAAAAAAACTAATTGTCTTCTAGGTAAGATATACATTTTACTTTACCATTTAGACGTTGCATAAAAGAAAAGAAAAATATGTAATAATATGATTATGGAATTACTTTTTGGTTGTAAAAGTTTTTTTGGTTGTAAATATAACATTGAATATATATAATAGAAATTTAATATATTAGAAATTATATTATATATCATATATTTAATTATATAATATTTTTAATATTAATTTATATTATATATTGTGTATTTAATTTATATTATATATTAATTTATTAATGATATATTATTAGAGATTTGAGCTGGTTTTGATTTAAAAACTTCTTGATTATATCATGAAATGTTGTACATAAAATCATGTTTATAGTTCTATGTTGGCTTTATGACCTAGTTCTAGGTTTAATTTGCATCACGCCCTCTTTCAAATACAATTTCTCACATAACTCAAATAATGCTAGTCATGTTTAAGGTCACTATAAATTGTTCATCATGGTGAATTTCAAAATTTTTAGGAGTGTGAGTTGAGTGAGTTAGTTTAACTATACATTAAATATTTTTTTTCTGATTAATTACCTAACGTATTTCCAATATTTATTTTTCTATTGTAAATATAAAGCTATTTAAATTAAGGGGACATAGTTTACTCACAAAATAAATTATAAATAATATGGGTGTGTGGGTTTTTCTAAAAGGTTATGGTAATCAACTTGAGAACTTCTTAATGATTTTTTGTCTTGCGAAAACTTAAAATAGCTAAATCCTAAGCTAAAACTTAAAATATGTAAGAGAAGTTTGGAAAAAAAACTAATTGTCTTCTAGATAAGATATACATTTTATTTTACCATTTAGTTGCATAAAAGAAAAGAAAAATATGTAATAATATGATTATGGAATTATATACTTTTTGGTTGTGAAAATTTTTTAGTTGTAAATATAACATTGAAATTCTATTATATAAAATAAAAATTTAATATATTAAAAATTATATTATATATCATATATTTAATTATATAATATATTTAATATTAATTTATATTTTATATTGTGTATTTAATTTAACTACTTTATTAATTATATTATTGATTTCAAGTAATGAAAATATATTCATTTGAATTTTCAAATAATTTGATTTGTTAGAAAATAATTTTACATTAATTTTCTATATATATATAAGTGACAAATGATAGAATATGCATGTAACTTAATATAAAACAATTAAAAGACTTTTTAATTCTACTAGACTATGATTCTACGGTGATTATTTGCTGCTGGACTCTGTTTTACTTGTTTATAGTTTGCTATTAGAAACTTGCAGGATCAAAGAAAATCTGGGCCTAAATTTTGCTGTTGTTATTACAGTTTTCCTAATATATGGGTGATTCTTACCAGATACTTATGGCATTATATCGGTCCTAGTGTTATTCTTCTAATAATATCAGTGATTCTTCTAATAATATCAAGTGTTATTCCTATTCCATTTTGTTTGGCATTTCAATTGAACAGAAAGGGCCGAGGTTACATGCTATTCTTACAATAATCCATCAATTCTAAACAGAACCTTCAGAAAACAGTGTCATTCTTGCAAATATAACCATTTTTAATACCTGTTGATTATTCATTTATGCAAGCAGCAGGAATTCTGATAGAAGATTTCACATTACGTGATAGACCACCTACCTCTTGGTCGCTGCTGCAACTTTCAAAAAATGATGAACCAGTGCTCGCTGCTAAACCAGTGGTCGCTGCTGAAACTTCCTGATGAACCAGGGCTTGCTGCTGAAACTTCCTAATGAACCAGTGCTTTAAATGGCAGTTGCAAAGCATAAAAATTATGAAATGGTTTGAGGAGCCAAGGAAAAATATAGTTGAAGTATTGAATGCAAAAATAAATTCAGATCACGTCGAAATCTCAAAAAATATACGCAATATATTTTGGTACATACGACATAATAATCCCGCCAACTTTCCCAGCTGGTGCAGCAGCGGACACCTAACTTCGGTCGCATGGAAAATAACTTCGGCTTCGACGCTAGCTGACATTGACTGCACTGGCGTGATTTGACTGCCGATGGGATTTACTTCCGCATGGCCTTCCGCAGGACAAACAGGGAATGGCATGTATGGGTATGCCCCTGCCTATGACAATGGCTAAAGGTGCGGGGAACGAGGTGCAAATCTTCGCACTTTTAGCCATTGCCTTTAGAACTTGCGCTAGGTATTGGGTGAGCTGGTTAATTTGAAAGGAGGTTATGTGTTGTGGGCCCCTACCAACCACGCCTCTTTAAAACAAAGTTCTCCTCCTCCCTTTAAAATCGCACCTCTCTCCATTGAAGACTTTGGTCTTTGAAAAGATGGCTTCCCCACCCACTTGGGCACGTGGATTTAGGGGGAAAGGAATTAAGGGAAGTTAGGTAGGGAGTAGGTGTTTGGATAGGGGGATAGGGTGTTTAGTATAGGTAGATACTTTAGGATGCTTTGTTTTATTTAATTATTTTATTTTACTAGTATTGTTACTTTTAATTTGTGCATAGATATTAATTATATAATATGTACATATTATTAACTAATATATTATAGTTTATTAATTAATTAATATATTATAATTGTTAATTAATTAATATATTATAATTGTTAATTAATTTATATATATATTATTTAATTATAGTTATTAATTATATATATATATTATAAATTAATATCTTTATATTTATTAATTCGTTAATAAATATATTAATTAATTAATACATTATAATTATTAATTAAATTAATATATGTCCATTTAAGTATAATCATTTATTAGTTGATTATACATTATCATTTGAATTATGATAAATCAATTTGATATTCCCTTATATTTATCGTGAATTATTAATCAATATGAGAGGAATATTATTTAATATTTTAAGTAACATTCTTTTACTTTATTATAATCTTCATGATTAATAAATTTACGCTTTACGAATTGATCGTTAATTTAATTAACGAAACCTCTTTTTATTAAATTCTGCTTAGCATTGTAATTAAAACAAATTATGATAATTTGACCTTTCTAGATTGTTTTTTGGATGTAGCTAGTAGGGTGATATAATCTTGTTTAGATTAAATTTTAATAAATACATTTTAGTAAAGGATCATCCTAATTAGACAAGTTAGAGTTTTGTTTTAAACCTCGTAGACATCACCGAATGTTAATCAACATTGTAAATAATTGGATCTTTAGACCCTTTTTGAACTATTGTCAGTGACACCTGATATCCCATAAAAATAGTTTGGTCTTATTATCTCCTTTAAAAAATAAAATTTGGTGTGTTTTTAGACTGGTCTAGATGGGCATGACATCCCACTCCTATCTTCTAGGGGATCCTATGTTGTCGAGTTGCATGCAACATTTTCCATTATTACAAATGTTGTCATGACAACTTTCTAACAACATTTGGCATCTTTTCCTTCATGCCACCATCCTAATTCTTAGGACCTCTAACATCTATATCTCGAGGAACCAACTTTATTTATGGCCTCAAGGCATCTTTCTTACATCATTCATATGTTCAAAACACATTAATAACTCCAATCCATCTCTAAGCTTCTAAAGCTAAACTATTAAAAATAACTAACAAAGACTAATTGGTGACCTTAGTTCTAACACTAACTCACCTAGCCCACATTTGCAATGATCTTCTAAGGTCCAAATCAAACACACACTTCTTTGACTTAGCCAATGTCAGATACAAGCCAAAATGACATAAACAATGGAGGTTAGCCTAAGGGCTCCTGCACCACTTCTCCATCTTTGTCTTCCAGTTTTGTAACTTCTCTTTTTTGGTATACTTGTCACCCTCATATTATAGTTCTTCTAATCTTTCCCAAATCTAGTATGCCGAATCTAGGTCTTTAACTTTAGTAAACTCTCCTTCAGAGAGTGTGTTGATCAATGCTTCTCTTGCAATCATGTTAAGTGAAAATATCTTCTTTTCATCCTCAGTAGTAGTTGTCAATTCATCTTCGGTCTTTATAGCTATCTTGTTCCTTGTAATCAACCAATAGTCAATCCCCAAACAAAATAGGTGAGTTCACATTTTGTTCTTCCAACTGTCAAATTTTTTAGGATCAAATTTCAGACTATCCTTCCTATAGTATGCCATCTCCAGAATCATCTCAAGTTGTTAAGCTTTCTCTCTAAGGACCACTTTCTCTGATACCAATTGTTAGGAATAATAGTCCACAATACAACTAAGAGGGGGTGTGAATAAGTTGTATGACAAATTATTAAACTTTAAACTTTAAAATTTAAGTAGTAGAAATATCAGATCTAATGAACACAATAAATGCCAACACAATAAAACAATATTTTGGTGTCGGGGAAACCCTGTTAAAGGTAAAAACCCCGGTGGTAATGATCACCCACAAATGATGTACTGAGAGTATAGTTATCCTTGTTAGAAGATATAGCCCTGTTAGGAGATTATTGAAACATTACAATACATAGTCGTTTATAGAGGACAGACCCTGTTAGGAGTCAAGAAGAAAAAGGGAGGGCTCACTACCCAAAGAAGGTTAAGTCCACCTTCAGAACTCACTGTTTGCAACACAGGTGTATATGAAGAAATACACAATATTTTTGAGCTGTTAATGCATAAACTATCTTTGTTTGATCAATTCCAATGAATTCCAACAAAAAATCTATGATCTACATAGAACAGACACAAGCTCACAACTTTTACAACCTCTCTATATAACCTTCTTCACATTTATATCTTTTCCAAAGAAAAGACCTTTCATTTATACCTTATTACAATTCTCATGAACATGTCAGCCCATAAGGATTTCCTAATTACAAAAAATTACATAAACCCTTGCTAAGATACACATAGTATCTAGAAAAAGTATACAATGATTACATTACAACAATTAAGGACCGACATCCTTAATTCAAGTTCACCATCCATCATACACTTTACATCTTTGTAGTCGGCTTCCAAATAGATCACCTCTAGAACACACACCATAGCTTATGTCATCCTACCCTTTGTACCTTAGACAATTCATAGAATATTTTTCAATACTTTGTCTTTCATCTCATAAGTTTCCATACGGTGATTCTATATTGCCTCTAAGCTATACACAAAACATAGAGACTAACTCTATCATTTTTCACTATCAGAGTCAGTGACCAGTCTTCACCAAAACATCTGTAACTTATCTAATATAAAACATTACATGATGTGATCTTGAATATAAGATCACAATACCCTTCTAAACTCTCATCTATTTTTGTAGCATCTAAAACATCTGTATAGTGTCCGTACACTGTGATAACTAGCTTGATCTCCTCACAAAAACATATGTTGACATCAGTGACAAAATATAGATGACAACAGTATGAGTGCCAATTCAGTAACATAGTGATTAAACATATTAAATGTCTCAATCACCTTCCCATGCATTAGCAATATCCAACACAATGTGCTCTAAACCGACTTGCGCATGCATGCCAAAAATATTTTCCAGCACAAAATTTTTTGGGGTGGCAACTAAAGATTTTGCCTTATTAACATGATGCCCCATGATCTTCAGATGTGGAAGCAACTGAGCTTGAAGCTCAGTGATTTGATCACTTATAACATCTTCTTTCTTCCTCAAATCTATTCTCAACCGCTGAAGCTCTTGCACCTTTGAAATATGCTTATGTAAAGCATTTGGCTCGATTAGAGAATTATGTGCACTGACCTTTATTTCTTTATCTAGTTTCTTGAACTTTTCACTAATCTCGATAGTGAATTGGTCCATAGCGTATAACTTGAACAAAATTTGAATTATTTGTTGAATGATGGTTTCAAGCTTGGTAATAACCTCTGAGAGCTTGACCTTATTAATTGCCACTTCCTGGCTTATTTTCTTTGCCAATTTCAATTGTATCTTTTCTTCTTCCTGCTCTTCTATTATTTTCTCATCATCTACATTAGGGGCATTTATGTGATTGGTTAGAGTTGCAAGTTGGTCAATGATGGGAGTTGCCTCATCAACATTGACATTGGGAACTACTTGCAATAGAATATCTCTAACATCGTCCAAAATTTTCTTACTTTTATTCTCCTTTTTCATTTTCTCTTGTGCAACTTTCCTTGTGCACAATTCCCCATATCTTCTCAGTGCTTTAGGGTCTAGTTTCCTAGGGTCACATTCAAGTATTTTGATAACTTCATAAAGTGTGATAGGATCCTTACCATGTTTATTTTTCTTCTTCTTGATGAACTACAACTAATTTAGAACCTAATTGAAGATGTGAGATTAGAGGTCACTGAGTTGCTGATTAGATATGACATATGATTAAATTAGTAATATGTTGTCATTGATGTTAACTAGTTTGACATCACTTATCTTGTAAGTTACAATACCTAAACATCTGTAGAAAAGGATTAAAAGAGATGAAGAACATAAATATCTACATGAGGAAGATGTATATGATAGATGAGGATAAGGAATACATTGGGTAACTTGCTAATGAGTCTACGACCCTATGTTATTGAATTTATTATGTTTCATTCATCTATGATGTGGAAAAGAACTGAAAGACACAAGGCAGTGTGGTCGGTTGATGAAGCATCATAGTATACACCGAGTAGTGTAGTGTATATTGAGCACAGTATAAACTGATCTTGTGTTCACTAAAATATGTCTTTGTTAACCGAGCAGGAGAAAAGGAACTAAATGATTAGTTTAGCCAATAAGGATTGATGAGCTGTAAAGTACATCGAAATCAGAGTTGGAGATAATGTTTGTTATGAAGATCAATGGCTAGCATAATTCAAGGAAGATATAAAGGATGTAATTAAAATGTGTTACTGACACATCAGCCAAGGAAGGTTTAAGCAGAAAAATGGATGAAGGAGAATAAACAACAAAATCTTATGGAGGAGAAGAAAATGGTTTACTTGTCTATTTAAGAGACTAAGGTTTCATTATGAAACTTATGCCAGAAGAAGGAGACTACAGAATTATCGCATGAACAAGTTTCATGTATGCCTGATCAAATTGGTTAAGGAGAACCAAACTACAGAGTTTACCAAGCATCATAAAGCTATTACCGAGCGATAGTAAGTCATTAATTATTGTTGATACAGAATTGATATATTGATCAGAGGATTTGAATGAGCATAATATAGATCTGAACATCTGCAATTGAAGTTGTATTGTAATCAGATCAACTGTTGTTACATTTTAACCATTGTAAACAAAGAAATTTATTAACAAAGTGGACTTGAAAGTCTTATATGTATCATTTATAGAATGAACACTGTTATCCCGTCAACCCCATAGTGAATGCTGGTTGGACGATAATGGTTGGTCTAAAATCCTCTAACAAGGTCACACCTCATAGTGTGTTTGTAACCTTTAATAGGGTTGGGTCTTCACCGACCTCACTTTAGAAGAGTGAACATTTTTGGGTTGCTGGTCCCACGTGATTTTTCCCTTCATAGGGTTTCCATGTTAAATCTTTTGTGTTATGTATTCATTGTGGTGATTATTTGATATCATGATTTACATATTACATGTTGGATTTGATCGGTAATCATTATATGTTATTGATTGGTAATTGGTAAAAGCACAGATAGTATAGTATTTTATGTTACCAAGTTGCAGAAGTTTAATTAAATTGTTTTGGATTATAAATTTTGATTTGGGACTGTGGATAACTGATTCACCCCCCACTCAGTTATTCTAACACTTCTTCTTCGGTGTTGGTGATTTTTTGTAAGGAACTAGAGATTTTGTCTTTGGATTTGACTTTTCTATCTCAGTAGACACACTTTCTTTGTTAGCTTTCCCAATGAATGATGTCTTAATGGCTTATCTTTGGGCGTCTATTATGGTGTCTGTTGTAGTTGATTCTACCAATTTATTCTCTTTTGGTGCTTGTGTTTTTGCCTCTATATACTCAAGATCATTGGAAGATTTTTGCCTAGTTGTACCCTGTCCCTCAGGTGTATCCTTTGGTTTCTTGGGGGTTGAGCCTTCAGGTTCCCCTTGTGTTACAATTTCAACTACTTGTACCAATATCGGTAAGTCACCCAAAATTTCACTTGTTTTTGCCTCACTAGGTGTATTATCCTTAGCGGTATCTATAGCAGTGTTAATATCTTCATCATCATTTATGTCATCAAGATCTCCATTTGTGATGTCCTTAATTAAAACATCATTTGTCCCTGGTTTTACTAATTGCTCGAGAGTATCCTATCTATATTCTTCTTTGTATCTGGTCGGGTATAAATCAATAGAAATGGTGTCATCTTCTACCTTAGTGTTGGATAAGTCAATTGTCTCCTTAGGGGCTAGGTCTGCATCATCTGAGTGAACTCCTTTTCCTTTCCTTATGTTCTTCTTCTCGGGAATTATTGCCAATGCCAGTTGATCTGCTTCTGCTAGGGATTTTAAAATTGTAGTCCATAAAAGATTACTATTTTCATCAACCTCTTCAAGGTTTCCTACCAATATGTTAAGGGCTCTACCCTCATTAGAAACTATTTAGAATATTTTTTCATCAACTCTTCTATCTCGGGAACCGATAGAGTAGGCATAGACAAAATCAATGAATGTTCCCTCATTTTCTTTTCACTGTGTAGGGCATATGTCCACCTGGCTAATACTTTCTCATACAATTCTTTTGGAATATATTTAGAAAATTCTATTAGTACCATTTTAAACTTAATCATCATTTGTATGACTACCTCTTCAACTTTTTCTTGATCCTCGGTAGACATATATACATACTGATTCAATTTAGAGTGAGCTATGCTCCCTGTTTCCTTTATGTTGTCTGCTAACTCATCTACTGATTGGATTTTATTTACAACTACTTTGAATTTATCTTGATTTTATTCTTCATCATCTTCATCAACATCATCTTTTTCCCTTATCAACCTCCTACTCTTTTTACGTTTCTCGGAGGTGACTTGGGCACCTCTCTTTTTCTTCTGATAGATTTTAGTGGGAGTTGGCCTTGATATTTTCACTACTCATTTCTTTAGGGGTGAAGATGTAGATATTGAGGACCTTCTCCTCACTCTTATAGGTGCTTCTACTTGTTTTCTCCTCCTTGTGGCCTTGACCAATGTAGATTGAATATCCTTGTCAGACTAGGTCTCCTCCTCATCATGTTCACTATTCCCAATTAATAACTATTCCTCGGTTGCCTCTTCAACTAGATTACCTATTGATGTTTCTTCTTCTTCTACTTCATCACCAAATTATTTTACCAAGGTATCCAACATATTCTTGGTTTTCCTACTTACCTTAACTCGAACTATATCCATCTTGATTGTTAGTTTGGCCTCTTCATAAGTACCAAACCTATTTTCCTTTGGATATTTGGGCTCAGCCAATAATCCCTATATTGACTTGGAAGCTTGGTCAATATCTAATTCGTAGCCCATAGGGGGTAACCAAGAAGTCCTTAGTTCAAGTACCTTGATAAAAGTGAAGTCGGTGTCCACTAGGAAGCCAATATCATCCTTATATTTTTCTACCAACTGACCTGGTATCCCACTCCTTTGATGAATTATATCTTTAAATTAATCAAAATAAACATCCATTACACTAACAAAATTATGACCCAAACTTTGAATAAAATCACCAATTTGCATTATGATAGGTCGGTTGACATTCTAGTCAACATTACCGACTAAGGGAAAGAAGTTTTGCATATAGAAAAATATACAAATTAGTAGGGAACCAAACTTACAAGTATTTGACTTTGTTGTCCTTATGGCTCTCATATTTTCTTCCAACAATTTCAGTAGTAGCTTGGCTAGGTCATATTGAAAACCTTTCTTTACAATTTTGTATGCTATGTCCACGGCTCCACATGGTACACCATTTGACCTTCTTAATTGAAATATTTTATAACCGATTACGTATGCTCCAAACCTTATCTCAGGATCAACAATAGTGTTGACTCTCATACCTCTGTCATCTCACTCTACTCTGGTTAAATTCTTGGTTTCGGTCCTCGGTGCATTCCCAATGGCTTTCACTTTATTAGTAATAGGGTAACCGGTGATTGCATGATTAATTTCTTTGGTGAATTTTACTGGTTCATCTAGCCATAACTTCCCTTCATGCACTTGACTCAGTACAACCCTAATCCATTATGTCTTGAATTCTCTTGGGAAATACATGGCATTCATTAAACCCTTCACCTCCAAGTATTTATGCTCATCCTTGATATTTCCATCAACACTCAGCTCAAAATCTCCTATTTCACCAATTTTGTAGTTTATGTATGCACGAATATCTTGAACCAACAAAACCCTAGGTGGAATGCTAGAAAATACACCGGTTTGGTCAATTTTTTATACAACCTCAGGGTGTAACTTGTATTTTGGCTCATCATAGGTTGCAGACTTGATTAGGTTGACTAACTTATCATTCCCAGTCTTGGATTTCATAACCTTGGACAAGGATGCAAACATTTCTAAAATTTAGGGCTTCACAAATATACTATGAAATAATTCAGTGGATGCGGAACTTACTTTTGATCATGATGAAATTTCTCAAAAATCCTTTAAATCTCTACTAATAGCTCTAGAATCTCTTTGCTCAAATCTTTCTTGAATTCTCTCTGGTTCTTCATAATCCTTGTGTGAAAAAATAACTAAGTCCATCATGTATTTATACTCAAAAATTCATTTCCCACTCAAACTTTTGCATTTAATGCTTTACCTACCACAACTTGGTAGAAGTAGTTATGCTTGGTTTACACTTTAAAAGGCCTTAAGCTTGGTTAAAAACTTAAATATTACTCAGTTGATGCCACAACCCGGTTAACCTTTCCAACATTTACCGGCTAGAAAATATCTACTCAGTCATGCTTTTACCGACTGTACATAGTTTAAGTTCTAAACATGTAATCCCATGGTGCATCTTATTTCATGCTGATTTGGTATGCAATAACTAAACATAAGGAACTATTTGTAAAATACAATCGATTTGAAATTCAGTTCCATACATACCTTTTTGATTTAGGTGGAGGTGGTGATATCACCTAATCTAATGGATGAGGTGTCACTGACTGCAGTGCTTGATCCAGCATTTTCATTTGATGCTTTTCTCCACATTTTATTCCTTATCCTCATGATTTCTTCAATTTTATTTCCATTTTCATTTGTTTGTATATCTGGTGCTCGGTCTCTGTAATCCTTTCTTAGGTGATTGACCTTGTGATAGTGCAAGCATGCCATACCAATGTTTGTCCAATTATGTGATATTCCTCTCCATCTCTTTCTCATGAAATTTTCTACTATATGTCCATACCTACCACATGTTGTGCAATTAACCGATGTGTTGTAATCCCAAGTATATGCATTACCTTTCTTTCTCAATTGATATATTTTATTCTATTCTTTCGGTGTCTAGACTTGCTTCATCTTTGTCCCACATTCTTGTGATATGTGTCCATGCATGTTGCAAGTGCAATAATGTTTTTCCATGCAAGGTTTCTTGGGTGTCCTATTCAAATATGATCTACACTCATGTTCCCAATGTCCATACATATTATAGCTATAGAAATAACCTTTAAATTTAGGAGTGGATTTAGGAATACCTTTTTCTTTACTTCTACAAACATTTGATGTGTGGCCTGATTTTCCACAATGATAAAATGATATATTCTTTGGCCCTTGATTAGTATATGGATTCTTTTGTTTAGCTTATGTTTATGACTCTCCCTACTCAATGTAGCCTAAACCAATTGTGCCATCAAATCTTTTTTGACTAATCAGAAATTTAGTGTTGTCTTCATCTTTCTTGATCATCTCATTATGTTGTTGATGCATTTTCACCTCATTCTTCAATCTTTCATTTTTCTCTCTTAATTCACCAATGTCTTCTAGTTTCCTTGTAAGTGCCTCACTATTTACTCAGTTGACTTCCTGACTTATGACAACCATCTTATTAGATATTTCAAAGTGATTCTCGGTGAGTCTCAGTATATCAGATTCCTTCTCTTGAGGCTTATCAACCATTTGTCTCTTATCTTCAATAGCCAAGTTTCTTTCTGATGCAGGGGAATTCTTGGTCCTCAGTGAATCTGCATGGGTGGTGTGTGTTTGGCCGGTGTTACTCAGTTGCAGCCTTAGCCGATGGTCTTGATTATTGAAGGAAGTTTAGTTGCTGAAGGAACTTGGTAATCTCTAGCACTCAGTGAAAGTGTTACTCGGTGATGCCTATGGTGCTCGGTCGACATTGCTACTTGGTGATGGTTGGCATGCTAGATTATTTCACTATTGCTAGGTTGTTCTGGTTTACCGACTAGAGTTTTGTGTGATTTTTTGGGCCGACTTGGTACATTTATTGTTGGTAGCTGTTGTTACATTCTGACATGTTGGATTTAATTATTGTAAGGATATTTGAGAGACAACTTGTATTGCATTTAATATTTGTTACGAGGAGTTAATGGTTCATCCAGCTGACTTGTGGAAGATGATTAGTATTTAAGGGGTGTTTGGGTAGTTGTTTTAGGAAGTTAGATAAGGGGTTCTAAAAGAAGACCTGAGGGTAGCAGATTAGTGAAGTTGTGGAAAATTTCCTATGGGATCTTGTAGATCAGATTTTTATCTAATAATTTGTGGTAGCAGAGCTAGTGGTTTGCACACTTGGAGACAAGGATATTTCTTGGAGGCGTGCGAGCTCAAGTTTAGATCTATCTTAGGGTTTCCATTAGTTGTTGATAGTTTTCATAGCCAAACTAGCTGAAGTTGTATTGGATCTTGATGATCTTGCATAATTGTTTCTAATTGTAATTAGCCCTAACCTAGAAGGCCTTAAAGTTGGGCATGTTAATGAAAAACTATTGAATAATTGTTTTGTCATGTATTTTCATTGTGTTGTTCTGAAGTTGCAAGGTTTGGACTATCCTTAATTGGATCCACCATCCTTTGCCTACATCAGGTGGTATCAGAACTGAGTTGATCTTGTGGAGTGAAGGTTAACCTAGCAAGGCTGATCTTGTGAAGTTGATCTTGTTGGTGAAGAGATCATATGATTTGGGTTGCAAATCTAGAGCATTGAACTTGTGAAATTTTTCCCTAGTTGTTTGTGCAAGGTGGCAGGCTGATCTGACTTGCATACAACTTGGAGATTGTCACAAGGTGGTCAGTGCAGGGTTTTTTTCAAATGGTTTCTCTTATCTTTAAGGATGCTTCCGAGAAGATTGGACCCTAGAGTGATTGCAAACCTTTGTGATACTATGGAATCTAGGATTACAGAGAAGGTGAAATCAAATTTCAGATCTGAGATGGAGTTGATGAAGAATGACATGGTCACTGAGATCATGAGAACTGTTACTGGTGTACCTGAGAATGTTGGTACTAAAGATGGTTATGAGGAATTTTTTGGAGACTTTGAACCTACTGGATCTAGTGGTGATGACCGGAGGGATAGATCTAGTGAAAATAAAACTGCTCGGTTGCCTACATCTGGAGCTCGATTAAGTAATAATTAACGAATGAAATTTTATACTTTCTCTAGTACTTTGAATCTTGAGAATTTGATTGATTGGATTGGTGAACTTGAATATTTCTTTGAGCTAGAAGAAATTGTAGATCCTCTTTGGGTGAGATTAGCACAGACAAAGTTGAAAGGCCATGCTCCTCTTTGGTGGAAAGAATTACAAAGAGATAGAGAAGATGAAGGTGAAATGAAAATCAATCGGTGGAGGTTGATGGTGACTAAGTTGAAAGCTATGTTCATACCTTCTAACTATGACCTTGACTTGTTTAAGAAGTTGTAGAATCTGAAACAAAAGGATTTTTCTATTGAAGATTATACTGAGGAGCTCTACAAACTTACTATTTGGTCTGGACATAGAGAACTTGGTAATGAAAAGGTAGCTCGGTATGTGAATGGTTTGAGATTCAATATTCAGGATGAGCTTGGTATGCTAAAGATTGATTCTATTGAAGATGCTTATCAGTATGCTTTGAAGGCAAAAGATAAGTTGAAAAGGAAACAACATGGTAATCCCCAAGGGAAGGAAAAGATTGATCACTCAGTGAAGGATAAACTGACTAATGTAGAAGATGAACAAAAACCTATAGAACTAAATAAGAAGACACGTAGAGTTATCTTTAAGGGTACTTTCTATAACTATGGTGAAGAAGGACATCATTCTTTTGAGTGTACATAGAAGAAGCTTGGTGACCCATGAACTGCTATGGTGAATGAAAATGTTGAGAATGAACTTGAATTTGAGAAATTTCTACTTCGGCAAAAATGCTCGGTACAAAGGAGGAACCTTGTTAGAGGAGTAAGATTTTTAGGACTTGATGCAAGTCGAGAGGTAAATTTTTTTATGTTATTGTTGATAGTGGTAGTACTGATAACCTTTTTATTGAGGACATGGTTTAGAAACTTGGTTTGAATAGAATGAAGCACCCTTGTCCTTATAGGATTGGCTGGTTGCAAGATGATCATGCTCTAGAAGTAAGAGAACAATGCTTTATTGATGTTCAGATTGGCCAGTATAAGGATCTTGTGTTATGTGATATTTCAAAGGTGAATAGTTGTCATATATTTCTTGGTAGACCTTGGCAATATGATTGCAGAGCTATGTATGATTGTGTGAAGAATGTGTTTACTATTGAGAAGGATGACAAGAAGTGTTCCCTGATGCCTTTGCTGGATACAACACTCGATAGGAGAAGCCTAAGTATTGGTAGCTGAGTTGAGTTGGTGGATCCTGAAGGTGTAAATGATTAGTGTGAAGGATAGACCTGTGTGTTTTCAGTGAAAGACTTGAAGAGACAGAGGAAGCTGAAGTGGAAGAGTATGCAAAGCGAAAAGGTGGAGGACTTGTATGTGAAGAACCGGTTTGAGATTTATGTGCTAAATCCTAAAAGATGTTCTTCTCACATATGAACATCTTTTCTAACTTGGGGTATTTGATGCAGGGGCATGCTTGGTCATCATTGAATCTACATGGGTGGTGTGTGTTTTGCTGGTGTTACTTGGTTGTAGCCTTAGCCGACGGTCTCAGTTATTGAAGGAAGTTCAATCATTGAAGGAACTCGATAATCTTTGGCACTCGATGAAAGTGTTACTCGACAATGCCTGTAGTGCTCAGTCGACATTGGTGCTTGGCAATGCTTGGCATTCTTAGTTATTTCACTGGTGCTTGGTTGTTCCAATTTACCGACTGGAGTTCTATGTGATTTTTTGGGTCATCTAGGTGAATTTTTTGTTGGTAGTTGTTGTTACAGGTCAACATGTTGGATTTAATTATTGTATGGCTATTTGAGAGATAAATTGTATTGCATTTAATATTTTTTAGGAGTTAATGGTTTCATCTAGCCAACTTGTTCCTGATGATTAGTATTTTAGGGGTGTTTGGGTAGTTGTTTTAGGAAGTCAGATCGGGGATTCTGAAAGCAGACCTGAGGGTAGTAGATTAGTGAAGTTTTTGGAAAATTTTCTATGGGATCTTGTAGATCAGATTGTTATCAGATAATTTTTGGTAGCAGAACTAGTGGTTTGCACACTTGGAGACAAGGAGATTTCTTGGAGGCTTGCAAGCTCAAGTTTAGATCTGCCTTAGGGTTTCCATCAGTTGTTGATAGTTTTCAGAGCTGAACTAGCTGAAGTTTTATTAGATCTTGATGATCTTGCAGAGTTGTTTTTGATTGTAATTGGCCCTAACATGGAAGGCCTTACAACTGGGAATGTTAATGAAAATCTATTGAATAATTTTTGTATTGTGTATTTCTATTGTGTTGTTCTAAAGCTACAAGGTTTGGACTGTCCTTAATTGGATCCACCATCCTTTGCCTACATCACTTTCTTATTCTTCTTGCCTTGCATTGTTCATGACATCAATCATCCTAACCGTCTGTGTCTCTTGAACAATCTTTAGAGATTTCACTTATTCAGTAAGATGTAGATTATTTTTAGATAGATCTGATATGGTTCCTTCAAATGCATCATATATGGTACTAGATCTAGATCCAGATGCCTCAAATGGATCATCTATCTCTTCTTCATGATAATCAATCTCACTATACCAAATTTTTATATCCTTCCTTCTTATCAGTAACTTCTTCAATTGTTCTTTGGCTTCCTTGAATTACTCAATAAAGATTTACATCTACAATCTTTGATTCTCAATAGTCTTATCCAACTTATATCTTTCCATCCTTAGATCTTTACTCTTCAGTTGTTAAACTTCCTTAACAACAGATCTAGTTCTGATACCAATTGTTAGGATTATGGAAAGATAAGTACTGAGAGGGGAGGTGTGAATTGGTACCTTCAAAAATTTTAAGACTAAAACTTTGTAGTAGTAAATAGCATTTAACCGACTGAATCCATTGTCTAAAACATACATTCAAATAAGTAAAAATGTAATTTGCATTTAATCTAAACAATAAATCATTCATGAAAATTCATACTCATAACACAGATATTTTGGTATTGTATAAACCCTTGTAAGAAGGTAAAAACTCTCGTGGAGATGAAACCCACAAATCTTCACTATTGTAGTAACAAAGTATGCCAGTTAAGGATACAATTGGTGATCACTTCTGATGATCTTACCCTATTTTCCAGTTAAGGATACAATTGGTGATCACTTCTGATGATCTTACCCTATTAGGAGTAACAATTAGATTAACTAGATCTACCTGGTTAGAGGATTTTAACAACACAATACATGTGTGTACTCAGTTAAGAGATTTAAACAAGAACTATTAAGTCCACTCTGTTAAGAGATTTTGGATCTACTACAATGGTTAAAAGGTAACAATAAATGTATTTATAAATAGAAACTTTAATTTTCCTAATTTAGATCTATGAAATACCAAATAGATATCACCTCTTAGTGATCTATGTGTCCTTTTGTTCTTCTTGGTAACCTTGTGTATGTTCTAAAAACTAAATCCTTCTTTCAAAACTTCTATCAAAAAACCCTTTGTCTGATATCCTGATGTCCTTAGAGCACCTACTTCTTCATGATACTTTTTCATAATGACATCTTTACAAATTTTATATCAAACTAACATGACCTAACTAGGGTTTACAATATCTTAGAAACCTAAGATCAATGGTGTAGCAAAATAACCTAGATCTAACATTACATAGGAATCATTAGTAATTAAATGATTATATCCATATTTAATTTTACTCGATCTTGGTAAACCATTTTCCTAATCGGTGTGAACCATTTGCATAGATGTTTGTTCTATTTTAGATTACTATGTCATTTCCTAGTTTACTCAGTAATCACTGTATTCTTCATTTGGTAAATTACAGGTGCTTGGTTCATATGAATGCTCGGTGATTAGTAGCTCGGTACTTGGTAATTATTTTTCACTCAGTGAGTATACTCAGTCAAGCCATTATTTGATTAACTCGGATATCTTTCTTGTGTCTTGATTGGTGTGTAGGGTTTATGTAGTTGACTGACTATCCTATTTGTCTCCTTTCCTAACTGAATAACTAATTGATACTAATGGAAATCCTTTAATGCTCAAATAGGAGTAACAAAGATAAGGAAAATGGAAGTAAGTTTGAAGGGTAATGAGTTATTGTGGGTCTGTACTCTAGGCATGGAATATCAACATAGGGAGCATTCCCCTAGCTTACAGATAAGGAGTTTATCCTATTTATTAATATTTAGTTCAAGGATGAAATTATAATATTGGACAAACCCTATGCAATCACAAAGGAAGCAACTGAGAATATCACTAGTTTGTGAAATCTTGGTGACCTTCCAAGGAAGAAGATAGTGAAGTATAAGGAAGTTTAGGATCTTACTTGCATTGAAAACAACCCTTGTGCTCTATTGATAAATACCCTTGTTGATTTGGTTTTGATGTATGTTGCATATGGAATTACAGATAAAATCTATTTCATAAATCATGATGGTGATCCTTCTACAATTTTTGTATATTTGGCACATAAGATGGTAAAAGAAAGTGTACAATTTGATTTATGTAGTTTTCTATTGGATATTTTATTTGAGAATGTCAGAATGTCATTGGTTTAGGGCTATGCCTTTTGGTTTGGGTCTTTGGTTATGTGTTTGGTATTCTATTTTCTAAGATCATTACTGGAAAGAGAAAATATGGAATTGAGACCTTCAACATCCATATCAGAAAGAAAAATTATATGCACTTAGATTATATGGAAAATAAAATGGATGCTTGCAAATTTTATCTCTCATCTTTGTAGATGAAATTTTTCTCCATTATGGTGGCATCTGGTGTTGTACTTGTTAGTCATGTTGAGGAGGGTTCCTTCTCTGGTAAGAGAGAATTAGAGATTGTTATGGGTAGTTCCCCTTTGGAACCTAAAAAAAGGAAGACTAGTGAAAAAGGAAAAGAAATCATTACTATATTAGAAGAAGAAGAAGAAGAAGAAGAAGAAGAAGAAGAAGAAGGAAGAAGAGGATTTGGATAGGATTGGTGAAATGTGGTGTGCTTTCTCTTTGAATAGTAGGTCTAAAATTGAAAGTTCTTTAGTTGATCATTTTCTTAGTAAACATATTGTTGTTTCTACTATCTATAATGTGTTACTAGATGATCTAGTGAAATGTTTTGAGGAAAGGTTATTTCAGGATGGTTTAGAAGGATAAAAGTTCAAATATGTGATTGAAATAAAGTATACTAATGAAAAAAAAAAGTTGTCTAAACATATTGGTGAGACAAGAGAATGCATAAAAGTAATGTCTAATATTTACAAGTATTGCCTCTGGTGGCTTGTTGTTATTGATAACTTACATGGTAAGATTGAAGCTATTGAGTTTGAGTTGAATGAGATTGGTAATAATTTTGATTTCTTCAAAGATAAGGGTGGAAAACTAAGAATCAAAGTTGGTGAGTTGCAGTCTACTTTATTATTTATTCAGAGATAGAGAAAGAATGTGTTCATAAATTTCTAGCTAGTGAAGGAATTAGTTTAGGTCTAGTTATAATCTATTTCTAGAATTCTTTCTAGTGTAGAGGATTATGAACGTCAATGTCTGTCTCCAAATTGGTCATCATCATTTTATATGTTGGTTCTTCATGATATTTTTTGTGCTTGAATGAGTTTAGTTGTGGATTCTTGAAAGAAGAATCCTCCAATTATAGAAAAGAGGTACAAGAATTTTTTCTTGTGAAGTCTGTTATTTTTACTTAATCTCCTAAATGATTTTATTTGGCCTTTTTCCATTATTCATAAAAAGGGGGAGAAATTGAAGAGAAAAACTTAGAATATAATTACTTAACTTAGGGGGATTTTTTAGATGTTTGGAGTTTTTGGAAGTTGGAGTATTTCAATTTTTTTTGTTTTACCATCAATTCCAAAGGGTGAAATTATTGAGATGTTTTTGGCATTGATGTCAAAACCTATGTACTAGGTGGTTGTGGTCTGGATGTTATATATTATTGATCTATTGTATGTATAATGATATGGAAATGAATTATGTGGATGGTTTTCCCTACTCTGATAATGGTGATATATCTTGTTGGTACATCTATTAGTACAAAAATATGAAGATTGGATGACTATCATTGGATGTTATCCTCAGAGCTTATTCTGGGTATCTTTTCTATCTGAACATTCATGTAGTATGTTGGAAGATTTTGGTATGTCACTTCTATTTAGTTTTGGATAGATACTATTAGGTGATATCTTTTAGTCTATGCTAGATTTTGTGGAGTTTGAGACTTGGTCTTAGTTGTGGCATTCTCATTGGCTCTAGAACATATCTCTTATGTTATCTTTTAGTAAGTATGCTATGTAACATGATTATCTTATGTGTGATCTAAATATGGGTCCCATGGTAATTTGATATGGATTTTTGATGCAAGGAAGGGATGCAAGAGGGGCCAAAGGATGGCGCACCCTAATGATCCAAGCCTGCAAAACACATGCAAAAGCAACAAACAACACAAGTGAGAGAGAGAATGCCAGATCCTTTCAATTTATTAACATCAACTTGAATCATACATGTTAGGCTATAAGGCCTTCCCGTTTAAGGCTAGATATTACAATGAATTACAAAAGTCCTCAAACATGTGAGGATCTACTACCAATCTCTAATCTAATGTCTTCTATCTTCTATCCAAAAAAATTCCTCCCTAAACTACCACCAAACATCTACAGTTATACAAGAAGCTACCAAGCTGAGTTGGCCTTCAGATCCATAATTAACGGAAGTAACAATCAAATCTAGGACCACACACTTCCCAATGATGGATACAAACATTAATTCTATGATCCAATATAAATGCACAAGTCATCCACAATAGGAAACAAAACTAAACCCCTCGGTAAGCAAGATAACCGAGCAGTAGATAGACAATGTTGAGCGCTAGTGAAATAACTGACCACCTAGGAGAGAACCGACCACACTCGGCAACCAAAGGAAACCAACCAACTATCGACCAAATTGGTCAAAGTAGAAACTGAGCAACACAGACAAAACTCTAAATTCTTTTTGGTGACACAGGATTGCCAAGGACCCAAGATGCTCCTGCATCAGACACCTAGGGTTATTTTGAAATGATTCTCTAAATCATTTGGTAGATCTAGTTCGAGCTACATCCAACTCAGACTATGAAATCCATGAAATGTATTCCATTGGTCTATTCTTCCACTTAACCAGATATTCCATATATTATTTTCCTCTTGTACTTTTGCCAACTCTTTCCTTCAAAATCTATTCCACTTCATCATTCTACTTCTTAGGATATTCTGTCAGTACTGTCACTTCTTCATCAAGTTCATGATACTCATACAAATCAGAAATGTTGAAAATCGGTGATATGTCCATGTCATCAGGTTACTCAATTTCATATGCATTTCCACTTTCAAATTTCTTTAGGATCTTGCAAGGTCCAAACTTCCTCATCTTCAGCTTTCCATAAGTGCCAATAGGAAACTGGCCTTTCTTCAAATGAACCATCACTTCATCACCAACATCAAAATTTTTGTCTTCTTGATCTATCAACTTTGTCTTTTTATTTTTTATTACTGTCTTCTAGCTTCAGCTTAACATCTTCATGCAATGTCTTCATGTATTCAGCAAACTTTACTCCTTCAACACTTCTCTTATTCTCATCAACAATGTCTCTCAAATCAGATATTCCTCTCGATTGTGTGCCATTCACAATCTCAAATGGTATCTTTCTAGTACTTCTATTCATTGAATTGTTATATGCAAACTCTACTTGTGCCAACATAGAATCCCAATTACTTGGTGTGTCTCCAACTAAACATCTCAAAAGATTTCCCAAACTTATGTTCACAACCTCAGTCTATCGATTGGTTTGTGGGTGAAATGTAGAACTATATTTCAATTCCATGCCAAATTTCTTCCAAAGTGTTTTCCAAAAGTATCCAACAAATTTATTGTCTCGGTCAGAGATAATACTCCTCGATAATCCATGCAATCTGACAATTTCCTTAAAGAAAATATTCCCTACATGTACTGCATCTGATGTCTTTCTACAAGGTATAAAGTGTGCCATCTTAGAAAATCTATCCACAACAACAAATATAGAATCATTACCTCTTACTGTCTTCGGTAAACCAAAAACAAAATCCATACTGATATCAATCAGAGGTTTCTTAGGAACAATAATTGGTGTATACAATCCAGTATTCTAACTTACTCCTTTTGCAACTTGACAAATTCCACAACTCTTCACAAATTTTTGAACATCTCTATACAACTACGGCCAATAGTACTTCTCCTTAAGAAAATTCCATGTTTTATCAATGCCAAAATGTCTAGCCAAACCACTACTATGTTTCTCTTTTATGAAATTAGGTCTCATTACTCCTCTCAATATGCACAACTGAATACCTTTAAACAACATACCTTCCTAAATGAAATATTCATCCCATTTTGTATCTTGTTGATCTTGAATAGGTGCTTTGCACTTTCTCCATGGCTCAAAAAAATTAGGGTCATTTTCATACAAACCTCTCATCTCATCAAAACCAAGAACTTCAATTTTCATCTCAGTCATCAAAGATCTTCTACTCAATGCATCGGCAACTCGGTTAGTGACTCCACTCTTATGCTTTATCACAAATGTGTAACTCTACAAATACTCAACCCATTTCATATGTCTCTGATTCAACTTATTCTAACTTCTGAAATATTGTAAAGCCTTATGATCAGTATACAACACAAATTCACTCGGTATCAAATAGTGTATCTATTTCTTCAATGCTTGAACAATAGCATAGAATTCTTGATCATACACAGAATATTTCCTTCTAACATCATTCAACTTTTCACTAAAGAAAGAAACAGGTTTACCTTCTTGACTAAACATAGCTCCAATTGCACTTCCATTTGCATCACATTCTACTTGAAATACTTTACTAAAATCAGGTAATGCCAAAACAAGTAATTCAACAACCTTCTACTTTAGAGTCTCAAAAATTCTATCATCTCCATGTGTCAACTTGAATTCTCTTTTGTCTCCTCTCATAGTCTTAGTCATTGCATTACAAATTGAATTGAAATTCCGTATGAAATTTTGGTAAAAACTTGCCAAACCATGAAATGATCTTACCTCACTAGCATTCATAGGTGTAGGCCAATTCAGAATACCTTCAACCTCTTCAAGGTCCATCTTCAAACCATCAACTAAAATAACAAATCCCAAATACACAATCTCTTCTTTCATGAATGAACACTTTTTTAGATTTATCAGCAACTTCTCCTCTTTCAATCTTTGCAAAACTTGTCTAACATGCAGCAAATGTTCTTCTCTGGTCTTATTGAATATCAGAATATCATCAAGATATACAATCACAAATTTACCCAAGAATTTCTTCAAAACCTCATTCATCAGCCTCATAAAAGTACTCAATGCATTAGTTAAATAGAAAGGCATAACCAACCACTCATATAAACCTTTCTTTGTCTTGAACACAGTCTTCCATTCATCACCTTCTGTGATTCTGATTTGATGATACCCACTTTTCAAATCAATCTTTGTGAAATACTTTGCTCTGGTCAAACTGTCCATTATGTCATCCATTCTGGGTATAGGAAACCTATACTTCACTATTATCTTATTGATTGCTCTAGAATCAGTACACATTCTCCATTCTCCATTCTTCTTCAGTGCCAATACAATAGGTACTACACAAGGACTCAAACTTTCTCTGATCAAACCTTTCTCCATGAATTCTTGGATCTATTAGTTCAATTCCTGATTCTCGACAGGTGTTAACCAATGAGGTGCCCTATTTGGTAAACTAGCTCTAGGGATTAGATCCATACAATGAATAATGCTTCTTTTTGGTGGTAAACCATTAGGTACATTATCATAAATGATATCACTATACTCGGTGAGTAACTTATCAATCTCCTCGGTGACATTATCCTCTGTTTTCTTACTTGGCTTATTAGGAATCACAACAAAACATACATCATTCCTCTTCAATGAGTTAACAAAATTTCTTCCTTCCATCAAACAAACTTTCACAGATGTGCAAACATTACTAATAGGTTCTTCTATCAATGGTAACAAGATTTGTTTCTTTCCATCAGCCACAATAGTATACTTATGAAATCTCCCATCATACATAGCATGTCTATCATATTGCCAGGGTCTACCCAACAATCCATAGGCATGATATCACATAACACCTTATCATAGTACTTTTCAATCTTCAAATTCACATAACATTGTTCACTTACTAGGAGTGTATTCTCATCTTTGATCCATGAAATCTAATAGGGCTTCGAATGTGCCAGCCTTTTGAACTACAATTTTTTGACCATCTCTTCAGATGCCAAATGCTTTGAGCTACCACTGTCAATGATTACCTTCCAGACTTTGTCAAAAACTCTACATCTAGTTTTGAACAAAATTTTCCTTACCGAATCTTCCTTTTTGCTTTCATTCCGCAGTGCTCTCCTTACCATCAAGTTATTTTCTTTCTCAGGTTCATTCAGTGACTCTTCTTGCACCAAAGCATTTCTACTACTACTAGCCTTCTTGCTTGTTTGTGTACATTCAAAAGATCCATGTCCTTCCTATCCACAATTATAACAAGTTCCTTAGAAACTTCCTCTACCATAACCACCTCGATAGTTACTGCCTCTGCCTCTAGAACTTTCACCTTTCTACTTGGTCTTGCCTTTGTCCAGATTTGTCTTTTCTGGTTCAGATATACCATTTTCACCATTAGATCTACCTCTTCCTCTAGGGAATCTATCACCTTGACCTTTGTGTCTCTTTTCATGTCTTTTGTTCAATTTCTCCTTGGGCTTCAAAGAAAATTGATAAGCCTCTTCAATGTTCTCCAACTTGACCATACTAATCTCCTCTTGGATGGAAATCCTCAAACCATTCAGGTATCTACCAATTCTTTCCACATCATCTTCATCATGTCTAGATCTGATATCTAATCTATATAATTCCTCAGTATACTCTTTTGCTGAGCTATCTTTCTATCTCAAACTTTGCATTCGTCAAACTAGGTTAATTTGATAATCATCAGGTAAGAACTTTCCTTTCAATTTATTGACCATTTTACACCATACCTTGATTTTGTCTTTGCCTTTCCTCTTTCGGTCCAAATGCAAATGTTCCCACCATAAGGATGCATGAATCTTCAACTTTGTGCTTGCAATCTTCACCTTCTTATCCTTAGGGATATTCTCATATTCAAAATACTTTTCCATCTCAGTGATCGAGTCCACCAATTCATCAGAATCTAGCTTTCCACTATACTTAGGGGGATCAAAATGTGGTGTTGACTTCAGACTTGTCAAAGCCTTAAAAAATATTTCTTCACCTTGATCCATAACAGGAGCAGGTTCTACATTCACCTATTCTTCTTCAATTTCATCATCACTAACATCTTCAAGATGTCTGCCTCTTCTTTGGGCTGTATCCACTACTTCTAATCTAGCAGCAATCTTCCTTAGCATATTTGCCAATCCTAGATCTTCATCTCACCTCCCATGAACCATCTTGACAACCCTCTACAATTGCAGGTCAGATCACAATCTGCTATCCCACAACAATTCACTAGGGCTTCAATAGGAACCTGCAAACCTAGATTTGCAGACCTAGATCAAGATCTCACCTCACTCTGATACCACCTGACACAAGGTAGGGATGCAAGAGGGGCCAAAGGATGACACACCCTAATGATCCAAGCCTGCAACACACATGTGGAAGCAAAAAACATCACAAGTGAGAGAGAGAATGCCAGATCCTTTCAATTTATTAACATCAACTTGAATCATACATGTCAGGTTGTAAGGCCTTCTTGGTTAGGGCTCGATATTACAATGAATTACATAAGTCCTCAAACATGTGAGGATCTACTACCAATCTCTAATCTAATACCTTCTATCTTCTATCCAAAAAATCTCCTCCCTAAACTACCACCAAACATCTACATTTATACAAGAAGCTACCAAGCTGAGTCATCCTTCAGATCCATAATTAATAGAAGTAACTATCAAATCTGGGACCACACGCTTCCTAATGATGGATACAAACATTAATTCCATGATCCAATATAAATGCACAAGTTGGCCACAACAAGAAACAAAACTAAACCCATGTGTAAGCAAGATAACCGAGCAGCAGATAGACAATGCTGAGCGCCAGTGAAATAACTGACCACCCAAGAGAGAACTGAACACACTCAACAACCAAAGGAAACCGACCAACTACTGACCAACTTAGTCAAAGAAGAAACTAAGCAACATAGACAAAAATCCAAATTATTTTTGGTGACATAGCATTGCCAAGGACCCGAGATGCTCCTGCATCAATTTCACATATGTACAACATATCTTTTGGGTTAGGTGCTAGTGTGATGAACTTCAGTGAATATCTCAAGAGTACTTTTTTTATTTAAGTTGACATGTTTTACTAGGCTGACTTATTTGTATTGATCAACATATATGTGCATATAAAAAATATTTATTTAGATCTAAAGTATGTATGTGAGCAGAAGGTGATATGATACATGTATAAATATGTATTAAAGGTGAAGTGTATGAGAGGTGCAAAGGATATTAGTAAGGGTAGAGGAAATCTATTAACTAGAAGTAGTATTTAGTATTATAGAGATTGTTGTAAGTTGGTAGAAGATTCCTAATTGGATATTCTACAAACAAATGTTACTGTTATCTTAACTCAATCTATTTCATGCATATGTAAACGCAATTTTATCAATTCACATTTTTTCTACAAGACTATTTTGTAATCAATCATTTTGTATTAGGGAAATTAGCCCAACCAGAGTTTGCCTTACCTACAGTGAGAAACCCGACAGTGAGCCTTTGTAAAAATTACCTTAATTCATGTTACCTTAACTACTATTTATATTAATGAGAATTAGTTTCTACGTGGTTTTCTCCATCTTGGCTTTCCATGTAAATTTGGTGTTCATGGTGTATGGTGTTTATGTGCTTTCATGTTCATATCTGTTTAATTTCCAAATTGCATTAAATTTTATCTTGATTGAATAAGGTTAATAAAACCATTTCATCCCACTGTCAACTATTCAGACTATTCAACAAAATCTACATTGTGATCATTAAAAATAATATTACCATGACACAACAAAAATTAGCTTCTTTTATTTTGTTCTTCAAATATCTATAAAAGAAACATTATCATGTTGTTCATGTCCTCAAACATATTTAATACCATCATGTGTGTTGATCACATAGTTACTAATCCCATCTTCTTATACTGCACTAGCACTACTGTCTATAATAACTACACTTGAAATCCTTTTAGAACATTCACTTTGGTCTTGTATATGCTTTTTAAATCACAATGCGTACGTTAAACTCCAAAAAAACACAACACTTCTAGAAACATTTCTTATTTTCCAACCTTCTCCACCTTATTGATAAGAAAACTTTCCAAATTTGAATCAATCATAAAATTAATTTACCATAATCAAAATTAACATAATAAAAATTCAATATGTTGTGCCCCACATGAATGTACATGCTCCCATTGAGCTTAAGCTTCAATTTGTTAAATTAATTGGTAGAGAAAAGAAACATAATATCCAACCTTATACTTGAATCTTTAAAGATATTTGTACCAATCATTAATCTATCACGTTACCTTTGACAACAAATGCCAACAATAATAAAGTTAATCATAATAACAGTCCCATTGAAAGATAATAAATATTATGTGAAATGAATTCCTTAATTCCACATCAAGAAAAGAAGACTTATTGCCACAAAAATAATACCAAATTCACACAAAAATATTTACAATAATTATGCAATATTGTCTTCAAATAAATATTCATCATTACTCAGCAACAAAAAATTATGTTATAAAGTTTGCACTTAATGTCAACTTCCTACCATTCATTGTAATTGCTACCAAACTTGTACCTCATGTCAATTTTATGCCATATGCCTCACTTGCTACATGCACTACACTTCCTATCAATTTTTTTTTGGATTACATAGAGGGGGGAGAATCAATAATCTCTGATCTCCTATACCTGAAAAACTTTTCTCTGATTAACTCAGTAGCATCTTGGTAACAACATAGTTCAGTATTTACCGACAATAGTAAATAAACTATATCAATCAATAAATCATTCACAACATGTAACACCAATATTTAACATGGAAACCCAACTTTGGTAAAAACCACTATGGGAATTGTCACCCACTAAGAAAATAATCTTTTGAAGTACACCTGGTTAAGAGCCAATCTGATTAAAGATTATAATACACACTGTTAGGTGTGACCCAGTTAATGGATTTACCTCAGATCGATTAAGATCTTCACCCTGTTAGGAGTGGCCTTGTTAGAGTGCTTTAAACACTCTTTAGAATGTCACCTTTCTCAAGGATTTTACAATAAAACTGTTAGGTCTACTTTGTTAAAAGATTTCTCTGTTACAAATGCTAGTAAGAAACAGTAATAAAATTGATCTGTAAATTTGCAACTATCTTTTCTCAATCATATCCTTGTGTGCTCTTTTGTCTCCACTTCAATTCTTCATTATCCACTGGCATCAACACTTCATCATATCCTTCTTTTACCACTCAAAATATCTCTATTCCTTCTTCTCTGCAATAGTCGGTAACCCTTCAAATATTCAATTTTCCATCTATTTGTCCATACAAGATCATCCTTTATATAGACAATTTTTTCCTCTTAATCTCATCTATTATGTTTTTTAGGAATAGTCCCAAGAGATAACTAAGGGGGGGGGGGGTGAATCAGTTATATACAAGTATCAATTCTTTATCCAATTAAGTATAATTAAACTCTAAGCATAAACACAATGAAAGAGCACTTGAACACAACACCAATATTTTGGTTACGGGGAAACCCAAATAGGTAAAAACCCTGGTGGGAATTGACACCTATTAATAAACTGCACTAGTGTATAATGATCCTTGTTAGAAGATCTTACAACCCTATTAGGAGTTGATCTTTACAATGCAATAAGTATAGGGACTTGGTCAAGAGTCAGACCCTGTTAGGAGTCTTTTATGATTGACCCTGTTAGGGGTGATGATGCACTGTTTAAGAGCTCACTGCTCAAAGGGGTGAAGACTACAACCTTCTAAATAACATATACACACTATATCTGGATCTTGGTGAGCTATGAGGTAGGCCTATTTTCTTTATTAGTTCCAATGAATATCATATACTCTTTACTTGGTCACATAGACCTTCTTCTGATCGCTCAACACTTTGCACTCTTTGCTCTACTTTTCTCTTTCAACTCTGAACCATACCTTAGCAATCACAAATGACTACCTATAAATATCTTCTCTCTAAATGATATAATCAAGTTGGCCTATTAGAACCATCTTGAAATCATATTAGAGAAACAATAGCACTTTCCAATAATATTTTTGTTGGCTCTACTAAGAATGCAACACAACTTGGGACTTGTCCAAATTAATAAGTGTAGACGCACACTACACACTGTCGACTCTACCAAATTAATTGGTACTTTCTCCTTAAGCTAAATTACATCATGCACTCTTAAAAAAACCTTCTTAACTCTTTTATAATCACTAATCCAAGCACACATATCAAAATGATAGGCGCAACTCTTGTACCAATATAATCTCTGTTGGCTCTTCTGGATAAACATAGGAAACTACAACTGGTGAATAGAGACTATATAACTTTACTTCTACTACACATTAGACTCTATGTCCATGAATGGAGAAACACTAACATATCTCCATCATATATCAAAAGGCTCAAGGCTCCATGATAACTGTACGAACAATCACACACAAAACACTTCCTGTAACTTTGTCAGGAACACTACTGACATAAGCTTCTACATAACTATCTGTATAAACAATTAACCTTTGTGTCCATGATATCATGATGTAATATATCCATGATGCATATACTCAAAGCTTACTACATAATTCTTCCATGCATGCTACTTACCATATGTTGTTATCAGTGACAAACATACAGTTATTACTGGCTTGCTAGAAAATCTCCAACAATCTCCCCCTTTGGCATTGATGGCAACATATGGAATGAAAAACACCACCAATCCAAATGACCAATTATTTTATAACATTGTCCATTTCCTCATCAAAACTCCCCCAAGGATGAATCCTCTATTTTCTACAATATTCTTCAATATTCTCCATTTCCTCAACTGAACTACTTCCATGATTGAATACTACTCCCTCTTGCTACTATATATTACTCTTCCTTAATTTTGTATGTACTTCCACTTTAATATTGTTTTTCATGATTATATATTACTCCCCCTTTGACATCAATGGAAAATGGCACCAAACATTTAAGCTCTGGTACTACTCCTGAAGTAGAGTACTAGTCAACCATCCATCAGTCACTGAGGACTAATGTTCTTTCCACTTTTTCTAAGTAGAATTAGGGAAGGGAATTACTCCTAGCTTCTCCCTGAGATACTCAAAAGTATCCTTTGGTAAGGGCTTTCTAAATATATCTTCTAGTTGTTCCTTTGTACTCACATAATCCAATTTGACTTCTTTCTCTACCACTTTCTCTCTTAGGAAGTGGTACTTAATCTTTATGTGCTTTGTCTTTGCATGCATCATAGGATTCTTTGACATGTTGATAGTGCTAGTGTTATCACAATGAATGACATAATAAATCTAAATTCCAAAATGCTTTATAATTTTCTTGATCCAAACAATTGTAGAACAATTCAAGGCTGCTACAACATACTCTATTTCTGTTGTTGACTGAGAAATATAATTCTTCTTCTTGCTTGTCCAAGTGACAAGTCTATTACCAAAAAATATTGCTCCTCTTGATGTACTCTTTCTATCATCCACGCAGCTTGCCCAATATGTATCTATATATACATGAAGCTCAACATTCTCTGAGTTAGGATACCATTGACCATAATCTATAGTACCTTGCAGATATCTGAATATTCTTTTTACTACCATGAGGTGACTTTGTTTAGGTTCTGCTACAAATCTTCCAACTATGCCAACTGCATTAGAAATATCAAGTCTAGTTTGAGTAAGATATATGAGTTTACCAATCATATACTTGTACAATGTTATATCTACTACAGGAGAATCATCTTCTTTTGTAATCTTACATCCTGTTATCATAGGTGTACCCACTGGCTTACAATCATCCATCTTGAACTTCTTCAATATCTCTTTCACATATTTAGACTGATTAATGAAAATACCTTTCTTTGTCTGTTGCACATTTAATCCCAAAAATTATTTAATAGGTCCAATCATGCTCATCTCAAACTCGCTATGCATCTCCTTAGTAAATTCTGCACTAAGTTTGTCATTACCCCCAAAGATAATGTCATAAAAAAATATAGCTAAAATTAGTAAACCTTCAGATGTCTCTCTGATAAATAGATTACAATCTTCTGCTCCTTTCTTGAATCCAATTTTTGTTAATCCATCAAGTCTCTCATACCAAGCTCTAGGGGCTTGCTTAAGTCCATGGAGAGATTTATTCAATCTGCATACCATATCAGGCTTGTTTGATAAGGTGAATCCTTTTGGCTACTCAATGTATACTTCTTCCTCTAACTCTCCATTCAAGAATACTGACTTGACATCCATCTGATAAACTTTGAGGTTTTTGAATGTTGCATAAGCTAGAAACAACTTGATATCTTATAATCTTCTAATAGGTGCAAATGTGTCTGAATAATCAATACCTTCTCTTTTTGTATATTCATTGCATACTAACCTTTCTTTACTCCTTACTATTGTACCATCTTCATTCATCTTATTTCTAAATATCCACTTTGTTCCAATCACATTCTTATCACTAGGTCTTGGGACCAGTTCCCAAGTATCATTCTTAATAATTTGATCTAGTTCTTCTTTCATAGCATCATGTCAATCTGAATCATTACATGCATCTTCAACATTTAAAGGTTCAATCTAAAATAGTAAACATACCACTTCATTACTTGTTGAACTCCCTGCTTTTGATCTTGTTGTGACTTTGCTGCTCTAATCTCTAATGATGTCATCCTTAGAGTGATATCTAGATGTATACTTTGGAACTTTAGGTGATACTAACTCATCTTCCTTCTAAGTTTCTTCTTCACTTGTTTCAGGGTCATTGAATAATACATCAATATTGTCAAAAATTTCTTCAACAACTATCTCACTAGTGGAAGGAATGGGTTCTTCTTCAATCATAGGTGAATAATCATGATATCTTTCTTGAACCATAAAATTTTCATCAATCTTAACATGAGCACTTTCAATGATCTTCAATCTCAAATTAAAACATCTATAAGCTTTTCTTTAAGTAGAGTAACCAAGGAAAATACCTTCATCGCTTCTTGCATCAAACTTGCCTATTGCTTCATCCCTCTTGATGTAGCACTTGCTTCCAAAGATTTTAAATTTTTTCACTGTGGGAACGTTACCAAACCATAGCTCATAAGGTGTCTTGTCTACGCTAGACCTCAATTGTATTCTATTGATGGTATAGACTGCTATATTGACCACATCTCTCCAATAGGTGTGTGCAACATTTCCTTCAATCATAATGGTGCTCATTGTATCAAGGATGATCTTATTCCTTCTCTCTGCAATCCCATTCTGTTGAGGGGTTCTAGGTGCACTCAACTATCTCTTTATGTCATGTTCTTTGCAGTACTCATAAAATATGTCAGAGGTGAATTCTCCTCCTCTATCTGATCTTAGATATTTTATCTTTAGTCCAAATTCATTCTCAACCTTAGCTTTGAATATTTTGAACTTCTTAAATGCTTCAAACTTATATTTCAAGAATGCAACCCACATCATTCTAGAATAATCAACAACAAACAAAATGAAATACCTTTCACCATAGTATGATCTTGTTTGAGTTGGTCCACATAGGTCTGTATGAATTAGATCCAACTTGTTTTCTACTAAATTATTCTTTCTTCTGAATGAATTCCTTACATGCTTTCACATCACACATTCCCTGCAAATAGTATCAATTGGCTTTGCTATGCTAGGTAGATCTCTTACTACCTTTACATTGCTTATCTTTACTATGTTATCAAAATTGATATGATATAGTCTTTTATGCCATAGCCAAATGTCATCTACTTTAGCAACAACACAACTTGCTTCTGAATTGAGCTAAAAAACATTACCTTTAGTCTTTGAACTTGATGCAATAATTACACCACCCTTGTTATTAATGATGCATTTTTTTGTCTTTGAACTCCAATCTATAACCTTTTTCAAGCAACTATCCAACACTAAGAAGGTTATGCTACAAACCATCTACATAAAGAACATCATCAGTATTTTTCTTTCCATCCAATGTGACAGCTCCTCTACCAATGATAGATTTAGGAGTGTTATCTCCAAATCTAACCATACCACCATTGTATTTGTCTAGATGAACAAATATGTCTTTATCACATGTCATGTGATGTGAACAACTGCTATCTATAATCCAATCTGTCCTTATGTCTGCTTGTGAAATTAATGCTAGCTCTTGTTCTTTTTTCTCATCTTCATGATCTATTTCATCATACATCTTTTCCATAATAGAAATGAATCCAATTTCATCTTCAACTAAATCATCATCAGAAACTCCATCACTAGCATAGTAACATTCTTTTGTATACTTAGGCTTGTAGTTATTTCTAAATTTCTTAACTCTTGTAGGACACTTAGATGAAAAGTGACCAATCTTATTACATGAGAAACATTTGAAAGGTAACTGACCTTCATAATTTCCTTTTCCTTTTCTTTTTTTCTTAGCAATCATAGCAATAATATCATCTATCTCTTTATCTTCATCTTCATCATCAAAATTACTAGAAGTGTTTGAAGATTTCTAACCATGGACTAACCATGGACTGATGCTTTGAAGGTTGTCTCACTTTTAGGCTCTGTCTTCAGTCTTGAAATCTCAAAAGCTAAATTTTTTTTGATCAAGGTCTCTCTCTTGAAATTTTTTGTAAGCTACATGGTCTCATCAAGGATGTTGATCTTGTTTTCATACTTTTCTGTAAGAGTAGTCATCAACTTATCCATAATGTCTTCCTCTGAGATCTCTCCAGCATTGTTCCTGATTCCAGCAACTGCTTCATTAATCCTTTGGTTGTAAGCTCTAATGTTTTCTTCAGGTAGCATCTCTAATGCATTTTATCTTTTCTTCCATGTCTTTCTATGCACATTCTTTTCTTGTGTATCACCTTCAAACATGTCTTCTAGGTGTTTCCATATCTTGTAGGCTGTCTCATTTCTTTAACTTTGAAAACTCACTATCAGATAGGGTGTTGATAAGGGCTTCTTTGGCTATTGCATTCTGATGGAACAAATCCTTTTTCTTTCTTGTAGCATCATCCTTTGCAAGATCTTCTAGAGAGGGGATCCTATATCTTTGATAGCCACTTCAAAAAGTTCAAAAGCAATGCAGTGCAAATGTGTCACCATTTTGTTCTTCCAATTAGGATAGTTCTCTCCATCAAACTTATGACTATATTTTCTAAAGAATGGTATTTGATCAACCTCAAGCTATTAAACTTTCTCTTTGAGGCACTTGACTCTGATACCAATTTTTAGGAATAGTCCCAAGAGATAACTAAGAGGGGGGGGGAGGGGTGAATCAATTATCTACAAGTTTTAATTCTTTATCCAATTAAGTATACTTAAAATCTAAGCATAAATAAAATGAAAGAACACTTGAACACAACACCAATATTTTGGCTACAGGGAAACCCAAATAGGTAAAAACCCTGGTGGGAATTGACACCCACTAATAAACTACACTAGTGTATAATGATCTGTGTTAGAAGATCTTACAACCCTCTTAGCAGTTGATCTTTACAATGCAATAAGTATAGTGACCTAGTTAGGGGTCGAACCTTGTTAGGAGTCTTTTATGATTGACCATATTAGGGGTGAGGATGCACTATCTGAGAGCTCACTGCTCAAAGGGGCGAAGGCTGTAACTTTCTGAATAATAGATACACACTATATCTAGATCTTGGTGAACTGCGAGGTAGACCTGCTGTCTTGATCAGTTCCAATGAATAGCATATATTCTTTGTATGCACCCTAAAATGGTCACCTAGACTTTGGGCCCCCATTCAACAATTTATCAAATTCCTGAATCAATATTTTCAAAAATCAACATTTTTATCAATTATATCAATTTTCTTAATCAAATCCTATTTTATCATTTTCAATTATTTGCCTTGGGCTAACCATTTTATCCTAAAGTCTTTATTTATTTAAAAGGTATTTCCTCCCCTTTTATTAAATAAAAATCCCCCACTTTTCATCTTATCCTAAGTTGCACAAATAAAGCATTATTCTTATTTTATAAAAAAAAGAAAAGTATTTTTTGTCTCATATGGACACAAAAGTCAACTCTTATTTTCTCATTAGAGGATATTTGTGCACATGGATTGCTCCTCTTTCAAGTTCCACCCTTGATTAAATATTTTGCCTCTTAATCTCCATGGTCCATTCATTCTCATTTCCTATAAAAGAAGAGCTCTCTTCCTCATTTTGATATGCATTTTTGAATACTAATGTTATGCTATAGGTTTTCTAGGTCACTTTGGAGCTTTTGATGATTTGGAGCATTCTTGGCTTACATTCTACATGCTTTCATAGTTTATCTCTTGCATTCTAGTTCCATTATCATGGCATTCATAGCTTCATATTTATCTTAGTTTCCTTTATGCTTTAGATTACTTCATCTAGCTTAATTAGGAGGCTTGTAATACTTGCATATTTCCTTTCATAGCTTAGCTTGCATTGGATTTCATTCTCTTTGATTCTTGAGGATATTGACATTCTTTCCCTTGTCTTTATTTGAATCTCTCATTGTGTGGTTGACTAGCAAGGTCATTAGCTTAATAGCTCTAGCTGAGAGTAAATTTTAAATAATCTTACAACTCCATACATAGAGAGCTCTAGGTCACTTTCTAAGGTTTCCTATTCATGGATTCCCTTGGATATAATGACTTAGAGAAGTGCACCATTTGAGTGTGTACATTTTTGGTGCCCATTGTGGGAAAGAACAATATTTTTTGTCCTTAATTTGTTGCATTTTCGTTAATTTTTTGTCAATTTTTAGCTTCATTTTCGGCTCTTTGGTTTTTAGTCTCAGATTATCGCATGATAGTTTGCCAGTATCGTATGATAGTTTGACAGTATTGCGTGATAGTTTTTGTATGGTGGTGTGATACTTTACCAGTTAAAGTATCGCACTGTTTGAGACATTTTGTCACATTGTTCAAAATATTCTATTGCCTCCAAGTACAGTAAAGTATCACCCATAAAGATAATATCACCCCAGTATACTATAAAGTATCGCGTGATTCTTTTGGCAATAGAAATATGACACAGATCTGGAAGTGATTGTTTTTTAGCTCTTTTTTTATCTTGCAAGTTTTGGGCTTTCTGTTATCTTTTTGAAAATTTTAGCGTTTTCAAAATTTGTGCACCCATTTTTGAGAAATTTTCACATATGGTGTCAAAAATTTAAGTGTGATATATCATTGAAAATCTCTTTCCAAGCCTAATCCGACCATGTTGGTTTCATTTTCAAATTTTTCCATTTGATCAACTATTTTACTTGCAGATTATCTAATTTTTGATGTGCTAACCATTGTGGGGCTAACAAGTTGTGCTTGTAGGTGCTCTCATTGCTTAAAATATTTTTCCAAAAGAATGCATGTCAAAGCTTCAAATGCACAAGGGCTACTAATGATTTTTGTAGGGCTACCCAAAGAATAAAAACCAAGCAAGTGATTGTTGTTTATTTCATTTCAAGTGTGCTAATTACTAGTTGTTTCATTTCATAGGAACATAATATCTTGTTGTAGGAATCTTTGGGTGGTAGGAGAAATATGCTCTTCACCCTTGTGGTGAACCAGAAAATCTTGACCCATCTTTAGATTTTGAAAACAAGATGGTAATTGAATCCTTTGCTTGGTGTGTTTGGGAGAAAACTTTGAGATAGGGGAGTATGCTCTTCACCCTTGTGGTGAAACAAAAACCTTGAACCTCATAAGTTGATCCACTCTTTGTTTAGATCTTTAGAATCATTTAGCGGGCCTCCTCTTGAGCAATCAAGAGGAACAACCCAAGTGGGGACAAGCCTTTTTCAGGCTATTCCAACTCACTATAATCTCAAGGCTATCAAGGACACAAAACCTTGGTAGATGTAGTACTTGTTTTCACTTAATGTGAGTACTTGTGAGATTGTGACCATGAGGAAAATGTTGAGAAAGAATGCTTAAGGTACTCTTGTGGCTGTGAGGTCCATTACTTGCCACAAGGTAAGGAGTCCCTTTAGGGAGCAAGAGGGGTATTACGAATGGAAACCCTTACTATGAACCATAGATAGAAGCTACCCTATTTTTTTGCTTAACATCTTGGTGCAAGGATTAATCCTAGTGGACTAACCCGGATCACCCCAAGATTACTCACCATCTGTGTTCCTTTGGTTGTATCATTGACACTTCTATGACAAAGCCAATATCTATTAGGGGAAACCACTTTGTGTGAGGCAATGGGACATCAAGTGTGGGCCAAGTTGTTAAGTATTGAGCCATTGACTTTTTAGGCTAGTAAGTTCTTGAAGTGTTCTCATTGTGATATACCTGTGTAAACATTCTTGCATATTCAACATCACAGTAGTGTTCATAGGATTTTTCAATTTTGATATCACAATTGCTTGTCTTGGCAAGGTTTCTTTTGCCCTTGTTTCAAGTGTTTGAAGACATGTTTGATCACCTACTATTTTCAAACTTGTCAATTTACTATTGTCACTGTGATTGAGATAAAAAAAAACCAACCCTCAAACTAAAATTTGGACCAAATTGCCCTTAAAATAGAGATTTTTAGCACTCACTGGTCAAGAATCGTACGACACTGGAATAGTATCACTCCCTATCTTGGAAAATATCATGCAATAGTTCACCACTGGAAGACTATCACACCACTTGCTTCGAAAGTATTGCCCGGGTTGTCTGGAATGTATCGCCCTGCTTAAAGTGAAATATCACCTGGTCTAAAATTATCACTCTTTTAGCCTAGAAACTATCACACAGAGTCCTTTTGTTGTCTCACTACTGCTTGCAATCCGAAGTTGATTTGTGTCACTTCCAGTCTTCCTTGGTCAGTCCAGATCTCAGATCTTAGGTGCTGTGACATGTTGCTCAATATCCAAATGAATTCAAATGGTATCAAATTGCACAAAATGACTCTTGGTCACCTTTCTTCCACATCTCCCATGTCTTCCTAGTCTCTCATTCTCTTCTTCCTTCATGCTTCTTCCTCTTCTTCCTAAATTCTTCATGTCTTCTTGATTCTTTTCCTCTTATTATCTAGTGTACCTTCTTCTATTTCATCTCTTCTATTCATTTCTTCCATGCTTGATTCCTTCTCTTCTACAACCATGAATTTCAACTACCTTGTTATGGAACCTCTCTTGAGAATGGATGATCTCGAACTCATTGCTCAATTCAAAGAATTTTATTCCTCCAATAGTCTTTCTGGATATCTCATGGGTGACAAACTTAAAGCAAAAATAAAAGAAAAGATGATTGAATCAGATGCCTTTCCTAGGATCATAGACATGATCATATCATGACCTCCTTGTTCAAAACATTCTTCATCATCTAAGTCTTCTCATTCTTCTTCATCTTCCAAGTCTTGCCATGATTCTTCTAGACATTATTCGCATTCTTCATTATCCAAGTCTTCTTCCTCGACTAGGTCTTCACTTTCCTCTTCTTCACAATCTCATTCCTCTTCTACTACTCCCAAGAGTCTTACTCCTCAATATGAGAAATATAGTAATCCTTGTGATACCTCTTCTATGAAGAGTGACACACCCACCTTTGATGACTATGATGACTATTATGATGGCTATGATGATGAACCATATAGTCATACCTATGAAACTTCTATTCCTAAGAGTCCTCCTCATCATGTGCTCATGTCTACTAGAAATGGGTCATCACATTGGATAGATCACGATGGTAATCTGTATGACTTTGATTTTGAAAAAGACTTTGATGAGTTCTATGAACAATACCTTGATGATGATCCATCTACTTCTATTAAGGAATATAAAATGTACTGTGCTGATTTGAAATGTAAATATTATAAGAATCCTTCTTCTAAGAACTCTCATGCTGAAAATAAAGATCACACTCTCAAGAAAAATTATGTTAATGATGGACCTTTGTCTTGTGATGGTTCCCTTCCATCCTTTACTTCCTCCAATACCCATACATTTCTTAAAGCTTCCAAGTCTTCCAAATCTTTCACAAATCCTTCATCCAACAAAGATCCCAATGATTTTCATGCGGTTCCCTATAGTTATCCTCAAGGGCTACCTCTTAAAGAAACTCAAGCTAACCTTCACTTGGATGAAAATACTTTCAATAATGCTAAACCTAAAGAGCCTAAGCCTTTATGCACTATAATGCCTACTTCAGCTAGTCCTTCACTATCTCTTCCAAAGTCTTCCATACAATTATGACATGCTTCCTTGTCCTTAGAAGTGGCCCCATGTCAAGAGAACTCTAAAAATGATAAAGAAGAAAACATAAAGAAAGATCAAGATCAAGAACCCTCCATGTCATCCAATCCTTTTTATGATGTCTCTTTTCCATTTCATGGTTCTTTTGATCCTCTACACTCTTCCACATTCATTTCACCATGTCTTAAGTCTTCTCCTAAGCAAGATCAAGCTACTACTTACACCGTTGAGCTTATTGACAATCAAAATAACCTTACTACACTTGCACTTTCCAAAGATGATACTTCCATTAAAGTTATTAAAAATAGTGTTAAGCCTATTGAAAATCAAGAAAACAATGATGAGCTTATGCTATCCAAAGAAACTTGTCAAGTTCAAAGCCTTCCATCTTCTTGTTCTACCACTCCATGTTCACTTTCGCTTTCAACTCTTCTTAATTCTTTGCAAGCTCTGAACAATCCTATCAAAGAAGTTGCTCCTATTCAAGATGTTCATGATTCTATTGTAAATCCTAATGCTCATTCTAAAGAGCTGATATTCTTGGTTGTTCTATAGATGTTGATGAACTTATTAATTATCCTTTTTTATCTTCCACGTCCATCCTTGGACCTCCTCCACCACTACTAAGGGCTTCACATCTTCCTTCCACTTTGGGCCCTTATGTCCCTTCACTTTCCTCTCCTAACTCTCCTAATTTGTCATCTATCTTGGGTTTTTACGTCCCTCCATCTCTTATATTTCCTCAAGATCAACATAGATGCATACCCTTGAATCCTTTTCATCCACCCACCCATCTAAACTAGTCATATCCTTCTTCTTCCACAAGTCCCAAGTCTTTTGGAACTAACTTGAATGTTCAATACAAGAAAAAGAAGCAATACTAGAATCCATCAAAAAAAGATCACCATGTCTCCTCTAATCGACATGGAGGCATAAAGTCAAAAGAGATATCTAAGAAGAAAACTACATGACAAGTATGGGTTCCAAAATCCATGATTGAAGATATTCTCTCTAAATCATCAAAAAGAAATGAAAAGCCTAAGGCTATATGGATTCCAAAGTCTCTGTTGAAAGAGTCTGGTGTTGAGAAAAAAGTGAAGTTTACATTCAAGCTTCTAAAGGCTTCCACTTCATCTTCTTCCAAAAATGTTCTTACATTCCATGCACCTAAACTGCAACTTATGCTATCCATTCATCCTGTTCCTTCACATATTTCTTCATTCACATTTCCTCCATCCTCTCACCACCCTTCAAGGTGTGTGTTGATGTTGATCTTACCTTCCTTTACATCTACCCTTTTAGTACAATCTTTCCATTCATTATCCTTCTACCTTCTATCTTTTTTCCTCATTTGCCTATTCCTCGTATCTTCCAACCTCACTCGCTTTACATAAAACCTTATCCTCCATTTTTCTCTTCCATCTTCCTTTCCCTATTAGCATCTTTGAGCATATCATTTTGAATCCTTGGCATATCATGGTTTATCCCTTCAAGGAGCATTATCTAAAAAGCTTGCCTTCTTCCAAAAAAAAAAATTAAAAATTTCAAAAAAATAGAAAAAAATAAAAAATAAAATAAAATTCAAAAAATAGAAAAATTCAAAAAAATAGAAATAAAAAAAAAAGAAAAAAATTGAAAATGTGCCTTGGTGGAAACCTGGAAACAGGTGCCTTGGTAGCAAAAGTAAAGAGAAATAAATTCATCCTATGGTGAAAACCACTCCCTTGTGGCACCTTGGATAAGTACCATGATGAAAACCTGGCAATCAGGCATCATGCGTAGTTCTTCTACATATTTCATCCATTCCGTCTTCTCTCTTTGATCTTGACAATGTTGACCTATACATGAACATTTGGCTATCTTGTGAGCTATCTTACAATGATCTTGCTTTCATTCCATTCATGTTTAGCCTTCATATTTATTTTCCTCCATTCATTCCTTTTCCCCTTTGGTCTTGATCTAATAAAAAAAAGTAAAACACGATATTATGAAGCCTCTTGACATGTCTACTCCTTTGGACTGCATCCTTTCCTTCTTTTGCATTACGCTTTTGTGACTTATGCTATGTCGACCTTTCATTGCTTGTCCAAATGTGCTTTACATGATAATTTTTCCCTAGCTTGGGTACTCTTGAGGAGTTTTCCCTTGAGGATTTCTTCCCTTCATTCTCCTTCATTCTCTTGTCTTCCATCTCTTCCACCAGCTTGGTAATCCCTCTTGTCCTCCACCTTGCTAGACCTTGGGACTACATGATGTGATCTTGCTTAGGAGTTTGATGCCCATTCTATCTGGGGGCATCCTTTGTACATACTTATTGATCCTAAAAAAATCCAAAAAAATGATATATTGTAAAAACTTCTAAAAATTGAAAAATGTCCTGAAAAAATGATCATCTTAGTGGAAACCTAGCAATAGGAGATTTGATATATCTCCAAAAAAATTATATATTTCAAAAATACCAAAAAATCAAAAAATTCATAATCCCAAAAAATAATCACACTTACCCAATAGTGTTTTTCAACACTACCCTAGCATCAAGTGTTTCTCAACACTTATCAGATATCCTACCCTGCAGTCTAGAATGATGCGATATTTCTCACCAGTAGAAGTGATACTCAAAGATTGATTCTATGACCTACACACACGCACTTAAACACTTGACTCATTGAGACTTGTTTGACTTTATTTTCCTTGTGTGCTGTCTATGATGATTTCTTTGATGAGTGTTCTCTCCCTATGATAGTTTTCGATGATGCATAGCTAGAAGACTGAGGGCATGAGGACATGTTTTATTGCTTTTTCTACTTGTGGGTATATTTTGTTAGTCCTAATTATCATTAGCATTTATGCTTGATCCACTTGACAATAGATCTACAAAATATTATCTTTGACTATTTACGCAAGTGCATACTTATAGTCATCTTGACTTTCCTTGTGTCTCAATGTGAGTATAATCTTTCCATATCAAATTTAGGTAATCTTGCTGCACTGGTCATATTGACCTACATGTCTTTGGTGCCTAAGTGAGATTTCCACATTCTATCTGATATAGATCATATTCAAATTCACATAGTCATACTAGTGTGCATTGTATGATCTTGCGACACTACCAATAAAGCTTGATGATGATTATTAGATGTCTATTGGCATTGTGACCTTGTAAGTCAACCACTTTCATAGTAGCTTTCATTCCTAGGTTCATATTAGATTAGCTTTTCACTTTGCATGTGGACATAGCTCTCCTTTTATCTTTCATGGACTTGTTAGTCAAATTGCACTCACCTTTCACTTCTTCTTGATCATGTCTTTCACTTTTTGTCTTTCATATCACATCATTTTCTATTCATTTTCAGGATCGAAATCAAAATCCAAGTTCATCTTGATAGTCAAAATTGCATTTCAAAACTTTCACCCTCTTCTACATAGTTGGCTGACCATTTGACGCCTGATCCTTCGATCTTTGCTAGGGCATCTTCATTTCTTCCCCCCCCATCTCTTCCAAACTCCTAGTCTTTCATTCATTTTCATTCATCTTCATCTCTCTGAGGTTTGACTTTATCTTTATCCTATATCTTTCCTAGTCAAATTGGGGCATGTCTTCACTACTTGATGGTTATTCTTTCATCTTTCATCTTCGATCATAATTTCTAGTGCTTTGATCAAGTTTATCAGTTTGATGTTTCTCCTCTACCTGATTTTGATTTCGATTCTAAGGGGGTAGTACCTATCAGCTTTAATCTTTGATTCAACTTTATCATTCATCTCAGCTTGAGTTTTTTATTTTGAGACTTGATTATCACTTAAAAGCAACAGTGTTGATCTTGTCTTTTGATTCTTATCTCTTATTTTTAGACTCGACTATCACTTAACAACAATGGTGTTGGTTTTGTCTTTCAGCTGGTTTATTTTTGTCCTGGCGTGTTCCCAGAATGATCACACATCTGGATTGTTTTGTGATCACAAATCAACCTCACATTTCAATTCTTCTTTGACCACATGTGTTCCCAGAATGATCACATATTATTCAAAGAGGGGCAAATGTATGCACGCTAAAATAGTCACCTAGACTTTGGGCCCCCATTCAGCAATTTATCAAATCCCTGAATCAATATTTTAAAAAATCAATATTTTTATCAATTATATCAATTTTCTTGATCAAATCCTATTTTATCATTTTTGATTATTTGCTTTGGGCTAACCATTTTATCCTAAAGTCTTTATTTATTTAAAAGGTATTTCCTCCTCTTTTATTAAATAAAAAGCCCCCACTTTTCATCTTATCCTAAGTTGCACAACTAAAGCATTATTCTTATTTTATAAAAAGAAGAAAAGTACTTTTTGTCTCATATGGACACAAAAGTCAACTCTTATTTTCTCATTGGAGGATATTTGTGCACATGGATTGCTCCTCTTTCAAGTTCCACCCTTGATTAAATCTTTTGCCTCTTAATCTCCATGGTCCATTCATTCTCATTTCCTATAAAAGAAGAGCTCTCTTCCTCATTTTGATATGCATTTTTGAATACTAAGGTTATGCTATAGGTTTTCTAGGTCACTTTGGAGCTTTTGATGATTTGGAGCATTCTTGGCTTACATTCTACATGCTTTCATAGTTTATCTCTTGCATTTTAGTTCCATTATCATGACATTTATAGCTTCATATTTAGCTTAGTTTCCTTTATGTTTTAGATTACTTCATCTAGCTTAATTAGGAGGCTTTGTAATACTTGCATATTTCCTTTCATAGATTAGCTTGCATTGCATTTCATTCTCATTGATTCTTGAGGATACTGACATTCTTTCCCTTGTCTTCATTTGAATCTCTCATTGTGTGGTTGACTAGCAAGGTCATTAGCTTAATAGCTCTAGTTGAGAGCAAATTTTAAATAATCTTGCAACTCCATACATAGAGAGCTCTAGGTTTCTTTCTAAGATTTCCTATTCATGGATTCCCTTGGATATAATGACTTAGAGAAGTGCACCATTTGAGTGTGTACACTCTTTACTTGGTCACATAGACCTTCTTATGATGGCTCAACACTTCTCACTCTCTACTATGCTTTTATCTTTCAACTCTAAACCATGCCTTAGCAATCACAAATGATTGCCTATAAATATCTTCTCTCTAAATGATATAATCAAGTTAGCCTATTATAACCACATTGAAATCATATTAGAGAAACAATAACACTTTCCAATAACATTTCTGTCAGCTTTACTAAGCACGCAACACAACCTGGGACCTGTCCAAATTAATAAGTGTAGACGCATGCTACACACTGTCATCTCTACCAAATTAACTAGTACTTTCTCCTTGATCTGAATTACATCATGCACTCTTAACCAAACCTTCTTAACTCTTTTCTAATCACTAATCCAAGCATGGATACTAAAATGATAGGTGCAACTCTTGTACCAATATAATCTTTGTCGGCTCTTCTAGATAAACACAGGAAACTACAACTAGTGAATAGTGACTGCATAACTTTACTTCTGCTACACATCAGACTCTACGTCCATGAATAGAGAAACACTAACATGTCTCCATCATATATCCAAAGGTGCAAGGCTCCATGATAACTGTATGGACAATCACACACATAACACTGCCTGTAACTCTGTTAGGAAGACTGTTGACATAAGCTGCTACATAACTGTCTATATAAACAATTAACCTATGCATCCATGATATCATGCTAATAATATTTTCATGCTACATATACTCAAAGCTTACTTCATAAGTCTTCCATGCATGCTACTTACCATATGTTGTTATCAATGAAAAACATATAGTCAGTACTGGCTTGCTGCCAAAATGACTTAACTTACCAAATCGTGAAATCTTCATCACCATGCTTTAAAACTAACTTAACATAATCATATGTTAGGTAGAAAATAGTTATATCAACATAATCTAATCATTGTTTGATTTGTATCAGTTTCCCAATTAAGTTATATAACTTCTCAACTTCTCATTTTTTCTTATCCTTAACTCATTCATCTTATATCTTTAATGAATGATATGGCAACATAATATAAACCATAAATCAATTGCTTGACATCAATGAAAAGACAATAATTTATCTAACCTTTCTAATATCATCATGTATATCTCTTATCTTGGCTAGTCTTCATCATCATCTCCATTAGATAATCAATCTTCAATATTACTATCAGTTATAGTAACATTTTCTTCCATTCTTGTCATTTTTCACTTCCTATCTATCTGTAATTCTTATCAATCTACAAGTCTGCATTTTATTTTTACACCTTATTTTCACACTTCATGTTTGAATTATTCTTCTCATCATATACTGATTAGATACTAATAAAACTAGTTATACTACAAAAATCTAAACACTATAAAAAATCTGTTAATAAATGTGAACAATAATTATTGTTTCATCTCCTTGCATCACTTCTTTTTACTTTTAAATAAAAATAAAATATTTTTACTATGCAACATTCTCACATTATTGTCTTATACATGAGATTTGATGTTCGGTATATTTGATAGTTTGGTCTTGTATCCTCTGTAACTATCTTTGAAATAATCTCTTTTTTACTATTATGCTCTTATTATAGATTATCAATGTACTATCTAAGCACCATCCAAGTGTTTTTCTTACCCTTTTGACTTATTTTCTTCTCACTATTGGTCTATATTTCCCAAACACCAACTTCAATAACAAATTATCCCAATCAAGCATGTTTCCTTCAACCAAATTAGACACTATATCATTTACATCAACACAAGTATGTAGATCATAAAAAAACTTCAACAAATCTATCCTATAGCATCACCTCCAACATCACTCATAAATATTCAACATCTTTTTGTAGCATAATTTTCTTCTATAATTATGAAAATTATAGATTCTTCATTTCTTCTCCCTTGCAATGAAATCCAATGTATTCCTTTCTTTTGAAACTATTTTATCACTTCTCTTTAACAATATGTATGTTACCTCTTTGTTGGAACTTGTTGTACTACTCCTTGAATGCATTCATGCATTAATGCTACTCCATCTCACATATAGAGGTGAAGTCTTCTTATTATGCATTGAACATCTTATTATTATATGCAACTCATTTCTCTTACTTGTATAAAGTTATCTTTTCTTTTACTTGCAACTACTCCTTTTTGGAAACATATTATTCTCCCCTCTCTAAGTGTTGTAACTTTAACCCTTTTTCTTCTTTGGTTTGAATGTTGCATTAAAAAATGACTTAAAAATAACTAAACTCCTTTTGTAAAAATAAATTTGACTATCCAATAGCATCCCTATAATCAAATCCATCCAATAAAGAAGGAGCTAGTACACCGTTATACCTTGGTAACCTTATGCTTGCAATGTAATGGTTTCTGCTAATGAAATCATAGTTATTATCTTGAAATGTAGATAATTTAAGACACTGTCTCGACAACATATATCTAAAAATGGAATCTTGCAAAATTTACTTGAAATAGAGATCAAGTGAACCAAGAATAAGAGGGAATGAACATCATTGTGTTGGTTATAAGTTACAATATAAAACTACACCAATCCACCATCTACTTATTGTGTGCTAAAATGTTGTCACACTTCTATGAGTCATTAAATCCAAGATTACTCAAGAATGAGGTCTCAAATGGTGACTCATAGCTCTCTATTCATGGAGTGCAAGGGTTTTTAATGAAGGCCCTTAGATTTGACCTAGTTTGTGCCCATGCAAGTACACCATAAAATGAGAGATTCAAAGATGCATGCAAATGAAAATGGAAGCTAATCTATATGATAACAATGGATGAAAGCAAGCTAATCTATGAAAGGAAATGCTTATGCAAGATTAATCTATGAAAGGAAATATGAATCTAATCTACTATGCAAATGCAAAAATTAATCTAAATGGATTGCCATGGGGCATGAGAGAAGAAGACAAAAAGAGAGAAGTTGCAATATCCAAGCTCAAGTGCTCAAGAATCTTTTCCAAAATCGCTCTCCAAACCTGTAGCATAACAATATAAAAACCTAAATATGAAAATGAGAAGGAGAGGGCTCGTTATAAAGGAAAGCGGATGGTTAAGATTAAGAGGCAAAAAGAAATGAGCAATGGTGGAGATTAAATCTTAGTTGATCCATGTGCTCAAAGATTCTTTAAGAGGCAAAAAGATGAAAAAGGCCCACCACTTAAAAGTATGTGCATTTAAAGTGGAGAGAAAAAAGGATTTTTATTTATTTTTCTTTTCTTTTTCAACAAAGAGATATTTTAAGTGGGCATTTTATTTATTAGAAGAGGGATTTTAATTAGATGAGATGATTTTATTTAATTAAAAAGAAAATTTTTATTTTCATTAAATGAGGCTTAGGATAAAATGATTTTATTATTTAATTAAAAGATTTTATTTTATTTAATTAAAAGAGATTTTTATTTAATTAAAAGGGAGCATGTACTTTTAATTAAATAAAGCTTAGGATAAATGATCAAATCTTAAGAAAAATTGAAATAATTAAATTAATTGCAATTTGGTCAAGGAAATTGATTTGAATTGAAAATATTACAAAACATTGATTCAGAAAATTGATAAATTGGTTCCATCATTTGATAAATTGAAGAATGGGGGCCCAAAGTCTAGGAGACCATTCTAGGGTGCATACATTTGCCCCTCTTTGGGTAATGTGTGATCATTCTGGGAACACATGTAGCCAATGAATGAAATTGAAATGTGAGATTGATTTGGGATCACAAAACAACCCAGATGTGTGTTCGACAGATGGGAACACATCAGGACAAGGATAAGCCAATTGAAAAAGACAAGGCCAACACCCCTGTAAATAGGTAATTGTCAAGTCTCAAGCAAGGTTTAATTGATAGGTTTGATAAAGCTAAATCAAGGATTGAAGTTTGAAAGGTATTGCCCCCTCGTGATTGAAATTGAAATGAAATAAAGGAGAAACAGTAAATTGATAAATTTGATCAAATCAAACTAAAAATAAGGTTCTTGATGTAAGATGAAAGATATAAGGATTACAGAACCAAGGTAGATCATCATGAAAGGTTATGCCCCAAGGTTGAATCAGAAGAAAAGAAGTGGGGTAAAAGTGAATGGAAGATAGAAGTTTGGAAGAAGTGAAAAGGAATGGAGAGAAGAAAGAGAATTTGCCTCAAGAAAGGGAATAGCTCAAAATCAATCAACTTTTTAAGATAGGAAATTTTGATTGAGATCACGAAAGAAGATAAGGAAATGAAGATCAAAACATGATCATAGTTGATTAAAAGTCCAAAATAAAGATGAAGGAAAACTCTCTCAAACTCATAATGCATCCTAAAAATGCAAATTAATATGAAGTCTAACTATGCAAGCTATATGAAAATGCAAAGGTGTACTTGCAATAGAGCAACTGTAACATAGGATTTTGTGTTCATCATTCATTAGAGAATGTTAAGGAACTTATTTTCATCATTGGGCCATTATTAACGGACATTGAAAGATCACACAATCATCACTAGTCACAAGCGCAACTATGAAGATATGAATGTGATTAATATCAGATTGGAATGTGGAAAGATTATAACATAAGAATCAAAGACATAAAGGTCAAGATGACTTTGATGTTAGCTTACCCAATTTAATGTAGCAAAACCACTCTCGCATCAAGGCATAGATTTCAGGATGACCATAACAACGGTTGTGCAAAAATAGTCAAGGATGATATCTCAAATCTCCTAAGTGTTTCAAGGGAACAATAGGAGACACTCTAGAGCTTCAAAAACACACCCACAAGTAGAAAGCAAATAAAAACATGCCCCATGCCCCAAGTGCTCTAACTATGCATCCCAAAGAGACTTAGTAAACAAGGACACTCAACGAAAATCAATAATAGTCAGCACACAAAGAAAAGATCATGACATAGCTCAAGCATTAAGTGTTGCGTTTAAAAATTTAAGTGTGTTAACTGATACTGAGTTCTGAGGATAAGGATTGAATGTTTGGAAGTTGGTAAGATCGCATGACAAAACTGGGTAAGACCAAACTGATAAGTGTTGAGAAACACTCGATGCCAGGGGTTGTGTTGAAAAAAACAATGGCGAGGTGTCATAAAGACTAACACATCAAAGATAACACAGTTATGCCCACTAGACAAAGACAAAGACCAATTCCAAACCAAGGCAACAAGGACAAGGCATGATGGAGAAAGGTTAAGTGTCAAGGATGCGTGCTAAGAAACAGGGGTGCAAAGGCCTCAAGTAGCACCCGTTTCCAGGTTTTCACCACTTGGATTTTATTGCAATTTTTTTTTTTCAGGACTTTTTATAATTTTTTTTTTGTATTTTTGCTACCAAGGTGCCTGTTTCCAAATTTTCACCAAGGCACTTTTTCTTTTTCTTTTTTTTTTGGTATTTTTGGAATATATAATTTTTTTTGAAGATACATCAAAGCGCCTATTGCTAGGTTTTCACTAAGATGATCATTTTTTCAGGACATTTTTCATATTTTTATAATTTTTAACAATATACCATTTTTTTGGATTTTTTCAGGATCAATAAGTATGTACAAAGGATGCCCCCAGATGGAACAGACATTATGGATAGAACTTCTTTAGGTGCAAGACATTGATAGGATTAGGGAGCTACTCTCCCTCTTCAGTAGATAATAAATAAGCACCTATGCCAAAAGCTGTTGTAATGATGTAAGGTCCAAGCGAATTAGGTTCAAATTTTCCCTTTTGATCTCTATGCTGTTGGTTCTTAGGATTTTCACGTAGGACAAGATCTCCCACTTGGAATTCTCTAGGGTGAATCTTTTTGTTGAAGGCTTTAGACATGCGCTTTTGATAAACCCTCATATGGTCAAATGATGCTTCACGTTTCTCATCTAGAAGTTCTAACTCTTGAAGTCTCATGGCATGATAGTCTTCATCTATAACTAGACCTTTGAGGTAAACTCTAAGTGAAGGAATCTCAACCTCTAAAGGTAACACTGCTTCAGCACCATAAGTAAGGGCAAAAGGAGTAGCCCCAATAGGAGTATGAATACTTGTTCTATAAGCCCACAAAGCTAGATTTATCTATAAATGCCAATCTCTACCATTCTTATGAATTGTTCTATGTAGTATTTTAAGAATGGCTTTGTTTGATGCCTTTGCTTGACCATTTCCTTGCAGGAAGTAAATGGAGGACCAATGTTGTTTAATCTTGAACTTCTTGCAGAGTTGTTTAAGGTCCTTATTTTTGAATTGACCCCCATTGTCAATGATAATATCAGAAGGCACTCCATATTAACAGATGATATGGTTCAGAATGATTGGAGAAACTATCTTGCCCAAGGCAACAGAAAGTGGGACAACTTCTACCCATTTAGTGAAGTAATCAGTAACAGTGATAATAAATTTGTGTCCGCCTAATGAGTTGGGATGAATCTACCCAATAAGATCAAAGGCCCAGTGCTAAAATGGCCAATGAGATATAGAAGGAATGAGCTCCCTGCCAGGAGCATGTATCGAGTTACCATGTTTTTGACACTTTTCACATGATTTTTCAAAAGCTACTGCATCAATCTGCATTGTAGGCCAATAATACACCACCCTAAGCAACCTTCAAGCCATGGCAAGACCATTGGAATTTCCCCCATAGATGCCCTCATGAATGTCAACTAATGCTTGATCGAATTCATCCTTTTCTAAGCATCTAAGAAGTGTTCCATCTAGACCCCTCCTATACAAATCACTAGAGATAAGGGTATGGTGAGAGGCATTTTAGGTAAGGTTTCTGCATTTGGATTAGTTAAAGGTTTTAGGGATAATGCCATCATGAAGGTATGAGTAAATGGCACCATAACGAGATGACTCATGACCAACAAGGGTACAGATAACATGGCTTTTTTGGGAGTCATAGATAGGGTGATGTAGCTCTTCCACTAGGAATTCAAATCTAGATTCATGTTCCTCTAACTAAAGGAGTGAAGCAAGTATAGCCATGGCATCAGTTGCTTTGTTTTTTGCTCTAGGAATTTGCTGAAACATGAAAAATGTGAAGTATTATCTCAAGGAATCAACCAGTTTCTTATAAGGTACCAATTTTTCATCTTTTGTTTGATATTATTCATTGACTCAATTTATTATTAGCTATGAATCCCCATAGATGTGTAACTCTATGATTCTCCATTCTATGGCCATTTTAAGTCCATTTGTTAAAGCTTCATACCCAGCAATATTGGTTGGTTCAATAAGCAATGAAGATCTATCTTGAAAATAGCTAGGGAGATGATCAAGTACCTCATCCTTAGGCACCTCAGAGAGGTTTTCACCATTGGATATGTCATTTATTTTTATTTTTTTGGTTCTGACACCACCACACAGTGGTTTTCACTATCAAAACTCTTATTCTTTTATTCTTTTCTTTTTATTTTGTGACTAAGGTACTTGATATCTGGCTCTGTCATGCTTGTAGTCAGTTCTCTGGTGGAAGAGACTACAGTTTCAAGGGCATTGAGGTAACATGTTATCTCATAGTCATTCTGGAATGCTAAGAGCTTAGGCTCCTGGTAGCATTGAGACCAATAAATGAGGTGAGGATTAGCAAGGGGTAAGTCAATGATGGGTTCGATGTTGTGAATACAGATGGGATCATCTCTGGTGATCGCAAAGTTAGAGTCTATCAAGTATCCTTCTAAGGTACCTAAATCAGGATTTATCCTATCAAGAGAAGCATCGTTCACTAAAGCGACCTATGGATTTGAATCCTCTAATCCTACACATGACTTGTTAGCTACCTTAGGTTGAGAACTATAAGTATGGATGACATCAACATCCATGTCAACTGTGGAAGCATCAGAGAAAGAGTCCCATTCATACTCATGTGAATCTATTTCTAAATCCTGACTAGGATGTTTACACCATGAAGGTTTGGAATGCCTTGATGTAGAAGCTCTAATGTCATCAAGGGTAACATCTCTCTCCATCAAATGAGCAATATTCTTGCATTGACATTCTTTGATAGGATCTTTTATATCTGATTCATCTTGTTATATGTTTGCAATTGTTGCATGAGCAACTAGATTATCTGAATCTCCCCAAAGGAGATTAGTGGAAGGGACCCAATCTTCACACATATCCTACTAATTTGTTAAATTAGGCCTATATTCTAGTTCATCTTCACTATCTGACTCATCAAGGATGGGAGCAGTGTTCTTGTTTTGATTTGAAAATCCTAGGCCAACTATCTTCTTAGACTTGCATCCAAAAAGAGCATGATTAAGAGGTTTGGCTCTAGCATCCAACCTATGACTAAGAGGGCCATGTCTAGGATAGCCCATCTTCTTGACAAGATTATACCCTCTTCCATAGGCCTTAGGAGAGGGAGAGAAGTTCTCATTGTGCATGTATTTTTATTCTCTATAAATCCAGTCTCTAACAGCCACCTCTTCTTTCTCATCTTGGATAGGCATTGAGGACTCTACAAATGTGCCAAATAAAGTCATGGCTGAAGAGGAAGGTCTCATATCCTATGAAGGTTTGTCATAGGACCTAGGTGAAATTGGAAGCTTTTCAAAGGAGTCAAGTTGATACCCCCCCATACCAAGGTCTATTGATTTGAACTTATCCTTACATTCTGCTAAAGTTGCATTGAAATCCTTTGCTTCTCTATTGAGGGGAACATGATTACTTGCTGAAATTGAGCTAATAGATAATTTTCTATCCCCAGGTATACACATTTCTACTCCATTATAGGGGAACTTAACACACTAATGGTAAGTAGATGGCACTACTTGCATATCATGGATCCATGGTCTACCAAGTAAGATAGTGTATGCCAGAGGACCAACATCAACAATTTGAAATAAAATATCTTTCTCAACAGGGCCAATCCTAAGAGGAAGGATGGCCAACCCTTTGTAAATTATTTCTACCTCATCATAGGCTTTTATGGTGATCTTCTTTCTAGAATCAACAACTTCTTCAGAATAACCCAATATTTTTAAAAGACTTAAAGTACAAATATTAAGCCCAACACCCCCATCAATCAACACACACCTGACATGGGTCTTGTTGATCATGACTTCAATATGAAGGGCAAGATTATGTGGGTGGCTTAGAGCTTTGTCATCATCTTCTGAAAAAGTAAGGAAATGAGGGCTAGCAATATGACTAACCATGTTTTGGAATTGACTGACATCTAAGTTATTAGGGACATTTTCTATGTGCAAAGCATCCTCAAGGACTTGCTTGTGTCTCGGGGACAACTCTAAAAGATCAAAAATTGAAATCTAGGATGGGGTTCACTACAACTGGTCAACAAGATTATAGCTCAATTTGGGATTAACTGATGGCTTTGAGGTGACATTCTTGGATGCCACTTGCTTTGGTTTACTAGATTGACTTGAATTGGGTCCTTTAAGACCTTGATTTTGCTTGACAACATTGGAATCTTGGGATGGCATTCTAGAGTTGGGACCCCTTAGCACCACAACAACTCCTTCATCAATGATAGGAGGAGAGTCCATGTCTAGATCATAACCATCGGGATCTATATTTCTCATCATATTGACACTTTCTTCTACAACTTAAAGCATATTGACAACATTTTCCATAGTTGTGTAAGTGTAATTGATCTCAGCCTTGTCATTCTTAGGTTTAGAGGTTTCTCCCTTTTCATACTTGGGAAAAGGCTCTTTGAAAGCCTTATGATTGACATTAGTGTTCAATCCATCTACCCCAAGTTTTCCACTCTCAATGAGATCTTGGATGATATGCCTAAGTTTCCAACAATGTTCAATATCATGTCCAATGCCATTATGAAATATGTAGTAGGCTTTCTCATTCCACCAATGTGGCTTAACTTTGGGTATGTGAAAATTTTCTAGATATTGAGGATGCACAAGATTGTTGGCAATGAACATTTTAAAGATATCTTCATATGAATCACCAAGCTTTGCAAACTGACACCTTTCTTTCTTAGGCTTATCTTGGTACCTTGGCTTGTACTCTTGTTGGTTAGATGAGTTGAGCCTCATAGCTTGAACAACACTAGACAAGTGAAGAACACCTTGATCTTTGGGTTGAGAAGAGTCCACAACTCCATCATTAACCACTTGTTTGTTCCTATTCCAATGCAAGTTATTTCCCTTATCCTTATTAGAGTTGTTGTTATTTTGACCATTGTTATTATTTTTGTTGTTGGCCAAAATTCCTTGTTCTTTCAAAACATCTTCAATCCTATATGCGGTTTCAACCATGGTGTCAAAGGAATCAAATACCATCTTCCTAAATTCATATCACATTTCGGGAACCAAATTACTAACAAGGATGTCAATATTTTCATCTTCATGAATGGTCCTAGAGTATCAAGAGCATTGTCATCTCCACCTTTGTAAGAAAGTGACAAAGGGCTTCCCTTGATGTTGCTTTAAGTTGCATAAGTCCAACATGGTGACAAATCTTGAAAGATTGTAAGAAAAGTGTTGATCAAATCTATGGACTAGCTCTTTGAAAGTCTTAATGGGAGGAGTTATGTTGGTGAACCATTCCATCGCTTGACCTTTAAGACTTCTTGGGAACAATCTCATAAGATAGGAATCATCTTGATGGAATTCAAAACTCATAGTGTAAAATTGGCATACATGATCATGTGGATCTCCATTGCCATCATACTTGTCATATTGGGGTAGCTCAACTTTTCTAGGAAAATCCTTCATACTCACACTCTTGTCAAAAGGATTGGGAGAAATTGAATAAAGATTGAATGAGCTCTTAGGTGCTGACATTTTGTCCATCTTATTTTGTAGTTGTTGGAACTTGTCCATCTTAAGTGCTGACATTTTGTCCATCAAACTCTCTAGGAACTTGTCTTTGTTTTGTTCCACATATTTCTCCACATATTGTTGGAAGAATGGTTCTTGTTGCATTTTCATGAAATCTTGGGAGTCAAGATCAAGACTTGAGCTACTTCCCCCATATTGTGAACCATGATGAGCATGTTGAGAAGGTTGTCTTGTGTTCCTAGGAGGTGTTGGTCTCCTATAATGATCATATTGTGGAGCCCTTCTTCCTCTAGGGCTAGGAGATCATGATGGTGATCTTGAATATCTTCCACTTCATGGAGTCTTAGGAGGAGTGGGTGGAGGAGAGTTGTTTCCACCACCAACACACATGTTTTTGTATTGATCATTGAGTTGTTGAGCCAAGAGTTTGTCTCTCTCTTCTTGTGTGGCTCTCCTTTCCATATCCAATAAGGCTTGTCTTTCCACCTCTAGGAGTCTAAGTTTCTCTTCCTTTTTAGCTTTTTCATTGAGGAAGGCTTTCTTTTCATGCTCAATTATTTTTTCTTTCATTTGTATATCTTGAAGTTGCTTGGAGCGGTGAACTTGGTCTTGAATGCCTAAACAAGTCATTTGTGTATGCCGCATTCACATGAGTGTCATAAGTTTCACCATCTTGGCTGCCATGTTGTGATTTCCCTCCATGAGAGGATCTCTTCATTTCTCTTTCAGCCCTTTGATGTGCATCTAGATATCTAGTAGACATAAGAGATGAACTGCCATATAGAATGTTATCCCTTTGTCTTTTGAGTATGTCATCATGATTGTTATCCATTTCTTCCCTTTCTCTTTGAGTCCTTGTGTAACTCATATCCATATCTGAATGAAAGGATTCTAAGGGTGTGCTCAACTCACTAAGGTTTCTCTTAGGATTAAACCAAACTTCTAAGGTATTGCTAGGGGATTGATCAAAGACAAACTCTTTTCCCTTACATTTTTGGTGAGTTTGAACTAAGGGTAATTGGTCAAAGACTACTTGAGGTTGTTTTCCTTGATTTACTTGATATCTTGTTGTAACCGACATGAAAGAAAGAATTCTAGGTGATAAGATGACCCTAAGAAACGTTGGTACCAAACTAGGATAGTAAAAGTATTCAATTGTCCAAAAGAGAGATGATAAGATAGAATTTTTGCAAAAGGCATAAACCAACACTACCACAGAGGTGCCTAATAAATGGATAACTATCCGAACACATATGGATCAGGAGGATGATTTATCCAAGATATATTGATTGAATTTGAAATTGGATGGAAGTGGATTAGACAAGAGATTACTAAGACTCTCCAAGCATGTTATCAAAGAATCCAAAGATTGATCTTCTCAACAAAGATAATTTCTAACTTACCGATTCCAAGAAAGGTCACTTGTGAAATCAAAGATTACTAATTCAAGAGGTCAAAAACACATGAACCCAAGGTGCAAACATGCTTCTAACAATGGGGTAAGTTACCTACTAAAATCTGGATCGACCAAGGAAGATTGAAAATGATAGAAATCAGCAAGACAACAAAAATGGCTCTGTGCAATAGCTCATAGGGTAGCAAGATGACATAATTTTTCCAAATGATATTTCGCCAAAGTTGGTCAAAGTTGGGAATTTCGAAACTCAGTTTTTGTTTATTTAGATAACCAACTAGATGCATCAACAAATTTTTACCATGAAATAAGCACGCAAGACAACAATCAATGAGTTCAAGCAAACAATGTCTTCAAATAATGAGCAAGGGAAAAAATAACCTTGCACATGAACAAGAATAGTGACTTAGTATTTCTACTCCCTAAGAACTACTTGTGTATGTTCTCAAAATGTTTTTCCAATCATGCACATAGTCCTAGCAAATAAAAAGTTGGTTGCACTATGGTTCTTAGTAATGGTTTGACTCTGCAACTTTTGTAATCTCAAGAGGGTGAACTCCAATCTAGGCGCACCGGGGTTTTGACACATTCTAAGAATTTAATCAATCAGAGATGCTGAGGAGATTTGACAGCCCAACAAGAAACTACACCCGTGGAGATTTCTTCCACAAGGACATTTATATAGTAGTTGTCACTACCATGGCAAAAATGGCTATTACCGCTTGAGGTTCCATCCGTGTGGTTTACCCAATAAAGGGAGTGTCCACTACGGTTAACCCTCTCTAAAAAGGTGACTCACAAAAAGGACCAAATGGGGACTTAGCTTAGATTCAAGGATCTGAGTTTCTAGTACTACCCAGAAAGGGAGTAGACCATAATCCTCTAGCCTCTTCACTTCACCAAAACATTGCAAATAGATTCATTGACATGCTAAGATTGAAACCACCTCACCAAGGTTTGTAATGTTAACAACAATGTCTACTGAGCTCTCTAAGTGGGTCTAAGAGAGAACGTACAGATCAATATTCTCACACTTCTATGAGTCATTAAATCCAAGATTACTCAAGAATGAGGTCTCAAATGGTGACTCATAGCTCTCTATTCATGGAGTGCAAGGGTTTGTAATGAAGACCCTCAAATTTGATCTAGTTTGTGCCCATGCAAGCACACCATAAAATGAGAGATTCAAAGATGCATGCAAATGAAAATGGAAGCTAATCTATATGATAACAATAGATGAAAGAAAACTAATCTATGAAAGAGAAAGCTTATGCAAGATTAATCTATGAAAGGAAATATGAATCTAATCTACTATGCAAATGCAAAAATTAATCTAAATGGATTGCCATGGGGCATGAGAGAAGAAGACAAGAAGAGAGAAGTTTCAATATCCAAGCTCAGGTGCTCAAGAATCTTCTCCAAAATCGCTCTCCAAATCTGTAGCATAACACTATGAAAACCTAGATATGAAAAAGAGAAGGAGAGGGCTCACTTATAAAGGAAAGCGGATGGTTAAGATTAAGAGGCAAAAAGAAATGAGCAATGGTGGAGATTAAATCTTGGTTGATCCATGTGCTCAAAGATTATTTAAGAGGCAAAAAGATGAAAAAGTCCCACCACTTAAAAGTATGTGCATTTAAAGTGGAGAGAAAAAGGGATTTTTATTTATTTTTATTTCCTTTTTCAACAAGGAGATATTTTAAGTGGGGATTTTATTTATTTATCTATTAGAAGAGGGATTTTAATTAAATGAGATGATTTTATTTAATTAAAATATTTATTTAATTAAAAAGAGAATTTTTATTTTAATTAAATGAGGCTTAGGAGAAAATGATTTTATTATTTAATTAAAAGATTTTATTTTATTTAATTAAAAAAGATTTTTATTTAATTAAAAGGGAGCATGTTCTCTTAATTAAATAAAGCCTAGGATAAATGATCAAACCTTAAGAAAAATTGAAATAATTAAATTAATTACAATTTGATCAAGGAAAATGATTTGAATTGAAAATATTACAAAACATTGATTCAGAAAATTGATAAATTGGTTCCATCATTTGATAAATTGAAGAATGGGGGCCCAAAGTCTAGGCGACCATTTTAGGGTGCATACACTTATCATGGCTATCACTTCTACACCACCACAATGAATAAATATGGTTAACACATGTTATTGTCATGATCAATGAAATGTGTTTCTAGCTTTTGTCTTAAGATATGTTACTTACTATCCTCAACCTTTGTTCATGTCAGCCTTTATATTTTTCTAACTACATCTTATTAACAAAGGACTGAAGGGTAATGCTTTAAATTTCTCCCCTAAACTTCATAGGTCATTTATACACTCAAATGTATTTCTTGTCCATCATGAACAAGATTAGATTCTTCTTTCTCTTTCACTTTATTTCTTCTCTATACTTTTATAGATATTTTGTTTTGTTTGACTAGATTATCTACCATTTTTAATTTCTAGATACTTTCATCAAATTATTTCTACAATGCTATATTTTATGTCAAATTTTATTTCATCAATAACATATGGTTCTATGACCAAACAAAGAAGTAAAAAAATAATTTCTTGACAAGTTAAAGGCACTTCTATTTCTTGTATGAGTCCAACATTCTCTTTCTTGATGACAAAAATTACTACACTAGTGACATACTACGTTTTTACTTATAATGAATGCATATTGATTTATCTTACACCTTATACAATCAATTTATTCATGCCCATAATCCCTACAAAAAAAAAAAAAAAACCAGAGAATGAGTGATTGTACCTTATTTATTTATCTTTCCAAGAAGGTAGAGATCCAGTAAAAATGTTGACTCTATTTCTTCTTCCTCTATTGAAGACCTTAAATTGTCTATTAATGTCAGTTTTATTTTATGATTTCTTCATGTCTTCACTATTAGGGGAAGCATCATGATTATTGAGGTGTATCTTCTTCTTCCTTGGTGTCTCTATAACCTTAAAAATCTACCCTTTTCAATTTTCCTTTGCAGATACAAAGATTATATCACTTTTTGACTCTTCCGTCAAGCTTTTCCTTTCTTCATAACCTAAACTAGTGGGATCTTTGCAACATCTTTTATTACTTGTCATCTCATTTTACACGTGATTTGTTCTTTCATACTTCTACATATTATTAAACAAAGACTTATACTTTTCAAATTCCTTTCTTAGAGACACTACTTCTTTCTCAAGTTTGTGACACTCAACTGTTATAATTTCTAAACCAGACCTTATTACCTTTTTCATTATTTTTCTTTCTACAACTTCTATTCTCAAACTGATAATCAATTTGTCCCATCCATTATGTTTGTTATCTAACAATTCTTTGTCTTTTAGAACTTGTTCTTTTAACAAAGAATTTTCCTCCAAAATATTTTTCTTTTACCAAACTTTATTTTGTAGAAATTCAATAGTCCTTTTAGAACCATTATAATTTTTGACAATCACTTTTTTAGTTAGTTTGAATGCTATCTTGTAGACTTACCTTATATTACCTCAAATTTCAATCCTAGCTAATTTAAAACCTTCACCATATTACAACTTTTCTTAATACCATTTTTTTATACAAATTTATTATAGGTGATCCCTAAGCGTATCATGACAGCCAATGCCTTCAAAAATCCTTCCAAGATCAAGAAAAAATTTCTATGCTATTCAAGCTACAAAAATTTTGATTGGGGTGGAAGTTGGGTCTACACGTGTTTCCAACATCATTTAAGTCCTTGAAATGCTTGAAGTTAGTGATTCCTATGGTTTTTAAACTCACCAAAATGCCTAATAAACATTGTATCTAAAAATAATTTACAAAGTCTTCTTTGCTTCATGGAAAGATGTTGTTTATGAAAAATCTATGGAAGGAGAAATGCATACGATGGTTAATGACATGGAAATTATGTGATTACCCAGAATGTGCAAAGTTAAATAAAGTTGTTTAGTTTTCATACTCCTCACATAATGCCCAAGATAGTGAAATGGGTAATGGGAAGAACCATACCCAAGATGGCAACATTATTTACAATAGTGAAAGGGATTTCCATATGAAGGTATAATTACAAAGGCATATTTGAATGAACAATGACACAAAGTGTGTGATGCCGCCACTATTTTAGATTTTCAAGGAAGCTCTAAAAACTTTCAAAATTTTGTAAAAAGTGACATGTCTGTAGTTGTGGATGACAATAAGGATGCAAGGGATGTACCATAGCTAGTTTGTTGATAGATGTCTGTGGTTTCTGGGCTTGTGACAATTGTGAAAGTCTCTTAATGGAAAATTTTGGAAGAGATTCACGTTGAATATTTTTTAAAGTTATTTTCATAATGCTTTAATTCATTTTTTATGAATTAAACATTATATATGCTAGAAATAAAAGGTTATTAAACTTTTCAAGAATTAATTATATAAAAAAAATTAAGACATAAAAAAATGAGGAGATTGAAAGAGTCTTTAAGAAAGTTAATAAAAAGAAGAGTTAATTCTAAAAAGGAAGGGATTCCAAATTCTGAAGTGTATGCTCAAAGGAGGGATTTTCTATTTTTTGATTTTGTAAAGGGAAAAAAGGGAGATAATAGTATGATTATTTTTCTTGGGGCATTTTCTATTTTACAAGAGAGGGAGAAACTTTTAATTCTATGTTTTTGTCCAAGAAATAAAAGGAGGATTTTTTAATCTTTGCATTCATCCATATTCCTTTTTGGTTGTGATTTTATTACATTAATTTCAATAATTCTTAGATGATTTCTCTTGTCACGATGGATTATGAGTATGTTTATTTTCTGAACTTTGAGTCTCTAATATTTGTACAATCTCAAGGAAGTGTTGTTATTTTATTTTGCATCCCTATCTTGGATACCCAACAAGTGAAATTTGTGTCATTGTTCGGATATCCTTTGTTATAAATTTTTAAATCACATCTACATTATGACAATGCTCATATGTTAGTTTTTCCTTTACTACTTTTCAGTTAAAAGAATACTCAGAAAAACCAAAATTACATCATAAGAGGGAGTCGTACCTCTAAAATTTAGAGGAGGATCATTTATTCAACATAGATTTCTCCAATTTTGGTTCAACTTGTCTTTCATTTTGGGCATTGTGAGTCATTTTAAAGTTATTTTGAAAGATAAAAATCTGAACTAACACCTTTAGTTTCTGATTTTCTTTCTTAAGAGTCTTGATCACATCTAGGGAAGAAAGAAGTTCTCATTCAAGATCAACCACTCTGTCCTCTTTATTTGAATCTTGATCAGTATGATACTCATCTACACCTTGCATAATAGAAGTCACATCAAACATATTTGCATCACATTCTTTAAAATCTAGATTCTTAGAAAAAAAATCAATAGCTTGCATCTTAGACGACCCTTTTTTTTACACAAATATTTCATCTTCCTATTCCTACACTCCTTATCCATGGTATTCCAATATCAAGATCAACCTTAGGTGGGTAAGCCACTACAAGGAAATTGGCTCTGATAACACTACTTTTTGGAATACCCTAGACCACTAAGAGGGGAGGGGGGCAAATTAGTGGTCTATAAAATAATTTATTTTAATAAGAAAATGATTCATCATTATAACTTCAAGGCATATACAAGATCACTTAACACAATGTAAAATCATTAAGACACATATTCACTAGTGAAATCCAAGAGGTACATAAGCATAACACACAATACAAGTATTTGAGTGGAAAACCCTTAAAGGGTGAAAAACCACTATGAAAGATAAATTTATTAGGCATCATTGTAAAATATTTAGAGCACAAACTCTACAAGTAAAAACCACTTATACGCTTTTAGAAACACCCACCCCAAGGACCACAACCCCTTATTGATTTTAGAAGCACCCACTGCAAGGAGTGCCAACCCCTTACAAAATTTCAGAATTAGTTTAGAGGATTACTCTATTTCCATGCATAACATTACAATTTTTTCACCACATAGATCTTTGTCTCTACTTCACCACCCCTAATAATAAAAATCAACACTTATAATCTTTATTCTATCTTTTAAATGGCAAACCCTATAATCTATTTAAAAGAAAAAAAATGCAATGCTAGATTACATATAGAACTTTCTTTTGCTATTATAATCAATAGTCAATCGAGTCCTCATTCTTAGATGTGATTAGACATCACTTCATTATAATATCAAGAATAATATTGACAAAAAAAAAATCAGATTTGCATTCTTCATCTATCTTCTTCAAACACCACATCACATAAAGTGAATTGTCACAATGTTGTCTACAACAACAATCATTCTCACTACACTTTGTACCATCCAATCAAATCTACAATAATATATTTGAGAATGATTAGCTTCCTTGTACAATAATATTAATACTTTGATCATCATGATGTCTCTTCAATATAAAATCTTCAGTACCACCATACACAAAAGAGTTTCAATCTTCCCTTGCCTTGTACAACAACCTTCGTCACATAAAATCTAGATCTCAAAATATTACATTTTTTGTATTATTCTTTTTAGTAGTGAACATTATTATCATATACAAAGATATCATATTACACACTTTTCTTATCTACACTTGTTTAATTAGTACAATATCGCACCACAAATCTCTGATATTTTCATTTTAGTTATTTCACTCACATCACTATACAAATCAACATCAAGAAATTCTATCTTTGATCAATTTATCTCCAACATTATAATATTATTTTCTAACTGTGAAATTATCATTAATACATCCATGCAAATATTCCATCAATAAAAAAACCAACCAACATTTGAATACATTTTCACCTCTTTTAAAATCACTTTGAGAGGTTGAAGATATTATTTTTTAGAATTTAAGAGAACTAATCTTTCTTTTAATTTCTCTTCTTGGAAAATAGGTTGTTGGTATTCTAGAAGAATATTTAAACTCCAAATATCAAACCCACTTATATTAGATAAAAAATACCAACCTTAAAAATGAATTAATGATTAAAATCAATAATATACATCACTTTGACTGTTAAGTCAAACACAAAGTTGTCATTTTATTCTCGTGAGTATGCAGTTATAGGTTTATGTCACACTGGCGCTATGAACTATGTTGTTTTTACGTGTTCTTGTCACTTTGGTGAAATGAAGCATAAACTTGTGTTGCAAGACCTTGATTTCAAACTCCAACTGATTATTCTACATTGATGCTTCAAGAAAATATTATGGTGAAGTGTTTAACTCAACTTGAAAAGAATCAACCTTATTGCAAAGAACAAATATCTTCAACAAATATGTACAAATCCAATACTTAAACATGTGCCTCCATTTAATATCATTCAATTCAAAGTCACCTTCTTTCATTAACCCAACCTTCAAGAGAATATGATCTCATACCACATTATACCTACATCAACTCACAACACCACATGCTAAAAGAATTTTCCATTATGATTCTGATGTATACACATATATGTTCGTGTGCTTTTATAAATATTCCACTGGAAGCACTTGAAACATCATTTTTACATCATCATTGTTATCTCCAATAGTTGATATAATCTGACCAACGCATGCTAACATTGTCATGAACTTGTTTACCATTTCCACTAGTACCTTACTCCCCCTTTTACAATGTACTTAACCAAGTTATGCACTTGACCTAGTTGACATCAATTCTAACAAGAAATCTTCTTCACTTTACAACCATGCCAACAAATATTCCATCATTGGAAAGACTAACTTGTATTCCAAGAAAGAAAGATAGCTCACTAATCATTGACATTTAAAATTCTTTTTGTATTTCTACATCAAACACATTACACAATTTATCCTCTCCACCAAATATGATGTCATCAACACATACTTCTACTATTAGAATTTTTTCATCTTATATTTTAAAATAGATACTACTATCGACACTTCCTTTCTTGATTTTTTTGTATTAGATATTTATCCAATCTTGCATACAAGGCCCCAGGCATCTGTTTTAGTCCATAGAGTGCCTTCTTCAATCTAAATAATATATCAGGTTTTTCTGAAAGCTTAAAATTTTCTAGTTTCTATATATACACTCATTCTACTAGTTCTCCACTCAAAAAGGTCAATTTTACATCTATTTGATATACTTTGAGATTCTTGTAAGCAATAAAAGAAAGAAACATCCTTATAGATTTTATCCTAGTTACTAAAGCAAAAGTTTCTTCAAAATAAATCCCTTCAACTTGTGAATAACCTTTACATACTAGTCTAGCCTTGTTTCTTGTAACTTGTCCTTGTTCATTTAGTTTTTTTCTGAAAACCAATTTGGCTCGTACAAGTTCCCAAGTGTTTTTTTCTCTATATGACTCAAATCTTCTTTCATTTCTTTAATCCATCTTTCCTCCTTCCTTGCTTCTCCATAGTTTTTAGGTTTATTTATTGATAGAAAATGATATTTTACCTATTCTTGTGATCCAAAAATTCTTCTCCTTGTTATCACCAATTATCTAATCCTTTGATTAATGCCTTTGAACATATTTAGCAGGTTTCTTCATAACGAATTTTGGCTCTATTTATTCAATAGTTTTTAAATTTTTGTCTTCTTCTAGATCATCCTTGTTTTAGAGATATAAGTAAACTCAACATCACCTTTTATTATCAAAGTAAGATGACTCCAAACCTCACACACCTTTACATTTTCACTTTCAACAACCTTGTTCAGTATCTTATTAAAACACCAATAAGCTTTGTTGTCTATTGCATAGCCCAAGAATATTTCTTCATCTTCTCTTGTATAGATTTTTTCCTATCCATTTTCATCTCTTCTAATGTATCACTTTCTTCTGAATATCTTGAAGTACCTCATAGTAGGTGATCTCCCATAGAAAAGTTCATAAGGTGTCTTGGAATGATGTTCTCTGATCTAAACCCTTTTAAGAAGATATAATGTAGTATGTACAATATCCCTCCAATATACATTCATTAGATTAACATAATTCAACATATTCCTAACTATTTCAACATTAGTTTTGTTCTTCCTTTCAACCACTCCATTTTTTTTGGAGTCCTTGGGACATAAAATTGTCTTCTTATTCCTCTCTTTTCACAAAAATCGTTAAGTTCCTTTGAGATAAATTGTCTATCTCTATTAGATTTTAGGAATTTCATCTTATAATATATTTGATTTTCTTCTATTGATTTAAAGATATCAAGAATAAATTTTAAATTCTTTATATTTCTTTCTTAAAAAAGTGACCCAAGTCATTCTAGAGTAATCATCGATTAACAACTTAAAGTACCTTTCTCCATTTATACCTTTTGTCTTAGCCAATCCACATAGATAAGTATTGATCAAATCCAAAGGTTTTATTGATAAATATTCCTTCTTTTGGCAAGTCCTTGTCTACTTTCCAATTTTACATTATCTACAAACAATGTCAATAGGTTTGACATTTTTTGGTAGATCTCTGACAACTTCAATCTTGCTAATTTTTACCATGTTTTCAAAGTTCACATGTCCTAATATTTTGTGTCAACCAACTTTCATTACATTGAGCTATAAAATGTAGGTTCTCATTTTTATCCTCAATATAATATATTCTCTCGAGTATCCTAAAGTCTTTTGCAATTATTTTACCAATCATTTTTCTTTTGGTGACACACCCATCATTCTTGAACAACACTTCATAACCTTTCTTACATATTTGTCTTACACTTAGCATATTATATTTCAAACCTTAAACATAGTAAACATGTTAAGTATTATGCTTACCATCAATTGAAAATTTTCTAGGGTATGTTCAAGATCATGGTATGCCAAACCAGACCCTTAAGTGGCAATACAAATTCATAAATTAGGGTTAGGAAAGTTGATGAAAAAATTTGAACAAACTATCAATATTACATAAAAAATATGTAAGAAGAGAATCTGTAGAAAATTAAATGCAGTTTATAAGATTATAGCCCTTTTTGAAACAAAATCGTTCTATATGGTTAAAATTTTAAATTTCTATGTAGTAGTATGAGAATTTTAGGAAAAATATAAGAATTAGGTGATTGTCTAACCATCTTAAACACAATCAAATGATAATATTTTTTAACAAGGTTTTAGATATAATTCGTAGACTTGTGTCTGGATGCGACACATATTTATTTTTAAAGTATTCTAAGTAAATAATTAATTATGTTTTTTATGCTACAAGTTTTGCAGAATATAAAAAATCTAGTGTTTGACTACCTTAACTTAGTCTTGGATCATCTTAAAATGGAAGCACACATGCTAGGACATGTTTACAACTCCTTATTAGATTATTTGGACTCAATTCAAATGCCTTTTATAGATCCATGGATGTGCATATGCTTCTGTGTCAGGTCAGGCCTTGTTTTGTCCCTTTCCCTTCTTCTCTTCCCACTTTTTGAGACCCTGGGGAAATTCTGGAAGGCCTTTCCATTTAGGTCTATGGCTAATTTTAGCCTCGACCCTCAGGTCTAGGCCAAATTTTTGCACTGGTCTTTGTTGGACTACAACTGATTTGGAATCTGATTGAAGAATCTGTGATTAAAGATCACTGAGGAGTTGCTAATTAGATATGTAATATGATTAAATCAGTATTATGTTGTCATTGATGTCAACAAGTTTGACAACACTTATCTTGTAAGTTACTATACCGAGACATCTGAAGAAAGGTGGAAGAGATGAAGAATAGAGGAATCTACATTGGGAAAGATGTACATGACAGATGAGGATAAGGAACACATTGAGTAACTTGTTGATGAGTCTATGACTTGATGATATTGACTTTATTATGTTGCATTCATCTATGATGAAGTATAGAGCTGAAAGACACAAAGTAGTGTTGTCGGTAAATGAAGCAATTCTAGTATACACCGATGGAGTGTAGTGTATACCGATCACAATATTAATCAAGCAGTGTTCACCGATGCATTTCTTTGTTAACCGAGCAAAATAGAATGAACTAAATGATTAGTTCAGTCGATAAGATTGATGAGCTGTAAAGTACCTCGATTTCAGTGATAACAGATAATGTTTGTTATGAAAATTGATGGCTAAAAAAATTAAAGGAAGATCTAACAGAGTAGATTGAAATGTGTTACTGACATATCAGCTAAGAAAGTTTGAAGCAGCAAAATCTGATGGAGGAGAAGAAAATGATTTACCCATCTATATAAGAGACTAGAATTTCATTATGAAGGATGTCGAAAGAAGTAGAAGCCGCAGGAGTATCATGTGAACAAGGTTTTCATGCATTCTAATCATACTAATTAGTGAGAACCAAGCTGTAGAATAATTACCAAGCTACAGAGAGAAATTACCGATGGATAGTAAGTTGATATAGTATTGAATCTGAAGTGAAATATTGGTCAGAAGGATTTGTATGGACTAAAGATTGATTTGTAATCTGCAATTGAAGTTGTATTAAGGCAGGTCATTTATTGTTACATATTTAACCATTGTATACAATCAAAATCTCTTAACTGAGTGGACTCTGAAAGTCTTATAATGTATCATTCATAGAATGAACATTGTTATCCTATCAACCCCATAGTAAATGTTGGTTGGACGATAACTTCTAGTTTAAAATCCTCTAACAAGGTCACACCTGACAGTGTGTTTGTAAACCTTTAATAGGGTTGGATCTTAATCGACTTCACTTCAGAAGAGTGAACAATTTTGGGTTGCCGGTCCTAGGTGTTTTTTCCCTTTACAAGGTTTCCATATTAAATCTCTTGTGTTATGTGTTGATTGTGATATTTGTTTGTTATCATACTTTACATGTTACATGTTAGATATGATCGGTAACTATTATAGTATTTGACAGGTAATTGGTAAAAGCATAGACAGTGAAAGTAATTATTGTTTGCCAAGGAGCAAAAATTTAAGAAGTTGCTTTTGAATTATACATTTTGTTTTGGGACACTAGATAACTAATTCATCCCCCCTCTCAGTTATTCTAACAATTGGTATTAGAGCTACGGTTGCTTAGAATAGAGTTTTAAGGACTTAAGCACAAAGGTCTCAAGATGTATAAGAGGGAAGTAGTGAAGCTGAACAAAGAGAACTTCACAGTATGGCAAAGCAGGATGAAGTTGCACAAATCTGGAATTGGGAACTCTGAACTAGATCTGATGGAGAATGGCTACATACAACCACCCATTGGTCCCTTAACTCTTGATCAACTGAAGGATAGGCATGAACACAATATCACTATGATGGAACTTGTTGCTACCTGTATCGATGCCGAATTTGAAGACATCAAGGGTTGTGATACTGCTAAGAAGATGTGGGACAAGTTAAACCTGATATACAGTGGAGATCTGAATGTCAAAAGAGCTCATGCTGAAAGCCTAAGAGGAAGATTTGATGATATGAGAATGAAAGAAGGTGAGAACATTGTACAATACTCAAATAGACTAAAAGAGGTGGTATATGCTATTAGATCATCTAATGGAGTGATTGATGATGAAATAGTGATAAGCAAGATTCTCAGAACTTAGCTACCAGTTTATGCAATCAGGATATCTGCAGTTCATGAAACAAGAGCTACATCCAACCTTACTCTTGACACTCTGATTGGTAAGCTTACAATCTTTGAATTAAACAACTTTGATAATAGTGTTGTTCCTTCTGTTGAATCCACTTTGATGTCTTCTTTAAAGATTGGAAAGTGTAGTAGTAACAGTAAGAATTATGATAGTTACTGATGATGAACTTGATGAGCTTGAAGCTCTTATGGCTAGAAGATTGCCCAAAGGAAAAGGAAGGTATAGAGGTAAGCTACCTTTGGCATGTTTTAACTATAAAGAAGTTGGTCACGTCATTGCTAGATGTCCTTAGAAGAAAGATGATGATATATGCAAAGACCGATCTGAAGGAAGCTATGGGAAAAGAGTCAACAGAGACTACCAACACAACAACAAAGACAATTGAGATGATAAAGGCAAAAAGGTATGTTACATAGCTGAAGATATTGAAACTGAATCTGATTCTGATGATGACATATAAGTTGTATTTTTTTCTATGAAAGATGACTCAGAGGAAGAAGAGAAACATGAAGAGACAACACTGATCTCTAAAGTAAGCAGAAATGATACATGGATCATAGACAGTGGCTGTACACATCATATGACCAGTGATGTAGAGAAATTTGATCAACTTGATGAATACAATGGAGGATCTATGAGAATGGGAAATGATGCACCTTGTATGGTAAGAGGTAAAGGTTCACTGATGATCAATGATAGAATAAAATGTGAAAATGCATATTGGGTAGATGGACTGAACTATAATTTGTTAAGTGTGGCTCAGCTAAACAATTTAGGCCATCGACTGGCCTTTGAGAGCAAAAAGGTGAAGATTTATGATGATGGTGGAAGACTTGTCGGAACTGGTACACAATCCAGAGGTAATCTATTCGATCATAGATAGTGGTTGTACACATCATATGACCAGTGATGTAGAGAATTTTGATCATCTTGTTGAATATAATGGAGGATCTGTGAGAATGGGAAATGATGCACCTTGTATGGTAAGAGGTAAAGGTTCACTGATGATCAATGATAGAATACAATGTGAAAATGCATACAGGGTTGATGGATTGAACTATAATTTGTTAAGTGTGGCTTAGCTAAATAATTCAGGCCACCAATTGGCTTTTGAGAGCAAAAAGGTGAAGATCTATGATGATGGAGGAAGACTTGTCAAAACTAGTACACAATCTAGAGGTAACTTATTCTATCTTGATATGGATTAGTCTTCTTGTTTGTTAATAAAGGATGAAGATGCTTGGTTGTGGCACAGAAGGTTATGCCATGTGAACTTTGACAACATGATCAAGATTAGTAAAAAGAAAAGAGTTATAGTATTGCCTAACTTGACAAAACTTGATCATGCCATGTGCCATGAATGTTAGAAAGGTAAGATGACTAAGTCTAGTTTTTAAAGTAAAGACTACTCAACAAAGAAGATACTTGAGTTGGTTCATATTGACCTATGTGGTGCCATGAGAACTCAGAGCTATTCTGGTGATAGATATTTTATTCTTTTTGTTGATGACTATACTAGACTGATGACTGTTATGTTCCTGAAAGAGAAATCTGAAACCTTTAAAATGTTTAAGTGGTATAAAGACAAGGTAGAGAAAGAAACTAGAAAAGAAATAAAATGCTTAAGATCTGATAGAGGAGGTGAATTTATCTTTGATGAATTTACTAATTTATGTAATGAGCATGGAATTAAAAGACAGGTCTCTGCACCGAGGACACCTCAGCAAAATGGCATTGCTGAAAGAAGGAACAAGTCTATAATTGACTGTGCTAGAACACTGATGATATAGAAGAATGTTTCTCAAACATATTGGAGGGAAGCTGTCAGTACAGCTGTGTATGTTCTTAACCAAGTATAACTAAAGAAGGACACCAACCAAACACCTTATGAGCTATAGTTTGGACACAAACCTACTGTAAGTTATTTCAAAATTTTTGGAAGTAAATGCTTTATTTTGAAAGATGAAAGAAATGTCAAATTTGATTCTAAACGAGATGAAGGGATATTTCTGGGATATTCCTCTACAATTAAAGCATATAAATGTTTGAATAAGGTTACAAATAAGATAGTTGAAAATATTAATGTTCGTGTTGATGAGTTTAATGACAAGAACATAGAGGAAAGTACAAAGGAACTAGATGACTATGGTAGATTCACTTACATTGAACATCCAGAGTATCTACCGACACTGCAAGCTGTGACAACCGGTTAGTAAGGAAACAATACAAGACAACAGCCAACACAAACCGATGAACAAGATGGAGCTACCGAGCAAGAAAATGACCTTGAATAGGATGAGCAAGAAAGAAGAAATCAAGTTCTAGCTAGTTTTTTTAGAAGAGATCATCCTAAGACACAAATCATTGGAGACAGACATGCTGGAATGCAAACTAGAAGCAAAACAAGACAAGGTATATGTCTAGTTTTTAAATTTGAACCAAAAAATGTGAAAGTTGCATTAGAGAATGAAGAATGGGTTAATGAAATGAAGGATGAAATAGAGAAAATAGAGAAGAACAAAACTTGGTTCCTAGTACCCGAACCTAAAGATAAGAATGTTATCGGTACTAAGTGGATATTCTGGAATAAATTGAATGAAAATGGTGAAGTCACAAGAAACAAAGCTAGATTGGTATGCAAGGGATATGCACAGGAAGAAGACATTGACTATAGTGAAACATTTGCACCTGTTGCTAGATTGGAAGGAGTTATAATGCTACTTGCATATGCTGCACATGAAATTCAAAGTCTATCAAATGGATGTGAAGTCAACATTTCTATATGGTATACTTGAAGAAGAGGTCTACACTGAACAACCTGAAGGATTTGTTGATCCCGATAATAAAGACATGGTATGTAGATTACATAAAGCTTTATATGGTTTGAAGCAAGCACCTAGAGCTTGGTATGAAAGACTGCATACTTACTTGTTAAGTATTGGATTTGTAAGAACAAGTGAGAACAACAATCTGTATATGAAAGGTGATACTGATGATACTATTATCATTGCTGAAATTTTTGTTGATGATATTATTTTTGGAGGTCAAGATCATATATGTAAATATTTTTTTGATGACATGAGGAATGAATTTGAAATGTCTATGTTTAGAGAGATTAAGTTCTTTCTTGGACTACAAGTGATTCAGCAAAGTGATAGAATATTCATCACACAATCTAAATACATAAAGGAAGTCTTAAAGACATTTGGCATGGAAGATGCTAAACCTGTGGGAACACCGATGGCTACTAGAAGAAAATTGACAAAGGAGGATGAAACTACAGAGGTAAATCAGACACTTTACTGATCCATGATTGGTAAGTTAATGTACATAGTTCACAGTAGACCAGATATAGCACATGCTATGGGTATTGTTGCAAGATTTTTTGCTAATCCTAGAGAATCACACATGATAGCTACAAAAAGGATCTTAAGATACTTGAAGAAAATAGAGAATTATGGATTATGGTATCCTAAGGAAGGGAAGTTTGAACTAAAAGTTTACACTGATGCTGATTGGGCTGGAAATGTGGATGATAGAAAAAGCACCACTGGAGGAGCATTTTTCTTTGGTGAAAGACTTGTAACCTAGACAAGTAAAAAGTAGGCTTGTATTTCTCAGTCTATAGCTGAAGAAAAATATGTTGCTACTACTACTAACTATTCAAATATAGCATATATCAAACAAGCATTGAAAGGGATGAATGAGGTAATCACTGACCCGATGATTATATATTGTGACAACACTAGTGCTATTAATATTTCAAAGAATCCTGTGATGCACTATAAGAAAAAGCATATATCTATTAAGTATCATTAGTTAAGAGAACAAGTGCAAGAGAAGCAAGTGAAGTTAGAATTTTTCACATCTAAAGAACAACTTGCAGATATTTTTACAAAGCCTCTACCAAAGGACACATTTGAATACTTGAGGAGTAGACTTGGGGTCCGTCCCCTGTCTATCAGTCACTAAGGTGATCTGGGTGTTGCATTAGCCTAATTTTATCAGAAGATCATTCATGTTGATGTAGCATAGTTCACACTTTGAATCATGTTCAAGGTTGTGATTAAGTTTGGATAACTTGAACCTATTGGAATATCAGTATATAGAGATACAGAGGACATAATTGTTTGTTTATTTGGTTCTTTGGCATTGATGTCAAAGGGAGAGATAAATAATATGAAAATGGACAAGCACCGATGAGAATCATCTAAGGGAGAGACAATCTGAATGAGATAGAGTATTGAAGATTAGTTATAGAGAACAAAAGCAGGAACAGGAGAGCTGAAAAGATCACAACTATAGAATGGTAAAGCTGTATTATCTAATTCTCTTTAGTAACGTAGTGATTAAACATATTAAGTCTATTCGACTTAAAACATTTTGTTCACAAAGTTGTAGCATATATGTTTGGTATGTGTATGGTACATTTCATATTACTTGAGTTGCCATCAATGCCAAAGGGAGAGATTGTTGGACTACAACTGATTTGGAATCTGATTGAAGAATCCATGATTAAAGATCACTGAAATGTTGCTGATTAGATATGTAATATGATTAAATTGGTATTATGTTGTCATTGATGTCAACTAGTTTGACATCACTTATCTTGTAAGTTACTATACCGAGACATCTGAAGAAAGGTGAAAGAGATGAAGAACAAAGAAATCTACATTGGGAAAGATGTACATGACAGATGAGGATAAGGAACACGGTATGTGCAAGATCATGAGGGGCCAAAAAATGGCAATTTTAGTTCAAAACTTTGACAATGTAGCTAACGACTTTTTTTTCACCTGAATTTGATAAAACAAAAAGGGTATCTTAAGGAGATTATCAACTTTCTATCAATATAATTGTTGTCAAATTTTGAATTTGGTAAGTAATTATTAGTTATTTTCTAATTGAGCTACCTCTAAAGTGCTGATTTATATACTGATTGAAAAATGACCATAACTTTCAGACGGTATAATTTTTGAAATCCAAAAAATGCGTCACATTCTCTGCTTTTCCTACTATAAGGAAAAAAAATAAAAATTGAATTTTGTAAAGTTTTGAATGAGTTAAGGTGGTCAGACACGAGTTTTTTTATTCTGAAAATGTTGTAGCAAAAAATTCATAATTAATTATTTTTTTGGAATAAAATTACAAAAAAATGTGTCACATCTAGGCATGAGTCTACTACTTATATATAAAATCTTATAATAAAATATTATCATTTGATTATGATTAAGGTGGTCAGACATACACCTACTTCTTATTTGTTTCTTGAAATTTTTGTACTGCTGCATTGAAATCTATACTTTTCACCAATCATACTAACTTTTTCTCAAAAAAGGCCTAGTAGTTTAGAAACTACATTCAATTTTCTATAGATTCTATTTTTACAACTTTTTTCTATTAGGTTCATAGCTAGTTGAAATTTTCACATCAAGTTGAGTAACCTTGATTTGCTGAATTTTCATTGCCACTTAAGGGCATAGTTTGGCCCCTCGTGATCTTGCACATACCCACACATTGAGTAACTTGTTGATGAGTCTATGACTTGATGATATTGACTTTATTATGTTGCATTCATCTATGATGAAGTATAGAGTTGAAAGACATAAAGCAATATTGTCAGTAAATGAAGCAATTCTAGTATACACCGACGAAGTGTAGTGTATACTGATCATAGTATTAACTGAGCAGTGTTCACCGATGCATTTATTTGTCAACTGAGTAGAACAGAATGAACTAAATGATTATTTTAGCCAATAAGTTTGATGAGCTGTAAAGTACCTCGATTTCGATGATAATAAATAATGTTTGTTATGAAAATTGATGGTTAACAAAATTAAAGGAAGATCTAACACAGTAGATTGAAATGTGTTACTGACACGTTAGCCAAGAAAGTTTGAAGCAAAAAAATCTATGAATGTGGTTAAGCGGCAAAATCTGATGGAGGAGAAGAAAATGATTTACCCATCTATATAAGAGACTAGAATTTCATTATGAAGGATGCCAGAAGAAGTAGAAGCTACAGGAGTATCACGTGAACAAGGTTTTCATGCATTCTGATCATACTAGTTAGTGAGAACCGAGCTGCAGAATAATTACCGAGCTATAAAGAGAAATGACTGACGGACAGTAATTTGATATAGTATTGAATCTGAAGTGAAATATTGGTCAGAAGGATTTGTATGGACTAAATATTGATCTGTAATCTGCAATTGAAGTTGTATTAAGGCAAGTCATTTACTATTACATATTTAACCATTGCATATAGTCAAAATCTCTTAACCAAGTGGACTCTAAAAGTCTTATGATGTATCATTCCTAGAATGAACATTTCTATCCTTTCAACCCCATAGTGAATGCTGGTTGGATGATAACTTCTAGTTACAAATCCTCTAACAAGGTCACACCTGACAGTGTGTTTGTAAACCTTTAACAGGGTTAGGTCTTAACCGACCTCACTTCAGAAGAGTGAACAATTTTGGGTTGCCGGTCCTAGGTGGTTTTTCCCTTTACAATGTTTCCACTTTAAATCTCTTGTGTTATGTGTTGATTGTGATATTTTTGTGTTATCATACTTTACATGTTACATGTTAGATTTTATTGATAACTATTATAGTATTTGACTGGTAATCGATAAAAGCATAGATAGTGAAATTAATTATTGTTTACCAAGGAGTAGAAATTTAAGAAGTTTCTTTTGAATTATACATTTTTTTTTGGGACATTGGATAACTGATTCACCACCCCCCTCAGTTATTCTAACAATCTTCTGGGTCACCCTCTTCAGGATCTCAATCGCTTTCAAAATTTTCAAATTTCTTCCCACCTTCTAGTCAGCCCTTTTCGATTTAAGAGTTGAAATGGGTATAAATAGAGGCCTTCCATCTTCATTTGATACATAAAAGAGTTCTTACATTCAATCACACATGCATACAAGCCTTCCTATTTCATTCAAGAGCATGCTACAAGTATTCATAAGTATTTTTGGAGCATTCAAGGATATCGTTTTGCAACATTTCAAGACTTCAAACATAGGAGATCTCCTGCATTATAGGAGATTTCAAGGATCTTTGAAGGAATTCATTGGAGGCCTTTTCATCCCTCTTTCATATTCTTGCATCAACCTTTCGAGATCTAGCTTCCTTCCTTGATGATAGTGGAGTTGGAAATCAAGGAAGGGCTTCTTCATTCTTCATTCTTGCATACCCGATTTGAGTACATGAGCACATCTACATCCATTAATAAAAGTTATTGACTTGGTGAGGTAGATATATTGAATTTGATTGAGACATCCTACTCTTCTACAAAATTCAATTATATTGGAGCACTTCTTCATCCTTGTGGAATATGGGTCTAAATCCTCCTCAAGTATTTCTACAAAAGTAAGGTGAATTAATACATTTTCTTTAATTTTTACATACATAATTTCATATTTATTTAAATTTTATTCCTCAACTAGGGCTTGACTAAGGGAAGCCCCTCGAAAACCAAAAAAAACCATTTTTCTTGCAGGATCAAGTTTTTAGGAGTTTTAGATCCGCTTTTCAAGAATTCTAGAATAGGAAATAGTCATAGATCCAGAGACAAAAAGTTTAGTACATAAGGTCTAGGTTGAAGCTTGTGCTAGTCCTAGGTGTAGGGTGACCCCAATTCATCATAGACCTAAAAAATTGGCATGTTCCTAGAGCAGAAGGATTTATGGGTTTTGTACATCTCTCCTACTACAGATTTGAATTGGAATTTGCTTCTAAAGGTGAATTTATAATTTACATTATTTACTTTATGTATTTACCTTTTAGATATTTCATATTTAATTAGATTTAGTATCTTTCCTTATTTCCTAGTTAATTTCCAAACCCTAGGCTTAAAGGAACTTGTATCTTCTTTCCTATCTCTTGGATCTTTGTTTGTATTGGCCCTCCTACATCACTTTGGTAGTGATAATCTACTTGGACCCAAAACCTTGGTGGCTTGGCTTAGAGGATCTATTAATTTGTGGCCCTTCTAAGGTATAGTTTTCCACATAAAATTGGGGTGTGTTACACTTCTTATCCTCATCTTACTTTTCCCCTATACATTTTGGTGAACCTGACACTTTCATACTTTGTATCTTTTGATTGGGTGTTAGATTCCCTTTGTGTGTATTACCTTCTTTGTTTCATCGATAGATTACATTGTATGTTTTGTGTATGCATTGTGTCTTCTTTGCATTTCATTTTAAGGTTGGATTTAGATCTATAGTTCATACTTTTTTGTGGTGAAGAATAAATTATACTATGTATAATTTGTCTTATGGACAACCCTTTGCGCGATCTCCCTTTATCTTTTCTTTCCTTTGTGTATGAGATTATTTACCTTAATTACAACCTATAACATTCATATTAGAATACATCGTAGACTCATGGGTTCCTTTGACCATAATTCTTCCTTCTTCCCTAGGATTCTTGATGATAACTTGATCTCTCATGATCCTAATGTTGGAGATTTGTCGACAAGCCAGTGTTGACTGTATGTTTGTCATTGATGAAAACATATGGTAAGTAGTGTGTGCGGAAGCCTGATGAGAGATCCTTGAGTATATGGTTCTTAGATATGTTATCAGCATGATATCATAGATGCAGAGGTTGATTCTGAGTGAAGACAATAATATAGTTGTTTACATCAGTGGTGTTCCTAACAGGTCCCAGGAAGAGTTTTGTATGTGATTTTCAATATGGATATGGTAGAGCCTTGTACATTTATATTTGTATTGTAGACATGTTTATGTTGTTATGTTCATGGAAGTAGAGTTAGTTGTGTAGTACAAGATGAGTTATGATGTTCCTATGTGCCAGTTACAGTTTCTTGAGTTTATCTAGTGGAGTTGACATTATTTATATTGTTGTAGTAGTTGCACCTATCATTTCAGTATGCATTTTTGGTTTCATGTTTGGAGGAGAGTTAAGAATGTTTTGTTAAGAGCACATGATGTAATTCAGCATGAGAAGAAAGCTATAGTAAATTTGGTGGAGTTGATTTTGTGAAGTGACACGTCTACTCATATTGAGTTGGGTGGTCCCATTTTGTGTTGTGTGCTTAGTATAGCCATTGGAGATATTATTGGAGAGTTATATTGTTTCTCTAATATGATTTCAAGGAGGTTTCAATTGTTTGAATTGATTATATCATTTGGAGAAAGATACTTATAGCCGACCAATTGTGATTGCTAAGTATGGTAGATAGTTGAAATAAAAGAGCAGAGAAGAAGGTGCAAAGTATTGAGACATTAGTAGAAGGTCTATGTGACAAAGAATAAAGTGTATGCTATTCATTGGAACTAATAAAGATATCAGTTCTACTTTGTAGTTCACCAAAGATCCAAATATAGTGTGTATCTATTATGCAGAAGGTTACAGCCTTCTCCCTTTGAGCAGTGTGCTCTCAGACAATGTATCCTCACCCCTAATAGGGTCAATTGTAAAAGACTCCTAATAGGGTCTTACCCTTGACCAGGTCATTGTAATTAATGCATTGTAATAATCAACTCATAACAGGGTTGTAAGATCTTCTAACAGGGATCATCAACCAGGGTTTTTACCTATTTGGGTTTCCCCATAACCAAAATTGTGGTGGTTTTTTAAGTTTTATCTTATTGTGTATGTGCTTAATGTTATTCTATACTTAATTGGATAAATAATTGAATCTAGTAAATAACTAATTCATCCCCCCCCCGCCCCCCCTACCCCCCTCTTAGTTATCTCTTGGGACTATTCCTTACAATTGGTATCAAAGACAAGTGTCTCAGAGAGAAATTTTAACAGCTTGAGGTTGATTAGATGGTGTTCTTTAGAAAATAAATTCCTAAGTTTGATGGAGGGAATTATCTAGATTGGAAGAACAAAATGATGACACATTTGCAGTGCATTGCTTTTGAGATTTTTGAAGTAGCCACTAAAGAAGTTCAGATTCCCTCTCTAGAAAATCTTGCAAAGGAAGATACAACGCTTAAGAAAAAGGAGATGTTCACTCAAAATACTATTGCCAAAGAATCCCTTATCAGTGCCTTTGACTGATAGTGATTTTTCAGAGATTGAGAAAGTAGATAAAGCCTACAAGATATGTAAGTATCTAGAAGACATGTTTGAAGGAGACATCCAAGCTAAGAATGCACATAGAAAGACATGGAAGAAAAAGTACAATACATTAGAGATGATACCTAAAGAGAACATCAGAGCCTAAAATCAAAGAATTAATGAAGTAATTGCAGGAATCAAAAACAATGGTGGACAAATTTCAGAAGAAGACATAATGGATAAGTTGATGACTACTTTGACACCAGAATATGAGAGCAAGATAAACATCCTTGATGAGACTATGCAGTTTTCAAAAGACTTCAAAAGAGAGACCTTAATCAGTAATGTTGTAGCATTCAAAATATCAAGTTCGAAGACAGAACCTAAAAGTGAAACAACCTTCATTGCCTCGGTCCATGGTAAGAAATCCTTGAGCACTTCTAGTAATTTTGATAATGATGATGAAGATAAATAACTAGATGATTTCATTGCTATGATTTCTAAGAAAGAAAGGAAAGGAAAAGGAAAATATGAAGTTCAGTTACCATTCAAGTGCTTTTCATGTAACAAGATTAGTCATTTTGCATCCAAGTATCCTAAAAGAGTCAAGAAGTTCAAAACTAACTACAAGCCTAAGTATACAAAAGAATGTGACTATGCTAAAGATGGAGTATCAGATGAAGATTCCATAGAATATGAAATTGGATTCATTTCTATTGAAGATATGGAGAAAATGTTTGATGAAATGGATATTAAAGATGAAAAGAAAGCACAAGAGTTAGCATTGATCTCACAAGCTGACATCAGAACAAATTGGATCATTGACAACAGTTTCTCACACCACATGACAGGAGACAAAGATAGATTTGTACATATGGATAGGTACAAAGGTGGCATGGTTATATTTGGAGACAACACTCCTAAACCTATCATAAGTAGAGGAGCTATCACTTTGGATGGAAAGAACAACACTGATGATGTTCTATATGTTGATGGTTTATAGCATAACCTGCTAAGTGTTGGACAATTTCTTGACAAAGGATATTAGTTGGAATTCAAAGGAAAAGGAAAATATGAAGTTCAGTTACCATTCAAGTGCTTTTCATGTAACAAGATTAGTCATTTTGCATCCAAGTATCCTAAAAGAGTCAAGAAGTTCAAAACTAACTACAAGCCTAAGTATACAAAAGAATGTGACTATGCTAAAGATGGAGTATCAGATGAAGATTCCATAGAATATGAAATTGGATTCATTTCTATTGAAGATATGGAGAAAATGTTTGATGAAATGGATATTAAAGATGAAAAGAAAGCACAAGAGTTAGCATTGATCTCACAAGCTGACATCAGAACAAATTGGATCATTGACAACAGTTTCTCACACCACATGACAGGAGACAAAGATAGATTTGTACATATGGATAGGTACAAAGGTGGCATGGTTATATTTGGAGACAACACTCCTAAACCTATCATAAGTAGAGGAGCTATCACTTTGGATGGAAAGAACAACACTGATGATGTTCTATATGTTGATGGTTTATAGCATAACCTGCTAAGTGTTGGACAATTTCTTGACAAAGGATATTAGTTGGAATTCAAAGGAAAAGGAAAATATGAAGTTCAGTTACCATTCAAGTGCTTTTCATGTAACAAGATTAGTCATTTTGCATCCAAGTATCCTAAAAGAGTCAAGAAGTTCAAAACTAACTACAAGCCTAAGTATACAAAAGAATGTGACTATGCTAAAGATGGAGTATCAGATGAAGATTCCATAGAATATGAAATTGGATTCATTTCTATTGAAGAGATGGAGAAAATGTTTGATGAAATGGATATTAAAGATGAAAAGAAAGCACAAGAGTTAGCATTGATCTCACAAGCTGACATCAGAACAAATTGGATCATTGACAACAGTTTCTCACACCACATGACAGGAGACAAAGATAGATTTGTACATATGGATAGGTACAAAGGTGGCATGGTTATATTTGGAGACAACACTCCTAAACCTATCATAAGTAGAGGAGCTATCACTTTGGATGGAAAGAACAACACTGATGATGTTCTATATGTTGATGGTTTATAGCATAACCTGCTAAGTGTTGGACAATTTCTTGACAAAGGATATTAGTTGGAATTCAAAGGAAAAGGAAAATATGAAGTTCAGTTACCATTCAAGTGCTTTTCATGTAACAAGATTAGTCATTTTGCATCCAAGTATCCTAAAAGAGTCAAGAAGTTCAAAACTAACTACAAGCCTAAGTATACAAAAGAATGTGACTATGCTAAAGATGGAGTATCAGATGAAGATTCCATAGAATATGAAATTGGATTCATTTCTATTGAAGATATGGAGAAAATGTTTGATGAAATGGATATTAAAGATGAAAAGAAAGCACAAGAGTTAGCATTGATCTCACAAGCTGACATCAGAACAAATTGGATCATTGACAACAGTTTCTCACACCACATGACAGGAGACAAAGATAGATTTGTACATATGGATAGGTACAAAGGTGGCATGGTTATATTTGGAGACAACACTCCTAAACCTATCATAAGTAGAGGAGCTATCACTTTGGATGGAAAGAACAACACTGATGATGTTCTATATGTTGATGGTTTATAGCATAACCTGCTAAGTGTTGGACAATTTCTTGACAAAGGATATTAGTTGGAATTCAAAGGAAAAGGAAAATATGAAGTTCAGTTACCATTCAAGTGCTTTTCATGTAACAAGATTAGTCATTTTGCATCCAAGTATCCTAAAAGAGTCAAGAAGTTCAAAACTAACTACAAGCCTAAGTATACAAAAGAATGTGACTATGCTAAAGATGGAGTATCAGATGAAGATTCCATAGAATATGAAATTGGATTCATTTCTATTGAAGAGATGGAGAAAATGTTTGATGAAATGGATATTAAAGATGAAAAGAAAGCACAAGAGTTAGCATTGATCTCACAAGCTGACATCAGAACAAATTGGATCATTGACAACAGTTTCTCACACCACATGACAGGAGACAAAGATAGATTTGTACATATGGATAGGTACAAAGGTGGCATGGTTATATTTGGAGACAACACTCCTAAACCTATCATAAGTAGAGGAGCTATCACTTTGGATGGAAAGAACAACACTGATGATGTTCTATATGTTGATGGTTTATAGCATAACCTGCTAAGTGTTGGACAATTTCTTGACAAAGGATATTAGTTGGAATTCAAAGGAAAAGGAAAATATGAAGTTCAGTTACCATTCAAGTGCTTTTCATGTAACAAGATTAGTCATTTTGCATCCAAGTATCCTAAAAGAGTCAAGAAGTTCAAAACTAACTACAAGCCTAAGTATACAAAAGAATGTGACTATGCTAAAGATGGAGTATCAGATGAAGATTCCATAGAATATGAAATTGGATTCATTTCTATTGAAGATATGGAGAAAATGTTTGATGAAATGGATATTAAAGATGAAAAGAAAGCACAAGAGTTAGCATTGATCTCACAAGCTGACATCAGAACAAATTGGATCATTGACAACAGTTTCTCACACCACATGACAGGAGACAAAGATAGATTTGTACATATGGATAGGTACAAAGGTGGCATGGTTATATTTGGAGACAACACTCCTAAACCTATCATAAGTAGAGGAGCTATCACTTTGGATGGAAAGAACAACACTGATGATGTTCTATATGTTGATGGTTTATAGCATAACCTGCTAAGTGTTGGACAATTTCTTGACAAAGGATATTAGTTGGAATTCAAAGGAAAAGGAAAATATGAAGTTCAGTTACCATTCAAGTGCTTTTCATGTAACAAGATTAGTCATTTTGCATCCAAGTATCCTAAAAGAGTCAAGAAGTTCAAAACTAACTACAAGCCTAAGTATACAAAAGAATGTGACTATGCTAAAGATGGAGTATCAGATGAAGATTCCATAGAATATGAAATTGGATTCATTTCTATTGAAGAGATGGAGAAAATGTTTGATGAAATGGATATTAAAGATGAAAAGAAAGCACAAGAGTTAGCATTGATCTCACAAGCTGACATCAGAACAAATTGGATCATTGACAACAGTTTCTCACACCACATGACAGGAGACAAAGATAGATTTGTACATATGGATAGGTACAAAGGTGGCATGGTTATATTTGGAGACAACACTCCTAAACCTATCATAAGTAGAGGAGCTATCACTTTGGATGGAAAGAACAACACTGATGATGTTCTATATGTTGATGGTTTATAGCATAACCTGCTAAGTGTTGGACAATTTCTTGACAAAGGATATTAGTTGGAATTCAAAGGAAAAGGAAAATATGAAGTTCAGTTACCATTCAAGTGCTTTTCATGTAACAAGATTAGTCATTTTGCATCCAAGTATCCTAAAAGAGTCAAGAAGTTCAAAACTAACTACAAGCCTAAGTATACAAAAGAATGTGACTATGCTAAAGATGGAGTATCAGATGAAGATTCCATAGAATATGAAATTGGATTCATTTCTATTGAAGATATGGAGAAAATGTTTGATGAAATGGATATTAAAGATGAAAAGAAAGCACAAGAGTTAGCATTGATCTCACAAGCTGACATCAGAACAAATTGGATCATTGACAACAGTTTCTCACACCACATGACAGGAGACAAAGATAGATTTGTACATATGGATAGGTACAAAGGTGGCATGGTTATATTTGGAGACAACACTCCTAAACCTATCATAAGTAGAGGAGCTATCACTTTGGATGGAAAGAACAACACTGATGATGTTCTATATGTTGATGGTTTATAGCATAACCTGCTAAGTGTTGGACAATTTCTTGACAAAGGATATTAGTTGGAATTCAAAGGAAAAGGAAAATATGAAGTTCAGTTACCATTCAAGTGCTTTTCATGTAACAAGATTAGTCATTTTGCATCCAAGTATCCTAAAAGAGTCAAGAAGTTCAAAACTAACTACAAGCCTAAGTATACAAAAGAATGTGACTATGCTAAAGATGGAGTATCAGATGAAGATTCCATAGAATATGAAATTGGATTCATTTCTATTGAAGATATGGAGAAAATGTTTGATGAAATGGATATTAAAGATGAAAAGAAAGCACAAGAGTTAGCATTGATCTCACAAGCTGACATCAGAACAAATTGGATCATTGACAACAGTTTCTCACACCACATGACAGGAGACAAAGATAGATTTGTACATATGGATAGGTACAAAGGTGGCATGGTTATATTTGGAGACAACACTCCTAAACCTATCATAAGTAGAGGAGCTATCACTTTGGATGGAAAGAACAACACTGATGATGTTCTATATGTTGATGGTTTATAGCATAACCTGCTAAGTGTTGGACAATTTCTTGACAAAGGATATTAGTTGGAATTCAAAGACAATAAGTGTATCATTAATAAAAAAGGAGTAATGATTGCATCAACTTGAAAGACAAAAGGTAATGTTTTTCAGCTTAATCTTGAAGCAAGTTATTTTGTTGCTAAAGTAGATGACAGTTGGTTATGGCATAAAAGACTATGTCACATAAATTTTAACAATATAGTAAAAATAAGAAATGTAAAGGTAGTAAGAGATCTTCCTAGTATTGCAAAACTAGTAGATACAATATGCAGGGAATGTGTTATGGGAAAACATGTGAGTATCTCATTCAGAAGTAAGCATGATTCAACATAGAACAAATTGGATCTAGTGCATACAGACTTATGTGGACCAACTCAAACAAGATCATACTATGGTGAAAGGTACTTTATTCTATTTTTTGATGATTATTCTAGAATGATGTGGGTTGCATTCTTAAAGGATAACTATGAAGCATTTGAGAAGTGCAAAATATTCAAAGCTAAAGTTGAAAATGAGTCTAGATTAAAGAGAAAATGTCTGAGATTAGTTAGAGGAGGAGAATTCACCTCTGATAGATTTTATGAGTACTGCGAAGAACATGGGATAAAAAGATAGCTAAGTGCACCTAGAACCCCTCAGCAAAATGTAATTGTGGAAAGAAGGAATAGGATTATACTTGACACAACGCGCACCATCATGATTAAAGGAAACATTGCACACACCTATTGGAGAGATGCGATCAATACTACATTCTATACTATCAATAGAATTCAATTAAGGCCAGGTGTGGACAAGATGCCTTATGAGCTATGGTTTGGGAATGTACCTATAGTTAAATACTTCAAAATATTTGGAAGCAAGTGCTACATCAAGAGAGATGAAGCCATTGGAAAGTTTGATGCAAGAAGTGATGAAGGTATTTTTCTTGGTTACACTACTAAAAGTAAAGCTTATAGATGTTTTAACTTAAGATTGAAGAAGATCATTGAAATTGCACATGTAAAGATTGATGGAAAGTTTATGATTCAATTCAAGAAAGATATCATGATTATGCACCTATGGTTGAAGAAGAACCTAAACCTACCAATAAAGAAACAATTGTTGAAGAAATATTTGACAACATTGATATATTATTCAATGACCCTAAAACTAGTGAAGAAGAATCACATAAGTCATATGAGAGAGTCACACCTAATGTTCCTAAATTCACATCTAGATATCATTCAAAGGAAGACATCATTGGAGATCAAAACAACAAAGTCATGAAAAGATCAAAAGAAAAAAGTTCAACAGTTGATGAAGCAGTATGTTTACTTTCACAAATTGAATCTTTAAGTGTTGAAGATGCTTGTACTAATTTAGATTGGCATGAAGAAATGAAAGAAGAGTGAGATCAAATAATTAAGAATGATACTTGGGAATTGGTCCCTAGGCCTAGTCACAAAAATGTAATTGGAACCAAGTGGATATTCAGAAACAAGATGAATGAAGATGAAATAGTAGTAAGAAATAAAGCAAGAGTAGTATGTAAGGGATATGCGCAAAGAGAAGGAATTGATTATTTTGATACATTTTTCCCTATAAGAAGATTGGAAACCATAAAGTTATTTCTAGCCTATGCTACATTCAAAAACTTTAAGGTATATCAGATTGATTTTCAAGTCAACATTCTTGAATGGAGAGTTGAAGGAAGAAGTATACATAGAGCAGCCTAATAGATTTACTTTATCAGACAAACCTGATATGGTATGTAGACTAAAGAAAGCCCTCTATGGACTTAAGCAAGCCCCTAGAGCATGCTATGAAAGACTAGATGGTTACTTAACAAAGATTAGATTCAAGAAAGGAGAAGAAGATTGTAACTTATTCATAAGAGAGACACCTGCTGGACTATTGCTAGTTGATATTTTTGTTGATGACATTATTTTTGGTGGTAATGACAAGCTTAGTGCAGAATTTTCTAAAGAGATGCAGAGAAAATTTGAAATGAGCATGATTGGACCTATCAAATACTTTTTGGGATTGCATGTGCAGCAGACAGATAAAGGTATATTCATTAATCAGACTAAGTATGTGAAAGAGATATTGAAAAAGTCAAGATGGATGATTGCAAGCCAGTAAGTACCCCTATGATTATAGGATGCAAGCTTTCAAAACAAGATGATTCTGCAATAGTAGACATAATCTTATATAAATCTATGATTGGTAAAATTATATATCTTACTCAATCTAGACCAGATATTTCTAATGTAGTTGGTATTGTTGGAAGATTTGCAGCAGAACCTAACTAGAGTCATCTCATGGTAGTAAAAAGAATATTCAGATATTTGAGAGGAACTATAAACTATGGTTTATGGTATCCTAATTCAAAAAATGTAGAACTTCATGTGTATATAGATGTAGATTAGGCAGGTTGCATTGATGATAGAAAGAGAACCTCAGGAGGAGCAATATTCCTTAGAGATAGACTTGCTACTTGGATAGGCAAGAAGCAAAATTGTATCTCTCAGTCAACAAAAGAAGCAAAGTATGTAGTAGCAGCATTAAATTATTCTACAATATGATAAAGGATTTTGGTATTCAGATTGATTATCCTATTGTTATTCATTGTGACAACACTAGCACTATCAATATGTCATAGAACCATGTGATGCATGCAAAGACAAAACACATTGAGATAAAATATCACTTCCTAAGAGAGAAAGTTGCAAAGAAAGAGGTAAAGTTGGACTATGTGAGTACAAAAGATTAGATAGCTAACATTTTCACAAAGCCTTTACTGAAGGATACTTTTGAGTATCTCTGGGAGAAGCTGGGAGTAATTCCCTTTCCTGGATCCTCTTAGAGTTTATAGAAGTGCATCAGTCCTTAGTGACTAATGAATGGTTGACTAATCTATTTCTGGAGTAGTACCTATGCTTATTTGTTTTGGCACCCTTTTCCATTGATGTCAAAGGGGGAGTCTATAATCATGAAAAAAAATAGATGTTTCAATACAGAAAGGGGGAGTATATAGAAAGGAGTATATAGAAAGTTGATATGAATTCGTAAGGAGGAGTTGTAGAAGTTGATATGCAGATCATTCAGTAGTAGATGGAGGATTCATCCTTGTGGGAGTTTTGTTGAGGAAATATAGAATGTTATAAAATAATCATATTTTTGGATTGGTGGTGTTTTTCATTCCATATGTTACCATCAATGCCAAAGAGGGAGATTGTTGGAGATTTGCCATCAAACTTGTGTTGAGTGTATGTTTGTCATTGATGACAACATATGGTAAGCAATATGCATGGAAGCCTGATGGAGAGAGCCTTGAGCATATGGTTCTTAGATATGTTATCAACATGATATCATAGACATAGAGGTTGATTCTGAGTGAAGACAGTTATACAGTTTTTTACATCAATGGTGTTCCTGACAGGTCCTAGGAAGAGTTTTGTATGTGATTTTCAATATGGATATGGTAGAGCCTTGTGCATTTATATTTGTGTTGTAGACATGTTTATGTTGTTACTTTCATGGACGTAGAGTTAGTTGTGTAGTACAAGATTAATTATGATGTTCCTATGTGCCATTTATAGTTTCTTGAGTTTATCTAGTGTAGCCGACATTGTTTATAATGTTGTAGTAGTTGTTCCTATCATTTTGGTATGTGTGTTTGGTTTCATGTTCAGAGGAGAGTTAAGAATGTTTTTTTAAGAGTGCATGATGTAATTTAACATGAGAAGAAAGCTATAGTAAATTTGGTGGAGCCGACTGTGTGAAGTGACACGTCTACTCATATTGAGTTGGGTGGTCCCATTTTGTGTTGCATGCTTAGTATAGCCATTGGAGATATTATTGGAGATTTACATTATTTCTCTAATATGATTTCAAGGAGGTTCTAATAGGCCAACTTGAATATATCATTTGGAGAAAGATACTTACAGCTAGTTAGTTGTGATCACTAAGTATGGTAGATAGTTGAAAGAAAAGAGAAGAGAAGAAGGTGTGAAGTATTGAGCCATCAGTAGAAGGTCTATGTGACAAAGAAGAAAGTATATTCTATTTATTGGAACTGATCAAGACAGCAGGTCTACTTTGCAGTTCACCAAAGATCCAGATATAGTGTGTATCTATTATACAAAAGGTTGTAGCCTTCTCCCTTTGAGCAGTGTGCTCTTAGATAGTGTGTCCTCACCCCTAACGGGGTTAATTGTAAAAGACTCCTAACAAGGTCTGACCCTTGACCAGGTCATTTTACTTAATGCATTGTAAAGATCAACACCTAACAGGGTTGTAAGATCTTCTAACAAGGATCATAATACTCTAGTGTAGTTTATAGTGGGTGCTAATTCCCACCGGGGTTTTTACCTATTTGGGTTTCCCCATAACCAAAATTGTGGTGTTGTGTTAAGTGTTATCTTATTATGTATGTGCTTAATGTTCTTCTATACTTAATTGGATAAAAAAATGAATCTATTAGATAAATGATTCCCCCCTCTTAGTTATCTCTTGGGACTATTCCTAACACCTAACCCTTCCACAAAGAATAAATCTTCTCATTCATCTCATGATGAAGATAAATCCCTGAGAGTTATTTCCATTCAAGTCCAAAATCTTACTAGCGACCTTGAAAAGATGGAAAGTTTGATTATTCAAGAAAATCATAACCCATATACTATTGCCCTTATTTAAGCTATTAAGAAAGTTATCTGTAATGATGAGAATGTTGTTAACCTTTTGTGTGGTATCTCTCACCTCGTTACTTCTAATTTTAAGCCTTTAGTTGAAGAAGCTTAGGAGTTAGGATATGTTCCACCTACTATTAGTGTTGAACCTTCATTGCCTATATATTTTCTTATGTCTACCTTTCCTACATATGTGCCTTCTCTTGTGATCACATCTGTGCAAGTTTCAAATCATGTCAACATGATTCTTCCTAATGCCTCCATTTCATCTCTTCCTATGAGTGTTCTACTTGTTTCATCTCCTACTTCACAAACATCTTATTATAGTGTCCCTTATACCTATTATAATCATCTTCCTACTGTGGTTCCAAGTGTTCCTCCAGTTACTTCTACTATCCCTTTTACTTCATACACTTTACCTAGTTTATCGAATGTGTCTATGCTTCCTATTTCCTCTAATGATTCCACCATCATTAGTCTTGCTCAAATAGTTTCATCCTTACACCAACAAATTTCTTCCTTTAATCAATCTAAGTTTAATGTGCCTACATGTGACATGGGAAGCCCTTTTCCCTTAGACTTTATCCACATGGTTTCCCTCAACAATTTGAAATTCCTCACCTTAAAATTACAATGGTAAGGGTGACCCTATGAATATGTTAAGACCTTTCAAATTCTATGTAGTGACTATGCCCATGACCATTGGCTTATGGCTAAGTTTTTCACTGGGAACTTTCATGACAAGGATTTAAATTGGTATTGTTACTTGCTTCATTTTTCTATTTATTCTTTCCAAAATCTTTCTAATGCCTTCATACAACAATTTCAAAAAAATATTAGTATGCAAGTATATTTGACTAATTTGATGCAGTATAAACAAGGAGCAAAAGAAAAGTTACTAATTTCATTTGTAGATTTAAGCATTTATATGCTTAGAATTCTTATCCTATGCCTAATATTGATATAAACCACATGTTTATTTCTAATTTAAAACAATAAATTATAGATAAGATTCTTCTTACTGAATTTACCTCTTTTCCTAACTCTGTGCAATGCTTCACCACTATCAATTACAAGTGAGTCAATTTGAGAGCACAACTCCAATGGCCCCTATACCTATTGATAAGAGTGATGACACCTCTAATCACAATAAATATCACAAAATAAAAAACTATGTCTAGATTAACACGACATCAAATATGATAGATGAACAAGTATCTGTTGCATCCAAAGGTACCACTTCCTTTGTTTTCCACCCAAATCGTAAGTATACTCCTCTTTCTGAGTCTTTACAAACTATAATGAAAAATTTGTTAAATGCTAATATCATTAAAATTCCTACTATTAAACCCATTCATCCTACTACGATGGCTTCCAAGTCCTTTCATTCCAAAGCCTTTTTTCAATACCATCGTCATCTTGGCCATGATACTGAGACATGTTATTACTTGAAGAATACTATACAAGACTCGATTGATTCCAATTGTTTATCTATTGATTATGATGATAGTAGTGGAAACAAATCTATAGCACCTCCTAACCAAAATATTTGTATTTATACCAATCCTTTACCTCTATATTCTACCAACACTATTTCCCAATCTTCTTCATCTTCTATGCAGATTGCCTATGATAAAATGTGGAAAGAAGAAAAAATCCATGTTGTTAATCATGTGGAGAATGAACCTCCACCTTAACCTCAACCTCAATCTAAACCTCAACTTGACCCTAAACCTAAACCTCAACCTAAACCTAGTAGAGATATTTTTATTACCTTTGACCATTCTAAAACCATTAAGGTTCCTGAAGGTACACTTTACATTGGTGCTAGGGTTGCTAGGACTCCTTCCTATGGTTGTCTTGTTGATCCTATGTCAATGGTGAATGTTATCATTAAAGAGAATATATTTCATAAATATTTACAACATAATTTCTATGATATGATAGATGCTTGGACTCATACATGTAATGGCTTTCTTTATAGACCTCATCATTCCATCTCCTTGCTTGTTGAGATTTTTGATAAAGTGGTGGATAGTAATTTTTTTTTCATCCCTACTTTCAATCAATTTCAAGTGAATATTGGTCTCCCTTGGTTGTATTTCATGCAATCTATTTCTTCTCATACTAAAAAATGCATTAAATTTCCTCATGATGGTGAGATTAAGACAATTAACCATAGTCTCTATCACCCTTCTAGGCCTAGGGATTGTGCTACCCTTGACTTATTTTGGCCTTCCTTACCTACAACTCCCCCGATCATCCTAATTACCTTTTCCAATCCTATCAAGACTATAAAGATAGAAATATCATTGAGTTAAGTATGCCTACGCTTGATCTTACCTGTGGTGTTTTTCCTACACCACCTATATCTCCTTTGTATGACTCTTTGATTTCCATTGAGAAACCTCCTACTCCTATATATCAATTGATATCTAGTAAGAAAAAATGTAACTGGCATTCCCATGACCATCAAAAGAAGCATCAAGCTAAAGCCAAGGCATGTATGCATGCTTCCCAGACTATCTTACCTTCCTTTGACCATCCCATGCTTGAGCCTATAGAGGAAGTTAATGATCCTAATAATGTTAACATGAATAAAGATGATGATTATACTTGCATTTTGGATTCTATTGTGACTAATTTTTATGAGGAAGATACACTTTATGATACTATTGATACTAACAATGCTTTACATGATAGTGATAATTATGAATATGAAACTATTAATATTGATCACTATTTTCCTAACATGCTTTCAAAATAGTTGTCAATTACTCCTAGTCTCGAACACAGTGACCCTCAAAATGGTCCTTATTTGGAACTAGATATTGTTCCTATTGTGTGCGATGTTTCTCCTCTTGCAATTTTACCACCTTCCCTACATGATATAGATAGATATGGGGGGGGAGGGGGGTAGGTGCTGCACTTTATTAGCCTCTCTAGCATGGTAGTATTTGTGTGCTTTCATGTTGTGTTTTCTATATGTTTTTTTAGATTTATTTAAATGACAATTGTTTCTTAGTTTGTGCAAGGTGATTAAGGAATAAAATTTTTGTATCCTTCTTATATTTTCATCTTTCTTATTCTAAATGTTGTTACATATTGTGTTAAATATGTGCTATTGTTCGTAAATGTTCCTTTGTATAGTCCACTTGGGGTTTGTGACATGGTAGCACTAAATATTTTTGGTCTCCGTAATGCTAGCCCAAAAAGACTCTTCTTTGCAATTGTTATGTGTTTTTCCTCCATTGTTTTTTATTTCTACTTCCTTTGGGGAATGATGACATTCATTTGACATAATATTTCATATATTATCTTATGATCATAGTGATTACAGAGTTAGTAGATCTCTTTTGTGCTTCTCTTTATGTTATGTGCCTATTTCCCTTCATTTATCTTCGCATAGGGGTATTTCATAGTGGAAAAATATCTTGTGGAGGCATGTATGCTCTATTAAAGAAATTACTCCCATTAAGGTGTTTGCAATAGCTTTAGCATGGGGGTATACACTCTGCTCACTTTTTACACACACTCACTTTTACATACAACTTTTCTTTATTGAATCCATTTATGGATTAAGTTACATGATCCTAAAGACTAGATTCTCTTTTGATCTCTTCTTGGATTGCAAACAATCTAGAAGTTTGACCCCTTGGTAGTTTCTCTCTTTGATCTCTCAAGGATGTATGCATCCTTAGGTCTGGATTGTCTCTTTTGGAAAAGAATTTTCCTGAGGTTGAATCCTTGATGGGTTGACTAGAATGCACACACACTTGTTAGACCATTCAATACTATATTGTGTACCAGTTGTGTCTCTTTGTGTGGTTCATAGTAGGATATACACTTCTTACTAGGCAAGTTAATCTCACTTCTTTTATTTTCTATTTATGCTAGTGATATCTCTATTGTTATGATTTTGGAGTTAAAAATAACTTGAGTTTGTTGGGGGCTTGAAGGATTCTTAGTCTCCTTAGTCATGATGAGATCATCTTATGCCTTTTGCTTTACTTTACCAAGAGTTTGTGTTAAGCTAGTCCATACACTTGCTAAAGTGGGGGCTAAATGTATCATCTTATAGTGGAAGCACCCATGTTAGGACATGTTTATCCCTCCTTAGTGGATTCTTTGGAATCAATTCAAATTCCTTTTATAGATCCATAGATGTGCATATGCTTTTGTGCCAGTTCGTGCCATGTTATTTCCCTTTCTCTGCTTCTTTTTCCCACTTTTTGAGACCTCAAGGAAATTCTAGAAGGCCTCACCCTTTAGGTCTAGGCTGAATTTAGGCCTTGGAATTTATTTCTATGCTTAATTTTGGCCCCGACCCTCAGGTATAGACATAATTTTGGCCCTGACCTTCTAGGTCGCCCTCTTCCAAATCCTGGGCCCTTTCATAGTTTCAAATTTCTTCCCGCCTTTTGGTCGGCCCTTTTTTATTTCATAGATTAAATGGGTATAAAAATATTCCTTACCTCTTCATTTGAGACATAAAAAATCACTTACATTCAATCAAACATGAAAACAAGCCTTCATATTACATTCAAGAGAATTCTACAAGCATTCATAAGCATTTTTGGAGCATTCAAGGAGATCCTTTTGCAACACTTTAAGACTTCAAGCACAAGATAGCTCTTGCATTCTATGATATTTCAAGGATTCCATCGGAGATCTTTTCATCCTTATTTTGTTTTATTTCATCCACCTTTCAAGATCTATCTTCCTTCCTTGATGATAGTGGATTTGGAAATCAAGGAAGGGCTTCTTCATTCTTCATTCTTGCATACCCAATTTGAGTACATGAGCACATCTACATCCATTGATCTATTGACTTGGTGAGGTGGATCTATTGAATTTGGTTGAGATATCCTAGTCTTCTACAAGATTCAATTACATTGGAGCACTTCTTCATCCTTTTGGAATATAGATCCAAATCCTTCTCAAGGGTTTCTACAAAAGTAAGGTGAATTCATACATTTTCTTTACTTTTTACATACATACTTTCATATTTATTTAAGGTTGATTCCTCAACCAAGGATTTAAAGAGGCAAGCCCCTCAAAAATCAAACAAAACCATTTTTCTTGCAGGATCAAGTTTTCAGGAGTTTCAGATCCACTTTTTCAGGAATTCTGGAACAGGAAAAGTCATGGATCCGGAGACAAAAATTTTAGCAGAGAAGGTCTAGGATGAAGTTTGTTCTAGGCTAAAGTTTGGTCTAGTCCTGGGTATGGGATGTCCCTAAGTCAAAATAGACCTAAAAATTAGCCTAGTCGTGGACTGGAATGATTTATGGGTTTTGTTCATCTCACAATTTTAGGTCTGAATACAGTCCTGTTTGCTATTCTAAGTGCAGAAATATAGATCTAAATTGGAATTTTCTTCTAAAGGTGAGTTTTTAATTTACATTATTTAGTTTGTGTATTTAACTTTAAAATGTATCATATTTAATTATATTTAGCATCTTTCCTTCTTTCCAAGTTAATTTCCCAACCCTAAGCTTAAAGGAACTTGCATCTTCTTTCCTAGCTCTTGGATCTTTGGATCTTTGTTTGCATTGGCACTCTTACATCATTTTGGTAGTTCTAATCTACTTGGATCCAAAACTTTGGGTGCTTGTCTTAGATGATCTATTCCTTTGTGGCCCTTTTGAGGTATACTTGGCCACAAAAAAGTGGGGTGTGTTAAACTTTTTATCCTCATGTCACTTTTCCCACTATACAAGTCTAAATTTCATCAAATTGATTTTTTTTCTTGTAGTAGGTGAAGCATAGAATATGACACATGTTTTAGATTTCAAAAATTTATACCATTTTAAAGTTATAGTTGTTTTTCAATCATTATATCAATCAGACATTCTTTTTCACATTGCCACTTTTGGCATATCACGATCCTATACATACCCTCTAATGCCTTTTATTTGATCACATTATTCTCTTGCAAATCTAATTGCTCCTCTATCTTACTTTTTCATCTTAATGAATCTTTTCTTGTTACTTTTCATATGAGTTGAACATCTGGAACCTATAATCCACACACCTACAACAAATTTAGCACGTAATGTAGTCTCCTCAATCTTTACCTCTTCCTTTTGAGAGATAGTCAGATTTAGAGAATCCTTAATTGTTTTAATAGTATCCTCATCTTCAGATAAGTATTCCTCCATGGACCATAAGCTCTTTTTACCCCTTCCTTTAAAATTTATTTTCTTCCTGAAATATCCATTCTTATGATTGTCTTTTCTATCATTATCTTCTGATTCACTAAGATATTTTTTATGCTTGCATTCATTAGAAAAATTTCCCATCCTTCCATAATTAAAAGATTTAAGAGTTAACTTACCTTTGTATCTACCAATGCATCACTTGAATATTATCAAAAAATATGCTTCAGCTTCCTCCAATATCTTGCATGTCTCAAATTCAGCTTATTCAATAGCTCTAAATGTGATCTCTCTCTTCTTTTTCAACTTCTATGATCTCAAATGGAGAAAGTGATCTAGTAAGTTGATCAATTGAATACTGACTTAGATTATTTCTCTCTTATTGAACATTCCATCAGTATTAAATCCTTTGGTAGGGTTAATAAGATATTGAGTATGACATTTGAGTCTTCTAGATGTCCACCAACAACTTTGATTATGTTAGCAACATTAGTAACTCTATAAATATAAATTTTTACACTCTCATCTTCTTCCTTTCTTAAGACCTCATACTTCTATTTGAGATTCATTAGTCTTCTTGTTTTGTCTTTAAATATCCTTCATATACCAAGACTAGTTGATCCCATATCTCTTTAGTACCTTTTAAACCTTTCACTATCCCAAATGTTGTGTCAAATAAACTACTGAAGGGTATATGCAGGATCATGGTATGCCAAACTAGGCCCTTAAGTGACAATGAAAATTTAGAAAATCAGGTTTACGCAAGTTGACATAAAAATTTGAACAAGTTATAAATATTATATCAAAAATATGTAAGAAGAGAATTTGTAGAAAATTGAATTTAGTTTCTAACATACTAGGCCTTTTTTGAAAAATAATTATTTTATATGTTGAAATTTTTAAATTTCAATGTAGTGGTACAAAAATTTCAGGAAAAAAATAAGTAGGTGTATGTCTGACCACCTTAAACACAATCAAATGATAATTTTTTTTTACAAGATTCTAGATATAAGTAGTAGACTCACGTTCAGATGTGACACATTTTTTTGTAATTTTTTTCCAAGTAAATAATTAATTATGATTTTTCTTCTACAACTTTTCCAGAATACAAAAACTCTCATGTCTAACCATGTTAACTTAGTATAAACTTTATCAAATTGAAAACTTTATTGATTTTTCTTGTAGTAGGAAAAGCATAGCATGTGACACATGTTTTGGATTTAAAAAATGTTATACAGTTTGAAAGTTATAGCTATTTTTCAATAAGTCTATCAATCAGGACTAGAAAGATAACAAGTAGGTGTATGTCTGACGACATTAAACAAAATCAAATAGTAATATTTTTTTTATAAAATTATAGATAAAATTAGTAGACTCATGTCTGGATGTGATGTATACTTTTTTGTATTTTTTTTCCAAGTAAATAATTAATTATGATGTTTCTACTATAATTTTTTCTGAGTATAAAAACTCTCGTGTCTGACCACCATAACTTAGTCTAAACTTCATCAAATTGAAATAATTGTTTATTATTATTGTATTAGGTGAAGCATAGAATGTGATGTATATTTCAGATTTCAAAAATTTCATATTGTTTGAAAGATATAGTTATTTTTCAAAGAGTCTATCAATCGGGACTTCTTTATTACATCACCACTTTTTGGCATACCATGATCATGCATACCCTGAAAGAATTTCTCTTTCTTTCACATTAGCTTTTCTTTCTTTCTTTTAGTAGTTAAAGGTCTTCCAAAAGGAGGATAGAAACCAATTTGAATAAACTCTTAAATACCATTCTAGACAATGATTCCAAATATGCTTCCATCTTGTCCTTCCAATAAGGAAAATTAGAGACATCAAATACGAGAGCCTTAAAGTACAAGTTTTGTGCCATCTTGGATCTCCCTCAAGAATTTAAGCTTCTTCAAGAGGAACGCTTCTCTAATAACAATTTTTGAACACACACCAAATGTTGATGGGGGTAGGGGTGTGGTGAATCAAGATAAATGAAAATATTTCTTCTTTAATAAATTAACTTCAATATTCATCACATAGATATTAAGAAAATAATGAAATTGAAACAACACATAAACACTAAGATTTTTATACATGAAAAACCCAAAATAGAAAAAGCCATGGTGAGCACTTACCCATGTGAAAAGATAATTAATACACTAATGTATGAATTCTGATTACAAAGAAAGAAAAATTTCACTGCTTCAGATCTACAACTAGAGGCTCACTTCCAATACAAAAATGAACACAAATAGGAGCTTATTTCTCTAGACTTTCCAACCAATGGTTAAAATTCCCAAGTAGAAAGCTACTGCAAAAAAATTGTGCACCTAGGTCTCACTATCCTAGTAAAAAGGTACATACAACTCTTCACAATAAAGAGAAATTCTCCTAATAATGTAGTCAATTTGCACAATATTGTCAATCTTAGTAGCACACTATTACTATCTTTTCTTATCTGCCACTATCACGAAATAGTAGCCTCATAAAATAAACCCTGCTCTTCTAGAAATTTGCATATAAATCACAACGAGATCACCCACAACACTCTTTCTTACTCTCTTACCTTTTTCCAAAGCACAAACTATAGTTATATAAAAGATAGATAATTGGAGATTAAAAAAAGGTCAGTCATGCCAAGAGGATATTACAATTAAGTTACAATTTAGCCATGGAAAAAACAAATTACAATGAGGACCCATTCCAGAAGCATCTGGACCAAAACATAGAATGAACCCAATCAAATAAGAGATAACATTAAATACATAGGTCACACATAGCATGAACCCATCCATATAAGAGATAAATATTAAATGCAATACTCAGACCTAAAACATGAACCATGATCCACAAACTATAGTGAGATCTACATTCCATGTTAGATACAATATCACTTTCCCAAAATCTATGTTAGAAATATTACAAAACATTTCCAGAGAAGACCACAAACTGATGAAAATTGCAATGCTTGAAGACATTATTTATGGATTACCAGAAATTATAATTTCTAGATTATAGGGAAACACCACAACCAACACCAAAAATTTAATACCATTTAAATCACTTCTACATATCTTCAATCTTCATTTCCAAAGTGAAAAACTTTCAGATAGAACAATTGTAAGCACAATTGTAGCACTATCATTTGCATCTCAAAAAACTATTATATGTAGCTATATATCTCTGTCACTAAAGCACACAAACTTGAACCACATAGAATTCCACACATAAGAATATAACACTGAAGCACTAATAAACATTAACTTCTCATGATCACATAAAACATACCTATCTTCCATTGTTTTGAATACATACATGTCTACTATTTTGTCTTCCATTGTTCTAGATACATACTTGTCTTCCACTATTTTGTAGGATCAAAAACACTAACATGTTCAAAAAACAACCTTACATTTTTTTGAGCCAATAGATATATCTGAACATATCATCAGAAAATGCTTCTGGACACAAGCGTAAGAGAAAACACCTCTAACACCTTCAAACCATAGTGTTTATCATCAATGACAATAGACAACCAAACTTATATTTCTAACATGTATATGTATATGTATATGTATATGTGTGTGCTAAAATGTTGACAAACTTCTATGAGTCATTAAATCTAAGATTGCTCAAGAATGAGGTCTCAAATGGTGACTCATAGCTCTCTATTCATGGAGTGCAAGGGTTTGTAATGGAGGCCCTCAGCTTAGACCTAGTTTGCACCCATTCAAGTACACCATAAAACAAGAGATTCAAAGAGGAAAAGAAAGAATGATAGTCTCCATGATCATTAGGTATGTATGAAAATGAAAATGAAAGCTATTCTATATGATAACAATGAATGAAAGAAAACTAATCTATGAAAGGAAATGCTTATGCAAGATTATTCTATGAAAGGAAATATGAATCTAATCTAATATGAAAGTGCAAAAGTAATCTAAATGGATTGTCATGGAGGCATGAGAGAAGAAGACAAGAAAAGAGAAGCTACAATATCTAAGCTCAAGTGCTCAAATTCTCCTCCAAAATCGCTCTCCAAACCTGCATAACAACAACATAAAATTTGGATCTCTAAAATTTGTATGCATAAATGAGAAGTAGAGGGCTCCTTATAAAGGATTCTAGAAATGAATGAATGGTCAAGATTAAGAGGCAAAAAAAAAGAGCAATGGTTAAGAGAAAAAAAGATGTGTGGAAGAGATTAAGAGGCAAAAGGAGATTCCACTCATCTTGGAAAGTGTGGATTCAATGTGTAGACAAAAAGTCTTTATATTTTTATTTTTATTTTATTATTTATTTATTATTTTTAGCAAAGTGGTTTCCATTATTTAATTAAAAAAAAAATTATTTATTTAAAAGAGATTTTTTCTTTTAATTAAATGTGGCTTAGGATAAAGTGATTTTATTATTTAATTAAAAGATTTATTTTTTATTTAATTAAAAGAGATTTTTATTTAATTAAAAGGGAGCATGTTCTCTTAATTAAATAAGATTTTTTTATTTTTTCTCTTTTTAATTAAATAAGGCTTAAAATAAAATGACCAAACCTTAGGAAATATTAAATTAATTACAATTTGATCAAGAAAATTGATTTGAATTCAAAATATTGCAAAGCATTGATTCAGGAAATTGATAAATTGATGAATGGGGGCCCAAAGTCTAAGCGACCATTTTAGGGTGCATAGATTTGCCCTTTTTTTGGGTAATGTGTGATCCTTATGGGAACACATGTAGTCAAAGAATGAAGTTGAAATGTGAGATCAATTTGGGATCACAAAACAACCTAGACGTGTGATCGACGGACGGAACACATCAGGACAAAAATAAGCCTACTGAAAAAGACAAGGCCAACACCCCTGTAAATAGGTAATTGTCAAGTCTCAAGCAAGGTTTCCCCAAGTGAAGCAATGGATAGGATTGATAAAGCTGAATCAAAGATTGAAGTTTGATATGTACTACCCCCTTGTGATCGAAATCGAAATGAGATAGAGGAGAAACAATGAATTGATAAACTTGATCAAATCGAACTAAAGATAAGGTTCTTAATATAAGATGAAAGATATAAGGATCACAGAACCAAGGTAGATCATCAAGAATGAAAGATTGTGCCCCAAGGTTGAATTAGAAGAAAAGAACTGGGGTGAAAGAGAATGGAAGATAGAAGTTTGGAAGAGGTGAAAAGAAATGGATAGAAGAAAGAGAATTTGCCTCAAGAAAGAGAATGACTCAAAATCAATCAACTGTTTAAGATAGGAAATTTCGATTGAGATCATGAAAGAATATAAGGAAATGAGGATCAAAACATGATCATAGTTGTTTAAAAGTCAAAAGAAAGATGAAGGAAAACCCTCTCAAACTCATAATGTAGCCTAAAAATGCAAATTAACATGAAGTCTAACAATGCAAGCTATATGAAAATGCAAAGGTGTACTTGCAATAGAGTAACTGTAACATAGGATTTTGTGTTCATCATTCATTAGAGAATGTAAAGGAACTTATTTTCATCATTGAGACATTATTAATGGACATCAAAAAATCACACAATCATCACTAGTCACAAGTGCAACTATGAAGATATGAATGTGATTGATATCAAATTGGAATGTGGAAAGATTCTAACATAAGCATCAAAGACATAAAAGTCAAGATGAATTCAATGTTAGCTTACCCAATTTAATGTAGCAAAACCATACTTGCATCAAGGCACAAATGTTGCGATGACAATAAGAATGGTTGTGCAAAAATAGTCAAGGATGATGCCTCAAATCTCCTAAGTGTTTCAAGAGAACAACAAGAGACACTCTAGAGTTTCAAAAACACACCCATAAGCAGAAAGAAAATAAAAATATGCCCCATGTCCCATGCCCCAAGTCCTCTAGCTATGCATCCCGGAGAGACTTATTAGACAAGGACACTCAATGAAAATCAATAACAGTCAGCACACAAAGAAAAGATCATGACATATCTCAAGCATTAAGTGTTGTGTTTAAAAATTTAAGTGTGTTAACTGATACTGAGTTCTAAGGATAAGGATCGAATGCTTGCTAGCAGGTAAGATCACATGACAAAACTGGGTAAGACCAAACTGAGAAGTGTTGAAAAGCACTCGATGTTAGGGGTTGTGTTTAAAAATACAGTTTGCGAAGTGTCCTAAAGACTAACGCATCCAAGAGACCAAAGCTAACATAGTTATGCCCCCTAGACAAAGATAAAGACCAATTCCAAACCAGGGCAACAAGGAAAAGGCATGATGGAGAAAGGCTAAGTGTCGAGGATGCATCCTAAGAAATAGGGGTGCAAAGGCCTCAAGTAGCACCCATTTCCAGGTTTTCACCACTTGGATTTTATTGCAAAAAAAAAAAATTCTACTTTTTTTTTTAGGACTTTTTATAATTTTTTTGTAATTTTGGAATATATAATTTTTTTGGAGATACATCAAAGCACCTATTGCTAGGTTTTTGCTAAGATGATCATTTTTTTAGGACATTTTTTAACTTTTTAAATTTTTGACAATATATCATTTTTTTAAGATTTTTTCAAGATCAATAAATATGTACAAAGGATGCCCTCAGACAAAATGGGTATCAAACTCCCAAGAAAGATCACATCATGTAGTCCCAATGTCTAGCAAGGTGGAGAACAAGAGGGATTAGCAATCTGGTGGAACATATGGAAGATAGGAGAATGAAGGAGAATGAAGGGAATAAATCCTCAAGGGAAAACTCCTCAAGAGTTTGCAAGCTAGGGAAAAATTGTCATGTAAAGCACATTGGGACAAGCAATGAAAGGCCAACATAGGATAAGTCACAAAAGCATAATGCAAAAGAAGGAAAGGATGTAGTCCAAAGGAGTAGACATGTCAAGAGGCTTCATAGCATCGTGTTTTACTCTTTTTTATTAGATCAATACCAAAGGGGAAAAGGATAGCGAAAGGTTAGAATGAATGGAGGAAAATAAATATGAAGGCTAAACATGAGTGGAATGAAATCAAGATCATTGTAAGATAGCTCACAAGATAGCTAAATGTTTGTGTATAGGTCAACATTGTCAAGATCAAAGGGAGAAGACAGAATGGATGAAATATGTAGAAGAACTACACATGATGCTTGATTGCCAGATTTTCATCACAGTACTTATCCAAGGTGACACAAGGGAGTGGTTTTCACCATAGAAAAAAATTATTTCTCTTTAACTTTTTCTACCAAGGTGCCTATTTCCAAGCTTCCACCAAGGCACATTTTCAATTTTTCATTTTTTTTTGTTTTCTTTTTGAATTTTTCTATTTTCTAAATTTTTTTTTTGGAAGAAGGAAAACTTTTTAGATAATGCTCCTTGAAAGGATAAACCATGATATGCCAAGGATTCAAAATGATATGCTCAAAGATGTTGATAGGGAAAGGAAGATGGAAGAGAAAAATGGAGGATAAGGTTTTATGTAAAGCGAGTGAGGTTGGAAGATAGGAGGAATAGGCAAATGAGGAAAAATGATAGAAGGTAGAAGGATAATGAATGGAAGGATTGTAAAAGGGTAGATGGAAAGGAAGACAAGATCAACATCAACACACACTTTGAAGGGTGGTGAGAGGATGGAGGAAATGTGAATGAAGGAATACGTTAAGGAATATGGTGAATAGATAGCAGAGGTTGTGGTTTAAGTGTATGGAATGGAAGAATATTTTTGGAAGAAGATGAAGTGGAAGCTTTTGGAAACTTGAATGTCAACTTCACTTGTTGCTCAACATCAGGCTCTTTCAAGAGAGACTTTGGAATCCATATAGTCGTAGGCTTTTCATTTTTTTTTTATGACTATGAGAGAATATCTTCAATGATGGATTTTGGAACCCATACTTGTCTTGTAGTTTTCTTCTTAGATATCTCTTTTGACTTCATTCCTCCATGTCGATTAGAGGAGACACGGTGATCTTCTTTTTTTGATGGATTCTTTTATTGCTTCTTTTTCTTGTATTGAACATTCAAGTTACTTCCAAAAAACTTGGGACTTCTGAAAGAAGAAGGAGGATATGACTACTTTAGATGGGTGGGTGGATGAAAAGGATTCAAGGATATGCATCTATGTTGATCTTGAGGAAAAATAGGAGATGGAGGTATGTAAGGACCCAAGATGGATGATGAATTGGGAGAGTTAGGAAGGAAAAGTGAAGGGACATAAGGGCCCAAAATGGAAGGAAGATGTGAAGCCCTTAGTATTGGTGGAGGAGGTCCAAGGATGGACATGGAAGATACAAAAGGATAATCAATAAGTTCATCAACATCTATATGACAACCAAGGACATCAACATCTTTAGAGTGACCATTAGGATTTGCAATAGGATCATGAACATCTTGAATAGGAGAAACTTCTTTGATAGCATCATTCGGAGCTTGAAAAGACTTAGGAAGAGTAGAAAGTGGAAGCGAACATGGAGTGGTAGAACAAGAAGATGGAAGATTTTGATCTTGACAAGGAGCTTTGGATAGCATAAGTGTATAATTTGTCTCTTGATTTTCAATAGGCTTAACATTGGAAGTAGCAACACTATTTTTAATAACCTTAATGGAAATATCATCTTTGGAAAGTGCAAGTGTAGTAAGGTTATTTTGATTCTCAATAAGCTCAATGGTGTAAGTAGTAGCTTGATCTTGCTTAGGAGAAGACTTAAGACATGGTGGAATGAATGAGAAAGGGCCTGCAAGATCAAAAGAACCATGAAATGAATAAGAGACATCATGAAAAGGATTGGATGACATGGATGGTTCTTGATTTTGATCTTTCTTTATGTTCTTTTCTTTAACATTTTTAGAGTCCTCTTGACATGGAGCCACTTCTAAGGACAAGGAAGCATGTTGGAATTATATGGAATACTTTAGAAGAGATGGTGAAGGACTAGCTGAAGTAGGAATTATAGCATATAAAGGCTTAGGATCTTTAGGTTTAGCATTATTCAAAGTATTTGCAGCCAAGTGAAGGTTAGCTTGAGTTTCTTTAAGAGGTATCCCTTGAGGACAACTATAGGGAACCGCATGAAAAGTATTAGAACCTTTGTTGGATGAAGGATTTGTGAAAGATTTGAAAGACTTGGAAGCTTTAGGAAATGTATGGGTATTGGAGGAAGTAGGGGATGGAAGGGAACCATCACAAGACAAAGGTCCATTATTAACATCATCTTGCTCGAGAGTGTAATCTTTATTTTCAGCATGAGAGTTCTTAGATGATAGATTCTTATAGTATTTATGTTTATAATCAACGCAGAAAGCTTTCTCTTCCTCAATAGAAGTAGATGTATCATCTAGGTATTGTTCACAAAAATCATCAAAGTCTCTTTCAAAATTAGAATCATATGGATCACCATCACGATCTATCCAATGTGAGGACCCATTTCTAGTAAGCACAAGCACACAACTAGGAGGACTCTTAGGAATAGAGGTGTCATAGGTATCACTACATTGTCCATATTCATAGTCATCAAAGATGGGCATGTCACTCTTTGTGGAAGAGGTATCACAAGGATTGTCACATTGCTCATTATGGTATGTCTTGAGAAGAGAAGTAACACTCTTAGGAGAAGTAGAAGAGAAACAAGATCGTGAGGAAGATTAAAGTGAAGACCCAGTGGAGGAAGAAGACTTGGATAATGAGGAATGTGAATAATGTCTAGAAGAGTCATGGTAAGACTTGGAAGATGAGGAAGGATGAGAAGACTTAGAAGACAAAAAATGTTTGGAAGGAGGTCATGACAGGATTATGCATATGATCCTAGCAAAGGTGTCTAATTCAATCAATTTTTATTTTATTTTTGTCTTAAGTTTATCACCCGTGCAATATATAGAAGGACTATTGGAGGAATAAAACTCTTCAAATTGAGCAATGAGTTCAAGATCAAGTATTTTCAAGAGAGGTTCCATAACAAGATAGTTGAAATTCATGGTTCTGGAAGATGAGGAATCAAGCATGGAAGTGGCAGAAGAGATGAATAGAAGAAGATAGACTAGATAATAAGAGGAAAAGAATCAAGAAGACATGAAGAGTTTAGGAAGAAGAGGAAGAAGCGTGAAGGAAGAAGAGAAAGGATGGAAATGCGAGACTAGGAAGACATGGGAGATGTGGAAGAAAGAAGACCAAGAGTCATTTTGCACAACTTGATACCATTTAAGTTTATTTTGATGTTGAGAAACATTTCATAGCACTTTTGGGGAGATCTTTGAATTTTTTATCACTCAGGAACTCATATTTGTTTGTTTAATATGACCAACTAGATGCATCAACAAATTATTATCATTAATTAGGTACACAAGATAGAAATCAAGGAGTTCAAGGAAATAATTTTTTTCAAACAATGAGCAAGGGACAAAGAAACCTTGCGCATGAACAAGAATAGTGACTTAGTATGCTACTCCTTAAAGATTCTACTTGTGTATGTTCTCAAAATGTTTTTCAACCACACACATAGTCCTAGAAAATAAAAAGTTGGTTGCACTATGGTTCTTAGTAATGGTTTGACTCTACTACTTTTGTAATATCAAGAGGTCGAACTCCAATCCAGGCTCACTGGATTTTTGACACATTCCAAGAATTTAATCAATCAGAGATGCTGAGGAGATCTGACAGCCCAACAAGAAACTACACCCATGGAGATTTCTTCCACAAGGACATTTATATAGCGATTGTTCCTACCATGATGAAAATGGCTATTACCGCTTGAGGTTCCTTCCACATTGTTGACACAATAAAAGGAATGTCCACTATGGTTAACCCTCTCTAAAAAGGTGACTCACAAAAAGGACCACATGGGGACTTAGTTGAGATTCAAGGATTTGAGTTTCTGATAGTACCCAAAGAGGGACTAGAGCATAATCCTCTAGCCTCTTCACTTAAACCAAACATAGCAAGCAATTTCATTGACATGTTAAGATTGAAACCACCTCACCAAGGTTTATGATGTCAACAACAATGTCTACCGAGCTCTCTAAGTGGGTCCAAGAGAGAACGTATCGATCAATGTTGAGGAATAAACCAAGTAAGACCGTGAGATAGTAACAATATCCTCCCTACCTACAAGGGGTTCTATCATCAAGAAGAACTTTGCAAGAAGCCCAATCTCTAAAGAATGCCACAAATAGTGTTCATAGGGCCTAATTACTATGTGAAACATATATGCAAGAAAGTGAATCTATGTTCTTTTTAGGGCCCAAAATTGAAGTGTGATCTATGAAAGCAATAAAAAATCAAGCTAGACACATGAAAGATTAATTTTATTCCCAAAATCCAAATTTTATAAAGATGCAACAAAATACCTCAAGTCCAAAGCAACACGCTTAGTAGATTTTTGTTGAGCTTTTTTTGTGCAAGCAAGCCACAAACTCTCCAACAAGCAAACAAGCAAACAAACAAACAAAATATGTAATATATATCCAACTTATGCAAACCCTAGGGTTAGATCTGAAAATAAATTGTTAGAAGAAATAATAGCTAGCAAATAATTCAAATGACAACTCATATTATGCATTGAACCACGAAAATAAGTGCATACTCATCACAACATTTTATTTTTTTTGCATTTGACCTAGTCAACAAGATCTGATTTTTTTGATATTATTTCAGCCACAAAAATAGAAATACAAAACTAAGACCCCTACTAAAAGATAGATAGCTTTCCAAAAATGTAAATATTTCAGAAAAATATATTAATTTGTGCCCTATAGACCCATTTTACCAAAATAGACCAGTTTTTATAAATCGACTATTTGAGCTATGATATTGAATCCAAATTTGAAAAAAAAAGAATGGACACCCTATAGAATTTTAAGAGCTTTCCGAAAATGTAAATTTTTTTGAAAATATGCTGATTTGCTCTGAAAATTAATTTTTTACAAAAAATAAAGCAAAAATTATAAAAAATTCAAAATATCTCATAAATTTTTGAATTTTTTATAGAAGCTTCTTTGATATGTCTCCAACTCGTAAAAAAAAATTTAGACTGAAAATCCAAGCTGTTTGGGAGATATGATCAAAACTTTGAAAATCTAGGGTTTTAGTCTCCAAGCAAATCTGCACAAGGGGGTTAGCTCCAAAAATAATCAAAACAAGCATGTAAAGGTGGGTTGCCCCATAGTGGGTGCCAAAAATATGTACTAAAATGTTGACACACTTCTATGCATCATTAAATTCAAGATTGCTCAAGAATGAGGTCTCAAATGGCGACTCATAGCTTTCTATTCATGGAGTGCAAGAGTTTGTAATGGAGGCCCTCAACTTAGACCTAGTTTGTGCCCATGCAAGTACACCATAAAATGAGAGATTCAAAGAGGAAAATAAAGAATGTTAGTCTCCATGATCATCAAGTATGTATGAAAATGAAAATGAAAGCTATTCTATATGATAACTGTTACCTTCATTTTTCTCAGCTCCCGGTTTTAGTCTTGGTCAGTGGAAGTCTTTAAGTCAAAGTTGAACTTGAACTTTGTTAAGTTCAAGTTCAAGTTCAAGTTCAACCCATTACCGCTTCTGAGTCTTATAATGCCCATGCTTGTCTATCCCTCAAAAGGTATAATGTCAGTCCCAAAGATGAACCCGAACTTGAAACTAGTCCCGAACCTTAAGTTAGTTCAAGTTCAAGTTCGTGTTTGTAATATGATAGCTTACACATGGAGAGTTCAGCGGGATTGTCTTCTCTTCCAAAAGAAGGTTTCTATTTTGTAGTGCTCTGAGTATTTATTAAATTTTGGAAACTTCTATACAGAGATTATCTCATTCAACTAGATGGCTTGTGCATGTGAAAATTGAAAATGACAGTTGACAGCATGATGTAGAGGGAGTTATTAATATACAGATATGGTGATCAAGGATTTTCCTTGAGAATTGAAATATTCATGCTGAAATAGCTAGTGGATTAATTAAGATTGGTTGGACATGTCAAATCAATCATTCTTCCATTAAAACATTTATTATAGACATGCTTTGAAGATTTATTAAGGATCCTACAAGGCATTTTTGAATAAATGAAGAATGATTAAGGCCTTTCCTGTTAGTTATTTTGTCTGGAGAAGGAGGAGTGATGGAATTGGTGGTGATAAATTTGTAGAAAGATGGTGCACATGACATTGGTGAGTTATCTTTCCCCTTTGGAGTTTTAAGTTTTCAGAGGCTCTTTTTGCGTTGCAAGTCTTTTCTATTCATATTGGTAAGATGTCGTTGTTCTGTCCAAAACACCTTTAAGCTGGATTTGGATACAGATGGGGTAGGGGAAGACAATGAGGTTGATGTTGTAGACTCTCAATACTTGGAGAAGGTTGAGGCCCACCGTATTCCTGAGTTAGATTGGATGGAACTGGAAGAAGATGATTTACATAAAAGAATGAAAAGGGTGATTGAAAGAACAAAAGCATGGCTATTGAAGAAAATATTTTATGTTGCTCCTTTGCAGTCAGCTAAGAAAAAAATAAAAACCAAGAAGAGGAGTTTAGCAAAGAAGACTTCTATTTTAACCAACTTAACTATTGATCAATCTTGTGTAGGAAAAGCTAAACCTGAAGTTGAACCTAAACTTGAACCAATTTCTTCACAAGTTCAAGTTCAAGTTCAAGTTCAACACCATGCTAAACCCGAAGTCCGAGTGACCAGAGCAAGTCTAAGGGTAAAAGAAAGGGTTCAGAAGTAGAAAGTTACTCCCAGTGTCATCGTGGATTTAGACTCATCAAACCTTGATCCAAAGGTAGTTTTAGTTGAAGACCACAAGGTACCTGAGATGGCAGATGATCAACAGATGCAAGAGGAAACAAAAAATACTCCGAAAGACTCACTAGCTCTTTTGAGTAACAATGATCCTCAAAAGAAATCCTCTGCTACCCCACCATTGTTGGAGACCTCGGTAGCCAAGAAAAGAAATATTGTTCCTTTATCAGTACCCATTGATGATGTAGTAAGCAGATATATGGGAAAATCTTCTAAGGTTAAGAAAATGAAGATGGAATTCATAATCGATTTTGATGAAAGTAGTGGTCATTGGATGGTAGAGATTGCAAGGCCTAAAGATGAAAAAGTTGAGGGAGAGGCTTCAGTCCAAGATTTTCAAATATCCAAGGTGGATTTAGGGAGAGACACTAGAGCCACCGATATGAGATTTTTTGAGGTATCAAATAAGAAATTTTCTAGTAGAGTCTGGAAGGATGCCAAGGACAAACATGAAATAAAGGAGGCTACGAAGAGTATGGCCCAATATATAAATGCCATCCAATATCATGAACCTTTCCCTTCGAGTGAAATGCCAGCCTCCATTAATATGAAATCCCTTGATAATCAACAATTTCTTGACCAAGTTCAAAGAAGCAAGGTGGTGAGGAAAGCATTTGATGATTGGGTAGAACATGTAAAAATAGAGGTTGTCAAGAAGCTAAGTCATCTAGATCAAATCCACAATGAAGGAGATCATCTGGTAAAGAAAGTAGAAACCAACATTAAAGAATGGGAACTAGAAAAGACTACCTAGACCAAAGAGCTCCATTGGATTGAAGAAGTTGAAGAGTATGGCTTGCAGAAGTTCCTCATGGAGAGGTCAGTACCAGGACTAGATGACAAAGTTCTTTATGTTATAAAGGAATGTATATACTGGAGGAATGAGGTTATGGCTATGGGAATTTCTGAGGTAAAGGATCTCATGAAGGGGCTAAGAATGATTAAAGAAATCATCTCCAATGACATAAAATGGATTGATGAGGGGTGCTAGGAAGCTCAAGAGGAGTCAGATAAACTAATTGACTAGGTAATCAATGATGAAAATACTTGGTTTGACAAGCTCAAAAGTATGAAGACACCTACAGATGAGCATTTCACAAAGGTTGCATGGATAGAATCAATGATGATCCTTCAGCAAAATCATTTGGTTATGCACAAAGAAAAGGTAGCTGAGATCAAAAGGGAGAAAGAAGTCTGGAAATAGAGGATCAATTTTATTGGTCTACCACACCAACCAGTAATATCCACATTTACAGCCGCATTTGAAGATTTGAAGGCAGGGCGACTTGTAGTGACCTCAACTCCTTAACCATCCAGGACACTTGGCAACTTTTTGAAGGCATTTTCGCTTCCAATCCAATTTTTTTTCACTTAATTCTTAAGATAGTTATTGGATCTAGAAATATTTACTTTCAAGAAAGACAATTTTACTAAGTTAGTTGTTGAAGCTCTGCATGGCTATTTATTGAAAAACTTTTAACTGTTTATGGGTTCGGCTCTCTGAGTTGGAGAGAAACTATTTTCTAAAAACTTAACTTCAAGTTTTTTGAAGACTTATATTACAGAATATATGAAATATCCTATGGTGTTGCATATATGTTTAAGCTTTTAAATGAAAAATACTATTATTTATCTTATGTGATTTATTTTCTTGTGGAGATAAGTTATGTTGAATAAAGCTTAACTATGATATAGATGGATTCTATGCTTAGAAGTGACAGAGATAATTGTTATTGAAGTTTAGATTCAAGAAATTCAAAGTTTGAGATTGGGATAGAAGTAGATATTTTTCTCTAAAATCTGCACATTCTTTTCATGTTGATGGACTGAATGTTTTCCTTAAGTGTTTCCTGGTGAAAAGCACACATGATGTTACATTTCTATGTTCAATAAGATCATATTGAAAATCTTTCTAGAAGGTAGCTGCACCTTGTAATTTGTAGAGAGTTTTCTTTTAGCAACTCATTTGTTAGTATTAAGATTTTTCTCTTCTTTTCATTCTTTAAAGGAGTCTGAGATTAATTTAGAGAAAAGGGAAAAATTGAATGCTAACAGTTTTTGGCGACTCTGCTAGGGAGAGTTTAAGAATAGACCAGGATTGGTATTTTTGTATTCAATGATCAACTATGGTGTTACCTGCTGAAGTTACCCCTGGTCAACAAGAACTTCCTCTAGTTTTGCAACCAGACCTTGATTTTTCTAATACTCAAGAGGAATTAATCACTGACCTTAATGTAGCAGCTTGGAAATTGAGAATGAATGATCAGCAATACCACCAAGTAAGGTTAGTCCTTGAGGAAGAGGAAGAAATTGGAGAGTGGCTCAGAGGCTTGCCTGTAGCCCAGGAGGTTGCTATAGTTGATAGGGTAGTCCAAAGGCCCTGAGAATAATTGGTCCTTTTATTTGTTTCAGTTCAACTCAATAAGTTGGCTAATAAGAGATTTATAAGGGGAGATAGAGAAAAAGGTCTTGTAGATTTTGGTTTTGAAGATCTAGCAAAGCTTGATTTTAAGCCCCAGACTCCTTCTAGGTGAAGACATTATAAGACTGCTAGTAGACCTTCTTCTCCCACTAAGTCTCCTCCTCTAACTACTTTTAGTTCTTTGGTCTCACCAGGAACCGTAACTCCCATTTTTGTAAATTTACAACCCTTGAATTTTATCTTACCTCTCATGGCACAAAATCAACCCTGGGGTGCTATCGTAGGATCTTTAAGCTTAGGAGAAAATCTGGGAAACCTACCTAAAGGTCATGGCATCCTACCCAAATTTAGTGGTGATGGAAAGAAAACCCCTAAGGATCATTTGAACTCTTTTAACATAGCATGCAGAGTTTTAGCAATGGGTACTCCAAATGTGGCTGTCAGGCTTTTTGTCTTGACCTTAACTGAGGTTGCAGCCAAGTGGTTTCACAGTTTACCACACACCTCCATTACTGACTAGGATTCTATGAAAACAACATTTGAGACTAGGTTTAAATCAGATAATGATGCAAATACTCTTTTGATTCAATTAAGTCAAATGAAGAAGGAGATTCAAGTACCTATGAGGGAGTTTATGGCAATATTCAACATGGGAATTCAAGTGATTCTAGTTGCAAGTAGACCAAATGATGAAAATCAGAAAGGATTTTTCTTAAATTTTATGCCTCCTGATGTTGCATTTCCTTTAAAAAGAGCTAGGCCAGCAACCTTAGTAGCTACTCAGACTCTCACCATTGAACTGGAGGATGATCTCATAGCAAGTTGCAAATGGAGAAAAGATGTTCAAGCATCCAACTCTCAACCTTCTACCTCCTCATTGTTAGACCCTGTGATTCAAAGACTAATGAATGAATTGATAACCATCAAGAGACAATTGCCTAAAACTACCATTCCCTATCAAGATATTCCATGTAAATATCCAATTCACGGATCCTCAAACCCAGGAAAACAATTTAATTTGCCTCCTACTTAGTAGAGACTAAAAATTGAACCTTCACCAAATAAAAGTAACATGTGTGTTTTCAATCTTACCGATGAGCATGAGGGAGTTTCATGCCCTGAAAACATAAGATATGCACAGCTTGAAGCTTAGAAGGAAGCAGCAGCAAAGGTGACTATTGAAGACATATCCTCTGAGGTGCCTCGCAACTCTGGAAATTTTTATCTTGAATATGAATCAAACTCCGAAAGGGGGGGAGACATATTGGTAACTTTAGAGGATACCTCTTGCTTAGTTTTGACAAGAAACCAATGTGGACAAAAAGTGAGTAATTAGACAAATGCAGCAACTAAAGGTAGTGAAAGGTAGGTCAGTGATCATCCAAAGATCCTAAAAGAAAGTAGTCCAGAGGAACAAGTCATGAAAAGGTCTGAATTTGTTTCCTCTTTTAGTATAGTTGATTTTTGTAAAACTTCAAAAGTGCAAATTTCTACTGCAGAATATCTAAAAATGAATCCCTAAGAGTTATATAAATTGGTTAGTTATGTCAAAGGTTCTCCCGTGGAACCTAGGGCTCAACAGACAAACAATGTATGTTTTAAAGGATAGTCTATAAAGAAGGAAGAGATATTTGAGCAAAAGCTTGCTGAGAAGCCCATTCCTACTATTCCTTTTGGCTTGAAACCTGAACCTTTTTATGTGTCCTTATTCATTCATGGCTTCAAATTAAATAATTGTATCATTGATTCAGGGGCATCGGATAATATTATGCCTTCATCTATGGCCAACCGATTGGATCTCCCTATGACTGATACCTTTGGACACTGCTATTCCATGGATGCCAAACAAGTCCCGCTCCTAGGACAAATAAAAGACACCCAAATTGCTTTGGCAGCTTTCCTAGATAAGAGATTGAAATTAACTATTCTAGTAGCTGATATTCCGGCCAGCTATGGTATGCTTCTTGGCATAACCTTTTTTAGGGATCTAGGTGGTGAAATAAAATTAGATTGGTCTCAGGCCATAGTCCCTATAGGAAATAAGAAATTTACTCTTCTTCTAGAACCCAAATCCAAATACATGGTTTTTCCCTCAAAAGACCCTAAATCCCAGATCTTGTATCAAGAATCCGAGTTTGCTAATTATGTTATCTTATCGGAGGTTACTATTCCAAATCCAGTGCTTGTAGATGAAGAAGTTCCTTGGACTCTTGAATTTGATGGCAGTTTCTCTTCTATAGGCTTGGGGGCTGGAGTAGTCCTCATTTCCCCTATTGGACTCAAATTCCCTTTTCATTCAAACTTGAGTTCAAGAACACTAACAATATGGAAGAGTATGAAACTCTATTGTTAGGTTTAGAAGAAGCCAAGAAGCAAGGGATTAAACTTTTAAAGGCACGTGGTGATGCACAACTTATTGTCAAACAGGTTAAGAACTTGTTTTCAGTGAAGAATGAGAGACTAAAGCACTACAGAAACAGGGTGTGGGATGAACTCAAGTGGTTTGAAGCCTTTTCAATTGAAGCAATTCCTAGGGAATATAACTCAAGAGTGGATGCTCTTGTTGGGTCAGCATCTTTTCTCATACCACACCCAAACTTTATAGAAGATTGTTATACCATTGAAGTCATTCATAGGCCTAGTGTTCTTGATAATTCCTGTTCTTGGCAAGCGTTCAGAGATGATGCTCAAATAAATGAATTTCTACAGGGTTTGGATAAGTTTTCAACTAATTATTATGAAGGGTCAGAGTCCAAATGCCATGAATTATATCAGGGGAAGGAATCCAGTGTTGCAGAGGAAGTGATTCAACTTAAAGGAAACTCCATACCCAAAGGATTGGTGGAGTTAGAGAGGATTTTTGATAGGAGAGATTGTTATTTAAATTCACCCAACATACCAGACACCACTCCTTCAGGTGAATACAAAAAAATTAATATTGGTGATGAGTTCAATCCCAAGATGGTTAATTTAGGGGTGTGTTGTGATGAAGATGAAAGAGGTCATTTCACTAAGTTGTTGAAAGAATATGGTGATGTATTTTCTTGGACCTATGATAATTTAAAGAACTTCAGGAAGGGATAGTTTACACACCATATTCCCTTGAAGCCCATTACGTCATCGTTCCGTAAAAAATTGAGAACATACAATCCGAAGGTGTCGGATGCCATTTTTAAAGAGATTGACAAAATGCTTCAAGCAAGAATTATCTTCCCAATACATCATTCCACATGGCTGGCCAACATTGTTCCTGTGTGGAAATGGAATGGAGAAATTAGAATATGCTTGAATTTTAGAAACTTCAATTAGTCAAGCTTTAAAGATAATTTTGCCTTACCTATGATGGACCAGATTCTTCAAACAGTAGTTGGCTTGGAAATGTTGTCATTGCTCAATGGTTTTTTAGGCTATAACCAAATCAGTGTTGCAGAGGAAGACCAACAAAAAATAGCCTTTACCAGACCTTGGGGCACATTCACCTATAGGAGAATGCCTTTTGGCTTAATTAATGTTGAAGCCACATTTCAGAGGGCCATAAATTCCACTTTCGACCATTTTCCAAACAAGACCATCACCATTTACTTGGATGACATGATAGTTTTCTCTAGGAGGTGTAAGAAGCATCTAAAGGACTTGAAAGAAGTTTTGCAAAGGTGTAGGGATCATGGTGTTTCCCTGAATCTAAAGAAATCAATCTTCTGGGTGACAAAGGGTAAGTTACTAGGTCATTTAGTTTCAAAGGAGGGCATTAAAATTGATCCATAAAGAGTCAAAGCTATCCAGCAGCTATGTCTACCTATTAATCAGAAAGGGATTAAATCTTTTTTCAGTCAAGTTAACTTCTTAAGGAAGTTTGTACCTGATTTCGCTGAGACATCAAAACCGATGGTAGACCTATTAAGTGAGAAGGAGAATTTTAAGTGGGATGAACTAGCTTTCAAATCATTTGGTAAGATTAAGGAAGCCATAACCAATACTTCGACATTGATACACCCAAATTTTAAAAAAGATTTTATCATCTACTACTATGCATCGGAACACACAATGTCTGGGGTGCTATTACAGAAAAATGACAATGGTGAAGAAGTGCCTATGTCCTTTATGAGTGTCCTACTCAAGAAATATGAGTTACGCTATTCATAGATAGAAAAATAGGCATTTGTAGTAGTGAAGGTAGTTAAAAAATTCCAATACTACATACTTCATTCACATTCTGGCGTCTTTGTTCCAAATTATGTCATTAAGACCATCCTTACTCAGCAAGAAGTTTCAATGAATAATAGGGCTAGCTGGGTTGCAAAGGTGTAGGAGTTTGATTTGGAAATTAGGCCTACAAAGTTGGTGAGAGGACAGGGCCTATGTAAACTGATGGCTGAGAATCAAGAAGAGCAAAGTTTACCCAATTGCCTGTTTGTAGCAACAAATGACTCATGGTTTTCAGATGTAGCTTTCTTTCTGACCTACGAAGAGCCTCTAGAACACTTATCAGCTAAAGAGAGAAGAAATATGAGGTTGAAGGTAGCAAAGTATGTCATAGTAGATAATGTTCTATATAAAAGGGGATTGGATGGGATGTTTTTGCAATGTGTTGACAAGGAACAACAACATAAGTTATTGCAATCATTTCACAATGAAGCATGCGGGGTGCACTATTCTTCCTCTGTGACAGCCTTTAAGATCCTGAGAAACTACTACTATTGGCCTAGAATGTTTAAAGATGCATACAAGTGGGTGGCAAATTGTGAGAAGTGTAAAATTTTCTCAGGAAAACCTTAGTTGGCTGCTTTATCACTAAGACCTGTGACTATCGAAGAGCCCTTCCAGCAGTGGGGGTTAAATTTTATTGGTCCAATCAACCAAACTTCTAGTGGTAGACACACACATATCTTGATAGTGACTGATTACTTTACCAAGTGGGTGGAGGTGATACCAGTTAAAGTAACCACTTCTGAGATAGTCTATAGATTCATAAAAGAAAACATTGTCACTAGATTTGGAGTTCCCCTTAAGATAGTGGCTGATAATGCTCAGAATTTCTCCTCTCGAGAGATTCAACTCTTTTTCTATGATCATGGTATAAATTTATCTCACTCTTTAGATTATTTTCCACAGGGAAACAACTAGGTAGAATCTACAAACAAGAACCTGATTAACATCATGAAGAAACTGGTAGATGAAAAGGGAAAAGACTGGCACAAGAAGTTATATGAGGCATTGTGGGAAGATAGGACCTCCCCAAAGAGGGCTATTGGTATGATGCCATTTGAATTAGTCTTTGGATTTGAAGCATAGCTATCACTGCCATTAGAACTAGCCTCTGCCAAGTTACAAAGGTGTGTGGAAAACAAAGTCTTTCAAAATTCATTGGAGAAGAGGATTTTGTATCTATCAAAAATAGAAGAAGAGAGGGAAGAGTTAGTTTATCACATCACCAGTCATTAGCTGAAAGTGAAGGAGATTTTTGATTTCCATGCTAGGCCAAGAAAATTTATGGTGGGTGATAAGATCCTTCTCTGGATAAGCACCGAGAGCCAAGAGGAGCACATGGCAAGTTCGAGTCTCTCTAGAAGGGACCGTTCGAGATCTCTCAAGATCTAGGTCCAAATGCGTTCAAGCTGAAATATATTGACGGAGATGAACTACCCCTATCCTATAATGGGAAGGATCTCAAGCTTTACTAGTTGTAAGTCTTTTCTTCTCCTTGCTTGTATATAAAGTTTTGGATTGTGTCTATAGGAGTAGAAGTTTTCCTTGTGGTAAGTCGGCCCAGTCTAATAAAGTTTAAATTGTCTTGTCAATTGAGATTCTAGTTTCATTCCTCGATCCTAAGCAGTCCCGGTCCCCAGTCAGAACCAATTGTTACCTTCATTTTTCTCAGCTCCCAATTTTAGTCTTGGTCAGTGGAAGTCTTTAAGTCAAAGTTGAACTTGAACTTTGTTAATTTCAAGTTCAAGTTCAAGTTCAATCCATTACCACTTTTGAGTCTTATAACGCCCATGCTTGTCTATCCCTCAAAAGGTCTATCGGTCTCAAAGATGAACCCAAACTTGAAACTAGTCCTGAACCTTAAGTTAGTTCAAGTTCAAGTTTGCGTTTGTAATATGGTAGCTTACACACAGAGAATTCAGAGGGTCTATCTTCTCTTCCAAAATAATGTTTCTACTTTGTAGTGCTTTGAGTATTTATTAAGTTTTGGAAACTACCGTACAAAGATTATCTCATTCAATTAGATAGCTCGTGCATGTGAAAATTGGAAATGACAGTTGACGACGTGATGTAGAGGGAGTCATTAATATACATATATGGTGATCAAGGATTTTCCTTGGGAATTGAAATATTCATGTCGAAATAGCTGGTGGATTAATTAAGATTGGCCGAACATGTCAAATCAATCATTCTTCCATTAAAACATTTATTATAGACATGCTTTGAAGATTTATTAAGGATCCTACAGGGCATTTGTGAATAAATGAAGAATGATTAAGGCCTTTCCTGTTAGTTATTTTTTCTGGAGAAGGAGAAGGAGCAATGGCATTGGTGGTGAGAAATTTGTAGAAAGCTGGTGCGCAGGACATTGGTGAGTTATCTTTCCCCTTTGCAGTTTTCAGTTTTTAGAGGCTCTTTCTGTGTTGGAAGTTTTTTCTCTTCATATTTGGTAAGATGTCATTGTTTCGTCCAAAACTTCTGAAAGAGGAGAGTAGAACCCACCTATTATTTTCTCTTCCAGACATAGGGGATACTTTCTTGTTGAATGTAAACCTAGGGGAGCTTTGTGATAGAGCCCAAAATGCTTCTGAGGATTCTTTTTCTAGGAAGTTAGTAGGAAGTGGATGTTTAGAAGCTATTGCATTTCCTCCAGCTCTGATTTGTCTTGAACTGGTGTTGGATCATGCTAACAAGTATGATGCTAAGAATAGATGCATTAAGGATGCGTTAGGAGAAATCCTGGTCAAAATCAGTCGAGAGACATTAATGGAAGTCCTACAGATTCCAAATAAAGAACTATATGAACCATGGACTTGTGCGGAAGCAAATCATGTGTATGAGATAGATAAGAAAAAATATAGCTCCTCGATAGCCCAAGTATGGCTTGCAAAACTAGAGAAAGGAGTATCTAGGTTGCCAAAACCTCTGACAATTGAACACCTCCATAAAGACATAGCTAATATGGTGCTTCTTATAAATAGGGTGAAAGGGAATCCCCATGCATTTCATTGGGAAAAATGGATGTACTGTTTCATCTAGATGATTATAGAAGGAGATAAGTTTATTGATTGGGCTGATCTGATAGCAAAAAAGCTCCACAAAGAACTCTTAAACGTGACTAATTTGACTGCATTTTATATGTCTTTCTACCTTGTTTATGTTGTAGCATGTTGCCAAGCTTGGGAAGGATTATCTCATGAATTATGGATAAGTGATATGAGGATATATGATTACTTCACATGCTTGCAGAAGGAGAAGTTCTGTAGCGTGTTCAAAATAGTAAATGGTAGATTTTAAGGAAAGTTAGTTTTTGAGTCACGAGGGAAAGAAAATTGTAGGCTTTTTGAGGAAGCTAAGCAAGTGATCAATGTTTATGGCTGTCATTTTATATAGTTTCCAAGATTTACTTATCTTAGGGTTGGAGTGTTTGATGAAGAACCCCTACAACTCCCTAGATTTTGTTTAGATGATGTAGTCTTAATGGAGCTATGTAGGCAACTTGTTCTAGTTGAACAAAAGGCTGGGACCCCAAAGAAGTCTTCAGGTGTTCTTTTCCCTATTGAATTAGGGTACTATAGGTGTAAAAGCTTCCAAGATGCTATGGCTATAAAAGAAGAATTGGATGTCTTCTTTTTACAAACTTATACTCCCAGGGTCAATTTTGACTATAGAGGCTTTGCAGGAGCAAATCTCAATGTCCCAGAGACATTCATGCACATCCCTGAGTTAGAAGATTTTTGGGCCAACTATTTTGATGAGCTGGAGGTAAGGAAAAGACTGTGGTCCCGACTAACTTTGAAACAAATCAACACCTTTAACCTAGATTTGGATATAGACGGGGTAGGGGAAGACAGTGAGGATGACGTTGTAGACTCTCAATACTCAAAGAAGGTCGAGGCCCTCCCTATTCCTAAGTTAGATTGGATGGAGCTAGAAGAAGATGATTTTCATAAAAGAATGAAAAGGGTGATTGAAAGAACAAAAGCATGGCTGTTGAAGAAAAGAGTTTATGTTGCTCCTTTGTAGTTAGCCAAGAAAAAAATAAAAACCAAGAAGAGGAGTTCAACAAAGAAGACTTCTATTTTAACTAACTTAAGTATTGATCAATCTTGGGCAGGAAAAGTTAAACCTGAAGTTAAACCTAAACTTGAACCAATTTCTTCACAAGTTCAAGTTCAATTTCAAGTTCAACACTAGGCTGAACTCGAAGTCTGAGTGACCAGATCAAGTCTAAGGGTAAAAGAAAGGGTTCAAAGGTTGAAAGTTACTCCCAGTCTCATCATGGATTTAGAATCATCAGACCCTAATCCAAAGGTAGTTTTAGTTGAAGACCACAAGGTACCTGAGATGGCAGATGATCAACAAATGCAAGAGGAAACATAAAATACTTTGAAAGACTCACTAGCTCTTTTGAGTAACTATGATACTCAAAAGAAATCCTTTGCTGCCCCACCATGGTTGGAGACCCTAGTAACCAAGAAAAGAAATATTGTTCCTTTATCAGTACCCATTGATGATGTAGTAAGCAGATATCTGGGAAAATCTTTTAAGGTTAAGAAAATGAAGATGGAATCCAAAATCTATTTTGATGAAAGCAGTGGTCACTGGATGATAGAGATTGCAAAGCCTAAAGAGGACAAAGCTGAGGGAGAGGCTTCAATCCAAGATTTTCAAATATCCAAGGTGGATTTAGGGAGAGACACCAGAGCTGCCAATATGAGATTTTTTGAGGTATCAAATAAGAAAATTGCCAGTAGAGTCTAGAAGGATGCAAAAGACAAACATGAAATGAAAGAGGCTATGAAGAGTATGGCCCAATATATCAATGCCATCCAACATCCTGAACCTTTCCCTCTGAGTGAAATGCCAGCCTCCATTGATACGAAATCCCTTGATAATCAACGGTTTCTTGACCAAGTTCAAAGAAGCAAGGCGGTGAGCAAAGCATTTGATAATTGGGTAAAGCGTGTAAAAATAGAGGTTGTCAAGAAGCTAAGTCATCTAGATCAAACCCACAAGGAAGGAGATCACCTGGTAAAGAAAGTAGAAATCGGCATTGAGGAATGGGAACTAGAAAATACTACCTGGATGAAAGAGTTGTTGGAAATATTCAAGAATTAACCAAGTTACTGAGAGGGGAGGGGTGAATCAGTAACTTCAAAATTTTCTTTCAATATCAGATGTACTAACATATATTTCACTTTATCTTTTTGCATATAGAAAGCATGAAACATAAAATCATTCACAACAATGACACATAGATTTGGTTACCCAGAAACCTTCCAAAAGAAAGTAAAACTGGGGTGGGGATGAAACCCACAAAGCTTTAATACTGCAGTATAAAGTTGGCCGGTTAAGGCTTACATTGATCACTTCTGATGATCTGCCTTGCTAGGAGCAATAAGGACTGCTAGGTCCACCTTGTTAGAGGTTTTACAAACATACAATGAAGTATGCACTCGGTTAAGAGATTTTACAAAGACTATTAAGTCTACCTGGTTAGAGGATTTCAAGCTGATTCACCTATTAGGATGAAACAATAGATCTCTTACTTTGCAACTAGATTGCTGAATGAGATTCGCTAATGTACTGATCACCTTCTATGATGAATTTGTCTTTGCTGCTCCTTATACTGCTGTAGCCCTTTGTAATTTTCTTATCTCTACCTTTTTATCTCTTCTTTTTTTCACATTTTTTATACTTTTGGTATTTGTACAACATTGTTTATATACAAGTCTAAACAATTAATTACAATTACAAAGTCGGCTTGACAAATAAACATAAGTGCTACTAAGTCAGCCCAAGTATGGTTACACAGTTCCTGCAAACTAACTCGGTGACTTTTTGATACTCGGCGTCCACTGCATTACTCGGCATTGTCATGCACTCGGTAGAAGTGAAGGCACGGTTCATACTAACCACTCGGTAAGTTTTGAACTCGGTAGATACTTGTGACTCGGTAGACATAATGTCACTCGGTTTACACTGTCCTACTCGGTTTGCACTGTCCTGCTCAGTTTGCACTGTCGTGCTCAGTTTGCACTGTCCTGCTTGGTTTGCACTGTCCTACTTGGTTTGCACTGTCTTTCTCTGTTTGCACTGTCCTGCTCGGTTTGCACTGTTATGCTAGGTTTGCACTCAGGATGCAAATAAGTGTTGTCACTAGTGGCAATCCTGCTTAATGCCAACAATCTCCCCCTTTGGCATTAGTGACAAAAACACTTATTGCCCAAAACTTATATACATGAACCATGCTGAGATTTATTTTGATTTTTCAAAATTTGTCTTTGTCATAGGGCTTTATAAATTATCTCCGCCTTTCAATGTACTAAATTTTTCTTCTATACATATCTCCCCCTTTTTGATGATAATGCCAAAGGTGTATATACAAGTGTTTTATAGGGAGAATCCAAAATTTGATAGAAAAATAGAATGTACCTTCATTATCAGTGCCAGGGTTCTGTCCCAATTTTCTTCCAGAATCTTGCATGTTTGGATTGCAATTTGGACTTCTACAGAGAGTACAATCATGTGATCTGCTATTGAGAACTGATTGTCATGAATTAATGTTTTGGAATGTTCAATGTGCTTATACATTGTATTCATGATGGGAAGGATCATGTTCTGAATGTCTAGCAGTGTGGACCGGATCCTTGTGTCTTCTTTCAGTAGTTCTGACTGCATATTTGATAGGAATGAGATTTTCATGTGATGAGCAGAGTTTGAACTTGGTTCAAGTTGTAGCTTTTGTATGCTAATCTTCAAATCCTCATCAATTTTATTCATTTTATCCTTGACATCTTTGGTGAACTCGGCAACATTGCATAGTTTGGCCAAAAGAGAGGTAACATTCGAATAGGAAGATTCAATGTTTGTCAAAACTGAAGATAATTCTACTTGATTAATAGCTATGTTCTGAGCAATGTGCTCAAGCACTTTATTGTTGAATTTCTTCTCGGCTTTTTCAACTAACTTGTCTGTCCCAGATGAATCCTCATTGTACTTATTTACTGCTTCTGCTAATTGTAACAAAACATGTTGAGAGGAGTCTACTTTAATAATGCTTCTGACAAAATGTCCTTAGCATCCTTAATGATTTTATATTCCTTGTCTCTCTCTTCTTTAAGCTTCTTTTGCTTCACTTTCCTTTGAAGGATTTCACCTATATTTTGCATTTGATCCGCTGATAGATTTGCAAAATCCAATGTTGGAATCTCTATTTCCTCATCTAGGTCTATATCCTCTACTATATTCTTGCCCAAAAATCTTATACTCAGTTGAGCCTTAGGCTTATCTATACTTAATGCCTTAGTAGTAGTGATAGTAGACATAGTAGAACTAGCTATAAAGAGTGGTATACTGTCTATTGGAGAACTTGAAGTATTTACACTTGTAAAATCAAAAACTGGAATACTTACTGCTGGAAAACTTGATGAAATAGGAGACTGCAACTCGGTAGAAGAAATGGTAGTTACTTCTATTGTTGCTATAGGTGATTGGAAAAATGTTGAAGTTGTCACAACCATGCTTGAAGATGTCTCCGGGCTAGATGTAGCAACTTTTTCTGGAGAGGTAGGAAGTGATGCAATGACTTCTGCCACTATCCTCATGGTATCATCTACCTCAGTGGCTTCTTCCTGTTCATCACTGTCATCTTCAATGTCTTTTATTATAACTGTTTCAGTACTCGGTTGGTGAAGATGGTATATGTTCTTCCATGTGGCATTTTCACTCTTCACAACCAATTCAATATTGTTAATCAGAATCAAGCAAGTATTGAACTTCAGTGTCATCTTATTTTCATTCTCCTTCAATGCCTTCTTTATTTCATCATTTTTCAAGCTCGGCATTAACTGTTTTAGGGTTTGATCAAATATGTCTTTTACAGTTTGTCTTGCATTGGCTCATCTCATTTTTATTTGATCTAATAAAGCTCCTGGAATCTGTGGGGCTATTTCATCAGGAGAGTATTTCCACTGTCCCATCTTTTTAATGACAGCATCTTCAATCTCCTTTTGTTCTGTTTCTGATCTTGTTTCATATTTTAAAGATTTTATATTACTTACTCAAGATCCTGATCCTTCTCTAAAAAGTTTGATCTTTTCTTGAAGGGTTAGAGGAGGCTTTTTGAATATTATATCTTTGTCCTTTTTGTCTGCCTTACCCTTTGCACTTCTCCTTGTAAATACGGCAGTGGGAGTCTTAGGTACCTTGGTGATGAATACCTTTCCTTTCTTCTTTGCAGGTTCTGGTTCCTCTATTTTCTCATCCTTTTTCTCTTCTTCTTCAATGTCTTCTCCTCTGTCCTCAGTTAGCATTTGCATTTTGGCTATCCTCTTTTTTCCTTTATTTACTGCCTGTGGAAGCTTTATACTTAATTCAATTCTCACTTTTGCTTCTTCATATGTCCCAAACTATGGAGCCTTGGGATCAATAGGTTGATTAAGGAGGGCTTCAATGATATTCTTTGTTTCATCAATGTTTACCTCATAAGGAAGAGGTTGTACATGTACAATCCTTGGTTTAGCTGCTTGAATGTATACATTGTCATAGTCCACCATGAAACAAATATCATCCTTATAATCCTCCACCAACTTCTGTGGAATCCAGAATCTATCGTTCATTTTCTCCTTGAAAGACTCAAAATAACTATCCATGATGTTCTCAAAATTTTCACCCATTTCTGAAATATATTCATTTATCTCATAAAGAACTAGCACATCCTTTCTCCATACTACTTTTCCTTTGGAAGGGAAGAATTTTTGAACATAGAAAAATAAACAGACCAGAAGAGATCCAAACTTACATGGATTGTTTTTGGAAGTTTGAATGCTTTCCATGTTCTTGTTAAACTATTTTAACAACAAATCTGCAAGGTCAAATGATAAATTATTCTTTACCACTTTGTATGCTAGGTCTATGGCTTCATAGGGAACACTATTCTGTCGACTTGAACTATATATTTTATGAGCAATGATGTGTGTTCCAAACTTCAGTTCAGCATCAGTAATGCTGCTTACTTTCATGCCTCTACTGTCCCACTCGGCTAGGGTTTTCTTCTCCAGCTCCGCCCGACCTAGGGTTTTGGTAGATTTAACTTTGCTTAACATGGGAAAACTGGTGATTCAATGAATCATCTTCTTAGTGATCTCTATGGGTTGCTCAAGCCAAATCTTGCCTTTGTGTACATGGCTAAGAATGTATCTAATCCATTTCTCCTGAAAGTTTCAAGGTAAATGTGTAATGTGGACTAATCCCTTGTCTTCCAGATGTTTGTGCTCTGGTTTTAGAACGCCATCCACACACAGTTCCTCATGCACAATATCTAGCTCTAGGTTTCCCATCTCTTGAATTGCACAATTGAAATGATTGTGAATATCATTAACAAGTAGTATCTTAGAAGGAATCTAAGATTGAGCTCCGTTCGGGTCTAGGGCTGCTACAATTGCAGGCACGAGTTTGAAATCTGGTGCTCTCCATTCCCCTTTGATTATCATTTCTATTCCTTTCTTCGCTGAAGTGCTAGATGATGCCATGGTAGCTCACAGAGAATTCTTTTCGCAAAAGTATTTGAATCGCTGGATTGCTCTGAAATTTTTTGCTTTCAAAATGCTACAGTTCACGGTGAAGAATGAGTTTGATTTCTTGCCTTTTGTTTACAACTCTGTCATTAATGCTTCATAGAAATTAGGGTATGAATTCTGACAGACTGTCACCCACTATGAATTAATTACTCGGTAAAGACTTCGCAACTCGGTGAACTCGAGAATTCATATTGCTCCGACCTCGCTCGGTAATCATATTAGATCACTCCCGACCTTGCTCGGTAAAAATTGATACCGACCTTCCTGTGATCTTATTGCATCTTGTATGCCGATTTAGATCTTTCTTTTAATTCAGTTCGGGAACTACTTGAAATTTGTCTATGAGAATACAGTTCCAGTGCTTTCTTGGGAATTTAATTTGAGTCGGTAGAGCCACCCATTCCATTACTTGGATTGGTTTGCTCGGTAGATTTAGGAATCCACTGTTGTCTCATCTATTTCCTAGTCTTAGTTGCTTCATTCTTCTTTCCATCTTCAACTTCACTAGCATTCATGCAATTTTTGGCTATATGACCGAGTTTAGTGCATTTGAAACATCTTATGGTAGTATCTCTTTTCCTTAGATGATGTTTTATGCAGTTCATGCCAATGTGTCCATATTCTCCATAGTAATGACATCTACACCAAGTGTTTTAATCCCATCCAAACATTGCTTTCATAATTTGTTCTACTGGATTGAATGTTCTGGATCTGCATTCGGATGCCTTGTGACCTTGTTTGTTGCATTTGTGACAATTACCTTTGAATCTTGGTTTTTCCCTGCATTCATTTGCTTTGTGACCATGCTGATTGCAGTTGTAGCATTTTCCATTGAATTCTGCCTTTTCATTGCTCCAACATTTATTTGAAGTATGTCCTATTTTTCCACAATGATTACAAGTAGGTTTCTAATTCCTTTGAGTACCTTGCTTAGAAGATTCACCTTCTCCTTTGTATCCAATTCCTACTTTTCCTTTTTGCCTATGAAGATTTTGATCATACAGCTGATTTAAGTCTTCTTGGATCTTCAACATTCTTTCATTGATTTGTTTTTCGGTGTTTAGGTCATCCACCAATCTTAGATTGATTTTCTTTTCAGACCTTAGTTCTTCTCTTGTGCTTTCTATTTCTGATCTTAGAGTTAGAATTTCCTCATTTGTATGGGAGATCTGATCAATTAGGCTTTCTAGCTGAAGGGTTTTATTTTGGACTTCATTGTTCCTTCTATCTAATTCATCTTTCAACTTGTTTCTTTGTTCTAAGATCTCACAAAATCTTGTTGAGTGTAGTTCTTGTTCTCTTTTTAATTTTCTCACTTCTTCCTGCAGAGACCCATTCTTTTCTAGGAGTTCTTTGACAGCATTGTTTGCTTCATCTGAGCTATCTAAGGGAAAGAGATCTTCAATCTTTTCTTCAATGTAATTATGATCATTCATCTGATTTGCAAGTTCCTTCCTTCTTCTTAGGGATTGGGAAAGATGTTCTTTTGCTTCTTTAAGTTTAGCTATGGCCATTTCCAAATCTAGCTTTTCATTTTCAATCACCTTGTTCAGTTTGAATACCTCCATTGTCTTGGATCTTTGCTCAAGCTAGTTAAGCTTTATCTTGAGAACCAATACTGCTCTGATACCAATTGTTGGAAATATTCAAGAATTAACCAAGTTACTGAGAGGGGAGGGGTGAATCAGTAACTTCAAAATTTTCTTTCAATATTAGATGTACTAACATATATTTCACTTTATCTTTTTGCATATAGAAAGCATGAAACATAAAATCATTCACAACAATGACACATAGATTTGGTTACCCAGAAACCTTCCAAAAGAAATTAAAACTGGGGTGGGGATGAAACCCACAAAGCTTTAATACTGCAGTATAAAGTTGGCCAGTTAAGGCTTACATTGATCACTTCTGATGATCTGCCCTGCTAGGAGCAATAAGGACTGCTAGGTCCACCTTGTTAGAGGTTTTACAAACATACAATGAAGTATGCACTCGGTTAAGAGATTTTACAAAGACTGTAAAGTCTACTTGGTTAGAGGATTTCAAGCTGATTCACCTGTTAGGATGAAACAATAGATCTCTTACTTTGCAACTGGATTGCTGAATGAGATTCGCTGATGTACTGATCACCTTCTGTGATGAATTTGTCTTTGCTGCTCCTTATACTGTTGTATCCCTTTGTAATTCACTTATCTCTGCCTTTTTATCTCTTCTTTTTTTCACATTTTTTATACTTTTGGTATTTGTACAACATTGTTTATATACAAGTCTAAACAATTAATTACAATTACAAAGTCGGCTTGACAAATAAACATAAGTGCTACTAAGTCAGCCCAAGTATGGTTACACGGTTCCTGCAAACTAACTCGGTGACTTTCTGATACTCGGCATCCACTGCATTACTCAGCATCGTCATGCACTCGGTAGAAGTGAAGGCACGGTTCATACTAACCACTCTGTAAGTTTCAAACTCGGTAGATACTTGTGACTCGGTAGACATAATGTCACTTGGTTTACACTGTCCTGCTCGGTTTGCACTGTCCTACTCGATTTGCACTCTCTTGCTCGGTTTGCACTGTCCTGCTCGGTTTGCACTATCCTGCTCGGTTTGCACTGTCTTTCTTAGTTTGCACTGTCCTACTTGATTTGCACTGTTCTGCTCAGTTTGCACTCAGGATGCAAATAAGTGTTGTCACTAGTGGCAATCCTGCTTAATGCCAACAAGAGCTCCATTAGATTGAAGAAGTTGAAGAGTATGGCTTGCAGAAGTTCCTCATGGAGAGGTCAGCACCAGGACTAGATGACAAGGTTCTTTATGTTATAAAGGAATGTATAGATTAGAGGAATGAGGTTGTGGCCATGGAAATTTTTGAGGAAAAGGATCTCATGAAGGGGCTAAGAACGATTAAAGAAATCATCTCCAATGACATAAAATGGATTGATGAGCAGTGCCAGGAAGCTCAAGATGAGTCAGATAAACTAATTGACCAGGTAATCAAGGATGCAAATACCTAGTTTGATGAGCTCAAAAGGATGAAGAAACCTACAAATGAGCATTTCACAAAGGTTGCATGAATGGAATCAATGATGATCCTTTAGAAAAATCATTTGGTTATGCACAAAGAAAAGATAGCTGAGATCAAAAGGGAGAAAGAAGTCTGGAAACAGAGGATTGATTTTATTGGTCTGCCACACCAACTGGTAATATCCACATTTACAACCGCATTTGAAGATTGGAAGGTAGCGCGACTTGTAGTGACCTCAACTCCTTAATCGTTCGGGTCACTTGGCAACTTTTTGAAGGCATTTTTGCTTCCAGTCCAATTTTTTTTGCTTAATGCTTAAGATAGGTATTGGATCTAGAAATATTTACTTTCAAGAAAGAAAATTTTACTAAGTTAGTTGTTGAAGCTTTGTGTGGCTATTTATTGAAAAACTTTTAACTATTTATGGGTTCGGCTCTCTGAGTTGGAGAGAAACTATTTTCTAAAAACTTAACTTCAAGTTTTCTGAAGACTGATATTACAAAATATATGAAATATCCTATGATGTTGCATATATGTTTAAGCTTTTAAATGATAAATACTACTGTTTATCTTATGTGATTTATTTTCTTATGGAGATAAGTTATGTTGAATAAGGCTTAACTGTGGTATAGATGGATTCTATGCTTAGAAGTGATAGAGAGAATTGTTATTGAAGTTTAGATTCAAGAAATTCAATGTTTGAGATTGGGATAGAAGTAGACATTTTTCTCTAAAATCTGCACATTCTTTTCATGTTGATGGACTGAATGTTTTTCTTAAGTGTTTTCTAGTGAAAAGCACACATGATGTTTCTTTTCTAAGTTCAATAAGATCATATTAGAAATATTTCTAGAAGGTAGCTGGACCTTGTAATTTGTAGAGAGTTTTCTTTTAGCAACTCATTTGTTAGTATTAACATTTTTCTCTTCTTTTCATTCTTTAAAGGAGTCTGAGATTAATTTAGAGAAAAGGGAAAAACTGTATGCTAACAATAACAATGCGTGAAAGCAAACTAATCTATGAAAGGAAATGCTTATGCAAGATTATTCTATGAAAGGAAATATAAATCTGATCTAATATGCAAGTGCAAGAGTAATCTAAATAGATTGTCATGGAGGCATGGGAGAAGAAGATAAGAAAAGAGAAGTTACAATATCTAAGCTGAAGTGCTCAAATTCTCCTCCAAAATCGCTCTCCAAACCTACATAACAATACCATAAAATTTGGATCTCTAAAATCTATATGCATAAATGAGAAGGAGAGGGCTCCTTATAAAGGATTTTAGAAATGAATGGATGGTCAAGATTAAGAGGCAAAAAGAAATGAGCAATGGTTAAGAAGCAAAAAGATGTGTGGAAGAGATTAAGAGGCAAAAGGAGATTCCACTCATCTTGGAAAGTGTGCATTCAATGTGTAGACAAAAAGTCTTTTTATTTTTATTTTTTATTTTATTATTTATTTATTACTTTTAGAGAAGTGGTTTCCATTATTTAATTAAAAGATTTTTTTATTTATTTAAAAAAGATTTTTTCTTTTAATTAATGTGGCTTAGGATAAAGTGATTTTATTATTTAATTAAAAGATTTATTTTTTATTTAATTAAAAGGGAGCATGTTCTCTTAATTAAATAAGATTATTTTATTTTTTATTTTTTCTCTTTTTAATTAAATAAAGCTTAAAATAAAATGACCAAACCTTAGGAAATATTGAATTAATTATGATTTGATCAAGAAAATTGATTTGAATTGAAAATATTGCAAAGTATTGATTTAGGAAATTGATAAATTGATGAATGGGGCCCTAAAGTCTAGGCGACCATTTTAGGGTGCATACAATATGTATATGTATATGTATATGTGTGTGTGTGTGTGCGCGTGTAGTCGCAGGTCCATATCAAGGAAAAAAATATTGTACCATTATACTAGGTACTGAAATCAACCATTTTGTTTAATAAAAGTATTAAATAACCAAAATGCCAAATGAATCTCTCTATACTACTTTTATAATATTTTCTAAAGCCTTTTGAACTTGGAACATAATTTATATTTAATTTTTAACAATATGCTTCTAAAAGGTACCTATTATAAAGTAACTTTATATTATTCATTTTTTTCAATAAATTCTTCCTAGCACCAAATAGACTTCAAAATTAATTAATTAATTAAATGCAAGTTGACGACTTATATAGAATAAATTATCTTATGGTTAATCACCTAGGTCATAAAAGGGGCTTTACATCGTCCAACTTCAATTTTTCAACAATCATGATAGAAATGATATTTTAATTTTAATTTTGGGAGATTCAATGACCAAAAAATGATGAATATTATACCATTTGGAAGTGAAACTAGATTTTTATTATCCATTTGAAAAAAGGTTATACCATTTATTCTATTGATTGATCTATAGTTGATAAAGTAAAATCCATCTAAAAGGCTACTGCAAGATTCTAGAATGTAATGTTCCGAACCCAGGATGAGCTCTTGACTATGGCATACAGTATAGAATAGTCGTGCTTACAGATTGGGAGAGGCCAGAAGGCCGTAGAACTCAAGGGTCATATGTGACTGTTGCAGGCCATATGATGTTTGTGGAAGCCATACATTGGAGGTCATACATGGAGGATGCAGGTCATATGGTGGAGGGGTTGCAGGTCGTATGGTGGAGGCTGTAGGCCGTACGATGGAGGCCGTACGGTGGAAGATATAGGATGTATGGTGGAGCTAAGGGCCATACTTGAAGGCCATATGACAGATGCTAAGGGTCATGTAGTGAAGATGGAGGTGGTACAGAATGAGTTGGGAGTACACCGAGGGATGAGAGTTGTTCTTGTCTTTAATAACACCACACAATTTAGATTTAAACACTTTCCAGATGAAATATGAGTAATAGATATCACTTTAGATTGCCAAAATATGAAACCAGAGAAAAAGAAGAATAGGGTAAGGGTTGAATCCCACCAAAACTATGAGATACCAAATAGGGAGGATATTTCACCTCTGAAATGGAAAACAACAGAATCCCAACAGGAATTCACAAAAATACAAATAAGTATCAAATCTCAACATATGAAAATTACATCCTACACACTATTCATAAATACCCCTTCTGAGAAACTCCTGAGGGTTTACAAAAGAAGCTGACATGGCAAACACCTATAGAACAAAAATAAAAAAAGGGACCGAGATAAGCTAAATCAATTGCTTCACATACAAGAGATAAATAATTTATTTACTTTATGATGGGGATATTATAGTCCTCCCATCCCAAAGTTTTCTTATCCTCAAGAAAATGTAACACCAAATGCTGGAGAATGTGTTCACCTTCCCAAGAAGCATCGTCCAACGGCAAGTGCTTCCAACATACCAAGTATTCCTTTAGGGTACGGTTTCATAGTGTCTTCTCTTATACATCAATGATCTCAATTGGTTCCAATATGAGCTTCCCTTCTTCATTCAGAGGTGGAAGGTCTGTGGTTACTACAATGTTCTCTCACATGACTTTCTTCAGGTAGGAGACATGAAAGACATTGTGGATGTAGCTCCCTTCTGGAAGTTCAAGTTCATAAGCAACTTCACCGATATGGCAAGTTACATGATAAGGACCATAAAAGTGTGGCCTCAGCTTTTTGTTCCCCTTTTCGTTCAATGATGTATATTTTTATGGCTGGAGTCTGAGATATACTAAGTCTCCTACCTTGAAACTTATCTCTATTCAGTGCCTGTCAGCATAGATCTTTTGTTGATTCTATGCATTTTCTAAGTTTTCCTTCAAGACTTCGAGAATGTCTTGCCCTTCCTGAAGCCAATCCTTTTCCCTTGGTGCACAACTGTCACCTAGAATCATGTCAATAAATGAAAGGGGTTTGTACCCGTAGAGTTTTTTGAAGGGTTCCATCCCAATACACATATGATAAGTTGTATTGTAACAATATTCTCCTAAATGCAACCATTTGACCCATGTCTGTTCTTGTGCTAAAACGTAGTTCCAGAGGTAGCCTTCTACCCATTTCTTCATAATTTATGTCTATCTATCAATCTAAGGGTGGTAGCTGGTGCTTGGTGACAATTCTGTTCATGCCAATTGAAACAATTCTGTCAAAAAGATGTTGAGGAACCGACCATCCCTCTCACTAACAATGTTTCAGGGTAACCTGTACAAACAAAAAACTTCTATGAAAAATAAGTCAGCTACCTGTGTAGCTTGGAAATCTAAGGAGATAGCGAAGAAGTGTGCATACTTCATCAATCTATCAACTACTACAAAGATACAATTGCTTCCATTTACCTTAGGATGTCCAGTGATGAAATCCATGGAGATACCTTCCCACTTCTATTCTAGTATGGGAAAGGGTTGTAATAGTCTGGCGGACAAGGTGTGTTTGAATTTTTTTTGCTAGCATACTACACATTCTTACACGTACTACAAGACATCATCTTTAAGTCCCTTCCATGTGAACCTCTCCCTAAGCTATCTATAGATTTTGAGAAACCCTGGGTGTCCGACCAATGGTGAGGCTTGTATTTCTTTTAGGATTTTCTACTTCATTCTAGACTCAAATACTGAGTATATTTGATCCTTATAGTAAATGATGTCATCCACCACCTTGTAACAATCATCCTGAGCATTGTCATCCATTAAATTACATGCAAATGTGTTTTTAGAATATTCCACTAGTAAGTGTGCTTTCCAGTTGGCTGAGATATGTGACAACACATAGATGGTGGGCTTTCTTGACAAAGTGTCTGCAACCACATTATTCTTCCCCTTTACATATTCAATGTCAAAATTAAAAGCTTGAATCTTACCCATTTTTTTTGCCTCTCATTCAAATCATAATGGCCAATGTCTCTTTGTCATAGATGGAATATAAGTGCTCAACTTGCGTAAGCTTCTAAATTTCATAGGCTATAGGGTGTCTTTCCTACATCAGTACCATTCCAATACCCTCTCAAGATGTGTCACATTTCAGAATGAATGGTTGAGTGAAGTCAGGTAAGTTGAGGACTAGGCAAGTGCTCATTGCTTCTTTTAACTTATTAAAAGTGTGTTGTGCCTTTTCATTCCATTTGAAGGACCCCTTCTTAGTCAAATCTGTTAATGGTGCACTGAGCTGAGAGAATCCTTGTACAAACCTCTGATAATAACTGCACAACCCAAAAAAACCTGGCAACTCAAAGAGTGATTTTGGTGGAGGCCAGTCAAGTATAGCTTGAATCTTCTCTTGGTGGACCTATACTCCATGTTTACTGACCATGTGCCCTAGGTATAATATTTCTATCATTTTGAATTTGCACTTATATTTCTTGGAGAACAAGGACTGAGCCTCCATGATCCCAAGGACTTCATCCAAATGTCTTAGGTGTTCTTCCTAGGTTTTATTGTAAATAAGGATGTGGGTGAATTAGTGTTCACTGTATTTTAACTTTTCACTTTAATCTGAATATTGAATTATAAATGCTTAAGTATTGAATTAAAAATTCACATAAACATGAAACATGAAATCAAAACATGACACCAATATGGTTACGAGGAAACCCAAATATGTAAAAACCCTGGTGGGACTTGATACCCACTAATATTCTGCACTAGTGTTTTGTGATCCTTGTTAGAATATCCTTTACCCTGTTAGGAGTAGCTTTATAATGTTTTAAGTACAGAAGACCTTGTTAAGGGTCAGACCCTATTAGGATTCTTTTACAATGATCCTTGTTAAGGGAATGGACTCACTGTCCTAGAGCCCACTACTCAAATGATGAAGGCTACAACCTTCTGAGATCAGATACACACTATATCTGCAGGTGAAATATTGATGTGACACTGCTTGTCAGATCAGTTCCTTTGGTGCGATGATGCTTTGACCTCTTAAAAAGCTCTAATAAATCATATGCTCTCTTTGCATACCTTTTCTCTTCTTCTCACAACTCTATTTCCACTTCCATACTGAATACAATGGGTGCACCTTATATTTATATGCTCATACCAATTATACAATTAGGTCAGCCCTATAACTAATTACAAATAATGCTTCCAAATGAATTGGCTTAAGCGTGCTTAAAATTATACATATACATATGTTAGAAATATAAATACAATGGATGCATAGCCTCTACAACATTAATTTACAATCGCAAACCAAAATAGTCACTGTCGACTCTATGCTCTATTCTCTGCTAGCACACACTGGCTGCACAACTTCAACTGACTGTAACTTTCACATCTTTGCATATCTACTTATGCGCTCTTAGACTAAGCATAAGTATAGTCTAAAAACCTTAACTTCCAGGGCATATAACTTAATTCATCCATACACATGTGCACTGATGCTCTGAGTCTCTAGTGCTCTGTATGTTGTCTAGTCTTCAACACTTAATTGATTTTTTATCTTTACACTTATTGCACTGACTCCAAACTACTATATGACTTTGTTTCCATAATGAAAACACTATATGTAGTCATATACTTTAGTATAGACAACTTGCCAACAATATCCCCCTTTTTCATTGATGGCAACAAAGGAATATGGCCAAGTCTGTAACTGATCCTTTACGCAAAAACTTTTGTCTTCTATACATTTTATACAAACTCTTATATCTCCCTATACATATATGTACTCCATATTCTATTCAACTCCCCCTTTGACATTAATGACAAAGGCGCATCAAGAAACTTTATCTACATACACTCACTGAGGGAAAACATTCGGATATGCAATCTTGAGTTTCTGGATCTCCTTCTTCCAAAAGGTTATCAAAGAATTGACTATCTGTAGATGGGCGCATAATGCATATTGAAGCTTCTCCATCTTCTCCAATTTTGTGCTCAGACCTTGATCATAGGTTATCATGGTTGCATCAATCTCCTTTATTTTTTGATTGAGAATGTCTAGTGAGGGTGCAAGAGCATTCCTCAATTGAGTCTATCTAGACCTTATCTTCTCCATTTCTTTCTTTTCCTTCTCAATTATGTCCAACTGACCTTGATAGACATTTTTGCACATGTTTGTATTAGTGGCCATGTCTAGCACTAAAATCTTCACCTTCTCAATCATTGCCTCTACATCTTTAATCTTCTTAAGATGGGAAATGACTTTCCTTCCTTGATCTGCAAACTCTTTTAATGATGCCTAACCAGACTTAAGAGAGCTCAAGTCTAGTGCAAAGTTACTCATTAGTTCATTGAGTCTCTTCTTTAAGTATTTCTCCTCTACCACTATGGCCACAGATTCTTCTAGGCTTGAAAATTTTACTTTGAACTGAGAGATGACTATGCTCACATCATCAACTGAATGTACATTTACCATTTTATTATCCTTTGGCAGCAAACTATTCAAAATATTTACTGATTCCACCAGGAGAGGATTCCTCATTACTTGCTTCTCCTTCACCTTCTCCATAGCTAGGATGCTGAACTTAATTAGGTCTTCTTCCTTCCAAGAGTCCAAACTGCTAGTGTCAGGTGTGAAACTTGACAACAATGCTAAGGAGGGAGTGATGGGAGTGCTATCCATCACCTCTTTCTTCACCTTGACCAAATCAACAGAAGATTCATCTTTCTTTTCTACCTCTACTCCTTTCTTTTCTTCTTCTTTCTCATCAGATATATTTTATATGATTACTTCTTCTTGCTGAGTGGGAGGGGTATTGCTACATAAGATTTTTGCTTCCTTAGTGCTGACAAATGCTTCCTCAAACTTGTCCAACTCCTTATCAGTAGCCACCATGGCTATTTCCACATTATCTATGATAATTGTGCTTTCTTTGGGTGATTTTTTCATAGGCACAGACTGATCTACTTCTGTTTGAGTTTCTGCTATGGGCACTAAGTCCTGAGTGTTAATCTCTATTGAGCATTTAAGGTTGTCACTAGTATCAAAGTATAGTATACAGGTCGGTCGGTAACTTATATTGAGTTGGTTGGTAACCAGAAGTAAGACAGAGTAGTTAGTAAAGCCTTTACACCAAGCATCACACAGTTAACTGAGCACTAATGACACTAACATTGATGGTCAGTAAACACCGAGGGGCATCGTAGTATACACCAAGCAGATTATACAGTGTTTACCGATGATCACAAAAAATGGCATAGTAATCTGAAATGGCACATTATTCTATGTAAATGATTACAACAGATCATAAAATGGTTTACCAAGATCGAGGAACATTTATTGTAAATAGATACTCGTTAAATGTAATGTTTATCTTATTGTAATAGTTGATCTAGGTTATTTTTCACTATAGATCTTAGGGTTATGATTATGTTTGTAACCTAATTTTTGCTAAGGTGGCAAAATAGAACACTATATATTTTGTTTTTTCGCACCATTTTTAAGAGGTTGGGTGAACTAATATATATGAATCACGGAGCACTTGAAGAAATTTCCTATCTTCAAGACAATTAGTTTACTGAGTAGAATAGAGCACATAGGATATCAGATTGAGCAGAATCAGAGAAGGCTACTGAGCAGAACAGAGTAGAAAACCATCATAGATAAGGTGATATTTTAATGAGCACTTATAGATCTATTTTAGACAATTAATTTGTCAACTACTAGATAATTACCTATTACTTTCTTAAAATTGTGATAGAGTTTTTGATAAATCTCTTAACAAAGTAGACTTAACAGTCTTATGTAAATCTCTTAACCGAGTACACACTTCATTAGTGTTGTTTAAATCCTATAACTAGGTCGATCTAGCTGATCTAACATGTTACTCCTAACACGGTAAGATCACCAGAAGTGATAAAAAATTGTAGCCTTAATAGGCAAACCTTTTCTATTTGCAGTAGTGAAGAATTTGTGGGTGTCATCCCCACCGTAGTTTTTACCTTCTTAGAAGGGTTTTTGCGTTACCAAAATACTTGTGTTATGTGATTGTCATATTGATTTCATGTTGTTTACTTTCTTAAGTTAACTAGATGATTGATTTATACAATTGTATTCAAGTTATTTTGATCGGTTATCACAGTATTTAGTTATAGATCAAAAAGGTTTTACAAGTAAAGTTTTGAAGGCACTAATTCACCCCTCCCCTCTTAGTACCTATCTCTCCTAATTCCAAAAATTGGTATCAGAGCTCAGTTCTCTTATTGAACAGTCTAACCGCTGAAGGGTAAAGATCTAAGTCATGGAGAGATACAAACTTGACAAGACTATTGAGAATCAGAAGATACAAATATAGATGTTTGTGGAACAGTATAAACAAGCCAAGGAAGAACTGAAGAAATTACTAGTTGAAAGGAAGAACCTTGCAATTCAGCTTAATTAAATCAGTTATCATGAAGAACCTATTGATGAAATATTTGATCATATTGGATCAAGCTCTGGAAGCATCTCTTATGGATTTGAAAGCATAATCTCTAAGTTATCTGAAAAGAATCAGCATCTATCTGAGCAAGTGAAAGCACTTCAAATCGATCATGAATCTCAAATGGTGAGAATGGTGGAAATCATGAACAATGCTAGACAAGATAAACAAGATCAGAATCTGGCTATTGAAGACTGAAGATTGATGACTAAACAACTTCAAGCAAAAGAAAGTGAAATATAGAGACTCACTGATCGTCACTTCTAAGTATCAAATCAGATGATGATAGTTAATCAAGAAATGAACTGAGTAAATGGAGAATTATCAAGAAGACTTGAAGATGTTGCAATACTCAGAGAAGATAATGAAAAAATAAGAAATGAAATAAAGACACAAAAGCAACACAATGAAATGATGAAGTTAGTTGAGGATAATTCTAAAAAGATTGATGATTTCTTGACTAATCAGAGGAGATTCAGAAGCAGAACTGGTATAGGCTACACCAATGAAGGAGAATCATCACAACAAGATGAAAAAGTCAACAACAATCAAACTCAAAAACCTAAAGTGATGACATGTTACCACTATGGAAAACTAGGACATACATCTAATGTGTGTAGAATCCAAGCACAAGGTAAACCTCATGTCATTCCAAAATTCAATGGATATTGTTATTATTGTGGTAAGTTTGGACATCCAACTTATGAATGTAGAATTAAGAAGAATGACATTGCTAATAATACTACTGAGGAGAAAATATGCTATACTTGTAATAAGCATGGACACACTACAAGGGACTACAAGGCAAAAATGAAACAAGTCTGGACACCTAAAGAGAAACAACAACGAAAGCCATATCAACCAAAGAGACAAGGTAACTCATATGTTTGGGATTATAATACATGGACTAATTGTACTATATGTGGTCGGTATGGACATATTGTAGAAAAATGTTACAGAAAGAATCGGATTGGACAATCAAGAAATTGAACAAATGCAGGAATGGCATGCATGCACTGTCACAAGGTCGATCATGTAAGCAAGAACTGCAGAGACCGAGCACCGGATGAAAACCATATATTTGAGAGTGGATATAACATTGTAGATATTATGAAGTTAAGGAACACAATGTGGAAGAAGGCATCTAATGAGAATGGTGAGTCAAGTAACACTGTCAGTGAAACCTCGTCCACTGGATTGGGTGACATCAGTACCTCCACTTAAGACAACAAAGGTATGTATGGAACTAACATTTTAAATGATCACATTTTACATACATTTCCTTATATATGATGTACAAATACCAAATCTACATGAATAAAGATGCACTATGGTTTATGTTTTATAAGTTTACTAATGTCACATAGTCAGTAAAAGAAGAAACGTGAGTTGGTTACCCATCGGTAATCACTATACAAGGTTAACCAACAACAGTGCAAACTGATGAAGAAATTCTATGTTAATAGAGAAAAAGAAACTATAGACATAACTGAGTTGACAGCTATAGTTAGGTCATGCATTTAATGCATCAAATTTTGAGTGAGAATATCGAAAAGCCTATATATACATGCAAACAGAGTTCATTGTTACATTGCAACTTCAAAGAATAGAGATTTTACAGAGAAGAGTTCAAGCTAATCATTTTCAAAAAAGATTCGAAGCTACTGTAGATCGAACTGACAATAATTCTTCAACGATAACAAGTAAGTTCATCTACCTACCGAACATTGGTTATCTATTGTTTGCCAAAACCCTAGAAACAATTTATGGCATCGACATCGACTACAAGAAAATCATAGAACATTGGGGAGGAAGTGGAATTAATTGTTAGGGCACATTTTGCCGAGGAGAAATTCAAACCTCATCCCAAGGTCATAGCACAAACAGATGATATGGGTGCATTTTCTAGTATTCTAGATAGGGTTTTGTTAACAGAAGACGTTAGGGCCTACATTCACTGCAAGATCAGTGAAGTATGTGATTTTGAGACCATTGCTTCTTATTAGCAAGTCTATGGACCGGATAGTAAGATTAAATCTAAATACAAGAAGATTGAGGAGTCAGGGTTATGATGTTTCACATACTTCTTGCAATCCTTCCACAATGACTGGATAAGAATTGTGCTAAGCAGATTTCATGATGGAAAATTTTGGTTAGATAAACCTGTTGAGGTCACTAAGAAGATTATCAGTAGGGTTACTAGGTACCCTACAACTGACAAAGCCAAAGCCTTTTGAAGTTCATCTCATCCCGACATAGAAAAGAACACTGGAGCTCAATGGGATGGTAGGGCACTGAAAATATCAACTATTCAAGATCCAGTGGTAAAATTTGTAGCTCATGTCATTGGGTACAAGATATTCCAATCTAGCAGACCAAATAGTGTACCTTGCAGTGCCATGGACATAGCTTACAAAATTGTGAAGAAAGAACACTAGGTTGATCTTGTTGAGCTACTACTACACCAACTGCATGACAATATGAAGATAATAAAAGAAAAGAAGTCCAATACATGTAAGTACGGATCACTTCTTGTCTGTACATTTTTCTATCAGCAAAAATATGTACCAGGTATCAGTAAAGTAAACTGGCAATCAAACAAACTGATAACTGCTCAAATTGGTGAAATGATGAAAAGTCTAGGAGACAATATGAATAAGGAATTCAATGCATATTTCAATTAAGTTCAAACAAAAATGCAAAAAAGGAGTAGAATTCCAAGGGATTTAGTGAGTAAATTTGAAGATGATATATTCTTTGTAGTTAGCATAGACTACTCAATGATAAAGGTAGTAGAATCGAGAACTAAATGGCTAGCACTGATGGGATGTGAAATGAATCATGATTTTGTTTTGAAATCTATCAATGCATTGCTGGCATTACCGATAGACATCACTGTCAGTAGGTTTGGAGTATATGAGGAAGCCAAATCTCGAATCACAACAGACATAGAGATTGGAAAAATGTCAAGAAGGGAAAAGAAAATGAGAAAAGATCTCTGATGAAGGGTGCTCCCCTTAATACCACAAACACATAACAAAAATAGAGAAACAACAACAATATGCAAGAAAAGAAAATTGGCTTCTTATTATCTCCACAAATGTGGAATTACAAACTTTCAGAATTACAATATGCAAAGCCACATGGGCATTCCCTTACAATATTTTGTAGGACAAAGCCTTGTATCAATACCCAGATCTACTACCCAGAATTTCCCTAGACAACACTACGAGCCTTCTTTGTATAGGCATTTTCCATCACCTGAGAATGTTCCAGAAATTTAGCCCTTAGGGCCGACCAAACTTAGAATTATTTTATTTTTCAATTTATTACATTAGAGTCAGCTCAAAATAACTTTTGAAACCCGAACAAAAATTTTGAAGGAAAATTATTTTTCACCATTTCAGGTGACTTGACTTCTGGAGACCATAAGTCATCACCAGTTGACTCGATTGACTATTATAACCCCATTTTAGAAAGGCCACAAAGCGCTCTACAAGCTTGACTTGCACAAGCACCTATCACCCAAGTTTTTGACCTCATTCGGAGCCTCTGAAGCCTTCAAAATTGAGTTCAAAGTTTCTATACCCTGCTGCCAATATTGAAAATCTTCAATATCTTCAAAACTAGCCCTGATCTAGCCATGAAACTTTACTGGCAGGCTGATATGACTGAGATGAACCTCCACATATAAAATCAGATCATTCTAAGATTTATGACCAACTTACTAAAAATAGAAAGTTTCCATAAATAGTAGCTCTGCACAAGATAGCCCTTATTGAATACAAAAACATAAATATTTTTTGGGTGATGCAAGATTGCTCTTACACCCAGGATGCTCCTGCATCAGACACCCAGGGTAATTTGAGAAGTGACCCCATCACGTCTCAGGTGTGTAGAGGAAAACCAAGATGGTTAACCTCCTCCTTTGTTAGCCATGATGAATCTTCAATAGGTCATCCTTTCCACTTGACCAGATATTCTTCATATGTCTTGTTCCTTATGCTTCTGCCAACACGGCTATCCAGTATGTCTTCAATCTCCTTGATATCTGAACTGGTTGCTGGAATCATCCACTGTGCTACTGTAACCTCATCTTCAACACCTCCTTCATGATACTCTGTCAGATCTAAAATGTTAAACACTGGTGAAATATTTAGCTCAGTAGGCAATTCTACCTCATATGCATTTCCCAAATCATGCTTCTTCAATATCCTGCATGGCCCAAACTTCTTCATTTTCAACTTGTTATATGTACCAACTAGAAATCTTTCCCTCCGCAAATGAACCATGACTTAATCTCCAACCTAAAATTCCTTATGCCTCCTTTTCTCATCTACCTTAGCCTTATACTGTGCATTCATCTTGGTAATGTGCTTCCTCACCTCCTCATGGATGTTCTTCAAATGTTCTACAAAATCTTTAGCTTCAGCACTACTTATTTCTCCTTTATCTATCTTTCTCAATTCAGATGCATTTCTGGGACTACTTCCATAGACCATCTAGAATGGTGATTTACTAGTGCTCCTATTGACAGAATTATTGTATGCAAATTCTGCCTGTGGTAAAATCAAATCCCATCCTGTTGGCTTATCCCAAACCAAACGTCTCAACAAATTTGCCAAACTCCTATTCACCACCTATGTCTATCCATTAGTTTGTGGATGATGTGATGAACTGAATTTCAAATCTATCTTCAACTTCATCCACAATGTATGCCAGAAATATCCAATGAACTTAGTGTCCCTATTTGAAACTATACTCTTTGGAAAACCATGTAGTCTCACCACTTCTCTGAAAAATAATTATGCTACATGAATAGCATCATTAGTCTTCTTGTAGGGAACAAAATGTGCCATCTTTGAAAATTTGTCAATTACTACAAAAATTGAATAATGTCCCTACTGTGTCCTTGGTAAACCAAGAACAAAGTCCATACTGATATCATCCCAAGGCTTCTCTGGTACAGGTAATGGCTGATACAACCTTACATTCTGCTTCACTCCTTTTGCCCTCTAACATACTCTACAAATCTATACAAACTTCTTGACATCTTGCTACAACTATGGCCAATAATAATTCTCACTGACCAAAGCAAGGGTTTTATCACAACCAAAATGTCCAGCCAATCCTTCGCTATGCTTCTCCTTGATGGTATTCTCCCTCATAGAACTTTTTGGAATGCACAACTGACTCCCTCTAAATAGCATATCATCTTGGATGATAAAATCCAACCACTTCATTCTGTCTAGGGTAACAGGTTCTTTACAAGCTTTCCAAGCTTCACCAAAATTAGGATCCTCTAGATACAAATTCTTGAGTTCCCTAAACCCAACCACCTCAATCTGCATCTCTGTCAACAATAGTTGCCTTCTGCTAAGTGCATCTGCAACCCTATTAGACTTTCCACTTCTGTGTTTCAAAACAAATGTATAACTCTACAAAAACATGACCCATTTCAAATGTCTTTGATTCAACTTTCCTTGATTATTCAAATATTGCAAAGCTTGATGATCAGTATACAAAAAAAACTCCTTAGGAAGCAGGTAGTGTCTCCACTTCTTATATGCCTGAACTATAACATAAAATTCCTGATCATAAACAGAATACTTTCTCTTGGCATCATTTAACTTCTCACTGAAATAAGCAATAGGTTTACCTTCTTGGCTCATAACAGCTCCTATTTCAATACCACTAGCATCACAGTCTACTTGAAACACCTTATTAAAATCTGGAAGTGCTAAAATAGGTTGTTCTGTAACTTTCTATTTCAATAGTTTAAAACTCTTATCTGCCCCATTAGTCCACTTGAACTCTTTTCTATCCCCTCTCATTATTTCAGTCAAGGGTCCACAAATACTACTAAAATTTCTATAAACTTTTTGTAAAAGCTAGCCAAACCATGAAAAGATCTTACCTCAGTAGCACTCCTTGGAGTAGGCCATTCAAGGATAGCCTGTACTTTCTCTGGGTCCATTTTTAGACCTTCTATTGAAACTACAAATCCCAAATACACTAACTCTTTCTTCACGAAACTGCACTTCTTCAAATTAATCAATAATTTCTCATCTCTCAGCTTCTCAAATACCATACGAATATGCATCATATGCTCTTCCAATGTCTTACTAAAGATCAAAATATCATCTAGGTACACAATGACAAACTTACCTAGAAATTCTTTGCCTTATGAAAGTGCTCAGTGCATTGGTTAGCCCAAAAGGAATGACTAACCACTCATATAGTCCTTCCTTTGTCTTGAAGGTAGTCTTCCATTCATCTCCTTCTCTGATCCGAATCTGGTGATATCCACTCTTTAGATCTATCTTTGAGAAATGCACAGCTCCACTCAAACAATCCATAATATCATCCATTCATGGCAATGGAAACCTATACTTGATTATGATCTTGTTTATTGCTCTGGAATCTGTACACATCCTCCATTCTCTATTCTTCTTTGGTGCTAATACCGTTGGTACAACATAGGGACTCAAACTCTCTCGAATCAACCCCTTCTGCAATAACTCATGTACTTGTCTATTCAACTCTTCACTTTCTGTTGGTGTCATTCTGTGTGCTGCCTCATTTGGCAAACTGGCTCCTAGAATCAAATCCATCTGATGACTGATCTTCCTTACCGGTGGTAATCCATTAGGTACACTATCAGATACAATATCCTGAAACTCATTCGATAAATCTGCAACCTCTACAGGTACATCCTCTACTTCTTCTTTACCAACTTTTGGAATTAAAGAAAAACACACATGCTCATGCCTCATACCATCTAGGAATTTTCTTCCATCAAGAAATGCTATTCTTACATTACCACATACCTTTTCTTCGGTCTCCTTCAACGAATTTATCTTATGTCACACTCCATCCTTTGTCAGGGAATAGGTATTCACACGACCATCATGTACAACACATCTGTCAAATTGCCATGGTCTACCCAACAACATATGACATGCATCCATAGATATGATATCACATAGTACCTCATCTTGGTACCCACCAATCTTGAACTTTACTAGGCACTGTTCACTGACCATGACCTTGTGGTCATCCTACACCCAGGCAATCTGATATAGATGTGGGTGTTTCTATCTCTTGAGCTTCAACTTTATCACCATCTCTTCTGACACCAAATTTTCAATGCTTCCACTATCAATAATCACATCACAACATTTTTCCTCACACTTGCATCTAGTGTGAAACAGGCTCCTCCTTTGTTCAGGTTCATTCTCACCACTCAGCAGGACTCTTCTGTTAATTAGTGTTTCTCCTCTTTCAGCATCTTCTAAATTTGATGATCTAGCATCTTCATCTACATGTGCAACTTTGGCCTGGCCTTCATTCCTCCTATCTATCCTTTCTTGGCATCGAGGACATTCAAATTCCCTATGACCTTCTTCTCCACAGTGAAAACATGCTCCATGAAAGCCTCCTCTTCCTGAACCTTGTCCTCTTCCTCTTGCTCTCTGATCTCTATTATTCTAATTTTGGAAATGATTGGAATTATTTCTGCTCTGATTTTGACTGCTACTGGCCTCATCCTTCTTTTTCAAATCTTCATTTCGGCCTCCATATGACCGTCCACCAGATCGTCCACCATGGCCTCTTCTATTTTGTCTACTCTCGAACTTCTTGTTCAACTTTTCCTCCACTTTTAGGGCAAACTGGTATGCCTCTTCAATCCTATTCATTCAAACTAGATTCAGCTCCTCCTGAATGCTTGGCCTCAACCCATTAAGGTAACAAGCAACTTTCTCCTTATCAGCTTCTGCATGGCCTGTTCTAATGAGGATTTGATAAAACTCCTCTGTATACTTCTGAACAAATCTTCCTGCTTGCTTCAAAATTTTCATCTTCTTCAATAGGTCAAGGTCATAATCAATAGGAATGAACTGTCACTTCAATTTATCCACCATCCGATCCCATCTTGTGATTTTATCTTTCCCTCTTCTATTTTTCTCCAATTGAATCTCTTGCCACCAGATCTTCGCATGACCTTTGAGTCTGGCCTTCGTGAATTTGACCCTATTAGGATCCTCAATATCTTCATACTCAAAATATTCTTCACATTCATTAATCCAGTTGATCAATTCTTCTGGGTTAAGATTTCTTGAAAATGCAGGAACCTCGATCTTAGGTCTTTTTCCGATCTTGGAAATGGCCTAAAAAAGCCTTTCTTCTTCTCGATTCAAAATTTCACCTTCTTCTTCTTGATCATCATTTCCTTCTTTGGCTTCATCCTCACTTTCATCTCTAACATTAAGATTCATTCCTCTACGAATCTCTTCTTGCAATGCTCGCACTTGTCTCTAGAATGCTCTAACCTCATGTGTTACAACACCAGCTCTTCTGTAATGTTCCCTTCGTGGAGGTATTTTTGCGATGCGCACTAGAACCCTAACCACGGTCCTGGTGTAAACTACCTCATAGTTGGTGATCTATTTACACACTCAAGAACTCCTACTCTAATGCCACTTGATGAAGGGTGCTCCCCTTAATACCACAAACACATAACAGAAATAGAGAAACAACAACAATATGCAAGAAAAAAAAATTGGCTTCTTATTATCTCCACAAATGTGGAATTACAAACTTTTAGAATTACAATATGCAAAGCCACATGGGCATTCCCTTACAATATTCTATAGGACAAAGCTTCGTATCAATACCTAGATCTACTAGCTAGAACTGCCCTAGACAACACTATGGGCCTTCTTTATATAGGCATTTTCCACCGCCCGAGAAGGTTCCAGAAATTTAGCCCTTAGGGCCGACCAAACTTAGAATTATTTTATTTTTCAATTTATTACATCAGAGTCGGCTCAAAATAACTTTTGAAACCTGAACATAAATTTTGAAGGAAAATTATTTTCTGTCATTTCAGGTGACCCGTCTTTCGGAGACCATAAGTCATCACCAGTTGACCCGATTGACTATTATAACCCCATTTCAAAAAGGCCACAAAGCGCTCTACAAGCTTGACTCGTGCAAACACCTGTCACCCAAGTTTTTGACCTCATCCAGAGCCTCTAAAGCCTTCAAAACTAAGTTCAAAGTTTCTATACCCTACTGCCAATACCAAAAATCTTCAATATCTTCAAAACTAGACCTGATCTAGCCATGAAACTTTACTGGCAGGCTGATATGACTGAGATGAACCTCCACATGTAAAATCAAAACATTCCAAGATTTATGACCAACTTACTAAAAATAGCAAGTTTCCATAAATAGTAGCTCTGCACAAGATAGCCCTTATTGAATACAAAAACATAAATATTTTTTGGGTGATGCAAGATTGTTCTTACACGCAAGATGCTCCTGCATCAATCTCTCAGAAAAATATGGAAATGTATCTGACTCACCTAAGGAGTCACCGGTTAAAGAAGAAACCGAAGGTCAATTACAGTTGGCTAACAAGCCCTATGATAGCGAGGAGACCGAGTCAGACAAAGAAAAGGATCACACACCAGTTCCTCCCACCAATGATGAACAAGAAATGCAACTACCAAAACCTGAAGGAATGAAGACACAGTTGTCAACTGTTGCACAATCCACCGAGAAAGTAGAAGCAGTAAAAGTAGAAAAAATAAGAGCAGCTACACTGACTAGGAAATATGTTAAGAGAAAGACCAAGAAAGTAGCTGAGACACCAAAGAAAAAGAGGAAATACATAAGAAATAAGGAAGATCTAGAGGATACAGAAACTAAAAATGATCCTGATCAATTCAAGTTAGTTCATAATAGGGAAAGTACTATAGAAGAAATAATTGAAGATATAATTGAGAATGGAAATGTTACAGATCCAAGCATAGGTAAATTTGACAAAATGTCCATTGAGGACAAAACAAAGATAGAACATGCTATTCTCCAGATGATGATCAAATTCAAGAAAGTACCAATGGAATTTGCATGTCAATTTCCAAAGGAACTTGATGACAAAATAAGTGAGAGATGGGCTATTGCACTAGATACATAGAAAAGGAAAAGAGAATAGTCACTAAGTCATGTAGCCTCACACTTTAGCTATGCTGTGGTAAGTGAATACATGACAAAGTATCAGGCTAAATTTCCAGTCAAGAATTGAGCTATGCAGATCATGGATGAGAATGTGGATGATATGGATGTCATATGTGATTCTCTATGGACATCAATTTTAAAAGCAGAAGAGAAAGCATGAACATGAAGCATTCCTAAAATTGTCTAAGAAGAGACACAGTTCAAAAGAAAGGTATTTTCATTGATGATAAAAAAGGTAAGAAAATAGAAGGCACCGGTATATTAGTTACCGAGGTAATTGATATCACCGAACAAAAGGAAGAAATCAAAATTTCATAGGATGCACCGAATCAAGTTAAGATCCACTTGCAAAAGAAAACTGATGATGATGCACTCATTGAGGACATCACTAACGGTGATCCTGATGATGAGGATGATGAAGATGTGACAATTGCACTATACAAAGATGAAGCATTAGACACTGATAGTGTGTTCACATCTCTACTGGGTGAACTACTTGTACTTGTAGAGGCAGTTGAAATAATTTCACAAGTACAACCTAATGTGTCTCATCCTGAGCCAAATAAAGATACAACTGAGATTCAAGCACCCGAGCAACCTGCAAATACAAATGAGCCTAACAAACTAGAGGCACAGTCTACAGAAATAAAAGAATCAGAAGAAACAAATTCAACTGAGGTGAACCCACCTGACACTACAACTGAGACTCCCACACCATCTACCGAGGAGCAGAAGAAGGATGATATAGTGTCAACTGGGAAAGATACTCCGAGAAGTAAAGAAAAAGATATTGCCATAAGTGAGAAGAAGTCACCTCTTGCCCAAAAGAAGAAGAAGAAGAAAGCCAAAGGGCTGGTCACCATTGATGAAGTTATCATTATACCAGAATGTGACCTGAGAACCCTAAGCCCTGAGGAACTAAGTAGGTACAAGGAATTATGTTCAAGGAAAGTAGCACAAGAGAAGTTAATGCAAGAACACAAATGTAAAGAAGTGTTAAATGATGTGAGGGATATTCTACAACAAATAGTACTGGAAACAAATATTGATGAGAATACTCCCATCTTAGATCAACTTGCCACACTTGCCAACAAAATCAATGCCCTTGATACAAATGCAAACAAAAGAATAGAAGAATGGGCAGAATCAAAGATTCAGAACAAATTGGCAGAAAGGATTAGCACAGAAGTGGCACTACACAAGGTAAAATTGTCTAAGGTCATTACAGAAGTAAAATCTATCACCCAGATAATCTGTCAACTTCTAATCAAGCTTTGTACTTCAGACACCTTCATTATAGAAGTCAGTGAAAAGATAACAAGTTTAGAAGAAGAGATAAAGTTGAGTACACAAGCAGCTATCACTGAGCCAACTGCTTTCTTAAAGCATATTAACCGAGTTTAGGAACTCTGGTGGCTGATAGTAGACTTAAGAAAACAAGAAGCGCACATCACTGATCAGGTTACAGAGTTACAAAAAGAACTCACTCCTTACCTAAAAACTTTTGAAGAACACATTGTCAAAGCTAAACAACTTGTGGCAACAACAGAGATTTTGGTGTTGGATAATATCTTTGACATGCATGCACAAATCGGTCTTGAGCATATTGCTCTTACCAACTTGAAAGAGGAATGGGACAACCTCTTGGAGTCTATACAGAAAACCCATCCACACATTTTTTATAAGATGTAAGTATACACTATATATATATTTTGGCATTTGGCATTATTATCAAAAAGGGGGAAAACATGTATATGCCAAATAAGTATACTTTGATATATTACATACTACCAGGAGCATGCACCGAGGGGGAGTACTCTGTACTTAGAAATTTTTTGTTGTGCATATGTATATGGGAGAGATATAAGGAATATATAGAAACATTTTGTCTATATACATTCGAATTTTTGATACTAATGCCAAAGAGGGAGATAGTTAATCTCTATTGAGCATTTAAGGTTGTCATTAGTATCAAAGTATAGTAAACAGGTCGGTCAGTTACTTATATTGAGTTGGCCGGTAACCAAAAGTAAGACAGAGCAGTCGGTAAAGCCTTTACACTGAGCATCACATAGTTAACTGAGCACCAGTGACACCGACACCGACGGTCAGTAAACACTGGGCATCGTAGTATACACTGAGCAGATTATACAGTGTTTACCGATGATCAAAGAAAATGGCATAGTAATCTAAAATGGCACATTATTCTATGCAAACGGTTACAAAAAATCATAAAATGGTTTACCAAGATCGAGGAGAATTTATTGTAAATAGATACTCATTAAATATAATGTTTATCTTATTATAATATTTTATTTAGGTTATTTTGCACCGAAGATCTTAGGGTTATGATTATGTTTGTAACCTAATTTTTGCTAAGGCAGCAAAATAGAACACTATATATTTTGTTTGTTTCACACCATTTTTAAGAGGTCGGGTGAACTAATATATATGAATCACGGAGCACTTGAAGAAATTTCCTATCTTCAAGACAATCAGTTTACCAAGTAGAACAGAGCACAAAGGATATCAGATTGAGCAAAATCAGAGAAGGCTACCGAGCATAATAGAGTAGAAAACCATCATAGATAAGGTGATATTTTGATGAGCACTTATAGATCTATTTCAGACAATTAAGTTGTCAACTAGCAGATAATTACCTATTACTTTCTTACAGTTGTGATAGAGTTTTTGATAAATCTCTTAACAAAGTAGACTTAACAGTCTTATGTAAATCTCTTAACCGAGTACACACTTCATTAGTGTTTTTTAAATCCTATAACTAAGTAGATCTAGCTGATCTAACATGTTACTCCTAACAGGGTAAGATCACCATAAGTGATCAAAACTTGTAGCCTTAATAGGCAAACTTTTTCTATTTGCAGTAGTGAAGAATTTGTGGGTGTCATTCCCACCATAGTTTTTACCTTCTTACAAGGGTTTCTGCATTACCAAAATACTTGTGTTATGTGATTGTCAGATTGATTTCATGTTGTTTACTTTCTTAAGTTAACTAGATGATTTATTTATAAAATTGTATTCAAGTTATTTTGATTGGTTATCACAGTATTCAGTTATAGATCAGAAAGGTTTTACAAGTAAAGTTTTGAAGGCACTGATTCACCCCTCCCCTCTCAGTACCTATGTCTCCTAATTCCAACACTAAGGACTTTTCATTGGTACATTAGTGGGTTTTTCCACTTTATCTTCCTTGATGGGTGCATGAGTGATGGGCGTAGTAGGTGGTTTGATTTGTTGTTCCAACAACACCTTCTCAAAGGCCTTCTCTATTTCCTTTGTTATCAACTCATAATCTTTGTTCATTATGTGAATAATTCTCATCTTTTTTCTAAGGTGTGGCATTACCAAATTCAATATTAGATCTATTTCTTCTTTAGAACATATAGGTAGAGTATCTTCTAATACTTTTTCTCTTATTCTTTGATCTTCATCATTAGCTTGTCTCTTAAGGTTTTCTAGAATGTCCCATACATTATCTGGTATTTCTATTTTCAATTCAAGAACTATCTTTTTGAACTTTATCATATGTTTGATAATCATACCATGAATTTTAGACTTATCAATCTCACTGTATGATTCATATAACTTCCCTATTTGATCAATCCTTCCCTCATCAACAATTCTTGCATATAGAACTTTGAGGGTAGGTCTGAATCCTGCCTGAGGAGGTGCTTGAGTGTTTTTCTTGCTCCTTAATGCTCACAAGAATGGATGACTAGTGCTTTCTTCTTTCTTCCTCTTGAATAAAGTCTTATACTCTGGAGGAGTATCTTTGGGCACAGGAGTACTATCTTCCTTATCCTTATGACTGTCATCTTTCTCAATTTTTATCTTCTTTACCTTGGGATCTTCATGTTCTTCTGCTACACTCTTCAATTCTAGAGCAATATTTTCATCCCTTACTTTATCAAGGTCTTGTTTTGATACACCATGAATCCTTAAAATCTTTGATGTGACCTTTGCAACCTTTCTCTTCGTTGCAGCACTGTTCAACTTAGCATCAACTTCTCTAGTCTTCTCTGCATAGGTTCCCCACCTAGGTTCATTGACATCCTTTGGGGCTAATAGCAGTAGCTATGCATAAGCTTCAAGAACTTGTTCTTCAACCTCATACCCAAGTGGATGAATCCACTTAGTCCTAGGTTCCACAGCTTCCATACATGTAGTATCAATCTCCACCATGAAGCATATTGTATCCTTATACTTCTCTACAATACTCTCAGGAATCCTATACCTCATCTACATCTTTTCTCTAAAGGTATTCAAGTCTAAAGTAATGTAATCTCTAAGTATGCTTTCTGTGGTTGCCTTGTTCGATATCTGAGGCATGGTAGGAATGGACTTGTCTAGATACAAGTTTGACACTTTACCAACTATATGAAGGTACATATAGATGATTAGGGACCCAAACCTGAATACCTTAGTCTTGTCATGTTTGATAGCTTTGATATTATCTATCAACTATGTGCGCAAGATCTCACACAAGTTGAACTCTCCATCTTCTTGCACAAGACAAATGGCTGCTAGAATAGTGCCCGCAGACACACTATTCACCCTGCTAGTGTGATGAAATCTATAACCCAATATCATTGATATCAACTTGATGTCTGGTTTCTCTATAGGCTCAATGGTCATGTTGTGCTTATCACTTCTAGATTTACACACTTGCTCCACCATTTTCTTGACATCCTTACCCATAGGAAGGATGGCACCTATCTTAGAAAGGCCTGCCACTTCAAATTTTCAAACTCAAGTTCCACTAACAATTAGCATGTGCATTCTTGCTCAAAGGTTTCTATACACTCCAAAAGATTAAGTCCAAAGGCACATACTCTAAGGATGAGTATACCTGCCACGCAGGGGTATAGAGCTAAATTAGCTCCCCCTATGACCCTGAGGGCCATTTATGCAGATGTAGAGGGTGGGTCCACTTGGGATGCATACAATACATTCTCAACAACATTTTCCTGCTTTCCTTCTGACCAAATCAAGCTCATATCTTTTGAGGCCTTCACAAACTTGACTTCTACTTCAGGATCCAAAACTAGTTCTTTGGTCTTTTTAGGGCTTTCCTGACCTTGCATCCTTGATCTAAAAAACTTTGAGATATGTCTAGCCTTGTTACAGGTGTGAAAAATCACTGGAGGTCTATTATTCCTCGGTGCATTAACATGAGTCACCATTCTGCATGCTTTGGATGAGTGACCATTATAGTTACATATTTGACATGTAACATTCTAAGAACTTCTAACATTTGTCTGATTCTGATTTCTTTGATCATGCTTTATCCTGATTTTCTTACTAGTCTTGCAATTTATTGCTCTATGACCAAATCTATTACATGTATAACAATAACCATTGAAGGGTTTTACCTCTGTAAAATTCTTTTCAATGTGTCCATGCTTGTTACATGCAAAATAGGTGCATTCTATAGGCTTGCACTCATTCTTAAAAGTATTACTATTGTCTTTGGTTTGATCTTCATTCTTCTCATCATCAGTAGAGTTCTTTTGTGAATCCTTTCTTGCTTGCATACTGTCAATATGATTTTGTGCTTCATTGTATCTAATATAGCTAGTGTCTCCTTTGATTCTTCTTGCATACAACTGTGATTCTACCAATTCAGCACTGGTGTGTAATTTGGCTATATGATCCTTTGACTTTTTCAATTTAGACTCCAAGCTTTCTTTGTTGTTTCTTACCTCCAAGATTTCCATGTTTGCTTGCCTTAGTTCTTCATTCAATTGAAGGTTCTCCTTGACTTGTTCATTGTAGACATCTTGATTGTTCATTAGTTTGTCATCAAATTCTTCAAGTTGACTCACTAAGGATGCATTTTCTTCATTCAAATTCTTGACTTTTTTTTTCAAGATCACTGTTAGAGTGTCCCTTCAAATATTTTCTTAGTCTCTTGATAACTAATTGAGCATCACTAAATTTTTCTTTTAGTTTTTCAATTTCTCTTTCTGAGTTGTCTAGGTCTTCAAGAGTCGCTTCAAGATTCTTCTTCAAATCTTCTTTTTCCATGATCCCTTCAAGTGGTTAAACTTCTTTGCTGAAGACCAGAGCTCTGATACCAATTGTTAGGAATGGGAACACTGAGAGGGGGGGGGTGAATCAGTGTTCACTATATTTTAACTTTTCACTTTAATCTGAATACTGAATTATAAATGCTTAAGTACTAAATTAAACATTCACATAAACATGAAACATGAAATCAAAACATGACACCAATATGGTTACGGGGAAACCCAAATAGGTAAAAACCCTGGTGGGACTTGATACCCACTAATATTCCGCACTAGTGTTTTGTGATCCTTGTTAGAAGATTCTTTACCCTGTTAGGAGTAGCTTTACAATGTTTTAAGTACAATAGACCTTGTTAAGGGTCGGACCCTGTTAGGAGTCTTTTACAATGATCCCTATTAGGGGAGTGGACTCATTGTCCTAGAGCTCACTGCTTAAATGATGAAGGCTACAACCTTCTGAGATCAAATACGCACTATATCTGCAAGTGAACTATTGTTGTGACATAGCTTGTCAGATAGTTCCTTTGGTGTGCTGATGCTTTGACCTCTTGCAAAGCTCTAATACATCATATGCTCTCTTCGCATACCTCTACTCTACTTCTCACAACTATATTTCCACTTCCATACCGAATACAATGGGTGCACCTTATATTTATGCACTCATACCAATTATACAATTAGGCCAACCCTATAGCTAATTACAAATAACACTTCCAAATGAATTGGCTTAAGCGTGCTTACAATTATACATATACATATGTTGGAAACCTAAATACAATGGGTGCATAGCCTCTAAAACATTAATTTACAATCACAAACCAAAATAGTCACTATCGGCTCTATGCTCTATTCTCTGTTGGCACACACTAGCTGTGCAACTTCAATTGACTGTAACTTTCACATCTTTTCATATCTATTTATGCACTCTTAGAATAAGCATAAGTATAGTCTAACAACCTTAAATTCTAGGGTCCATATCTTAATTCATCCATACACATGTGCGTTGTTTCTATGAGTCTCTGGTGCTTTGTATGCTATCTAATCTCCAACACTTAACTGATTTCTGATCTTTACACTTAGTGCACTAACTCCAAACTGCTATATGACTTTGTTGCCATAATGACAACACTATATCTAGTCATATACTTTAGTATAGACAACTTGCCAATAGTAGGTGTGTTCATTAATCTGAATGGCATGACCAGGATCTCATAATGCCCATAGTGAAAATGAAAAGTCATCTTCTCCACATTTTCTTCCTGCATGCAGATCTGATGGTATCTAGAATGGAGATCTATTTTAGAAAAAGAAACTGCACCATGCAACTCATCTAACAATTCATCGATCCTAGGAATATGATATCTATTTTTTATGATCTTCTTATTTAACACATGATAGTCCACACACATGTGTAACATTCCATATTTATTTTTCACCAATACTACTAATGATGCAAAAGAGATAGATCTCAGACAGATCCATCCCTTCTCGAGTAGCTCCTGAATCATCTGCTCAATCTCATCTCTAAATTTTTTGGGATGGTGGTATGGCATGGTGATAAATGGTTTGGCACCATCTTCCAATTTGATCATATTCTCAAACCCACAATAGCGAGGTATGCCAGGAAGAATGTCAAAAAATTTATCATGGGTACTCAAGATAGCCTGTAGATCATAATCTTTGGGTTGCATTCATTGTCCTTTTATTGGTTCTGCTGAAACAAAGCAATGTACAACCCATGCTATGTCATCATGTCAGAGAATGGCCTCCATCCATTATGCGGAAAATTCCTTGGGACCCTCATTAGTTATCCCTTGAAGAACAACTTTCTTCCCTTCAACCACAAAAGTAAAATCTATCCATTTGAAACTTTGTGTGTAGTCATCCAGGGACTCCATCCACTATATGCCCAAAATAAACTCCATATCATCTAGGTCTACTACAAAGAAATCCTATGTCACAGTGTGATTAGCCATGGTGATACTGAGTTGGGGAACAAGGTGTGTGCAAGGTAAGAGTGTTCCTTCGGTGACCTTGACTTGGAAACCTATGTGAGCCTCTATAGGGAGACCTCTTCTCTTCACCAAGGATGAGTTTATAAAGTTAAGAGTGGCTCCGCTATCAAGCATCACAATGAACCTCTATCCTTGAAGGCTTCTTCATACCCAAAATACCATACATCTCGGGGTCCTAGCTAAGACGATGGTCCCTCCACGCCATACCAATTTCACAAATCTCTTTGTACCATTCAAGATAGCCATTTTGGAGACCTCCTGTGGGTGACCATCCTTTGTGGGGGGATTCTCTTGATCATCCTCATCATCAGATACTACCTTGATGTAGTGTATTTTCCCTTTACCGAGGCATTTGTGCCTAGGTTCCGATGGTTCCTTACAATTAAAACATAATTTCTTCTTTCAGGGCTCCTGTCTGGTGGCTTCGTCCAATGAAGGCTTCTTTAGTGGAGGTTTGATATCTTTGTCTCTTAGAATTAATGGTGGTTTGGAGTGGGAGTAACCTTGAGAGAAGGATGTTGATGATGATGCCATGCTTCGTGCCTTTTTTATAGCCTCTGAATGGGTGCCAATGGCAAGATTAAAACTCTTAACCCATCCCCTCAGTGGTTTTGTTAATCCATCCATGAAGAGAACTATCCCTCTCTTTTCAAAAATTTCTGTAACCAACACGGAGAGGTTCTGAAACTCTGTGATGTACTCATTGACCAATCTAGTTTTCCTTAACTGAGCTAGCTCTTTAAAATTAAGCTATGGATCTTTACCATCAAATAAATCTATCAATCTTTTAGTGAATTATGCATATGTGCTTACTTGGTCATGTCCCAATGTGATGGTGTCATGATGCCACAATTCATTGGCCACTCCCTCCAAGTGGAGTGTTGCAAATTTAATTGCTTCCTCCTCTGGTATTGGATTGAGCTGGAAGTAAGTATCGACCTTCATTACCCATGCCTGGGAAGATATGGATCCAAATCCATCAAATGGTGAAAGGTTTACTTTACTCAACTTCCTTCAAAGGTCATCGTTAAAATATCCCCGATTTCCACCTTTGGAATATTGCATTCTCAATTCCACGTAATCTTTGTAGGATATATCCCCTTCAAAGTTTGCATTCTTCCATTTTTCTTTCAACTGTTCTTGAACTTCCTCAAAGGTTAGTTACCTTCCTCCTTGTGGTACCTCCATCCTTGGAGGGAAAATTGGCATGGAAGGGTGGGAGCGTACCGGATGAGGACAACTATCCCTCTCATAACTCCCACTACTATGTTATTCAGCACCATTTCTTATTGTTTCCAATTAAAATAGTTATATCTCCAAAATATTTAAATTTTAGCATTCTTTATTTAGATGTTGTAGTGTATATTTATTATTTAACCATTCTAACATCTTTTCTCTTTTCACTATTTTTAGGTCCTTCTATTTGCAGTTTCCTCCTTCGTTCAAAATCTGCCTTAACGTTGCATTGTAACATTTCATTATTTCCACTATTTTTTATGACTCTAAGTTGCTTAATTTTGTCTCTCCTTAATACTCTCTTATTTTTATTTCCAATTTTCTTATATTTTTTTAAAAAAGAAGTTCCACGTAACTTCATTTTCTGGCTTTTACGGCCAAAGATCTTCTCTATGCTTAAATCAAATTTATTACAATGGTGACATTAGTCGTAAGATTAAAGTTTAGCTTTATCTATCATTCATTTTGTTTTCCTGACTTCTATTTTGAATACCTCAATAAACATATATATGTTCATTATTCTCACCAATCTAATAACTAAGGTGTTTTGTCTTTTTTGGCTCATCCATTTTAAAAAAATTTCTAACATCTCTTCTTGTTTCTTTATTTGTCTTAATTTAATCTTATTGTTGCTTTATCTCTTTTAAGTTTTGTACCATAATTCCTTTTAGTTCTTACTTATCTATTGTTCCTTCTAAACCTTTTGGTTTGGAAGTTATGAATAGTTTAATAAGTTTAAAAGCTATCTTTAAGAAGCAGGCATATTCCTTTTAAGGTTCCCTTAAAGGCACGTGGTTGCATAGGTTTGAAGGAAATGAGTTTAATGTGATTTGTTTAGAAATAAAGTTTGTAAGTTTTTAAAGTTTTACAAAAAAAATTAAATTAGAATTTTGATTATCTTTATTCATAATTTTTTTAATTATGTCTACGTTATTTCTAGAAATCAAGTTAACTAGTTCTATTTTTTTCAAATTTTAGAATAACAGTTTGTATCAAGAACACAAATTTGTTTTTAGATATTTTTTTTTTATTATTATTACGACATTTTTTTTAACTATTAAAACTTGTTTAAATAAAGAAAAAGCTTTTTGTAATTTAAAATTTTTTAAATCAAAATGTCTTTTTTAGCTATATAAATATCATTTTTTTAAACTCAAAGTTTAGAATTCTTATTCAAGTGAAGGAGATAAACTTTTTTTTAGCTAACCAAAGTTCACAACTTATATAAACTTTATGAAGTAAAATGATATATATCATATGTTTGATCCAATTCACTTAATTCATTGCTATTGCTAAATTTTAATTTGTTCAAGTATTGTGAGCTATCTAACAACATTTCCTTCTTATGGATTATTATTGATTTAATTATTTAGCATTAAGTGCTAGATACTTGATTTTATATGATCTACTGTTATGCAATTAGTTGCATCATTTAGAAGTTCCATTTGATCCATTTTTTTAATTTGTAAGTTTCATTAGGATGCACTTACTCACTTGATGTTTATCAACTTGTTCCATTTGTAAGTTGCACTGGGATGCACTTACTCATTTGATGTTTATCAACTTGTTCCATTTGTAAGTGGCACTGGGATGTACTTACTCAGTTGATGTTTATCGACTTGTTCCATTTGTAAGTTACACTGGGATGCACTTACTTAGTTGATTTTTATCAACTTGTTCCATTTGTAAGTTGCACTAGGATGGACTTACTCAGTTGATGTTTATCAACTTGTTCCATTTGTAAGTTGCAATGGGATGCACTTAATCAGTTGATGTTTATCAACTTGTTCCATTTTTAAGTTGCACTAGGTTGCGCTTACTCAGTTGATGTTTATCAACTTGTTCCATTTGTAAGTTGCAATGGGATGCACTTACTCAGTTGATGTTTATCAACTTGTTCCATAGGTTATTTTTTTTCCTCATGGCGAGGATGGTGCTCTTGAACGTTTTCCTGAATTTTGTTGGATATCTCTTATATTTGGAAGGCAATATGTTTTTCACACTCACAATCCTTAGTTCATATTATTTTTTAGTACATGTCAATATTAGTTTTGTTAATGTTAGTTTAGATTCTTATCCTCTTAATGGTTCATTGATTATGGTACTTGTGTGTAGAAATGTTTGGAAAATCATCTCTTAGGTTGGTTTATTGTTTGGGTCTCATGTTCTACTAATTTATCTTTGTCTCTCTCATATTTCTATGAAAATTCTACTATTGCAATAATGCACTGTATTCTTCATTGCTTAGATTGTGGGTCATGTACGTGATGGAGTCATGACCCATTCACTTGTAGTAAGATGACTCATTAGTGGACTGTCTATATCCATGTGATTGATGCAATGTTGATGCAGGTCTCATTAGTTGGCCTTGTCTGTGGTCATTTATGGATGAGTATGTTTCTTTTATGAGAGCATTGATAATGTTTATTATAACTCACTTTGAGCATTTGATTTATCTTGATATCATGTTAAGCTACTTTGTACTTTTTTATGATTTCTCATGATTAATCTCATTCTAAAGTTCTCATTGATTCTCTAAATTTGAATTATTTTATGATACATATTATAAGTTTATTTTCAAAAGTGTACTAATTTTTATCAAGGGTAGATCCCACCTATGAGAAATCTACTTGTGGTTTTTCTATGTTCTATGTTTCAGGTGATCCATCAAGGAAAATTCAAGACATCAATTCATTTACACAAATCCTATGAATCACAAGACTACTTGAAGATGTGGTTATACTTCCAATTGAATAAATTTAAAGAACCCATCCACTTCTCTTGGCTCTACGAAAGATGCATTTTCTAGTACAAAGGACTACTTGCACACTTGAAGACAATACTTTTTTCCTTCTATTGAAGATCAAGTTGCAAATTGTTGTAAAATCCCCAAGTAAAGATTAAAGGGGGGCGTTAGAATTTATAATCTTTCCTTGGTTGTATTATTTAAATAAGGATAACCCAAGGTATCCTTCATGTACTTTTGTCCTCTAGTCCAAGTGGGAGGACAATTCATATTTTGTATTTCTTTTAATAAGGAATTTAGTTGATTCCTCCTTAAGAGGACCTTGACACTTGTATCACACACTTATGAATGGTGGCATTCATAGACTTGGGTGTTACATGCTAACTCCTCTCTCTAATCTCTATTTAAGAGATGCTCCTATCTCATTTCTTGGTAGATCATAAAGATATTGTAAATGAGCAACTCACTCTCTCTTTCTCTATCTCATTTTAGGCTATGGCCTCATTCATAATATCACAAGGGGTTTTCTTTCTTTCCCCTTTCAAAATCTCTTGGCTCATTGTTTGTATTCTTGGAGCATTCTCATGTTGGTGATTGATATTGAAGCATTATCTCAATGTTGGCCTATGGTAAAATTCCTTCTTGCATTACACTTTCTTGGATTCTTTCCTTAACTTCTTTTCATTTTTTCATACTTCTAACATACACACTAGTCATAAATACCCCTTCGGAGAAACTCCCAAGGGTATATAAAAGAAGCTGACATGGCAAACACCTATGGAACAAAAATAAAAAAGGGACCAAGATAAGCTAAATCAATCGGTCCGCATATAAGAGATAAATAATTTATTTACTTTATGACGGGGATATTACATAGAACATCTATCAAACCCTTGAAAAATGAGTCATAAAAATGGGTAAACACTATGCCTATTGTTGATAACATGACTAAAAGCTAGGCAAAATGATGATGACACTCTAGCTGTATATTGAAAATAATTATCAAAATGATGGATTTGTCAAAATTGAAACACTAGTACTCTAGTATATTATGAATAGTAGTATTCAATTGATGAAAATATCTGAAAAATTAAACTCAAAAGCCTAGGTGTTGCAACAAAACTTTAACGTTTGAGTTTTGATGATGTAAAAGTTTGCTTAAAATGAAGGAAACCCTATTGGAGAGCACTAAAGTGATGAGCTTAGTTGAATCACCCCTTTCAAATTCAAGAATCTATATACCTTTGAGAAATATTAGAAAGATAGAGGAATGGCATTTTAAAGCAAATCACACCTAATTTAGCTTGCTTCACCTTCTACAAATTTGTCTATATATATATCTAACCTATTGTTTATGATATACTTTGGAAAAATGTGTTACATCTAGTTTTCAAAAATCTTCCTTCCCTATTGCAATGCATGCTCCATCATGTATTCTTTTGTAAGTGTGAAGTGGCTGGCCCTTAGTTTGATGCACGACCATATATGTCCATACAATTTTGTGTATTGGAAACCTTAGTCAACATTTTCCATGAATCTATTAGTGAGTGGCTTTGTTTTTTTAATTTTGAATGATCAATATATTCAGCCTCTATGAGGCATACACTATTAAATGCTAGAACACTTTTGAGTTTATTTTGTTGGCTTCACACTTTTAAGTACACTCTTCTATACTGTTTTGCATATTTTGAAACCTTTTGCAACCTTTTCCAATGGAATGCACCTATCTATACATTACAATATTTTATTCTAAAAATATTGTCATTGTGGATGAGAAGTGAGAAAATAGATGGGCTTACAATATTTACTTTTCAACTTCTACTTGATCTTACGAGAGGGTGATATTATATAAGAGGATAAATTTTATGCACATTTCATCTTAGCCAATAATGGGTGTTCACCATATACTATTTCATATCTTTTGAAATATATGTTCTCCTTCCAAGAAGCATGGACAACAACAATAGGAAATGGTTTTATAACTAGATTTTTTTTTAATCTTCAAATAGGTGCACTTTGACTAGAGATGACACAAATGACATAGATGAACACAATATTGTTTAAAATAGCTACTGATTTAATAAACAAAAAAAATTTAGATTGAAGTAACTTCATATGATTGTTTCTAGTATGGGTACAAAAAAGTGTATGTTGCATGCTATATTAGAATTTATTTGTGTAAATTTTGCAACTTGATCTACTAGCAATGTTGAAAAAGAGAAGACAAATTTATAGATAAAAATACAGTTCAAAATGAATGAAATTTTATTAAAACCATTATATCTATATTGACAATTTGCAAAGATTGTATGATTTATACAAAGTATGCACTCTTGTAAGAGCTAAAATCATGATGAAAATGAAGGAAGATCCAAAGAAGTCTTAAAAAGTTTCATAAAACTCCTCTTTAGTTAGCTTAGAATAAAAAAAGCATGCATCAATAGCTTTCCTTAAATCATAGTTAAAACATAAAGTAAATTGAGCTTTCATGTAGGTGCGAACACCCCCCTTTAAGTCTAACTAAGGAGACAATCCATTGTAAATGTGCCGTGTAAAATTATAGCTATAGTTGCACAGTAGGATGTTGGCAATTTGGCTGAGTTGATTACATAGATGTTGTCATTATGGAAACACATGATCCACATGAAGATCACAGAGGTCAGAGAGCTAGTATGATAGAATGCATTGCAAAATTGTCTAAGTATGAGACATTATTTTTACCAGTGAACTTGGACACAGTTTTTGTTTGCGATGTTGATTAGAGTAAGTTCAGTGCTTGAACACATGAACATAGACTCTATGATGACTATTGATCACCTATCTCAGAGTGCAAGTCATTACGGCATGTACGGAAGAAGTTATGATAGTTTTACCAAAAACAGTGTCAAGCCGATAGGATAGAATATGAAGATAGAATTAGTAAAGAGTTAAGGGATTATTTTGTTTATCAAAATAAGGACTTAACAATATAAAGGGACAACATCCTAGATGTTAACTCTTGGATAAAGTTATTTGTATAAATGTAATTGTAATTGTAAGAAGAATATAGTTGCAATGTGATGTAATGAAGTAGTGACATGATGCGAAATACATGATGCATATGTAATAGTGATAGTGAAAAAGAAATGAAGAGATATTGATGCAAGCAGTATAAGGTTATGTACCTTAACCTATTTTTTTAATCAGTGTATATTGTACATTACTTGTTTGGGCAGTGGGCTCATCTGGTAATCACATTTTGTACTGCCAACTCCTAACAGGGTTGAGGCTTCTAACAAGGCCTATGGTCCCTTAATTAGGATTGATACACTATATGTTTGTAATAGACTCCTAACAGGGTCAACATCCTTAACATGATACTTTTGATGAGTGGATCTTTGTGGGTACCATCCCCACTGGGGTTTTCCCTTGGCCAGGCTTTCCTCGAGAACAAATAATGTGTTATGAGTTCTTTAGTTTTATTGCTATGCATTTTGTTTAGCTTATTAGGTTATGCATGTATAAAGATAATTTGTTATATCCATAATTGGGCAAAAGATAAATTTTGTAGAATACTAATTCACCCCTCCCTCTTAGTATTACCTATTTCTAAAAATTGGTATCAGAGCTTAGTTACTCGGAAAAGAATCATTCAAGGAAAGCCTAGTAGCTTGAGTAAGATCTCTATGGATATGGATCAACTACAAAAGAATCTTGAAGAAGCTCTTGAATAGATTGACTTGCTTACTATTGAAAAAGATACTTTGAAAAGAAAATATGATGATGCAAAGAACCTCATTGAGAAACTGAAAAACAAGTTGGAAGATCTGAGATTTGAAAAGGAATTTTAAGTTTTTATTGAAGATTGTGATGACAATTTAGAAAAAGAAAATGAGATCCTTAAGCATGAACTGAAGATAGAAAATCTAAAGCTTAGCTTGAAAGATGGAAATGGCAAGAATGAAGTAAATCTGAAATCTGAGAATGAAAGTCTAAAGACTGAAAATGAAGGACTAAAATCTAAACTTAGTAAAGTAACATCTGAACTTGAGAAATACAATAAAATTTTGAAAGGTGAACTGACTCAATCCAAACAACAACTTGAAAGGCTATATTCAACTAGTGAGAAAATTGATGAACAAATATCTTATCAAAAACCATTCTATGATAAGACTAGTCTTGGATTCAACACTTTTAAAGCAAATGATGAAAGAAAGGAACCATATCTAAAAATATCTGAAAGCATAGATGAGAAGAAGTTTGATGAGATTAATAAGTTTGAAGGTACACCTAAAGAAGAAGAATCACCTAAGCAGGAGGACTCACCCAAAGGTATGCAAAGAGAATTCAAAGGTAGATGTTTTTCTTGTAATACTATTGGTCATATGAAGAGAGATTGCACAGGTAAGCAATTTAAACCTCTTATTGGTTATTGTTATAATTGTCATGGTTTTGGACATAGAGCTATTGAATGTAGGAAACCTAAATTTATTGAAAATAATGATGGTAGTAGAATGTTTAGGAATACTAACAATGTAGATAAGAAACCTACTAAAGATATGAACAAAAGAAATGGAGTAATATGTTATAGATGCAACAAGGTTGGACACATTGCAAAAAATTGCAAATCACAAATCAATCAGCCTGGACCAAGATATGGAAACAATGGAATTGTTTGTCAGATATGTAACAAGATTGGACATACAGCAAGGTTTTGCAGAATGAACAATAGAGTTTTTCATCCTAATCCTAATCCCATAAATCATGCAAGAAGTAATGAAGATGCAAGTAACAGTCAGAAAGGATGTTGTAGAAATTCAGATGAAGTGAAGTTTATCAAAAGCACAGACCTAGGAGACATAATCAACATTGAAGGTAATCAAGAAGGTGAAGTATTGAAAGGTAAGAATGAATCTTTACCTAACCCATCTCAAGTACTTAATTTATGAAAATTGTAGTAGAATATGAACTTAGATTAGTGTAGAAGTAGATATATGATGAAATGAGTCTTGCACAGTTAATGCAAGGTAGTTTATGATGTTCTAATGCTATGGTTAAGAGCGCAAAGAAAAATATTATGTTTTGCGAGATCACAAGAAATTTTAAGTTTTACAAGTTAGCAGAAACAACTTTTTAGAAAGAAGCGGCAAAAGAATGGAAAGAATAAACCTAGTGTACAGAAGGCATGTTATTGACAAGGTGAATGAGAGTGTAGTATTGGTAATCAAGACATTTTAGGATATAGTATCTAGTAGATCAAGGATCCCAAAGTCTCTTGTGGAGAAGTATAAAGATGACATATGTTTTTATGGTGGATACTGAGTTTACCTACATTGAAGTAGTAGAACCTAGAACAAAGTTCATAGAACCTCTTGGCTATGAGATATCTGAGGTAGAGACAAAAGAGTATGTTAGTAGGTTACTTAAGTGTAAGTTGGACACTCAGTGTAACAGATTTGGAACCTTTGAGGAGAACTTCAACTCCGGAAAAAGACCTTACTTGAAGAGAAGCAGTCTAAGAAAAGAGTTGAGAGTACTATAAAGAAAATCCTAAAAGATACGAGGATGACAGAGCATGAATTTTTAGTAGCAAAGAAAATAGCAGCAGCAATTAGAGAGAGTGGATAAAAAGAAGTTTTGTCTATTCCACCTTTATCATCAATTGCAGCACAACAAGAAGAATCACAAGTTAAGGGGAAAGTGGAAGAAATTGAGAAGGATCAAGAAGCAAAGATATCCACTAGATCCACTTCCTCCACACCTAGAAAAAGAGTAAAGGAAAGTGCTACTGGACCGAGAAAGAGACATAAAACATTAGTGCAACCAGTTCCAAGAAAAATTGCAGAAATCAAAGATGATGGAACTTCTATTAAGAAGAAAGCTTGGAAACCTAAAGTTGAGAAGTTTAATGAGCAGATCATTGAGGATGAAGACTTTACAAGAATGAATAAGTACTATGACATTTATGATTATGCAGAGAGACTTAATTTGGAGAATGCAATAGTAAAGCATATGATTTTGTCTAATAAGAAGTTTGATACAATTCAGGGTCAGATACTTGATGATTTGTATAATAAACTTGTGAATAGGAAGAAGAGAGCATCAGAGGAAGACACAACTATTAGAGAAAAGCTTGTAAGGAAGCTTTGTGTAATAAAAGATGAAACTCATTTTAGTCAAATCATGAAATCCTTAAGCACCCATCTGAGAACCAAAAAGAGAACCATTCAGATTATGGGAGGTAGATATGAAGAAGTTAACTCAGAGATAGAGCAAGCAATAATCAAGGTTATGTCAGAAAATGTTGGAGAACCATCAGTTGCAGCAGAGCAAGCAGGTGTAACAGAACAAGAGGACATTCCCTCTCCTCTAGCCATTAACATTGAAGATGAAACCATGAATGTAGAAGGAACAAAGATCACCTTGGATGCTGATGATAATGTATTCAAGAATCTAGAGAACATTGTTGACAATTCGGCCTTTGAAGAGAAGGAAACTATAAAAGGAGAAGAGAAAGTAGAAACCATTGTTGTAGAACCCTCGGTGATAGAAAAACAAGCACCCATTCCCACTAAAGAAGATATCAGTCTTACTCTTGAGACTAGAAAGAAGAATCTGAGTGGATCTAGGATTGAGCACTTGTGAAAGGAAGTAGATGATGATGATCAGTTGAAATTGATCACATCCTTGAACAAAATCATTGGCAAGAGCAAGAAAGTGAAAAGTCTTGAAGGATGCCTGAAGGAACTTACTGAGAAGTTACAAAGCATTTTAACTACACAAATTGTAGAAGTTGACCCTTTGGAGAAAGCAAAGAAGGTAATGAGCACTTTTGACAATGAATTCACAACTCTATCTGATATTGCAAAAGTGAAAGCACAAGCAGCCTATGAGGCTAGAATGCTTTTGAACATCAGTCAGAATATCAAGAATGATATCAACAATCTTGATATCTGTATAAAGGACTTGAGGAAGAATTTGGAAACAAGAAAATCTTTGTACATCCAGTGTACAAAAATAGAGACCTTGACAGCAGAAGAAGATAAGAAGATGAAGTTGAAGGAAGCAGAAATTCTGAATGAAACTAACCTTCTTTTAAGCCCCAATGTGAAGGTATTTGATGTTGAAAAGAAAATTCATAAGTTATATGATGAAATCAGAGTTTCGTAAGATGAGAGAGATGAAAAAATGAAAAGATTCACTCTTTTGAGAGAACACACCTCTATGAAGTTAAGCATTATTAAAGAGTAGTTGGAAGAATGTCTTTCAGCTAATACATCTTTTCAAAAGTTTAACTTTGAGAACCTCCAAGCATGTGAAATAGCACCTTATGGACTGAGCACACTACTCAATGTGACAGATTCCATTAAGAAATCATGGGAGAAGGAGTTAGAAGCTATAAAGATTGATTTTGCAGATTGTGTTGCAAGCCTACCATCTTTGCAATAATGAATTAAGGTATAATCTTTTTGTGATACAGTTTTGTAACCCTCCTTACCTTTATTTTGTCATTGTTGTCAAAGGGGGAGATATATATAGCATAAAATTGATAGTATATGATAAGGATTGATACTTTTAGGGGGAGTATTGTATTAGAGATAAGATTTTTGAGGAATTATAAGGATAGTATATATATTTTATACTATGGCCACAATTTTGAGATTTTGAAGTTGTACACTTAGCCAATTTTCTCATATGTTGCCACCAATGACAAAGGGGGAGATTGTTGGCAATCTGGCTGAGTTGATTACATAGACGTTGTCATTATGAAAACATATGATCCACATGAAAATTGCACAGGCCAAAGAGCTACTATGACAGAGTGCATTGCAAAATTGTCTAAGTATGAGACATTATTTTTACCAGTGAACTTGGACACAGTTTTTGTTTGTGATGTTGATTGGAGTAAGTTCAGTGCTTGCGCACTTGAACATAGACTCTATGATGACTATTAATCACCCATCTCAGAGCGCAAGTCAGTACAACATGTACAGAAGAAGTTATGACAGTTTTACCAAAGACAGTGTCAAGCCGACAAGACAGAATATGAAGACAAAATTAGTAAAGAGTTAAGGGATTATTTTGTTTATCAAAATAATGACTTAACAATATAAAGGGACGAAATCCTAGATGTTAATTCTTGGATAAAGTTATTTGTATAAATGTAATTGTAATTGTAAGAAGAATATAGTTGCAATGTGATGTAATGAAGTAGTGACATGATGTGAAATACATGATGCATATGTAATAGCGATAGTGAAAAAGAAGTGAAGAGATATTGATGCAAGCAGTATAAGGTTATGTACCATAACCTATTTTTGTAATCATTGTATATTGTACATTACTTGTTTGGGCAATGGGCTCATCTGGTAATCACATTTTGTACTACCAACTCCTAATAGGGTTGAGGCTTCTAACAAGGCCTATGGTCCATTAATCAGGACTGATACACTATATGTTTGTAATAGACTCCTAACAGGGTCAACATCCTTAACATGATACTTTTGATTAGTGCATCTTTGTGGGTACCATCCCCACCAAGGTTTTCCCTTGGCCAGGGTTTCTTTGAGAACAAATAATGTGTTATGAGTTCTTTAGTTTTATTGCTATGCATGTTGTTTAGCTTCTTATGTTATGCATGTATAAAGATAATCTATTATATCCATAATTGGGGAAAAGATAAAGTTTGTAGAATACTGATTCACCCCCCCCACCCCCCCCCCCCCTCTCAGTATTCCCTATTTCTAACATAGGATCGCATAAAAAAATAAAAGAAAAACTTGTAAGAAAAAGAGAAGAAAAAATAGAGCTGATAGAGTTGAATGCACATGAATGGAATTATTTTTCATTAAATATTGTAAAAATATGTATAAATTACGATGAATATATCATCGTAGGAGAAAACATTATGCATGTAACTTCTTAAGAGATCTTAAATATATGAAATCAACATCTATTCATTTAGTACTTAGCCTTAAGCATGATGAATGGTCATCCTTAATTTATGAAGAAATTAAATGATCATATTGAAATCATAAATGATTGTCCATAAATCATGGATCAGGCTATGGTGGAAGGATTGGAGTTAATGAAGACCGAAATTAATGCTAACAAATGACACTCTTCTTCAGGTAGCTTAGGATAAAATAAGCATGAGCCAATGACTTTCTATAAATCATTGGTAAAATAGAAAGTGAATTGATCTTGCGTGTGGGCGCTAACAATTTGTTTGAAATAAGTTTGATTTTAAATTTCATAAGTTCATATTAGACTAATAAAATTTCTAATTAATTCAAATACAATGACGTACAATTTGTAATGACTATAATTATGTTAAAATAGATAGTTTGAACTAATCCCATGAACACATCATTTTAATAGAACTTAATGAAGCTTCAATTGTCATAGCGACTTTTTTAAGATTTGTGAACATGAGAATCTTATGGTATATTTTTTTAAAAATTAGATGAATATAACATCACACTTTAGCCATGGAACTTATCAGACTTGATATTCATAGTTTTTTTTTTCTTAATTCTAAGAGTCTAGTCCATTAGTTTTAGTTATATTTGATGATTTCTCGAAACTCCCAACACCTTATCCTTAATAGTGTTTACAAAAAGAACTAAAATACAAATATTCTGTTTCGACAAACTATGAGACGAGCACTTATTTAGATTTAATTTTTATTATACTTAAATTAATATTATTTACATCCTTCGTGACTTTAGTCAACCAATTATAATGCCTTTTTAATTACTATTATCCTAGAACTCAAAAAAAAACTTATAATTTATTTCAAATTTTCATTAGGCCTTTTAGACATACTCCATTTAATTGTCATATAATTTTCCAGAGAGATTGGTCTTACCCATCATTCAAATGTCTTTTTCATCCAAACTTTTACGTAACAGATTTTAATAAATTTTCTATTGGTAACTTCTCATAAAATTCCTCAACATCAATGAAAAGATGTGATATTAATTGTAGCGACAATCTTTCCCCACAAGCGAGATTTCCCACTACTTTAGACTTTGATGGGAAAACTCTGAATAAGTTACTAGAGAAGGACCACCGACTATTATGAGTTTTATATTGAATCGAATTTTCCATCATTTGGACAAAGGTTAAGGAACATTTTTGACTCGCTAAGGAAAATTCCTAATCAGTTTTCGCCCATTTCTCACACGTATCTCTATTCTTGTTACTCGAATTCTCTTTTGTCCCAAAATCTTTTTCTTTTTGGGATCTGTGAATTAGTTCATACAATTTACGCCCTCGCTTAGAGTTGTTTGTTAAATGGGCATGTCTAACATTTTCCAAATAATTGCTGTGTTTTGTATATTGCTCTGTGCAATGAGTAGCAGGTCTATCTCCATTTTGATGGTCCATTCGCAAGGCCTGAACTTCAGCTTTCCTGAATTCACCAGATGCAATACAAGCGACATTTTCTGTGTATTAGACGCCCAAATTTCTGAGCATGAAATCCATCTTACGAACAGTTCAAGTGCTCACTATAAATTAGCCAACAAAACCGCAGGTAGAGTTTTTTACAACCAGACTATTCGGCTGTCTTCTCTCGCTAGTTTTACAACTCACATGAAGTTTGTTATGAAATATTATAAATTGGGCCCTGATGGTGGATTCGGCCATGGAATCGCTTTCTTCATGACATCTAAAGAAATTGCGGCTCAGCAAACATGGTACTCCCATGCTGGTCTTCCAGGTGATGGATCTGAATTCTCAGCCGACACGTTCGCTGTGGAATTCAGTAGCATGACTTCCAAAGTCCACACAAGAGTTGGTAATGCCCGTCCTACAGATTACAATGAAACCATCTTGAATGAAAAGTTGAACGATGGTACGTTCTGGACTGCGCGCATAGATTATAATGGTATTAGAAAATACCTACAAGTATTCCTCTCTAGTGCCTCCAAGACCTCTATGTCTCAAACAGATCCCGTTCTTGCCCATTCTTTTGATTGCTCAAAATATCTTCCTGATAATCTTGTAGTAGGGATTTCTGCTTCTGCTCATAAATCCTTTGAGACCCACAAAATCCTTTCATGGAGCTTCAATACCAAGACAAAACCCAGGAAATCTCCTACCAAAACAATAATTCAGGCGACTATAGTGACTATTGTTTGTTTCATAGCAGTAGTGGTTATCTGTAGCTTGTTTTCCTTTGTCAAAAAGAAGAGAAGATTGAGAAGTAGCAGTGAACAAACATACGAGGACAATGAAATTGAGATTGGAATGTTTGTAGATCAGGGTCCATGTAGATATAAGCTGGAGGATCTCAAGGCCGGGACCAATAATTTCAGTGACTCTGTAAAGCTCGGACAAGGGGGATTTGGAGATGTGTACAAAGCCTTTTTAAAAGAAGCAAATGAAGTGGTAGCTGTCAAGCGAATCTCGGAAAGGTCGAGACAGGGAATGAAAGAGTTCATCTCAGAAGTAAGTATTGTCAGTCGAGTAAGACATCGAAACCTCGTTCAGCTCTTGGGATGGTGCCACGAGAAAGGTGAACTGCTCTTGGTATACGAATACATGTCCAATGGAAGTCTTGATAGATATCTTTCTAGGAGAGGGGATTCTCCTCCATTACAGTGGACTGACAGGTTTCGAATAGCTTTGGAAATAGCTTATGGACTTATGTATCTCCATGAAGGATGGGATCAATGTATTGTACACAGGGATGTAAAATCAAGCAATGTTATGCTTGACTGCAACTTCAATGCAAAGCTTGGGGACTTTGGTTTGGCCCGCATGTTTGAACACGATCGTTTATCTCAGACCACAATAGCAGCGGGAACCATGGGTTACCTGGCTCCTGAGTGTGTGATGACAGGAAGAACAGGCCCTGAATCAGATGTTTACAGCTTTGGGGCAGTGGCCTTGGAAATCGCTACAGGAAGGAAAGCGTTAGAGGCGAGCTTGCATGATCATAATATGAGGCTTGTGGACTGGGTATGGGATCTTTATGGGCAAGGTCAAGTTTTGGAAGCTGCAGATGCGAGGTTAGATGGGGAGTTTGAGAAGTCAGAAATGGAACAATTGATGGGAATAGGGTTGTGGTGCTCTCATCCAGATCCAGCTGAAAGACCCAAAATAACCCAAGTGGTGAAATTGCTGAAGCTGGAAGATCAAGTGCCTCACCTCCCTCCGGGATTACCTGTACCAACATATGCTTCGATTCAAGGAGCCAATCTTTCGGTGGTTTCTTCATTTACAACAGGTACTTCTCAGTTATTCCCATATTTTGTTTCGAGCTCTTCTCATTCGATGGCATCTTCAACCTCTGTATCAGTAAGCGCTCCAGGTACTGCTTCTCAAGTCTCATTCTCCTCATAAACAAACGCGCTTCCCATGGAGTAGCTCTCTATCACTGCCCAACTTGCTCACTGATTCACTTTTGATATGAAGACTCTGAGATTTTATCGCGACCCAGCTTGCTCAATCATTTAATTTCGATATAAAATCTGTGTTGTTATTAAGCATGCTGTTGCAATTTACTATAAGACCAAGTGTATAGAAAAGTAAGGAATTTTGGTCAATAGTTTTACTTTGTTCGTATGCATGGTTTCTCCTACATACTTTTCTTTATGAACACAGGCAAATACAGTTTGAAAAACCTCATTGAGATCTGGCTTATACAGGAAAGCAATTGGCATGTCAATAGTTGTTTTCGATTAAACATGCCTATTGCTGTAATTTGTTGTTTGCTACTACAGTAGAATTTCTCCATTAAAGTACGATAACTAAAGACTCATTTATTTATCACAATGATTTAGGCAGCAGATCACGAGATACTACTGCAGGCTAGATTAATAAAAAAGCGTGCTTTAAACAAACTTTTGGATGGACACTTGTACAGAATTAATTTTCCTTATTCCTAAATTGTTTTTATTCGTATCCTTATGAGAAAAAGTAAACCAACTAATTGTAATGCCCACGCCAATTCCCATTTAGTCATGAGTACATTTTTCAATGAAATGATTTATTATAATTATATATTCCTAAATAGTTGTTGATATACATATAAAATAAGTGAAGGTCATTATTCGTGTGCATTGTTGGGCATGGGTTGCATACGGGCTTCTATCAGAAATAAATATGATTCATAAACTAGATTAGATGAGCCTTGGAAAACGAGGCAGAGAAGACAAGTCGCACATGACATAAATAAAAGTCTTCAAATCTTCAATATTACAGATGCACCGTGCCTGATTGTAATGAATGCAATAGTGACCGTAGTTCGGATTACTCTTTCCATATGAAATAGGTGCTGTATTTTAAATATGCTTTTGTCATCAAGTATAAAACCAAGTGTAAAGAAATCTTGGTCAATTGGATTGCTTTGTTCGTGTGTATAGTTTCTCCTTCAGAATTCGCTTGACGAAAGCAAATAGTGTGAAAACACGAAAGCAAATAGTGTGAAAAACATCATTGAGATCTGATTTATACAGGTAAGCAATTGGTATGTCGATAGATTAGATGTATTAGATTTCTACAATTTATAAGAATATTATTATAGTTTCTCTATTTGATTGTGTGAGAGTATTTAACATCTACAAAATAGAATCAAAAAATTACAATTGAATCCAGAAACTCCAGCAGCATGTCAATAAATATTTTTGATTAAATTGGATTAAATTGCTTACTGCTATAATTTGTTTGTCCGAGTTAATGTCAAGAGTGTTTCATACTCTTTCTTGATCAGTATTTTGGCTGATGCTATTTGCTACTACAGTTGTTCTAATTGAATTCTCTATTAAATATATATGCATTTGATGATTCTTATAAGTACAATGACTTAAGGATTCATTTATGGGTCGTAATGATTCAGGCAGATGATACTGCATGCAAAATTAACTTTTTAACCTTTATTAGATTAATAAAATTTCTAATTAATTTAAATATCATGAGGTACAATTTGTAATGATTGCAATTATGTTTAAATAGATGTCATTATGATTTATAAGAAACTAATAGTATACATATATTTAAAAAGAAAGTATAAATACAAAATCCCACTTCAACCATGGAGCCAACCAAACTTGATATTCATATCATTTGTGCTCCTTAATTCTAAGAGTCAGTCCATTAGTTTTAGTTATATCTTGATGATTTCCTAAGTTTCCAACACCTTGCCTTTGATGGAGTTTACAAAAATTATGATAACACAAAAACTCCCTTTAAACAAGCTATGTGATGGGCACTTGTACAGATTTTATTTTTGTTATTGTTAAATAGATAGTGTACTTTTAAATATTAATAGAATGATCTATTAAAATAAAAAAAAAACTAGTCAACCACCTATTCTAGAACTTAGAAAATTTGAAACTTGGTTTCAAAATTTCATTAGGTCTTTTAGATCTACTCCATTTATTATGATATAATTTTTCTTATAAATTGGTCTTGCCTACCATGCAAGTTTGCCTTCAAAATAAAAAAAAATCATCAAAAATTTAATTTAACTAGTCTTATTAAATTTTCTACTGGTGACTTCCCATAAAATTCCTCAACATCAATGAAAAGATGTGATATTAGTAGTGGCGACAATCTTGTCCCACAAGAGCCTTTCAACCGTAGAGATATTTCCCAATACCTTTCGATTTGGATGGGAAAATTCTAAGTTACCACCACTATTATGAATTTTATATCGCATCAAATTTCCATCTTTGGGAGGAAGGCGATTGAACACTTTTGACTCGCTAATGAATTCATCATCACTTTGTACGCCCATTTCTCATACTTATCTCTATTATTGTTACCTGAAATCTCATCTTTCACCAAAACTTCTCCTTTATCAGTTCTGTGATTAGTTTATACAGTTTACCTCTCACATAGAGTTTTTTGTTATATAGGCGTGTCTAAGTCTTGCCTAACAATTGGCGGTCTTCCAGGAAATGGATCCGAATTCTCAGTGTACACCTTCGCTGTTGAATGCAGTAGCATTACTTCCAAAATCCACACAAGAGCCACCCCAATGGATTACAATGAAATCATCTTGAATGAAACGTTAAATGATCATACATTGTGGAGTGCATGTATAGATTATAACAGAATAAAAAAGTACCAATAAATAATCCTTTCCAATGCTTCGAAAAGCTCTATGTCCCAAACAGATCGTGTTCTTGCTCATTCTTTTGATTGCTCAAAATATCTACCTGGTAATCTTGTAGTAGGATATCTTCTGCTGCTCATAACTCCTTTGAGACCCACATAATCCTTTCATGCAGCTTAAATACCAAGACAAAACCCAGAAAATCTCCCACAAAAATAATAATTCTGACGACTGTAGTGAGTTTTTTCTGTTTCATCGCAGTAATAGTTATTTGCAGCTTGTTTTCCATTGTCAAAAAGAAGAGGAGATTGGGAACAAACATGTGAAGACAATGAAATTGAGATTGAAATGTTTGTAGATTAGGGTTCATGTAGATATAGGTTGGAGGATCTGATGGTGGCCGGGAATGAAAGAGTTCATTTTAGAAGTAAGCATTGTCAGTCGAGTAAGATATCGAAACCTCGTCCAGCTTTTGGGATGGTGCCACGAAAAAGGTAAATTGATTTTGGTATATATGAATGCATGTCAAATGTGTTGTAGTTAATCTCAACTGCCTCATTTATTCCACCGTATACCAGCTTTCTCCTTTTCCCATTGCTTGCTATCTACTCAATCTCTCCTGCAGCTTACGTGCCTTCTCATTGATTCCATTTAGGACAATTTTGGAATTCCAAAGCTACTTCGTGATCTTCCTTGTAGATTCATCATATATAGTAAATTCATATACATTTAATTCTTTAGGTTTCGCTGCTGTCCTTAGTCATCTTGTGCATACGAACAACATTAAGAAGAGCACTTTTGAATGAAATGTATAAAACAAAGAAAATAAGTCCAGGAATTTTTTGCAGCAACATAATTATAATAGGCAGAACAGGGCAGTTTTTGGAAATTAATGAATGAGAAAAATAGGGGTAAAGAAAGATAATGTTGTAGCAACAGTGGATGAAGTCCGAAACAGAGGAATTCCATTTGTAGATTTTTTCAACACAAAGAAAGGGCAGCAGCCCTGTGTCTCTTATGTATGCATTTGAATATGTAAAATATACATTATTTTCAATTCATTTTTGCCTTTCTTCTCTTTGTTTTTCTTTTATAATTTACTTTCTTTTATCTTCTATCTATCTCCATCAGTGATATCAAATCTAAAGGTTATTGGATGAAAATTTTTAAAAAGGTTTTTTCAAAGAATTAGATGGCTTATCCACAGTCAATAATGGCATCTCCAAGTACAAGCTTGACAAATTTACAAATTTCTCAATTCAATGGTAAAAATTGTGGCTATCAAACAAACACAATGAAGACATTGTTTTGCTATCAAGATATTTGGAATCTTGTGGAGAATGGTTGCCTAGAACTAATTGACGTAGAAGCATACAATGCAATATCTCAAGAAGATAAAGAACTATTGAAAGATAATATGAAAAATGATTCACAGGCCCTCTTTTATATATTTTTCAAGGAGTGCATGAGAGAATTTTTCCAAGAATTTCAATAGCAACAAAGTCAAAACAAGTATGAAAAACTCTTCAAACTACATACCAAAGATTAGCAAAGGTGATCACAACAAAATTAAAAATGTTAAGAAGGGATTTTTAGACCATCTATATTAAACAATAAAGCACAATAGACTCATTCTTCACTCAAGTCAATGGATTGCTAAACCAAATTTGGTCTCATGGTAAAACACTTGAAGAAAGAAGAGTGTTTGAAAATATTTTCAGAAGTTTGCCTACAACATTTCACTCTATTGTCATTGTTAGGATATAGTATCCTATACACAAAACCCAGTCTCCAGACATCCACCATAAATGAGAGTAATCGACACAAGATTGTATTGAGTGAGGTGAGTTTATGCATAAAATAAGCTCTACTTAAATATGCAAGAGAAGATAGAAATAAATGATAGGGTTGAGACAAGTGTCTCAACCTAGAGGAAGTATCCTCTTGGATATGATAGAGTCCAAATAGGACAAAACAATATCCAATATCTAACTCATTAATGAGTTGTCAGGTAAGTAAACTTAGATAAAGAGTAATCGATGAAAATAGTATTACGCCAACACCTCACCTTACATGAAACTTAGGGAGTACAACAATGTAGTAGAGAGATATATGGTCCCAAAAACAAAGCCATGTTAGGTACCCATGTACAACTACAATGCAAACTCTTGTAACCAAAGAAAATGAGAAAATCCAATGAGAGAAAACTCCTCTCCAAAAGGGAGAATAAATGAAGTGCTAAAAGGAAAAGAAAAGGAAGGAGGACTCCTCAAGACCCCACAAGGACTACTTACTTTCCCCCTAACATCGATCACAATTGAAGATAGCGAGGAGATGCTAAAGGTTTGGTAAAGATATCTACAACTTGTTGCTCTGTAGGTAAATACTCCAAAGATAAAACACCATCTTGGATGAGTTTTTGAATGAAGTGCATGTAAATTTCAATATGTTTGGTGCATTGATGTTCCACAAGGTTGCGAGAAATATGTATGACACTTTGATTATCACACCAAAGAGTAGTGGGATGATGTAAAGTTTGGAAAGCCAAACTCAACCATCAACTGTCAAAGACAAAGAATCTCTTGACTAGCCAAGACAACTCTTCGATACTCAGCTTAAGTTGATGATAATGCAATAGCAGTTTGCTTTTTACAATACCAAGCAACTAGACCAGAATCAAGGTAGAAAATAAAGCCAAAGGTAGACTTTTGATCATCAACATCACTAGCCCAATCTGACTCATTGAAGCCCAAAACCTTAGTAGCACCCGATGTATAGTGAATGTACCACATATTGCACTCAGCTTCCTGTAAATGGCTAGGTATATGTACAAAACTAGGGGACCAAAAAGGTGCCACTTTCCTTTTTGGCCCCCCAATGGCCATAGTGCATACGCACTAAAATGCGTGCATCCTATAGGGTGTACACGCTATGTAAAACACTAAAGTATTTTCTTGCATTTGAAAAGCCCATTTTTCATGTCACAAACTCGTGTTTGCAGCGAAAGAGGGCTTCCCAAGAGTGTACACAAAATCATTTTGCTTGTTCAATCCATCAATTTTGATAAAGAAGGGCTCCATGACGTCGTCAAGTTCGAGCCAGAAGAAGAGGTAAGTGTTTTTACAGCCCATGCCTCTTATTTGTTGTATCGTCTTAAAATGGAAGCACTTCCATGTTAAGAGCATTTAGCCATCCGAGTAAGTGGTTTGGGCTCATGTCGAATGCCTTGAATGGATATTCGGCTTGGATCTGGCTTTTTTCCCTGTTCTACCCCATTTTCCACTTCTTCCTAGCATTTTCCTAGCATTCTAGACTATGAACCTGAGGTTTTTGACCATAAGGTCAAAGTCGACCTTATGGGGTCAAAGTCAACCTTGATCTTGACTAGGTTAGGATCGACCTCAACCCTGACCTAGTCAGGTTCGAGCTTGACCTTGACCCTAGGGTCCAAGATCTTTAGGGTTTTCTTCCGGTTTCAGGATTTCATCAAAATCTTCCATTTTCCCTCTTTGGGGCCACTATTTCTCGGATTAAGTGTCGAATTCTCAAATTAATATTTGAGGTGGACCTTTCTCGATATTTGTATAAGATTCCTAATTTATTATTGGAGATTAGCCTTTCTCGAGTTTTGTGCCTAATGCTCAAATTAACTTTGGGGTTGGCCTTACCTCGAATTTTGTGACAAGGCTCTTAAATAATTATTTTATTTCTATATTAAGGGTGGTCCCCTTCTAGAGTTTTGTGTCAAGACTTTAATTTAATATCCTCTCCATGTGCACCTCTCTAGAATTTTGTGCCATGGGCCCTTAATTATTATTTTCTAGGAGGCCCCTATTGTGCCCTAGATGACTATAAAAGGGAGCCTTCCTCTCTCATTTTCTCCATCTCATATCTCATCTCTCAATAAAGTTTTGCAATCAAGTCATCAAGTTTCTCAATCTGTCAAGCTCTCAAGAAAGAAGATCAAGCATTCAAGCATCCAATTCATCAAGGAGATCCATTAGTAGCCATTGAAGGATTCAAGCTCTATGGAGCTCTCTTGTTGAAGATTCCTCCATTTCCATTCAAGCCTCTTCCTATTCCAAGATCCATTCAAGATTGGTGTTAAAGATCTAAAGACAATTGATTGGAGACATCCTACATTCGATTCTACATTCATCCATTCTTGTGGATTCAAAGATTCGAATCCTCCACAAGGGTTTCAACTCAAGTAAGGTGAATTGTTCCATTTACTTTGTTTATTCCAACAATTTCAATTCAATTTCAAGGTTAATTTCTAAATTGGGGTTTGACTAAGGCAAACCCCTCCCCCCCAACAAACAAAACCATTTTTTTTGTAGGTACAGGTGCGGGATGGTGAATTAAGGTACAGATTTGGATACCCTTTTCGTCGAACTTTCGAGATCCATGAACAAAGTCAAAGTCGACCTTCAAAATCTTTAGGGTGTCATTGACCTTTTATGAGGGTCAAGGTCGACCTGATCTCATCTTGGAAAAAGATTTATGGGTCTTGTAGATCACACAGTTTTGATTCAAGACTACAAAAATTAACTATTTTTGAGATCGTTTGATAAGGTTTTCAACCTATTCTTTTTTGGAGGTAAGTACCTTTATTTCCTAATTTCAATATTAGTCATCTAAATTTACTAAATCTATACCAATACAATTTCATGTAAGTGTAAAATATTAGTTTTGGGGTCTCTTTTATGTGCAAGCCATTGCCCTAGGACCCCATCCATATTTTATCTTATACATTTTAGTGAACCCGACACACTTACCCTCCTTTCTTTTGTGGATTTAGATGCTCTATGGTGTTAGATCTTCCTTTGTATTCCCTTGTGTGTTCACCTTCCCATTACATTTTGGTGAACTTGTTTTACGAATACTCTTACTTTTGTGGAATTAGATGCCCTATTGTGTTTGATTTCCTTTTCAAATTTCATTTGAATGCATTTGGATATATCTAGATCTATTTGTTATCATGTTGCACAAGTTGTTTCAAACATTTTTCAAAACTTTTGGGATTACACAACATCCTCCTCTTACCTTACCATTGCATGACGTTACACCTAGCAAGACTTCATCTACTACATGTGATGTTGCTTTGTCCTCTTTTGAATTACCTTATAAGGATATATTAGAAAATGAAGATGACCTTAATCTATACCTCCACCATATTTCTCTTTATGGAGAGGAGTTGAAGATTGATGTTAATTCTTCTTCTTTTAATGATCAAGATTCAATAGCTCACACATATCATACAAGGAATAACCCTCAACCTAATATGGAGGTTTCTACTTCTTTTCCACCTTCTCAACCTATTCTTCCTCCTCCACCCCATCTTCCTAGCAAGGAGTATGATTTGATAACTCAATTGCAAAATACTCCTACCAAGATTTCTTTATGGGAGCTTCTTCAAAATTCACCTACCTACTATCAAGCCTTGCAAAAAACTCTAGCAACTCTTCCTACTCCACCTCCTAATCAAGAGAACATCAATAACTTCTTACAATGCATGCATGCTACCCTAGGTCTTCCTAACATTGTTTTTACTCAAAAAGATTTACCTTCTAAAGAAGTTCAGAATCAATATGATGCTCTTATGGTTGTTGTAACTATCAATAAAAGTATCATTCGTAGGACCTTGATTGATAATGGATCTGGGCTTAATATTTGTAGCATGGATATGCTCAAAGTGATTAACATTGATGTTTCAACTATTCAACTTGACAATGTTCCTATACGTGGCTTTGATAACATTGCTAAGAACACTTTAGAAATCATTACCTTACCTATTAAAGTAGGACCGATCATCCTGAATACACCTATTCATGTTATGCCTGGACCTCTCAATTATAACCTTCTTTTGGGTAGACCTTGATTGCATGAGATGCATGTCGTTCCTTCCACCCTTCACTGTAAAGTCAAGTTTATACATAACAATGGGATGTATACAATTCATGCGGATGATGCGCCTAATCCTTGTCTGAATATTCAAACCCACACTACTCCTATTCCTAATAGTAATCGTCCTTCCTCTAATGCTATTCCTAGTGATGGTTGGGGAACCTTGGATTTTACTCCTACCTTTATTAGAGAGTATAAGATTAATGATCTTGATTTTATGAAGAAACAAAGAGAATTTGAACAACGAGTTTTTACTTCTACTTCTAATACTCTTCATAATAACTTTGTCACTGAATCTACCAAGGATGATATTGTGACTACTGAGGTTCCATTGACTCCTTCTAATATGTCTTCTTGTTATGGTCCTGGTTATCATTTCCTTGTTAAACAAGGATTTAAAGGTCAAGGATGTGGTAAGTATAAATAGGGAATTCAAATGCCCTTACACACTGGGGGGCATGAGCATTCTTATGGATTGGGATTTAATCCTCGACAATAAATCAATGTTAATAACATCTCCAATAACACTTCAAAACATGATGAACCTGTGAAGGACTTTGACCAAGAAGTTCTTTTGCCTAAACTCCTTCGTGCTAAGATGATTACTAAACCTAAACGCAAAAAAAAACACAGTCCACACTTACAAATTCTTCCTTTTTGTTTATATCATAGATTTCATAATCACTCTACTAATGAATGTCAAGATTTACATTATAAGATTAGGCAGCTCATTGATAGTAAGGTTATTTATATAGCATGTGGCAATGAGTTGTATTTCAATTCTATTTTCTCTAAATAACATTTATGTTCCTATTATGGAGCTCCACATTATGTAAACAATGTTAGCCTAATCCTTGGGGGCTCATTGTCTTGTATAGTTTTGTGAGCAATATAATAGGTCCCCTTTCATCTTTGTTCCTACACTTGGGGGGCAAGGATGTCATCTCCTTCTTTTTTTGTCTTTTCAGGATTCACCTCTTTTCCTTGGTTAAGCAGTATCTATTTATTATGTGATATCCAATTATACATGAACATTTTGGTTTGCATTGAGGATCTTTTTCCTTGATCACAACTGATTTCATTGTTTGACATTAGGTTTCCATGGTTGATATATATCTCACCTTGGAAACTGAACAATGTGCTATCCCTCACAAGGGTTACTTTTTCACTTCTTGCATGATATCTCTTTGCATTCATCCCTTCCATGGCCTCATAGGAGCTGTGACCTTCTTGGCTTGGATTGAGTGTTGTCTAAGGATATTGTCTTGATGTTGAAGAGGCCTTTATCCTTGTTCTTTTCTTTCCTTAACATGTCAAAATAGTATGTTTTTGCCATCTTAAGGAGGGGGGGTATATATACGGCCTCCCTTGCTCTATATTATGTATTTTTGTTCTAACCTTTTGTTTTGCAGCATGCTAAATCTGATAAGGTAACACACATAAGTTGCTAAATCTTGAAGGGATACACATTTCCAATTTCAAATATGCTAAATCTTCCGAAGGTAATGCACATAGGTTGCTAAATCCTGAGGAGACACGCATTTTTCAAAAAAATTCAATATGCTAAATCTTGGAAGGTAACGCACATAAGTTGCTAAATCCTAAAAAAACATGCATCTATATACAAAATCTTCCGAGGGTAACTCACATAAGTTGCTAAATCCTGACAAGACACGCATTTTGTATTCCATGGTGATACAAGAAGGTGGATCCATGGGTACTTTATAAAAGCCATCAGAAGATGCACTACATACATGCACAAAGCCGCTAGAAGGTGCACAACATTATGGGGTGACTATCAATTGTTTTCTTGGTGGGCCATCCTATCCTTTTTGGTTTACAGTGAGATACACACATCTTATTGGGTGAGCTAGCCACTCCTCTCTTCCCCTTCTATCTTTTTCTAGTGATGTCTCTCTTATTGCAATCTTGGAGTTGACGAAGATTCAAGTCTCTAGGGGCTTGAGGATTCCTTTGTCCCTTTGATTTCAATAAGATTATATTTTTCTTTATGATCTCCTTTACCAAGAGTTTGCATCGAGTCCATACTCTTGCTAAAGTGGGGGCTTAATGTATTGTCTTAAAATGGAAGTACTTCCATGTTAAGAGCATTTAGCCCTCTGAGTAAGTGGTTTGGGGTCATGTCGAATGCCTTGAATGGATATTTGGCTTGGATCTGGCTTTTTCCCCTATTCTACCCCATTTTCCACTTCTTCTTAACATTTTCCTAGCATTCTGGACTATGAACTTGAGGTTTTTAACCATAAGGTCAAAGTCGACCTTATGGGGTCAAAGTCGACCTCAATCCTGACTAGGTTAGGATCGACCTCGACCTTGACCTAGTCAGGTTCGAGCTCGACCTTGACCCTAGGGTTCGGGATCTTTGGGGTTTGCTTCCGGTTTTAGGATTTCATCAAAATCTTCCATTTTCCGTCTTCGGGGCCACTATTTCTCAGATTAAGTGTCGAATTCTCAAATTAATATTTAAGGTGGACCTTTCTCGATATTTGTATAGGATTCCTAATTTATTATTGGAGATTAGCCTTTCTCAAGTTTTGTGCCTAATGCTCAAATTAACTTTGGGGTTGACCTTACCTTGAATTTTGTGACAAGGCTCTTAAATAATTACTTTATTTCTATATTAAGGGTGGTCCCCTTCTAGAGTTTTGTGTCAATACTTTAATTTAAATCCTCTCCATGTGCACCTCTCTAGAGTTTTGTGTCATGGGCCCTTAATTATTGTTTTATATGAGACCTCTCTTGTGCCCTAGATCACTATAAAAGGGAGTCTTCCTCTCTCATTTTCTCCATCTCATATCTCATCTCTCAATCAAGTTTTGCAATCAAGTCATCAAGTTTCTCAATCTATCAAGCTCTCAAGCAAGAAGATCAAGCATTCAAGCATCCAATTCATCAAGGAGATCCATTTGTAGCCATTGAAGGATTCGAGCTCTATAGAGCTCTCTTATTGAAGATTCCTCCATTTCCATTCAAGCCTCTTCCTATTCCAAGATCCATTCAAGATTGGTGTTGAAGATCTAAAGACAATTGATTGGAGACATCCTACATTCGATTCTACATTCATCCATTCTTGTGGATTCAAGGATTCGAATCTTCCATAAGGGTTTCAACTCAAGCAAGGTGAATTGTTCCATTTACTTTGTTTATTCCAACAATTTCAATTCAATTTTCAGGTTAATTCCTAAATTGGGGTTTGACTGAGGAAAACCCCTCCCCCCCAACAAACAAAACCATTTTTCTTGCAGGTACAGGTGCGGGATGGTGAATTAAAGTACAGATCTGGATACCCTTTTTGCTGAACTTCTAAGATCCGCGAACAAAGTCAAAGTCAACCTTCAAAATCTCCAGGTCGTCATTGACCTTTTATGAGGGTCAAGGTCGACTTGATCTCATCTCAGAAAAAGATTTATGGGTTTTGTAGATCTCGCAGTTTCGATTTAAGACTATAAAAATCAACTATTTTTTAGATTGTTTGATAAGGTTTTCAGCCGATTTTTTTTCAGAGGTAAGTACCTTTATTTCGTAATTTCAATATTAGTCATCTACATTTACTTTCTATATCAATACAATTTCATGTAAGTGTAAAATATTGGTTTTGGGGTCTCTTTTATGTGCAAGCCATTGCCCTAGGACCCCATCCATATTTTATCTATTACATTTGTATTGAAATTTTAGCTTTGAAGCAATTTGTTTTGTTAAAATTTATTTTCTTAGATTTTATGTGTAATTAAAATTTTAAAATTAATTTTTTTTAATTTTCAGGAAGAAATGATCTCCTTGAACAAAACCCTCAACCAAACCCTCCATCTTCTCCTCATGAACAAATGAATGAAGAAAATAACCAAGAAAATGAACCTTAACCACCTCTACCAATCGAGAAACCTCCTCCTAGAACATATGAAAATTTGATCAACCAAATTGAAAGAGGGAAAAAAGAATTAGAATTTTTAATTAGGAGGTTAAAAGATTCTATTGCTACAAATCGTGGAAGGGAAAGACTTGCAAAATCATTGGAATCAATTTTGACCCACATAGGCTCAGTTAGTGGGAAAATTAATTTATGACATGATAAAAGAGAAGAACAAAAATAATATTATGCAAATAAATTATCATATGAGGACATAAAAAAGAAAAAAAAATACAAAAGATGACATTTACAAACTCTTTAAAAAATCAAGGGACACTAATACTCTTAGAACTACAACAAGGAGGTTCCCAATTCATTGGTGCTTGAATGAAGACATAAAATATAACTTTTGGAAGAGATGGCGGATGGTCTTTGATTCCCCTCCATGTAACAATCATGAGGTTCCTATATATTTCTTGAGGAAACTCTATTGTGAGTTTATACCCAAGGAGGTGCCAAATTATTTTGACTTTCTATATTCTTAGGGTAGAGGAGGGGGGTCATCATTTGATAGAGAGGGGGCACATCATGACCCTATCGCACCTAAGGTTCCTAATGGCAAGCCACATGCAAATCATGTTAGTATTCCTTCCATTTTGAAGGAACATGTCGAGGTGGATACACTAGGTACGATTAGTGCTCTGACAAAGACTCTCATTCAGTGTGCTACTCCTTTAGTTAATGGTGACCATGGTCAATCTTTGAGGGGCCATATTTATTGGTCATGTGGATCCTTGTGCACATTTGGTATTGCGGAGAGAGAGGAAGAGGATCATGGAATGATAATTGATGATTTTCTAAATATGACATTTGGCATTGACACACAGGTAAATATTTCAAAGTTCATTAAATTTCTTTGATCATATTTCATTTATAAAATAATAACTAATTAATTTAGTATCTATTGATTATGATCAAAATTCAGGGAAAGAGTGTCGGTGGCGGTGGCAGTGGCAATGATCCTCCTGTTCTCTTCTACACATCATCGTCAAGTCCACAAGTATGTATCAAATAAATTTTTTTAATTAATATATTTAATTATTATGTAATTATATGAATGATTGTATCATAACTTATTGTGCATGTACATTAGTTCACTGGTGGACCATCGACATTCACAACAGACATTGAAGGGCATCATGCCACTTTCCTTGAGGTATCTTTATTTTCATGTTCATTTGATTTACTTGATTATATTTAATTAATTAATGAATGAATAACTAAATTACTAGATAAATTATGATCAAAATCCAGAGGCAAAGTGGTCATTACGGTGATCACATTCTTTCACCTGGCTTTTTGACATCATCATTGAGTCCATAGGTATATATGTAATAATGCATTATAATTAACATGTCAGTAGTATGTTCTTATATGAATGGTTGTCTTATAAATTGCCACGTACATGTCAACTAGTTGAATGTTGGAGCTTCGACATCGACACTGCACACCGAAGGACATGGTGGAACCTTCACAGAGGTATCATTTATTCATTAGTAGGGTTGTACAAAATATATGTAATCTTGATAACTACATAATACTTTTTTTGTTTCATTTTTAGTTATTGACATCAGAGACTCCTCCTTCCGTTTGTGATACTTTGGATTGTGGACTAGCTATAGCAGTAGCTAGTTCTGAAGCACTGACTGAGTTATGAGATAGATCACTTAATTTTAATTGTTATTTTAATAGTTTATATTGAATTTTATAATGATATTCATGTATGTATTTTAATTATTATTTTGATCATTGTTGTAGGGACTTATTACTCCAGATCATCAACATGCGCCTTCGGTGGATGTACATAGTGACTATTTTCTAAATGTAAATGAATATTCTATTTTATGTCATTGTATAATTCAATTTTGATCTATATTAGTTACTGATGCTTTATTTTTTTTATCAGCTCAAGATGCAGAAGGGTCTAGATAGGAGGACTAGTGAGCGCACTCGAAAGACTACAACATCCACTACATCTCCATCGATGCAACAATCGAAGACAGCTTAGGATTTTTTTTCTTCCCCTGGCGAGAAAGGACTAGATTAGGGATATAGATTGTTTGCCTATATGGCATTAGTGGACATATTTTTTATATTGTATAAGTGATATTGTTAAAACTAGGATCTGATATTTATATATTAATTTAAATATAGTGAAAGCCTCAAATATTTAATGAATCAAGAATGATGTGAATGACAATTTATATAATACAATTTATATGTTGCAGACATTTACCAAAGGACTGTGGTAAATTATGTCACGGTTGATGTCTTTTAGCATAAACAAAAATTCACATAAATATGGGAGGGGAGCCATCCATTGTGGATGCATCTCCATAATGGTCGTGAATCCTTATGGAGTCACGTCCATTATGGAGGTGTCTCCACAATGGTCGGCTCTCCATTATGGGTGGTGGTTGTTCTTAACAGAACCCTGCTTAAGGAAAATAACCGCAGCTTATAACATGCTTGTGTTGATTTACAATTTCACACACACACACACACACACACACCCATATATATATATATATATATATATATATATATATATATATCTTGTTTTTATCTGATAGAAGCTATAAACATTAACACTCACTCTTAGCTAGGGAGGATAACAAATATTACCTCAAGGTAATATGTGAGTATAAATAATCATTTTATATTTATATCATTTTACTGATATAATGAGTATTGGCCTTCAAGTAATAAGTCCATAATACTTACCAAGTACTCAGAGCAATATTCTCCAAATATCATCTCACAAGATATTCACCTATGTGCTCAAAATGATTATTATGAGTAATGATCTACAAGTATCAAATCCATGATACTCACCCAAGTACTTAGAGTAATGGTCTTTGAATATCAAGTCCATGATATTCACCAAGTACTCAATGTGAGTATAGATAATCATTTTATATTTATATCATTTTACGTATATTGAGAGTAATGGCCCTCAAGTATCAAGTCCATGATACTTATCAAGTACTCAGAGAAATAGTCTCCAAAGATCAACTCACAAGATATCCACCTAAGTGCTCAAAATGATTATCATGAGTAATGGTCTCCAAGTATCAAATCCATGATACTCACCCAAGTACTCAGAGTAATGGTCTCCAAATATCAAGTCCGTGATATTCACCAAGTACTCAAAATGTCTAATATAGTATGTGCACTAGTATTACATGTGTAATACTTACCATATAGACATGAATAAGTTATTATGAGATTGTCACCTTATAACAACTTTTACAACAAGTGGAAATCATTTGAAAGTTGTCACTTCCAATGATATACACAAAGAACAAATGATTATGAAATATCACCCATAAAAAATAATGTTTTATTTGTACAATAAAATTTATTGAGATAAGTTCTCAAAAATTACAATCATACCAAGTTTACCTCTAAAGTTCTCTACCTTTATCTTTGCTAGAGCCTTGGTGAGAATGTCTACCGATTGTTCTTCTGTACTGATATACTTTAACTCAATAACATTATTTTCCACCATATCTCTAATATAGTGATAAGGTATCTCAATATGCTTGGACCTATTGTGAAATACAAGTTTTAAGATGAGCTTTATACAACTCTAATTATCACAATGTATAATGGTAGGTTTTAAAGATTCTCCAAACAAACCAAAGATAATTTTTCTCAACCAAACTGCTTCACATGCTCCCATAGATGCGGCAATGTACTCTTCTTCTATGGAGCTTTGAGAAATTGAGGATTGTTTCCTAATAAACCAGGATATCATTGCTGAACCCAGACTGAAACAATATCTAGAGGTACTTTTCCGATCCATAGTGCTTATGGCCCAATCTGAATCAATAAAACTATGTATTTGTAACTCTACATCTTTGTACCTTAGTCCAATATTTATTGTTCCTCAAAGATACCTTAGTATGTGCTTAGCTGCTACCATATGAATTTGTTTTGGTTCACACATGAACTAGTTGAGAGCATTAACTGCATAACAAATGTCTGGTCTAGTATTTTCTAAGTACATCAGGGATCTAATAATCTACCTATAAAGAGATAAATCTATAGGTTCTGAACTTGATGCTTCTTCTTTTAATTTAAGTAGATTTGCTTCCATGGGAGTCGACCTAGGCTTACAATCCATTATTCCAAATCTTTTTAGAATGTCTACTGTGTATTTTACTTGATTTAGAAGAATCTCATTAGCATATTTCCAAACTTCTAAGCCTATGAAGTAATGTAGTAGCCCTAAATATTTCATCTCAAATTTAGCTACAAGATCTTCTTTACATTTATTAATTAGATAATCTTCACTTGTTATTAACAAATCATCTACATAAAGTATTAAAATGAACATATCTCCTTTTACCACCTTAAAGTAGAGGTTAGGGTCAGCATCATTTTTAGAGAAGTCAAATTTAGATAGATAGTGATCTATTCATTCATACCATGCTCGAGGTGCTTGCTTAAGTCCATATAATGCCTTCTTTAGTTTATAGACATGATTTTGTTGATTGTGTACTATGAATCCTTTTGGTTGTTCTAGATATACTTCCTCCTAAATCACACCATTTAGAAAAGCTATCTTTACATCCATCTGATGGATCTTCCGACCTTTGGCAACAACAATGGCAATAACTATTCTTATTGAGGTATATCTTGCAACTGGAGTAAAGTTCTCTTCATAGTCAATGCCTTCCTTTTGAGAGAAACCTCTTGCAAGAAATCTTGCCTTGTATTTGTCAATGCTTCCGTCTACAGCATGTTTAATTTTGAATAACCACTTGGAGGAGATAACTGATTTATTTTTAGGTCTAGGTACAATATCCCATACATCATTTTGTAAGATAGAATTGTATTCTTTTGTCATGAAATTCTTCCAATTTTGATGTTGAAGAGCTTCTTTTGGGTTAGAGGGTTCTAAGTTTAGAAGCTCACTCATAAGTGCAACATAACTAGAGAATTTATGAGGTCTTTTTTTTCCCCTGATAGTCCCATCTGGAGCAACATATTTCTCTCCTTCAATAAATTTTCTAGCCCAAAGATGTCTCTTCTTTCCTACTTCATTTTAAATAGGGGTATCTAATGGTTCATTATCTACAACTTCTTGGTTCTCCCTCTGAATCTCAAGATTATGATCTTCTAGAGAATCATTATAATCTTCCTTGGACCTTTTGAGTGCAGTGTCCTCTTCAAATATTACATCTCTACTTAGCTCAATATTTCTTTGTCCTGGAATGTAAATTCTGTAGGCTTTGGAGTTTTCACTATATCCCACAAAGATACCTTTCTTTCCTAAGGGTTCTAATTTATTTCTTTTCTCTTTAGGAATGTGAATATAGACAAGACACCCAAAAGTTCTCAAGTGACTGATATTAGGTTTACTACCTAAGAATGTTTCTTCCAGGGTTCTATTTTCAAGATGGGAGTGAGGACATCTATTTTGAACATATCCAGTAGTATTAGAGGCTTCAGCCCAAAGATGGGTTTCTAGGTTTTGATCATGCATCATTACTTTAGAAGATTCTACTATTGTCCTATTCTTTCTCTTTGCAACTCCATTCTATTGTGGGTCGTATGGAACAGTGAAATCCCTCTTGATCCCAACATGTTTACAAAAACTTTGGAATATTTCCAAAGTTTATTCTTTATCATTGTCTGTTCTTAATATTTTAATACTCTTACCTAATAGATTTTCTACTAGAGCCTTGAACTCTTTGAATTTTAAGAGGATTTCTTCTGACTCTTTACATTTTAGAAAATATATCTAGGTCTTCCTAGAGTAATCATCTATAAAGATGATATAATACAAATATCCTCCAATAGAGGGAACAGACATAGGGCCACATAGATCAGAGTGAATAAGTTCTAGAACATTCTTAGTTTTACTTTCACTATGATGAAAAATACTTTTAGTATTTTTTCATAGTGCACAACCTTTACAAGCTCCAATATGTTCGGATCTTAGTTTTGGAAGCCTTGTAGCCATATTCTCTAAAGAGCTTAAACCACGAAAATGAAAGTGTCCTAGTCTCCTATGCCATAGTTCACTTTCATTTGTTGTATGAATTAGGGCTTGATTAGAAGGAATACATAATTTATAGAGGGTTCCATCTCTAACTCCAATAATGTGAGCATTCTTTATGTTTGAGTTCTTGGGCCAAGCTAAAATCTCCCCATGCATGAAGGTGATTTTGTGCGCCTTGTCTTCTAGTGCTGAAATCGAAACTAAGTTTCTTCTTATGCTAGGTACAAATAGAACACCAGTAAGTTGTATAGATATTCCGGATTCAAGATATATGGTGCAGGTCCCAATTCCCATAACTGGATAGGCAGTGGGTATGTGTAGGATCATGGTATGCCAAAACATGGCAATGTGATAAAGAAGTCATGATTGATAGACTCTTTGAAAAATAGCTATAACTTTCAAACAATATAACATTTTTTAAATTTGAAATTTACATCACATTCTATCCTTCACCTACTACAATAATAATAAATAATTATTTCAATTTAATGAAGTTTAGACTAAGTTAAGGTGGTCAAACATGAGAGTTTTTATATTCAAGAAAATTTGTAGCAGACAAATCATAATTATTATTTACTTGGAAAAAAAATACAAACAAATATGCATCACATCCGGACATGAGTCTACTACTTTTATCTAGAATCTTATAAAGAAATTTTATCATTTGATTTTGTTTAATGCGGTTAGACATACACCTACTTGTAATCTTTCTAGTCCTGATTCATAGACTTATTGAAAAATAGCTATAACTTTCAAACGGTATAAAATTTTTGAAATTCAAAACATGTGTCACATTCTATGATTTTCCTAATACAATAATTTAATTTTTTTTTAAAATCAATTTGATAAAGTTTAGACTAAGTTAACGTGGTCAGACATGAGATTTTTTGTATTCTTGAAAAAGTTGTAGAAGAAAAATCATAATTAATTATTTACTTGAAAAAAAATTACAAAAAAATATGTGTCACATCCGAACATGAGTCTACTAATTATATGGGTAAGTGCACAAAGATGGGGGACCAAAAAGGGGGTATAAGATGCCACTTTTTTCTTGAAATTAGTAAACTCTGAACTTCAACAAGAAATTGAAGATAGTTAGACTCAAAATTTTAAGATGCAACAAAAACAAGAGTTGTAATACTCTGAATCTACTTCCTAAACTACTAACTTATTTTGAAAATGGTGTAGATTAAGGCCCTCAAAAAGAGGGAGCACAAAAAGTGGTCCTATTTTTTGTCCAAAAACATAACATAGCATCTAGTGTGTTCCCCCTAAAATGTTAACTTAAAATGTTTTTTATAATTTATACAAATATAACTTAAAGTATAAGAAATTAAAATTATCAAACTTATACTTAGATGTTATATTTGTATAAATTACACCCCCCCTCTCTCTCTCTCCTCCCACCCTATCATCCTCTCTCTATCTCTTATCTCTCTCTTTCTAGTTTTTCATAGCGCGCACGTGCTATGTAAAAATATGGATTACACTTTTTTGGCTTTGCATAGTGCACACGGGGGGTGAAAATTTCAGAATTTTACAAAGCATGTGCGCCCTATTTGGCGCACATGCTTTGTTTTGGATTGCCCAAGCCTAAGGCTTGGGCAACCCAAGCCATAGGACAGGTGCATGCCCTTTAATGCGTATGCACTATGCATGATTTGGGACCTAAAAGAAAAGTGGCATCTTTTTGGTCCCCCATCTTTGTGCATATACCCATATATATCTAGAATCTTGTAAAAAAAATTTATCATTTGATTATGTTTAAGGTGGTCAGAAATACACCCACTTCTTATTTTTTTTCTGAAATTTCTGTACTACTACATTGAAATTTGAAATTATCAACATATAAAATAATTTTTTTTTCAAAAAAGGCCTAGTTTCTTAGAAACTAAATTCAATTTTCTACAAATTCTCTTCTTAAATATTTTTGATATAATATTTATAACTTGTTTAAATTTTCATGTCAACTTGCCTAAACTTGATTTTATAAATTTTCATTGCCACTTAATTAAGGGCCTAGTTTGGCATACCACAATCCTGCACATACCTCAATATCATCTCCAATTGTAACTTCTTGTGTAGAAAATTCTTCTAAGAATTCTAGATGCTCTTTGAATCCAGTGATATGTCAAGAGGCCCCACTATCAACAACTTAGGTACTCTGATTGTTTGAGGTTAGTTTTGAGGTTCTCACAATGCATGTTGAACATGTACTAGTAGCTAAAATAGATACATCTGAAGAGTGATGGGGAACTTACTTGGAAAAGTCAATAAAAGTTAGAGAAGAGCAGGATAAAGTGACAAGGAAGAGGAAGATTGATAAAATGGTTGATGACATTACTATGAAGGTAGGAATTAATAAGGAACAACTAAAAGAAGTAACAACAAAGATGTCCAAAGGATCTTCTAGCATGGCAATTGAAGTACCTCCTCCTTCTGAAATAGAAAAGGTAATAAGTGCCATAACTGATATAATTGATTTATCAATCACTCTTGAGAAGATTGCACAAGAGGTTGTACATGCAAGCACACCTAGGAGATCTACAAGATCTAACAAACTAAGCAGCCCTAAGAAACAAAAGATAGAAGTAGAAATAAAGAAGAAAGAGGAAGAAGAAGAATAGAAGAAGCCATAAGATTTGTGGAAGACGATATCAAGATGTTACAAAAGATAATAATAAGAGATGGAAATCTAAAGACATTAAATATATATTATGAAAGGTATGATTCTAATAATCAAGTAATAATTGAAGATATAGTAATTGAGAGCTTGTTATTCTACAAGAAGAATTTGTTATAAATTGAGGCCAGTATTCCTAAGGACTTGTATAGAAAGTTGGAAATAATAAAATAGTACCCCATAGGGTAGCACCATTTCTTTCTTGGTTCTACTGCTTCAAAGCACACACAGTCAGTTTCAACCATGAAACAAATTGTGTCTTTATACTTCTCTACTAACTCCTTAGGTATTTTGTATCTCTCCTTCATTTGCCTTTGAAGGATCTTAATCATTGAAAATAATTCTCCATCTACCCAATCTTTATTCAGTCTCCTAAAGCTCTCTAATATCTATAGGCTAGTAGGTATACCATCTTTCCATGCTCTAGGGTGCATTATGGGAAATTTTTGTACAATGTGAATGTACATGTGTATAAGGAGTGATCCAAACCTGAAGTCTTTTGACTTGTCCTTCTTGATAATCCTCACATTCTCCAAGAACTTTTGTGCTAGGATTTCACATAAGTTATATCTGGTGTTTTCCTTCACCATTCTATAGGCCATCATAATTGCCCCTGCTGACATAGAATTGGTTATGTTGTTGTAGTACAACTTATATCTAAGTAGCATTGCTACCAATCTCACATCTTGCTAAAAGATGTCATTCATAGTCATCACTCTCTTATCCCATTTAGAATGAGTTAGGGTTTCTACTTGTTTGTTGATATTCTTCTCAGCTACAGGGAGGGATCCAATATTGTCTAGTCCAGTTATCTCATGAATCAGTTGGCTACATATCTTAAGATGTTTCTCTCCTATCCAAATGAATTGATCATAGATTCTTCTTAGAATGATCTTGAACCATTCGGTTTTGCAGAACTCATTAAGAAGGATTAACTTAATGATAGATGGGTCTTCTAAATGTTTGAACTCTTCTTTCATTTTTCCATCTGACTCTATCATATCTCCAAATTTGTTATAGATTTTTGCATCTCCTATGGTCTCATACTTACAATTAATGTAAGCCCTAATATATTCAATGTGTAACACACCGTATAGGGTTTGAAAAAATGCTCCTTCCAGATCATCCTCACAATACTTAAACGGGTGCCTCTTAAACTTATACCTTGTTCTATCAATAACATCAAATATGATAGGTGCTTCGATAGCTTCTAGTAGAGTATATAATCTAAATACCTTGAATATGCCAAACTCTAAAAATTTTGCTTCAAACGATCACACAATGTAGTTTCTAGATGGTTGTAGTGCTTCTTAACTTTGTTCTCCTTGATCACTGCTAATCAAACAATGTAGAAATGATATGTTTCAAGGTTTTTTATCTATTGCAAGGTGAGTGAATGCATTAATCATGGGTAGCTCAACTTTGCACATTGTCCAGTCAAACATAAATTTTGGGATCATAGGATATGAATATCCAAGTACTGTGATCAAAAACATAAACTCCATAGTGTCTATACACACCATATCTAAGCTCGCATGAGCTTATTCCACATAATCAGGGGCTGGATATATTCTGTTGTCTTCATCCAATGCTCCCCCTAAGACCATGCGGCCTTCTAGGTCGATGTAGTAATGTCAACATCATGCGAAGACACAATAGTATCTACTATCTCTCCCTGAACCAATGCCTTATTGAAATATTTTACCTTCCATATCTTCCCATCATCTTCATCTACTGGTCTCTTGAAATGAATCTTGAACTCATCTATGTATTAATTTTAATACTTTTACCATTGTCACCAATATTCTTCTTTATAACCACATGCGGTGGTCCTCTTCTATTGTTCATTCCATTATACTTGCAAAAATTTGTTGTGTCCCAAGTTGTTGCATTTGAAACATGTAGGTGGTCTTCTATCCTATTTAACCTGCAGCTTACATTACCTTGCAGTATGGCCAAGGTTATTGCATTTGTAGCATGTGATCTTGTCCACTGACTCTTGTCTGTTCCTTGACTGATTAGGTTTTCTACATTCTTCTTTCTTATGTCCATATGCATAATAGTTGTAACAATAACCAATAAAAGTTTTGAAAAGACCTTTACTTTTTCAATCTCTTTTCATGTGTCCAACTTTGTTGCATCCAAAGCATCTACCTCTGAAAGGTTTGATCTAATATTTAGGTTATTCAAAAGTGGATCTGTCTTCAATTTTTGCTTCATGTGATTTATCATTAGTCTTAGAACATTCTCCTTCATTGTATCCAACTCCACTCATGTTACCTTTAGGTTTCTATCTCTCTCTTTGTTTATCAATTTTATTACTGCTCATGTGTAACTTCTCAATGTGCAATTTGGATTGAGTGAGTTCACCTTTTATGATTTGATTATACTTCTCTAGTTCCTAACATTTATCCTTGTAGTGGTCAAGTTCAGTCTTCGTTTGTCCTATCTACATATTTTCTTCTTTGAGTGTCTCTTCAACTTTGTATCTTGCATCCTTTTCATATTGAATTTCTTTAATCATCAGAAGATTATTTTTTTCTTTTTCTTGTTCTAGCTTCTTTACTTGGTCTAATGTATCATTGTCTGAATCATCTTTGATCTTATCCAGAAGGTCTTGTCTCTGACTTCTTGAAACATCAAGTTGTTCCTTCAATTTCTTAATGAAACATTTTGCTCTTCTTAATTTGAATTTCAATTCTCTATTCTCAGACTTTTCTTTGTCCTGGTCATTAAGTGTTACTTCAAAGTTCTCTTGCAAACTTTCTGAATCCATTTTGATCTCTCTTAAGCTGTTAGGCTTTCCCTCCAAGGTCCAATAGCTCTAATACCAATTGTTAGGATTTAGTAATATTGAGAGGGGAGTGAATTAGTATTACAACACTTTAAATTAAACTTCAACGAATTGAAAATAAACTATATCAATGCTGAAATGAAAAGAACATAAACACAACACATAACTCATAACATCATTTTTTTTTTAGGAAACTCTAGCCAAGGGAAAACCCTAGTGGGGATGGTACCTGTTAGTGATTTTTCTTGTATACTCCTATTCTGAAAGAGAAAATGAGAACCAGACATGGGATACTCACCCAATTCACATAATTTGCTTCTTCCTACAAACCGAGGGGCAAGAACAGATAACATTGACAAGGCCTAAAAACCTTCTTCACTTTGAGCTCCACACACTTAGGTGAGTATACCTCATCTTCACACACATAACTCCTTATGCCAAGAAATAGGCCTACAAGTATGTAATTTGTGGAATATTTTTCATACTTTTAGGTAACAAGTACCTCAGTATTTACCAAATCTTATGTAGAATTCCACTTGCATACAATGAGTCTGAAAACTAGAAATAATTCCTAAGTCCTCCTATCAACATGAAAGGGAAAATTTTTTCATTTATTCTTTGGCTGAAATGGATCTCTAAAATACCCCAAATCCCTCATAGACCAATGCCTTATCCAATGGACAACATAGTCAAATAAATCACTGCAACAGAAAGCTTATGAAACAAGAAGAAAACACAATCTAATATGTTGAAGCCTCACATCAAACATACACCATTAATCAAATTCTACTTAAGAATCCACCTGTGTACTCAGATATACAATCACCTATTCAAAGAATTTAATTCTCCCCTTGGAAGAGACCCAGAAATAGGAAATACATTGATCAGCATCCACTGAAAGACAAGTATGAGATACCCTTGATATCTCAACTCATACACACCTAAAAATGAATCCTAAACTCAATTATTCCCTTGAAATAACTCTATTGTAAATGCACAATAGAAAGACAAAAACATCCTTGATGCTTTAACCCATAAGATTCAGGAAGCAAATGGACATAATTTGATAATAGTATAAAAGTGCTAAAAATTCATTCATAAGATAAACTATTACAAGACAAATTCTCATCTGAGACCAGAAAGGAAACATGAAAACACCCTATATGAAGAGAAGAGGGAAATATTTACATAAGGAACCACTCATGGAACAAGCCCAGAAAAGATTATAGAGAATCATAAACTAGAATCAGAACTAGAACTGGAACTCCACCTTCCCTCATAACAAAGGAGAAGGAGAAGAGATATATGAAAATGAAAGCCAATTAGAAACAAACTGACAGTTGTTAACTCTCCACAAAAATCTTCATCTTCCCTCCAATTTTGATCTTTCCAACTTGATCTCCTACAACTGCCTTCATGCTTGCAATTATCTCTCCAAACAAATTTGATTCTTTTCCTTTCAAAGAAATGATCTCATTCTGATTCTTTGAAAAGTCTCCATGAATATCTCTCAAAATTTCAAATGAAATACTTTTACAAACTATAGATAGACATTTGAAATCTTTTAAATTTTCATTTTCCTCTTCAAATTTACACTAAATCAAAAATAACTTGTTGATCACAATTCTTATCAGCATATTCTAAAAAGGAACAAGCATTGTCAGTGAATGACTCATTAGTCACTTAGAAATATGAGAAAACACATTCAAATATATCACTTTCTCTAGCATCATAATGTAAACAAGAACCACTAACACTAGGCTCTTGAAAATCTGAATCCACACTAGTACATACATCATCATATTGGTCAAATATAATAGTATCAAATTCATTACAATGATATGTACCCTCAAATTGCACATTACTTACTTCAAAGATAGGAAAAGGAAAATCAGTAAATGTTTCACACTTCATACCCTCACTAATGTCATCTTTTTCAAAGCATATATCTACTAGGCATGGGATTCTAGAAACAAACTTAGGTGTATACCTCTGAAACTCAACATCCAAGAGTTCTAAAATTTTCTCACTACTTATCAAGCATTGGAATTCACATTCCATCTCTTTGGATACACTGTTGATGCTACAAACATCTTCCCCATCTAAAATAGGGACTGAAGTCTCTTGTCTCAAAACATCTTGTGTAAAGTAATCACTGCAGGAACTTTCATCTGCATCATAGTCATACTCTTTATGTTCACACAAAACATCCTCAAGCTGAAACAAGGAAAGATTATTATCATGATGAAAATAAGAACAATCTAGAAACTCAAGGGGAACACTGTCAACTGTAAATTCATCTTTTACACCTTGATAACCATAGATTTCATTATCAGCATCATAATCCACTCTATTAGCATAACAAGGTTCAATATCTTCAAATGAATCTATCCATTCTTTAACATTTTCAAGTGCTTCCTCTCTAAGGGATGCAATCCAACTGACTAATTCAGGCATACCAAGCTCTAGAAATATTTCAACATATTGGGATTCTTGAAAATCAAGACCCATTGGTAGTTCATTACAAGCTATAAGAAATTTCTTATAGTATGAAAGTGTTTATTCTTCCTCCCCTTCTCCTATTGCACATCTTAAAATCAATATGCAATTATGTTGGATTTTTTTATTTATAAAATACATATCTCTATTACAATTTTCAAGATCTGACTGATAAATTTTAGATCTAAAAACATCATCTTGATCCATCAAAGCTGGAAACTCCATTTTAAAACATTGACAAAATAATACATCTTGTTCTAGTGAAAATATCTTTATCCAACTTTATGCAATCACTAACTAATTCATGAAACCACAACATGTTTCAGATATTCATTACAACAACTAAAACTTCAATCCAAAAATATGACTAAACCTCAAGATTAATTTTCCCTTTTCTCTTAGTGACTTTCTCACCTATTAAGGGACCATTCTTTCTTTATAAAAATAGGATTACCTAGAGCTATTGTGACTGCTGCAAAATACTGATCTGAAGTCTCCTCCAAATCACCTTTCATACTATTTGTAGAGTCGCCACCCCTTTGCAGAGGAAAAATCTAAATCAACTGAGAAACATTACCCAACTCTGAACCTTCTTTAACACCAAAAAACTCACAACACAATCTCAATAGGGTTTAACTATTTGTCAGAACTACAAATACATTCATACTTTAATTATTGAAATTCACTGATCAAACAGAGACATTAGAGTCGCCACTCACACTTGGTGAGATAATATAACAATTTTTTTTTGAATCTGACTGTATACAATCAACTAGACTCTGGGATGATTTGACAAAGCAAGGAAATAACCATCTTAAACTTGCTATCCTTTATTCCTTCCCCAAAAGAGTCACCAATTTTGTTAATGCTTACGATTTTAGGTGATGAACACAAATAAAAAAATTCTGATACTTAACTCTTATGGTCCCAATAGATGCACCTACCAATACTAAACAATAAGGTATTAAGGATTTAGATCCTTCTTCACTTTGAGCTTCAGGCTCGGGTGGGTATACCTATTAGATTCAATTCTTCAAAGAATCACAACATTTATCTTCATACTTGACATAGATAAGAACATTTATTGCATTCAACAAAACTTAAGATAAATTTTTATTCATATTGTTTGATGGTGAGAAATGTAACTTAAGCAATGACTAGTCAAAAAACATACATCTATAGAAAATCCCTCAAATAAAATAACCCCCAAAACCAAATAAAATTCCTTAAAAATTATCCTATCATTGACATACACTATCATCAGATTCCTACACAAACTATCAATTCCCTGAAACCTCCCTTAATATGTATCCTTCCCTTGAAAGGAACTTAAGTTTAACCTCACTATCTACCTTGTAGATGATGTATCAAATATGCCTTACAAATTTAGTACATAAAAATATCAAGATTCATACATGAAGACAACAAAAATATGTAAAGGAATTTCAGTATATTTTCATTAATATCTTTCCTGTATCAGTACATTAAGAGACTAACATTCTTAGAATCAAAGAAAAAAATCAAAAACTCTCCTTACAATAAGTATTTTACCACCTTGGACTACAACTCTTTTTAAATGTGCAGCCTCTTTGCCAAGAACACACCCATCTATGTTTGTGCACTCCTCCATGACTGGTACACACACTATTGGAGTGTGTTTCTAGCACTTGGTGCATACACCCTTGCTTTGGTATGGTGCACACACTCCCTTTAGCACACGCACCCCTTTATCTCTTTGTTTGGTAGCCTTGTCTTTGGTGCACTACCTCTTTGGTAGTCTCTCTTTGTGTGCACCCCAAAATTTTCAAACTTTGGATTGTTACCTTGCATAAAAGTTATGTAGGATTTTATTTCTAAGTGTGCACACCATAATACATTGCACAACACTTCATATGATCACACAAGGCTGACAAACCATAGTACCAAAGTACCCTCGTGTACCAAAATAACGTCAACCGGAAAGCACAACAAGAGGATCAACATTCCACACTTCAACATTTATCTCCAAATAACCAAAATGTAGTCACAATATGAATCCAAACCATAGTGTGCCAAAATTTTAACCACATCAAGAAGTTCACTATCTCTGAAAAATTGCCCAACATCAACAACTAGCCTCCGGAAACGGCCTAAAAAATTGATCAAAGAACCTCGCAGGAATACATCATCTGAGACTTACATTAATTTCCAACATGTGAGTACATGTGTCAAAGGAGATTGCACATAAATATTTGAGCTATAATTTATCACTGATCAAACATGGTCTTTCACAATACTGATTCTGTTCGCACTACCAATCTACACAAAACACCTTCAAACCTGACTTTGAAAACTTACCAACTGAAACCCTCATGATTTGGAACCCTGGATACTGATTCACTCCCACACAAGGAAAATGAATCCAAAATTATTTTTCTGAGAATATCAAATGGTTAAATTTAATTAAAGGCCAAAGTCGGCCCTTTAGATCATTCTAGATTTGAAACAGTGAAAATTTGAGAAGCCTTATTTGGAATTGGACTGGTGAAGTGACCAAATAGATTGGTCAAGATCCAAAAATCACCAAGGAGGTATACTTCTAGGTCTAAAATGAAAAACAACTTTCAATTTCTCTTTCTCTTGAACCAGGTACAAATTAGGAGACCCCAAAGTAGGCCACTTAAATTCTAGATTCTGCTCATTCAATGAAACTTAACAAGTTTCAAATAGAAAGAGCTTGGAAAATTGATCAAACAAGCACATGAGGGGATAAAAATGGTCATGGAGACTCACTCACATTCCTAAAACATAGTGCAACAACCCTCATGTCAAGGTTATCAAATGGGCATAAAAGGAAAACTTCTGAAATGGGTCACTTTATGAAATTCTGGAAAGACAAAATGTAGATTTGGGGAAACACCTCCAAATAGCTACCTTAAAAACACTCTAGAACTGAAATTTGAGAGCTCAAACCCATTACATATTCCAAATGATAGGTGATGAATACATTACCCAATTAGTTCTTCATGAAAAATAACAGGTCCATTTCACCTATGCAGTCAAACTTGGCCTTTCCTAATGATTTTTCAAGGGCACAAACTTAAAGAATTTTTTGAATATGGACTCAAAAATACATCCTAGATTTTTGAGCTCCAACAATACCCACAACTTATGCACTAAAATATAGAATCTCTTTTAGGAGATCTAGCCCTTTTAGGAGCTGAGTATTACATAGTACATTTCCTTGTTAGAGGAATAGAAAACCCTGTTAGGGGTATAAAAAAACCCTATTAAAAGTGTGGTTAGCTTACAGCTCTTGCAATCAAAATTTTGTTTACAAAAGTGTTCTTCAATAAGTGAACTACACAAGCATCTGCTATGCTTTGATAGTTCTAGTTATAGCTCTATCAATCTTTGATCTTGCATCTGCTATCTGTCTTTACTAATATCCCAAATTTGAATCCATCACATATACATCTCTATCACACTTATCGCTTCCACAAAATACTCTATACTTATATCAATTTTTCCATCTAGTTAGCTCTCAAATACAATACAAAACATAATAATTACTTATATAAATGATACAAGTAGAGTCAGAGATCTTGTATTACCAAAGTGTCAGCAATATACAACTTTCATCTGACTTAGCATGTTACCATTCCGTATAGCCTTCCCTCAATCATCACGACAGTTCATATACCCTATTTCACTATTTCTCTAACTTCGCATACCTTCATATCACTGTATCTTATTGATACCTACACAAAAACATGTGAGACCTTAACTGAATGTCCTACATATCTAAACATGTCTTCCTCTAAGTTCACAAGCCATAATATATCATATACCATCTTTGTTGACCAAAACTGTACTGTAGTATATTGTTATTCTAATTTTGTACTTAGTCATTTTCATAACTATGTCTCTCACACGTATAATCACTTCATACGATCACTACAAGATAAGTGTTGTGATAAATGATAACCCTTAAGTGATCCCTAGTGCTCTCAAATCATCACTTGCAAACAATTTCTTTTTCTTTGACTTTTTGTTCCTCTGTTCTCCACTCTAATTTGATGATTCTGTTTCTTCAGTGGATCATAAGTACTCATCATGTCCAAGTCCAGAAGTATCACTAGATCTTCTTGGTGACCTTAATAGTTCTTCAAAGAATTTCACAGCTTCATTTGGTTTGTTCAAACTCTCATTGAGTTCCTTTTTAGATCTTAGTTCATTCTTTAGTTGGCTATTCTCTGATCTCAGATTTGTGATTTCCACATATTTCCTTCTCAACTCTTGATTAGATAGTAGCAGTTGATTCACCATATCCAATTGATTGTTTTTCAGCCTTTGCATGTCGCATGTCCTTTCATAGAGTCTTATAGATATTTTTTTGTTGTCTTCTTCATCCATTGTCTTGTCATAAACAAGAAGAGGTGGAAGATTCTAGAGAGGAAGAACATATAATAGAGGTTGAAGATATTATGTATATTAGAATAAGGGAAAGGCATAATTTAAGGAGGAGAGTTCATACCAAAGGAGTGATAGAAATTTCCATAGAGGCGGTGGATCAAGAAGTTATAAAAGAGATGACAAAAGATTATTTATAGGAACCTACTTTAAATGTAGAGGAGAATGATGCCAATATTTTGAGTGTACCAAAGGGAATTCAAGTAAGAGGACTAAGAACAAGTTAATATATACTTATATGGAAGAATATGATACTAAATCTTTGAACCAACCTAAGGATGGACAAGCCCTAATGGTGAAGAAGGCACTATCTCATGAAGAGATGGATCGAGAACCATTGAAGAAGAAAAAAAATTTCAAGACAAGATGGAAAGTTGAAGGAAAATGTTGCAAAGTGATAATTGAAAATGGTAGCTTAGATAACTTAGCTTTCAAGGAGTTAGTGGACAAGTTTAACTTGCAGATACTGAAGCATCCCAAACACTAGAAAATAAAGTAGATGAAGGATGATCATAAGGTACTTCCAAGTGAAAAATGTTTGGTGAAATAAAAGATAGGATCTTATCATGATGAAGTTATTTTTTATATTATCCCTATGGATGTGTGTCATATCTTGATGGGTAGACCATGGCAGTATGATAGACAAGATTTGCATGATGGAAGTAAGAATAGGTATACTATTTTTTTTAATGGTATGAAACAAGTTTTGTTACCTTTGGAAGAGACTCCTAAGAGTGATACTTTTACTAGTGTCAGAGTTTGTTTGGTTGAAGGAATAAATTTCTTGGATGGTTTGAAAAGTGATAGTTTGTGTCATCATTCTTTCATCCCTAAGAAGTCTGATTTGAAATTAGAAGAGGAAAAACCTAAGGAGATATAAGAACTAATGATAGAGTATGAAGACATAATCTCAAATAATATGCCCAATGGATTTCCAATTGTGAGAAGTATTAGTTATTGCATGGATTTAATCATTGGAGCTAGTTTTCCAATCAAAGAAGCACACCAAATGACACCTATAGAAAATGAAAAATTGAATAGACAAGTACAAGATTTATTGAAGAATGGTTTGATTAGGGAGATTTTGAGTCCTTTTGTAGTTCTTGTAGTGTTAGCACTCAAAAATAATGGAGATTGGAGGGTATGTGCGGGATTGTGGTGTGCCAAACTAGGCCCTTAAGTGGCAATGGAAATTCTAAAAATCAGGTTTAGGCAAGTTGACATAAAAATTTGAACAAGTTATAAATATTATATCAAAAATATGTAAGAAGAGAATATGTCAAAAATTGAATTTAGTTTCTAAGATACTAGGCCTTTTTTGAAAAACAATTATTCTATTTGTTGAAAATTTCAAATTTCAATGTAGTAGTGCAAAAATTTCAGGAAAAAATAAGAAGTAGGTGTATGTCTGACCACCTTAAACACAATCAAATGATAATTTTTTTTTACAAGATTCTAGATATAAGTAGCAGACTCATGTTTGGATGTGACACATATTTTTTTGTAATTTTTTTCCAAGTAAATAATTAATTATGATTTTTCTTCTACAACTTTTCTAGAATAAAAACACTCTTGTGTCTGACCACGTTAACTTAATCTAAACTTTATCAAATTGAATTTTGTTTTTATTTTTCTTGTAGTAGGAAAATCATAGAATGTGACACATATTTTGGATTTCAAAAATATTATAGAGTTTGAAAGTTATAGCTATTTTTCAATAAGTCTATCAATCAAGACTAGAAAGATAACAAGTAGGTGTATGTCTGACCACATTAAACAAAATCAAATGATAATATTTTTTAATAAGATTCTAGATAAAAGTAGTAGACTCATGTCCAGATGTGATGTATATTTTTTTGTATTTTTTTCCAAGTAAATAATTAATTATGTTTTTTCTACTACAAATTTTTCTGAATATAAAAACTCTCGTGTCTGACCACTTTAACTTAGTCTAAACTTCATAAAATTGAAAGAATTGTTATTATTATTGTATTATGTGAAGCATATAATGTGGTGTATATTTCAGATTTTAAAAATGTTCTACTATTTGAAAGTTATAGATATTTTTCAAAGAGTCTATCAATCATGACTTCTTTTTCACATCGCCGCTTTTTGGCATACCATGATCCTGCACATACCTTGGAGAATGTATAATGATTCAAGATCCATCAACCAGGTCACAATAAAGTATAGGTTTCCTTTGCCTAGGATGAATGATATAATAGATTTTTTGAGTGGATCAAATTATTTCACAAAGATATATTTGAGGAGTGGTTATCATCAAATTAGAATCAGAGAAGGAGAGGAGTAGAATAATTTATTCAAGACAAATGAAAGATTGTATGAGTGACTAGTGAATCCTTTTCGACTCACCAATCAACCTAGTACTTTCAAGAGGTTGATGAATGAGGTATTGAAGAAATTATTGGGTAAGTTTGTGATTTTTTTATCTAGATGAAATTTTGATTTTCAATAAGACAAGGGAAGAGCATTTGATGCATCTGAGACAAGTATTATAGAGTTTGAGAGAAGAGAAGTTATTGATAAACATAAAGAAGTGTATTTGGGGTTTGTGATATCTATGGATACATTGAAGATGGATATTGAGAAGGTTAAAGAAATTCTTGAATGGCCTACTCCTAAAAGTATTGGAGAGGTAAGATCATTTCATGGATTGTCTAGTTTCTACCAAAATTTCATTAGGAATTCTAGTTCAATATGTAGTCATATGACTAAGACAATGAGAGGTGAAAAAAAGATTTTAAGTGGACACATGGAGCATGGGAAATTTTTAAATTATTGAAGAAAAAAGTAACCGAATAACTTGTGTTAGATTTACCCGATTATAGTAGGGTATTTCAAGTTGATTTTGATGTAATTGCAAATGCAATTGAAGCAGTTGTAACTCAAGAGGGAAGACCAGATTCTTATTTTAGTGAGAAGTTGAATGATGAAAAGAAGATATTAAGTTTATGATCAAGAATTATATGCTATAGGTCAAGCCTTGAAGAAGTGAATAAATTATCTATTGCCTAAGGAGTTTGTGTTATATATTGACCATCAAGCATTGAAATGTTTGAATGGTCAAGGTAACTTGAATCAAAGACATATGAGATGGTTTGAATTCTTCTATAGTTATATGTTTGTGTTGAAGCATAGGAATGGTAAATAGAATATAGTTATTGATGTTTTGAGTAGAAGAAGGAATTTGCTGACAAAGATGAGTGTTGGGGTGTTAGAAATTGATGGGTTAAAGAACTTGTATGAGGATGGCCCTAATTTTTCACAACCTTGGAAACCTTATAGAGAGCCTATTGCATCATACTAAAGAAAATGGTTATTCTATTTCATTCAAGATGGTATATTATTTAGAGGATTCATTTGTGTATACTTGTATCATCCTAAACCACCCATAATTAATGCCTTTAGGACCTATTAGACCCCACTTTGGTGATTATTAGGTCTAAATTATTTTATGCTTTATTCCTACATTATTCTTCACAACTTATCACACTCCCCTAAGTCCAGGAAATATTTGAGAAAAACAATGTTGGGACTAGATCAACCAAGTTGGCCTTGTCCTGGACAAGGCAATCCAGGTTGGCCTTGTCCTAGAGAATTGTGTTTAAGTGAGCTATCATCTTGATGTGGGGATTTTTCTCCTTGATCTTAATTTTTGGTCAGGCAATGCAATATTGAATCCCAAAATGACTATAAAAGGATATCAAGGCCTTCCATTTTGACATCTATTACATGACTTCACAATCTATAGCTATCTATTATTATTAAGTATACAACTCATATGAAAGAAGATTTATTCAAGTGAAATTAAGGTATTGGATTCAAAATTTTAAGGTAAGCATCTAATTAAAAGGTCTCCAAGTATCCATTTGTTAGGAATGGGAACACTGAGAAGGGGGGGAGGGGGGTGAATCAATGTTCACTATATTTTATCTTTTCTCTTTATTCTTTAAACTGAACTTGAATACTTAAATACTGAAATGAAAATCAACATAAACATGAAACATAAAATCAACACATAACACCAATATAGTTATAGGGAAACCCAAATAGGTAAAACCACAGTGGGAATTGACACCCACTAATATTCTATACTAGTGTTTTATGATCCTTGCTAGAAGATCCTTAACCCTATTAGGAGTTTCTTTACAATGTATTTAGTACAGTGACCTTGTCAAGGGTCGGACCCTATTAGGAGTCTTTTACAATAAACCCTATTAGGGGTTGGGACACAATGTCCTAGAGCTCACTTCTCAAGTGGTGAAGGCTACAACCTTCTAATCTCATATACATACTATATCTACTAGATGAACTGGCATTGTGACACTGATTGTCTGATCAGTTCCTTGATGCGCTGATGATTTTACCTCTTGCAAAGCTCTAATATATATTATTAGCTCTTCACATAATTCTACTCTACTTATCTTCATTCTATATCCACTTTCATACTAAGTACAATGGGCGCATCTCATATTTATATGTGCATACAAAACAAATAACTAGGTCAGCCCTTTAACCGATTACATACAACGCTTCCAATTGAATTGGATCAAGCATGTTTACAAAAAAACATAATTACATCTTAGAAACCTAATTAAAATAGGTACATAGCCTTTACATCATAATAATATAACCACAAACCAAAATACCAACAGTCGGCTACTTGCATTGTTCTTCTCTGGCATTCACTATCTGTGCAATTTGAACTCATTGTATCTTTCTCATACTGAATCTTCTAATGATGCGCTCTTAGATGTAGCATGAATAAGGTCTTACCAACTTAACTTCTAGGGCGCATAACATAATTTTTTCATATGCACGTGCGGCGACACTCTAATCTTCAAGTACTCTGTATACTATCCAGTCTTCAATACTTAACCAATTTATGATCTTCTTATCACAAGTGCTGACTCCAAAACATCATATGACTTTGTTTCCATAAAGAAAACACTATATCAAGTCATATACACCAGTATAGTCAACTTTCCAACAATCTCCTCCTTTGTCATTGATGGCAACAAAGGAATATGGCAAAGTTACGAACTGACCCTTAATACAAAAATACTTAATCATATTCTATCTTATGTCTCCCTTATATTTTCTTACTATACCTTTTCTTTACATAGCTATAGCTCCATATTCTATATATACTCCCCCTTTGACATTAATGACAAAGGTGTTACAAAAATTGAATCTTTATAAGTACTTACATTGAAAGTACATCCGGGTATGCAATTTGTAAATTGTGGATCTCTTGCTTCCAAAATGAAATCAATGCATTGATTGTTTGGAGATGGGTGCATATAGCATATTGTACTTTCTCCATCTTTTCCAAATCTACACTAGGACCTTGATCATATGTCACCATGGTGGCATTGATCTCCTTGATATTTTGATTCAACACATCTAGGGAGGGTGCAAGAGCATTTCTTAGCTGAGTCTGCCTAGCCCTTAACTTTGACATCTCCTTTTCTGCCTTCTCAATTTTGTCAATTTGTCCCTGATATACATTGTTACATATGTTTATATCAGTAGAGGGATCTTCTACTGACTTCCTCACCTTTTCAATCATATCCTCAGCTTCTTGAATCTTCTTGAAGTGATTAGCTTTCAACTTATCTTGATCCATACATTTAGCAATGATTTTCCTTCCTTTTGCTACAAACTCTTTCAAAGTTGCTTGTCCAACTTTGAGTGAACTGAGGTCAAGTGAGAAGTTACAAAACACCTCATTTATCCTTTTTTGCATATACTTCTCCTCTGCAACTAATGATGTTGATTCTTCCAATTTAGAGAAATTACTCTTGAATTGTGAAAGAATTGTACTTACATCATCAACAAAGTGTACCTTGGACACTTTCTTATCTGCTAGTAATAGGTTGTTTAAGATATTTACTGATTCTACAAAGAGGGGATTCCTCATTACCTATTTCTCTTTAGCCTTCTCCATAGCTAAGACACTGATCTTGATCAAGTCTTCTTCTCCCCATGAATCCAAACTAGTTGTGTTAGGTGTCAAACTTAACAACAATGCTGCTGAGGGTGATGGAGTAATGGGAGTGCTATCCATTGTTTCTTGTTTAACTCTTATTTCAACAGAAGGCTTTTCTGTTAATTCACTTGTTTTTATCTCTTCTTCTCCTTTCTTTTCTTCTACCTTTTCTTCTTCATTATTATCTGTTATGTCCTAAATTAATACTTCCTCTTTTTGCAACTTAGGTGAGTTATCACCACATAGAATTTTAGCTTCTTATGTACTTACAAAAGCTTCATCGAACTTGTCCAGGTCTTTATCTATGGCTCCCATGGCTATCTCTACATTATCAATAATGATGGTGATATCCTTTAGTGACTCTATTATGGGCACAGACTTATCTACCTCTCTTTGTGTTTCAACTATAGGCATTGAGTCCTGGGGACCTGTCATAGGTACATTAGTGGGCTCTACCACCTTGAATTCCTTTGTGGGAACTTGAGCTATAGGCGCAATAGATGGGCACATGTGACTTTTCATGAAGACCTTCTCAAATGCTTTCTATGTTGCCTTAGATGCCAATTCATAGTTTTTGTCCATTATATGTAAAGTCCTTGACTTGGTTCTAAGATGTGGCTTCACCAGATCTAACAATAACTTCTTCTCTTCTAGCGAGCATACTGGGAAGGTTTCACTGAAGGTCTTTTCCCTTATCCTTAGGTCATCTTCAATGGCCTATCTCTTTTTGAATTCTAGGATGTTCCATACATTATTTGGAATCATAGTTTTTAGTTCTAGGACTATCTTTTTGAACTTTAGAATATGTTTGACAATCATTCCATGAATTTTTTACTTGTCAATTTCACTATACTTTTCATAAAACTTCCCTACTTGATCTATCCTACGTTCATCAACGATCCTTGTACTCAACACACTTAGACTGGGTTTGAAGCTTACTTCTGGGGGTGCTTGAGTATTCTTCATGTTCCTTGTTACTCGTGAGGATGGATGATCAGTGCTAATCTCTTTCTTCCTCTTAGGAATTTCCCTATACTCAGGTGGAGCAGTAAGGTCAATTTTTGTTGTGGGTGCAGGAGGAGGAACATTAGTTTTACCCTTCTGATCATTAGATTTCTCAATTTTCACCTTCTTCATCTTTGGGTTATCAAATTTTGTCTTTACTGCAGTTGTGCTCTCTAATTCCAAAGCAACTTTCTCTTTCCTTGCTTTGTCTAGGTCTGCTTGAGACACTCCATGAATTCTCAAAATCTCTAAAGTAACCTTGGAAACTTTTCTTTTTGTTACTACGTTGTTCAATACAACATCTACTTCTCTTGTTTTCTCTTCATAAGTCCCCAATCTAGGTTCATTGGGGTCCTTAGGTGCTGATAAAATAACTTGAGCATAAGCCTCTAGAATAGGCTCTTCCACTTCATATCCCAGTGGATGAATCGACTTTGTTCTTGGTTCAATAGCCTCCATGATTATTGTATCAGTCTCAACCATGAAACAAATACTATCTTTGTATTTCTCTACAATACTCTCTGGTATTCTATATCTCATCTACATCTTAGCTCTAAATGTCTTCAACTCTGGTGTCATGCAATCCTTCAATGTACTCTTAGTACATGCCTTGAGAGATATCTGAGGCATTGTGGGAATAGATTTGTCTAGATACAAATCAAACACTTTTCCAAGAATATGGAAGTACATATAGAGTATTAAAGACCCAAACCTAAATATCTTTGTCTTTTCATGCTTGATAGCCTTAATGTTGTCTATTAGTTGTGCACACAAGATCTCACATAGATTAAACTCTCCATTCTCTCTTCCCAACCTTATTACTGCTAGAATGGTAGCCGATGACACACTGTTTACTCTGCTGGTGTGTTGGAATTTGTATCCCAGTATCATGGACATCAATTTTATGTCATTTTTCTCAATAGGCTCTATAGTCATTCTATGCCTATTGTAAGAATTTGCTTAAGGCAAAGAATACAAGCCAAGATCTAGAAGCTCAAGAGATAGCACAAATAAGAGAGACAAGATAATATGATCAAATGAATAATTCAATAATGATCAAATGATGGGTAATAGAATGAATACATACAATGTAGAAATGCCTCAATATAAAGGCAATGCATGATAACTAGAAGATATGCAAGTGATAAGCTATCAACTAGACATGGTGGAATCAAATGTCCACCAAAGGTGGATCATCCTCCAATATGCAATAAAGTATGTGCATTGGATTAGGATGATAATGTGATAAGAGCACTAAAGGTGGATCTCACACACAAAGAGGTATGAGAAGACAACTATGACCACCTAAAGTGGAGATTCTCCTAACCATGTGCTAAAAAGAAATGCAAACTCCTATGTGTCTCAAAGACAAAATACTATGCAATGCATTATCCTAAGTAAACTTAAGTAAAGTGTAATTAGTAAATACTTAATTACACCAACACCCCCCCTTAAGTGCAACTTAGGGGAATGCACTTATGCTCACAATGCAAGATGGGTCCCGGATACTAGGCCATGTTAGGTACCCATGTACAATATGCAAGAACAATGCAATCTCTCATAAAGCGGAGAAAGATGGAAAACCTCATGGGAAAAACCCTCCCCCAAAAAGAGAGATGAATACAATAATAGAAGATGAGAGAGAAGACCTCATGTGAGGAAAAGATCCCCCCCATAAGATAGAATAGAGAAGTCATGTGACCCCCCCTGATGGAATAGCCCGCACCCCCAAGAGAGCTTGCAACTGAAGAAACTTGCTCTCAGTGAAGGGTTTGGTGAAGATGTTTGCAATCTGCTCTGTTATAGGACAATACTGTAATGCAATGACCTACTCATGAATCAAATCTCTGATGAAGTGCATATGAACCTCAATGTGTTTGGTCCGCTGATGTTGGACCAGATGTCTGGAGATCACTATAGCACCTTGATTATCACAATGAATGACTGTAGGTCATGGAATACTGAAACCAAACTCCTTTAGGATATGCTGAAGCCAAATAGCCTCTGTAGCTGCAGTAACAACCCCTCGATACTTAGCCTCAGTCGAAGAAAGAGCAATAGCATGCTACTTCTTACTCTGCCAACAAATGGGGCCTGAACCAAGATGAAACATCTAACCTGAAGTAGACTTGCAACCATCAAGATCACCTGCCCAATCTGAGTCTATATATCCAACCAACTGAAGTCCTATACCTGCTGCATAGTGAATCCCATGTGTATGTGTACCCTGTATGTAGTGTAAGATGCACTTGGTTGCCTTCCAATGAAGCTCATGTGGCTCTTGCATGAAGCGAGAAACCATGCCAATGAAAAATGATAGGTCAGGGCGTGTATGTGTCAAGTAGATGAGACTTCCAACAAGCTATCTATACAATGTAGCATCAACAAGTGGTGTAGAACACTTAGCCTCTAACTTGACACGTGATAGAAATGGAGTGGGTGCAGCCTTGCAATCACTCATGTGAAATCGAGCAAGTAGATCAAGAGCATACTTGGGCTGAGAAAGTGTGATCCCTGTTGAGGACTGTGTGATCTCAATACCAAGAAAATAGTGAAGTAAACCCAAGTCTATCATAGCAAATCTATCCTGCAAAGAAGACTTGACACTAGAAATGATGGATGAAGTACTTCCTGTAATGATCAAGTCATCAACATAAAGTACAAGTATCAAATGTGAGTCATCCTATCGAAGAATGTAGACATTTGAATCTGAATGACACCTGGTGAATCCTGCTGAGAGAAGGAAGGAATCCATCTTGGCATACCAAGCCCTAGGAGCCTGTTTGAGGCCATAGATAGACTTCCTTAACCTGCAAACCATAGTAGTATCATGGATAAATCCTTGTGGCTGCTCCATATAAATCTCCTCATGAAGATCCCCATGTAGAAATGCACTCTTGACATCCATCTGATGTACAACCCATCCATGAGCTGTAGTAATAGCAAGTGTCAAATGAATGGAGTTCATCTTGGCTACAGGTGCAAAGGTCTTGGTGTCAATACCAGGAACCTAAGAGAAACCTTTTGCAACAAGTCTTGCCTTATACTTATCTACACTTCCATCCACTGCAAACTTGGTCTGATAGATCCACTTACATTGAACCACTTTTCTTCCCTTAGGAAGAGGAACTAAGTCCCAAGTGTTATTTCTCTTCAAAGAGCTATACTCTTCCTCCATAGCTTTGTCCCACTTAGGAACCCCTGAAGCTTCCTTGAATGATTATGGATTGAAAGCAATTGAAATATAAGCATGTGGAAATGAGTTGTGTTGTGACCTTGTCCTCCTAGTGTCTGAAGGATTCCCCACAAGTGAACCTACTGAATCAAGTGTTTGTTGTGCCCAATGAGGTCTAGTGGAGGAAGAAGATGATGAAGGAATGTCCTCAACTATGTCTTGACTCTGCAAAGGTGGAAGCCTGCGAATCGGGGTTGAGGGATTTTCATCTTCCAAGTCACTATCATCACTATCATTATTTGAAATGGAGGAAGTAGGAGGAGTTGAAGAATCCAAGCTAGGACAATTTTCTTCAAAGTGAACACTCCTCTCAAAGAATATCTCACGTGTCTCAAGATCCATAAGCTTGTATGCCTTAAGAGTCTCAGGATAACCAACAAATATGCAAGGCTTGCTTTGTGGTTCCAATGCCTTACATTTTTGTGGAGGTATGCGTGCCCAAGCTGGACAACCAAAGACTCTGAAGTGTTTCACAACTGGTTTTCTTCCACACCAAGCTTCAAAAGGAGTAACTCCATCTAAAGCTTTATGAGGAGTTCTATTTTGTATGTGAGTGGCACAACATATAGCTTCAGCCCAAAAGGCTTGATCAAGAGACTTGGCATGAATCATACAAGTGGCCATCTCCTTAAGGGTCCTATTCTTCCTTTCTGCAACACCATTCTACTGTGGAGTGTAGGCAACTAAATGTTGAAGATCAATACCCTCAAGTGTGTAAAAGTCTATAAGCCTTGAGTTCACATATTCCCTTCCATTGTCTGTTTGAAGAATCTTGATGGCTTTACTTGATTGCTTCTCAACATGAGCCTTGAAGGTGAGAAATTTATCAAACACTTCACTCTTGTGACCAAGAAAGTAGACCCAAGTGTAGCGTGAAAAGTCATCAATGAAGGTGAGTACATAACGAGCCTTGCCAAATGATGGCACTGGAAATGGGCCCATTACATCACTATAAACCAACTCAAGAACAAATGTTCCTCTCCAAGACTTCCCCTTATCAAACTTCTCTTCGAGATGTTTGCCCATTTCACAACCTGAACATACACCCTCTGAATACTTGATTTGAGGTAGACCTTTGACCATATCCTTGCTGCTAAGCTGTTGAAGATATCTATAGTTGAGATGTCCAAATCTTTCATGCCAAAGTTTACTTTGTGAATTTGAGTGTGTCAACAAGGCATGTGAAGGAGTCTTATGTACAAAATTAGAAAATGAGTAAAGCCTTGTGTCATGATTCGCTTTGCCTATTGCCACCATAGAATCATCCTTAAGATTTTTGACTACAACTGAGTCAGGTAGGAATTCAACTTTCTTTCCACCTCCATAGTGAGTGATTTGGTTAATTGAAAGGAGGTTTGTGCTAAGGTTTGGAACATAGAGAACATCTTTGAAAGCTCCATTTTCCATTGCAGCTTCCCCTTTTCCTTCAATGTCTACTTGAGTATCATCTCCTACATAGATGTGAGGTACCATAGATGGTTTCAAGGAAGAAAATTGTTCCCTTGTGGCACCCATATGATGTGTGGCACCTGAATCAAAGATCCATTCCTTTGAATTAGTTGTACTTGCTACAAATGCTTTCCCTTTACCCTTTGATGTGGAAGGTGATGAATCCTTTCCCTTGTAGGCATTTGGCAAATCAATGTGATGCTTCTTGAGTATGTTTGTCAACTCATCAATTTGTTTCTTGTGGCATTGATGCTCATCATGATTTGGCTTCTTGCAATATGCACAAATTTTCTTCTCCTTCTTAGAACTATCCCCCTTGTTTTTGTTGTTGTTGTTGGGAGAAGACTTTCCTTGTTGTGAGGAGGAAGATTGTTGAGTGTCTGATTGTGATTTGGCCTTCCACTTCTTTTGCTTCTTGTTGGAACCTTTACCATCTTGATTCCCTTGATTCCCATTATTAGCCACCAATGCCTTAGACTTTGAAGACTTGAGAATCCCCATACTCACCAATTTTGTTTGTTCTAAGACCAACATTTCTGAAAATGACTCAAATGAAGGCTTAGTGAAGGAACTACCCATGGTTAACTTGTGAGTATTGTAACTTGAAACAAAAGCTGCATATTCAGGAGGAAGATGATTCAACAAGTGACTAACGAACTTCGCATCCTTGATGGGATTACCACAATCATCAAGTTGTGCTCTATAGTCATTGACTTTGGTGAGATAATCTTGAATTGTGTCAAAGTTCCTGGGATCTAATTTGAGGAGATCAGTCTCAATTTTGAATCCCATTTCCTCATCCACTTTACCACACAATTCTTCAAGTTTTTCCCATGCTTCTTTAGCATCATTTATGTTTTTGATGTGATACATGACTGCTTGAGACATATTCTCTCTTAAGACTCCTAAACCTTGATAATTTCTTCGTGACCATTTATCTATTGCAGTAGTATCATCAGCAATGGGTTTTTTAATTGTACCATCCACATAAGGATTTAAACCTTGAACCATTAATTTGCTCCATACATTATCTTTCCATGTAGCATAGTTATGTGGAGTTAATTTTGCAATTGAACCCATGATGCAGAAATGAAAAGAGTACAAAAAGAAAGACACAAGACACCCCCCCAATTCACTCAATCAAAGAACCCCCCCCAAAATGGTGATTTTGGCACTTTATATATAGTGCGTGTACAATTGCCACTTGACAAAATTGATCAAAGTGGACTTCTGATTTTGATGTTTACAACTGAAAATATGAAGCTATAGCAGACTCAAGAAGATAAGACAACAGATCACTTAAGGATCTGATCAATTACAAGTGTTACAATAGGCCAAAATAGACCACTTTCTAAAAGTACTATGTCCACTTAGAATTTCTCCAAACTGATATTAGATCTAGAAAGTAGACAAAAAATTATGCACTTTCAAAAAAAATTCACCTGAAAATGTGTCCGTATGAGCCTATACAAAGCCTCTGAAGTTGCAAAAATAGGGATCAGATAGGTACAGTCACCAAAAACTGCAATTTTTGCAAAATATGTGATCCAAAACTAGAAAAGAATAGCACCACTAAAAAGTTCAAAAAATTTTAGCCAAAATCAAAAAAAATTGCACTCAATTTGGAGTTTGTATGACCAAGATATAGCCTTCCAAAGTCGGACTACCAAATCCAAACCACAAATGGTGAGGGCTGGAAAAATTTTGAAGGCTGCTGACGTCACCAGACTTAGTGTCTTAAATTTGACATTCAAATGACCATCATCACAATGTGTAAATGCCTAATTTTGACGGTCAAATGGCCGTCAAACTTAAGCTAATGAAATGCTGATTTAATCATGGGCATAAATTTGACATCTTACAGACCGTCACCGCCAAAGAAAAAATGACCCTTTGACGTCCAGATGGGTGTCAATTTTAAACTACTAAAAAGTGGTGAAAGTTTGAAATTTTTTTAAGAAAATACCCATATTTTTGGGCCTGCCACTTGTCATATTTGTATTGGCTCATCCTCTGTAGCTGGCGTGACTGTCTGTGTGGGGTTTGTTCTACCCGCGTGGGGCCTGCGGACGTGGACTCCTGATCTATGTGGATAGGTGTGCGGTCCATTTGCAGAGTACTGCTCCTGCGGATGTGGCAGATGTTGGAGAGAGGCCGCTGGTGGCATGATGATTCACAGAGGCGGCACTATTTGAAGGGTTGGGCCACGGCGGAGGTGTGTTCTGCAGAGGGCTGCTCGGGTGGTGGAAACCCTTAGAAGCAGTGCACTGAGGTTCATCGAGAGGAGCACCTACAGATTTTGGTCGGTGGGCTTTGTGGAGGACTAGTGCCCGCACTTGGAGAGGAGGCCAGTGGCAGCACGTGGGTTGAGCTCGGAGAAGGGCACGGTGGTGCAAGCTGCGGTAGAGGGTTTAATCCCACATTTTATGTGGGGTTGACCCTTTTTGTGTTTATATGTGCCGAAGCTCCAAGGTTTAAATAAAGTGAGCGGTGGTTCGAGTGTGCCTTTGTTTGAGTGCTGGTTGAAATGTGTGGTCTCATGTGGGTATGGGTTGCTGAGCTATACACTGCCAAATATGGTAAAAAAATAAATTTTTTTGCCATGAAAAATATTCCAAAAAATGGAACATTTACCAAATCTGAAAATAATAAATATTGCAGACTGCAGATCCGAAAATATTAACGGAAATGAATAAAAAATCTAGATCTGAAATATAAAATTGGAAAATAATTACCCAATTTTGCAGATCGGGCCATAAAGGTCTGGTTTGCAAAAATATTTTGCCTCAGATTTGACTTTTTCCCAATATAGGCAAATTTATAGTCAAAATTTATGGAAATAGCCACCCAAATGCAATGGTGAGGTCCGATCTTGCTCTAAACGCTCCCACAAAATGCTGATCCCGAATTTAGTTCGTGGCTCTCCAAAAGTTGAAGCAATCAATCGCTCTCCAATGGCTATGCAATGAAAACTCCTTTGGCTCTGATACCATGTAAGAATTTTCTTAAGGCAAAGAATACAAGCCAAGATCTAGAAGCTCAAGAGATAGCACAAATAAGAGAGACAAGATAATATGATCAAATGAAGAATTCAATAATGATCAAATGATGGGTAATAGAATGAATACATACAATGTAGAAATGCCTCAATATAAAGGCAATGCATGATAACTAGAAGATATGCAAGTGATAAGCTATCAACTAGACATGGTGGAATCAGATGTCCACCAAAGGTGGATCATCCTCCAATATGCAATAAAGTATGTGCATTGGATTAGGATGATAATGTGATAAGAGCACTAAAGGTGGATCTCACACACAAAGAGGTATGAGAAGACAACTATGACCACCTAAAGTGGAGATTCTCCTAACCATGTGCTAAAAAGAAATGCAAACTCCTAGGTGTCTCAAAGACAAACTACTATGCAATGCATTATCCTAAGTAAACTTAAGTAAAGTGTAATTAGTAAATACTTAATTACACCAACACCTATCACTCCTTGATTTTCATGTTTTCTCAACACATTTTCTTGAACATGCTTGCCTGCTGGAAGAACAATGCCTGTCCTTGAGAGGCCTATCATCTCATGAATTAGGTCTCTTGTAATCCTGACCAACACTTCACCTATCCAAAATAGGTCATCATGGATCCTACTAAGTAGGATCTTGATCCATTCCAACTCGTAGAACTCATATGTCATAGCATATTCCACAATAGGATTATTATTCCACTGTGCATACTCATCCATGAAGGGTTTTATCAGGCTTCATCATTTTTTCCATGTGCCCTCTTATTCTTTCCAAACCTATCAGTTCCTTTTTGCAATATATGTATGCCCTAATGTCTTCCACATACATAACACCCATGGGAGTGTGGGAGAATGCACCTTCTAGGTCATCTAGTGTGGATTTAAAAGGATGCCTCTTAAACAAACATCTCTTCTTATCTGCTACATCAAATACAATGGGAGTAGCCATTACTTACTTTTATATCACTTTCTAAATGATCTTAAAGACTTCTGAATCGACGCGACGAGCTAGGGTTTCTACAACCGATCAATTACACTGCTAATCACTGATAAATTAATCTGCAATCCTTCAAAATCAAATGTTAGGGATCTTCTTCTCTCCAATCACTCTGAATTTAAATGCAATAAGAGATCTACAAATTTCCATATACTTTAAAGTAGAAATTCTACCATTAATGCTTGCCATGTATACCAGGCTGTCACTAAAAATTTATAACTTTCATTCTACAAACAATCAGCTAGTGCACTCTTGCACATAGTATCTTCTAGTCTCCAAAAGGTTAAGTCTAAAGGCGCATTCTTTGAGAGTGAGTATACCGGCCGCGCAGGGGTCTAGAGAGCTAAATTAACTCCCCCTACGACCCTAAGGACCATCCATCCTGATGTAGAGGATTCGTCCAATGTGGATGCATCCAATACATTCTTATCAAACTTATCCTTCTTTGCCTCTGACCAAATCAAGCTCCCATCTTCTGAAGATTTTATAAATTTGACTTCTTCGATGTCCAATATTGGTTCTTCAAGCTTTTTAGGGCTTTCCTAACCTTGCATCCTTGATCTAAAAAAGTTTGAGATGTGTCCAGCCTTGTTACAAGAGTGAAAAATGACTGGAGGCCTTATATTCCTCAGCACATTGACATGGGTCACCATTTTACATTGTCTTGTTGAGTGACCATTATAGTTACATATCTAACATGTAACATTCTAAGAATTTCTTACATATGGCTGATTCTGATTTCTCTAATTATGCCGAGTCTTGTTCTTCTGGCTTATCTTACAATTCATAGCTCCATGACCAAATTTATTACATGAATAACAGTAACCATTGAAAGGTCTTACCTCTGCACAATTCCTTGCTATATGTCCATGCTTGTTACATGCATAAAAAATTTGATCTACTGGCTTGCGCTCATTCTTGGATGGTTCAACATGATATTTAGTCTGACTTTTAGTCTCCTTAGCATTTGTGGAGTCTTCAGGTGCTTTCATTCTTGCTCACATGTTGTCAATCTAGTTTTGTGCTTCATTGTATCTAATATAGCTAGTATCTCCTTTAAGTCTTCTTGCATATAACTGAGATTGTATCAAATCATAACTGGTGTGCAATTTATCAATGTGATTCTTTGCCTCTTTCAATTCAGATTCCAAGCTTTCTTTGTTGTTTCTTAGTTCCAAAATTTCCATGTTTTCTTGCCTCAATTCTTCATTTAGTTGAAGGTTCTCTTTGATCTATCCATTATAGACATCTTGGTTGTTGGTTAGCTTGTCATCCAATTCTTCAATCTGTTCTTTTAGGGATGAATTTTCTTCATTCAAATTCTTGATCATTATCCCTAAATCAGTGGTAGAGCATTCTTTCAAATCTTTTCTTAGCCTTTTGATGACTACTTGAGCATCACTGACCTTTTCTTTAAGTTCTTCAATTTCTTTTTTAGATATGTCTAGGTCTTCAAGAGAAGCTTCGAGATTTCTTTTTAGATGTTTCATTTCTGCTTTGTCCATGATCTCCTCAAGTGGTTAAACTTATGTGCTGAGGACCAGGGATCTAATACCAATTGTTAGGAATAGGAACACTGAGAGGGGGGGTGAATCAGTGTTCATTGTATTTTATCTTTTCTCGTTATTCTTTAAACTGAACTTGAATACTTAAATACTGAAATGAACATCAACATAAACATGAAACATGAAATCAACACATAACACCAATATGGTTACGAGGAAACCCAAATAGGTAAAACCCTAGTGGGAATTGATGCCCACTAATATTTTGTACTAGTGTTTTATGATCCTTGCTAGAAGATCCTTAACCCTGTTAGGAGTTTCTTTACAATGTATTTAGTACAGTGACCTTGTCAAGGGTCAGACCCTATTAGGAGTCTTTTACAATAAACCCTATTAGGGGTTGGGACACACTATCCTAGATCTCACTACTCAAGTGATGAAGGCTACAACCTTCTGATCTCATATACACACTATATCTGCTAGATGAACTGGCACTATGACACTACTTGTCTGATCAGTTCCTTGATGCACTGATTCTTTGACCTCTTGCAAAGCTCTAATACATCTTATTAACTATTTTCACACTTCTTCTCTTCTTCTCTTCACTCTATATCCACTTTCATACTAATTACAATGGGTGCATCTCATATTTATATGCGCATACAAAACAAATAACTAGGTCAGCCCTTTAAGCGATTACATACAACGCTTCCAATTGAATTGGCTGAAGCATGTTTACAAACAAATATAATTAAATTTTAGCAACCTAATAACAATAGGCACATAGCCTTTACATCATAATAATATAACCGTAAACCAAAATACCAATAGTCAGTTGTTTGTACTATTCTTCTCTAGCATTCACTATCTATGCAACTTGAACTCACTGTATCTTCCTCATACTGAATCTTCTGATCATGCACTCTTAGATGTAGCATGAATAAGGTCTTACCAACTTAACTTCTAGGGCACATACCATAATTTTTTCGTATGCATGTGTGCTAACGCTCTGATCTTTAGGTACTTTGTATACTGTCCAGTCTTCAACACTTAGCCAATTTATGATCTTCTTATCACAAGTGCTGACTCCAAAACATCATATGAATTTTTTTTCATAATGACAACAGTATATCAAGTCATATACACCAGTATAATCAACTTTCCAACACCATTTCTTCAAGATCTATTCAAAAACATCTTATCAAGTATACATTCATTCGAGATCTAGGATTGGAAAGTGTAGATCCTTTGCATTTGTAAAGAAATCCTTGTGTTCATCCCTAAGTTTTTTTGTCTATTAGTGTCTTACACTTAGTCATTTGCTAGGCAATGTTGGTCAGTCATCACTACAACCAATCCATCTAGTAAAGGCCGAGTTAGGTCTAGACTTGTATCTTGTATAGTTACCGAGACGTAGTTATTGCTAACCAATTTAGAGGTCACCAAGTACTTTAGTAATATCTGAGAATTTTATGCCGAGTTGTGTAGATATGTTGGTGTTGAGCACCAATATATGAAGAATAATCAATGCTGAGTGTCAGAGACTTCATATGCCAAGCAAGCTAGATTTGATATATGTGTTTGTAATGGCACAAACACTTAGGTAAACCATTTTGGATGACATCTACACAATATTGAATGTTTGTTGAGGGAATCATGGAGGTGATTATGCTTTATATTTGTAATTTTTTATCCCTATGTAAGCTATGTAGCCTCTCAGATTTAGGGAATGCTTAAGCGGCATAAATAGAGAATCTAGATCGTTGATCTTGATCTAGGGAATTGATTTTTTGTCTATATAATATGAGATCTAAACCCTAAAATTATGTAAGAGAGTATGAGAAGAGTATAAGGATCTCATATATAGAATAGAGAAGCATTTTGATATAGGTAGATATTAGTAAAAGTGACTGAGCAAAGAAGTGAAGGACAGAACAGTGACATATTTGATTGAGGAGATCAAACAAGTATTGAAAGGAAATCTATTATTAGCATCATAGTGAAAACTGAAGGATCAGGTACTGATTCATTTTAGCAGGTGAATCAGGGTAAATCTCTTAAAAGAGTAGTCCTCACAGGCCTAAGTAAATCTCTTAACTGAGTGCTTACTTTGTTGTAAGTTTAAATCCTTTTAACAAGGTAGATTGGATAAGTTTGTAAGCTCTTAAAAGGGAAGACCCCTCATAGAGTAGATCATTAGTTTACGATCAAACCTTTCTATCACTAACGGGAAAACTTTAATACTATAGTAGTGAATATTTGTGGGTGTCATCCCCACACCAATTTTAACTTTCAAGGGTTTCTAGGTAACCAAAATCTTTGTGTTATGTTTTCAATTTCATGGATGAAGATTAGAATGTTAGGTTTATTTTAGTATTGAATTTCATGTTTATGATATCCAAGTTAAATTTATGTCAAAGTGGAATTATTAATAGATATTTGATTCACCCCCCCCCCCCTCTCAGTATGTCACTTCCCATCTTAGATTTCCAAGAATTGGTATCAGAGCCAAGTTTCTTAAAAAGAAGTCTAATCACTTGTGAGTTAATGTCTTTGATATGGAGGTCTATAATTTGGTAAAGATCATAGAGAATTTTAGAAGATTGACATTCAGGTTGCATTACATCAGCTCAAAGCAACAAGAGGTGAATTAAAGAAATCCTTAAGCAGAAGGAGAGAATTGGCAATTCAACAGAATGAAACACAATATCAAGAAGAGGTACTAGAGGTCTATTTGACAATGGTAATTCTATTGAAAGTGAAAAATCTATAAGAAATTCTAGAGAAAAACAACATATTGAATGAAGATATCAGATATCTGAAGAGAGAACAAGAAATTCAATTAGTAAGATTATGTGAAGTAATTGAATATAAAAAGAAAGCTGAAGAATCTTTACTCTTTCCTCTTGTTCAAATTTTCCTCGGCTTTTAGGGCATATTGATAAGCTTATTCTACACTTTGCAACTTGACCAAATTGATCTAATATTGTATGGATGTCCTTATACCATTGAGATACCTTGCAACCTTTTCAACACCATCATTTGTATGGCCATATTTGATACCTAATTTATATAATTCATCTATATACTCCATCACACTGAGGTCCTTCTTTAGGTTTTGCAAATTCTTAAGTAAACTTACTTGGTAATCAGTAGGTAAGAATTTGGACTTCAATTTATTGATCTGCCTATCCCATGAATTTATTTCCTCCTTCCCTCTCCTCATTCTAACAATCTACAAATTATCTCACCATAAGAGGCATGACCTCTCAACTTTGTCTCAAGATACTTTACCTTCTCATCTTTACTTGTACCCTCAAATTCAAAGTACTTTTCTATCTCTATGATCCAATAAAGAAATTCATTAAAATCAAACTTTTCATCATAAATAGGTGGATTAAAATGAGGTCTTGTATTCACTATAGTTATAGCTCTTAGGAATCTTTCATCTCCATATTCAAGCTATGGTGCATCTTCTTCCTCAACTTAGTCTTCATCCTCACTCGCATCATCAATATGGAGACCTCTTCTCTAGGCCATTTTAACAGCTTCTAACCTATCTTCCATTTTTCTCAAAATATCCATAATAGATGGATCTACATCTCTCCTACAAATCATCTTGTCCAAGTACTCTGTAATTGCAGGTCAAATCCTCACTGTGTCACCCCACGATAAATAAATCTAGATCTTCACACCTTCTAGAATTGAATCAACTTCCCCAAGGAATGAAAAATCTCTCTAATACCTCTTTGTGAAGTCATGAATGGAGGGAACTCAAAGAGATCTATCCAATTCATGCAGTAAGAGTCACACAATGGAAACAACAAGAACTGATTGAGAAAATAACAAGATTGGCCTTCGTATTATCAAAAAATGATTTACAATTGGTTTGCAACATGTAGTATTACATTCTAGGTATAGAAGCCTGATTACAGGTTGAAATCCTATCTATAAACTAACTCTCAACTCCATAACTCTAAAAATCTAAAAACTATCACTAAGGATCTATTACATTAGCTTATAAAATATTTGTAAGTATCAAGTCAGTCTAGAAAGATTACATTACCCAATGAGAAGAAAAAATATTACAACTATAGGCCAGGACCCAAATCATAAGGATCTCCCACCAATGGATGAAACATAAATTGTGATCCCTCAAGAAGGTCGACCTTGGTGTAACATCATTGAGAAATGAGCCACAAAGCTTCACTAATCAAGAAAATTCCTTTAAAATATTGAAAAACACAATATAGCCATGAAATGTGAAGAATAGGTATAAAATTCCAAGAATCTAAAACATCTCAAATATGAAGCTATTGGAATTGTTTTCATTCAATAGTGTTGTCATTAATATCATGTTCATTTATTCAGTTATGGAGACCAGGAATTGCTAGACAGTACAAATAGGCAGATTATAGAGAGTGGTATGGATGTTGTATGATTCATTAGCTCTTGCAAGATTAGAGATATGTTCTAGGATGTATCTAAAGATTATTTATAAGACCATAAATGTTTATATGGTCATTAAATAGAGATATGCTTGTTTTAGTAAAGACTAGTTGGAGGAATAGAGACTGAGAGTTTCCATAGACCTAGTTGTAGTGTTTAGAACATAACTATTGTGCAATGATGAATTTTAGTATGCGAGCTTGGGAAATTTTAGAAGACATCATGAAGAAGATACAATGTGATTGCAACATGTTCATGTGAATGATGATATCATCTATGACATATTTTATAGTGTGGAAGCATTTGGGAGATGACTAGGAAGAGCAATGTTTAGGTGATTGATTTATGATTGAGTTAATGATGGAGCTGAATTTGGGTGAATTATAATTTTTGTAACATGATCATGGACAACTTGTGTTGTGTCAATTTGGATAATGTAATTGTTTGTTATGTAATGAGGTCCTATAATGGCCGACCTCTATATGAATTATTGTTTGTAACTTATATATAAGGAAGGGTTTCTTCCCTAAGAGGAAGTGTAGATTGTAAGGATAATATGTGAGATAAAAGGCTATGAGATCTACTTCTAATAGAGAAGAAGGTTGTGCATTTGGGCATAAGGATTGGATTATCCTAACAGGAAATTCAAGTATGATAAATTATTTTCACTATAGGATTGAAGGTGGATGTAACCTTATGAATGTATTTTGGCATGTGGCCAGTTGTAATACCCCTAATAGGGTTTGAGACTCCTAATAGGGAATGCCCTTTAATAGGGACCTTCTTATTGTATTAATCAACTCCTAACAAGGTTAGAACTCTTAACGGGGTTTCATTCATATAGTGTAGATATTTGTGGGTGTCATCCCCACCGAGGATTTTCCCTTAAAAGAGTTTTCCTCAAGAGCAAATCTTGGTGTCACTTGTGTTCAATCATGCTCTTTAAAGATGATTTATTTTGTACTATTGTACATGCTTGTTTGGGAGGTGCAAAAATGGTCTAAGAAGAGAAGAACGTCTCTATCTTCAATAGAAACATTTGGTTCTTGGTCATTTGGACTACTGCAACAATTTTCTTACTCCCATCTTTCTCATAAATGACACATTTATCATTCTCCATCAACACTTTATATCCATTCGAATGAGTTGTCCAACATTCATCAGATTATGCTTCAAACCAGGGGAAAAATAAACATTATAAATCTCCTTCTCACCTTTCTTAGTGCGAATAATAACAGATCATTTGCCCACAACTTGAACAGTTCCATTATTCCCCATTTTATTTTCAGACTAATATTTTTTATCAATGAAATAAAAGAAGCTTTCATTACTACTCATGTGGTTTCTATAGCCATTGTGCAAATACCAGACCTCAAGGCTTCCTTCTTAATGAATAATGCACATGATGAAGGCTGTGTGATTATTTCCTTTACCCATATTTACATCAGCCATGTTTACATTATGTCTTGACTGATCATTCTGCTTCTTCCAACATTCACTTGTATAATACCTAAATTTATGACAATAATAACACTCAATATTACTCTTTTCAAGTTGCTATTCTTCCTTCCTCTTGTGGAGGTGTTCTGAGAGTTGTTTTCTCCATCATGACCACTTTCTCATGTTGAGATTTCTACTCTAGCATTATTTTGACTGAAGTTACCTGGTATGTGCAAGATCATGGTATGCAAAAAAGTGGTTATGTGAAAAAGAAGTCCTGATTGAAAATGGGTATATGCACAAAGAAGGGGGACCAAAAAGGTGCCACTTTCCTTTTTGGCCCCCAAATGGCCATAGCACATACGCATTAAAGCATGTGCGCCCTATAGGGTGCACGCACTATGGCTTGGGATATACAAGCCTTAGGCTTGGGCAATTCAAAACATAGTGTGTGCACCCTATAGGGTGCACACTCTATGCAAAAAGATAATATAAATGCACCCTATGCAAAAACTAGAAAAGTGTAACATGCATTGTCTTCCATAGCGCTAGCACACTATAGCGTGTGTGCCCTTTGCAAGAAAAAAAAAAAGTGGTGCCAAAAAAGCATAACATGAATAGTATTGCATAGCGCTAGCATGCTATAGTACATGCGCCCTTTGTAAGAAAAAAAAAGTGGTGCCAGCAAAGCATAACATGCATAGTCTTGCATAGCACTAGCACATTCCCCCTTTGCAAGAAACCAAAGAAGTGGTGAGAGAGAGAGAGAGAGAGAGAGAGATAGAGAGAGAGAGAGAGGGGGGGGAGAGCGTGTAATGCCCCTCCAACCCTAACAATCTTGGTTATGATCTCTAGGAAGTTAGATCGTGTTATAAGTGATTTCATGGTTAAGAGAATGATCCTTCTTGAGATGGTTTCTTCCTAATCATTATAAATTCATATTTTAATGTGAAAAATAATAATATTACATTGGTATGTTCCTATACATCTTCTTGTGTGTCAGTGATAGTTTAGGACCTTAATGCTAAAAGGATCACCTGATAGACTTATATGATTCTATGTGAAATGCTCATTATTAATATTTAAGATTATCTTAGGTTAATTAATTATAATCACTTAAAGGGGTTAGATGTATTACTTACTCTAATAATGTTACTTGTTATACTTGAGATTAGACATGATTTGTATAGTGAGGATTGTATGATTTGTTTTGGTAATGAGACATTATGAGTAGATGCCTGATGATTAAACTGATTTGTGAAAGCCAATAGATAATTCACATGTACATGATTATGTTATGATGCAATATGAAATAGAGATTATTCTGGTACTAATCATGCTAATCCATGATTTATGCTTTGTTGATGTCACTATCTAACATGAGTGTAGGATGAGGGGAGGCAGTTGTAGTTACTGCTACAGGAGGTCCACATGATGTCGCACTCTCCCTCCTTGTTTACCACTATCTTTTTATATATAAATATATGTATGCATGTCGGTCGGTGTTGCAAGATGCAGGTACCAGGCATCGACTCCACCTAGCTACACAGGTTTGAGCATGCCTTAAAAATCCTTGAACTATTTTTGTGTGGGGGATATTATCAAGATTAGTCTCAAGGTTACCCGTAGACTTAGTTTTCCATTTAGGAGGTTACCCTAGTTGGGGGATTTGAATGCAGTATGTGATGTGGTCTTGTGATTTGTGATTTGTGATTTGATGTTATTCTAAGATTTATGTTGTGAGTTAGAATTGTACTTATATATATCTATATTATTTATTCTATACCTATGTTATAATTGATTGTATATTATGTAGGTATGTGTAAATGTGGGTGCACACGCATATACCCATGCATATATAAATAATATTATTTGTATGTTTCAAATTTCTTGTGAAGATGGTAGTTTAATAATTAGATAAAGTGTATTGAATGAAGTGTATTAAATAAAAAGTGAAAATAATAAGTAATAATAGTAATTAATAAAAGAAATGCTCTTTGTAGTAAAACTAGCTATCTAGGAGGGAGTTGAACTCAAGACCTCCTATAAGTTAGGCTAGTTGGTTTCCGCATGTGCTATGTGTTTTTTTTTAAAAGTTATTTGTTTGAATTTCTTGTTATGGTCTTCTTTTTAAGCTATTTTAATTAAATTTATTAAAACTTTATTAAGTCTTTTACGGGAATGTTTTGGTTAATTTTCCAACCAACTATGGAAGTTGGAGAAGTTTCTTCCCGTAAAGCAACTCCCCCAACCACATTGTTGGAGGATAAATAATTACAATTTTGTGTGGTTTGCGAATGAGAATTTTTGGAATATTTTTGGGAGTTGTCTGCAATTGTTTTTCCAGAAATTTATTGAAGTTTCTATGAGTTTGATCCTTGTTAGAAGATCCTTAACCCTGTTAGGAGTTTCTTTACAATATGTTTAGTAATAGTAGACCTTGTCAAGGGTTGGACCCTATTAGGAGTCTTTTATAATAAACCCTGTAGGGGTGTGGACTCACTGTCCTAGAGCTCACTGCTCAAGTGGTGAAGGTTGCAAACATTCTGATCTTAGATATACACTATATCTGCTGGATGAACTGTCACTATGACACTGCTTGTCTGATCAGTTCCTTTGATGTGTTGATGCTTTGACCTCTTGCAAAGCTTTAATACATCTTATCAACTCTTCACACACTTATGCTCTCCTTATCTCAACTTTATATAAACTCTTATATCTATTACAATGGGCGCATCTCATATTTATATATGCATACAAAATAAATACCTAAGTCAGCCCTTAACTGATTACATACAACGCTTCCAATTGAATTGGCTCAAGTGTGTTTACAAACAAACATAATTATAGTATGGAAACCTAATTATAATAGGTGCATAGCCTTTACAACATAAGAATATAACCACAAATCAAAATGCCAACAGTCAGCTACTTACTTTGTTCTTCTCTGGCACACACTGGCTATGTAACTTCAACTGTCTGTAACTTTGTCATACCTGCATATCTGATCATGCGCTCATAGACTAAGTATGTATATGAAGTTACCAACTTAAATCCTAGGGAACATACCATAACTTGGTTGTACACACGTGTGTTGATGCTCTTATCTTCAGGTTCTCTGTATACTATACAGTCTTCAACACTTAGCCAATTTCTGGTCTTCTCATCAAGTGCCCTGACTCCAAACTACTATATGATTTTTTGCCATAATGATAACACTATACTAAGTCATATACACTAGAGTAGTCAACTTTCCAACAATCTCCCCCTTTGTCATTAATGGCAACAAAGGAATATGGCATAGTTGCTAACTGTTCTCTTATACAAAAACTTTTGTCTTATATCTCCCTTATACATAAATTTATATCTTATATCTCCCTTATACATATCTATAACCCATATTATATACATACTCCCCCTTTGACATTAATGAAAAAGGTGTTACAAAATTGAATCTGTACAAGTACTTACACTAAAAGTACATCTAGGTATGCAATCTGAAGATTTTGGATCTCCTTCTTCCAAAATGTGATCAATGAGTTTACAATCTGGAGATGGGTGCATAATGCATACTGTAGCTTCTCCATCTTCTCCAAGTCTATGCTAGGACCTTGATCATATGTCACCATGGTGGCATCGATCTCCTTGATATTTTGATTAAGTATATCTAATGAGGGTGCAAGAGCATTCCTTAGTGTGTTTACCTTGCCCTTATCTTGGACATCTCCTTTTTTGCCTTCTCAATCTTGTCAATCTGTCCTTGATATACATTATTGCACATATTTAAATCAGTGGATGAGTCTTTCATTGATTTCTTTACTTTCTCTATCATAGCTTCTGCCTCTTGTATCTTCTTGAGGTGGGCATCAGTTAACTTGTCTTGATCCATGTAGTCCGCAATGATTTTCCTTCCTTTTCTAAAAACTCTTTCAAAGTTGCTTGTCCAACTCTGAGTGAATTGAGGTCAAGTGAGAAGTTACTGACCAATTCACTTAGCCTTTTCTTCATGTACTTCTCTTCTGCAACTTGAAATGCAGATTCTTCCAAGCTAGTAAAATTACTCTTGAACTATGAAATAACTACACTCACATCATCAACGGAGTGTACCTTGGACACTTTCTGGTCTGGTAGTAACAAGTTGTTTAGGATGTTTACTGATTCTACAAGGAGGGGATTCCTCATTAACTATTTCACCTTGGCCTTCTCCATAGCTAAGACACTAAGCTTAATCAAGTCTTCTTCTCCCCTTGAATCCAAGCTAGTCGAGTCAGGTGTCAAGCTTGACAACAATTATGTTGATTGAGTGATAGGAGTTCTATCCATCACTTCTAGCTTTACTTTTCTTAGTATTTCAATAGATGGCTCATCTGTTGTTTCATTTCCCTTTTCCTCTTCTTTTTCTTTTTCTCCTTCCATCTTTTTCTTCTTCTTTCTTTTCTGCTTCTTTTCCTTCTTCCTTATTCTCTTCTATCTTATCTGTCACATCCTCAATCAATACTTATTGTTGACTAGGAGGAGTGTTACTACATAGATTCTTAGCCTCTTGAGTGCTTAAAAAAGCTTCTTCAAACTTATCTAGATCAGTATCTGTGGCCACCATTGTAATCTCAACATTGTCAATGAAAATTGTATCCTCCTTATGTGCTTATGTCATAGGCATAGACTTATCTGCCTCTATACGTGTTTCTACTATAGGCATTGAGTCCTGGGGACCTATCATAGGTAGATTAGTGGGCTTTGCCACTTTGACTTCCTTTGTGGATACTTGAGCTATAGGTGCAATAGACGAGTACATGTGCCTATTCATGAATACCTTTTCAAAGGATTTCTCTATCTCTTTAGACACCAATTCATAGTTTTTGTCCATTATGTGTAAAGTTCTTGACTTAGTTCTAAGATGTGGCTTCACCAATTCTAGAAATAAATTCTTCTCTTATAGAGAGCATACTGGTAGGGTTTCATCTAAGGTCTTTTCCCTTATCCTTTCTTAGCCTTTTGATGACTATTTGAGCATCACTGAATTTTTTCTTTTAGTTCTTCAATTCCTTTTCATATTTGTCTAGGTCTTCAAGAGTAGCTTCAAGATTTTTTTTAGATGTTTCATTTCTTCTTTGTCTTTGATCTCCTCAAGTGGTTAAACTTATTTACTGAGGACCAGAGCTATGATACCAAATGTTAGGAATGGGAACACTGAGAGGGCGGGGGGGTGAATCAGTGTTCACTGTATTTTATCTTTTTACTGAATTTCAAACTGAACTTAAATACTTTGAATATTGAAATGAACATTCACATAAGCATGAAACATGAAATCAACACATAACACCAATATGGTTACAGGGAAACCCAAATAGGTAAAAAACCCCGGTGGGGAATTGACGCCCACTAATATTATGTACTAGTGTTTTATGATCCTTGTTAGAAGATCCTTAACCCTGTTAGGAGTTGCTTTACAATATGTTTAGTATAGTAGACCTTGTCAAGGGTTGAACCTTTTTAGGAGTCTTACAATAAACCTTGTTAGGGGTGTGGACTCACTGTCCTAGAGCTCACTGCTCAAGTGGTGAAGGCTGCAACCTTCTGATCTTAGATACACACTATATCTACTGGATGAACTGTCACTATGACATTGCTTGTCTGATCAATTCCTTTGATGCACTAATGCTTTGACCTCTTGCAAAGCTTTAATACATCTTATCAACTCTTCTCACACTTCTGGTCTCCTTATCTCAACTTTATATAAACTCTCATATCTATTACAATGGGTGCATCTCATATTTATATGTGCATACAAAACAAATAACTAGGTCGGCCCTTTAACTGATTACATACAACACTTCCAATTGAATTGCTCAAGTGTGTTTACAAAAAAACACAATTACATGTCAGCAACCTAATTACAATGGGTGCATGACCTTTACAACATAAGAATATAACTGCAAATCAAAATGCCAACAGTTAGCTACTAACTCTATTCTTCAACTGTCTATAACTTTTTCATACCTGCATATTTGATCATGCGCTCATAGACTAAGTATGTATATGATGTTACCAACTTAACTCCTAGGGAGCATACCATAACTCGGTCGTACGCACATGCGCTGATGCTTTGATCTTCAGGTTCTCTGTATACTATACAGTCTTCAACACTTAGCCAATTTCTAGTCTTCTCATCAAGTGCGCTCACTCCAAACTACATATGACTTTGTTGCCATAATGACAACACTATAATAAGTCATATACGCCAAAGTAGTCAACTTGCCAACAAGAAGGTGTGTGTGTGTGAGAGAGAGAGAGAGAGAGAGAGAGGAGAGAGAGAGAGAGAGAGAGAGAGAGAGAGAAGGGGATTATAGAGGGTAGGAAGGGTGGGAGAGAACATGTGTGTGTGTGTGTGAGAGAGAGAGAGAGAGGGGGTGACAGAGGGTAATAAGGGGAAAATATAGAGTGTATGAAGGTGGAGAGAGAGAGAGAGAGAGAGAGAGAGAGAGAGAGAGAGAGAGAGAGAGAGAGAGAGAGAGAGAGAGGAGAGAAGGGGATTATAGAGGGTAGGAAGGTGGGAGAGAACATGTGTGTGTGTGTGTGAGAGAGAGAGAGAGGGGGTGAAAGAGGGTAATAAGGGAAAATATAGAGTGTATGAAGGTGGAGAGAGAGAGAGAGAGAGAGAGAGAGAGAGAGAAGGGGATTATAGAGGGTAGGAAGGTGGAAGAGAACATGTGTGTGTGTGTGTGTGAGAGAGAGAGGGGGTGAAAGAGGGTAATAAGGGAAAATATAGAGTGTATGAAGGTGGAGAGAGAGAGAGAGAGCAGGGAGGGAGGGAAGGGGATTATAGAGGGTAGGAAGGTGGGAGAGCTCACATATGTGTGTGTGTGTGTGTGGTGTGAGAGAGAGAGAGAGAGAGGAGAGAGAGAGGAGAGAGAGAGGAGAGAGAGAGAGAGAGGTTAATAAGGGAAAATATAGAGGGTACGAAGGTGGAGAGAGAGAGAGAGAGAGAGAGAGAGAGAGAGAGAGAGAGAGAGAGAGAGAGAGAGAGAGAGAGAGAGGTGGGGGAGAGAATATCTGTGTGAGAGAGAGAGGGGGGTTAAAGAGGGTAATAGGGAAAATGTTGAGGGTAGGAAGGTGGAGAGAGAGAGAGAGAGAGAGAGAGAGAGAGAGAGGAGAGAGAGAGAGAGAGTAGGAAGGTGGGGGGAGAGCATATGTGTGAGAGAGAGGGGGGGTTAAAGAGGGTTATAGGGAAAATGTTGAGGGTAGAAGGTGGAGAGAGATAGAGAGAGAGAGAAGGTGGGGGAGAGAATATGTGTGTGTGAGAGAAAGAGAGAGGGGGTTAAAGAGGGTAATAAGGGAAAATGTTGAGGGTAGGAAGGTGGAGAGAGAGAGAGAGAGAGAGAGAGGAGAGAGAGGAGAGAGAGAGAGAGAGAGAGAGAGAGAGGAGGAAGGTGGGGGAGAGAATATGTGTGTGTGAGAGAGAGAGAGGGGGTTAAAGAGGGTAATAAGGGAAAATATTGAGGGTAGGAAGGTGGAGAGAGAGAGAGAGAGAGAGAGAGAGAGAGAGAGAGAGAGAGAGAGAGAGAGAGAGAGAGGAGAGAGAGAGGTGGGAGAGAGAATATTTGTGAGATAGAGAGAGAGGATGAAAGAGGGGTAAGAAGGGAAAATATAGAGGATAGAAAGGTGGAGAGAGAGAGAGAGTCTCTCTCTCTCTCTCCACCTCTCTCTCTCTCTCTAACTATTTCTCATCACTATTTAAATCTATGACTTAAATAGGGCGCACGCCCTATGGAAGTCATAGATTTTAGTAGTGTGCTCGCCCTATAGGGTGCACACACTTTGTAAGGCATTGAAAATTTACCAATCCTAAGGTTTCAATTTGCCTTGGAGATCCAACCCAAAGGCTTGGACGATTCAAATAGGCCCGAGACGTGTTTTCCAGCAGGACATACAAAAAAATGACATCCTTTTTTATGTGCTCCTCGTCAGGTTTACTTAGGGCTGAAGAACGTAAAAATCAGATGATGTGATATTGCAGATCTCTCTGTTAGCTATCTAAGCATATAATTTATTTTGAATTCTGATTATGTTAAGTTTTTCATCTCTAATTTCTTTTGTGTGTATGTCCATTTTTTTATAAAAACCAACGTGTAGTATTTTGGGCATAGATTTTGGCTCGTTCATCAAATTTTGTAACAAGTTACATTTTTAGAAACTAGACTCCATTATACACACTTTAAAAAAAAAAAGAAAATTTGATTTTCGATTAGTTTTAAATGATTTCTAGGGGGAGCACAGAGAAATTTCATGTTTTTCAGGATGTGCGCACTTCATAAATTCTTAAAAAATTATACATTCATCAAAAAATTACCAAAAAATTCCGAGATAAATTACATGGTGTTAGATAACTTCTCAATGGAGCGATTAAAATTTTTAAAAAAAATGTTAACATTTTAGGGGGAGCACACTAGACGCTATGTTATGTTTTTTCGTAAAAAAAATAGGACCACTTTTTGTGCTCCCCCTTTTTGAGGGTCTTAATCAACACCATTTTTAAAAACAAGTTAGTAGTTTAGGAACTAGATTCAGAGTATTACAACTCTTGTTTTTGTCGCATCTTAAAATTTTTGAGTCTAACTATCTTCAATTTCTTGTTGAAGTTCAGAGTTTGCTGATTTCAGGAAAAAAGTGGCATCTTATACCCCCTTTTTGGTCCCCCATCTTTGTGCACTTACCCAAATAACTATAACTTTCAAATAATATAATATTTTTGAAATCTGAAACATGCATCACATTCTATTCTTTGTCTACTACAAGAATAAATTTTCTTTTCTCAATTTAATGAAGTTTAGACTAAGTTAAGGTGGTCAGACACAAGAGCTTTTATATCTGAAAAATTAGTAGCAGAAAATTCATAATAAATAATTTTTTTGGAAATAAGATTATAAAAAAATATGCATCACATTCGTACATGAGTCTACTACTTATATCTAGAATCTTGTAAAAAGATTTTATCATTTGATTGTGTTTAAGGTGGGTCAGACATACACCTACTTCTTATCTTTCCCCTTAAATTTTCATACTATTGATAAACTGATTGGAAAATAGCTATAAACATTCAAATGGTATAGCATTTTTGAAATCTAAAATATGTTTCACATTTTATGCTTTTCCTAATACAAGAAAGAAACAAAAAAAAAATTAATTTGACAAAGTTTAGACCAAGTTAAGGCGGTCAGACACGAGAGTTTTTATATTCTCAAAAAGTTATAGTAGAAAAATCATAATTAATTATTTACTTGGAAAAAAATTACAAAAAAATATGTGTCACATTCAAACATGAGTCTACTACTTATATCTAGAATCTTGTAAAAAAATATTATCTTTTGATTAGGTTTAAGGTGGTCAGACGTACACCTACTTCTTATATTTTTCTTGATGTTTTTATACTATTGCATTGCAATTTGGAATTTTCACCATATAGAATAATTTATTTTCAAAAAAGGGCTAGTATCTTAGAAACTTCATTCAATTTTCTACAGATTCTCTTCTTACATATTTTTTATATAAGATTGATAACTTGTTCAAATTTTTACGTCAACTTTCCTAACCTTGATTTTTTGAATTTTCATTACCACTTAAGGGCCTAGTTTGGCATACCATGATCCTATACATACCCTACCATGACCTATGCCTCTAAAACCTCATCCAAAGTTATTTCTTCCTCTCTCCTGCCTCTTGCATTGGCTTGAGCTCTAAAAGATTGCTCATGGGAACAATTTGCGGACCTATTTAGGCATTGCTCATGGGATTGGTGAGAACCCATTAACTCATCCATAGTTAGTGTGGAGAGACCCTTTGCCTCTTTAATGACAATCACAAGTGTATCAAATCTTGAGGCCAGACTTCTCAAGATTTTCTCCACTACTCTTTGCTCCTCCATGTCTTCTCCATTAGTTCTTAATTGGTTTATCAAACTAGATATTCTTGAGCTAGACTCTGGAATGGACTCATTGTCCTTCATGATAAGAGTTTCAAACTCCCTTCAAAGCATCTGGAGCTTCACCACATAGACTTTATCATTCCTCTTAAATTTTGTATGGAGGATATCCCAAGCTTCTTTGGAATAGATGGATGCTGCTATCCTGGGAAATAATGCCTCTTTTAAGGCTACTTCAATCAAGCTCAAGGATTTAGTATCTTTTCTCATTGACTCCTTCAATTTATTCTTTTGATTATTTGTGAGGGCAGAAAACTGAGCTGGGTCAATTATGTCCATAAATCCATTGACCACAAGCTCCCAAAAATCTTTTGCAACTATTATAGTCTTCATTTTCTTTGTCCAAACATCATAGCTCTTTTCTTCATTTCCAACCATGTCTCTTGCACAAAAAAACTTTAATAACTAGCAAAAAAATGCCCAAAATCACAAGGATTAAGGGGCAAGTAGCTCTGATACCATGTGAAAGATTTTAGAGTCACAACACAATATGAAAAAACTCAGAGTTATGCTCTAAAATTAGAAATAAATAAGAATCCCCAAAATTGGGCAGAGAAAGAACATACATAGATTGCAAGTTTGTTATCCAAATGCACGGCATAAGTAAATTCAATGGAGACAACAAAACCATAGAGTTGGAGATATATACAAAATTCCTTCTTGCTTTGTATTCAAAAAATTAAAAAATTACTTCTGCAACTTCAAATCTGAAAATAAATTCTATAAACTGAGAAATACAACTAAGAACTATAACTGTTGGTGACAAAATATACTTGCAGTGATTTAGGGCTGCATACAAACAAATTTTCCTAGAGAAATCGTTGCTCAACGGGACAATATAGACACAACTATTGCTGCAATAATCATTGTTAAAACGGAGTAAAAAATATTCCAACTTTTTTGTACTAAAATTTGAAAATATTCTCTTATTTATATTTGTTTTCTGATGTCCAAAACTTAATGGCTAAGGAATAAATCAGATTTAATACTCACAAAAACTTAATAGCTAAGTTACGTCAGGAGCCAGAAGATAAGAACTCTAAACTGCAATTAATTTTGACCTGCTGATAGCTACTAGAAGTTGCTAGAACCTCCTGGAGAGCTACTGGGAGCTTCTAGAGAATATTGACAAAGCGAGTGAGCTGTTGAATGGTCAGGGTGAATAGGGGTGATGTCAGGAGGCTCAAGAAATCTGATTTTATTCATAAAATCCAATATTTTTATGCAACGGCTCATTCATTCAATTATTGTGCTTGCATATAAATAAGCTTATTATTCTGAAAGAGTTATTTTGTGCAGGAAGGTCTGCAATAATTGACTCTATGTAAAAGAGCCTTTTAAACATGGAATAGCTCATCAAATTGCATTTTCACAAGTAATCCCTAAAAATTAGGAGAAATATTTGAATATATTGGTCACACCATTGAATTTCTCCTAGAATTCGTTTGTCTTTATTATAGCCATGAATCTATCAATATTGTTAGCTTCAAGAGGCTATTTATAGGTTGAACTTTATGTATAATGGATGCTTTTGGTTCATTTTCATATACCATAGAACTTTCTACATAAAAGGGGCTCCTTTCCTAATTTTCTATTTTATACATGGAATGGGAGAAATTGTCAAATGAATCAAATGTAAGAGCATTGAGATACATATTTTAGTTCATATATTTATCATTCACAATGAACATAAAATGAACACTTCACCGTGTATCATAAGGTAAAAATATTTAAGTTCAAAGAATATAAGAGCTTAAGGAGAAACATGAGTTAGGAGTTATCCATTAAAATTTATTATGTACATATTGTTATTTGCATTCAATTTTTTTTTTTTTAATTTAGATTTACATTCACAAAAAATATCTTGATAGTTTTTCATAAGCATTTAAATGTGCAGGTCAAATTACAATAATTATTTTTATCATAGCTTTCGGTGTATATTATATAGATTTTTTAAAATATAAATATACTAGTCTTATACCATTGTAATCGGTGTGCGCATTCCACAATGTGCCACGATTTAAACATTAATTTAAAAGTTTGCATTGTAATTTGTAGGACAAGCATTACCAACTCGTGTGACCTTACTTGGAAAAAGTTGGATTTGCCCATTTAGCAAGCAACTCTATGTGGTAGGTAAACGGCATAAACTAATCACATTCGAGTAAGGGAACTATTTGGTGAAAGATGAGTACTTAGATAACAATAATAGAGATACGGGTGTCCGATTGATAGCAAATTCCTTAACGAGTCAAAACAATTCCATCGCTTTTCCCCAAAAGATGGAAATTCGATTTGATATGAAATTGGTAATAGTGGTGGGTCCTTCTCGGGTAACTTATTCAGAATTTTCCCATCCAAGTCAAAAGGTATTGAGAAATATCACTCCGGTTGAAGGGCTTGTGCGGGACAAGTTTGTCCCCACTACTAATATCAGGTCATCTCATTGATGTTGTAGAATCTTATCGTAAGTCACAAATACAAAATTTATAAATTTCTACCTAAAGTAAAGGTATACTTGAATGCGTGGCAAACCAATATCCAGAAAAATTATATATCGATTAAAGGGACTAGTTCTAAAAGATCTAATGAAATCATGAATCCAAATTCTAAGCTCCCTTTTAGTTCAAGGACAAATTAGAAAAGACATTATATTTTCTAGTTATCTGTAGATCTCGGATTGGGAGTAAGTGTATAAGTCAAATACTATTACATGAAGGCCTTCATAAAGAATGCATTAGATAAAGTGAGCTAGCATAAGCTTCAAAAATGCTAAAATAGTAGTGAAATCGGTAATATCAAATCTCAATAGAAGATTGAAGTAATCATAAAAGATCTAGGCAATCCACCATAGTGAGATGATGAGAAAACTACACATTACCTTTTCAAGTCTTATAGTTATAAAATAATTTATTTATAATGTTTAAGAGACTTAAATCAATTTTATGAAGCATTTGAAGGAATACTATCAATTTCAAACTAAAAAGCTTCTTGGTAGTGATTAGCAAGTTTCAATAATTTACTGAAACTCTCTTCAGCATGGGGGCTTCACTTAGTGAACCAGGATCATAGAACATACGTTTGTGACATACTAAAAATTCCCCCTATTTTAAAAAAACATTGCCCCAAAACCTTTTTTAATCACCCTCCTCCAATACCCACCTAATACCTCCCACACTTATTTTCCTATATATGCTTTGCTTTCATAAGCACCAAAGGAATTTAACCTAATATGAAAATTTTAAAGGTTTAGTTTAAATATTTTGGAAAACAAAAAGGGTGATAAAGTATGAGTAAACTAGCATCGTTAAAAATCAATTTAAACTTGTTTTGGCTGACACCAATAAGAAAGGGAGTCGACCAACATACATTTAAACATGTCATGGATATTAGCCAATATGAAAGGGGGTCTACTTGCATTCTCGATCAACCATAATGCTGTCTTAAATTTTCTATATTAATACACACCTTTAATTCCTCAAAACTTGTATTTTGGTCTTTCGATTTCATTCTTCCCCCAAGTTACTTTGGATAGTTATTACTAGCCCTTAACCTTTTACAACAATTCCATTCCTGGACCATTGATTTCTTTCTTGGATCAACAACTACCTTTGTGATATCAATGAAAACAAGGTGACTACAATGTTGCTAACACACACTTATATCTTTCTAACTCTTAGAGTTAGACAATCCTTAGATATGTAGCACAATTTATGAGACTTAATTGACAATGTTCAAAAATATATTTTTTAAAAATATACAAAACATGTAACTATCAACCATGCTCTCCAAATAATATATATCCACATCATACCCACATCATATGTTTTAATTTTTTTTTATAATTCTACATTTATAATATCATTGTTTTGGCTACAATTTATATTCAATATTTCATTAACATTAAAAAGTAAAACACGAATCAACCGACTTGATTAAACACTATTTAGTTCTTCCATGTTTGTAATTTTTCTATTGGTTAGATGTGAAAGGATTCCGTAACTTCGTTGAAAGATGTCAGCTTAATATTGGCGTCAATAAGAACTGAAAAACAGATAGGACGGACCGACCACTCGTAAAAGTTTTATATGAAATCAAGTCGCAAATCATCACAGCTTTACCGGACAATGTAAGTGCGCTCCACAATTCTACACTATATTACACACAGTAAAGAAAAATGATATCTTTGCTTCACGAGAAAGGCTGAAACAAATTTCCGTTTCATATTAAAACAAAGAGTGAGTATGTTTTCCTGCCTGATCGGAAAGAGTGCTTTTTTGGTTTATTGATTTATTTGTATATGTGCAATGCGCGTTTGAGTATAGTTGACCTCTTATTATTTATCTCTGTCTACATGTTCATTCGCGACCACATTTTTCCCACACTTAATTTTTTTTTCTATTGTTATCTCAACTCATCATTTCTCATATATCTTATTAGTTAATAGCATTTCACTATGTTTGCTCACTGGCTTACACAGAGTTGTTTGTTAGATGGCTACGTCTAAGTTTGCCCAAATAGTTGGTGTGTTTTGTGTGCTCTGCGCAATGAGTACTCCCTCTATCCCCATTTTTATGGCCCAGTCAGCAGGCGTGAACTTCAGCTTTAATGAATCCTGGAGGTGCAATACAAGCGACATTCTCTGTGTAAATGACGCGGCCATATCTGGGCATAAAATCCATCTTACAAACAATACAAATGCTCACTACAAATTGACCAACGAAACTATAGGTAGAATTGTTTACAACCATACCATTCAGCTGTCTTCTCTTGCCAGTTTTACCACGGACATCCAGTTTGTTATGAAATATTATAACCGAAGCTCCGATGATCAAGGAAGTGGTGGAATTGCTTTCTTCATGACATCTAAAGAAATGGCGACAAATGCTCAGTCAGCTTATAGTCCCAGTGGTCTTCCCGGAAATGAATCTGAGCTGTCACCCAAGACATTTGGTGTTGGATTTTATTGTTACTCTTACGACTACTTCTCTATCAGTACCTATGCTGCTGGCTATCTTCCTGATGAGGATTTCAATGACACCTATTTAGATCAACCTGTAAACAATGGTACTTCGTGGAATGCGAGAATAGAGTACAACGATACAGAAAAGTATCTAAAAATATTCCTCTCAAATGCCTCCAATAACTCTATATCTCAAAGGCATCCCGTTCTTACGCCTGAGTTTCATCTCCCCGAATATCTCCCAGATAATCTTGTAGTAGGGATTTCCGCTTCTGCTGAAAATTATAGTCAAACCCACAAAATCCTTGCATGGAGCTTCAATACCACAACCAAAACCGTGAATTCTTCCTTGAGCTTCAATACAAAGACCAAAACTAGGAAATCTTCCACGAAAATAATAATTGTGGCAACTATAGGGGCACTTTTCTGTTTAACAGGGGCAGTTGTTATCTGGAGCTTGTTTGTAATTATCAGGAAGAAGAGGAGATTTGGAAGCAGCAACAGACAACCATGTGAAGAAAGTGAGATAGAGCTTGACATGATTGTAGACCAAGGCCCTTGTAGATATAAGCTAGAGGATCTCAAGGCCGGAACTAACAATTTCTGTGAAACTCTAAAGCTTGGGCAAGGAGGGTTTGGAGATGTGTACAAAGCCATTTTAGGGGAAGCCAATGAAGTGGTAGCTGTCAAGCGCATCTCAGAAGGGTCAAGACAGGGAATAAAAGAGTTCATCTCAGAAATAAGCATTGTTAGTCGAGTAAGACATCGAAACCTTGTTCAGCTCTTCGGGTGGTGCCGCGAGAAAGGTCAATTGCTCTTGGTGTACGAATACATGCCCAATGGAAGCCTTGATAAACACCTTTTCAGCAAAGGTGATTCTCCAATTCTGCAGTGGTGTCATAGATATAGAATAGCTTTGGAGATAGCTTGTGGACTGCTGTATGTCCATGAAGAATGGGATCAATGTATCGTGCACAGGGATGTAAAATCTAGCAATGTTATGCTCGACTCCAATTTCAACGCAAAGCTTGGGGACTTTGGTTTGGCGCGCATGTTGGAGTACAATCATCTATGTCAGACCACAATTGTGGCTGGAACTTTTGGTTATCTTGCTCCTGAGTGTGTTGTCACAGGAAGAACAAGCCCTCAATCAGATGTTTATAGTTTTGGGGCGGTGGCCTTAGAAATAGCTACAGGAAGGAGAGTGGTAGATACGAGATTGCAGGAGCATAATATGAGGCTTGTGGAGTGGGTATGGGATCTCTATGGTCAACGCAAAGTTTTGGAAGCTGCAGATGGGAGGTTAGATGGGGAGTTTGACAAGGCGGAAATGGAACAGCTGATAGGGATAGGATTGTGTTGCTCTCATCCAAATCCAGCTAAAAGACCCAAAATGACTCAAGTAGTTAAGTTGCTGAAGTTGGAAGCTCAACTTCCTCAACTTCCTCCGACATTACCTGTACCAACATATGCTGCCGTTCAGCGAGGAAAGCTTGCAGTGGCTTCTTCATTTACAGCTGGTCCTTCTCAGGCATTCACAAATTTTTCTTCAACATCTTCAACCTCTGTAGCAGCGGGTACTTCAGGTACTACAACACATGTTTCCTCCTCAAATTCGAGCACGCCTCCTATGGTTGTGCACTTTCAAAAGCGAGCATAGTAACATCTCTGTAATACTACCGAACTTGCTCAATCACTGAAAATGGACATAAATTCGATGTTGTAATTTAAAATATATTGTTGCCATTAAGTTTCGATCGGTTGTATTGCTTTGTTCATATGTTTAGTGTCTCTGCCACAATTGGCATGTAGATAGATGTTTTCCATCAAAATGCCTACTCGTGTAACTTTTTTTATCCAAGTTAATGGTATGAGTGTATGCTGATCAGTATTTGGCTGATAATGTTTCCTACTACTGTTGCTTTGATTAAATTTTCTCCATTAAAAATATATGCACTGGATGATTCATTGGTCGTGAAATACAATTGCATGCCAGATTAAACTTAATAATCTCACATTAGAATATTAAAATCTCTTATTAGTTTAAAAACTATGATTTACAATTTGTAGCGATTGCAATTTTGTTCAAATAGAGAGCCTGGATTGCCGCCAGGGATTGATATTTCTTATTAGTTTAAAAACTATGATATACAATTTATAGCGATTGCAATTATGTTTAAATAGAGAGCCTGGATTGCCGCCATGGATTAATATTTTTCATAGAGAAAAGCAGAGATTTCACCGTCATAGCTGAGACCTATGAAACCGTCCATGACGATGTATGCATGCTAAATGGTTCAGTGACATTCACAACGTTTTGCTTATTAATTTCAATAGTCTAGTCTATTATTTTGCCTTATTTTCCGATGATTTCCTGAAACTTTCTAACACCTTATCTATGTTGGCATATAGACAAAGAAAACACAAGCTCACTCTAGACCAACTAATTCCAGTAATATCTTTTCGATGTATGTTATGGACGATTGTACAGATACTATTTGCATTATTGTTCGAGCACCCTCATAAAACAGTTGACTATCTAATCTAATTGCAATGATGATATTTGCATTCCTATTTCAATTCCCATTTAGTCTTTGGTCTATTTTGGAAAAAATATTTATTGTAATTATATATAGATAAAAAGAGCATAGGTAAAGTTTGCAGCTATTTTAATTTATTATTATTTTTATATGTTTTATTGAGATATATATTTATTATTCACTTTTCTTTAAATTTACATCTAAAGCAATATCTCCTCTTTTTCTCACTCATGTGTATTGATTGGAATGTAGTATATAATTTAAAAAAATAAATCTAATTTTAGTACTATTTAAAATAAGATATTTATATTAATGTGATGTATGTAGACATTAGAAGTTAGGAAAAATGTGCAAATAACAATGTATTTATGAGTAACATTTCAAAGCTTATGTACATTACTTTGTGCAAATCAATAAGAAGCAATACTATTTATTATGTTGGTCTTGTTAAATTTGTAAAGGTTTAGTTTGGTTTTTGTCCAAATCATATAGCTTTGTATTGTTTCAAACCCTCAAAATCTCAAGAGTGCCTATTTAATCCCAACTTTAATACAATTAATGAATCAATCAATCATGACATGAAGGTTATTTATCTTCAATACAATCATATCTACATTTTCTAACAATAGTTATTGAACCTTTTGTGAATGTCATAGTTCTACAAAAAAAAGATTCATTAGGTGTCTCTAAAATCCTTCTATTATAGTTTAAATGAATATCTATAATATAGTTTAACTATATGGTATTAGAGGATCATGTTGATAACATTGGTTTGGCAAGGGTTTAAGGGCTAAAATGGAAATTTTCTATGAGATGACATATTAGTTATAGCTTATAGGTAATAAAGTAGAAATAGTAATAGGATTAGAAAAATTAACAAAAAGTATCTACATAGAACATTTTGCCAAAATACTCTCTCTCTCTCTCTCTCTCACCTAATCTATATTGAAGGTAACTAAATAAAGAAACAGTGATCTGTTGATTACAAAACAAGCATATATAAGTAAATTCTCCAAATTGCCTTCTAGAAATGAGAGGCAGGGCATCCATTATATAGAAAACCAAATGAGAGGTGACATTGAAATAAAGGAGGGGTGAAAATTTATTCAAACTGGAAGAGAAACAAGAACAAATAGAGAAAAGGCATCAAACAGCCCTATCAAGATCAACCAAGTGATCAAGTTGATGGGACAAGCCCATCGAAAGTTGAGTCTTATCAACACTATTCCAATTACACATATGGTCAGAAGCCCACTTTGCTAGACAATCAGCAACACTATTCCATTCCCTAGGAATATGAGTGAAATTAACAGACTCCAGAGAAGTACACAAATTATGAATCCGGTTCACAATCAAAGCTAACTTCCAACTAACAACTTCAAATGTTACTGATTCAAAAGACGTATCACCACTTGTGAGTTGGATTCATAGATAAGCCTTCTCCAACCAAGGTCACAAGCATTCTTCCCAGCATACAAAATAGCTATGGCCTCCATCAGATTGTTAGTGTGATGACCTTTATAAATTGAAAACACAAATTGAACATCCCCCATACTATCTCTGCCAACACCACCAATGCCAACAGGGTCTGGATTGCCCTTGGAAGACCCATCTGTGTTGATTTTAAGAATACCCTACAGAGGGGCATTCCACTTCCCAACCCTATTTATCTTTCACAAGGGATGTCTACACATCTTTCTTATCAGTTTTCCATGTGAAGGGGGGATATTCAGGTGATCATTGAAAATATCCTCCCCTAGTTCCATGGCCTTATAAGTGTCACATTTTAGAGAAATAGTTTCCCCCAAAGAATGGAGAATTTTCCACCATAAGTGAGGAACCTCGAAAAACTCATCCTTAAAGATACGACGGTTCCTCTCCAACCAGATATGCCAAATAATCAAGGTGGGTCCAAGAGTCCAGGCAACTTGAAGAAAAGAAGTCTTGACAGGAGCCTTACCCTAGTGAGAAAAGAAATCTACCAGTGAGGAAACATGCCAATAGGATTGGTTTCACACATTCCACCAACAGTACCAAATATGTCTAGTGAAAGAGCATTGGAAAAAGAGATGAGAGATATTTTCTTCACTAGTTTGGCATAGAACACACATTGAGGGTCCTTGGAAGCCACACTTGCATAAATTATCCCATGTAAGGCACTGACTATGGACAACCAACCACATAAAAAAATTGCATTTGGGCCAAGAAAACTTGTACTAGACTTGCTTCCACCAAGGCACCTGAATGTCCCCCAATGTCTGCCAGAGAAGCTCAACATATCCTGCAGACATTGAAAATTTCCTAGACAAATCCTCACTGTCCCAAGCAAGAACATCATTACCAACCAAAGTAGTACACTCACGAGACTGTAAATTCTAAAACAACTCCTTCCTATCCTCCTCAGAACCTCCTGGAGGCCATTCAGAAGGGTGTTTCCAATGAAAAGGAGCCAAACCTGTAACACACCCTATCTTATAAAAATCAACTGTGTCCCAACCAATAGCACTAAAATTTTGATAGAGGGCATGAAGTTGAGGATGAGTGGAAAGGATAGGAGAGTGCCCATCCCAAGAGTCAAGCCAAAATAGAGCTTGTGATCCTGAATGACAAATCCAAAAGAGACCATCTTTAACCAAATGAGCTCCAAACTTTAGCGTATTCTAGATCATGGATCATCTCCCTTCTAAAGGAAAGTGGTGAACTTCAACCACATCAATATCTAGAAAATACTTATGGGTAAGAATATGAGCCCAAAGTTGATGCTAGTTAGTACACCAATGCCAATAAAGCTTTGCAGTGAGAACCTGTCCATTTAAAATAGCTGATCCTAAGCCAAGGTCACCCTCCTTCTAAGGTCTACACATTGTTTCCCATTTAACCAAACTCCATTTAGAAATTGAAAGCTTCCCACTCCAAAGGAATTGACATGGCAGAAAATCAAATTCCCAAAGAAAATACATAGGAGCAGCTTGAACAAAACACCTATAAATAGGAAGGGCTTGAATAACCAAATTTAACAGAGTTAGGTGAGTAGTAGTTGATAGCCATCGATGAGTCCAATGATTAACCTTTTATTGTAGTTTATCAAGCAAAACTTGCCAGGAAGAGCTAGGATGTCTACCAACAGTAAGAGGAATACCCAAATAAACAAAGGGAAGAGACCCAATCTGAAACCTCAAAATAGAAGCAATACACATTTGAATAGCCTGGGGAGTATTGAAGAAAAAAATGGAGGATTTTTTCTCATTAAATTTCTGACCCGAAGCTACAAGATACACATCCAAAGCATGCCTAAAAGAAGTAGCTTCCCGAAGACAAGCCTGTCCCATAAATGAAGTATCATCCACAGACTAAAGATGTGAAAGAGGAGACAAGCCAACACCCCATTTCCACCAATGAATCAAACCCTAGTGCACATGAAGCTTAATAAAGTGGCCCAAACCCTCAGCCAGAATGATAAATAGGTAAGGTGAAATAGGGTCCCCTTGGTGAAGTCCTCTAGAAGCACCAAAGGGCATTTAAGGAACACCATTAACAAGAAAAGAAAAAGAAGCTAAAGTAACACAACTCATAATCCAGTTCACCCACTATTGGCAGAAACTAAAGGCCAAGAGAATCTTTTGGAGAAAACTCTATTTGACACTGTCATAAGCCTTAGTCATATCCAACTTAATTAACATGGCTCTCTCTTTTGATATATACATAGAATGAATACCTTTAGAAGCAATAACAATCCCATCTAGAATTTTCTTACCAACCACAAAACTGCCTTGTTCCTCTGAAATCACAACTGGAAGGCATATCTTGAGTCTGTCAACAATCAATTTGGTGATAATTTTGTACACAACATTACAAAGAGCAATGAGATGAAAGGAGTCAAGATTGTCAACAACTTCTTTCTTGGGGATAAGAGTCAGTAAAGTAGAGTTCAATGTACGAAGCATTTTCTTATTTTGAAGGGATTCCTTAACCACCTCTAAGAGATCTATATTAATAATTTCCCAAAATTCCTGAAAGAATTCCACAGGGAAGCCATTTGGGCCTGGAGCTTTACCTTTATTCATCCCAAACACAACCTCTTCAAGTTATGACATCAAAATTGGATGAATAAGAGAATCATTCAATGCATTGGTGATAAGATAGGGAATACAAGAAAGTATCAAGTTATCCTCCTCAGCTATAGGTCGAGAATCCTCAGCAAAAAGGGTAAAATAAAATTGAAGGGCTTCCTTGGTCATAGCAGACTGAGAAGAAATCTGAAGTCCTTTTGTTGTAACAAGAGAAGAAATATACCCTTTATTACGATGAGCCTAAACATAATGATGAAAAAAAGTAGCATTTCTATCCCCTTCTTGTAGCCAATCGATGCGAGCCTTTTGTTTCTAGTAAATCTCTTCTCGAAGTTCCCATTCTTCCACATCCTGCATAACCTAGGATTCTGACCTGCAAAGAGCCTCTGTAAGCCCAGAGTCCTTGATTAGGTGAGTAATCACAACAAGATGATCTAGAGCATTCCTCTTTCTAGATTGAAGGTTCCCAAAGAAAGAAGTATTCCATCTCTTAAGATGATATTTGACATATTTAAGTTTCTTCTCAAAGACAAACATAGTCATGCCATAAGTTGGCCTACCCTCTCTCCACCACTTAGCCACCAAATCATAAAGGGATGAGTCTCAGAGCCACATAAGCTGGAATCTAAAAGAAGGGTTCTTAGGGAGTGCAATAGGAGAAGAAGAGAACTTAATCAACCAATGATTAGAACCTCTCCAATCAATAATTTTAGAACTCATAATCAGGCCACCTCCAACCCAATAACATGAAACAATAAACCTATCCAAACATTCTAAGATAGCTTCCTAACCACTCTGTCTATTGTTCCAAGTGAAAACCCCATTTGAAGGCTTAACATCAGTAACAGAAAGAACATCCACCTGGGCTTGAAAAAGATCAAAAGCAGGGCCAAGCCTAGGCTAACCTCCTCTTTTCACCTCAAGACTTAAAATATAATTAAAATTGCCTCCTAAAATCCAAGGAAAATAAGGAGCACAAGAATGCACATACCTAATGTGGTCCCAGAGATGAATCTTCCCATGAATGTCAATAGGGGCATAAACATTTGTCACAAGAATAGTCTCACCAGAGTCCAAGGCAATAGCCACCATAGAGATTGAGTAATGACTAGAAATCCACCAAAGGGGAGAAATCTTTTGAGGGTCCTAGAATAGAGCCAAACCTCCAGAATTCCCTTGCGAACCAATACTTTGACAATGACCAGCATACCAAATGCGTGGAGCATGCTGATGCATAACCTCAATAGAAACCTTAGTCTCTTGAACACAAAAGACATTCAGAGAATGAATTGCAATCAAATCATGAATATATTTTTGACAACAGGTGCTATTCAAACCCCTCACATTCCAAGAGAGAATGATCATGGAGGGGTTTGAGAAAAGTGAGCATCAATAGGTTTAAGAAACCCAGATTCCACCAACAGGTCTCCAGTCATTTTTATCTTCTCAAGGTCTATCTTCTGCCCTTTTGAGGAGATATCAACAGTACCTTTCTTAAGGAGTCATTATTGCACTCCCAATCTATGAGATGAACCCTTATTTTGAGATGAAACTTAAACTTCTCTAGCTAAATCTGCCAAAACAATGTCATCCTCTATGGAATTATTTAAAGTCACCCAAGCCACTTGTTGTCCCTGAACATCTTGAACTAGTTCTAGTTTAAGAACTGGAACAACCTCCATACTGACCCTAACACTATTAGAAGTGACCCCATGTGGGACTCCTTCCAAAGCTAAATTCTCCAGCACCTCAAACCTGTTAAAGCTTCCATCTATCTGTCTATCCTTGAATGTTCTCTTCTGACCTCATCCTTTAGCCTTAGTTTTAATTGGTACAAATCCTTCCTTGTCCTTGCCCTAAGATTTAGCCATCATGGGAGCTTTCCCTTTGTCCTCTTTACCTAGAGGAGGAGGTGCCAAAGAGGGGGAATGAGCTTCCTTACAAACTTTAGGACATTGTAGTAGGAGATGGCCATACTCATGACAAAACCAACATCGAAAAGGTAGAGATTCATAATCTAACTACTGAATCCATGATGAAGATCCCAAAAAAATTTCTATTGAATCTGGCAGGGCATTATTAAAATCTATCTCAACACAAATCCAGGCAAAAGAAATCACCTTTTTATCAAGGGTTTGTGTAGCAACCACCGTAGGCTTTCCCAAGAGACTAGCAATTTTATGTAACATGTCTTCTCTCCAAAACTCTAGAGGGAGGCGAGGTAGACAAACCCAAACCGGAACTCAAGAAGGCATCTCTTCAGCTGAATTAAAACTTGCATGCCATGGTTTATTAAATAATCCTACTTGATTATAAAAATATGGGCCACCTTCAAAAACTCTATTATGATTTTCCATATTCGAGAAAATAACCATACAATAGCTATTTACTGCAAGCATAATTTCCATATCTCATTCAATCTACCATGAATGCTTGATCCAAGCTTCCAAAGTGGACAAAGGAATGTGAATGTCAAGAAATTTATAGATCAAAGCATGTATGCTACAATATGAGACATCTTCTTCCACCAAATCAGTCCAAAAATGACCAAAATAGGGCGATCCTGGGTTCTAGGAAGACACTCATTAACCTTCTTCATTTTAGGGCTAGCACTCATATAAAATGTATCTTCTTGTTATGCATGCATGCTTGAAGAGGACCCATTATGAGCCTTTTCCATGTGGTAAAGCTCCACAACTGAGAGATCATGATTTGAATTAAAAAGCTCTAAAAAATCTATAAACTCTGCTTGGAAAAGCACAAACCCTACTTGGCAATACTGGAAAACTAGAAAAGAACATTGATCCAAACCAATTCTATGCAAAAAATGTGAGTATGCCTAGTAAAAATCACCTTACACACACCCCCTATTAATGATTTTGCACTCAACATTCTTTCCAACGCTCCTCTGCAGCAATCTCCATCCAATAATGTGATTCATCACTTTTTTTTCATATTGATTCAACTTCGTCTCCAATGAGAGGTGACATTATGGAATTCAACCATACTCACAAATATTCCAACTACAATATTAAATATCTATAACTATCAACTACAAAATTAATAACATACAACCATATAATTAATATCAAACTATGAAGTCAATAAGGACTCCACATGTAGGCCCCAAATGGGCATTACTGTTGTCATTCTCCTCCATAATGACCATTGGGAAGAACATGAATTAGATCCCTGTGATTCCCAAACCTTTCACGAGTTAGAGCATTTGTGAAGATTTCCGCAATTTTATCTTTTGTATGGTAGTACACAATATCAATCAAACCTTGTTGAGCCAATTCCCTGATATAGTGATGTTGTATCTCAATATTTTTGGTTCTACTATGAAATACTGGATTCTTTGTCATTTTTATAGCAATATTGTTGTCACAATACAACAAGGTAGGTTCACTTTGAATTTGATGTAAGTCTTCTAGTAGTCTTCTCAACCATATAGTTTGACAAGCTATTCATGTTGCAGCTTTGTATTCTACCTCTGTTGTAGAAAGGGATACTATCAAGGTTGTTTCTTGGACTTCCAAGAGAATACTATAGAACCAAGCCTAAAGTGTAACCAGAAGTAGACTTCTGATCATCAGCAGAGCCTACCCAATCTGAATCTGTATAGCCAACCAATCTTCTATCCTCTAAATGCTGAATTTGAGACCATAGCTCAATGTCCCTTTAACATATCTGAGAATCCTTTTATTATAGCTTAAATGAATATCTATAATGTAGTTTAACTATATGCTATTAGAAGATCATGTTGATAACATTATTTTGGTAAGGGTTTAAGGGCTAAAATGGAAAAATTATTTAAATCAAAATTTTCTATGAGATGACATATTAGTTATAGCTTATAGGTAATAAAGTAGAAATAGTAATAGGATTAGAAAAATTAACAAAAAGTATCTACATAGAACATATTGCCAGAATACTCTCTCTCTCTCTAACACACACATGCCCCTCTCTCTCTCTTTCACCCTCTCACCTAATCTATATTGAAGGTAACTAAATAAAGAAACAGTGATCTGCTAATCACAAAACAAGCATATAAGCAAATTCTCCAAATTGCCTTCTAGAAATGAGAGGTGGGGCATCCATTATATAGAAAACCAAATGAGAGGTGACATTATGGAATTCAACCATACTCACAAATATTCCAACCACAATATTAAATATCCACAACTATCAACTACAAAATTAATAACATACAACCATATAATTAATATCAAACTATGATGTCAATAAGGACTGCACATGTAGGCCCCAAACTGACATTATTGTTGTCATTCTCCCCCATAATGACCATTAGGAAGAACATGAATTAGATCCCTATGATTCCCAACCTTTCACAAGTTAGAGCCTTTGTGAAGATATCTGCAATCTGATCTTCTGTATGGTAGTACACAATATCAATCAAACCTTGTTGAACCAATTCCCTGATATAGTGATGTTATATCTCAATATGTTTGGTTCTACTATGAAATGCTGAATTCTTTGTCATTTGTATAGCAATATTGTTGTCCCAATACAATAAGGTAGGATCACTCTAAATTTGATGTAAGTCTTCCAGTAGTCTTCTCAACCATATAGTTTGACAAGCTACTAATGTTGCAGCTTTGTATTCTGCCTTTGTTGTAGAAAGGGATATCGTTGGTTGTTTCTTGGACTTCCAAGAGAATATTGTAGAACCAAGGCTAAAAGTATAAACCAGAAGTAGACTTCTAATCATCAGCAGAACCTGCCCAATCTGAATCTGTATAGCCAACCAATTTTCTATCCAATGAATGCTGAATTTGAGACCATAGCTCAATGTCCCTTTAACATATCTGAGAATCCTTTTAGCTGTAGTCCAATATGTTTCCTTAGGCTCTGACATGAACCTAGAGACCAAACTCACTGCAACTATGATATTTGGATGCATAGTAGTTAAGTAGATCAGGCTTTCAATCGATTGTCTATATAGAGTAGGATTTACTAGATTTGACACATCTAAAGTAGAAAATTTAAGTCCAACTTCAATAGGTGTTGCAAATGGTTTGTAACTATGCATCTAAAATTTTTCTAGGATATCTAAGGCATATTTTTTACGAGGCATAAATATTTTATCTTTAATTTTCCATACTTCTATACCAAGAAAGTAGTGTATTTGTCCCAAATCTATCATTTCAAACTCATTAATCATGGTTTCTCTAAACTCTGCAAATAAAATTGGATTATTCCTTGTGTAGATAAGTTCATCAACATAGAGAACTAAGATGAAGATATCCTTAGCTGAGCTTATGATATAGAGAGTTGGACCGAATTGACTTTATGAAAAAACTTTCTATTTTTAGATATGAGTGTATCCTTGAATACCATGCCCTTGGTGCTTTTTGGAGACCACACAAGGCCTTCTTTAATTTGCAAACGTAATGTTCTTTAGGAGGTATTTCAAAACCTTTAGGTTGTGAAACATACACTTCCTCATCAATATATCCATTCAAGAAAACACTCTTCACATCCATTTGATAAACTATCAAACTCTGTTGAGCTTCCAATGCCAAAATGAATTTGATAGTATCCATTCATGCTACAGTGCAAATATCTTAGGATATACCCTCTTGTTGAGTGTACCCTTTGGCTACCAATCTAGCCTTATGTTTATCAATGCTTCCATCAGATTTATACTTTGTTTTTTATACCCATCTTGTACCAATAACTTCCTTACCATGAGGTAATTGAACCAAATCCCATGTGTCATTCCTTTCAATTGTGTATGTTTCACTATTCATTGCTTCAATCCACTCTTCTTTTTCTTGAGCTTCAAATATTTGTGGCTCATTATATTCTATGATTTGAGTTATCAATGTGAAATTCACTTTTTCTTGTGACCTTGTCATTTTTTCAAAATTTTAATCCAACATAAGAGTTGATGGATGATTCTTTTCTATCCTTCTTTGATATTTTTGATATTTTCTTTCTCCTGTGCTAGATGATTCAGGTACATCTTATTCTTCCTCCCCTTCAATATCATCAATTACTATCTCTTTTCCTTTTGTTTCAATTTCTTTCGTATATTTTGCTAGTTCATTGAATACCACGTATCTGCTTATCACAAGCTTTTTCGCTACTGGATCATACAACCTATATGCTTTATTTTTAGTTCCATAACCAATAAAAATGTATTTAAGGCCTTTATCATCTAACTTAGACCTTTTTTATTTTGGTATGTGTGCATAAGAAACACATCCAAATACTTGAAAGTGATCAACACTTGAATTTTCCCCAAACCATTCTCGTTCAGGAGTCATCTTTTTAGCCACTTTTGTAGGACTTCTATTTAGAAGATAAATTGTTTTGTATATTGCTTCTACCCAAAAAATTTTATCCAAGTTTTTCTCTTTTGACATACTTCTTTCTATTTCAACAATTGTCCTATTCTTCCTTTCTACAACTCCATTTTGTTGCAGAGTGTAGGAAGTAGTGAACTCTCTCTTGATTCCATAATTTTTGCAAAAATCAATAAAATGATTTGACTTGTAGTCACCTCTATTGTCTAACCTTATCACTTTGATATATTTACCAATTTGTTTTTCAACCAAGTTTTTGAACTCTACAAACTTTTCAAATATGCCTGATTTTGAAACCAATCAATACACCCAAGTTTTTCTTGAGTAATCATCAATGAAGGTTAGGAGATACTTGGATTTGTTCAAAGAAGGGGTTTCCATAGGACCACACAAATCTGTATGGATTATCTCAAGATGTTGTTTAGCTCTATTGGATTTACTAACAAGAAATTGTATCCTATGTTGTTTGTCAATGATGCACTTTTCACACACCTATTTTGTGTCTTCAATTAATGGTAGACCTTCAACCATTTTTAGTGTTTTGAGTAAAATCAACCCATTAAAACTAAGGTGACCATATCCCTTGTGCCAAATCTTACTTTCACTCATTTCACTCAACCTTAGTGCTTGGTTCCCATGAGTAAAATGAATAGGAAACATTCTATCACTTGTTATTTCCGCTCTTGCAACAATTGCATTCTTTTTTTTTATCTCTTATTATGCACTCATTATTATCAAAAGTCACTTGATAATTTTGTTCTAACATTTGTCTAATAGACAACAAATTCTTTTTGAGTGTTGGAACCAATAATGTTTCATTGATATTTTCACTTCACCATATTCTATTGTAACTACAATGGTACCCTTACCTTTGCTTCCATGAGAATTATTATCTCTTAGTACTATAGTACTTTGATGCTTTTGATCCAAATTGACAAATAGATTCTTGTTAAATGTCATATGTGAAGACAATCCAGAGTCTACATACCACAAATTATTTTCACTAACATTTGTATTGAAGCAAGAAACGAACAAATTTTGCTTATCTTCAATAGTGCTATGAGCACTTCTCTTTTTTGTTTCACCTTGTGATGCAGGGGCATCCAAGGTTGAGGTAGGGGCATTCTTTGTCCTCGGTAAAACTGCATAGGGTGTTTGTACTTTGTTCAGTGTTACTCGATTGCAGCCTTGACCGATAGTCTTGGTCATTGAAGGAAGCTCAGTCACTAAAGGAACTTAGTAGTCTCTGGTGCTTGGTGAAAGTGTTACTCGGTCATGCCTATGGTGCTCGATCGACACTGGTGATCGACAATGCTTGTCATGCTTGGTTATTTCACAGATGCTCGATAGTTCTGGTTTACCGACTAGAGTTATGTGTGATTTGTTGGGTGGACTTGGTGCATTTATTGTTTGCATCATTGTTGGATTCTCCTAAGTGGATCTAGAGGCTGACATGTTGAATTAAATGTTTGTGTACAATTTGTAAACCAACTTGTATGGCATTTATATTTGATGGGAGGAGTTAAGGGTTTCATCCAACTGACCTATGGCCAATGATTAGTATTTAAGGGGTGCTTGGATAGATTTTTAGAGGGGAGACATGATGGAGAAGCTTGAAAGATGAAGTTGGTGAAATTGAGGAAAAGGTCTTGCATGATCTTGTAGATCAGATTTTATCTGATAGTTTGTAATAGCAGAGCTAGTGGTTTGCACACTTGTGAACAAGGAGATTGCTTGGAGGCTTGTGAGCTCAAGTTTAGATCTACCTTAGGGTTTCCATCAGCTTCTGATTATCTTCAAAGATGAACTAGCTGAGATTGTATTGGATATGTGTGTGGATCTTACAAAAGTGTTACTGATTGTAATTGGCCCTAATCTAGAAGGCCTTACAACCAGGCATGTTAATGCAAATTACATGAAATAATTGTGGTGTTATCTGTTGTATTTTGTTTTTCACTGTGTAATTCTGAAGCTTTAAGGTATGAACTATCCTTAATTGGATCCTTCTCACCTTGTTTTCATCAGGTGGTATCAAAGAAGAGTAGATCTTGTGGAGCAGAAGGTTGACCTAACAAGGTTGATCTTGCAAAGTTGATCTTGTTGGTGAAGAGATCGTATGATCTTGATTATAGATCTGTGGCACTGAACTTGTGGAATCTTTCTCTAGTTCTTCTGCAAGGTTGAAAGTTGCGATATGACTTGCATACAACTTGGAGATTGTCACAAGGTGGTTGGTGAGGGTTTTCTGTAGAGGGTTTTTTCATATCTTTAAAGATGCCTCTGAGAAGATTGGACCCTAGAGTTATTGCTAACCTCTATGATACTGTGGAATCTCGGATTACAGAGAAGGTGAAATCAGATTTCAGATCTGAGATAGAACTAATGAAGAATGACATGGTCATCAAGATCATGAGAGTTGTTAATGGTGTACCTCAAAATGTTGGTACTGAAGATAGCTATGAGGAAGCTGCTGAAGAATTTGAACATGCTAGATCTAGTGGTGATGATTGGAGGGATAGATCTGGTGGAGACAAAACTACTTGGTTACATAGATCTGAAGCTTAGTTAAGTAGTAGTTATTGAATGGAAGTCTCTAACTTCTGTGGAACTTTGAAACCTGAGAACTTGATTGACTGGATTGGTGAACTTGAAGATTTCTTTGAGCTGGAAGAAATTGAAGACCCTCTTAGTGTGAGGTTGGAATAGAAAAAATTGAAAGGACATGCTTCTCTTTGGTGGAAGGAACTACAAAGAGAAAGAGAAGATAAAGGTGAAATGAGGATCAATCGGTGGAGGTTGATGGTGACTAAGTTGAAAGCTAAGTTCATACCGGTTGACTATGAGCTTGACTTGTTTAAGAAGTTGCAGAATCTGAAATAGAAAGATTTAACTATTGAAGATTATACTGAGGAGTTCTACAAACTTACTATTTGGTCTGGACACTGAGAGCTTGGTAAGAAAAAGGTAGCTTAGTATGTGAATGGTCTAAGATTTAATATTCAGGATGAGCTATTATGCTGAAGATTGATTCTATTGAAGATTCTTATCAGTATGCTCTGAAGGAAGAAGATAAATTGAAGAGGAAACAACATAGTAACTCCTAAGGAAAGGAGAAAGTTGGTCACTCAGTGAAGGATAAACCGATAGATGCAGAAGATGAACTGAAACCTATGGAACCAAAGAAGAAGATTGGTAGGGTTATCTTTAAAGGTACTTGCTATAACTCTGGAGAGGAAGGACACCGTTCTTTTGAGTGTACATAGAAGAAGGTTGGCCGATGAACTACTGTGGTAAATGAGAACATTCATAATGAACTTGAATCAGAGAAATTTCTACTTTAGCGAACATTGCTCAGTACAAAGGAGGAACCTTGTTAGAGGAACAACTTGTTTAGGACCCGATGCAAGTCTGGAAGTAAAATCTATGATGTTATTGTTGATATTGGTAGTACTGATAACCTTGTTATATAGGACCTGGTTTAGAAACTTGGTTTAAATAGAATGAAACATCCATGTCCTTATAGGATTGGTTGGTTGCAAGATGATCATTCTTTGGAAGATAGGGAGCAATGCTTCATTTATGTTTAGATTGGCTAGTATAAGGATCTTGTGTTGTGTGACATTATGGAGATGAACAATTGCCATATATTGCTTGGTAGACCTTGGCAATTTGATTACAGAGCTATGTATGATTGTGTGAAGAATGTGTTTACTGTTGAGAAGGATGGCAGGAAGTTTTCACTAATGCCTGTAATGGATACAATGCTCAGTAGGAAAAGCTTGAGTATTAGTAGCCGAGATGGGTTGGCAGATCCAAAAAAAATGAATGATCAGTTTTGGTAACTGACCTATGCATTGTCAAGGAAGGACTTGAAGAGATAGAGGAAGCTGAAGTGGAAAAGTATGCAAGTTGAGAAGGTGGATGACTTGTATGTGAAGAACCAGTTCAGGATTTACGTGCTGAATCCTGGAAGATGTTCTTCTCACATATGAACATCTTTTGGAACTTGGGTGTCTGATGTAGGGGCATCCAAGGTTAAGGTAGGGGCATTCTTTGTCCTTAGTGAAACTGCATAGGGTGTTTTTATTTTGTCCAATGTTACTCGGTTGCAGCCTTGACTAACGGTCTTGATAGTCTCTAGTGCTTGGTGAAAGTGTTACTTGGTCATGCCTATGGTGCTCGGTGATGCTTGGCGTGCTTGGTTATTTCACTGATGCTTGGTAGTTCTAGTTTACCGCTTGTAGTTCTGTGTGATTTGCTGGGCTAACTTGGTGCATTTATTGTTTGTATTGTTATTGGATTCTCCTAAGTGGATCTGGAGGCCGACATGCTAAATTAAATATTTGTATACAATTTGTAAACCAACTTGTATGGCATTTAATATTTGATAGGAGGATTTAAGGGTTTCATCCTGTACACACAATAGTAGTGCACTTCTATGAATCCTTACATGCAAGGAAACTCAAGAATGAGCCCTCACAAATCGATCCATAGCTCTCTATGCATGGATTCAGAAGATTGTAAAATTTCTCTCAGCTAGAGATATGAAGCTAATGACCTTGCTAGTCAACCACACAATGAGAGATTCAAGTGAAGATAAGGGAAAGAATGCAAATATCTCCAAGAAATCAAATAAAATGAAAATGCAAGTAAACTAAGAATAAAGATGCAAGCTAAGCTAAATGATAACAATGCAATGCTTGAAAGGAAGTCTAATATATGAAAAGAAAGTGCAAACTAGACTATGAAAGGAAAGTACAAGTCTTACAATCCCTCCTAATTAAGCTATGTGAGATTAATCTATAGCATAGAGAAAATCTATACTAAGAATGCCATGATTATGTAACTATGAAAGCAAACTAAATGAAATGCAACAATAATGTCTTCAAAGCTTGGATGCAAGGATGTCTTCAAAGAGCTCCAAATAACCTAGAAAACCTGCAGCATAACATTAGCATAAAACATGAATGATCTATATATGCAAATGAGGAAGAGAGCTCTCCTTTTATAAGAAATGAAAAGGAATGGACCATGGAGATTACGAGGCAAAAGACTTAATCAACGGTGGAGCATCAAAGAAGAGCAATCCATGTGCACAAGTATCCTCCAATGAGAAAATAAGAGTTGACTTTTGTGTCCATATAAGACAAAAAGTACTTTTCTCATTTTTATAAAATAAGGATAATACTTTATTTGTGCAACTTAGGATAAGAGGAAAAGGTGGGGGCTTTTTATTTATTAAAAGGGGAGGAAATATTCCTTTTAATAAATAAAGACTTAGGATAAAATGGTTATCCCAAAGCAAATAATCAAAAATGATGAAATAGGATTTGATCAAGGAAATTGATATAATTGATAAAATGTTGATTTTTGAAAATATTGATTCAGAGATTTGATAAATTGCTAAATGGGGGCCCAAAGTCTAGGTGACCATTTTAGGGTGCATACATTTTCCCCTCTTTGACTAATGTGTGATCAATTTGGGAACACATGCAGTCAAAGAAGAATTGAAATGTGAGATCAATTTGGGATCACAAAACAACCCAGATGTGTGTTCATTTTGGAAACACATCAGGACAAAAATAAGAAAAAGCTAAAAGACAAGATCAACACCGTCGCTGCTAGGTGCAAATCAAGCCTTAGATAGAACTATCATCGTCACTGCTAGGAAATAATCAAGTTTAAAAAATAAGAGATAAAAATTGAAAGACAAAATCACCACCGTCGCTGTTGGGTGATAATCAAGTCTCAAAATAAGAATCTCAAGCTGAGCTAAATGATAAAGTTGAATCAAAGATTAAAGCTTATAGGTACTACCCCCTTGGAATTGAAATCAAAATCAAGTAGGGGAGAACAGGAAATTGATAAACTTGATCAAGTCACTAGAAATCATAATCGAAGAATAAGACAATAGGATAACCATTAGGTAGTGAAAATATGCCCTAGTTTGACCAAGTCAAACTTAGAAAAATGAAGCGAGTGAAAATGAATGGTAGACTAGAAGGTCAAAAGAGATGAGGGTGAAGAAATGAAGATGCCCCAACAAAGATCGAAGGATCAGGCCTCAAATGGTCAGCCAACTACGCAGATGAGGGTGAAATTTTGAAATGTGATTTTGACTATCAAGATGAACTCAGATTTTGATTTTGAGTCCGAAAATGGATGTAGGACATTGAAATTAGCTAGGGATGCAATTTTTGCACAATTCTGAGGTGTTTTGAAAATTAGGTCAAAACGTCAAAATGCTATAAAAGGGGTAAAAAGTGTCATTTTCAAAATCATTTGACTTTTATTGATTTGAAAATTGTGAGAGCTTAGAGAGAGAAAATGGCCCAAAAATAAGGGGTTCCCATCCACAGGCATCAATTCAAGTGAGCCCGGTTGCATAACCAGCCTCCACACTATCCTGCCTCGGTATGTTTTCAGAAAACATGCCTGTTTTGAGTCATTTATTGCATTTAATATGCTTTTAGCACGTTTTTAAATTTTTTAAAAGTTCAAATTTTGAGATTAGGGTGAACTATCACATGATACTTTAGAAGTATTGCACCCTTTAGGGAGAAACATTGCACGATACTTCACGGGTCCCCAAAGTATCGCATGTGTATAGACACCAGTATCACACAATAACTAGTGAACTATCGCACGATGCCAGGTGAAGTATCACATGACCAAAGGTATATCATGCTACTATAGAAAGAAGTATCGCATGATACTTGTGCCAAAAGCAGTATCGCCCAAGTGCAAAATTTGATATTTTAAGTACTTTTGAGCGAAAAATGACATGGGTCTAGACAAGTTTACGTTGTATATGTCTTGTACTGATTTTTAGACATTCATCATGAGATGCTATGACATCTAGCTTGGCTTAATGGTTTGCAGGAGCACTTTCTGGCACTACTCATCAGAGCACTGAAGGTGGTGGGGCTGAAGTGTGCCTGAGATCTTGATGATCCGGGCAAGGCTGACTTGAGAGTGATGGGATTTGGATATCTGGTGCGGTTCCCAGATATCCAAGCTGATCATGGGTTGTTGAATGCTCTTTCCAAGAGATGGTACAGTGAACACAACACCTTCCACCTCCCCATAAGAGAGGCATCCATCACACTAAAGGTTGTCTATCAGATTCTCTGATTACCATTCCATGGAGAGCCGGTGAGTAAAATCATGCTTTAAGATATAATCGTTTAAATATAATGTTCCCATATGATGAAAACTAACATGATTGTTTGCTAGCATAGGTGTACTATGATCAGGATGCCACTGAGGGCCGACATGCTATCCAGGGCATGTTTTAGGATGTCACTATCATTGACAGACACGTCAGCTAGGAGTGACTAATTGATGATTTTGGCAGAGACTTCCCAGTGCCCTGCATTGTTGCTTCCATCATCTCACAAGCCCTGATGACTGATTGTAGTTAGAAGGGATTCCCTCTCGGATGGGGCAGACTACTGGTTGACTTGGTAGGTAGACCTCAGCGCATGGCATGGGGACCTGCCATACTGGCAAATATGTATCATGAGTTGCACGAGATCATCTATAGGGACAGTTGGACATGGGCTTGTAGTGCCATCCTGACACAGGTGTGGGCTTGGGATCACATCGCTATGATACGACCTAGGATTTGGTCGAGGGAGAAAAGATACCCGTACATATACAAGTACAGAGGATTCATATCACATGCCCATACTAGGGATGTGACATACTAGAGGAGGATCCTAGATGAGATGACCTTGCTCACATGAAAGCCATACATGGATGCTAAGGCATGGGGGGATGCAGAGGACAAGTTGAGCTATATGCTATGTAGCTGAACATTGGTTGGCCAAAACTCTGAGATTGTCGAGAGGTTCTGCATCATGCGGGTATGGTGATAGTTCGGGAGGTAGAAATAGGTCTCCACAGAGGCTACTACTTATGCCAGGGCACGGGATGAGGAGGGACATGGGTGGCTACCCATGTTAGATTATTAGTAGGCCATTGTAGAGATAGATGGCATCAAGAGGGAGCCTTGGGAGTACCTTCCTAATATGGTAGATGCAGGATCTAATGTAGCATATAGGGCTGAGTGGCAGAGGGCACCATTCCCTCGTTTCACAGTACTTGATGCTCTGGTAGCAACTTAGGGTGGAGATGGGGATGACGGGGGAGATAGAGGAGATGGAGGGAGAGGGAGAGGGAGAGGGATGGAGAGTGGGGAGGGATCAGGATCAAGTGGCTAGAAATGGCCATGGGGATAGAGATTAGCAACCCCTGAGGATGAGGTGAGGCCAGCTTGCCGATAGGCTGAGGTACAACAGGATCAACCTACAGGAGGGGATGGCCTAAGAGCTAGGATCCAGGTCCTAGAGATGGGGATGTAGTAGCTACACATCACCATAGCAGTGAGAGACTAGTAGCTAGCTGACTTGAGGGTAGAGAGAGATCAGCAGATCACTGATCTCAGGGCAGAGATAGCATGCCAGGAGCAAGTGGCACAGGCTGATGCAGCAGAGATCCAGAGAGAGTTAGCACAAGCTACTGATTACCATGGACTCTACCTACAGGCTGTACCCAAGGGACAAAGAGCACCATCTTACTCTTAGAGGCTAAATAGATTAGATATGGTGCTAGATAGGGTAGCATCACCACCTCCACCACCACCATGTGATGGGGAGAGTCAGACCTAGGTTTAGGGCTTAGTTTTAGATGTTTTGAGACATATCCTAAGACTTGTGATCTAGATTTTGTGATCTCATATTGTATGTTGTGTGATGACATTGATTTATATATGAGATTACTGGATGTTTGATATATCTTGTGTTTATGTCTCACTTGTGATGGATGTATCAGTTTATGTATTGTCTTGTCATTTTGCTCAAAATGTATGTTTATATGCTCATGTATATTCTCTCTCATAGATGTATGCTTAATTCTCATGTGTATGATATAGACTCATGTTTCTAAAAATGACATTTTTTTGAGATATAGATATGATGATAAGATTAACCCCTTGTGATGACAGGAATAGGTTTGAGATGAAAGACAAAGAGTGAAAGACATGATCAAGAAAAGGGAAGATGAGCGTCGTTGACTGACAGGTCCACGTAAGATGAAAAGGAGAGCTCTCTCCATATGCAAAATGCAAAACTAAACTAATATGAACCTAGGAATGCAAGCTACTATGAAAAGTGGTTGACTTGCAAGGTCACAACGCTTATAGACATCTAATTATCATTATCAAGTGTTATTGGTAGCATCGTAAGATCATACAATACACACTAGTATAACTATGTGGATTTGAATATGATCTATATCAGATAGGAATGTGGGAATCCCACCTAGGCATCAAAAACATGTAGGTCAAGATGACAAATGCAGTGAGATCACCTAAGTTTTTTATGGTGAGATTATGCTTGTATCAAGGCACATGAAAGTTAGGATAGCTATAAGCATGCACTCACAAAATAGTCAAGGATAATACCTTGTCAATCCCTAGTGTCAAGTAGGACTAGCATAAATGCTCATGACAGTTAGGATCAATGAAATATACCCACAAGCAGATAAAGAAATAAAACATGTTCTCATACCCTTAGTCTTCTAGCTATGCATCATTGAAAACTTCTCAGGGAGAGACCACTCATCAAAGAAATCATCATAGACAACACACAAAATAAATAAAGTCAACATATCTCAAAAAGTCAAGTTTTTAAGTGCATGTGTGTTTGGTCATAGAGTCAAACTTTGAGTATCAAATTTGCTAATGAGCGATATCGCATCATACTAGACTGGGGGTGGGATATCTGATAAGTGTTGAGAAACACTCATCGCTAGGGTAGTGTTGAAAAACACTATTTGGGGTGGTGTTGAAAAACACCTATTTGTGTAATGCCCCAAGAGACAAACACACCTAAAGGACCTATGTGAATAGGTATGCCCCCTAGACAAAGACAAAGACCAATTCCAAACCAAGGTAACAAGGTCAAGTCATGATGGAGAATGGCTAAGTGTCGAGGATGCATGCTAAAAGACAAGGGTGCAAAGGCCTCAAGTAGCGCTTGTTTCTAGGTTTTCACTACTTGGAGATTTTTTCAATTTTCAATTTTTTTGTATTTTTTGCTACCAAGGCGCCTGTTTCCAAGTTTTCACCAAGGCACTTTTTCTATTTTTTTTTTAAAATTTTTTTTTGCATTTTTTTGGGACTTTATATGCTTTTTGGGATTTTTTCAGCATCATATATAAATTTTTTTGGTATTTTTTAAGGATCAATAAATATGTACAAAGGATGCCTCCAGACTGAATAGGCATCACGGATAGAACTTCTTGAGGTGCAAAACATTAATAGGGTCAGGGAGTTGTTCCCCCTTTTCATTAGATGGCAAGTAAGCACCTATCCCAAAAGCAGCAGTAATAATGTATGGTCCAAGCCACTCAGGTTCAAATTTTCCCTTTTGTTCTTGATGTTGTTGGTTCTTAGGATTCTCACGCAGGACAAGATCTCCTACTTGAAATTCTCTAGGGTGAACCTTCTTGTTGAATGCTTTGGACATACGCTTTTGGTAGACTCTCATGTGATCAAAAGATGCTCTTCATTTCTCATCAAGAAGTTCCAATTCTTGCAATCTCATGGCACAATAATCTTCATCTGTAATCAAACCTTTGAGAGAGACTCTAAGTGAGGGAATCTATACTTCTAAAGGTAATACTGCTTCAGCACCATAAGTGAGGGCAAAAGGAGTAGCCCCTGTGGTAGTATGTATACTTGTTCTGTAAGCCCATAAGGCTGGATTGATCTGTAAATGCCAGTCTCGACCATTCTTGTGAACTGTTCTATGGAGAATCTTAAGAATGGTCTTATTAGAGGCCTTTGCTTGTCAATTTCCTTATGGGAAGTAAATGGAGGACCAATGCTATTTTATCTTGAATTTCTTGCAGAGTTGTGTAAGGTCCTTGTTTTTGAACTAACCTCCATTTTCAGTGACTATCTCAGAAGGTATCCCAAACTGACAAATGATGTGATTCAATATGAACAAAGAAATTGTCTTTCCTGAAGCAACAGAGAGTGGAATAGCTTCGACCCATTTGGTAAAGTAGTCAGTAGTAGTAATTATGAATTTATGTCCACCTGATGAGTTGGGATGAATCTTCCCAACAAGGTCAAAGGCCCAGCGCTGAAATGGCCAATGAGAAATAGAAGGAATAAGCTCCCTACCTGGAGCATGAATAAGGTTTCCATGTTTTTGACATTTTTCACAAGACTTGGCAAAAGCTATAGCATCCATCTACATTATGGGCCAATAATACCCCACCCTAAGCAACCTTTGGGCCATGGCAAGACCATTGGAATGTCCTCCACAAATGCCCTCATGGATGTCAACTAACACTCAGTTGGACTCATCCTTTTCCAAGCACCTAAGAAGTGTCCCATCTAAACCCCTCCTATACAAATCACCAGAGATAAGGGTATGGCAAGAGGCATTACGGACAAGGTTTCTTCATTTAGATTAGTTAAATGATTCAGGAATGATGCCATCATGAAGGTATGAATATATAGCACCATAATGGGAAGACTCATGAGTGACCAAGGTACAAATGACATGGCTTTCAGAGGAGTCAAAGATGGGATGGTGTAGCTCTTCCACCAGGAATTCAAATCTTGATTCATGTTGTTCCAACTGAAGGAGTGAAGCTAATGTAGCCATAGCATTTGTAGCCTTATTTTCTATTCTAGGGATCTGTTGAAATATTACAAATGTAAAATAGCGTCGCAATGAATCAACCATCTTTTTGTAAGGTATCAACTTATCATCCTTAGTTTGGTACTCTTCCTTTACTTGGTTGATAATTAATTGTGAATCCCCAAAGACATCCAGCTCTGTAATTCCCCATTCGATGGCCATTTTCAATCCATTGGTTAAGGCCTCATATTCAACAATGTTGTTTGTGCATGGGAACAATAATTTATAGGACTTGGGAATTGTACACCCATGAGGGGAAACAAACAACACCCCAACTCCTAATCCATTTTTCATATTTGAACCATCAAAGAACATTTTCCAAGTACGTGTGGTCATGTACATGATATGTGTTGGCATTAAGCAGTATTGCCACTAGTGACAACACTTATTTGCATTCTGGATGTAAACCGAGCAGACAAGTGAAAACCGAGCAGTCAGTGTAAACCGAGCAGACAAGTGAAAACCAAGCAGTCAGTGTAAATCAAGCAGACAAGTGAAAACCGAGCAGTCAGTGCAAACTGAGCAGACAGTGCAAACCGAGAAGACAGTGCAAACCGAGCAGACAGTGCAAACCGAGCAGACAGTGCAAACCGAGCAGACAGTGCAAACCGAGCAAGTTAGTACAAACCGATCAGGACAATGTAAACCGAGTAACATCTTATCTACCGAGTCACCAATGCTTACCGAGTTCAATACCTACTGAGTGATCAGTATGAACCGTGCCTTCACTTCTACCGAGTGCATGACGATGCCGAGTAATGCAGTGGACGCCGAGTATCAGAAAGTCACCGAGTCAGTTTGAAGGAACCGAGTAACCATATTTGGGCCGACTTAGTAGCACTTATGTTTATTTGTCAAGCCGACTGTGCAATTGTAATTGTAATTAATTGTTTGAGACCTGTATATAAACAATGTAGTTGAAAGAAAAAAAAAATACAAGTAATGAAATGTATGAAGTAGAATATATGTGAAAGAGAAAGAAAGGTAGAAATAAGCGAATTACAGAAAGCTTCAGAAGTATAAGATACAACAAAGACAAATTCATCACAGAAGGTGATCAGTACATCAACGAATCTCATTCAGCAATCCAGTTGCAAAGCAGAGATCTACTGTTTCATTCTAACAGGTGAATCAGTACTAAATCCTTTAACCGGGTAGACTTAACAGTCTTTGTAAAAATCTCTTTACCGAGTGCATACTTCACTGTATGTTTGTAAATGCTTTAACAGGGTGGATTTAGCAATCCTTATTGCTCCTAACAGGGCAGATCATCAGAAGTGATCAAATTGTAAGCCTTAACCGGCCAACTTTATTCTGCAGTATTAAAGCTTTGTGGGTTTCATCCCCACCCCAGTTTTACTTTCTTTTGGAAGGTTTCTGGGTAACCAAATCTATGTGTCATTATTGTGAATGCCTTTAAGTTTCATGCTTTCTGTATGCAAAGGTTAAAAGGTAAATTATATGTTAAAATTGAAAGAAAATTTGGAGTTACTGATTCACCCCTCCCCTCTCAGTAATTTGGTTAATTCCTAAATATTTCCAACAATTGGTATCAGAGCTGCATTGGTTCTCAAGACAAAGCTTAACTAGCTTGAGCAAAGATCCAGGACAATGGAGGTATTCAAACTGAACAAGGTGATTGAAAATGAAAAGCTAGATCTGGAAATGGCCATAGCTAAACTCAAAGAAGCAAAAGAACATCTAAGGAGAAGGAAGGAACTTGCAAATCAGATGAATGATCAGAATTACATTGAAGAAAAGATTGAAGATCTTCTTCCCTCAAACAACTTAGATGAAGCAAACAATGCTATCAAAGAACTCCTAGAAAAGAATGGGTCTCTGGAGGAAGAAGTGAGAAAATTGAAAAGAGAACAAGAACTACACTCTACAAGATTCTGTGAGATCTTGGAACAGAAAAACAAGTTGAAAGATGAATTAGATGAAAGAAACATTGAAGTCCAAAACAAAACCCTTCAGCTAGAAAATCTAATTGATCAGATCTCTCATACAAATGAAGAAATTCTAAATCTAAGATCAGAAATAGAAAACACAAGAGAAGAACTAAGATCTGAAAAGGAAATCAATCTAAGATTGATGGATGACCTAAACACTGAAAAAAAAATCAATGAAAGAATGCTGAAAAGTCAAGAAGACTTGAATCAGCTGTATGAACGAAATCTTCATAGGCAAAAAGGAAAAGCAGGACTTGGATACAAAGAAGAAGGTGAATCCTCTAAGCAAGGTACTAAAAGAAATCAAAAACCTACTTGTAATCATTGTGGTAAAATAGGACATACTTCAGATAAATGTTGGAACAATGAAAAAGAAGAATTCAATGGAAAATGTTATAGCTGCAATCAACCTGGTCATAAAGCAAATGAATGCAGGGAAAAACCTAGATTCAGAGGCAATTGTCACAAGTGCAACAAACAAGGTCACAAGGCATCCGAGTGCAGATCCAAGATATTTAATCCAGCAGAACAAATTGTGAAAGCATTGTTTGGATGGGACTACAACACCTGGTGTAGATGTCATTACTGTGGAGAATATGGACACATTGGCATGAATTGCATAAAACATCATCTAAGGAAAAGAGATACTACCGTAAGATGTTTCAAATGCACTAAACTCGGTCACATAGCCAGAAACTGCATGAATGCTAATGAAATTGAAGAAGGAAAGAAGAATGAAGCAACTAAGGTCAGGAAATAGGTGAGACAAAAATGGATTCCTAAAGCTACCGAGAAATCCAGTCCAAGTAATGGAATGGATGGCTCTACCGACTCAAACTAAATTTCCAAGGAAGCACTGGAACTGTACTCTCATAGATCAATCTCAAGCAGTTCCAAAACCGAAATTAAAAGAAAAGTCTAAATCAGCATGCAAGATGCAGTGAAATCATAGGGAGGTCGGTATAGTTTTCACCGAGCGAGGTCGGTATAGTCTTCACCGAGCAAGGTCGGTACCTGTCTTTACCGAGCGAGGTCGGAGCATTATGAATTCTCGAGTTCACCGAGTTGTGAAGTCTTTTCCGAGCAATTAATTCTTAGTGGGTGACAGTCTGTCAGAATTCCTACCCTAATTTGAAATGAGCATTAATGACAGAGTTGTAAACAAAAAGCAAGTAATCGAACTCATTCTTCACCGCGAATCTTTAGCACTTTGAGAGCAGAAAACTTCAAGGGCAACCCGGTGATTTAATACTCTTGCGAAAAGAATTTTCTGTGAGCTACCATGGCATCATCCAGCACTTCAGCGAAGAAAGGATCTGATATGTTAGTTCAAGGGGAGTGGAAAGCACCAGATTTTAAGATCGTGCCCGCAATTGCAGCAGCCCTAGATCCGAACGGAGCTCAATCTCAGATTCCTCCTAAGGTACTGCTTATCAACGATATCCGTAATCATTTTAACTGTTCAATTCAAGAAATGGGAAACCTAGAACTAGACATTGTGCATGAGGAACTATGTGTGGATGGTACTTTGAAACCCGAGCACAAACATCTGGAAGATAAGGGTTTAGTCCACATTGCACATCTTCCTCGAAACTTTTGAGATAAATGGGTTAGGTACATTCTCAGTCGAGTACATGATGGCAAGATTTGGCTTGAGCAACCTATTGAGATCACAAAGAAAATGATTCATCAAGTTACCGGTCTTCCCATGTTGAACAAAGCTAAAACTACCAAAACCCTAGGTCGGACGGAACTAGAGAAGAAAACCCTAGCCGAGTGGGATGGTAGAGGCATGAAGGTTAGCAGCATTATAGACGCTGAACTGAAGTTTGGTACAAATATCATTGCACACAAGATTTACAGTTCTAGTCGACAGAACAGTGTCTCATGTGAAGCTATTGACCTAGCATACAAAGTGGTCAAAAACAACTTGACATTTGACCTAGCAGACTTATTGTTGAAACAGTTCAACAAGAACATGGAAAGCATCAAAACTTCCAAAAACAATCCATGTAAGTTTGGATCCTTGTTAGTCTGTTTATTCTTCTATGTTCAGAAATTCTTCCCTTCAAAAGGAAAAGTTGTATGGAGAAAAGATGTGCCAGTACTTTATGAAATAAATGAATACATCACAGAAATGGGTGAAAACTTTGAAAGCATCATGGATAATTATTTTGAGTCTTTCAAAGAGAAAATGAATGACAGATTCCGGATTCCACAGAAGTTGGTGGAAGATTACAAAGATGACATCTATTTTATGGTAGATTGTGATAATGTGTATATTCAAGCAGTTAAACCGAGAACTGTATATGTAAAACCTCTTCCCTATGAGGTAAATATTGATGAAACCAAGAACATTATTGAAGCTCTTCTAAATCAGCCTGTCAATCCCAAAGCTCCATATTTTGGAACATATGATGAAGCTAAGATGAGAATTGAACTAAGCATAAAGCTTCCACAGGCGGTAAACAAAGGAAAGAAAATGATAGCTAAAATGCAAATGATAACTGAGGATAAAGAAGAAATAGGTGAAAAAGAAGAGGAAAAGGATGAGAAAACAGAGGAACCAGAACCTGCAAAGAAGAAAGGAAAAGTTTTTATCACTAAGGCATCTGTGCCTCCCACTGCTGTGTTTACAAGGAGAAATACAAGAGGAAAGGCAGACAAGGCAGAAAAGGCAGATAAAGACATAGTATTCAAAAGGCCTCCTCTAACCCTTCAAGAAAAGCTCAAACTCTTCAGAGATGGATCAGGATCTGGAGTAAGTAACATAAAATCCCTAAGATATGAAACCAGATCGGAAGCAGAACAGAAGGAAATAGAAGATGCTATTGTTGAGAAGATGGGACAGTGGAAATACTCTCCTGAAGAAATTACCCCACAGGTTCCAGCAGTTCTATTGAATCCAATAAAAATGAGATGGAGCAATGCAAGGCAAACTGTGATAGACATATTTGATCAAAACCTGAGACAGTTGATGCCGAGCTTGAACAATGATGAAGTAAAGAAGGCACTAAAAGAGAATGAAAATAAGATGACATTGAAGTTCAATACTTGTTTGATTTTGATCAACAATATTGAATCGGTTGTGAAGGCTGCAAAAGCCACATGGAAGAACATATACCACCTTCACCAACCGAGCATTGAAACTGTAATAATAAAGGATATTGAAGATGACAGCGATGAACAAGAAGAAGACACCGAGGTAGATGATACTGTAAGGATAGCAGCAGAAGTCATTGCATCCCTTCCTACCTCTCCAGTGAAAGTCTCTTCATCCAGCCCAGAGACACCTTCAAGCATGGTTGTGACAACTTCCACATTTGTCCAATCATCCCTAGCAACATCAGAGGCAGCTGCCATTTCTTCTACCGAGCTGCAGTCTCCTGTACCAGTAAGTTTTCCAGCTTTTGAATCATCAAGTGTAAATATTTTAAGTTCTCCAGTAGAAAGTATACCAGTATCAATAGCCAGCCCTACTTTATCTACTGTCACTACTACAAATGTATTAAGTACAGATAAGCCTAAGGCTCTACCGAGTATAAAATTTTTGGGTAAAAATATAGTTGAGGATATAGACCTAGATGAAGAGATAGAGATTCCTACATTAGATTTTGCAAATCTCTCAGCAGACCAGATGCAGAACATAGGTGAGATCCTCCAAAGGAAAGCAAAACAAAAGAAGCTTAAAGAGGAGAGAGACAAGGAGTATCAAATCATCAAGGATGCTAAGGACATTTTGTCTGATGCATTAGGCATTAAAGTAGACTCCTCCCAGCATGTTTTGTTACAATTGGCAGAAGCAGTTGAGAAATACAATGAGGACTCATCCGGGACAGAAAAGTTAGTTGAAAGAGCCGAGAAGAGATTCAACAATAAAGTGCTTGAGCACATTGCTCAGCACATAGCTATCAACCAAGTGGAATTGTCTTCAGTTTTGTCTAACATAGAGTCTATTTATTCGAATGCTACCTCTCTTTTGGCCAGACTATGCAATTTTGCCGAGTTCACAAAGGATGTCAAAGATAAAATGAATAAAATGGATGAGGATATGAAGATTAGCATACAGAAGCTGCAACTTGAACCAAGTTCAAGCTCTGCTCATCACATGAAAATCTCACATCTATCTATTATGCAGTCTGATCTATTGAAAGAAGACTCAAGGATCCGGTCCACACTGCTAGACATCCAACACATGATCCTTCCCATCATGAATACAATGTATAAGCACATTGAACATTCCAAAACATTGATTCATGACAATCAGTTCTCCATAGCAGATCACATGATTGAACTCTCTGTAGAAGTCCAAATTGCTATACAAACATGTAAGATTCTGCAAGAAAGTTGGGATAGAACCCTGGCACTAATAATGAAGGTACATTCTGATTTCTTATCAAATTTTGGATTCTCTCTGTAAATAACTTGTATATGCACCTTTGGCATTATCGTCAAAAAGGGGGAGATATGTATAGAAGGAGAGATATGTATACAGTTATAGATTTGTATAAGAAACAGTTAGCACATTGAAAGGGGGAGACAATGTATAAAGCCCTATAACAAAGACAAATTTTGAAAAATCAAAATAAAACTCAGCATGATTCGTGTATATAAATTTTGGCCAATAAGTGTTTTTGTCACTAATGCCAAAGGGGGAGATTGTTGGCATTAAGCAGTATTGTCACTAGTGACAACACTTATTTGCATTCTGGATGTAAACCGAGCAGACAAGTGAAAACCAAGCAGTCAGTGTAAACCGAGCAGACAAGTGAAAACCGAGCAGTCAGTGTAAACCGAGCAGACAAGTGAAAACCGAGTAGTCAATGCAAACCGAGCAGACAGTGCAAACCGAGCAGACAGTGCAAACCGAGCAGACAGTGCAAACCGAGCAGACAGTGCAAACCGAGCAGACAGTGGAAACCGAGCAAGTTAGTACAAACCGATCAGGACAATGTAAACCGAGTAACATCTTGTCTACCGAGTCACCAATGCTTACCGAGTTCAATACCTACCGAGTGATTAGTATGAACCGTGCCTTCACTTCTACCGAGTGCATGACGATGCCGAGTAATGCAGTGGACGCCGAGTATCAGAAAGTCACCGAGTCAGTTTGAAGGAACCGAGTAACCATATTTGGGCCGACTTAGTAGCACTTATGTTTATTTGTCAAGCCGACTGTGCAATTGTAATTGTAATTAATTGTTTGAGACCTATATATAAACAATGTAGTTGAAAGAAAAAAAAAATACAAGTAATGAAATGTATGAAGTAGAATATATGTGAAAGAGAAAGAAAGGCAGAAATAAGCGAATTACAGAAAGCTTCAGAAGTATAAGATACAGCAAAGACAAATTCATCATAGAAGGTGATCAGTACATCAGCGAATCTCATTCAGCAATCCAGTTGCAAAGCAGAGATCTACTGTTTCATTCTAACAGGTGAATCAGTACTAAATCCTTTAACCGGGTAGACTTAACAGTCTTTGTAAAAATCTCTTTACCGAGTGCATACTTCACTGTATGTTTGTAAATCCTTTAACAGGGTGGATTTAGCAATCCTTATTGCTCCTAACAGGGCAGATCATCAGAAGTGATCAAATTGCAAGCCTTAACCGGCCAACTTTATTCTGCAGTATTAAAGCTTTGTGGGTTTCATCCCCACCCCAGTTTTACTTTCTTTTGGAAGGTTTCTGGGTAACCAAATCTATGTGTCATTATTGTGAATGCTTTTAAGTTTCATGCTTTCTGTATGCAAAGGTTAAAAGGTAAATTATATGTTAAAATTGAAAGAAAATTTGGAGTTACTGATTCACCCCTCCCCTCTCAGTAACTTGGTTAATTCCTAAATATTTCCAACAGATATGCTCATCTAGGAATTCCACTTGAATAGGCATGCTATCCTTGACTAGGAAATCAGCAAGTTGATCTACAATAGCTTGCCTTTTTATAGCCTTACGCTTAATGTACTCTATATCAAATTTTGACAAAACCATCATCCACTTAGCAAGTCTCCCTGTGAGAGAAACCTTACTAAGAAAATACTTAAGAGGATCACTTTTTGCAACAAGATGTATAGTATGGGAAAGCATGTAGTGTCACAACTTTTTGGAAGCAAACACTACCGCAAGACAAGACTTTTCAATACTACTATAATTAATCTCATAAGATACTAGAGTACAGCTAATGTAGTAGATGGCTCTTTCCTTCCCCGTATCATCAAGTTGAGCCAACAATACCCCCAAGGAAGATTCTATCGCTGAGATGTACAAAATCAAGGTTTTCTTGGGATAGGAGGCATCAAAATTGGAGGATTAGCCAAGTATTGTTTTATTTGATCTAGGCTCTTTTGGCAATTCTCATTCCGAACAAAGGTGGCTCCCTTATGCAATGTCTTGTTGAATGGTTGTGCTCTATTTGCAAGCTATGAAATAAACCTCTATATGGATTGAAGTCATCCTTGAAGACTTCTCATCTGACTAATGTTCTTAGGAGGCAGGATATCTAATATGGCTTGAACCTTTTTAGATCCACCTCTATTCCTTTGGCTAAAATTATGAATCCTAGAAGTTTACCTGAGGTAACCCCAAATGCACACTTTTTTGGATTCAATCTTAATTGAAACTACTCCATTCGATCTAGAATTACTTCCAAATCTTGTAGGTGTGTACCCCTTTTCTTAGACTTGGCCAAGGTATCATCCACATAATCCTCCATGTTTTTATGCATGATATCATGAATTATTGTGGTCATAGCTCTTTGGTATGTGGCTCCTGCATTTTTTAATCCAAATGGCATGACGTTCCAATAGTAGGTTCCCCATGCACATGTGAATGCTATCTTTTCTTGATCATCAGGAGCTATTTTTATTTGGTTATAACCGGAAAAACCATCCATTAAAGAGTATATCTCATAGCCCGCAGTCATATTCACTATCATGTCTATGTTAGGGAGTGGAAAGTAATCCTTTGGGAAAGCTTTGTTAAGATCTCTGAAGTTTGTGCATACACGAATGGACCCATCAAGTTTTGAAACTAGAACAATATTTGAGATCCACTCAGCATAGTCGATAGCTCTAAAAAATCCTACTTTTAAGAGCTTTTCTAATTCAGCCTTAACAAGGAGAGCTATATGAGGGTGTATTTTCCTCAACTTCTGTTTCATTGGTTTAATTCCTGGAGCTATAGATAAGTGATGCATAATAAGACTAGTGTCAAGCCTTGGCATGTCTGAATATGTCCAAGAAAAATTGATTTTCTTCTTTTGTAAGAATTTTGTGTATGCCTCTTTTTCTTACACTGACAGAGATTGAGCTAGATGGATCACTTGTGGAGACTCTTCTGTATTCAAATTTACTGGTTGTGTAGGATCAATAAGAACTGATGACCTATCTTGGAAATAACTCAGCAAGTTATTAAGTACCCCATCCTTAGGTGCCTCAAAGAGGTTTTCATCTTTGGATACATCCTTTCTTTTTACATTTTGGGCTCTAACACCGCCACATAGTGGTTTTTGCCATTAGAACCATTTCTCCTTTTTTTTGTCTTTTATTTTATGATTGAGGTATTTAATATCTGGCTCCGTCATACTTGTTGTAGGTCCACTGGTGGAAGAGACTACAGGTTCAAGAGCATTCAGGTAGCAAGCTATTTCATAGTCATTGTGAAAAGTGAGAAGCCGAGGCTCTTGACCAAGTTGTGACCAATCAATCAAATGATGGTTGACAAGGGGTAGGTCAATGACTGGTTCAACATTATTGATACAAAAGGTAGTATCCCTAGTGTATGGTGAAAATGTGACCACACTTCTATGAATCCTTACATGCAAGAAAACTGAAGAATGAGCCCTCACAAATCGATCCATAGCTCTCTATGCATGGAGTTGCAAGATTTGTAAAATTGCTCTCAACTAGAGCTATAAACTCATGACCTTACTAGTCAACCACACAATGAGAGATTTCAAATCAAAGATGAGGGAAACAGTGCCAATATCTCCAATGAAATCCAAATGAATGCAATGCAATGCAAAATTAATCTAAGATGAGCATGCAAGTATGAAAATTAGGCTATGAAGGAAAGTACAAAGGATTACAACCTTTCTAATTAGGCTATGTGAAATTAATCTAAAACATGAAAGGAAATGATACCATGATGATTCGACTATGATGCAAGCTAGGATGTGATGTAGATACAAGATGAATGTCAATGATGCTCCAAATCTTCAAAACTTGATGCAAGAATGTCTCCAAAAGCTTCAAGACAACTTAGAAAACCTATAGCATAACAATAGCATAAAATTCAAGTGTATGCAAACTAAAGAAGAGAGCTCTTCTTTTATAGAGAATGAGAATCAATGGACAATCGAGATTAAGAGGCAAAAGACTTAATTAACGATGGAGAAAAATAGAAGCTTGATCATTGTGCACAAATATCTTCCAATAGGAAAAATAGGAGTTGACTTTAGTGTCCATATGAGACAAAAAATACTTTTTCTCTTTTTATAAAATAAGAATAATGCTTTATTTGTGCAACTTAGGATAAGAAGAAAAGTGGGGATTTTTTATTTAAATAAAAAGGGAGGAAATATTCCTTTTAATTAAATAAAGACTTAGGATAAAATAATTTTATTATTTAATCAAAAGAGATTTTTATTATTTAATTAAAAGGGAGCATATTCTCTTAATTAAATAAGATTTTTATTTTTATTTTTTTATCTTTTAAATTAAATAAGGCTCAAACCTTAGGAAATACTGAATTGATTATGATTTGATCAAAGAAATTGATATAATTAAAAATATTGATATTTGAAAATATTGATTCAGGGATTTGACAAATTGCTGAATAGGGGCCCAAAGTCTAGGTGACCATTTTAGGGTGCATACATTTGCCCCTCTTTGACTAATGTGAGATCGATTTGAGATCACATGCAATCAAAGAATGAAGTTGAAATGTGAGATCGATTTGGGATCACAAAACAACTCAGATGTGAGGTCGATTCGGGATCACATCCGGACAAAACATAAACAAAAGATTTTGGACATGAGGTCGATTCGGGATCACATCCGGACAAAACATAAACAAAAGATTTTGGACATGAGGTCGATTCGGGATCATATCCAAAAGAAGAGATAAGAATCTTAGGCTTGAGTGAAAGCTCATAGAAAAATAGCTGAATCAAGAAAATCAAGGAATGAAGGATTAAAATCCAATAGGTACTGCCCCCTCAGAATTGAAAGTGAAATCAGATAGAGGGGAACAACAAACTGATAAAGATTTGATCAAATCATAATGAATCACAATCAAAAATAAATGATAACAGGATAACCATTAGGTAGTGAAAACATACCCCAGTGATGAATTAGAAGAAAATAAGTAGGGTGAATAAAATACTAGAAGTTTGAAAGATATGAAAAAGGAAGAAATTTCATCAAAGATTGAAAAATTATGCCTCAAAATTTTAATCAACTGTACAGAAGAGAATGAAATGTGAGTTTGATGATCAAGGTGAACGTGGATTTTAGTTTTGATCTCAAAATGAATAGAAAATGATGTGATATGAAAGACCAAAAATTAAAGATATGATCAAGAAGAATCAGAAAATGAGCACAGTTGACCAACTAGTCTATAGATGATAAAAAGAAGAGCTCTCTCCATATGCAAGATGTAGAAACTAAACTATGATGAACCTAAGAATGCAAGATACTATGAAAGTGGTTGACTTGCAAGGTCACAATGCCTATAGACATCTAATTATCATCATCAAGCGTTAGGTAGCACCGTAAGATCACACAATGCACACTAGCATGACTATGTGGATATGAATATGATCTTTATCAGATAGAACTGTGGAAATCTCACCTAGGCATCAAAGACATGTAGGTTTAGATGACTAATGCAGTGAGATCACCTAAATTTTGATATGGCGAGATTATGCTTGTATTAAGACATATGAAAGTCAGGATAGCTAGAAGCATGCACTCGCAAAATAGTCAAGGATAATATCTTGTCAATCCATAGTGTCAAGTAAGACCAGCATAAATGCTCATGACAGTTAGGATCAATGAAATATACCCACAAGCAGATAAAGAAATAAAACATGTTCTCATACCCTCAATCTTCTAGCTGTGCATCATCAAAAACTTCTCAGGGAGAGACCACTAATCAAAGAAATCCTCATAGACAGCACACAAAGAAAAATAAAGTCAACATATCTCAACAAGTTGATTGTTTAAGTGTGTGTGTGTTGGTCATAGAGTCACAGTCTGATCATCGCATCTGCAAATGAGAAATATCGCATCAAAATTAGACTATTGGGTAAGACATTTGATTATGCGAGATCGAATAACACTGTTTGGGGTGGTGTTGAAAAACACCTATTGTGAAATACCCCAAGAGACAAACGCACCTAAAGGACTTATGTGAACAGTTATGCCCCCTAGACAAAGGTAAAGATCAATTCCAGACTAAGTCACATAAAGTCAAGGCATGATGTAGAAAGGCTCAGTGTCGAGGATGCATGCTAATAAATAGGAGTGCAAAGGCCTCAAGTAGCACCCATTTTCAAGTTTTCACCACTTGGATTTATTGCAATTTTTTCTTTTTTTTTCTTTTTATTTTTTTTAATTTTTATTTTTAATTTTTTTAAATTTTTTTTTAAATTTTATAATTTTTTGGAAGAAAGCAAGATTTTAGGTAATGCTCCTTGAAAGGATAAATTATTGATATACCAAGGATCCAAAATGATATGCTCAAAGATGCTGATAGGGAAAGGAAAATGGAAGAGAAAAATGGAGGATAAAGTTTTATGTAAAGCGAGTGAGGTTGGAAGATAGGAGGAATAGGAAAATGAGAAAAAATGATAGAAGGTAGAAGGATAATGAATGGAAGGATTGTGAAAAGGTAGATGGAAAGAAAGGTAAGATCAACATCAATACACACCTTGAAGGGTGGCGGGAAAAATGGAGGAAATGTAAACCATATTCTAGTCCAAATGCGAACCATATTCTGGTTCATTATTGCTATCTGACTCCTCGAAGAGAGGATTGGTGTACTTGTTATAATTCTCAAATGTGAATAGAGGAATACAAGAAGGAATATGACAAATGTGTAGCAGAGGTTGTGGTTCAGGTGCATGGAGTGGAAGAATATTTTTGGAAAAAGATGAAGTGGAAGCCTTTGGAAGCTTGAATGTCAACTTCACTTTTTGCTCAACATAAGACACTTTCAAGAGATACTTTGGAATCCATATAGCTTTAATCTTTTTATTTTCTTTTGATGTGTTAGAGAGAATATCTTCAATGATGGATTTTTGAACCCATACTTGTCTTGTAGTTTTCTTCTTAGATATCTCTTTTGACTTTATGCCTCCATGTTGATTAGAAGAGACATGGTGATCTTCTTTTTTTGATAGATTCTTGTATTGCTTCTTTTTCTTGTATTCAACATTCAAGTTACTTCCAAAAGACTTGGGACTTGTGGAAGAAGGATAATATGACTGGTTTAGATGGGTGGGTGAATGAAAAGGATTCAAGAGTATGCATCTATGTTGATCTTGAGGAAAGATAGGAGATGGAGGGACATAAGGACCCAAGATGGATGAAGAATTAGGAGAATTAGGAGGGGAAAGTGAAGGGACATAAGGGCCCAAGATGAAAGGAATATGTGAAGCCCTTAGTATTGGTGGAGGAGGTCCAAGGATGGACATGGAAGATGCAAAAGGATAATCAATAAGTTCATTAGCATCTATATCACAACCAAGGACATCAGCATGTTTAGAGTGAGTATTAGAGTTTTCAACAGGATCATGCACATCTTGAATAGGAGCACCTTCTTTGATAGGATCATTCAAAGCTTGCGAAGACTTAGGAAGAGTAGAAAGTGGAAGTGAACATGGAGTGGCAGAACAAGAAGATGGAAGACTTTGATCTTGACAAGGATCGTTGGGTAGCATAAGCATATCAGCTTTCTTTTGATTTTCAATAGGCTTTACATCAGATGTAACAACACCATTTTTAATAACCTTAATGAAAGTATCATCTTTGGAAAGTGCAATTATGGTAAGGTTATTTTGATTATCAATAAGCTCAACGGTGTAATTAGTAGCTTGATCTTTCTTAGGAGATGGTAGAATGAATGCGGAAGAGCATAGAGGATCAAAAGAACCATGAAATGGAAGAGATACGTCATGAAGAGAATTGGATGATATGGAGGGTTCCTGATCTTGATCTTTATTTATATTTTTTTATTTATCATTTTTAGGGTCCTCTTGACATGGAGCCACTTCTAAGGATAAGGAAGCATGTTGGAATTGTATGGAAGACTTTGGAGGAGATGCTGAAAGACTAGCTAAAATAGGCATTATAGCATTTAAAGGCTTAGGCTCTTTAGGTTTAGCATTATTGAAATTATTTGTAGCCAAGTGAAGGTTAGCTTGAGTATCTTTAAGAGGTAGCCCTTGATGATAACTATAGGGAACCGCATGAAAAGCCTTAGGATTTGAATCAGATGAAGTATTTGTGAAAGATTTGGAATACTTAGAAGCTTTAGGAAGTGTGTGGGTATTGGAGGAAGTAGAGGATGGAAGGGAATCATCACAAGACAAAGGTTCAACATTAATATGATCTTGCTTGAGAGCGCAACCTTTATTTTCAGCATGAGAACTTTTAGAGGAGAGATTCTTTTGATGTTTGAAATTAGCGCGGTAGATTTTCTCTTCCTCAATAGGGATATTGTATTGTTCACAAAAATTATCAAAGAATTCTTCAAATTTAGAGTCATATGGATCACCATCACAGTCTACCCAATACAAATTCCCCTTAGAAATCACAAGTGTACCACGAGGATGATGCTTAGGAATAGAAGTTTCATGGGCATCACTACATTGTCCATCATCATAGTCATCATAGTCATCATAGGTGGGTGTATCACTCTTTGTGGAAGAGACATCGCAAGGACTATCACGTTGCTCTTTATGGTATGTCTTCTAAAGAGAAGTAAGACTCTTGGGAGAAGTAGAAGAAGAACAAGATCGTGAAGAAGAGGAAATTGTAGACTTAGTGGAAGAAGAAGATTTGGATAATGAAGACTATGAATAATGTTTAGAAGAGTCATGGTAAGATTTGGAAGATGAGGAAGAATGAGAAAACTTAGATGATGAAGAACATTTAGAAGAAGGAGGTTGTGATATGATCATGTCTATGATCCTAGCAAAGGAATCTAATTTAATCATCTTTTCCTTTATTTTTGCCATAAGTTTATCGCCCATGAGATATTTGGAAGGACTATTGGAGGAATAAAGATACTTTTCAAATTGAGCAATGAGTTGAAGATCATCTATTGTCAAGAGAAGTTCCTTAACAAGATAGTTGAAATTCAAGGTTCTAGAAGAGGAGGAATCAAGCGTAGAAGAAATGAACAGATGAATAGAAGAAGGTAGACTAGAAAATAAGAGGAAAAAAATCAAGAAGAATAGAAGACTTTAGAAGAATATGGGAAATAAAGAAGGAAGAAGAAGACTAAGAGTCATCTTATGCAATTGATACCATAATGTTCATTGAGATGTTGAGCAACATGACAACACCTAGGATCTGACAATTAGAGGTCATTTCCCTTGACTAACTTGGTATCTTGTTGTAACTAACATGAAAGAAAGAAACTCTAAGTGATGGGTCAATCTCTCAAAGTGTCAATTCCAACATAGGATAATTGAGATTCTCTATTGTCCAAAGAGAAAATGAAAAGATAGAAAATAAAAGGCATCACCAACACTATCAAAGAGGTGCTTCAAATTAAAGAGTAAATACCCTTGCACTTTTGAATTAGGAGGTTGGACTTAGCCAAAATTTAAATTGAAATTGAGATATATGAAAAATGATTTGGACAATAGTAGGATCAGAATTCCCCAAGGGTGTAATCAACAATTCTAAAGACAAACTGTTCACTAGGAATATCTCTCTAACTTGACAAATTATTTTCAAGGTAACCTTATAAATCAATTGAGATGATCCCTAGAAGGCTAAAATCAAAAATTTGCAGTCAAGACAAGTCTCTAATGACAAGGTAGGAAATCAAGTAAGTTGTGAAAAGTTGGTGTTTCAACTCAGGAACTCAGTTTGTTTTAAAATATCAAGTAAGTACATCAATAGATTTTCATCATTGAACAGGCACATAAGACAACAATCAAGGAGTTCAAGAAAACAGTCTTCAAACAATAGGCAAGGGATAAGGCAACCTTGCGCATGAACAGAGATAGTGACTTAGTATTCCTACTCCTTAAAGGTTTTACTTGTGTATGTTCTTGAAGATATTTTAACAGGCACTTAGAACACAAGAACACCTTATCAAGCTATCTACAAGGATATACATGGCTTTTCTAAGGAGTCCTCGATATACACAAGGTATGTGAAGCCCAAATCCGTAGATGAGAAGAATCTGAAATCACACAGCTGGGGGGAGATGGTAACCCAAATCTCCTCCTTCACTTCTCAAAAGTATAAAGTTCTTTGAGGCTTAGCCAAGAGTGATATCAAACTCAATTCCCAAGAGTGGTGTCTTTCTTCACCTCCCGTTCCCCGGAACACATGAGTTAAGATCATCCCTTGAAGTGGTGTGTCCCCAAGTAGACCTTCTAGAAATAAAAAGTAAGTAATTCACTATCAAAAGTATTTAAATCACTAAAAGTGGAACATTTAACTCTTCAAGTGAATGTGAAGTGAGTCCAAAAGTGGAACATTTAATTCTTCAAGTGAATGTGAAGTGAGTCCACAAGGTGGAACATTTAACTCCTCACACAAACTCAAAGTGAGTCCAAAAGTGGAACATTTAACTCTTCACACAAACTCAAAGTGAGTCCACACCTTAGAAAACTAATGAGATCAAGAAAGCATAAAAAGGGAAATTTTTTTTGGAACACTTAATTCTTTTTTCAAGTAGACCCCTCCCCTATGTATGAATGCTGATATTGCATCCAAAGGGTGGAAATGAGGGTTGATTAGAAATAAGCAAGTTCAACAACCCAATTTAGCCAACAAGATCAATCAAAAGTACTCTAAAGTTTCTTATCAATATTAATCACAAATGAAAAAGGGTTGAATCAATGGAATATTTAACTTTCCAAGCAAACATAGAGTGAGTCCACAAAGTGGTGCATTTAACTCCCCATGTAAACAAGGAATGAATCCATGCCCTCAATCACTCAATGAGATATTTGATATTAGAACCAAGAGCTACTTAAGGTTTAAACACAAGCATTCACTCACACAAACTTGTAAAAACAAATCTTTGTTCTTTCATTTCCCAATAAGAGAATTGATTGAAATGTGTTCTTATGAAAGTATATAAACACTCAAGTCAAACACATGAGAGGTTCAATTTTAATCCCAAGATCCAAATTTTGTAGAGATGTAACAAAATACCTCAAGTCCAAAATAACGCGCTTAGTAGATTTTGCCTTTTTTTTGTTTGTTTTAAGCATTTTTCATGAAAGCAAGCCATGCACCTTCAAATGAACAAGACAAGCAAACAAGCAAACAAGATATGCAATGTATATTCAACTTATGCAAACCCTAAGGTCGTTAGATTTGAAAATCAATTGTTAGGAGAAATAATAACCAGAAAATAATCAAAATGACAACTCACACCATGCATTGAACCATGTGAAAAATAAATGCATACTAATCATCAAATACCCTTTTTTTAATTATGATTTTTGACCTTGTCAACAAGATTGGACTTAAATACCATATGAATTTGGACCCTAAACCAAAATGCAGAAAAGAGACCTCTATCAAAAAATAGAGAGCCTTCCAAAAATGTCAAAATTTTAACAAGATCTTTTCATTTGTGCCCTAGAGAGCTATTTTCCCAAAATAGACTAGTTTTTATAAATCGACCAAATGAGATATGATATGACCTCTAAATTAAAAACACAATGAATGGACCCCCAATAGAATTTGAAGAAATTTCTAGAAATGTAAAAATTTCTAAAAAATATGCTGATTTGCATCAAAAATTGATTTTTTATGAAAAAAAAAGAAAAAATCATAAAAAATACAAATTACCTCTGAAACTTCTAAAATTTTTTTTGGAGCTGCTCTGACATGTCACCAACCTGTAAAAAAATGTTTAGACCAAAAAACTAACCCATTTGGGAGATATGATCAAATATTTCAAATCTAAGGTTTTTCATCTCCAAACAAATCTGCACAAGGGTTAGCTCCAAAAATAATAAAAAACCAGCATGTAAAAGTGGATTGCCCCATAGTGGGCACCAAAAATGTATGGTGAAAATGTGACCACACTTCTATAAATCCTTACATGCAAGAAAACTCAAGAATGAGCCCTCACAAATCGATCCATAGCTCTTTATGCATGAAGTTGCAAGATTTGTAAAATTGCTCTCAGCTAGAGCTATAAACTCATGACCTTGCTAGTCAACTACGCAATGAGAGATTCCAAATCAAAGACAAGGGAAATAATGATAATATCTCCAATGAAATGCAAATGAATGCAATGCAATGCAAAATTAATCTAAGATGATCATGCAAGTATGAAAATTAGGCTATGAAGGAAAGTACAAAGGATTACAACCTTTCTAATTAGGCTATGTGAAATTAATCTAAAACATGAAAGGAAATGATACCATGATGATTCGACTATGATGCAAGCTAGGATGTGATGTAGATGCAAGATGAATGCCAATAATGCTCCAAATCTTCAAAACTTGATGCAAGAATGTCTCCAAAAGCTTCAAGATGACTTAGAAAACATGTAGCATAACAATAGCATAAAATTCAAGTGTATGCAAAATGAAGAAGAGAGCTCTTCTTTTATAGAGAATGAGAATCAATGGACAATCGAGATTAAGAGGCAAAAGACTTAATCAACGATGGAGAAAAATAGAAGCTTGATCCTTGTGCACAAATATCCTCCAATAGGAAAAATAGGAGTTGACTTTAGTGTTCATATGAGACAAAAAATACTTTTTCTCTTTTTATAAAATAAGAATAATGCTTTATTTGTGTAACTTAGGATAAGAAGAAAAGTGGGGATTTTTTATTTAAATAAAAGGGTAGGAAATATTCCTTTTAATTAAATAAAGACTTAGGATAAAATAATTTTATTATTTAATTAAAAGAGATTTTTATTATTTAATTAAAAGAGAGCATGTTCTCTTAATTAAATAAGATTTTTATTTTTATTTTTTTCTCTTTTAAATTAAATAAGGCTCAAACCTTAGGAAATACTTAATTGATTATGATTTGATCAAGGAAATTGATATAATTAAAAATATTGATATTTGAAAATATTGATTCAGGGATTTGACAAATTGCTGAATGGGGGCCCAAAGTCTAGCCGACCATTTTAGGGTGCATACACCTGGTGATCATAGAGTTAGGGTCTGTCAAGTCTCCCTCTAACATACCCAAATTAGGACTTGTCCTACCAAATGAAGCATCGTCCACTAAGGCAATTCAAGGAGTCCAATGCTCTAGTCCTACACTAGGTTCATTGGTCACATCAGGTTGAGTACTATAGGTGTGGACAACATCCATGTCTAAATCAACTGTTGCATCTGAAAGTGAGTCCCCTTCGAACTCATGTGAGTCTGTCTCTGAATCAGTATTTGGGCCTCGTGATGTAGAAGCCTCATGGTTAGGAAGGATCTCCCCTTCTCCGGCATTAGCATTATTACTATCCATCATAGCTAGGATAAACTTTCCATTGTCAATCTAGCATTCATATAGTCACTATCCATCACAGCTAGGATAGGAGGACTATCAATTGTCAAATCTTTTGAATCTCCCCAAAGGAGAGCTGTTGAAGGCACCCAATCATCAGACATGTCTTGCTAATTAGAAAGATTAGGTGTGTAGTCTGAGTCATTGTCACTGTCCATCACAGCTAAGATAGGGACACTTGTTTGTTTCACATTTTCAAAACCTAAGTCAACTGTTGACTTAGTCCTATGACCAAAAAGAGTATGGTTGAGTGGTTTAGCCTTGGCATTTAACCTGTGACTGAGAGGGCCATGACCTGGGTAACCCATGGTGGTGACCAATGTGTATCCTTTCCCACAAGTCTTAGGAGATGGAGAAAAGTTTTCATTATGCAGGTACTTTTCTTCTCTATATATCTAATCTCTGACAGCCACCTCTTCTTTCTCATGTTGAATAGGTATTGAAGACTCTACAAAAGTATCGAATAGTGTCATGGCTGAAGACAAGGGGTGCATCTCTAGTGACGGTTTACCATAGGACCTAGGTGAAATTAGCAATTTTGTAAAGGAGTCAATTTGATATCCTCCCATACCAAGGTCTATGGACTTGAATTTACCTTTACATTACTCAAGAGTTGCCCCAAAATTGTCTGCTTCTCTATTTAAGGGAACATGGGCCCATGCTAAAATGACATTAATAGATAAGGTACTATCACTTGGTATGCATACTTCTACGCCATTGTATGGAAACTTGACACATTGGTGATAGGTAGACAGTACTGCTTGCATGTCATGAATCCATGGTCTACCTAGTAGGATGTTGTATGCCAGAGGACCAGCATCAATGATTTGAAACAAAATGTCCTTTTCAACAAGACCAATTCTGACTGGAAGAACAACTAACCCCTTAGAACTTCTCTCAGCCTCATCATAGGCTTTGATAGTAATTTTCTTCCTGGCATCAATGGCATGCTTTGAGTAACCCAGGTTTTTCAGAAGACTTAGAGAACAAATATTGAGCCCAGCACCCCCATCTATCAACACACACCTAACACGGGTTTTATGGATCATGACTTCAATGTGAAGGGAAAGATTGTGTGGATGGCTCAAGGCTTTATCATCTTCTTCAGAAAATGTAAGGTAATGTGGGCTAGCCAAGTGGTTGACCATGTTCTGGAATTGGTTGACATCTATATTATTAGGGACATTTGTTGCATGCAAAGCATCCTCAAGGACATGCTTGTGTCTAGGAGACAATTCTAAGAGTTCAAAAATAGAAATCTATGCTAGTGTTCATTGTAACTAATCAACAAGATTATAACTCATATCAGGACCAACTGAAGACTTGGAAGGAACATTTTTGGACACTAGTTGCTTGGACTTGCTAGAGTTAGGACCTCTAATGATAATAGGACCTTGGGACTAACCCCTATTAATAGCATTGAGAGGCTGAGATGACCTTCAAGATTGAGGACCTCTAAGGACAACAACAGGTCTTTCATCAAATATTGGAGGTGAGCTTACATCATGGTCATGGGGATCATTCCCTCTCATCATGTTGACATCATTGTTCACAACCTCAAGCATATTAATGACATTTTTCGTAGCTTTATAGGTATAATTGATTGCAGCCTTGCCATTCTTGTTTTGAGAGGTCTCCCCCTTGTCATACTTAGGCAAGGGCTCCTTAAAGGCCTTGTGGTCTGCGTTTGTGGTCAACCCATCAACTTGTAATTTCCCACTCTCAATAAGGTCTTGAACAAGATGTTTGAGTTTAAAACAACCTTCAATGTCATGTCCAATCCCATTGTGGTATACACAGTAAGCTTTCTCATTCCACCAATAAGGTTTAGGATCCGGTATGCAAAACTATGTAGGATCCCGAGGTTGTGCCAAATTATGAGCAATCAAGGTTTTAAAAATGCCTGCATAAGAGTCTCCAAGCTTGCTTAATTTCCTCTTTCCTGACTTAGGCTTAGTTTGATACTTGGGCTTGTGCTCTTGTTTCTCTAAGGATGTCTGCAGCTTCATAGCTTGAACTACATTAGATAGATTAAGAACTCCTTATTCCTTAGATTGTGGAGAGTTAACAACTCCATCATTGACTACGTGCTTATTTTTATTCCAATATGAGTTCTTTTTGTCCTTATTGTTGTTGTTATTTTTTTGGCCATTGTTGTTGTTACTTTGTTTGGCCAAAATACCTTGTTCTTTTAGAACATCCTCGATGCGACATGCAATTTATACCATAGTGTCAAAAGAATTAAAGACCATTTTTCTAACTTCATATCTTAGTTCTAGCACTAGATTACTCACGATGATATCAATCATTTCTTCCTCAGGGATGGTCCTAGAATATTTGGAGCATAAGCATCTCCACCTTTGTAAAAATGTCACAAAGGGTTCCCCTTGATTCTATTTTAATTTACAGAAATCAAGCATGGTGACCGACCTTGATAGATTATATGCAAAATGCTGCACAAACCTTTAGACAAGTTCTTTAAAAGTTTTGACAGGAGGGGTAATGTTAGTAAACCACTCCATAGCTTGGCCTTTAAGGCTCCTTGGGAATAATCTAATAAGGTAGGAGTCCTCATGATGAAATTCAAAGCTCATGATATAGAACTGTCGTGCATGGTCATGGGGGTCACCACTACCATCATATTTGTCATATGTGGGTATTTCAACCTTTCTAGGAAAATCTACCATAACCACACTTTTGTCAATGGGATTGGGACATATGAAGTCCAAGTTGAAGGAACTCTTAGGAGCCATCATTTTTTCCATAGTCTTTTGCATTTGCTTAATCACCTCATCAGTTGAAGGGTTTTTCTTCTTAATCTTTTGGTCCACATCATAGTTGTATGGGACTTTTGCACCCTTATTGATTAGACTTTCTAAGAACTGATCCTTATTTTGCTCCATATACTTCTCCACATATTGTTGGAAGGATGGTTCTTGTTGCATTGTCATAAAATAAATAGTGTCAAAGTTGGCATTACTTCCTCCATGTTGAGAGCCATGATGAGCTCATTGGGAAGGTTGTCTTGAATGTCTAGGAGGTGATTGTCTCCTATGATGGTTATACTGAGAAGTCCTTCTTCCTCTAAGACTAGGTGATCTTGATGGGGTCCTTGATCTTCTTCTAGCTCTTGGACTTGGTGAGGGAGTAGATGGTGGAGAGTTGGTTCCACTGTTGGTACCCCTATTGTTGAATTGATCATGGAGTTGTTGCACTAGGAGCCTATCTCATTCTTCTTGTGTGGCTCTTCTCCTTATGTCTCGCAAAGCTCATTCCTCATCCTCCAATTGTTTGAACCTTTCTTCCTTAGTAGCTTGTTCATCCAAGAAGGCTTGTTTCTCCCTCTCAATGCACCTCAACCTATCACTTGTGTATCATGAGGTGTCTCTAAGTGGAGAAGGTTGTCTTGAATGTCTAGATACATTAGCCGCATTGATACGAGCATCACCAGATTTGTTGTTTAGGTCTTCATGTTGTGACTATGTATCTTAGTGAGCTTTCTTATGATGTCTCTCAGCTCATTGATGAGTATCTAGATACCTTGTGTTGATAGGAGGTGATCCAAGTGGACTATTAGAAGAAGACCCAACAGAAATTATGTGACCTCTATGTCGTTGGAACATGTCATTAAGAGTTTGATTCATTTCTTCTCTTTGTTGTGTAGTGAAAGTGTAATTCATATCCATATTTGATGAAAAAGGTGCTAAAGAGGAACTCAATTTGTTGGGATTACTCTTTGGGTCAAAGAAAACCTGAGACTCACTCTTAGGGGATTGATAAAAAATGGGTTCTTTTCCCTTTCGCTGTTGACGATTCTTAACCAAGGGTAACTGATTAAAGACAGCTGGGGGTCATTTTCCTTGATTCACTTGGTACCTTGTTGTAACTGACATGAAAGAAAATGATTCTTGAAGATAAGATGATCTCTCAAAGTGTCAACACCAAACTAAGATAATTAAAGTTCTCTAGTGTCCAAAAAGAGATGGAAAGATAGAAATTGCAAATGGCATTACCAACACTGTCAAAGAGGTGCTAAAATCAAAGGATCAATATCCTTGCACTTTTGAACCAGGAGGATGGACTTAGCCAAATTGTATAATTAAAATTGAATTTGAGTGGAAATGATTTGGACAGAAAGAGTACTAGAATTCTCCAAGAATGTTACTAACAAGTCTAGAGATATACTTTCTCAATAGGAATAATCTTCTAACTTGACAATTCTTCCCAAGGTGACTTTGTAAATCGAATGACACTACCCCTAGAGGGCTATAATATAAATTCAGGGTAAAGACAAGCTTCTAGTGGTAAGATAAGTTACCATCCTAAAGACCCAGCAAACTAAAAGCAACTGCAAAATGACTGAAACCAGGTATACAATAGAAAATTCTCAGGAGACACTTTCCAGGCTAACCAGGTGATATTTCTCACTGAGGTGATATTTCACCTTTCACCAGGTGATAGATCTCGCAATAATCAAGCAATATACTCTAGGCAGGTCAGGCGATAGTCCAGTAGGGATGAACTATCATGCAATATTTCTCAACAAAGCACGTGATACTATTGCAGGATTGTTCAACTCTTGACTAGAACTGTGTAAAATTTGCATTTTGGGGTATATTTGATCAAAATTTTTAGTTTGAGGGTTGAAATTTTGATTCCAATCACAATGACAGCAGTAAGTTGACAGGTTTGCAAATAGTATGGGATCAAACGTTTCTTCAAACACTTGAAACAAGGGCAAAAGCAACCTTGCCAAGACAAACACTTGTGATATCAGAATAGAAAAACACCCTATGAATCTACATATTGTTTGAATGTTCAAGAAAGTTGGCACTAGTATTACACAATCGAAGACACTTCAAGAAATATCTATCCTAGAAATTCAAGGCTCAATACTTAACAACTTGGCCCACACTTGACGCTCCCTTGCCTCACACAAAGTGGTTGCACACAATAGATATTGGCTTTGTCATGGAAGTGCCAAAGACATAACCAAAGGAATACATATGGTGAATAATCTTGGGGTGGTTCGAGTTATTCCACTTAGATCAATCCTTACACCAAGAAGCTAAGCGACAAAATAGGGTGGCCTCTAACTATGGTTTTTAATAAGGGTTTCTGTTCATAGTACCCCTCTTGCTCCTCATAAAGGACTGGGACCTCGCGGCCTCAAGAGTACCTTAAGCATTGTTGCTCAATACTTTCCTCATGGTCACAATCCCACAAGTACTCACATCAAGCGAAGACAAGCACTACGTCTACCAAAGTTTTGTGTCCTTGACAGCCTTGAGTTTATAGTGGGTCAGAATAGCTAGCAATAAGCTTGTCCCCACTTGGGTCATTCCTCTTGATTGCTCAAGAGTAGGCCCACTAAAGGATTCTAACAATCTAAACAAAAATGGATCAACTTATGAGGTTCAAAGATTTTGTCTCACCACAAGGGTGAAGAACATACTCCTTTATCTTAAAGCCTTCTCCCAAACACACCAAGAAAAGGTTCAATTACCCTCTTTCTTTCAAAATCCAAAGATGGGTCAAGATTTTTTGGCTCACCACAAGGGTGAAGAGCATACTTCTCCTACCACCGAAGAATTCCTACAACAAGATATTAAGTGCCTATGAAATGAAACAACTAGCATATGCCACACTCAATAAAGAAAGCAATTAAATAAGAACTTGATTTGGGTTTTTATGCTTTGGATAGCCCTACAAAAATCATTAGTAGCCCTTGTGCATTTGAAGCTTTGACATGCATTCTTTTAGCAAAATATTTCAAGCAAATGCACCTACAACCACAACTTGTTAGGCCAACAAGGTTAGAACAATCCAAGACCCAATTAGCTCTAAGCAATCCACTATCAAAAGTATTTAAAACACTAGAGGTGGAACACTTAACTTGCCAAGTAAGTGTGAAGTGAGTCTAAAAAGTGAAACATTTAACTCTTCACACAAACTCAAAGCAAGTCAACACCTTAGAAAACTAATGAGATCAAGTAAGCCTAAAAGGGAGAAGTTTGTGGACCACTTAATGCTCTTTTCAAGTAGATCCCTCCCCTATGTATGAATGCTGACCTTGCATCCAAAGGGCGGTAATGAGGGGCAATTAGAAATAAGGGAGTCCAACACTCAATTTAGCTAACAAGTTCAATCAAAAGTGCTCTTCAAGTGAGTGTGAAGCGAGTCCAAAAAAGTGAAACATTTAACTCCTCACACAAACTTAAGGTGAGTCCACACCTTAGAAAACTAATGAGATCAAGAAAGCATAAAAAGGGGGAAACTTTATGGAACACTTAACATTCTTTTCAAGTAGACCCCTCCCCTATGTATGAATGCTGACCTTGCATCCAAAGGGCGATAATGAGGGGCGATTAGAAATAAGCGAGTCCAACACCCAATTTAGCTAACAAGATCAATCAAAAGTACTCTAAAGTTTCTTATCAATACTACTCACAAATGAAAAAGGGTTGAATCAATGGAATATTTAACTTTCCAAGAAAACATAGAGTGAGTCCACAAAGTGGTGGATTTAACTCCCTATGTAAACAAGGAATGAATCCATGCCCCCAATCACTCAATGAGATGTTTGATATTGGAAACCAAGAAGCATTCACTAACACAAACTTGAAAAAAACAAATATATGTTCTTTGATTCACCATTAAGAGCATAAAAGAGATGTACCTATGAAAGCAAGTAAGCATTCAAGCCAAACTCAAGAGCGGTTCTTTTTAGATCCAAAATCCAAATGAAAGTGCAAGAAACTGAGTACAACTATGCAAATTAATTTTGTCTAAGTGCAGGAAATAGAAACAGCAAGCTAACTAAATCAAGATTAAGCCAAAAAGCCTCAAAAAGTCTCACTGCCAGGTACAGAAATAGACTATAGACACCATAATTATCATGTGACACTTCTCAGTGTATGGGGGTGATAATATTAGTTCGAGCGATACTCTTCTCTATACCCAGGTGATACTTCATCCGAGACCAGGCGACAGTTCCTGAAATAGGCGGGCGATACTTCCGATAGGTGAAGTATCATTCATATATACAGAGAACTATCACGTGATATTCTTGAAAATATCACATGATACACTGAGACAAAAAACCCAGAGACTACGAATAATATCCAAAAATCACCAAAAATATGATGGAAATACAAATTTAAAGGACAAAGCTAATCCACTCTGCCCCACGGTGGGTGCCAGAAATGTACAAACAAAAGTAGTTCACTTCTATGAATCCTTACATGCAAGGAAACTCAAGAATGAGTCCTCACAAATTGATCCATAGCTCTTTATGTATGGAGTTGCAAGATTGTAAAATTACTCTCAGCTAGAGCTATGAAGCTAATGATCTTGCTAGTCAACCACACAATGAGAGATTCAAGTGAAGACAAGGGAAAGAATGTGAATATTTCTAAGAAATCAAATGAAATGCAAATGCAAGTAAACTAAGAATGAAGATGCAAGCTAAGCTAAATGATAACAATGCAATGCTTGAAAGGAAATCTAATCTATGAAAGGAAAGTGCAAACTAGACTATGAAAGGAAAGTATAAGTCTTACAATCCCTCCTAATTAAGCTATGTGAGACTAATCTATAGCATAAAGGAAATCTATACTAAGAATGCCATGATTATGCAACTATGAAAGCAAACTAAATGAAATGCAACAACAAAGTCTTCAAATCTTGGATGCAAGGATGTCTTCAAAGAGCTCCAAATGACCTAGAAAACTTGTAGCATAACATTAGCATAAAATATGAAAGATCTATATATGCAAATGAGGAAGAGAGCTCTCCTTTTATAAGAAATGAAAAGGAATGGACCATGGAGATTAAGAGGCAAAAGACTTAATCAATGGTGGAGCATCAAAGAAGAGCAATCCATGTGCACAAGTATCCTCCAATGAGAAAATAAGAGTTGACTTTTGTGTCCATATAAGACAAAAAATGTTTTTCTCATTTTTATAAAATAAGGATAATGCTTTATTTGTGCAACTTAGGATAAGAGGAAAAGGTGGGGGCTTTTTATTTATTAAAAGGGGAGGAAATATTTCTTTTAATAAATAAAGACTTGGGATAAAATGGTTAGCCCAAGGCAAATAATTGAAAATTATGAAATAGGATTTGATCAAGGAAATTGATATAATTGATAAAATGTTGATTTTTGAAAATATTGATTCAAAGATTTGATTATTAGTATTTAAGGGGTGCTTTGGTAGATGTTTAGAGGTTTGATATGATGGAGAAGCTTGAAAGCTGAAGTTGGTGAAGTTGTGGAAAAGATCTTTCATGATCTTCCAGATCATATTTTATCTGATAGTTTATAATAGCAGAGCTAGTGGTTTGTACACTTGGGAACAAGGAGATTGCTTGGAGGCTTGCAAGCTCAATTTTAGATATGTCTTAGGGTTTCCATCAGCTTCTGATTGTCTTCAGAGCTAAACTAGCTAAGATTGTATTGGATCTGTGTGTGGATCTTGCAGAATTGTTACTAATTGTAATTAGCCCTAACTTGGAAGACCTTACAGCGGGGCATGTTAATGCAAATTACTTGAAATAATTGTGGTGTCATCTGTTGTGTTTTGTTTTCTGTTGTGTAATTCTAAAGTTGTAAGGTTTGAATTATCGTTTATTGGATCCTTCTCACCTTGGTATGCATCACCTTGTTTACTCCAACATTCTAAAGCATAATTTCCAAACTTATTGCAATGAAAGAATTGGACATTCCTTTTACTTTTATCTTCCCCTTTACTTCTACCTTTTCCTCTTCCAACTCCTCTAAAGTTGCTACTTCTTCTTTTGGAATAATTTCCTCTTCCTCTGAAATTGCTAGATTCACCTTTTTATTCATTCTTATTGTTATCATCATGTTTATTATGACTCTTGAAGAATGTGTTTCTTTTTCCTCCTATATTTTATTTAGAGAAAAATGCTTTCTCTATGCTTTCTTCTTTACTTTTCATTATTTCTTCAGCAATTAACAAAATTCTACTCAATTCATCAATTTCCATGCTTGAGAGATTCTTAGATATCTCAATTGTAGAGACCACACCTTCAAATTCTAGGATCAAGCTTTTCAAAATCTTTTCAATGACGTTCTTGTCATCTATATCTTCCCCTAGTATTTTCATCTGACTCACTAGACCTTCTACCTTTGTCAGAAATTCATTAACAGATTCACTACTTGTCATCTTTACATTTTCAAAGTTCTTTCTCACTATTTGCAATTTAGTAGTTTGTGCACCTTGATATGCATTACTTAATACTTGTCATGCTTACTTAGAATGAAGAGCACCACTTATCCTAAGAAAAATAGCTTGATTGATTGCACCCTGAATTAAGAATAAAGCTTCATCATCTTTCTTTACATTTCCTTTGTATTGCCTTTTTTGTTGGTGAGTTAATACATTTACATCTTCTACCTCAACATAGTTGTTTTGAATAATTTCTCACCAATCCTTAGATTTGAGTAGAGTTTGCATTCTAATGAACCAATATGTAAAATTGTCTCCTTCAAAGACATGAATTAGTTTCACATTAGACATTACATTACCTGCCATATTTTTCATAAAAATGTGCACAATGACCCAAGTTGATCAACACAAAGTCTAGGAGAGATCTACAAATGAATACTCTCCTTGTCCCTTCAAATGGGACCAACACACAAATTTTTTTTTTTTTTAAATTATAAATTTTGGAGAAATAAGTGTCAATTTCAACTGAAAATGCACTTAGTTACAAGGAAAATATATCACTTACATCTAATTTTTTTTAAATATTTAAAAACATTAAAAAAATTGAAGCTTTACTAAAGAATTTTAAAAAACTATAACTTTTACTTTTACATGGATGTAAAAGGTTTAAAACATTCTAACTTAATAGTAAAAAGCTTCAATTTAAAAGATAAAGATTAAACCAAAGGAAGATTCAAATTCTACATTGAAATTAGGAGAAGGGAATTTCTCACGCAAAACTCTTTTGTTTCCCAGTCTACAAGCCCCTTCACATGCACCTTTTCTTGATTTTAATTTTTTTAAAAATAAAAAGAAGATTTTTGCACCCAACTGAAAGCTACTTTGTCTAGAAAATAATACCAAATCCTCGCGGGTTGTTGGCTGCTTCTTTTGACTGGCCAACTACTCCAAATCTTGAGCAAGAGTGTATAATCTGCACTCCTTTGAAGCTCTCCAAACTACTTCTCCAGTCTTGCAGGTTAGCTTTCTGCAGTTACTAGATCTCATAAAAATAGTGAACTATTATTGAACTTAGTCAATATTTTTTCAATGGCTATAACTATCAAATTCAGCCAACAAATCTTGTTCTTCAAATCAAATGATGTTTTTGTCAACTGACTTTCATACCAGATGAAGGCAACTAAATCAAGAAACAGTGATCTATTGATCACGAATCAAACAAATAAGCAAATTCCCCAAATTGCCTTCTAGAAATGAGAGGTAGGACATCTATTATATAGAAAACCAAATATGAGGTTACATTATGGAATTCAACCATACTCACCAATATTCCAACTACAATATTAAATATCTGCAACTATCAACACAAAATTAATAACATACAACCATATAATTAAAATCATATTGTGAAGTCAATAAGAACTGCACAGGTAGGCCCCAAATAGACATTATTACTGTCATATATTTCCTTATCTCCTCCCTCTCTCGTACCCTCTCACCTAATCCTCTTTACCCCTCTCTCTCTACCCTTCTCACCAGCTCCCCCATCTCTTTACCCTTCTCACCACCCCCCTCTATCATTGTCTTTGTCTCTCTCATCCCCTCTCCCCTTCCCTCTCTCATGCCCTCTCTCCCTCTCATCTTCCCTCCTTCCCCTCTCTCACATGCCCTCTCTCCTTCTTCTATCTCCCCATGCTCTCTCACACATGCCCCGCTCTCTCTCTCATGCACGCTCAATCCATCTCATCTTCCATAACTTAGTTGAAGGATGCCATCTTAATATTGGCGACAATAAGGACCCAAATACAGATTGGAGGGACCGACCACTTTTATAAATTTTATATGATATCAAGTCGCAAATCATCACAGCTATACCGGACAATATAATTGCGCTCCACAATAATAGTGCACACAGTGGAAGGGGAAAAAGATACTTTGCTTCACGAAAAAGGCAAATTTCCGTTTCACATTAAAACAAAGAGTGCGCATGTTTTCGTGCCTGATCGGAAAGAGTGGTTTATTGATTGAGTGGGTAATGCGCGTTTAAATACAGTTGAGCTCTTCTTATTTATCTGTCTAAATGTTCATTCGCAACCACATTATTCCCGCACTTGGTTTTTTAATTGTTATCGCAACTCGTCATTTGTCATCTATCTGATTAGCTTATACCATTTAACTCTTTTTGCTCTCTGCCTCACATAGAATTGTTTGTTAGATGGCTACGTCTAAGTTTGCCCAAATAATTGGTGTGTTTTGTGCGCTCTGCGCAATGAATACTCCTTCTATCCCAATTTTTATGGCCCTATCAGCAGCCGTGAACTTCAGCTTTAATGAATCAACGAGGTGCAATACAGGCGACATTCTCTGTGTAAGTGACGCCACAATATCTGAGCATAAAATCCATCTTACAAACAATACAAATGCTCATTATAAATTGACTAACAAAACAATAGGCAGGGTTATTTACAACCATATCATTCAGTCGTCTTCTCTTGCCAGTTTCACCACGGACATCCAGTTTGTTATGAAATTTAATGATGGAGGAGGTGGAATTGCTTTCTTCATGGCATCTAAAGAAATCGCGACAATGGAATTGCTTTCTCCATATAGTGGTCTTCCTGGAAATGAATCTAAGCTGTCACCGAAGACATTTGGTGTTGAATTTTATTGTTTCGATTATTTCAAGTGCATTATCTTCACCGATGCTGCTGGCTATCTTCCTAATGAGAGTTTCAATCACACCGACTGGAGTGAACCGCTAAACAGTGGTGCCTTGTGGAATGCGCGAATAGAGTACAATTATACAGAAAAGTATCTACAAATATTCGTCTCAAATTCCTCCAATTACTCTCGATCTCAAAGAGATAGCGTTCTTGCATTTGGTTTTGATCTCTCTAAATATCTGCCAGATAATCTTGTAGTAGGGATTTCCGCTTCTGCTAAAAATTCCAATCAGACACACAATTCTTTCGTGGAGCTTCAATACCAAGACCAAAACCATGAATGCATCCATGAGTTTCAATACAAAGAGCAAAAGAAGTCCAAAGACTTCCACGAAAATAATAATTGTGGCAACTGTAGGGGCGCTTTCCTGTTTAACAGGGGCAGTTGTTGTCTGGAGTTTGTTTGTAGTCGCCAAGAAGAAAAGGAGATTTAGAAGGAGCAGCAGACAACCATGCGAAGAAAATGAGATCGAAATCGGCATGATTGTAGACCAGGGCCCTTGCAGATATAAACTAGAGGATCTCAAGGCCGGAACTAACAATTTCAGCGAAACTTTAAAGCTGGGACAGGGAGGATTTGGAGATGTGTATAAAGCTATTTTAGGAGAAGCAAATGAAGTGGTAGCTGTCAAGCGCATCTCCGAAAGGTCGAGACAGGGAATAAAAGAGTTCATCTCAGAAGTAAGCATTGTTAGTCGAATAAGACATCGAAACCTTGTTCAGCTCTTCGGATGGTGCCGTGAGAAAGGTCAACTGCTCTTGGTGTATGAATATATGCCCAATGGAAGTCTGGATAAACACCTTTTCAGCAAAGGTGATTCCCCCCCACTACAATGGTGTCATAGATATCGAATAGCTTTGGAAATAGCATGTGGGCTGTTGTATCTCCATGAAGAATGCAGCCAGTGTATCGTACATAGGGATGTAAAATCTAGCAATGTTATGCTCGACTCCAATTTCAACGGAAAGCTTGGGGACTTTGGTTTGGCACACATGTTGGAGCTCAATCGTCTATCACAGACCACAATATTAGCTGGAACTTTTGGTTACCTGGCTCCTGAGTGTGGGATCACAGGAAGAGCAAGCCCTCAATCAGATGTTTATAGTTTTGGTACGGTCGCCTTGGAAATTGCTACAGGAAGGAGAGCAGTAGATCAGAGCTTGCAAGAACATAATATGAGGCTTGTGGAGTGGGTATGGGATCTCTATGGGCAGGGCAAAGTTTCTGAAGCTGCAGATGGGAGGTTAGATGGGGAGTTCGACAAGGCAGAAATGGAACAATTGATAGGGATAGGTTTGTGGTGTTCTCATCCAGATCCAGATGAAAGACCCAAAATGACACAAGTAGTGAAGTTGCTGAAAATGGAAGCTCAAGTTGCTCAACTTCCTTCGGCATTACCAGTACCAACATATGCTGCGTTTGAAGAAGGAAATATTTCAGTGGCTTCCTCATTTACAGCTGGTCCTTCTCAGGCATTCACATATTTTGCTTCAACCTCTTCTCATGCAACGACATCTTCCACTTCTGTAGCAGTGGGTACCTCAAGTGCTACAACGCAAGTTTCCTCCTCAAATTCAAACACACTTCCCATGGTTCTGCACTTTCCAAAGCAAGCATAGTAGGCCTTCTATAGTGTTCCCAACTGGCTCAATCATATACTTTGGATATAAAGTCCGTGTTGTAATTTAGAATATGTTGTAGTTAAATGCCCATAGGTTGGATTGTTTTTATTCATTTCTTTAGTGCCTCCTACATAATTTTCTCCATGGACATACCTAAACGAAAGGAGATATAGAGTCTGCCTTACAAAGCCCAATAATTGGCATTTGGATAGATGTTTTCCATTAAATGCCTAGCTGTATAATTTGCTGTTCTAGGTTGATGCTATGAGTGTTTGTTGATCAGTATTTGGCTGATACTATTTGCTTCTACTGTTTCTTTAACTAAAATTTGTCCATTAAGTAAAATCTCTCCATTAAATAAACATGCGTTGATTGATTCATTGATCATGAGATATAGCTGCATGGTAGATTAAAGTTAATAATCTCACATTACAATAATAAAATCCCTCTTTAGTTTAGAAACCTTGATATACAATCTGTTAACGACTGCAATTGTCTAAATAGAGCGTCTGATTTGTCACCAGTGATCAATATTTGTCATAGGGCAAAGCAGAGCTTCCACTGACACAGCTGAGATCTATGGACATGTCATGATAGTATATGCACGGTAACTGTTTCAGCGACATTCACAATATTTTGCCTATTAATTTCGAAGTCTAGTGCATTATTTTTATTTATGTCGTGATAATTTACTGAAACTTCCAACACGTTATCCTTGTTGTTATTGTTTATTGTTTATAAATAGAAAACGTGAGCTCAGTTTAGACCAACTGATTCCAGTAATGTCTTTTTGAAGCACGCGATGGACAATTACATGTACTATTTTTGTTATTGTTCCTGCACCCTAAAAAAAACAGTCGACTCTCTAATCTAATTGTACAGACACTATTTTCCTTATTGTACAGATACTATTTTCATTACTGTTCGAGTACCCTTAGTAAATAGTCGTCTATTTATTCTAATAGTACTGAAGGTATTTGCATGGCCTTTGCAATTTCCATTTAGTCATAGGACAATTTCGACGAAATTATTTATTAATAGGAGCATATCTAAAGTTTGCAACTATATATGTATAATTCACTCTTTTTAGCTACATCGAAAGTAATATCTCTTATCTCTCTCTCACATGTATATGAGAATGTAATATATAATAAAAAATATGATTGTATATAAGTTCACTCTCACATGTATATGAGACGTCTGTAATATATAATAAAAAATAAGATTGTATATAAGTTCAGCATTTAAAAGAAGTTAATTTAATTAATGTGATGGATGTAGACATTAGAGATTGGGAAGCATGTGCAAGTAAAGGGCATGTTTATAGATGGTATTTTAAATATTATGTACATCATTTTGTACAAATTAATAAGAAGAAATAATATTTATTATGTTAGTCTTGTTAAATTTGTAAAAAATAAAATAAATTCAAATGATATAATTTGTATTGTCTTAAGCCCTTATAATCTCAATGGTGCCTATTTAGTCCCTAACTTTAATGCAATTGATAAAGTAATCAATGACCACATGAGGATTATTTAGCTTCAATACAATTATATCCAAATTTTCTAAAATAAGTTATTAAACCTTTTGTGAAAGTCATAGTCATGACCACATCATATTGACTTCACATTATATCCACACTCAATCCATAACAATCTAAGCCATTTGGTTACACACACTCGCACGTGCGTGCGCGCTCACACACACACACACACACACACACACACAAATATCACCAAAAGTCTCAACTAGGTTGGCTAGCACATAGATAAATAATATTTACACAAAGTCATCTAGCCTTAATACTTTGACTCATTGTTGTCGACCCCAAGAGATAGAGGAAATACAAATACTTAATAGCATGCTTCTCTTAATTTAATTAACCAAAGTGCATGCTACACAACATCCTTCATTTGTGGCATCAAATGTAACATGTAGCAAAATATTAGAAAATATTAATTAGTCAGCCCAAAAGTATTCTCCAATGAACATAACATGATGTGGATCTTACCATGACATGCTAGGGTCCATATCAACCTCTTAAAATATCCCCCAAAGAATATCTAGACAAAACGAGGGTCCATTGTCATGAGAGATGGGTTTGATGAACCACTACTCATGAATCATGGGTCAATGAGTTTGACTCAAAAAAACTACACAGTTAAATCCTGATAGCAATATCACAATTTGACTTGCTGTGGAAAATATCTCCTACTTATCAATTGATGAGCTTAAGGGGCTTTCTAATGAATGGTTCATAAGGCACAACACTTGGTGAAGGTTTTGCAAATGAGGATGCAAGTAGAGTGGGTTTAACCATGGAGGAAACTCCGTAGTTAAGCGCACTTGAGCTGGAGTAGTACTGGGATGGGTGACCTCCCGAGAAGTCCCGGTGCTTCACCTCTGTGAGCATCACCTAGATCCAATGAGTGCTAAGTGTTCCATTTCATTGTCATGAGAGATGGGTTTGATGAACCACTACTCATGAATCATGGGTCAATGAGTTTGACTCAAAAAAACTACATAGTTAAATCCTGATAGCAATATCACAATTTGACTTGCTGTGGAAAATATCTCCTACTTATCAATTGATGAGCTTAAGGGGCTTTCTAATGAATGGTTCATAAGGCACAAAACTTGGTGAAGGTTTTGCAAATGAGGATGCAAGTAGAGTGAGTTTAACCATGGAGGAAACTCCGTAGTTAAGCGCGCTCGAGCTGGAGTAGTACTGGGATGGGTGACCTCCCGGGAAGTCCCGGTGCTTCACCTCTGTGAGCATCACCTAGATTCAATGAGTGCTAAGTGTTCCATTTCATTGTCATGAGAGATGGGTTCGATGAACCACTACTCATGAATCATGGGTCAATGAGTTTGACTTAAAAAAACTACACAGTTAAATCCTGATAGCAATATCACAATTTGACTTGCTGTGGAAAATATGTCCTACTTATCAATTGATGAGCTTAAGGGGATTTCTAATGAATGGTTCATAAGGCACAACACTTGGTGAAGGTTTTGCAAATGAGGATGCAAGTAGAGTGGGTTTAACCATGGAGGAAACTCCGTAGTTAAGCGCGCTCGAGTTGGAGTAGTACTGGGATGGGTGACCTCCTGGGAAGTCCCGGTGCTTCACCTTTGTGAGCATCACCTAGATCCAATGAGTGCTACGTGTTCCATTTCATTGTCATGAGAGATGGGTTCGATGAACCACTACTCATGAATCATGGGTCAATGAGTTTGACTCAAAAAAACTACACAGTTAAATCCTGATAGCAATATCACAAAACGACCATTATTTTAATAAACATAATCCACTAAGTTGGCCAAAGACCAACACAAATAAATATATCAAACACAAAACAACATATCTTCGCTTGTGGAGTATAATGTAACATAACATATGTAAACTAGATCACTAAACAAACTTTAAGCATAACATATGTAAACTAGATCACTAAACAAACTTTAAGAATATGTCCATCTATGACTGCACACCTAGAAACATTGATTCAAAGCACTGTAGAGAATTCTCTGAACTAGTGTGGACTCCGAACCTTGCTACTAGTAAACAACTTGACATAACTTCAACCTCTAAACTTATTTGGAGCTAAAAATATTAGTGTAACATTCACTAACCATACACACTAACTCCAAAACCAAAAGACTTTAACTTCTTATGGAGACCAATACATAGCATTCTCCCATAATGACATCCAATACTCTTTCATGCATATTGAGTGGGCTTCCCATACTGTCAATTTTTATATATACTGCTTATTGAATAAATATCATCATAAGACATTAGAACAACATTTGAACGCTCAATACTAAAGCTCTATTAGTTTCCACATATCAAGTAACGCATCACTACATCAAGTTGACATCAATGCAAACAACTAGTTGACATTAATGAAAACACTAAACACATATTGTTAAAACAATTGATGATTGTTGTAGTAGATGGATCTATAGATGGTGGCTACTACTAGTCAATTAGTTGATTTATTAAATTTGTTAAAATTGTTACCTAATTCAAGAGTTTGATTTTTAATTTACTTTTTGCATGATGATTTATTTACCAAAAATTATCAATTTCATGAATTAGAGAATGAAATAAGAAAAAATAGGAAGTGATTGACATGAATACTAAGGACCAATATATACAAAATAAAGTTGGTTAGAAGTGACAGATCAATGGCCAATGAGTAATATTTTTCTATGGGGTGGTACCAATAGTTTGTGTGATAATAAAATACAAAATGATATGGCCATAATATGTTAGCAATCCCATCTTACTATAGTATATGCCCAAGAGGACAAAGAAAAATTGAAAAGCTTCAAAATTCATAGAAACAAGAGGTTTGATAATATGTCAATGTGTTTCTCTTGAATCAAACAAAAATGGATCTTGATATTTAATGTTGAATATGCTCACATATATAGTGACATTGAACCTCAAAACACTTAGTACACTCATGAAAACCAAGTTTGTGAACAAGTTGCCACACATGTTAATTATCACAAAACAAAGTGGTAGGACCAATATTACAAACACCGTACTTGTAAAAGTGCAATGTAAGCTTGTCACCTCATAGAAAAATCCACTTGTGGTGTGTTATTCTTCTTCTATGGAAGAGAAATCAACAATGATTTTTCTTTTAATTCGCAAAGATGTTGAACTAGATCCAGAAATGAACATGAAGCCTAAAGTATACTTCATATCGTTAATTGAACATCTGTAGTCCTCATCTAGATGTATCCAAACAAAGAAAAAAATATTCTACTTATATTCGACACCATATACCACTATACCATGAATATATCTCAAAAAATGTTTTTCTTTCTTCATATTATTGCACAAGCTTCTTACATGAACCTAAAATAATAGTTGATATCAATATTAGTATAACTCAGATAGATGAGTCTTCTAATAAACCAATGATAAAGAGTAACATTGAGCTTAGGTGATTGACCATCATGAAAAAATTGCAAGGTTATTTCTATAGGTTGTCAATCTTCAGTACTTCAATTTTATAAATGATTTGTCATGATTTTTTAAATTAATTGTGTATAATGGATATATAAATGAATGTATTTTACTGTTTGGATATTTATGAGGAAACGAGTTATTTAAAATAATTAAATAGTAAATATTACTAAATCAATTATATTCTTGTATTATGGATAATTTGTATAAGATGAATTATCATATGAGTAAATATTAAGAATATTAGTTTTCTACAATCAATTATAGTTGTTTCTCTTATTTTCTGTTTTATATTGTGCTAGACTTTTTGCATCAATGTTCGATATCACACTCTATGACCTATCATGTGTGTGTGTGTGAGAGAGAGAGAGAGAGAGGGAGAGAGAGAGAGAGAGAGAGAGAGAGAGAGAGAGAGAGAGAGAGAGAGAGAGAGAGAGAGAGAGAGAGAGAGAGAGAGAGAGAGAGAGAGAGAGAGAGAGAGATTGTACAAACATGAGTGTTAGTTAGATTTTAATATTTACACCTTGATGTCCTCCTCTCAATACAACTCTTAGCAATTTAAAGTTTTGATTAATGTTTTGCATTGTTCATAATCTACTCTTTATTTTGTTTTAGATTTTTTAGACGTTATTTGCCTAAGATTTATAAAGAATTTCTTTACCACTCATATTTTTGAAAATAGCATATTATTATACTTTTTCTAATGAAAATAAAAAATTTCTTATTCATTAAAAAAATTAATAATAATTTAAATTATGTTATATAAACATACATCTTACAAAGTAAAGAATATATTAACAATGCTGGAATTTAAGGAGAAGCCCCATTGTATTTTAAATAAAGTATGAATTTAATCTCGGGCGTTGATATCATTTAACTCTGTGTGGTCTAAATTCATATGTTAATGTGGGCTCTGAATTTGACCGAAAAAGGCAATAAAGCGAGAACACATTTTTTCATGTGAAATGAAGGTCGTTTGGTGTCTAATATTTGCACATTGACGTGATTTATATAGAGTACAGTACTTCAGATTCCCGTGCATGTATTTTTTATCTACTAGCTAATATATACTCTATATATAATACGCCGAGATGTATCGAGGCGTTGAATTTTTTCAACTTTAATTATCATTAAAGGTGGATGATGAAAAAATTGAACGCCTTGATACATCTCGGCGTATTATATATAGAGTATATATTAGCTAGTAGCAGTCGCAACGCGCATAAAATATTGAATAAATTAATTTGATTAGGGTTTTAATTAGGGTTCATATTGAAGGTTAGGGTTTATATCACGATTAGGGTTAGCATTAGGGTTAGGTTTGTTTTTAGATTCTTTATTATGATTAGGGTTAGAGTTTAGTGTTAAGGTTGGGTCTACAATCAGGGTTAGGGTTTAATATCAGTGTGAGAATTATGTTAGGATCGCGATTAGGGTTAGGATTTAGTGTTATATTTTGAGTATGTTAATACAATAAGATTATATAGAGTATATGTTGAGTATGCTAATAAAACTAATACATACTCTGTGATAGGGGTTTTAGAGTTGAGGTGAGGGTTTACATCATGGTTAGGGTTTGGGCTAGTGATAAAGTTGGGTTTACTGTTATTCTTAGGTTGGAGTAATAATTAGGGTTAGGGTTAAGGTTTAGATTATGAATATAGTGGGATTAGGGTTGAGGGTTGAGGTTAGGGTTAGGGTTTAATGAATATTGTTTGAATTTTGGTTACTTGGATAGGGTTTTCACAACTGTTGGGGAAGAGGTTATATCTAGAGTTAGGATTAAAAATATTATAAGGGTTAGATTTGAGTTATTTTTAGTGTATAGTTAGGGTTATATTTCCGTCATGGTTGAGATTAGGCTTTGTCTTATAAAAAGGGTTAGAGTTAAGGATTAGGGTAAGGACTATGGTTAAAATCAAGGTTTACATCATGAGTAGGGTTAGAGTGAGTGTTTAGGTTAGGCATGGGGTTAGGAATTTATTTGAAGTTTAGGATTATAGTTAGGGTTCGAAGGCCCATGTTATGCTTAGTGTTAGGTTACGATTTAATGTATGGCTCGTGCAAGGATTTAAATTCTTATTAGGATAATCTTAAACCATATCTTAATCTTATACATTATGTAAACCCTAATCCTATATTGTAAACCCTAATTTTAACCCTAACCCTAAACCTAACCCTAATTATAATCTTAATCCTAAATGTTAAACCCTCATTCTAACCCTGATTCCTAAACCCTAAATCCTAAATCCTAAGATAAAGCATGTTCTTAAACAATAAACCCTAATATTATATGCTAAACCCTAATTGTAAATGCTACATCCTAAATTCTAAAACATGATCTTAACCCTAATCCTAAATGTGAAAACCAAATCCTAATGTTAACTCAGTGGTAAATATGATGTGAACCCATACCCTAACCCTAATCTTAATCATAAACCTAAATCCTATATTTTGAACACTAATCATTAATCGTAAACCTTAATCCCTACCCTAATTGATAAATCATAACCCTATTCCTAAATGCTAAACAATAATCCTAGATGCTAAACTATAAATCCTACATCCTAACCTAAAGCATAATCCTAAATGGTGAACCCAAATTGTAAAGGATAAACTATAATAATAAAAGCTAAACCCTAATCCTAAATACTAATTTCTATTCTTAACTATAATTGTAAATGCCAAGACCTAATGGTAGATACTAAATCCTAAATCATAAACTAAACTATAATACTCAATAGTAAACCCTTATCATAAATTTTAAACCCTAATCTTAAATGTTAAGCACTAATTACAAATTATAGATCCTTATCCTAACCCTAATAGTCAATACTAAACTCTAATCCTAAATACTAAACCTTAATACAAACCCTAACCCTATCCCTAACCCTAATCATAATAGCTACCATAAACCCTAATTCTAACCCTAACCCTAACCCTAATCATAATATTGACCTTATGTAAACCCATAACCTAACCCTAATCCTGACCATAACCCTAAATCCTACATTCTAAACCATAATCCCAAATGCTAAAACCTAATCATAAATTCTAAAGTCTAATCTTAACCTCAATCATAAATGTTAAATCATAATCCTTATTGCTCAACTATAATTCTAAATGATAAACCCTAATTGTAACCTTAATCCTAAATGTTAAATCCTCATTCTAACCCTAATTCCTAAACCCTAAATCATAAATCCTAAGATAAAGCATGTTCTTAAATGATAAACCCTAATATTATATGCTAAACCCTAATCATAAATGCTACATCCTAAATACTTATAAAACCTTATCTTAACCCTAATCCTAAATGCCAAACCCAAATCCTAATGTTAACTCAGTAATAACTATGATGTGAACCCATACCCTAATCCTAATCTTAATCATAAACCTAAATCATATATTTTGAACACTAACAGTTAATCATAAACCTTAATCCCTACCCTAATTGATAAATCATAACCCTATTCCTAAATGTTAAACAATAATTCTAGATGCTAAACTATAAATCCTAAATCCTAACCTAAAGCATAATCCTAAATGGTGAACCCAAATTGTAAAGGATAAACCATAATAATAAAAGCTAAACCCTAATCCTAAATGCTAATTCCTACTCCTAACTGTAATTTTAAATTCCAAGACCTAATGGTAGATACTAAATCCTAAATCATAAACTAAACTATAATACTCAATAGTAAACCTAATTTGTAAATGTCAAACCCTAATCTTAAATGTTAAACACTAATTACAAATTATAGACCCTTATCCTAACCCTAATACTCAATACTAAACTCTAATCCTAAATACTAAACCTTAATACAAACCCTAACCCTAACCGTAGCACCAATTATGATGAGAACATGTACCATTATCCTAATCATAAGTATGACCCTAAATACTAAATGCTAAACCCTAACCCTAACCATAATACTAACAATACATAAATTGATACCATAACCCTTAGCCTAATCATCACTATAAATCTTAAACGCTAATCCCTAATACTAAATGCTAAGCCCTAATTAGGGTTAGGGTTAAATATATTGTAGTATTGTAGAATGGTGCTTGATCTGGTCACCATTGTATAATACTACAATATATTTGACCCTAACCCTAATGCTAGATGCTAAACCATAAATCCTGATCCTAAATACTAAACCCTAATGCTAGATGCTAAATCACAATTCTAACCCTAATTGTAAATGTTAAATCCTCATCCTAAATGCTAAACTCTAATCCTAATCCTAAATGCTAAACCCTAATTATCTTAAATGTTAATTATATAATATAATAACATATTTATGGTTATATTTTTGAAATCTTTCTAGGGTAAATTGTTCAAAATAGAGGTAAAAGAATTTTGATTTGAATATTTCTATAACCCTAATTGAAAGCTAGCCCTAATTGAAACCTAACCATAATCCTTATTTAGGTATTATCCTAATTAAACTATAATGTTAATCTAAGTGGGGCCCAATCCTAATTCTAACCCTAAATGCAATCATAATCAGTACTTAACTCTAATTAAAATTCTAGCTTTAATCCTATTTTAGATCTAATGGTTTTTATTATATTTAATTTCTTAAGACACAATTAAAGAGTAGATTGTATCCTTTATTTGTGCTTCATCACTATTGTCTTGGTAAGGGATTCAGAATATATTTTCTAACATTTATAAATCACTATTGCCTAGACCGCTATCACTGAATGGTATAATACATATGATATTGATTTTGAGATGCTCTTTGATTTTGTGTTATTCAATGGTTTCTTTAATGACGATCTAATGGATTTTTATATTCTAACAATTTATGCTTCTAGTGGATGGGACATGCATACATATGAGGCTTTGTTACATCAATTAATTTTCTCCATTTTATTTTTGAAATATGATTAGGGTTAGGTTTAGTGTTAAGGTTGGGTTTACAATCGCGGTTAGGGTTTAATATCAGTGTGAGAATTATGTTTGGGTCACGATTAGAATTAGGGTTAGGGTTAGGATTTAGTGTTATATTTTGAGTACGTTAATACAATAAGATGATATAGAGTATATGTTGAGTATGTTAATAACACTAATGCATACTCTATGGCAAGTGTTTTAGAGTTCAGGTGAGGGTTTACATATTAAGGTTATAAAAAATGAAATACAATTGAATTGAATGTATCAGATTAGGTTTATGATTCATAATTATTGGGGAAGAGGTTAGGGTTAGGGTTATATCTAGAGTTAGGATTAAAAATGTTGTAAGGGTTAGATTTGAGTTATTTTTAGAGTATAGTTAGGGTTATGTTTCCATCATGGTTGAGATTAGGTTTTGTCTTATAAAAAGGGTTAGAGTTAAGGATTAGAGTAAGGACTATGGTTAAAATCAAGGTTTACATCATGAGTAGGGTCAGAGTGAGTGTTTAGGTTAGGCATGGGGTTAGAAATTTATTTGAGGTTTAGGATTATGGTTAGGGTTCGAAGGCCCACGTTATGGTTAGTGTTAGGTCATAGTTTAATGTATGGCTTGTGCAAGGATTTAAATTCTTATTAGGGTTAGTGTTTAGGTTAGAAAAGTGATTAGAGTTAGAATTTAGATTAGGATATAAATTAGGGTTTGGTTAATATTCAAGGTTATTTTTATGGTCTGAATTATGCTTAGGGTGTGACCAAATATTTATAGGATCTTAGAAATATATTTAGGGTCCATGTGATGGGTAGGGTTTTGGCTAAGTGATCAAACTATAGTGATAATCCTAAACCATATCTTAATCTTATACATTATGCAAATCCTAATCCTATATGGTAAACCCTAATTTTAACCCTAACCCTAACCGTCATCATAATATTGACCTTATGTAAACCCATACCCTAATACTAATCCTAACCATAACCCTAAATCCTACATTCTAAACCATAATCCCAAATGCTAAAACTTAATCATAAATTCTAAACTCTAATCTTAACCCCAATCATAAATGTTAAACCATAATCCTTATTACTCAACTATAATCCTAAATGATAAACCCTAATATTATATGCTAAACCCTAATCATAAATGCTACATCCTAAATTCTAAAACCTAATCTTAAATATTAAACCCTAACTATAATACTCAATAGTAAACCCTAATCGTAAATATTATTTACCCTAATCTTAAATGTTAAGCACTAATTATAAATTATAGACCCTTATCCTAATCCTAATACTCAATACTAAACTCTAATCCTAAATTCTAAACCTTAATACAATCCCTAACCCTAATTGTAGCACCAATTATGATGCAAACATGTACCATTATCCTAATCATAAGTATAACCCTAAATACTAAATGCTAAACCCTAAACCTAATCATAATACTAACAATACATAAATTGATACCATAACCCTTAGTCTAATCATCACCGTAAATCTTAAACGCTAATCCCTAATAATAAATGCTAAACCCTAATCCTAAATACTAAACTCTAATCCTAGATGCTAGGGTTAAGATTAGCGCTTGGATTAGAGTTTTTGTTAGGGTTAAAGTTATGATTATGGTTAATATTTAAGATGAGGATTAGGATTAGGGTTGAGGGTCCAGGTAACGATTTACATCATGGTTAGGGATTGGGTTAGGATTGGCATTATGATTGTAATTAGGGTTTATAAAATTATGGCTAGGATTTGGAGTATGTCTAAATTGAGTGTTAGTGTCTAGATAATAGTTCGGCTCAGGATTAGAGTTTTGATTAGAGTTCATTTCTTGGGATAATGTAATTGAACTCTATCTTTCTAACATATCTAAATATTTCTACATAATCCTTATTTAGTTGTTTTTTAACAAGGGAAAATTGACATTAGGAATGAATGTCTTATACACTTTTTAGATTAGTAAAAGATCATTCAATTTAATGTATCTAATAATTATTGTTTTTGATGGTCAGCATTTAGACAATTTTATTTATATGTTTTCTATCTAAATTACAACCCACTAACTCATTTGTCAATTTCTTCTAAATTTATAAAAAAAAAATTTATAAATGCTATAAACCATAATAATTGAAAAATAATTTTTGTTTACATATATATAACTTTAAAAAAGAAGAAAAACATATCATATTTCAATAATTATGATTAAAGACATGTTTCTATTATAATCTTTAAAAAATAAAGTTTCTTTGTTTATTATATATTTGTTTTTAAAATCTTGACTTCTTTTTTAATGTGAAGATATGCTTCTACAATAAATTCTACAAAAATCAACTTCTCTACTTTCTAAAATAATTTCATTTTTTAGTGTGAATAAATATTTTTATTCTGCATTTAATATTATTTGTTGATCTATTTGCTTCATCAAATATTTAATGTTAATTAGTTTTTAATCACCACACATTCTAATTTGAAATAAATATTTTTATTATAAATTCTTAAAAAACTGAAGTTGTATTTAAAGATACTTTCCTTTTCATTATATATATATATATTTATGAAGATTTGTTTGTTTTTAAAGTTAAAATTAGTTTCTAATAAATAGATTTTCTAAGTTCACAACAAATGTTTCTAATAAAAAAACATTCTTAGTATATGATTCAAATTGATTCAAATATTAATTCTCATTCTCTCTATTTATCAGATTTTATATTTCCACTTGTTAAATTTTGTAAATGTCTAATTTTAATTAATTTGCTGATTTTCCATTCTATTTATTTTGCATAAATCATTTTGATTTTTCTATTCTCACTTATTTTTGTAATTATCTAATTTTAAAAAAATCTTCTTAAAAATGAACATGCTTATATTTCTATTATAACTTTTTAAAAATCAACATTGAAATGTAATATTATTTCAAAAGACAACAAAACCTCTAAAATTAATGTAACTGACTTTCCTTTAACGCAGTAAAGGCCTACATTATAATCTCCATCTAGATTTTCAGCTTTAATGAGCTCTTGAAGCTTCGTATTTCTTTTTTTCAATCTGTTCATTTTTGCTTGAGCTGTAAATAATGCATTCTTCATTTCATCACTGACAGATTCGAGTGCAAAATATAAATGTCAATATGTTCTTTTTCTCTTTATTCTGCCCTTAAAAGGTTGATAATTCTGTACACCCAATTATAGTTATTAATTTCTATAACTTGCAATTTAAGGAACCTGCAAAGCTTGGTGTTATGTTTGGGGGAGGATTTTTGCAAAATTTCTACCATACTTGTTATTATGTTTGGAAAAAGAATAAAAGTAAAAATAGATGTTTTTTTTTCTTGACACTGGAAGGAGTTTTTGTAAAATGCTAAACACAAAAACATGTAAAGAAAAATTTGACAAATAAATTTAGAAATGTAGACTAATCAATGCTCTCTGTGAATTAAAGTTAGGTGCCATTAAAGAATAATATTGTAGTGCCTTACTAATGTTATGAAAAAGCTTTGCAAAATCCAATCCATAATCATATCAATCTCTTCATAATTGGTGCTCTCTCTATCACTCCTTTCTTTGATCTTTCTCTGTTTGAATGATGAATAGAGCAGCAACTCCATATTCACAAAATTCACCCACTTATCTCAAACTGAAGCCGCGCTCTCTTTCCCAAGAAAAGATTTCGCAGGCCCCCAAGTTAGCTGCGATGCGCCTCCTTAAATCACTGTAAAAAAATGCCCTGAAATTGGCCTCGAATCTGTTCCCTCGTAGTTGATAGAACACCTACGAGTAAGAAAGTGTACAAAATAGATAATCAAAATCATGTATGAAAAACTTAAAACAAAAATAAATGCTATGACATTACAGAGTATAATATTCTTCCAAGCTGTATATGTGGCTCTACTCCAATCTAATTTGAAAAAAAAACCTCTGCGAAAAAATAGTACAGTGCATCCGAATTGAAATTCCTCTCTCTGGTATTATAAGGCCTTTCTATATATCAGTTACATTCGAATCTTTTTTTATTTTCATTTGAATCGTTTCATGCTTATCATTTAATGAATACTACAAAATAGAGCATGAATAATTATTAAAGAGGATTTTAAACTTTCTTTTTCAAATTGTAGTGCTCTTCGTATTGTATGGGAAAATGCCTAATCAGAAATTTGAAAAGCCTCACCGTCCTTTTGTTTTTCACGGCTTGCTTGCCGGAATCCATTGTTATTTTTCACGACTTGCGTGAATCCGATGGTAACCTTTAAATTCACAATTGGGGAGAGTTAACCAAAGGATGCCCTCGTGGCTTTCAACTGGTTAGAACCTGTGCAACGGTTTATTTATTAGCGCTGAGCCACACGTAGATTTTTGCATGTTGATTGGACAGATGAAACGTGCGCTTTTTTAGTGCAGAGATGCTTTGAAGTTTTAATGTGTAGCCCTTTTCTCGATAATCTTTATGAAATAGAAATCGAAGACGCGGGCGTGATGTTTTAGCTTTGTTTTAAACAGTGGTCATTATTATTCTATTTTAACTCTATTTTTTCGAGCTTTTTAAATGTGTTGGTGGCAGCACGTCAGACATTTATTTTCAGGATTCTGAGCTAGCAATGGAATTCGAATAGTTTCTTTTTTCTTACACCGTTACTTTTGATGACCTCCTATAGGGAGGGGTGTGATGCCATTGTAAGGTTACGCCTCTCGGCGTAAAAATAAAATTGAAGGAACTGGCATTGTGATAATCCACCATAAATTCTCTTCTTTTCCCATTGATAAGGCAATGCACGGCAAAGACGACCGTTCAAAAAAAACTAGTAGGAAAGCTGATTCTGGGTTCTCTTCTTTTCAACGCAAATTGATTTTTGTTTGGTTATAAAGGCCGATTTACATTACGTCATATCAAACAAAAAAAATTGATGCCCTACTTACATCCTTTCTAATCAATTAAAACTTTTTAAAAGATAATATTCCATAATATTTGCTTTTCTAAAAGTGAAATCAATACCTACCATTCATGATGAAAAAGAGATCTTTGTAATCTAAATTAAAACGTTTTGAATTAGATTTTTTTGGATCTACGTGTGACCAATGTTTTGAGTCCATCAAACAATCTCGAGAAGAGAAACATCTATTGAAAGAGATACCTTATATTTTTTTAGCATTTTGCCTAGCACAGGAGCAAGTTTTTACTAGTGAGGAGTATAATGTAATTTAATTCACAATAATAGTGAATTATACTGGGATTTTAATTAGTCAAGGAAAAATCTTTAGTATTTAGAATTGAAAAAACAAAAAAGTGCCACTAAAAATGTCAAAGGTGAATTAGAAAAGAGGAAATATTGAAAATAAAATTTAAAATTAAAATTAAAACACTGCAGATCTTTTGAAACATTAGGACTTTTCTTAAATATTTTTTTGTGTTTATTTTTTTTAGTCAAAAAAGAATATTTAGTATTTCTAATTGAAAAAACAAAAAAACTGCCAATAAAAATGTCCACAGTGAATTAGAAAAGAGGAAATATTGAAAATTAAAATTAAAATACTATAGACCTTTTGAAACATTAGAACTTTTCTTGAATGTTTTTTGAAGCATGATTTCCAATGCAAACTAATAAAAAAAAGTGGATTGAGAAACATTAGTCTCCACCTATAGATTAGGTGGGACTAAAAATATGATTGTAAATCATTTTAGCATTTAAAAGAAGTTAATATAATTAATATGACGTATGTAGACATTAGGGATTGGGAAGCATGTGCAAATAAGTGTGTGTTTAGGGATGACATTTGAAATATTATTTGTACAAATTAATAAGAAGAAATAATATCTATTATGTTAGTCTTCTTAAATTTGTAAAAAACTAAATATTTTTAAATGATATAATTTGTATTGTCTTAAACCCTTATAATGCCAAGGGTGCCTATTTAGTCCCCAACATTAATACAGTTATTGAAGTAATCAATGACGACATGAAGATTATTTAGCTTCAATACAATTATATCTAAATTTTCTAAAGTGAGTTATTAAACCTTTTTTGAAAGTCATTGTCATATCTAAAATATTCATTGAGTATGTCTAAAGTATAGGGAATCAATAAATAAAAGAGATGTAGGATCTCCTGATCATGTCATATGCTTTATGCTACAAACTCTGTCAACTTTGAAAGATAATATCAATTCACACATCTACTCTTCTACACTCACATAATATTGACTTTACTTTACATTCAATTTTATAACCATCTAAAACATCTAGTCACCATATATATATATATATATATATATATATATATATATATATATATATATATATATATATATATATATATATATATATATATATATATATATATATATATATATATATATATATATATATATATATATATATATATATATCATCTTGATCATCAAAAGTCTCAACTAGGTTGACCAAGTAGAGATAAACAATATTTACACAAAGTTGGCTAGAATGAATACTTTGACTCAAAATTGTCTATCTCGGGAGATAAAAGAAACCTAGATACTTCATAACACACCTCTCTTAATTTAATTAACCAAAGAACATGCGACACAATGTCCATCATTAGTGGCATCAAATGTAACATGTAGAAAAATATAAGAAAACATTAATTAGTCAACCCAAAAATTTTCTCCAATGAACATAACAAGATGTGGATCTTACCATACCATGGTATGGTTGATATCAACCTCTTAAATTTCCACCAAAGCATATCTAGAGAAAAAGAGCATTAATTTAATTAACATAATCCACTAAGTTGGCCAAAGACCAAAACAAACAAATATATCAAACACAAAACAACATATCTTCACTTGCAAAGCATACCAACATAGTATATCTAAACTTGAACACTAGAAAAATTTAGGAATAAGTCCAACAAACTACCCAACTAGAAACATTGATGTAAAGAAATGTAGAGAATTTTCCAAACTAGTCTGGACTACCAAGCTCACTCGTAGTAAATAGCTAGACACAACTTCAACCTCTAAACCTATGTGCAACTAAAAATTATGGTGGAGTTGTTACAAGTAGTAGTTGTTGTTGCATCAAAAGATCAACCTGTTAATGCCCAATACAACCACCAGACTTATAGAAGACACAGGAGGCGGTTAAGCCATGTCATGAATCCCGAGGGGAGTGCAGAACATTATGCCAATAATCTCCCCCTTAGCGTTACCCGAGGGGATTTGCACCTATGACCAAGATCTGACACCACTTGTTACAAGTAGCAGTTGTCATTGCACCAAAAGATTGACTTGTTAATGCTTGATATAACCACTAGACTTATAAAAGACACAAGAGGCGGTTAAGCAATGTCACAAATCTGGAGGGGAGCACTAAACATTATGCCAACATGAGTAACATTTAATGATCATACACACTAACTCCAAAATGACAAGATGGAGAGAAATACAAAGCATTCTCCCTTAAGTACTTCAAACACTCTTTCATGCATATTTGAGCTTCCGATATAGTCAATTCTTAGGTATACTACATGATATTGATTAAATATCAACATAAGACATTAGAACAAAATTTGGATGCTCAATAGTTTTTGAACAAGCTTCCACACATATTAATTATCACAAAACAAAGTGGTAGGACTAATATTAAGAACACCATACCTATAAAATTGTAATGTAACCATGTAACATCCTAGAAAAATCCACTTTTTATGTGTTATTCTTCTTCTACGTAATAGAGAATAACACTGATTTTTCTTTTGATCTCCTAAGATGTTGAACTATATTTAAAAAAAACACATGAAGCCTAAAGTATACTTCATATTATTAATTGGATATTTATAGTCCTCATCTAGATTATCCAGATACATTAGGCTTCATATTATTATAGTTATTTCTCTTATTTTCTATTTAAGATTGTGTGAGGATTTTTGCATCAACATTTCATATCACACTCTATGATCCATAATTAGGATGAGAGAGAGAGAGAGAGAGAGAGAGAGAGAGATTTTGTACAAACATGAGTGTTCATTTAATTTTAGTGTTCACACCTTGATGTCCTCCAACTTAAAGATTTTATTTATATTTTTTATTATTTGAAATATACTCTCTATTTTACATTTTATCTAGACTTTCTTTACTATATATACAAATATTTCCATCTTCATAAATTTCATTCTCTTCTTTCACATAAAAATGAAAAATCTTGTGCATTACCTCTTTCTCTGTCACTACTACAAAATATTATTTTCTCTTAGTTTCACTTTGAAATACCATTTATGTCCTTCAAAGGAATCTCATCTAGTGTTGCATTCTCTTCTTTCTCACCCTCAACCTCTACAAATTCACATTTTCTCTCTTCCCTCATGTTGTCATCAAGACATACTATTATAATCTTTCTTCTATCCTCTTAACTTTCATTAACAAATTCATTTTTAAATACATATTTATGTTGGAAATTTGGATAAGTAGGATATCATAATATTGTCATTATGGAAACACACATTCAGTATTGAGACAACATGATCTAAGGACAAAGTTCTATATAAGAACTCATGAAAATTGTCTAAGTATAACATTGTTTATTAGTCTACAAAGAGACTATTTTGATTAGTGATGTTCACAGAAGCACATTCAGTGCATCTAAACTTGAACTTAGATCATTCTAGGTATATTGACACTACATCTAAGAGCACAAGTTTGTATGACATGTACGAAAAGAGATATTGATATTTTACAGAGACAATGTTGAGCCAACTAGAACAGAGGAGCAATCAGAAATTGATTTTATTGAGTTAAGGGATTATTTTTTTTATCAAAATAATGACTTAAATAATTAGGGATGACATCATAGATGTTAACACTAAGGCAACATGAAATCACTATGTTTTGAGAAGAGTATAATGAATTGTAAGCTAACAAGAAGGCTATTATGTAATAACTTGTATATAAGTAATAAAAATATAATGCAAAGATATATGAGATAGACATATGATATAGATATGATGAGAAATCGTAAGTTTTAAGAAAGTAAGAAAGAAAGTATTGTATACCACTACGAAGAGACTACAAAGCTAGATCAAAATATTGAAGATAGTCAGCAGTAGTAAAAGGTTTTTGTATTCTACCTTTTGTATCTGAAGTTATCATTGTATATTGCATATTTGGCCAATGAGCTCAACTTGCATACATATATATTTTGTAATAGAAACTCTTGATAGGATTGAGGCTTCTAACAAGGCCTATATAGTCCTTTAACTATGATAGAGACACTATATAGATGTATTAGACTCTTAACAATATCAATATCCTTAACCAAATACTTTTGATTAGTTGGTCAGTTGTGGGTATCATCCCCACTAGGGTTTTCTCTTGGCCAAGGTTTCCTCGAGAACAAACATGGTGTTATGAGTTCATTCATTTTATTGTTATGCTTATTGTTTAGTTTATTTAGTTTAGTTTCTTATGCAAACTACAAGTTAATTTCATATATCCATAATTGGGAAAAAGTAAAAGTTTGTGAAATACTGATTCACCTCCCCCTCTCAGTATTTCCTATTTATAACAATTGGTATCAAAGCTTAGTTACTCAGAAAAAAGTTATTCGAAGAAGGCCTAATAGCTTGAGTAAGATCTCTATGGATATGGATCAATTGCAGAAAAATCTTGATGAAGCTCTTGAAAAGATTGATATTTTTACTGAAGAAAGAGATACACTGAAGGAAAAATATGATAATGAAAAAGATTACATTGAGAAACTAACAAAAAATATAGAAGATCTGAAATCAAAGAAAGAACCTACAATTCAAGTTAAGGACTGTGATGAAATGTCAAAACTGAAAAAAGAAAATGAGATCCTTAAACATGAACTAAAGATTGTAGATCTAAAGCTAAATTTGAAAGATAATAACAAAAAAGATGAATCAAATCTGAAGTCTAAAAATGTAGATCTGAGATTTGAACTTACCAAAGTGACATCTGAATTTGAGACTAGAAAATTGCAGTATGCTGAACTTTTGAAATAGAATGCAATTGTGAAAGGAGAATTGACTCAATCTAAACAACATCTTGAGAAATTATAGTCCACTAGTAAAAAAGGTGATGAACAGATTTCTTATCAGAAACCCTCTTATGACAAAACTGGTCTTGGATACTTTGAAAACAAATTCCAAAAGAAGATTGAAGAATGCAAATAACTAGATTTAGAACAGCCTGAGAACACAAAAGAAAAGAAAATAGATGATTCTAACAAATCTGAAAATTTACCTAATCCACCTAAGCAAGATGAACCACCTAAAGAGATACGACAAGAATTCAAAGGAAGATACTTCTCATGCAATTATTTTGGACACACGAAGAGAGATTGCACAGGTAAGCAGTTCAAACCTATCACTGGTTATTGTTATAATTGTTATGGTTTTGGACATAGAGCTATTGATTGTAAGAAACTTAGATTTAATGATAATGGTAATGGTAGAATGTTTAGAAATACTAACCCTGCAGATTAAAAAAGCTATTGGAGCAACGAACAACACAAGAAATGGAATAGTGTGTTATAGATATAATAAATCTGGACATATTGCTAGAAATTGTATATCACAAATTAGTCAGTCAGGGCCGAGATATGGAAACAATGTAATAGTTTTTTAGATATGCAGTAACATGGGTCACATAGTGAGGTATTGCAGAATGACCAACATGAGAAATCCTAATCTTAGAAGAAATGGAAACTATAGCAGGAGAAATATGAACACCAACAACAGTTGGAAAGAAAATTGTGGTAAGTTGGAAGAAGTTGATTTTGTCAAAGCTACAACTCAAGAAAGCACACTCAGTATACTAGGAAATCAGATAGGTGAAGTATTTGAGAGTAAGTTTGAATCAATTACAAATTCAATTTAAAGTAATTAAGCATCAAATTTCATGAATTATGCATTAGAATAAGCATCAGAATAGTATAGAGTCTAGAAGAAGTTGAATTAAGCCTTGAGAACTTAATATGAGATAGAATATGATATAAGGAAGCTATGGTTAAGAGTGCATGAATTTATGAACATGCATGCGATTACACAAAAAGAAAAAAGTTTTGTAGGTAACCAAGAATAACTTTTGGCATGTATGCACTTAACAAATTAATGGGATGACAATGTCTTCAAGGATTTCAAGGATAAAAAGTAGATTATTGACATCATTTAATAATTCAAGTGTTTACAAGAGACTTATAGAGCTAGCCAATAGAGATTGGAAGCAATTTGCAATATTTGGAGATAGCTTCTTCGCCAGATCTACGCAAAAGCCCTAAATTGTGATTCCGAGGTATTTTGGTAAGAATTTATTATTTTAAAGTAGTTACTTTTCAATGCAATCATGGATGCATCATTTGTTCACAATGTCAGAGAGGTTGCTAGACCTAAGATGAAAAAGGAACCAGTAGAACCCTTTGAAGAAGACCCTAGTTTGGCTTTGTTGACCATTCTAGATGGAGTTTTACATTTAGAAGATGTAAAAGGGTATTTAAAGTGCAAGTTTGAGATAGTAGTAAATAATAGTTTGACTATGGAATAAAACAAGATATACAAACAAGACATAAGTTACAAAGAAGAATATGAACGTTTAGATCAAATGGACATTATCAAGTATGTACATTTCACTATGAATTTTAGAATGACAAATGGACCAAAATCATTTTGAGAAGAATCTATAATGAAAATTTTTAGTTGGATGACAGAGTAATAGACATAACAACTAATCTAATTTATGAGGTTACATGATTATCTAAGAAATGTGCAATTCATTTGAATGAAAAGAATGTAAAGAAAATAGTCTTAGATAACACCAAGTCTTCTTATAATGGAAGAGGTATAGTCATAAGAAAGATTGAACAAAATGATGTGAGATATGGATGTAAGATTCTAACAACAAAATTCTGTGCAAGTTTTAGAGAAGCAAGTATGGTGCAAGAAGCCTATCTTAGGTGCATTGATAGAGTTGAAGTATATATGTGTGAAATTATGAGAATTCAGTTGATTGAGAATCTTGAGAAGATCAAGAAGAAAAAAAAATTCCCAGTTTAGATTTTCATCCTTAATCACTTATATATTTTTCCATCTTTTGAGGAGATTCCCTTATACTATAGGAGCTGATTAGAATGATGGGAGAAGTTCAATGGACAAGATTAACAATGTATATCTGATGCAGGAGCATCCAGGGTGTAAGAGCAATCTTGCATCACCCAAAAATATTTATGTATTCAATAAGGGCTATCTTGTGCAGAGCTTCTATTTATGGAAACTTGCTATTTTTAGTAAGTTGGTCATACGATCTCAGAATGTTCTGATTTCACAGTTGGAGGTTCATCTTAGTCATATCAGCCTACCTGTAAAGTTTCATTACTAGATCAAATCTGGTTTTGAAGATATTGAAACTTTTCAATTTTGGAAACAGGGTATAGAAACTTTGAACTCAATTTTGAAGGCTTTAGAGGCCCCGGATGAGGTCGAATTTTTGGTTGAATGAAGCTAGCTTATATTAAATGATGTAGAGCTCATCGTGCCCTTTCTAAAATGGGGTTATAATAGTCAATCAGGTCAACAGGTGATGACTTATGGTCTTCGGAAGTCGGGCCACTTGAAATAGCAGAAAATAATTTTTCTTCAAAATTTTTGTTCGGGTTTCAAAAGTTATTTTGAGCCGACTATGATGTAATAAAATGAAAAATAAAATAATTCTAAGTTTGGTCGGACCTTAGGGCTAAATTTTTAGAACCTTCTCGGGTGGTGGAAATTGCCTATATAAGGAAGGCTGTAGTGTTGTCTTAGGCAATTCGGGGTAGTTCTGGTAGTAGATCTGGGTATTGATTCGAGGCTTTTTCCTACAGAATATTGTAAGCGAATGCCCATGTGGCTTTGCATATTGTAATTCTGAAAGTTTGTAATTCCACATTTGTGGAGATAATAAGAAGCCAATTTTCTATTCTTGCATATTGTTGTTGTTTCTTTGTTTCTGTTATGTGTTTGTGGTATTAAGGGGAGCACCCTTCATCAAGTGGTATCAGAGCAGGAGTTCCTGAGTGTGTAAATAGATCGTCGATTGTGAGACAGTTTGCATTAGGACCTTGGGTTAGGGTTTCTATGTAACTAGATCACTGACTGTGAGGCAGTTTGCGCTAGGACCATGGTTAGGGTTTCAACGAGAATCATGAAAATGCCTCCACGAAGGGAACATGGCAGAAGAGCTAGTGTTGTAACACTTGAGGTTAGAGTGCTCCAGAGACAAGTGCGAGCATTGCAAGAAGAGATTCACAGAGGAATGAATCTTAATGTTAGAGACAAAAGCGAGGATGAAGCTGAAGAAGAAGATCAAGAAAGAGAAGTCAAAGTTGTGAACCAGGAGGAAGAAAGAATTTTTTGAGCCATTTCCAAGATTCAGAAAAGACCTAAGATTGAGGTTCCTGCATTTTCAAGAGATCTGAACCCAGAGGAGTTGATCGACTGGATCAATGAATGTGAAGAACATTTTGAGTATGAAGATATTGAGGATCCTGATAGGGTCAAATTCGTGAAGGCCAGACTGAAAGTTCATGCGAAGATCTGGTGGCAAGAGATTCAATTGGAGCGAAATAGAAGAGGGAAAGATAAAATCACAAGATGGGATCGAATGGTGGATAAAGAGAAGCGGAAGTTCATTCCTGTTGATTATGAGCTTGACCTACTGAAGAAGATGCAAAGTTTGAAGCAAGCAGGAAGATCTATTTAGGAGTGTACAAAGGAGTTCTATCGAATCCTCATCAGAATAGGCCATGTAAAAGTAGATAAGGAGAAATTTTCCCATTACCTTAATGGGTTGAGGCCGAGCATTTGGGAAGAGCTGAATCTAGTTCGAATGAATAGTATTGAAGAGACATACCAGTTTGCCCTAAAAGTAAAGGAAAAAATGAACAAGAAGTTTGAGAGAAGACAAAATGGAAGAGGTCATGGTGGATGATCTGGTGGACGGTCATATGGAGGCCAAAATGAAGATCTGAAAAAGAAGGATGAGGCCAGTAGCAGTCAAAATCAGAGAGGAAACAATTCCAATCATTTCCAAGATCAGAACAATAGAGATCAGAGAGGAAGAGGAAGAGGACAAGGTTCAGGAAGAGGGGGCTTCCGTGAAACATGTTTTCACTATGGAGAACAAGGTCATAGGGCATTTGAATGTCCTCAATGCCAAGGAATGATGGATAGGAGGAATGAAGGCCAAGCCAGAGTTGCACATGTAGATGAAGATGCCATATCATCAAATTCTAAAGATGCTGAAAGAGGAGAAATGTTGATTAACAAAAGAGTCCTGTTGAGTGGTGAGAATGAACCCGAGTAAAGGAGGAGCCTATTTCATACTAGATGCAATTGTGAGGGTAAGTGCTATGATGTGATTATTGATAGTGGAAGCACTAACAATTTGGTGTCAAAAGAGATGGTGACAAAGTTGAAACTCAAGAGATAGAAACACCCACATCCATACCGGATTGCCTGGTTGCAGGATGACCACAAGGTCATGGTTAGTGAATAGTGCCTAGTAAAGTTCAAGATTGGTGGGTACCATGATGAGGTACTATGTGATATCATACCTATGGATGCATGTCACATGTTGTTGTGTAGGCCATGGCAGTTTGACAGATGTGTTGTACACGATGGTCATGCGAATACCTATTCCCTAACAAAGGATGGAGTGCGACATAAGCTAAAGCCATTGAAGGAGACTGAAGAAAAAGTATGTGGTAATGCAAGAATAACTTTTGTTGATGGAAGGAAATTCCTAGATGGTATAAGGCATGAGCATGTGTGTTTTTCTTTAATTCCAAAAGCTGGTAAAGAGGAAGTAGAGGATGTACCTGTAGAGGTTGCAAATTTGTTGAATGAGTTTCAGGATATTTTATTTGATAATGTACCTGATGGATTACCACTAGTAAGGAAGATCAGTCATTAGATGGATTTGATTCCAAGAGCCAGTTTGCCAAACAAGGTAGCACACAGAATAACATCAACAAAAAGTGAAGAGTTGAACAGACAAGTACATGAGTTATTGCAGAAGGGGTTGCTTCAAGAGAGTTTGAGTCCCTGTGCTGTACTAGCAGTATTAGCACCAAAGAAGAATGGAGAATGGAGGATGTGTACAGATTCTAGAGCAATAAACAAGATCACAATCAAGTACCGGTTTCCATTGCCATGAATGGATGATATTATGGACTGTTTGAGTGGGGCTATGTATTTCTCAAAGATAGATCTGAAGAGTGGATATCACTAGATTCAGATCAGAAAAGGAGATGAATGGAAGACTATCTTCAAGAAAAAGGAAGGACTATATAAGTGGTTAGTCATGTCTTTTGGGCTAACCAATGCACCGAGCACTTTCATGCGGCTCATGAATGAGGTTCTGAAAGAATTTCTAGGTAAGTTTTTCATTGTTTACCTAGATGATATTTTGATCTTTAGCAAGACATTGGAAGAACATATGGTGCATATTCATATGGTGTTTGAGAAGCTGAGAGATGAGAAATTGTTGATTAATTTGAAGAAGTGTAGTTTTGTGAAAAAGGAGTTAGTATATTTGAGATTTGTAGTTTCAGCAGAAGGTCTGAAAATGGACCAAGAGAAAGTATAGACTATCCTTGAATGGCCTAGTCCAAGGAGTGCTACTAAGGTAAGATCTTTTCATGGTTTGGCTAGTTTTTATAGAAAGTTTATTAGAAATTTTAGCATTATTTGTGGACCCTTGACTGAAACAGTGAGAGGGGATAGAAAAGAGTTCAAGTGGACTAATGGGGCAGATAAGAGTTTTAAACTGTTGAAAGAAAAAGTTACAGAACAACCTATTTTAGCACTTCCAGATTTTAATAAGGTGTTTCAAGTAGACTATGATGCTAGTGGTACTGCAATAGGAGCTGTTATGAGCCAAGAAGGTAAACCTATTGCTTATTTTAGTGAGAAGTTAAATGATGCCAAGAGAAAATATTCTGTTTATGATCAGGAATTTTATGCTATAGTTCAGGCATTGAAGAAGTGGAGACACTATCTAATTCCTAAGGAGTTTGTTTTGTATACTGATCATCAAGCTTTGCAATATTTGAATAGTCAAGGAAAGTTGAATCAAAGGCATTTGAAATGAGTTGAGTTTTTACAAAGTTATACATTTGTTTTGAAACACAGAAGTGGAAAGTCTAGCAGGGTTGTAGACGCACTTAGCAGAAGGCAACTATTGCTGACAGAGATGCAGATTGAGGTGGTTGGGTTCAAGGAACTCAAGAATTTATATCTAGAGGATCTTGATTTTGGGGAAGCTTGGAAAGCTTGTATAGAACCTGTTACTCTAGATAGGACAAAGTGGTTGGATTTCATCATTCAAGATGATATGCTATTTAGAGTGAGTCAGTTGTGCATTCCAAGAAGTTCTATGAGGGAGAATCTCATCAAGGAGAAGCATATCAGAGGATTGGCTGGATATTTTGGTCATGATAAAACCCTTGCTTTGGTTAGTGAGAATTACTATTGGCCACAGTTGCAGCAAGATGTCAAGAAATTTGTACAGAGTTACAGAGTATGTCATATGGAAAAAAGAGTGAAGCAGAATACTGGGTTGTATCAGCCATTACCTATACCAGAGATGCCTTGGGAGGATATCAGTATGGACTTTTTTATTGGTTTAGTAAGGATTCAACAGGGACATGATTCAATCTTTGTGGTGGTTGATAGATTTTCAAAGATGGCACATTTCATTCCTTGCAAGAAGACTAATGATGTTGTTCATGTAGCATAATTGTTTTTCAAAGAATTAGTGAGACTACATGGTTTGCCAAAAAGTATAGTTTCAGATAGGGACACTAAGTTCGTTGGATATTTCTGGTATACATTGTGGAAGAAGTTGAAGACAGATTTGAAGTTCAGTTCATCACATCATCCATAGACTGATGGACAAATAAAGGTGGTGAATAGGAGTTTGAGAAATTTTCTGAGATGTTTGGTTGGAGATAAGCCAACAGGATGGGATTTGATTTTACCATAGGCATAATTTGCATACAATAATTCTATCAACATGAGCACTGCTAAATCACCATTCCAGATTGTATATGGGAGTAGTTCCAGAAATGCATCTGAGTTGAGAAAGATAGATAAAAGAGAAATAAGTAGTGCTGAAACTGAGGATTTTGTAGAACATTTGAAGAACATCCATGAGGAGGTGAGGAAGCATATTACCAAGATGAATGCGCAGTATAAGGCTAAGGCAGATGAGAAAAGGAGGCATAAGGAATTTCAGGTTGGAGATGAACTCATGGTTCATTTGCGGAAAGAGTGATTTCTGGTTGGTACATATAACAAGTTAAAAATGAAGAAGTTTGGGCCATGTAAGATACTGAAGAAGCATGATTCAGGAAATGCATACGAGGTAGAATTTCCTACTGAGTTGAATATTTTACCAGTGTTTAACATTTCAAATTTGATAGAGTATCATGAAGGAGGTGTTGAAGATGAGGTTACAGCAGCACAATGGAGTATTCCAGCAACCAGTTCAGATATCAAAGAGATTGAAGACATACTAGATAGTTGTGTTGGCAGAAGCACAAGGAACAAGACATATGAAGAGTATTTGGTCAAATGGAAAGGATGACCTATTGAAGATTCATCATGGCTAACAAAGGAGGAGGTTAACCATCTTGGTTTTCCTCTGCACACCTGAGTCGTGATAGGGTCACTTCTCAAATTACCCTGGGTGTCTGATGCAGGAGCATCCAGGGTGTAAGAGAAATCTTGCTTCACCCAAAAATATTTATGTTTTTGTATTCAACAAGGGCTATCTTGTGCAGAGCTTCTATTTATGAAAACTTGCTATTTTTAGTAAGTTGGTCATACGATCTCAGAATGTTCTGATTTCATAGTTGGAGGTTCATCTTAGTCATATCAGCCTACTTGTAAAGTTTCATTACTAGATCAAGTCTGGTTTTGAAGATATTGAAACTTTTCAGTTTTGGAAATAAGGTACAGAAACTTTGAACTCAATTTTGAAGGCTTTAGAGGCCCTAGATGAGGCCAAATTTTTGGTTGAATGAAGCTAGCTTCTTCAAGTGTTGTAGAGCTCCTCATGCCCTTTCTGAAATGGGGTTATAATAGTCAATCAGGTCAACGGGTGATGACTTATGGTCTCCAGAAGTTGGGCCACCTGAAATGGTAGAAAATAATTTTTCTTCAAAATTTCTGTTCGGGTTTCAAAAGTTATTTTTAGCTGACTATGATGTAATAAAATGAAAAATAAAATAATTCTAAGTTTGGTCGACCCTTAGGGCTAAATTTCTGGAACCTTCTCGGACGGTGGAAATTGCCTATAGGAAGGCTGTAGTGTTGTCTTAGGCAGTTCGGGGCAGTTCTGGTAGTCGATCTAGGTATTGATTCGAGGCTTTTTCCTACAGAATATTGTAAGGGAATTGATGAAGGGTGCTCCCCTTAATACCACAAACACATAACAGATATAGAGAAACAACAACAATATGCAAGAACAGAAAATTGGCTTCTTATTATCTCCACAAATGTGGAATTATAAACTTTCAGAATTAAAATATGCAAAGCCACATGGGCATTCCCTTACAATATTCTGTAGGACAAAGCCTCGAACTATTACCCAGATCTACTACCCAGAACTATTCTGAATTGCCTAAGACAATAATACAGCCTTCCTTATATAGGCAATTTTCCACCGCCTGGGAAGGTTCCAGAATTTTTAGCCAATAAGGCTGACCAAACTTAGAATTATCTTATTTTATGTTTTATTACATCATAGTCGGCTCAAGATAACCTTTGAAACCCGAACAAAAATTTTGAAGAAAATTATTTTCTGCCATTTCAGGTGGCCCAACTTCTGAAGACCATAAGTCATCACCAGTTGACCCGATCGGCTATTATAACCCCATTTCAGAAATGCCACGAAGCGCTCTATAGGCTTGACCCGCGAAAGTGCCTGTCACTCAAATTTTTGACCTCATCCGGGGCCTCTAAAGCCTTCAAAACTGAGTTCAAAGTTTCTGTACCCTGCTGCCAATACCGAAAATCTTCAATATCTTCCAATATACACTTGATCTGGTAATGAAACTTTACTGGCAGACTTATATGACCAAAATGAACCTCCAAGAAAGAAATTAGATCATTCTGAGCACATACAAAAATTACCAAAAATAGTAACTTTCCATAAATAGCAGCTCTGCACAAAATAACCTTTATTGAATACAAAAATAAAAATATTTTTTTGGGTGATGCAAGATTGCTCTTACACCCAGGATGCTCCTACATCAGACACCCAGGCTAATTTGAGAAGTGACCCTGTCACGACTCAGGTGTGCAGAGGAAAGCCAAGACGGCTAACCTCCTCCTTTGTCAGCCATGATGAATCTTCAACAGGTCGTCCTTTCCACTTGACCAGATATTCTTCATATGTCCTGTTCCTTGTGCTTCTGCCAACACGACTGTGTAGTATATCTTCGATCTCCTTAGTGTCTGAACTAGTTGCTGGAATACTCCACTGTGCTACTGTGATCTCATCTTCAACACCTCCTTCATGATACTCTGTCAGATCTGAAATGTTAAACACTGGTGAAATATTTAGCTCAGTAGGCAATTCTACCTCATATGCGTTTCTTGAATCATGTTTCTTCGGTATCCTACATGGTCCAAACTTCTTCATTTTCAGCTTGTTATATGTACCAACTGAAAACCGCTCCTTCCGCAAATGAACCATGACTTCACCACCAACTTGAAATTCCTTATACCTCCTTTTCTCATCTGCCTTAGCCTTATACTGTGCGTTTATCTTGGTAATATGCTTCCTCACCTCCCCATGGATGTTCTTCAAGTGTTCTGCAAAATCTTCAGCTTCAGCACTACTTATTTCTCCTTTACCTATCTTCCTCAATTCAGATGCATTTCGTGGACTACTTCCATATACAATCTGGAATGGTGATTTGCCAGTGCTTCTATTGACAGAATTATTATATGCAAATTTTGCCTGTGGTAAAATCAAATCCCATCCTGTTGGCTTATCTCCAACCAAACATCTCAGCAAATTTCCCAAACTTCTATTCACCACCTCTGTCTGTCCATCAGTCTGTGGATGATGTGATGAACTGAACTTCAAATCTGTCTTCAACTTCTTCCACAATGTACGCCAGAAATATCCAACAAACTTATTGTCCCGATCTGAAACTATGGTCTTTGGCAAACCATGAAGTCTCACTACTTCTCTGAAAAACAATTCTGCTACATGAACAACATCATTAATCTTCTTGCAGGGAATGAAATGTGCCATCTTTGAAAATCGGTCAACTACTACAAAAATTGAATCATGTCCCCGTTGTGTCCTCGGTAAACCAAGAACAAAGTCCATACTGATATCCTCCCAAGGCTTCTCTGGTATAGGTAATGGCTGATACAACCCTGTATTCTGCTTCACTCCTTTCACCATCTGACATACTCTGCAACTCTGCACAAACTTCTTCACATCTTGCTGTAATTGTGGCTAATAATAATTCTCACCAACCAAAGCAAGGGTTTTATCACGACCAAAATGTCTAGCCAATCCTCCACTATGCTTCTCCTTGATGAGATTCTCCCTCATAGAACTTCGTGGAATGCACAACTGACTCCCTCTGAATAGCATATCATCTTGGATGATAAAATCCAGCCATTTCATCCTGTCTAGAGTAACAGGTTCTGTACAAGCCTTCCAAGCTTCACCAAAATCAGGATCCTCTGGATTCAAATTCTTGAGTTCTTTGAACCCAACCACTTCAATCTGCATTTCTGTCAGCAATAGTTGCCTTCTGCTAAGAGCATCTGCAACCCTATTAGACTTTTCACTCCTGTGTTTCAAAACAAATGTATAACTATGCAAAACCTCAAGCCATTTCAAATGCCTTTGATTTAATTTTCCTTGACTATTCAAATATTGCAAAGCTTGATGATCAGTATACAAAACAAACTCCTTAGGAAGCAGATAGTGCCTCCACTTTTTCAATGCCTGAACTATAGCATAAAATTCCTGATCATAAATAGAATATTTTCTCTTGGCATCATTTAATTTCTCACTGAAATAAGCAACAGGTTTACCTTCTTGGCTCATAACAGCTCCTATTGCAGTACCACTAGCATCACAATCTACTTGAAACACCTTATTAAAATCTGGAAGTGCTAAAACTGGTTGTTCTGTAACTTTTTGTTTCAACAATTGAAAACTCTTTTCTGCCCCATTAGTCCACTTAAACTCTTTTCTATCCCCTCTCATTGTTTCAGTCAAGGGTCCACAAATACTGCTAAAATTTTTGATAAACTTTCTGTAAAAGATAGCTAGACCATGAAAAGATCTTACCTCAGTAGCACTCCTCGGAGTAGGCCATTCAAGGATAGCCTGTACCTTCTCTAGGTCCATTTTTAGACCTTCTGCTGAAACTACAAATCCCAAATACACCAACTCTTTCTTCACAAAACTGCACTTCTTCGAATTAATCAACAATTTCTCTTCTCTCAACTTCTCAAATACCATACGAATATGCATCATATGCTCATCCAATGTCTTACTAAAGATCAAAATATCATCTAGGTAAACAATGACAAACTTACCCAGAAATTCTTTCAGAACCTCGTTCATGAACCGCATGAAAGTGCTCGGTGCATTGGTTAGCCCAAAAGGCATGACTAACCACTCATATAGTCCTTCCTTTGTCTTGAAGGTAGTCTTCCATTCATCTCCTTCTCTGATCCGAATCTGATGATATCCACTTTTCAGATCTATCTTTGAGAAATACACAGCTCCACTCAAACAGTCCATAATATCATCCATTCGTGGTAATGGAAACCTGTACTTGATTGTGATCTTGTTTATTGCCCTGGAATCTGTACACATCCTCCATTCTCCATTCTTCTTTGGTGCTAATACTGCTGGTACAGCACAGGGATTCAGACTCTCACAGATCAATCCTTTCTGTAACAGTTCATGTACTTGTCTGTTCAACTCCTCACTTTCTGCAGGTGTCATTCTGTGTGCTGCCTTATTCAGCAAACTCACTCCTGGGATCAAGTCCATCTAATGACTGATCTTCCTGACTGGTGGTAATCCATCAGGCACGTTATCAGATACAATATCCTGAAACTCATTCAACAAATCTGCAACTTCTACAGGAACATCTTCTACTTCCTCTTTACCAGCTTTTGGAATTAAAGCAAAACATACATGCTCATGCCTCATACCATCTAAGAAATTTCTTCCATCAACAAAAGTTATCCTTGCATTACCACATACCTTTTCTTCAGTCTCCTTCAATGGTTTTAGCTTATGTCGCACTCCATCCTTTGTTAGGGAATAGGTATTCACATGACCATCTGTACAACACATCTGTCAAACTGCCATGGTCTACCCAACAACATATGACATGCATCCATAGATATGATATCACACAATACCTCATCTTGTTATCCACCAATCTTGAACTTCACTAGGCATTGTTCATTGACCATGACCTTGTGGTCATCCTGTACCCAGCCAATCCGATATGGATGTGGGTGTTTCTATCTCTTGAGCTTCAACTTTGTCACCATCTCTTCTGACACCAAATTGTCAGTGCTTCCACTATCAATAATCACATCACAACATTTACCTTCGCACTTGCACCTAGTGCGAAACAGGCTCCTTCTTTGCTCAGGTTCATTCTCACCACTCAACAGGACTCTTCTGTTAATCAACTTTTCTCCTCTTTCAGCATCTTCAGAATTTGATGATCTGACATCTTCATCTACATGTGCAACTCTGGCCTGGCCTTCATTTCTCCTTTCTATTCTTCCTTGGCACTGAGGACATTCAAATGCCCTATGACCTTCTTCTCCACAGTGAAAACATGTTCCACGGAAGCCACCTCTTCCAGATCCTTGTCCTCTTTCTCTTCCTCTCTGATCTCTATTATTCTGATCCTGGAAATGATTAGAATTATTTCCTCTCTGATTCTGACTGCTACTGGCCTCATCCTTCTTTTTCGGATCTTCATTTCAGCCACCATATGACCGTCCACCAGATCATCCACCGCGACCTCTTTCATTTTGTTTGCTCTCAAACTTCTTGTTCAGCTTTTCGTCTACTTTTAGGGCAAACTGGTATGCCTCTTCAATACTGTTCATTCAAACCAGATTCAGCTCCTCCTAAATGCTTGGCCTTAACCCATTAAGGTATCAGGCAACTTTCTCCTTATCAGCTTCTGCATGGCCTGTTCTGATGAGAAGTCGGTAGAACTCCTCTTTATACTCCATAACAGATCTTCCTGCTTGCTTCAAACTCTGCATTTTCTTCAGTAGGTCAAGCTCATAATCAACAGGAATGAACTGTCACTTCAATTTATCCACCATCCGATCCCATCTTGTGATTTTATCTTTCCCTCTTCTATTTCGCTCTAATTGAATTTCTTGCCACCAGATCTTCGCATGACCTTTCAATCTGGCCTTCACAAGTTTGACCCTATCAGGATCCTCAACATCTTCATACTCAAAATATTCCTCACATTCATTGATCCAGTCGATCAATTCATCTGGGTTAAGATTTCCAGAAAATGTAGAAACCTCAATCTTAGGTCTTTTCCCAATATTGGAAATCACCTGAAAAAGTCTTTCTTCCTCCTGGTTCACAATTTCAGCTTCTCCTTCTTGATATTCTTCTTTGGCTTCATCCTCGCTTTCATCTCTGACATTAAGATTCATTCCTCTGCGAATCTCTTCTTGCAATGCTCGCACTTGTCTCTGCAGCTCTCTAACCTCAGGTTTTACAACACCAGCTATTTCGCAACGTTCCCTTCGTGGAGGCATTTTCATGATGCGCGCTGAAACCCTAGCCACGGTCCTGGTGAAAACTGCCTCACAGTCAGCGATCTGTTTACACGCTCAAGAAATCCTGCTCTGATACCACCTGATGAAGGGTGCTCCCCTTAATACCACAAACACATAATAGATATAGAGAAACAACAACAATATGCAAGAACAGAAAATTGGCTTCTTATTATCTCCACAAATGTGGAATTACAAACTTTCAGAATTACAATATGCAAAGCCACATGGGCATTCCCTTACAATATTCTGTAGGACAAAGCCTCGAACTATTACCCAGATCTATTCTGAACTGCCTAAGACAATAATACAGCCTTCCTTATATAGGCAATTTTCCATCGCCTGGGAAGGTTCCAAAATTTTTAGCCAATAAGGCCGACCAAACTTAGAATTATCTTATTTTACATTTTATTACATCATAGTCGGCTCAAGATAACCTTTGAAACCCGAACAAAATTTTTGAAGAAAATTATTTTCTGCCATTTCAGGTGGCCCAACTTCTGAAGACCATAAGTCATCACCAGTTGACCCGATCGGCTATTATAACCCCATTTCGGAAACGCCACAAAGCGCTCTATAGGCTTGACTCATTCAAGTGCCCGTCACTCAAATTTTTGACCTCATCTGGGGCCTCTAAAGCCTTCAAAACTGAGTTCAAAGTTTCTGTACCCTGCTGCCAATACTGAAAATCTTTAATATCTTCCAATATACACTTGATCTGGCAATGAAACTTTACTGACAGACTTATATGACCAAAATGAACCTCCAAGAAAGAAATCAGATCATTCTGAGCACATACAAAAATTACCAAAAATAGTAACTTTCCATAAATAGCAGCTCTACACAAAATAGCCCTTATTGAATACAAAAACAAAAATATTTTTTTAGGTGATGCAAGATTGCTCTTACACCCAGGATGCTCCTGCATCAGGAATGCGCATGTGGCTTTGCATATTGTAATTCTGAAAGTTTGTAATTCCACATTTGTGGAGATAATAAGAAGCTAATTTTTTGTTCTTGCATATTGTTGTTGTTTCTTTGTTTCTATTATGTGTTTGTGGTATTAAGGGGAGCACCCTTCATCAATATCTCAAACATCCTATTGAAAAAGTAAACAAGAGTTCCACACTTGTTATTAAGACCTTTCGAAATGAAATAACAAAGAGATAAAAAATTCCCCCATCTATAGTTTTTTAATGTTGGAAAAAATAGGTTTTAAAGGGGACCCGAAACTCCATACAAGTAGAGTTTAAAAGATAATAACGTTAAGCATATTGAAGAGAGATAGGACTGGGACCCAGTCTGCCAGAACCAAAACCAGCAAAAAAAGACACAAAATGAGACACCGGAAAAACCACCCGAAACAAAGGAAACCCCAAAAAAGACAACACCAAGATCCAAGAAATCTATGCAGACTTGTTACGAGTTTTGTCTGCTTCCTTCTTCACCTCCAATATCTTTTTTATGGCAGCATTGAAGTTGGAAAGCTCCTGGATCCTATCTTAGATTTTTTTCCTTTTAGCCAAATGAGTACATTTTCTCGAGCCCTCATCACCCACATCCTCATTATCCTCCTCAGGTTTCTTTTTCAGGGAGCCGACATCCAGCACCACTTTGACAGACAAAAAACAATCCATGGCAGAACCCATGAACATGTTATTATCCTACATATGTTTCTTCATGGAAATCTCTAGATTATCCACTCTAACTTGCATATCCCGCACCTTCTTATCCATTTCATTGTCCTTGTTGCCATCCAAAGTATTCGAACCAGGATCCAACATATCCTGTAGAGAGTCAACCTTAGCAGAGATAGAATGACTTTTTAAATTCAAATTTTTAATTTCATGAAAGACCCATTTCAACAAATGAAATGAGTACATAGAGGCCGCCTTCGCAGTCTGAAGAACCGCAAAGGGAGGGTCAATTTTTTCATCCATATCTTCTTTGAGCAATTGAACATTTCATTCTTGCATATCAATAGTTTTGGCAAGGGGATGTTCCAAGAGGAAGAAGGGACATTATCTTTCACCATAGCAAGGGAGTCCTTCTCTACAAAAGGGGCATCCTTCTACATATCCGAACAGACCTCCATAATAACTTCCAATTTAGGGGAGATGGGCACATCATGTTCCTTGGAACTATCATACTCCACCAATATGGTGACTACCTGGCCACCCACATCTTCCTCTACCTTGTCATCTTCATTGTTATCCTTGATCATAGGGATATTTCCCACCTTCATAGTCCCGACAGCCTCCTCCTCCATCTTCTCATTTTCCCTTGAATCCATATTTGACACTAACATTGAAGCTTCACTATCCTCCTCAGTCGAGTTAGCCATATCATCATAACCTTTATCATTATCAATAGTAGAGTTCGGCGTATCCATACCAACATCCTTATCATATTTTAATTTTTTCCAAGAAAGAGTCTCCTCTTTAACAACTGTCTCCCTCATACGTTTCTTAGCTAAACCAGAGGATTTGGGTGAAGAAATGATAGGGCTAGAAATGGCCTTCTGCTTGATATGTTCCATAATGAAGAGAATAAGCCCATCATGTAGAATGGGTTTCTTCTCTTTTGTTCTATGATCAGAAATACTAAGGCGGAGAGACTGAAGGATATAAAAAGGCAAGGACACCCTAATGTTGTGAAGGAAGTGACGGAGAAACACAAAATGGTAAGAATGGGCACGTTTATACCTACCATCTAGGGTAATATATTCCATGATCATCGTCGTGACCATCACCCAGATTTCCTTGAAGGAAACAACATCATAGCAACCGCTGGAATCTTTCACCAAACTTTGCACTTCAACCTTTCATTTGGGGAAATGCCAAATGGTCTTTTGTGAAACTTTATTATCTCTATGAAATTTTATACCTTTGAGGCTCAGCCCAAACACCTCAGCAATGAGTTCTTCTACAATGTTCACAGTGAGACCAACAATAGTCACCACCCCGTCTTTCCATACTCATCAAACACCTTTGTTGCGCTATCTTTGGACCCATGCAGTCATTCCATATAGGTAGTTAGGCCACCCTTTCTAAGTTTTTCCCAGACCTCTGACATGTTTTTCCATTTCATATAGTCCTTTGGCTCCCTTCGATTAAGCCTGCCACCCATGATATCGAAGAGAGTAATAACAGTAACAATAGAAGAGAATAACCAAATGTAGATGGAAAAGGCAACTTTAAAATACACACAAAATAACTCATATCTACATTCAGTAATCTCAGGAAAGGCACCACTTTCTGTAATCATATTTACCTGTTTCACAAAAATGTGTCTTATCATCATAATTTTTTGAGATACTCCCAATCCACCCTTTTACTATGAGACCTGTCAAAAGCCAACTTGTCTTTCATATTAAGGGTGAGATTTCTACCTCCATGATAGATCACGTTGTCCTTAGCCCTAACTGCAAAGTTGGCCAATTCATCAGTAGTACCGTTCACTTCTCGATAAGCATGGAAACTGATGACTTGCTTAAAGGACTTAATAATTATTCCAGCCTCCTCAATAATTGCCTTGATGGACCATGATGTTTTAGTGATGTTATTGATGCACCTTAAGATATTTAGTGAATCACCTTCGATAACAAAAAGGATAGGAGATAGAGGATCTCCTTGCCGAAGCCCCCTGGAAGGTTTGAAAAATATGGAGGGGAATCCATTAACCATAATAGTAGCCATAGAAGTACTGATGAGCTGGAAAACCAACTTGAGAAGATTGTCATAGAAACCAAAAGATCTCAACACCTTGATCATAAAATCCTATTCCACCCGATCATAAGCCTTCGAAAGATCAAGTTTGAACAGAAAGCCAGAGTTAAGAGAAATTTGCGTGGAATGCATAAGCTCATGAACCTTCATAATAGAATCAAGGATCTTCCAGTACACAGAATTACATAGACCGAGCAGTCTAAAGGAATCCACCAAATTAGCACCAGGCTTCTTTGGAATTAGAACAATAAAAGTAGCATTAATCTCTTTCAGCAAAGATCTTGAGCCAAAGAATTATTTAACTGTGTTACAAATGTCCTTACCAATAATATACCAGAATTTTTGAAAAAAGAACATAGGGAACCCATCTAGACCCAGGGATTTATCACCTTCAAAAGAAAAAACAACAAACTTGACTTCTTCCGAGGAAGGGATAGTGGTTAAAGCTTTGTTGGTAGCATCATCAACAATGGAAGGAATGGAATCAAGAAGAATATCTTGATTCTCTAAGTAAAGATTCAAATCTTTAGATAAAAGAGAGGAGAAGAAATCAATCATAGCCATAGAGATATCCTTATCGTTACTTACCTCTCCTATAAACACTTTAAGTTTGGAAATCCTGTTAGAGGCTCTATGTTTAGAGGCAGACATTTTAAAGAATCTAATATTCTTATCCCCCGCTTTAAGCCAAATCGATCTAGATCACTATCTCCAGTACTCTTCCTCCTTGGAAATAGTATTATGAGTCTTGGCAAGGATACTCTACTCCTTATCCCTGAGATCTTGGGTCATCTTAGAATGTTGAATGGTATCTGAATAATATCAAGGTCCCTTTTTAGCAAGAGTTTAGATTTGAAAATATCACCTAAATCATCTTTTCTCCAAGACTTGACATTCTGTTTAACATTTTGAAGCTTTTTAACCAGCCTAAACATCATGTTTCCCTGAATATTGATAGTCCACTAGCCTTTGATCTTTTGTTCTAAATCTGGGTGATCAATCCACATTTTTTCAAATCGAAAAGGTGGGTTCCCCTTAGCAGCAATCGGTCCAACACTAAAAGATATAGGGAAATGATCAAAGTCAATCTTCGTAAGCGAAGACAACGAACATCCAAACTTTTTGAACCAACAACCAAAAATCAACAAATAGTCCAACTGAACTTAGATGAGGTCCTGGCCGATCCTTTTGTTTGACCAGGTATAATTGACCCCCTGAAGCTCCAAATCAAATAGAGCTTGATTATTGACAAATTTCATAAGCTCCACTCTACCATCAAGTTGGATATGACTATCCACTCCACCAAACTTCTCATTTTCTTTCAAAGGATAGTTGAAATCAACTATAACCAACCATGGAAGATCCTATAAAGACATTCTTTGGTTTTCAACCCTTTTCCAAAACTGGGACCTTCCAACTTTAGAGTTGGGAGTATAGATAGTAGTAGAAACCCATTCAAAGTTTGACTTGACATGAAAAAATTTAATGCTTAAACAATTCAGATTTTCCATAACCATAGTCCCCCTAACATGATTTTTTTTCCAAAAAACAACAACCCCTCCTAAAGCCCCTTCAGATCTTGAACCCACCACACCACCATTTTTGAAAATTCCAATTTTTTCAACCTTATCTTTCCCCATCTTAGTTTCTTGAACAAAAATAATATCAGGTTTGTGGTCTCTTACTAGATTCCCAAGGAGGTTTTTCTTATGAGGGGCATTCAACCATCTAATATTCCATGAGATGAACTTTATTTCTTGAATGGAGTGTAGACTCCCTGGATGGTCAACTGCTTGCCATCCGCAATGTCCTTCTTACTTTCTCTTTCTCTAATCTCTTTGTTGGTACTTCTACCTTGAGATTTTTTCTGGGATCCAACATCTTCTTTAAGACCCTTAGTTCCCCAGTCGGGTTTTCTTTGAGTTGTGACACCCTTGGATCCAGGGGTGGATATAACTTATTCTCCTTTATTTTTCCTTCGCCTTTTGAACAAACTAGGGTTCCTCATTTTGATCTACAAAGAGATCCTCCCCAACTACAAGATCTTCATCACCACTACTTGACAGAGTGTCAGGAGCTGAAGAAGAATCATGTTCATTTTATTTTAAATCCTGTAAAAAAAATCTATCTTTCGAGGTACCACTCTGAGAGTCATTATTAGTATTTCCCAGAATAGGGACCAACACCACCATAGGAACATAATCATCAACATGATTATCTGTGCTAGGGGCAGAATCCATGAAGGGATGACAAGAGAATCAGAAACATGAGATATTGATTCAACATGGTTATTTGCGCTAGGGGCAAAATCCATGGAGGAGTTAGCCAAGGAATCCAAAACATGAGAAACTGGTTCCACAAGTTCCCCTTTCTCCAAATCTGGGCTAGCATTATAACCCACTTTCTTGATTTTTTCCAGGACCGGTGCTTCCTTATTATTACTATCACCATCTTCCATAGCATGAGATTTCACTTCCTTCCAGATCTATTTGGTGGACTTTTGAGGTTTAGGATTGGAATGGTAAACTTCAATTCCACCATCTATAGTTGAGAAGTAAAAGAATGAAATATGCTTCCTAGTGGACACTGATTTCACCTACATTGAAGCAGTAGAACCAAGAATAGAAGTTATAGACCCTCTTGAGTATGAGATATCTGAAGTAGAAGTTGAAGAATATGCATGCAGATTACTAAAATGTAGATTAGATTCCAAGAGTCCTAGATTTGGAACATATCAAGAGAACTTTAGTACAACACAATAGTCACATGTGCAAAAATTATCTAAGAAAAGAGTAGACAACAAAATTAAGAAGATCCTAAAAGATACAGGTATGATCAAGCATAGCTCAACATTGCAAAGAAGACATCATTAGCTATTAGGGATATTGGACAGAAGGAATTATTATCTATTCCACCCTTAACAACCCATGTAGGTCTTGTTGAGGATATTCAAGATATTGATGAAGAAAGTGTCGAGTCAAATATAACAACAATAAGGAAATCTACTAGATCCTCTGCTACTACACCAACTAAGAGAGTAAAAGAGATGGAAAGTGGACTGGGCAAGAGGCAGAAAACCATATTTTCTCCAGTAGAAAGGATAAGGATAATAGAAGATAAACCACAATTAGATGAAGAGGCAAGCAACAACAAAAAGAAACAAAAGAAGCCTAAGATTGATAAAGTGAACCCTTCGATCATTAATGAAGGTGATTTCACAAAGTTAAACAAATATTATGAGTTATATAACAATTTTGAGAAATCAAACCTTGAGAATGCAATTATCATCTACATATGATTCTTGCTGACATGAAATTTGAGGACATAAAGGACAAGATACCAGACAACCTTTATGAGAAGCTAGTTAACAGAAAAAAGAGAGCAATAGAAGAAGACAAATGCATAAGAGAGATTTGTGAGGAAACTTTGTGAAATAAAAGATGAAGACCTCTTCAAGAGAATTATTATAAACCTTAGCACCCTATGAGGAGAAAAAGAAGAACAATTATAATTATGGGAGGAAAGTATGAGGAGATTAATAAAGAAACTGAGGAAGTGGTTGTAAAGGTAATGACCTCTGGACCAAGAGAGACACTTAGTGAATCCGAACCCATAGTAGAAGTAGAACTACAGACTAAAACAACACCAATTCCACCACCCTCCATTTACATTGATGATGAGTCTATAAATGTAGAAGGAACAAATATCACTATAGATAGAGAAGAGAACCCATTTGAAGATCAAGGAGCAGATGTTGGCAATTTTCTAGAAGCTATTGATCAGAAGAATGAAGCAGTAAATATGGAGGATGAAGTAATAGAAATAAGAAGAGAAGAGAAACAAGAAGTATCATAGGATAAGATAGAAGAGGAGAAGCAAGCAGTGCAAGAAGAACAGATCAAAATAATTTCACCACAAAAGAGAACAACAACAAGCCTATCTAGATCACCCATGGAATCAATTTTAGCAAACTTGGGAGCAGAAGTTGATGATGATGATTGAATAGAGTTGATCTCATCCCTAAACAAAATCATTGGAAAGAACAAGAAGGTGAAGATCTTAGAAGCAACATTACTATAAGTAACTAGCAAGCTCCAAGGAATCATATCAACCCAAGTAAGACAATTTGATCTTCAAGCTAAAGCAAGAGAGGTAATAAGAATTTTTGATAGTGAATTTACTACACTATCAGACATTGCATCAGTTATTTAGCTCAAAAAGCTCATGATGCACAGTTATTTCAAGTCACTTGTTAAATATAAGAAATGATATGGATAATCTGGATGTGTGTATAAAATAATTAAGGAGAGTCTTAGATACAGGAAAATCATTGTATAGTAGTGTGCATTGTCACACAATCACATCTTAGAAATTTGAGAGAAGTAAGGAGCAAAGAAGTAGAGTTGCAGGCCATAGTGAATGATTTATAGGATCCAAGTATGAAAATTACTGATATTGAGAAGAAAATAAGCAAAACCTATGATGAGATAAGACTTCTTGAGAATGAGAAGCAAAGAAAAATGAAGAGATTGTCTCTACTCAAAGAGCACTGGTTAACCATGAAGATAAGTAATGTAGATAATCAACTGGAATAATTTCTTTCATCAAAGACATCATATGGTAAATTTGCATATTCTAACCTTAAAGAAGTTGAGATAGCATCCTATGGGCTATGTGCATTACTCAGCATTTCTAATTCAGTCAATAAGACATGAGATAAAGAGATTGATAATTTGAAGGTGAACTTTGCAGATTGTGTATCAAGCCTTCTAGCCTTACAATATTGAAGAAAATGAGGTAAATCAAAATTTTGACATACATATACATATAATTGACACCTTTTTCATTATTGTCAAAGGGGGAGTAATATAGTCTGAGAAAATTGTACATACGTATAAGATATAGATATGTGGAATAGTATGAAGTATAATCTAAGGGGGAGTATCCATATGGTGAAATAAGTAGACATGTATGATCCACAGATATTTTAAAAATAATGTAATGGCCGTATGTATATCTTTTTGAAATTTTTGTGATAAGTTTTTGGGACTTAGCCAATTTTCCTATATGTTGCCACCAATGACAAATGAGGAGATTTTTAGAAATTTGGCTAAGTAGGATATCATAATGTTGTTATTATGGAAATATATATTCCGTATTGAGACAACATGAACTAAAGAGGAAGTTCTGTATAAGAACTCATGAAAATTGTCTAAGTATAATAGTGTTTATCAGTCTACACATAGACCATTTTGATTAGAGATATTCACAGAAGCACATTCAGTGCATGTAAACTTGAATATAGATCATTCCATGTATATTGAGGCTACATCTAAGAGCGCAAGTCTTTACGGTATGTACGAAAAGAGATATCGATGTTTTACAGAGACAGTCTTGAGTAGACCAGAATAGAGCAGCGATAAAAAATTGATTATATAGAGTTAAGGGAATTTTTTTTTTATATCAAAATAATGACTTAACTAATTAGGGATGAAATCCTAGATGTTAACCCTAAGGCAACATGCAATGAATTTATGTTTTGAGAAGAGTATAATGAATTGTAAGCCAACAAAAAGGTTATTTTGTAATAACTTGCATATAAGTAAGAAAAATGTAATGTGAAGATATATGAGATAGACATATGATATAGATATGATGTGAAATTATAAGTTGAAAGAAAGAAAGAAAGAAAGAAATTATTGTATACCACTACCAAGAGACTACAAAGATAGATCATAATATTGAAGATATTCAGCAGTAGTAAAGGTTTTTGTATTCTACCTTTTGTATCTAAAGTTATCATTATATATTGCATGTTTGGCTAGTGATCTCATCTTGCATACATATATGTTTTTTTAATACAAACTACTTATAGGGTTGAGGCTTCTAACAAGGCCTATAGTCCTTTAACTAGGACATAGACACTATATAGATGTAGACTCTTAACAGGGTCAATATCCTTAACCAGATACTTTTGATTAGTGGATCAGTTGTGGGTATCATCCCCATCGGGGTTTTCCCTTGGACAGGATTTCCTTGAGAACAAACATGGTGTTATGAGTTCATTCATTTTATTGCTATACTTATTGTTTAGTTTATTTAGTTTAGTTTCTTATGCAACCTACAAGTTAATTTCATATATCCATAATTGGGAAAGAGTAAAAGTTTGTGAAAAAGTATTTCCTATTTCTAACAATTTATTAGTAAAATAATGGAATTCCTTTATACCCAAATTTTCCTCTTCTATTCTTTTTATCATTGTTTCTTTGGTTTCCCTTAAATAATTTAGCATATTCTTAATTTTATTTATTCTAGTCCTATAAATTCTCTCTTTCTCTTGACAAGGACATAAATTCTTGAAGGATTGCCTGATACGAACCCCAAAATCTTCCTCTTTTTCATCTTTACATTTGATTTCCAAGCCACCAAAAGATCACATTCTATACTCTACCCAACAGATTGTTTTTGAAGGCATGTACCTACTTACTTTATCCACTCTATCTTAGTAGAGGAACAAAATATGTCTTATACCCATCATCAATTCTTATTGAAAGAAAACCAACATGATCTCAAACACATTTCACCTAACTCATGGTCATATTATTGATTTTCTTGTAATTTGTAGTCTATCTACACACTCCCAGACACTAGCTTTGATACCAAATGATGCAAATCAAACATCATGCATCGTTTCAAACTAATGAAGTTATAAACTATCACAATACTTACTAGAAACATGACTTTTTTTATTACTAACAAGTAATTTCAAATTTATATTTAGTATGTATAATTTTAGTTTACTTCAGTAAAAAACAAAATTTTCATGTTCTATGTTCCTTGAGCATATGCTCTAATAGAAATATATGTTAACCCAAATTTCCTCCTTTAAAATGCTCAGTCTTTCTTCTTTATTTCACTTTTATACCATGCTCTCGTTCCAATGATTTATGCATTCATTGGTCACACTTATCAAATTTTTGGATTTCCCTTTTCAAACTCATTTCTAAGCCCTTCTAGTTTAGATTTTCTCTCATGTGCTACTTATCCTTTGTTCTCTACTCTATACCCAAATATCCTTCATTCATTCCTTTTATTTTTTAACTCTATGCACCATACTTCTCTCCTTTTCTTCAAGCATTCATGCTTAATTTATTAAGCATCCTTCTTATTTTTTGATGCTACCTAAAATTACAATTAAATATATTGTTCTTGTTTGTATTTAAACATTTATATGTCCTTTCATCTTTCTACCTGCACACATTCGCATTGCCTCTGTTTGAAACTTTTATTTTCTATATTGTATTGTTTAACTCTTAACCTTCTCATACACACCCTCATCTTCCCATTCTCTACACTATTCAAATAATTCACATTTATTTGGCATAGGTATGGAAATGCTCTTGAATAAAAAAACTAGATGAATCATTAAGTGTTAAAAAATATTCATCAACAAAAAGTAAAATATACATGAAATAACTCAGTTTAGAAAATGATGGGTTAGCTTTAACCAAAATATATTGATTAAAAATTAATAATATAGATTATGATAAAATCAATGCTAAAATTATAATAAACATCATTAGCTTAAAAAAAATATGACTTGTGTTGCATGAAATAATATTTTTCAAAATCAAAATTTAGTATGAATTTTTTTTTATATTATAAAGCTAAAAAGATTGTTTCCAACAAGAACCATTAGTAAGAGTGACCAACTTTGATCATTATACTACTCCAGATAATTCATCTCACCAACTCTCCTAATGCAACCAGAAATGGTTTAGGATATTCTTGCTTCATACTAAACCTTTTTACCAAAGAGATAATTATGTACAAACTTGTACAAATATTACTATACAATTCATGAAGTTTTAATCTATATTTATGCCACATTTAATAATATGGAAGTATCATAATCCTTAATATCTTCACTTTTTAATGCTACAATAATCTTGATGTTCTTGCAATGCCTAAACCTACCCCTTGCTTCTCTTCCGTGATACACAACCTTCTTAAGAAAACAATCCTAAGATACATAAGACTCAATTTGTCTAGTGTTCAAGAGTGGTCAACAGTACAAATGAAGAAATGTTTCTCAAAATGTGAATAAATTTAGAAAGCAATTCATAGATCATTGTCTATTCAAATTGGATTTTTATTTTCAAGTTTGATTGGTCAAAACTTTATTATTTTCTTATTTTTCTAACAACTTAGTCAGCATGAACATATAAAGTTGATGAATATAATATTTTTATCTAAATTCAATAAAAAACTAAGGTAACTCAAACGAATATAAAGATGAATTAATTTTTTCTTCAAATATTATATCTTATAAAAATTTAACTAAAAATTCTCACAACTAATTGATCACAAATTCCGTTTTAAGACTTAAAGGTAAACTGTGAATAAATATAAACTTAATATTTTGACCATTAAACTGAAAATAGACCTCTCTAAAAGCGTTCAATTATTAAACTGGCATACATACGAATTCCACACGTTTAACCTGAGAATTATGACTCCATCAGCTAAACAGATGCAAATCCTACTAGATTTAGCTGTAAACAAGATGAAGCAAAAATCTTACCAAATTCAACAAACCACACCAGAGAAAAATGCCGACTAAACACGATGAGAGACACAGAAAACAGTGTGTTTATCGTAGTTGGATAGCACACATTATCAGCACTGCTGATACCCAATGACAACTGCAGTCCTTTGTACTGACAAAAAGACCATCTGGTTTTCTCTTGCAATTATGAGATTTGAAAAGAAACACAGGCTGTATTCCATCGATAATAAAGTTATATCCTCCGTGGTAATCTATATTATAACACTCATGACAAGCACTAAAAAATATACTCACGCTGCCCTTCCCACAGAGTAATTGAATTACCCACGTAAGGCTTTAAAATAATGAGCCATACAAAAAATGCTCCCATAAAGCAATGGATTTGGCAGATCAAATGTTTAGATGTGCTTCGTATTTATAGAGGAAAAGTAGGTTTTAGTGACTTGGCTTTTGTTGTTTTATGTTTTATGGGTCGTTCTGCGTTTCCAAGGCCTGCAACCAATTTTTTTCGTTGTTAGCGAGCTAATTGTTTGTAAGTAACTTCCATGGATAGAGATTATCGCATCCAACTTGATTTAAGAAAAACTAATATGTATCTTTCGCGAGCTATATTTTAAAGGGAATCATTCGTTTACTACGAAACAGAGTCAAACTTACGCATATACAGAAATTTAAGTGTGTTATTCTCTTGTTTTCATTGTTTCATAATATATATTTTCCTTAGTCTTTTTCTACTATAGTACAGGTTGCCAATTTCAAATTTTGAACATTTTAAAGAGTTTTTGACGTGAAATTTAGTACGGGTTGTCAATTTCAAATTTTGAAGATTTTAAAGAGTTTTTTACGTGAAATTTTAATATAGCATTCAGACATATCTTTATGTGAATATTATTTTCAGGTTCAAATTGAGGCTAAATAACATGGTATCTAGTGATTGTCATCGAGAATACTTCTAAGATCATGTTCATTGTTCATTAGTGAGCATATTGGGCAAGTTACAACTCCTAATAGTTAGTTTCGATAAGCTTTTCAAGCACATAGTCTTAGGGTTCAACAAAGGTTTGTACATTGCACACTCTAAGATTTATTAGAGTAGTATATTATGAAGGCTTATATTTCAAATTTAGTTGTTTTTTAAAGACAACCCAATTTTTTCCCTATATTAACAACATATCACTAAACTCCTTTATTCATTTTAAGAGCCTAGTGACCTTGTTTAATACTTTTGTCAAGCCAAAAGAAAATACATTTTCTTCTAATTTCTTGTTGGCACATTGTTTAGTTTGTGAGAGGGCCAACATTGAATCTAAATATTTTGAAATCAGTTCATTGGCATATTAAAAGTAGTGGTTCTTGCAATTTTCCTTATATGAATGTAGCCATATGTTCAGTTGCAAAGCTTTAGGATATGATTTGATATCTTTTTTAGACCAAAACTAAATGTTGTTTACTATGTTTTGACATCTACATTTCAAAGAAGTTTCAAAATAGTCAAATTTGACCATTAATATCTTGCTCCCACATTAGAATTAGACAAACCTCCTTTGCACACATATTCATTGTAGATCAATATACTACCATGCCAAGTGGCAACTTCTCAAAGTAGAGTTTAGTTTTTTTTCAATATAGTGATTTAAGATGTTTCAGAAAGGTTTGCACATAATGGCAACAACAATGAAGTAACCTAGTTTGATGATTAATATCGTGTATCTTAAAATTATTTCATGTAAATCTAATTGGCAAGTATTCTCACATATCAGAATTCAATAAGCATTTCAGTTCTCATGCCTCAAGGGGGTCATTTGACGAGTTTTCCAGGGCTATTAAGGAAGTCATTCAACATGTTTTGGTCAGACGATAAGTTAGGATTTAATTTTCCATGATGATTCACTTAATTTTCTTCACTCCAGATGCATACGATGCTTACATTCAGGCCATTTTGAGGTGAAGATGATTTTAGAATGAAATTTCTTTAAGCTAGGTCTACTAGGAACCTGACATTCACCATGGAATCATGAGGGGAATATAGTATCGTATTAAAATATGATTATTATTTTAAATACTTCTTTTATTAAAATCATAATATTTTATGGTGAACGGTATATATGGAGTCTTCATTTCTAAAAGGTGAAAAAGGAAAAAAAAATGATTTAAAAAGTTTTACATACAATGTGTCCAAATGGAGAAAAGTTTTTTTAAAATATTTTATAATCATTTTAGAATGATTTTAAAGGTGTTTAAAATGATTATAAGATCATATTGATGAGATTGAGGGCCTATTCCTTACATTCACATAGAAGGAAATTTTAAATCATACAAAAAATTAAGTCTAAGGTTAGCAATGGTGAAAAATATTTTTGTAAATAAAGGTAGGGATCTATAGTTCAAATAGAAAATGACTTTTAAATTTGAGCACTATTGTTCTGGGTCCACATAAATCAAAAGAAAATAAATTTTTAAAATTAACTATTCCTAATGTTTAATACTATTTATTCTTTCTTTTCTATATTTTTTTGATGATGTGGAATAATTATTGAGGAATGAATTGTTGCAATGAATAGATATTATTTAATCATTAAAATGTAAATATCTTTCATCTAGACTTGTCCTTATCTTTTAAGTTTTCTTTTTTAGTACTCACATGTTTTGGAGAACAATGTATCATTATCTTTTTTCATTTTTTAGTAAAAAGGTTGAAGACCACCTAAAACTTATTAAAATGAAAAGAAAGATACAAAAGAAGCAGGTGTAAGAAAATTTCAACAATTTGGCCAAAGAAGTCAAAAGGCTACAATAAACTTTCTATTCCCATTTAAAGTGACCAAGATATTTATGATTCAATTTTAAAGGAGATATTTTATGTCTTTGCATAGTAGTACATTGACCATCCTCAAAATATTCTTTAAAAAATAAAGGAATAACCAAGTTTTTCAACTCTTCATTTCTTTGTTGATCCCAAATTCATTTTTCTCAAAATATTTTTTTGAGGAAGCAATAGGTGATGCTAAAGAGGCTTGTGGTGCTATTGAAAGAGAAATAAATGTTATTGAAAACATGTCTATCTTTCCATGAGATGGAACTTTTTAGGAAGCAACTAGTGCTATTGGTGCTAAAGAAGTTTCTTTCTTTCCTTGAGTTGAAACTTTTAAGAATTTACTTGAAATGAAATCTTTCCACCATGAAGCTTTCTTAACTGTTTTTATTTTTGAGGTAGCATGCAACAATAAAATGATCTATTTCGTACCATGTCTTACAATAAAAGGATCAGTTTCCATATTCCAATAATTGTGTCCAAGAGTGACCAAGAAAATAAAAAAATATTTCAATAGTAAAATCCTTGGAAAGGTCCATTTTTAGCACGATTTTAGCAAAAGTAGTATGAGAAAAATGTAGTATTATTTTTAAAATCCAAGAAAACACCTAAAGAGTTACGAATAGATTTGAAGAAAGAGTCTTAAAGTGGAATATTTAGAAGACAACACCAAACTGATGTGATATTGAAGGGTTCAGACAAAGGATTGAAGGCCATGTGCCAAGGTTTAAGCAAGAGAGAATGATGATTCCAATAGCAATAATGATCAAATAGGATTGAGTCCGTATCTTTGGTGGATTCATAAAATAACAATGAAAAATCCTATCCACTTGGAAAATTTTTAAAAAGGTTTTGCATTAATAAGTGCTAGTTTCCCTTATCCATTGACTAGATCTGAAAAGGAAGGCAAAAAGTGATTATAACGGTGAACTAAAGCATTGTTATGTAATATTCTAGGTTTGATTGTGTAATTTTTCTTTATCATCAACATTCTGGATCACACTTTGTGATCCATCATCTTTTCTTTTCCTTATGTTCTCTTGCATCCTCATGATGGATCATGTAGTGTGATCCAAAATGATGATGATAACTTTTTTTTTCACAATTGAACTGAGAAAATTACATAGCATTGATATGGATTGTGGAAATCTAATAGCTTTGAATTAGAGCATGTGAAGAAAAATAATTTTGTTCTTCTAACACTTTATCCTTAAAATCCAAAATAAGGGATGTCTTTGCACATATTAGAGGTTTAAGTCCTTTAGACTTGTTCTTGTCTTGAGGATGTACTTTTTTTATAATCCACATGTTTTTGAAAATAGTATATAATTTATTTTTCCCAATAATTATTATACCTTATTCATTATAAAATTATTTGATAAGAATTTGAACTATTTTTTGATGAATAGTCCCATTTCTATTAAAATAGAGTATAAACATTACATATTCACAAAAAGGAGCCGGGAGATACAAGATCACCCCACAAAAGTTCACATGACACAAGGCTAGAATTAGAAACTATTCATCAAAAAACTTATAAAGAAAGTCTTCAGGCTGCAAGAGTAGTGCCAACCAAAGGAGGAGGATCTCTGGCTTCAGAACCCCAAGAATCCTTGGGATTGAAAGGGGGTTCAGGAACCAACCAACCATCAGTAGCATCATATTTATCTTCTCTTTTCTCCTCTGACCTAGGTGGATAAATAGCTAGAGAAAAGTGGGGGAAGGACCAGTTGGAGGAGATGGCCTCCGACCAAGCAGAGCCCTCACGAGTAGCAGGAGCATTAGGAGGGGCATGAGGCAATGGGAACCAGCTAGAGCCACGATGGGGTGGAGAAGCTGAGGGGCGCCACTAGCCACCATCACCAATAGTAGGAGAGTGGTGGCGGGGAGCTTGGAAATACAAGGTGTGGAAGCTATGAGCCGAAGAGCTATGAGCCCCATGGTGACCACAAGGTGGAGTACGATCAAAAAAAGATCTAGGAGGACCTCTGGCAACTGTACAAGGAGTATTGCCCCAATGATTAATTAGCTTCTGCAGGTGGGCCACCTCTAGTGCCACCTTGTTTTCTTGTACTTGAATCTGCATTATAACATTATTAGATATACAAGATTTAGTGTACAAAGAAACATTGATACACAGAGAGCTGTGGGAAAAATAAAACATTCCTATCCTTCCATCAAGTAAACAAAATCTCCATCCTGAAAGTATGCCAAATCAGGGTAAACATAGAAGGGAGCCTAGGGGAGTCTCCCAGCAAAATCATGTAACATGAAAATGGCTCAGGCTGGAAAGGCTTAAAAAAATCATGAATACAATACGAATAAAAGAACAATAAGCTGTCACCCTTTTACAAAGGAAAAGGCTAACAAAATCAAAGTTTTTCAACTTCAATAGTATAAAAATGATATTTATGTTTGGAATTTGAAGATGATGTAAACTAATTAAATGTGAGAAAATGGATGAAGTTTTTGATTAATATTTTTAATTATTTTTTTGAATAAGAATTGATATGTTTTTTCAAGTTTTAAAGATGATTTTTCAGTTGCTGAAAAATGCTGAAAATTAGGGGTCTAGTTCCCACCAAAAAATTATATGTAAATAAATATTTTTTCCCCTAATTTCAAAATATGTCATAGATAACATATATAGCTAGTGCATGGAAAAATAAAAATTGGTTTTTGTCCTATATTTTCTCTTTTATAACAATTCAAATTCCAACTCACCGAAATTGACAATTTTCATCTTGCAACATATTTTTCATAACAAATCTATCCCAATAAAAAAAGAAATATATATTCTTGAAGAGGACTCTCTCCTCTAGTGCACCATATGTTTTTCAAATTTATTTAATATGATTGACTATTTTTTTCTTTCTCCGAATCAACATCTCCTTGACTATTAAAATATGTAGTTGCAATATTTTTTAATTAGAATAAACAATGTCTAATTAAAGCACTATAAAATCTATATGAGGATATTCTTGACTCTAATCTCTACAAAAGGGTATTTTTTTATTTTAAAAAAAATATCATTAAAAAGATTAGGAGTTATTGAAACGTCACTTTTCTAAAATAATTTTATTTTTCTGGTAATTGGACCCAAAGTGGTATAAAACATGCATTTAATAGACATTTCCAATTGGAAAAGTTAAAGCACTTATCTAACTTAGCTAGAATGAATCTAGCTACACCATATGTTTGACCAAAATAATTTTTTAGTTAGAAATACTAAAATTCAACTATGCTGATAAGTTATCCTAAAAGGTGACACCTAATTGTTGGGCTCTTCTATAGAACCAAAAAATGTGCAAAAAGGACTTAGGATTCCCAAAAAAGAGATACTGAGGATCAGGCACACCCAGGTGTTTGAGGGACGACCCTAGAGGGAGCCCTTGAAACAATAGACACCAAGCAAAAAGAGCCATTTTGGGCTCTGTAATAACATCCCTAATGGTTTGAAAGCAACATGTCTAGTGGTGATGAGAGGATTGCAAATTCCATTTGTAGTTGAGTGTGTCAATCATGGGGAGATGAGGAATTAACCACCAATATCACAACTTGGGCTTGTAACTACTGAAGGGTGTAGCAGGGTACCACTTCCAGTCTCTCCATGAAGGTCAAACAGACTAAATAACTAATTTATGGAACAAGTGATCAGGAATAGCTAAGAACAATAGATCAAAAGTTTGAAGATATTGTCGAGCAAGAAAGAACTAGATATTCATTTCTTCCCAAGAGTGGAGACTTGTAGAAACTTTGGAAAAGAGTTCTTTAGGGGTCTTGATGTCATGTTTGAAAAAATGTAGAAAACTAGCACCTTGAGTCTTAGCAAGAGCAACACATTGAATGGGAAGAACAGGGACCACCAAAGGTTCTCCTGGTTTAAAGAAATCCCATCACGAAAACCATTGCCAACCCAATGGAGCCAAGGCTTAACAAATTCTTAGGCTTTCCAGATGCTCTTAATAACAATGGTGCCTTGGATATGCACCTAATCCCTCATAGTAATAAGGGTTTGAGGACCAATCCCCTTCCAACATGGCTGATGAGCAGGATATCTTGAAGAAATTCAATGTATAACGAGGATCTTCTAAGGTTCATTTCTTGAGAGAGAACGAATGACCCATTTCGTACAGAGGGAGAGCCCTTGCTTTTGAGTAGAGAGAAGGCCAAGACCATGAGACTCCCTAGGAAGACAACAATAGTCCTAAGCCACTCTGTGAAAACCATGACGATCACTACCAAAAGCCCAGAGGAAGTATCTGAGAAGGTGCTCTAGCTTAAGCTAAGAAACTTTAGAAGGTTCCCAATAGTCCAGGAGTAATAAACATGGGTGGTAACCAACAACTTGGAACAAATCTGGAACTTTCCAGTGAGAGAGAGAGAGAGAGGCTTGGTTATCCAATAGGCTAGTTTCTTTTCAATTTTAGAAAGCACGACATTCTATAAGTCCACATGAGATGCTTGAAAAGATAAGAGAATTCCCAAGAAGCAAAAAACCTCCCCATGCTGAACCCACTTCCAATCATACTGAGCCAATCAAGGAGGAGCTAGAAGAAAAGATTGTCTATAACAGCGAGTCTTGTGGCATTGGATAGCTAACCTAGAGGCAAGGAAAAATGTATCCAAGAAATGCAAGGCAATAGAGACATTATCTTCATCCTCAATGAGAGTGAGAAAGGAGTCATCATCAAAGTGACCATTAACAAAATAGGAAGAGGAGTCAGGTAAAGAGATTCCACACACCAAACTAGAGGAAACATAGTGGGCACGCAAGTACCCAGAACCTTCAGCATCAAGAACATAGAGTGCAAGAGCTAGAGGGAAACCCTGACAAATAGACCTGAAAAGAAAAAAGGCCTTAGATTGAGGACCATTGATAGAGATGCAAGGGGATGCATCACCAAAAATCATTTCCATAGATTACAAAAAATTGGAGCCAAAGCCAAGAGCCTATAACATGGCAAGAATGAAAGGCCATTCAATGCGATCATAAGCCTTAGAAAAATTAATCTTGAGAAATAAGGTTTGATTCTTGGACTTGGGAGTCCATTCCATTCCAAATTAATGTGAAATGGCCTATAGATCCCTAAAAAATAATGTAAATGCACTTAGACTGCTAAATGTGAAATTTTCCTTAATATGGTGAAATAAGGCCTAAAAGGCTACATGATAGTTAAGAGTAGTTTAAGGTGTTTGAGGGTGTGAAAAACCTTTAAAAAGGTTCTATAAATGGTATAAATTCCTAGAGGTTAGGCATTGTTGAAGTTGGCAACTTTGTTGACAACTTTGACAATGCAAACTAAGTGTAACAGTTAGTAACTAATTGTTACTGGTTACGAGGAGTTACAAACCGGTTGGAAATTGCTATTAGTTGGATGTGTGCATAAGTTTGAGAGAGAAGGATTAGGGGAGAGAAGTAAGGGAAGGTTTATGGCTGATCTAATATCAATGGAACTAATGTAATATACTTTTGATCAATAAAAATGTAAATTTGTTGTAAGTTCCCTGTCACTGCCCATGTAGACACAGTCTACATTTTGGGCTTGATAGCTCTTCTTTCATTGCCCATGTGGATAGGAATGGGTGATGGTAGATAATTTAAAACATTCCAACATTGATTTATGTGATTGTGTGGAGTATTTAAAGCATTTAATCCCTGTTCTTAAGTGATTGTTCCTCAATAGTGTAAAGGAATACTAGTGAATTCTTTTAATAACAATAATGTGTTAGGATGTTCCCTTCCTACCATGGAGGGTAGAGGATGCAGAAAGGGTTTTTTTATGTAAGGAATATTTTCCAACATGTTTGTTTGTAGGGTTGAATAGGGGATAGAAGGATGGATCATTGATTTCTTGGAAGTGCCAAAGAAGGGTCACTAGTGTTGGGACCAGTCATGGTCTAGGAGATTGGTTCATTGGAAAACCACCTTTTATGGCATGGATTGTCATAATATGATCAGGAGATGGTTTTGGATCTACTAAGGGGATATAGAAGTGTGTAGAGGTGCTTGGTTGACGAAGCCCTAGGTTTGTATACCTTACATGGAGGGTTTTGTTGTTAGGGTATTAAAACTTGATGGATATTCTTGAAAATAGGAAAATAATTTGATTTGGATGGTTTGAAAACTCTGTTTATGGTTGAGGAAGTTTGGGAATATGTGCAAATAGGAGTTTCTTTGTATTTGGAGACCTATGGAGGGGTAAAAGATTGTACACCAACAATTGTTTGTGTAGTTGGTCAAAGGAAGTAATATTTTATTTTGAAGTATGTTATACAACTCCTAAAAGGGTATCCAAATATGTAATTTATTTTCCTACTATTTTGGGATGGATTGGAGAAAACCTTGAAAAACTGACCATGCAGGGCTACAAGGGAAAATGTTGATGGAGTTGCTTGGAGGATTATAATTATTGGATGAGGGACATTGAAGATTTTTCAATGATGTAGAGTGGGTGGTGGCTTCATAAGTATTTTGTGCACTCTGATTTGGTGAAGCTTGCATTGGATCAAAAGGAATGATCCTAGAGAAGGCCTAGTTAGTCTTGTGTTTGGATAACTTGTGAAGTCCCTCAACTTGCAGACCAAGTCCACCATTCCCACCTCTACATCAGATTGGTATTAGAGCTTATGAGCATCCTAGGCTAAGAGGAAGAAGAGGGATTTTTAGGTCACTTGTACATTGGTTCCTTTGTTGAAGCCTTGGAGTGCCCATTCCCTCCTTGTGTGTTGCAAAGTTGACATGTGTATCCAAGGTGTCAAACAAATTTTTTAAGAGTGTGAATATGTACCTGAATAAGTCTAAAAAAGAGTTGTACAATGCTCTCAAAGGGTACATGGAAGATGAGAGGAAAAGAGACCAAGGAAAGAAGAAAAGAGAGGAAGCCAAGAGGAGGCAAGAAGAAGAAAGATAGAGAGGTATTGAAGATGATTTTGAAGAGAACCAGAAGAAGTGGGAGAGGATAGCCTCATTTCTTGAACAAACAATAGATGATGGTGAGGAGTAAGTGCAACTGATAGCACTTAAGGTTATGGAAGAACCTTGTGACAATAAGGTTCCAAAAAATGATTCAAAGACATTACAAGAGGTTGCTGATGAAGGTAGCATGGGATCAAGTCTTGAAGGGATTGAAAGTGGTGAAAATCTATAGGTAGGTGAACCATTGAGTCCCTTGATAATGGAAGAAGATGACAAGAAGAAATATAGCATGGTTAATGGGGTAGCCAAAATGACTTATGAAATATTGATAGGCCTAGGTGAAGGGCATGATCAAGATCAACAAGTTAAGGCTACTGGTGAGGAAGGAACTAACTATGGGGTAATTGTTGAGGTTGAGAAGGTGACCATGGATGTTGAAGAAGATGAGGAAAGCCTAGATGAGAGACATGGAGTGCAAGGTGCATTGGTCTCTATGAGAAGAGACTCAAAATTTGAAGACAAAGAAGAGTTGCAAGTTGTAGCAATGGTCTCATGGACTGAGACTAAGGATGAGATGAAGAATGATGATCAAAATATGGTCTACTTTTTTCCCATGGGAGGCAAACTGATAACAAGGAAGAAATATTGCATTTTGGAGAAGACCATTGCAAGGACATTGTGGTTCCTTAGTGTTAATCTTTTCAAACCCATGGTGAAGATCAAACTAGTTTTAGTGACATGTTTTGTTTGCAGGGTTTCCAAGAGGACTTAGAAAATTTTCAAGTTGAGGAGTATGGTGTAGGAGCATCGAGGTAAGGGACAAGACCTGAGGGGTACACTAGGGTCACTGATAGGCCTTGGATGGATGTGATGGACAAACATGACCAACTTGGGTCATTTGATTGTAATGGGACCATATTTGGTCATTTCATAATATTTTGGAATGATTGATAATCCTTTGTAAAGGATCATGCTATGTAAGCCTTAAAGGCATTAATAAGACTAGAATGCACCTATGGGTCACTAGGGGTGATTTGGTTGATCCTAGGTTAATGGAATTTATAATAATGACCTATAAAGGTCAAAATTAATGTAAATTGGTGTATATAGCCATAAAAAATGATGTAAATGCACTTAGAGTTCTAAATGTGAAATTTGCCTCAATATGGCAAAATAAGGCCCAAAAGGCTACATGAGAGTTAAGAGTAGTTTAAGGTGTTTGAGGGTGTGAAAAACCTTTAAAAAGATTCTAGAAATGATATAAATGCCTAGTGGTTATGTGTTGTCAAAGTTGGCAACTTTGACAACCCAAACTAAGCATAATAGTTAGTTACTAATTGTTACCTGTTATGAGGAGTTACAAACCGGTTGGAAATTGCTATTAGCTTGATGTGTGCATGAGTTTGAGAGAGGAGGAGTAGGGGAGATAAGTAAGGGAAGGTTGATGGCCAATCTAAGATAAATGGAAGCAATGTAATATACTTTTGATCAATAAAAATGCAAATTTGTTGTAAGTTCCCTGTTACTACCTGTGTAGACACAATCAACGTTTTGGGCTTGATAACTCTTCTTTCATTGTAGATGTGGATAGGAATGGGTGATGGTAGATAATTTAAATCATTCCTACATTGATTTATATGATTGTGTGGAGTATCTAAAGCATTTAATCCATGTTCTTAAGTGACTGTTCTTGAACAGTGAACATAAATAACAATGAATTGTTTTGATAACAATAATCGGTTTGGGTGTTCCCTCCCTACCATGGAGGGTAGAGGATGTAGAAATGGTTATTTTTATGTAAGGAATATTTTCCAACATGTTTATTTGTAGGGTTGAACATGGGATAGAAGGATGGAGCAATGATTTTTTGGAAGTGCCAAAGAAGGGTCACTAGTGTTGGGACCAGTCATGGTCTAGCAGATTGGTTCATTGGAGAAATACCTTTTATGGAATGGATTGTAATAATATGATGAAGGGATGGTGTTGTATCCACTGAGGGTATCTAGAAGTGTTTAGAGGTGCTTGGTTGAGGAAGCCCTAGGTTTGTATACCTTAAATGGGGGGTTTTTTTGTTAGGGTATTAAAACTTGATGGATATTCTTGAAAATAGGAAAATCCTTTGATTTGGATGGTTTGAAAGCTTTGTTTGTGGTTGAGGAAGTTTGGGAAGATGTGCAAATAATAGTTTCTTTGTATTTGGACACATATTGGAGGGGTAAAAGACTATACACCAGCAATTGTTTGTGTAGTTGGTCCAAGGAAGTCATATTTGGTTTTGAATTATGCTATACAAATCCCAAAAGGGTATCCAGATATGTAATTTATTTTCCTAGTGTTTTGGGAAGTTTTGTAGAAAATCTTGAAAAACTGACCAGACAGGGCTACAAGGGAAAAAGGCCTAATTTGGTGACTAGTTTGGGTTTTGGGTGTTGATGGAGTTTCTTGGAGGATTCTACTAATTGAATGAGGGACATTGAAGATGTTTCAATGATGTAGAGTGGGTGTTGGCTTCATAAGTCTTTTGTGCACTCTGATTTGGCGAAGCTTGCATTGGATCAAGGGGAATGATCCTAGAGAAGACCTAGTTGGTCTTGTGTTTGGATAACTTGTGAAGTCCCTCAACTTGCTGACCAAGGCCACCATTTGTACCTCTGCATCATGGATTGTACAAACATGAGTGTTAGTTAGATTTTAGTATTTCCACCTTGATGTCCTCCTATCAATACAACTCTTAGCAATTTAAAGTTTTCATTAATGTTTTCCATTGCTCAAAATCTACTCTTTATATTGTTTTAGATTTTCTAGACTTTATTTACCTAAGATTTATAAAGAATTTCTTTACCACTCATATATTTAAAAGTAGCATATTATTATACTTTTTCTAATGAAAATAGAAAATATCTTATTCATAAAAAAAATTAATAATAATTTAAATTATTTTATAAAAACATACAGCTTTTATATATATATATATATATATATATATATAAACAACGTTGGAATTTTAGTAGAAGCCCCATTGTATTTTAAATAAAGTATGAATTTAATCTCGGGCGTTGATATATAATGACTATGGATATCATTTAACTCTGTGTGGTCTATAATCATATGCTAATGTGGGCTCTGAATTTGACCGAAAAAGGCAATAAAGCGAGAACGCATTTTTTCATGTGAAATGAAGGTCGTTAGGTGTCTAATATTTGCACATTGACGTGATTTATATAGACAGTACTTCAGATTCCCGTGCATGTATTTTTATGTAAAATAAAATTGAAGGAACTGGCATTGTGATAATCCACCATAAATTCTCTTCTTTTCCCATTGATAAGGCAATGCACGGCAAAGACGACCGTTCAAAAAAAACTAGTAGGAAAGCTGATTCTATGTTCCCTTCTTTTCAATGCAAAATGATTTTTGTTTGGTTTTAAAAGCCGATTTACATTACGTCATATCAATAAAAAAAATTGATACCTTACTTACATCCTTTTCAATCATTTAAAACTTTTATAAAGATAATATTCTGTAATATTTTCTTTTCTAAAAGTGAAATCAATACTTACTATTCATGATGAAAAAGAGATCTTTGTAATCTTATTTTCTATTTAAAATTGTGTGAGCTTTTTTGCATCAACATTTTGTATCACATTCTATGATCTATCATCAGGATGAATCAGAAATTCTCTTCTTTTCCCATTGATAAGACAATGCACGGCAAAGACGACCGTTAAAAAAAAACTAGTAGGAAAGCTGATTCTATGTTCCCTTCTTTTCAACGCAAAATGATTTTTGTTTGGTTTTAAAAGCCGATTTACATTACGTCATATCAATCAAAAAATTGATACCCTACTTACATCCTTTCCAATCATTTAAAACTTTTATAAAGATAATATTATGTAATATTTTCTTTTCTAAAAGTGAAATCAATACTTACTTTTCATGATGAAAAAGAGATCTTTGTAATCTTATTTTCTATTTAAAATTGTGTGAGCCTTTTTGCATCAACATTTTGTATCACATTCTATGATCTATCATTAGGATGAATGAGAGAGAGAGAGAGAGAGAGAGAGAGAGAGAGATTTCGTACAAACATGAGTGTTTGTTAGATTTTAGTATTCACACCTTGATGTCCTCCAACTTAAAGATTTCTTTTATGTTTTGCATTATTTGAAATCTACTCTTTGTTTTAGATTTTATTTAGACTTTCTTTACTATATACACAAATATTTCCGTCTTCATAAACTTCATTCTCTTTTTTCACATCAAAATGAAAAATCTTGTGCATTACCTTTTTCTTTGTCACTGCTACAAAATCTTATTTTCTTTTAGTTTCACTTTGAAATACCATTTATGTCCTTCAAAGGAATCTCATCTAGTGTTGCATTCTCTTCTTTCTCACCCTCAACCTCTACAAGTTCACATTTTGTCTCTTCCTTCATGTTGTCATTAAGACATACTATTGTAATCTTTCTTCTCCCCTCTTAACTTTCATTAACAACTTCATTTTCAAATACATATTTATTAGTAAAATAATGGAATTCCTTTATACCCAAATTTTCCTCTTTTATTCATTTTCCCATTGTTTCTTTTGTCTCCCTTAAATAATTTAGCATATTCTTAATTTCATTCATTCTAGCCCTATAAGTTCTCTCTTTCTCTTGACAAGGATCTAAATTCCTGAAGGATTTCCTGATAGGAACTACCAAAATCTTCCTCTTTTTAATCTTTACATATAATTTCCAAGCCACCAAAAGATCACATTCTATACTCTACCCAACAAAGATTTTTTCAAGGCATGTACCTACTTACTCTATCCACTCTATCTTAGTAGAGGAACTATGTATGCCTTATACCCAACATGAATTCTTATTGAAAGAAAACCAACATGATCTCAAACATATTTCATCTAACTCTTGGTCATATTATTGATTGTTTCATAATTTACAGTCTATCTACACACTCCCAAACACTAGCTCTGATACCAAATGATGCAAATCAAACATCATGCATCTTTTCAAACTAACAAAGTTATAAACTATCACAATACTTACCAAACATAACTTCTTTAATTACTATCAAGTAATTTCAAATTTCTATTTACAATGTATAGTTTTAGTTTACTTCACTTAAAAACATTTTCTTCATGTTCTATGTTCCTGAGCATATGCTCTAATAGAAATATACTTTATCCCAAAATTTCCTCCTTTCAAGTGCTACATCTTTCTTATTTATTTCACTTTTATACTATTCTCTCATTCCAATCATTTATGCATTCATTGACCACACTTATCAAATTTTTGAATTTCCCTTTTCAAACTCATTTCTAAGCCCTTCTAGTTTAAATTTTCTCGCATGTGCTACTTATCCTTTGTTCTCTACTCTATACCCAAATATCCTTCATTAATTCCTTTTAGTTTTCAACTCAGAGCACCCTACTTCTCTCCTTTTCTTCATGCATTCACACTTAATTTATTAAGAATCTTTCTTATTTTTTGATGCCACCTAAAATTACAATTAAAGATATTGTTCATGTTTGTATTTAAACATTTATATGTCCTTTCATCTTACTACCTCCACACATTCGCATTGCCTCTTTTTGCAACTTTTATTTTCTATATTGTATTGTTTAACTCTTAACCTTCCCATACACACCTACATCTTCCCATTCTCTACACTATTTAAGTAGTTCACATTTATGTAGCATAGGTATGGAAATTCTCTTGAATCAAAAAACTAGATGAATCATTAAGTGTTAAAAAAAATTCATCAACAAAAAGTAAAATATACATGAAATAACCCACATTAGAAAATGATGGGTTAGCTTCAACCAAAAATATATTGATTACAAATAAAAAGTATAGATTATGATCTAAGCTAAAATTATAATAAACATCATTAGCTTCAAAAAAAATATGACTTGTGTTGCATGAAATAATATTTTTCAAAATCAAAATTTAGTATGAATTATTTTTTATATAATAAAGTTAAAAAGATTGTTTCCAACATGAACAATTAGTAAGAGTGACCAACTTTGAGCATTATATACTACTTCAAGATAATTCATCTCACCAACTCTCCTCATGCGACCAGAAATGGTTTAGGATATTCTTGCTTCATACTAAATCTTTTTACCAAAGAGATAATTATGTACAAACTTGTACAAATATTACTATACAATTCATGGAGTTTTAATCTATATTTATCCCATATTTAATAATATGGAAGCATCATAATCCTTAAGATCTTCACTTTTTAATGCTACAATAATCTTGATGTTCTTGCAATGCCTAAACCTACCACTTCCTTCTCTTCTGTGATACACAACCTTCCTAAGAAAACAATCATAGGATCTTCCATGCTTGCAAGGTGACATGACTCTTTTTTTTTCATTAGAATTCAATGAGTTTATTATTTTACTAATTCTTCATATCAAATAGTTACTTGAGAGAAGCATGCCTTTTGGTATTGCATTGTTCATTGGATTGATTATAGCATCATTATCTATGAATGCATTTTGATATTTACCTTCATCCATAACATAAGACTCAATTTGTCTAGTGTTCAAGAGTGGTCAACAGTGCAAACGAAGAAATGTTTCTCAAAATGTTAATTATTTTAGAAAGCAATTCATAGACCATTGTCTACTCAATTTGGATTTTTATTTTCAAGTTTGATTGGTCAAAAATTTATTATATTCTTATTTTTCTAACAACGTAATCAGCACAAACATATAAAGTTGATGAATATAATCATTTTTATCTAAATTCAATAAAAAGCGAAAGTAACTCAAACGAATATAAAGATCAATTAATTTTTTCTCCAAATATTATATCTTATAAAAATTTAACTAAAAATTCTGACAACTAATTGATTGCAAATTCTCTTTTGAGAATTCTCACAACTAATTGATCACAAATTCTGTTTTAAGATTTAAAGGTAAACTGTGAATAGATTTATAAACTTAATATTTCGACCATTAAACTGAAAATATACCTCTCTAAAAGCCTTGAATTATTAAAGTGGCATACATACGAATTCCACACGTTTAACCTGAGAATTATCACCTGATCAGCTAAACAGATGAAAATCGTACTAGATTTAGCTGTAAACAAGATGAAGCGCAAATCTTACTAAATTTAACAAACCACAGCAGATAAATATCCCGACTCAACTCCTATACTAAACGCAACGAGAGGCGCACAAAACAACGTGTTTATTCATGGGAATTGTCATCGTTGGATAGCGCACATTATCAGCACTGTTGATACCCAATGATGAGGCTATTCCACCCAAAACCACTGCAGTCCTGTGTACTGACAAAAAGACCATCTGGTTTGCCCTTGCAATTATGAGATTTGAAAAGAAACACAGGCTGTATTCCATCGAATATAAAGTTATATACTCTGTGGTAATCTATTTTATAACACTCATGACAAGCACTAAAAATTATACTCACGCCGCCCTTCCCACAGAGTAATTGAATTACCCACACAAGGCTTTAAACTAACGAGGCATACAATAAATACTCCCATAAAACTCGAAACACTGTTTTTCTCCATAACGTTACAAAGCAATGGATTTGACAGATCAAATGCTTAGATGTGCTGCCGGAGTAGTTGTGCTTTGTATTTATAGAGGAAAAGTAGGTTTTAGTGACTTGGCTTTTGTTGTTTTATTTTTAATGGGTCGTTCTGCGTTTCCAATGCCTGTAACCAATTTTTTTCGTTGTTAGCGAGCTAATTGTTTGTAAGTAACTTCCATGGATAGAGAGTATCGCATCCCACTTGATTTAAGCAAAGATAATATGTGTCTTTCGCGAGCTATATTTTAAAGGAATCATTCTTTTATTACGAAACAGAGTCAAACTTACGCATATACAGAAATTTAAGTGTGTTATGCTCTTGTTTTCATTGTTCCACAATATATTTTTTGCTTAGTCTTTTTCAACTACAGTACAGGTTGCCAATTTCAAATTTTGAAGATTTTAAAGAGTTTTTGAAGTGAAATTTGAATATAGCATTCAGACATATCTTTATGTAAATATTATTTTCCGGTTCAAATTAAGGCTAAATAACATGGTATCTAGTGATTGTCATCGAGAATGGTTCTAAGATCATGTTCATTGCTCATTAGTAAGCGTATTGGCCAAGTTACAAATCCTAATAGTTAGTTTTGATAAGCTTTTCAAGCACATATTTTAGGGTTCAACAAAGGTTTGTACATTGCACACTCTAAGATTTATTAGAGTAGTATATTATGGAGGTTTACATTTCAAATTTAGTTGTTTTTTAGACAAACTAATTTTTCCATTATATTAACAACATATCACTAAACTCTTTTATACATTTTGAGAGCCTAGTGACCTTATTTAATACTTTTGTCAAGCCAAAAGTAAATGTATTTTCTTCTAATTTCTTGTTGGCACATTGTTTAGTTTGTCAGAGGGCCAACATTGAATCTTAATATTTTGAAATCAGTTCATTGGCATATTAAAAGTAGCGGTTCTTGCAATTTTCCTTATATGAATGTAGCCATATGTTCACTTGTAGAGCTTCAGAATATGATTTGATATTTTTTTAAGGCCAAAACTAAATGTTGTTTACTATGTTTTGACATCTACATTTCCAAGAAGTTTCAAAATAGTCAAATTTGACCATTAATATCTTGCTCCCACATTAGAATTAGACAAAACTCCTTTGCGTACATATTCATTGTAGATCAATATACTACCATGCCAAGTGGCAACTTCTCAAAGTAGAGTTTAGTTTTTTTTTTTCAATATAGTGATTTAAGATGTTTCAGAAAGGTTTGCACATAATGGTAACAACAATGAAGTGACCTAGTTTGATGATCAATATCTTGTATCTTAAAATTGTTTCATGAAAATCTAATTGACAAGTATTCTCACATATCAGAATTCAATAAGAATTTCAATTCTCATGCCTCGAGGGGGTCATTTGACGAGTTTTCTAGGGCTATTAAGGAAATCATTTGACATGTTTTGGTTAGATGAGAAGTTATTAGGATTTAATTTTCCATGGTGATTCACTTAATGTTCTTCACTCCAGATACATACGATGATTACATTTAAGCCATTTTGAGGTGAAGACGATTTTAGAATGAAATTTCTTTAAGCTAGGTCTACCAGGAACTTGACATTCACCATGGAATTATGAGGGGAATATAATATGGTATTAAAATATGATTATTATTTTGAATACTTATTTTATTTAAATGATAATATTTTATGGTGGAAGGTATATATGGAGTCTTCATTTCTAAAAGGTGAAAAAGGAAAAAAAAAAATTTAAAAAGTTTTACATACAATGTGTCCAAATGGAGAAAAGTTTTAAAAAATTATTTTACAATCATTTTAGAATGATTTTAAAGGTGTTTTAAATGATTATAAGATCATATTAATGAGATTGGGGGCCTATTCCTTACATCCACATGGAAGGAAATTTTAAATCATGCAAAAACTTAAGTCTAAGGTTAGCAATGGTGAAAAGCATTTTCGTAATAAAGGTAGGGATCAATAGTTCAAATAGAAACTGAGTTTTAAATTTGAACACTATTGTTCTAGGTCCACATAAATCAAAAGAAAATAAATTTTTAAAATTAACTTTTCCTAATGTTTAATACTATTTAATCTTTCTTTTCTATTTTTTTTTACGATGTGGAATAATTATTGAGGAATGAATTGTTGTAATGAATAGATATTATTTAATCATTAAAATGTAAATATCTTTCATCTAGACTTGTCCTTATCTTTTAAGTTTTCTTTTTTAGTACTCACATGTTTTGGAGAACAGTGTATCATTATCTTTTTTCATTTTTTAGTAAAAAGGTTGAAGACTACCTAAAATGTATTAAAATGAAAAGAAAGATACAAAAGAAGAAGGTATAAGAAAATTCCAACAATTTGGCCAAAGAAGTCAAAAGGCTACAATAAACATTCTATTCCCCTTTAAAGTGAGCAAGATATTCATGATTCAATTTTAAAGGAAATATTTTATGTTTTTGCATAGTAGTACATTGACCATCCTCAAAATATTCTTTAAAAAATAAAGGAATAACCAAGTTTTTCAACTCTTCATTTTTTTGTTGATACCAAATCTATTAAGATGCATAGATTTGAATAATATCTGACCTCTAGGAAGAAAATCATTTTTCTCAAAATATTTTTTTGAGGAAGCAATAGGTGATGCTAAAGAGGCTAATGATGCTATTGAAAGAGAAAGAGATGGTGTTGAAGAAATTTCTTTCTTTCCATGAGAGGGAACTTATTAGGAAGCACTAGTTCTATTGGTGCTAAAGAAGTTTCTTCCTTTCCTTGAGTTGAAATGTTTAAGAATTTTCTTAAAATGACATATTTCCACCATGAAGTTTTCTTAACTATTTTTATTTTTGAGGTAGTATGCAACAATAAGATGATCTATTTCATACCATCTCTTACAATAAAAGGAACATTTTTCGTAGTCCAATAATTGTGTCCAAGAGTGACCAAGAAAATTAAAAATTATTTCAATAGTAAAATCCTTGGAAAGGTCCATTTTCAGAAAGATTTTAGCAAAAGTAGTATGAGAAAAATGTGGTATTATTTTCAAAATCCAAGAAAATACCTAAAGAGTTACGAATAGATTTGAAGCAAGAGTATTAAAGTGGAATATTTGGATGAAAACCCCAATTTGATTTGATGTTGAAGGGTTTAGACAAAGGATTGAAGGTCAGGTGCCAAGGTTTAAGCAAGAGAGAATGATGATTCCAATAGCAATAATGATCAAATACGTTTCAGTCCCTATATTTGGTGGATTCATAAAATAACAATGAAAAATCCTATCCACTTGGAAAATTTTGAAAAAGGTTGATGAAGGGTGCTCCCCTTAATACCACAAACACATAACAAATATAGAGAAACAACAACAATATGCAAGAACAGAAAATTAGCTTCTTATTATCTCCACAAATGTGGAATTACAAACTTTCAGAATTACCATATGCAAAGCCACATGGGCATTCCCTTACAATATTCCGTAGGACAAAGCCTCGAACTATTACCCAGATTTACTACCCAGAACTATTCTGAACTGCCTAAGACAATAATACAACCTTCCTTATATAGGCAATTTTCCACCGCCTGGGAAGGTTCCAGAATTTTAGCCAATAAGGCCGACCAAACTTAGAATTATTTTATTTTACATTTTATTACATTATAGTCGGCTCAAGATAACCTTTGAAACCTGAACAGAAATTTTGAAGAAAATTATTTTCTACCATTTCAGGTGGCCCAACTTCCGAAGACCATAAGTCATCACCAGTTGACCCGATCGGCTATTATAACCCCATTTTGAAAACACCACAAAGCGCTCTACAGGCTTGATTGGCGCAAGCGCTCGTCACCCAAATTTTTGACCTCATCTGGGGCCTCTAAAGCCTTCAAAACTGAGTTCAAAGTTTCTGTACCCTGCTGCCAATACCGAAAATCTTCAATATCTTCCAATATACACTTGATCTGGCAATGAAACTTTACTGGCAGACTTATATGACCAAAATGAACCTCCAAGAAAGAAATCAGATCATTCTGAGCACATACAAAAATTACCAAAAAAATAGTAACTTTCCATAAATAGCAGCTCTGCACAAAATAGCCCTTATTGAATATAAAAATAGAAATATTTTTTTGGGTGATGCAAGATTGCTCTTACACCCAGGATGATCTTGCATCAGACACCCAGGGTAATTTGAGAAGTGACCCTGTCATGACTCAGGTGTGCAGAGGAAAACCAAGACGGTTAACCTCCTCCTTTGTTAGCCATGATGAATCTTCTACAGGTCATCCTTTCCATTTGACCAAATACTCTTCATATGTCCTATTCCTTGTGCTTTTGCCAACACAACTATCTAGTATATCTTCAATCTCCTTAGTGTCTGAACTAGTTGCTGGAATACTCCACTATGCTGCTGTGATCTCATCTTCAATACCTCCTTCATGATACTCTGTCAGATCTGAAATGTTAAACACTGGTGAAATATTTAGCTCAGTAGGAAATTCTACCTCATATGCATTTCTTGAATCATGTTTCTTCAGTATCCTACATGGTCCAAACTTCTTCATTTTCATCTTGTTATATGTACCAACTGGAAATTGCTCCTTCCGCAAATGAACCATGACTTCATCCCCAACCTAAAATTCCTTATGCCTCCTTTTCTCATCTGCCTTAGCCTTATACTGCGCATTCATCTTGGTAATATGCTTCCTCACCTCCCCATGGATGTTCTTCAAATGTTCTGCAAAATCTTCAGCCTCAGCACTAGTTATTTCTCCTTTATCTATCTTTCTCAATTCAGATGCATTTCTTGGACTACTTCCATATACAATCTGGAATGGTGATTTACCAATGCTCCTGTTGACAGAATTATTGTATGCAAATTCCACCTGTGGTAAAATCAAATCCCATCCTGTTGGCTTATCCCCAACCAAACATCTCAACAGATTTCCCAAACTTCTATTCACCACCTCTGTCTATCCATCAGTCTGTGGATGATGTGATGAACTAAATTTCAAATCTATCTTCAACTTCTTCCACAATGTACGCCAAAAATATCCAACAAACTTAGTGTCCTGATTTGAAACTATGGTCTTTGACAAACCATGAAGTCTCACTACTTCTCTGAAAAACAATTCTGCTACATGAACAACATCATTAGTCTTCTTGCAGGGAATGAAATGTGCCATCTTTGAAAATCTGTCAACTACTACAAAAATTGAATCATGTCCCCGCTGTGTCCTCGGTAAACCAAGAACAAAGTCCATGCTGATATCCTCCCAAGGCTTCTTTGGTACGGGTAATGGCTGATACAACCCTGTATTCTGCTTCACTCCTTTCACCATTTGACATACTCTGCAACTTTGTACAAACTTCTTCACATCTTGCTGCAACTGTGGCCAATAATAATTCTCACTAACCAAACCAAGGGTTTTATCACGACGAAAATGTCCAGCCAATCCTCTGCTATGCTTCTCCTTGATGAGATTCTCCCTCATAGAACTTCGTGGAATGCACAACTGACTCCCTCTGAATAGCATATCATCTTGGATGATGAAATCCAACCATTTTGTCCTGTCTAGAGTAATAGGTTCTGTACAAGTTTTCCAAGCTTCACCAAAATCAGGATCCTCTGGATACAAATTCTTGAGTTCCTTGAACCCAACCACTTCAATCTGCATTTTTGTCAGCAATAGTTTCCTTCTGCTAAGAGCATCTGCAACCCTATTAGACTTTCCACTCCTGTGTTTCAAAATAAATGTATAACTTTGCAAAAACTCAATCCATTTCAAATGCCTTTGATTCAATTTTCCTTGACTATTCAAATATTGCAAAGCTTGATGATCAGTAGACAAAACAAACTCCTTAGGAAGTAGATAATGTCTCCACTTCTTTAATGCCTGAACTATAGCATAAAATTCTTGATCATAAATAGAATATTTCCTCTTGGCATCATTTAACTTCTCACTGAAATAAGCAACAGGTTTACCTTCTTGGCTCATAACAGCTCCTATTGCAGTACCACTAGCATCACAATCTACTTGAAACACCTTATTAAAATCAAGAAGTGCTAAAATAGGTTGTTCTGTAATTTTTTGTTTCAACAATTGAAAACTCTTTTCTGCCCCATTAGTCCACTTAAATTCTTTTCTATCCCCTCTCATTGTTTCAGTCAAGGGTCCACAAATACTGCTAAAATTTTTTATAAACTTTCTGTAAAAGCTAGCTAGACCATGAAAAGATCTTACCTCAGTAGCACTCCTTGGAGTAGGCCATTCAAGGATAGCTAGTAGGGTAGAAGCAAAAAGTTGGGTGCCAATTCCGCGGAAGTCCGTGGCTTGAAAATTTGCACCGCTTGAAACGGGCACCCATTTTTAAAAAACGGGTGCCCGTTTTAGGCTCAGACATCCGATCTGAAATTCAAAAAGCGGGTACCCATTTTTCCAGAAACGGGCACCCGTTTCTAAATTTTTTATTTATTTTTTAATAATTTAAAATATTTTTTTAAACACATTTTTAAATTTATGAAACGGGTGCCCGTTTTTTGAATTTAAATAACGGGTGCCCGTTTCTTAAAATATGTAAGCGGGAGTTTTCACTCTGCCTCAGTTTTTGGTTTGGGATAAGTTTGGTGAGACCAAGCCTATGTCTTAGCCTCCAAAATTTTGGCTAAGGCATTGGAATGAAATTTTTAAGGCTTACCATAATTTTTTGAAGCCCTTCTGGATCGGTTTTTTTGACAAAATAAAAACCCATTAAAGATCTCACTATCACAATTCTAAAAATATAAATTTCATAATAATATGGTTATTTTTACTATTTTTATATTATTTATTAGTTGATAGTGGTACATAAACGTAAAATAGTGAGACTCACTAAAACTTTAATAACTTTTTAATTTTTAAGTATTTTTAAAAATAAATTATATGTTATCAATCTAGATTCAATTCTTTTGAATTTTAAAAAAAAAAATTTTGAAAAAAGAAAAATTATATTAAATTATGGTGGCCGTACACGAGAGGTTTGAAAAATAAGCTTTATTGTTAATTAAAAATTAATAAAAAATAATTTACAAAACAAAAAAATAAGAAAAAATATTCTCATCAATATTCTATGTCTTAGGTATCTTCCCTAAAAAGGATTTAAAAAAATTCATTTATTTGTGTCAAAATATGGTGGCCGTACACGGATGTGGTATGGTCCTGAAATAGGTATTTTGAAAAAGTGGTTTTCAAATATGCCTATCAAAATATAATTTATACCATGTGGGTATTAAAATAAATTATATATTTGAAAAGTAGACTCCAAGTACTACAATTTCTATTAGTGAATTTTTTCGAGATTCAATCTCTAAGTGCCTCAAATTTTGAGATCAATTCAGATAAATTTTGAAAAATAGGAAAAACACTTCCACTTTTTGCAAAAAATTGGCACCCAACTTCTTGCAGCCACCCAGTACAGCACAGGGACTCAGACTCTCACGGATCAATCCTTTCTGTAACAGTTCATGTACTTGTCTGTTCAACTCCTCACTTTCTACAAGTGTAATTCTATGTGCTGCCTTATTCGGCAAACTCGCTCCTAGGATCAAGTCCATCTGATGACTGATCTTCCTGACTGGTGGTAATCCATCAGGCACGTTATTGGATACAATATCCTGAAACTCATTCAACAAATCTGTAACTTCTACAGGAACATCTTCTACTTCCTCTTTACCAGCTTTTGGAATTAAAGCAAAACATACATGCTCATGCCTCATACCATCTAGGAAATTTCTTCCATCAACAAAAGTTATCCTTGGATTACCACATACCTTTTCTTCAGTCTCCTTCAATGGTTTTAGCTTATGTCGCACTCCATCCTTTGTCAGGGAATAGGTATTTGCATGACCATCATGTATAGCACATCTGTCAAACTGCCATGGTCTACCCAACAACATATAACATGCATCCATAGATATGATATCACACAATACCTCATCTTGGTATCTGCCAATCTTGAACTTCACCAGGCATTGTTCATTGACCATGACCTTGTGGTCATCCTGTGCCCAGGCAATCCGATATGGATGTGGGTGTTTCTGTCTCTTGAGCTTCAACTTTGTCACCATCTCTTCTGACACCAAATTGTCAGTGCTTCCACTATCAATAATCACATCACAACATTTACCTTCACACTTGCACCTGGTGTAAAACATGCTCCTTCTTTGCTCAGGTTCATTCTCACCACTCAACAGGACTCTTCTATTAATCAACGTTTCTCCTCTTTCAGCATGTTCAGAATTTGATGATCTGGCATCTTCATCTACATGTGCAACTCTGGTCTGGCCTTCATTTCTCCTATTTGTTCTGCCTTGGCGCTGAGGAAATTCAAATGCCCTATGACCTTCTTCTCCATAGTGAAAACATGTTCCACGGAAGCCACCTTTTCCAGATCCTTGTCCTCTTCCTCTTCCTCTCTAATCTCTATTATTCTGATCCTGGAAGTGATTGGAATTATTTCCTCGCTGATTCTGACTGCTACTGGCCTCATCCTTCTTTTTCAGATCTTCATTTCGGCCACCATATGACCATCCACCAGATCGTCCACCGTGACCTCTTTCATTTTGTTTTCTCTCAAACTTCTTGTTCAGCTTTTCCTCTACTTTTAGGGCAAAATGGTATTCCTCTTCAATATTGTTCATTCGAACCAGATTCAGCTCCTCCTGAATGCTTGGCCTTAACCCATTAAGGTATCGGGCAACTTTCTCCTTATCAGCTTCTGCATGGCCTGTTCTGATGAGAAGTTGATAGAACTCCTCTGTATACTCCTGAACAGATCTTTCTGCTTGCTTCAAACTCTGCATTTTCTTCAGTAGGTCAAGCTCATAATCAACAGGAATGAACTGTCACTTTAATTTATCCACCATCCGATCCCATCTCGTGATTTTCTCCTTTCCCCTTCTATTTCGCTCCAACTGAATCTCTTGCCACCATATCTTCGCATGACCTTTCAGTCTGGCCTTCGCAAATTTGACCCTATCAGGATCCTCAACATCTTCATACTCAAAATATTCCTCACATTCGTTGATCCAGTCGATCAATTCTTCTGGGTTAAGATTTCCAGAAAATGTAGGAACCTCAATCTTAGGTCTTTTCCCAATCTTAGAAATGGCCCGAAAAAGTCTTTCTTCCTCCTGGTTCACAATTTCGACTTCTCTTTCTTGATATTCTTTTTCAGCTTCATCCTCACTTTCATCTCTGACATTAAGATTCATTCCTCTACGAATCTCTTCTTGCAATGCTCGCACTTATCTCTGCAGTGCCCTAACCTCAGGTGTTACAACACCAACTCTTCCGCCGCGTTCCCTTCGTGGAGGCATTTTTGCGATGCGCGCTGAAACCCTAACCACGGTCCTGGTGCAAATTGCCTCACAATCGGTGATCTATTTACATACTCAGGAACTCCTGCTCTGATACCACTTGATGAAGGGTGCTCCCCTTAATACCACAAACACATAACAGATATAGAGAAACAACAACAATATGCAAGAACAAAAAATTGGCTTCTTATTATCTCCACAAATGTGGAATTACAAACTTTCAGAATTACCATATGCAAAGCCACATGGGCATTCCCTTACAATATTCTGTAGGACAAAGCCTCGAACTATTACCCAGATTTACTACCCAGAACTATTCTAAACTGCCTAAGACAATAATACAACCTTCCTTATATAGGCAATTTTCCACCGCCTGGGAAGGTTCCAGAATTTTAGCCAATAAGGCCGACCAAACTTAGAATTATTTTATTTTACATTTTATTACATCATATTCGGCTCAAGATAACCTTTGAAACCCGAACAGAAATTTTGAAGAAAATTATTTTCTGCCATTTCAGGTGGCCCAACTTCTGAAGATCATAAATCATCACCAGTTGACCCGATCGGCTATTATAACCCCATTTCAGAAATGCCACGAAGTGCTCTACAGGCTTGATTGGTGCAAGTGCCTGTCACCCAAATTTTTGACCTCATCTGGGGCCTCTAAAACCTTCAAATCTAAGTTCAAAGTTTCTGTACCCTACTGCCAATACCAAAAATCTTCAATATCTTCCAATATACACTTGATCTGGCAATGAAACTTTACTGGCAGACTTATATGACCAAAATAAACCTCCAAGAAAGAAATCAGATCATTCTGAACACATACAAAAATTACCAAAAAAATAGTAACTTTCCATAAATAGCAGCTCTGCACAAAATAGCCCTTATTGAATATAAAAATAAAAATATTTTTTTGGGTGATGCAAGATTGCTCTTACACCCAGGATGCTCCTGCATCAAAGGTTTTGCATTAAAAAGTGCTAGTTCCCTTATCCATTGATCATATTGAAAAGGAAGGAAAAAAGTGATTATAACTGTGAACTAAAGCATTGTTATGTAATATTCTAGGTTTGATTGTGTAATTTTTCTTTATCATCAACATTTTGGATCTCAACGTGTGATCCATAATCTTTTATTCTCCTTATGTTATCTTGCATCCTCATGATGGATCACAGAGTGTTATCTGAAATGTTGATGATAATTTGTTTTTTCACAATCAAACCCAGAAAGTTACATAGCATTGATATGGATTGTGGAAATCTAATAGCTTTAAATTAAAGCATGTGAAGAAAAAAATTCTCACCTTCTAACACTTCATCCTTAAAATCCAAAATAAGGGATGTCTTTGCACATATTAGAGGCTTAAGTCCTTTAGACTTGTTCTTGTCTTGAGGATGTACTTTTTTTACAATCCACATCTTTTTGAAAATAGTATATAATTTATTTTTCCCAATAATTATTATACCTTATTCATTGTAAAATTATTTGATTTTTTATGAATAGTCCTATTTCTATTAAAATAAAATATAAACGTTGCATATTCACAAAAAAGGGGCCGGGAGATACAAGATCACCCTGTGAAAGTTCACACGGGACAAGGCCAGAATCATAAAATATTCATAGAAAAAACTTATAAAGCAAGCCTTCAGGCTGCAAGAGTAGTGCCAGCCAAAGGAGGAGGATCTTTGGCTTTAGAACTCCAAGCATCCTTGGGATTTAAAGGAGGGTCAGGAACCAACCAACCATCAGAAGCATCATCTATATCTTCTTTTTGGTCCTCCACCCTAGGCAGAGAAATAGCTAGAGCAAGGTGGGAAAAGGACTAGTTGGAGGAGCTGGCCTCCGGCCAAGAAGAGACATCATGAGTAGCAGGAGCTACAAAAGGCAATGTGAACCAACCAGAGCCATGATGGGGTAGAGAAGATGAGGGACACCTCTAGCCAGCATCGATACTAGTATGAGAGTGGTGGCAGGGAGCCTGTGAATGTGAGGTGTGGAAGCAGCAAGCTAAAGAGCTGCGAGCTCGATGGTGACCCCGGGGCTGAGTATGATCAACAAAAGATTTAGGAGAAACTTTGGCAACTGTACATGGAGCATTTTCCAAATGAATAAACAACTCCTATAGGTGAGATAGCTCCAGCACTACATTGTTGGCTTGCACTTGAATCTACATCATAACATTATTAAATATACAAGCTTTAGTGTACATAGAAACATTGATATGAAGAGACTTGTAAGAAAAGGAACAATATTCCTATCCTTCTAGAAAGTAAATATAATATCCATCCTAAAAGTATGCCAAATCTGGGTAAACTTGAAAGGGAGCCTTGGAGAGTCTCCCAGCAAAATCATGTGCCAGGAAAAGGGCTCAGGCTAGAAAGGCTTAAGAAAATCATGAATCTAGTGCCAATATTGTTGAAATCTTCTACAAAACCAAAAAATATGCAAAAAGGACTTCAGATTCCCACAAAAGGGACACTGAGATTAGGCACACCTAGGTGTTTGAGTTGTGAGCCTAGAGGGAGTCCTTGAAACAACATACACCAAGTAAAAAGAGCCATTTTGGGATCTATAATCGCAGCCCAAATGGTTTGAAAGTGACACCTCTAGTGCTGATGCGAGGACTACAAATGCCATCTCTGGTTGAGCATGTCAATCATGAGGAGATGAGGAATTAACTACTGATATCATGACTTGGCCTTGTAACCATTGAAGAATGTAGTAGGGTACCACTTCTAGTCGCTCCACCAAGGTCAAAAAGACTAAATATCTAGTTTATGCAACAAGTGATCAGGAATAGCTAAGACCAACAAATCAAAAGTCCAACGATCTTGTGGAGCAAGATGGAACCGGGTATTCATTTCTTCCCAAGAGCGGAGACTCATGGAGACTTTGGAAAAGAGGTATTTAGGGGTCTTGATGCCGCATTTGAAAGAATGTAGAGCACTAGCACCTTGAGTCTTGGTAAGAGGAACACCTTGAATGGCCAAAATATGGACCAGTAAAGGTTCTCCTAGTTTAAAGAAAGCCCATCATGAAAACTATTTCTAGCCCAACAGAGCCGAGGCTTGACAACTTCTCAGGCTTTCTAGATGCTCTTAATAACAAAGGTGCCTTGGATATGCACATGATCTATCATAGTAATAATGGATTGAAGACCAATCCCATTCCAAGCTAGCCAATGAGAAAGATATCCTGAATAAATTCAATGTCTAACCAAGATCTTCCAAGGTTCATTTCTTGAGAGATCACAAATGACCCATTTCGCATAGAGGGAGAGCCCCTGCTTTTGATTGGAGTGAAGGCCAAGGCCACTAGACTCCCTAGGAAGACAAAAATAGTCCCAAGCCACTCTGTGAAAACCATGATGATCAGTACCAGAAGCCCAGATGAAGTATCTAAAAAGGGACTCCATCTTAAGCTAAGAAGCTTTAGAAGGATCCCAACATGAGGAGTAATAAACATGGGTGGCAGCCAACACCTTGGAACAAATCTGGAACTTTACAACAAGAGAGAGAGGCTTGGTTATCCAATAGGCTAGTTTCTTTTCAATTTTAGCAAGCATGACATTCCATAAGTCTACCAAAGATGCTTGAAAAGAAAAGGGAATGCCCAAGAAGCAAAAATCTTCCCCATGCAGAACCCACTTCCAATCATATTGAGCCAACAAAGGAGGAGTTGGAAGAAAAGATTGTCTATAATAGAGAGTCTTGTGCTATTGGATAGCCAACCCAGAGGCAAGGAAAAATGTATCGAAGCAATGCAAGGTATTAGAGACATTATCTTCATCCTTAATGAGAGTGAGAAAGGAGTCATAAAAAAAGTGATCATTAACAAGCCGGGAAGAGGATTTAGGTAAAGAGATGCCACACACCAAACCAGAGGAAAAAAAGTGGGTTAGGAAGTACCCAAAACCTTTAGCAACAAGAGCATAGAGTGTAGGAGCTAGAGGGAAACCATGAAGAATAGCCCTAAAAATCCCAAAGGGCTCAGATTCAGGACCATTGATAGAGATGCAAGAAGACGCATCACCAAAAAGAATTTCCACAGATTGCAAAAAATTTGAGCTGAAACCAAGAGCCTATAACATGGAAAGAATGAAAGTCCATTGAATGCAATCATAAGCCTTAGAAAAATCAACCTTGACAAATAAGGTCTGCTTCTTGGACTTGTGAGCTCATTCCATTCCTTCCTAGAAAAGAATAATATTGTTGAGGATATATCTAGACTTGATAAAGCCATTTTTCTCTAGCTGAATAATCAAAGGAAGGAGATGTTTGATTTTGAGAGCTAAAGCCTTAAGAATGATCTTGTATGAAACAGTCAACAAGGTGATAGGCCTCCAATTGAAAATGTCCTCATGATCACCATCTTTAGGTATGAATTTAATATTTTCTTTATTAATAATAGCTCCCAAAATTTTATTGTGATAGGCTTGAAGATAAACTTTATGCAGGTCAGGGCCTATAGAATCTGGAAAATGTTTGTAAAATTCACAAGGGAAGCCATCACACCTAGGGGACTTGTCATCAGCCATAGAAAAGATAGCCTCTTTGAGGTCACTGATGGTGAGAAGTTTCTCACAGAAGGCCAGTTGCTCGACCACTAGGTGGTTTGGAGTAACAAAAATACACATTCTGGAGAGCCTCATCTCGAGAAACTGAGTTTCCCAATGAAGCAAACATTCTTTCATAGTGTTGAACAAAATCCTAGAGTATAGAAAGAAGATTTGAAAGAGTTTCATGACCCTTTTTGATAGACTTAATCCCAAATTTGGTGTGATGAGCCCTAAGAGATTAGAAAAATTCTGTAGAAGCTTTGTCGTGCATGTCCAACCAATAGAGGTGAAATTTGATTTGAGCTCCTCAAGCGACATAATTATCATAAATCTATTTATTATGGGGAAGCCTAGCAAGCTGAACTTGAAGCTCAAAATCAAAAGGATTCAAGGCAAGAGCTTCAGAAGTACTCCGAAGAGCTTTGGTGTTGGCTTCGTAGGAACATTTTCTATACATAGCTAGCTGACGATTGTAGATTCTGATAAATATGGCTATGCGAGTGATGACATTGTTCCACCATTGAATCCAACTAGCCTGGCTGTGGGGCCGAGACACCAAGTTCCAGATCTGCAGGATATGGGTAATGGTAATGGCATGTGTCAACAATGACTTATTGAGGAAAAATTGAGTTTTGGTAGCACGTGGAACAACATATTGCCAAGTAATGGAAAAGAATCTAGGGTAATGGTCAGACAACATTACATCTGGTAGAGTAATGATAGGCGGTTCATGTTCTTCAGAAAAGGAGAAAAATGATTGTGCAGTAATCATAGCATGACAAAGTCTTTTAAATATGTGGTTACTACCAACTCTAAAATTAGAACAAGTGTGCCAGACCCCACTATGCCATCGACAGTTAGCATTGGGATAAAAAAGGCCCACTTTATGACATATATAAAATAAACCTTGTCATTCTCCATTTGTCTATCAAAAAGGGAAAAGCCCTTCTTTGTCAGAAGCCAAATCAACCATATTAAAGTCCCCACACACAACCCAAGTGGCCGGAGGCAAATTATCCACCATCCAACACCAAAGTTGAGATCTTTCCATAGTATCATTGGGAGCATAAATATTAACTATACCAAAGGAATGATTATTGAAGAACATCAAAATCCAAATTATTCTCTACATAAGGTCAAAGCAATGAGAAATAATTGTAGAATGAAAATGAGGTGAAATGATAGTAATAACAACACCTTTACCAACTTCGTGCTAAGAAGAAAACACAATCCCATTGAGCCATATGACATGACAGGAAAAGGTTGGCAAAAGACAAGAGATCTTAACTTCTTGTAAACACAAAATGTCCACACTTTGAAGACTGCAATGAGTATCTCGAACATAATACTTTTTGGAGAGGTCTATCAGACCTCGCACATTCTAAGATAAAAAAAATCATAAAAAATCATGCATATCTTCCTCATCCTCAAGAGAGGAGAAACTGTTCTCTAGAAGAGTTGGAATGGAGATGAAGCTAGGAGGCAACTCTCCAGATGAGACAAACCTCTACTTTTCTTTTGGGTCTTCCACACAACCTCCAAATTTATGAGACCGACACAATGTCTACGTAACAATAATTGAAGATGTAGCCTGCAGAGAATGCACCACACTAGGGGTGGTATCCTTCGTACCTGGAGATTTTCCCTACGAGACAATTTTAAAACATGTTGGATCATCATCCGCCCCTCAATATTAAACACCTTCTTTTCAACTAGAAGAATTGGCGGAGGAGCATGAGTGGAGTTGGTGGATAACTATTTGAGAGCCAAAGAGGTCTTGCCTTAGTGCACAACAGTAGTCCATTCTTCTTTCTTCCCAGAATCTGCATTTTTAATATGAGCTTCCTTTGGTTGCAGGTTAGTCCTAGGGACTGTTGGTGTCCAAAATGATGCTTATGCTCTAACAGGCTGCCAGTATACCCTCAGAGCATTTTAGGAATGGTTAGCTCCAAAATGGAAATAGGTCTTAGGGTAACTAGACCAACTCTAGGGACAAGACTGCCCTCTTCTGCTTTTGGCTCTGCAAGACCAAGGTGGGTGCACCTAACCTAGTATAAAATAAACTTCATACACCAAGAACTAGGTTTGAAAAATAGATAAATGGATAGCAAGAAAGTACTGAATGTTAACCACACACTCATTAACTCTCCATTGCTATGGGGTAGGACTAAAGACAACCAAATGCTGAAAACTTAAAGAATGGTTTTTTATTTATGCTTTTTGAATTATAACAACCTATCAGGACATGTTAGCAAAGAAATACTTATCAAGGCTAGTGCCTCATCCATTGGGCAAGTTTTCTTAGACAGACTACACACACACACTAGAAATATACCTTAGATTCAGAGCCATAAACACATTTATAATCTCCTTTACTACTTATATGAAATCCTCACATAGACAAGAGATAGACCTATGCCTCATCTTAGAGCATCATTTAATCTAATCCTAGATTAGAACTAAAAAATGAAGACATATACATGGATAAACATGCAATGAGCTAGAAAACTTAAAATCTATCTGCAATGACACAGAGGAGAGATAAGAGTCATATATCTGCATTAAGTATAAAGAATCCTTGAGTGTGTACAATCCGTCCAAAGGAAGCCTGCTTGCAAACTACAGCTCAAACCTGTAACTTTCTTCCAAATTGCCAAAAAATAAAGACAGGACATTACAATTCAGACTGGCAGAAGACTCACAACAGAAAAGTTTTAAAATCTAACTCCCAATGCCCTCAAATGATCATGAAAATCCCTTTATACCAGGGTAAGAATGCAAGCATATGATCATTTAAAATTCAAAACTACCTAACCCCACCAAGAAATAAACACCAGATAAGATAGGGGTCGAGCCTCGGCAAGAAGCTCAATCAGTCAAAACCATTCAACTACAAACACCTCTCAAGATCATCACCACACGACACCAGGTACACAATCACCTCTGCAAACAACCACCAAGCACCCTGGACCACACTGCAAATGATTCTCACCAAACAGGGTCTTATCTGGCATTCAATTCCATAAAAATATGGTACCCTCTATCGTTAGAAATTCATAGACAATCAAACTTGAAAATGCAATGGTCACTTTGCATCTGGTGGGCATTAAGTTTCTTAACCACTCACCCCAGTCGTGCAACTGCGCAGTCTCATCTATCACCGCCACAGGAAACCGGTTCAAGATTACGCTTGGTTGCATGATCGCATAACCCAGATACGGGTTATGCGAACATGTGACAACCTTCTCCCTTTGCCTTCCCTTAACTGTTGACACCAGACCGCTGCCACAACAGGGTTTATCGCATGTTCGCAAGCCAGGAAACTAGCTTACGCGAACATGCAACAACCCGCAAACATGCGCCCTACCAGCCGTCAAAACACCGCTGAGAATCTTAAGCCCGGGCCCACGTTCAAACTTCACCATCCCGCCAACATGGTCCAATCAAAAACCACCACGACACCATCTGCCAGCTCACCCACCAAATAGCCGCAAACAGGCCCCAGGACACGTGGTGCCCTGTCGCATGATCGCATAGCCCAAGAATGGGCTATACGAACATGCGACAGCCCGCGAACTTCTACCTTGCCGCGCATAACTCCGCAACCGTGTCACTAGACCGTTGACCAATCCGCAAACAGGCCCGGCATCGAATGGCGGGTGCATGATTGCATGGGCTTGAAACCTCCCATGAGATCATGCGCCAGCCACAGGATCTACCATGTCACCCCCGCAGACACCAAACTACCACCTCTGCCAGTGAGCCAAGGACACGCGTCGACCGGTTGCATGATCGCATAGCCAAGGAAAGGGCCATGCAATCATGCAACGGCCAACCAAAAGCGGCCACATCACTGCCATCACCGAAGAAGCCCTACCCTCAATAGCTTGAAAAACCCACGCCCACCACTACATGACCTGGCAACCGAGGTAAAGAAAACCGCTAGCCAAGTCACTAGATGCAAAGGCCTAAACCACTAGAATCAAGTGACAAGGAGAAAACTGCCAGTCGCCAAATCGCTAAATGAGAACTTAACCACCCGTCAGTTGAACACCGCAGAAGACAGGGACCCATGCAGACATGTGGCAAGCGGTCTCATGATCGCATGTCAGAGAAGTTTGACATGCGGCCATGCGATGGCAAATAAGAACATGCCACCTGTCCCCCCTCCGACACTAGGCCCACTTCGCCGAGGCAATGCTAGAAACAAACAAGATCAACGGCAGGCGCATGATCACATGGGTAAGGAATATTCCATGTGATCACACACCGACCGTTGATCTCCTCCCTCTGACCCCACACCGTCGCACTTGCGCGGTTAAGACAAAGAACAAGGAGAGCCGACAGAAAGGAAGATAGGGAAGGTCGAAAACACAGTGTTTTTGGCGAAAGATCAAAAACACACAAAGTTTTCAACATGACACAAAGGTAAACTAGGAAGCCGAAAACAACAAAGGTTTTTATGCATTTTATACAGGCCAAAAAGGTCAAAAACAACGTGGATTTTTGAAAACATTGTGGGTTTTCGACACTATGGTGGAAATTTTAAAATTTTCCCCCGCAGACCTTAGAAAATGAAAATCTTTCTAGGTTTTGCAAAGTAAGAGATGCGACATGGGCTGAAGCAAGGCGACAACATTAAAAAGCACAGGGCAAGACACTTAACAAAATCATGCAAGGGAGAGGCCAATTTTAAAAGATTTTGCAATGACTGGAAAAATGGCCTAACAGTGGCTCTAGTTGGGGACGATGGGTAACTTGTGCCCATGCGAGAATTCAGAATTACTGGGAGAGCAGACCACCAACTGGGCAAAACAAGGAACCTCAAAAAATGCAGGGAACCGAACAAGGAAAGGAAACACACAGCAGAAAAGGGAAAGACTATTTACAGAGATTTACATTATTTACAAAAGGCTCAAGGCCCCAAAACTATGATCAATACTTGCCTCTGTCAAACAAATAGTTTTCATCTCCACACATCAGAGACAAAGTGAAAATTCTACTTCCATGTGACTGATCAAACTTATATCCATCCTTCCACAATTTGAAACAAAATTTTTTAGCACATACCTCCTGAGGGCTGGAAAAGTAATCATACCAATTCTAAAAATGTTATGGCACATGCATGTTGCAGTCAAAAAGGGAAATGCTGAAAGAGTTGCAAGATGAACCATCCTCAATCCCTTCAACAAACCCAGGAATTCTACCGTCCACATGGAAAGAAAAACACTCTAGCTCTATCAAACTATCATTGCAATTGCTACTGGATCCATTCATACCAGAAATTTGCACCTCCAAGGAGAAGATATACTGATCTTCATGCAAACACTGGGGGAACTCATCACATGGGACATCATCATTAAACACAAGAGCACTCTGCATCATGTCAACATCTAACAAAACCAAAAATTATTGATAAGTGGGAAGAGAAACATCAACCTGTCCATGAGATGGTGAAGCATGAGTAACTGAGAGACCATCCTTCCATGGCTTAGCAACAGATTCAGAATCAAAAGAGGATTCAGAATCCACACAACTCTTCCAATTAGTACTCAAAACAATATCAGGGACCATTGAGTCACTTGAAGATGACCAGACACTGATGATTTCATCATCTAATACATCATACTATACCTGGCTTCCATCCAGTAGTGTTGGGGCAGCAAAAGAATCAAAAGCACACATGTCAAAGTCAAATCCTACTAACTCATGCTCCATATCAAAGTCAATGTGTGCCGGATGCAAGGACTCAGAGCCATCCCCCCTGAATATCTGAGATACTCAAAAGACAACAAATTTGAAATTTGTTCATTGTGAAGTGAACAACTGTCCTCAAGAACATCATCCTCTACCATACAATCATCAGCAATATTTTCATCTATCCTCTCCTCTTCCTCATCTGACTGATTGCATAAACTTACTCCCCCATACTGAGAAAAGGCATCACTTTCATGACTGCAAGAAAGAGTGTCAACATCTGACACATCTCCTTCATAAATTTCATCACTCTCAATATTAGCACCACAGAGCAAAGCCCCAAGTACATCCTCAAGTTCAAGATCAGCATCACCAAGTACCCAATCCCTGACACATACATAATACTCCTCCCACAAGGCATTTGACCAACTGGTTGACTCAGGAAAACAAAGCTCCAGGAATAAACCAATGAAGTCAAATTCAGGAAACTCAACACCCTTAGGAAGCTCATCATATACTTCACAGAATCTATCATAGAACAAGGATATGGATAAATCCTTTCTACACCCCACCTTCAAACTGGCTAATCTTATGCAATCCCTAAGGATGCCCTGGTCTAATAATGCAAGCTCCTCCTCAAACTTACCCATTACAACTTACTGCAATACTTCCACATAATTTTGCCAAACTGCAATCAAAAACTTGAAGTATGCTAACCTCTGCTTACACCTTATCCTTCTTTTAGTGCTTGACCACTTTATAAGGAACATTTAAAACTTGAGAAATACCTGGAAAGATCCTGCAGCAGAAGACCTTTGGATGGAAGGCAGGGCTGATCCAGAGCTCACCTTGAAACTCCATCAGGTATCTTTGTCATGCAGAGCCGCCACCTACTTGAGAGGAAATTATTTCACTATTTCTTCTTCCAACCAGCACAAAGCTACACCAAGTATACACACTGTTTATCAGGAGGAACACTGATCAAATAGAGACAAATCAGAGCCACCACTCACAACTAGGTGAGAAAATTTTGCAAATGCTAATGCTTGTATTTGACTCTTTTCAATGGCTAGCAAAGATTATGATTTCCTTAATAGGATTTGTTGTTTCTTCCCCAGTAGAGTCGCCATCTTGTTGGTGTCCAAAATGACACTTATACTCTAACAGGCTACCGGTATACCCTCAGAGGATTTTAGGAATGGTTAGCTCCAAAATAGAAATAGGTCTTAGGGTAACTAGACCAACTCTAGGGACAAGACTGCCCTCTTCTGCTTCTGGCTCTGCAAGACCAAGGCGGGTGCACCTAACCTAGTATAAAATAAACTTCATACACCAAGAACTAGGTTTGAAAAATAGATAAATGGATAGCAAGAAAGTACTGAATGTTAACCGCACACTCATTGACTCTCCATTGCTATGGGGTAGGACTAAAGACAACCAAATGCTAAAAAATTAAAGAATGGTTCTTAATTTATGCTTTTTGAATTATAACAACCTATCAGGACATGTCAGCAAAGAAATATTTATCAAGGCCAATGCCTCATCCATTGGGCAAGTTTTCTTAGACAGACTACACACACACACACGAAATATACTTGAGATTCAGAGGCATAAACACATTTATAATCTCCTTTACTACTTATATGAAATCCTCACATAGACAAGAGATAGACCTATGCCTCATCTTAGAGCATCATTTAATCTAATCCTGGATTAGAAGTGAAAAATGAAGACATATACATGGATAAACATGCAATGAGCTAGAAAACTTAAAATCTATCTACAATGACACAAAGGAGAGATAAGAGTCATATGTCTGCATTAAGTATAAAGAATCCTTGAGTGTGTACAATCCATCCAAAGGAAGCCTGCTTGCAAACTACAGCTCAGACCTATAACTTTCTTTCAAATTGCCAAAAAATAAAGACAGGACATTACAATTCAGACTGACAGAAGACTCACAACAGAAAAGTTTTAAAATCTAACTCCCAATGCCCTCAAATGATCATGAAAATCCCTTTATACCAGGGTTACAATGCAAGCATACGATCATTTGAAATTCAAAACTACCTAACCCCACCAAGAAATAAACACCAGACAAGACAGGGGTAGAGCCTCGGCAAGAAGCTCAATCAGTCAAAACCATTCAATTGCAAACACCTCTCGAGCTCATAACCACATGGCACCAGGTACATAATCACCTCTACAAACAACTGCCAAGCACCCTAGACCACACTGCAAATGCTTCTCACCAAACAGGGTCTTATCTGGCATTCAATTCCATAAAAATATGGTACCCTCTGTCACTGGATATTCACAGATAATCAAACTTGAAAATGCAATGGTCACTTTGCATCTGGCGGGCATTAAGTTTCTTAACCACTCGCCCCAGTCGCGCAACCGCACAGTCTCATCTCTCACCGCCATAGGAAACCAGTTCAAGATTACGCTTGGTCGCATGATTGCATAACCTGGATACGGGTTATGCGAACATGCGACAACCTTCTCCCTTTGCCTTCCCTTAACTGCCAACGCCAGACTGCCACCACAATAGGGTTTGTCGCATGTTCGCAAGCTGAGAAATTGGATTATGCAAACATGTGACAACCCGCAAACATGCACTCTATCGATCGTCAAAACACCGCCGAGTATCTTAAGCCTGGGCCCGCGTTCAAACTTCACCATCCCTCTAGCATGGTCCAACTAGAAACCACCATGACACCATCTGCCAACTCACCCACCAAACAGTCACAAACAGGCCCTAGGACATGTGGCACCCTATCGCATGATCGCATAGCCCGGGAATGGGCTATGCGAACATGCGATAGCCCGTGAACTTCTACCTTGTTGGGCACAACTCCGCAACCGCGCAACTCCGCAACCTCGTCACTAGACCGTTGACCAATCTGCAAATAGGCCCAGCACTAAACGGTGGGCGCATGATCGCATGGGCTTGAAACCTCCCATGAGATCATGCACCAGCCATAGGATCTACCATGTCACCCCCATGGACGCCACACTACCACCGCTGCCAGCGAGCCAAGGACACATGTCGACCAGTCGCATGATCACATAGCCAAGGAAAGGGCTATGCGATCATGTGACGGCCAACCAAAAGCTGCCACATCACCACCATCGCCGAAGAAGCCCTACCCTCAACAGCTTGAAAAACCTGCACCCACCACTACGTGACCTAGTGACTAAAGAAAAGAAAACTGCCCGCCAAGTCACGAGATACAAAGGCCTAAACTACCAGAATCAAGCAACAAGGAGAAAACTGCCAGTCGCCAAATCGCTGAATGAGAACTTAACCACCCGTCAGCTGAACACCGCAGAAGATAGGGACCCATGCAGACATGTGGCAAGCGGTCGAATGATCGCATGTCAGAGAAGTCTGACATGTGGCCATGTGACGGCAAATAAGAACGTGCCACCTATCCCTCCTCCGACATTGCACCCACTTCACCGAGGCAACGCTGGAAACAAACAAGATCAACGATAGGCACATGATCGCATGGGTAAGGAATATTTCATGTGATCACACACCGACCGTTGATCTCCTCCCTCTGGCCCCACACCGTTGCACTTGCGCGGTTAAGACAAAAAATAAGGAGAGCTGACAGAAAGGAAGACAAGCAAGGTTGAAAACATAGTGTTTTCGGTGAAAGATCGAAAATACACAAAGTTTACACAAAGGTAAACCAGGAAGCCAAAAATAACGAAGGTTTTTATGCAGGCCAAAAAGGTCGAAAACAACGTGAATTTTTGAAACATTGTGGGTTTTCGACACTATGGTAGAAATTTTAAAATTTGCTCCCGCGGACCTTAGAAAATGAAAATCTTTCTGGGTTTTGGAAAGTAAGAGATGCGACATGGGCTAAAGCAAGGCGACAACACTGAAAAGCACGGGGCAGGACACTTAACAAAATTATGCAAGGGAGAGGCCAATTTTACAAGATTTTGCAATGACTAGAAAAACGGCCTAACAGGGACAACCAAAGGGCAATCCTGGATTTGGTGCTCCACCGATTGACACCTATAGAAGGTGTTCGACAGGTTCAAGTAAAGCAACTTCTAGGAGAAGGTGTGAAATATGACCTCAATCTCAACGGAGTCTTTGAGGTCCTTGGAGGGGTCGACCTAAACACACACGTGCCTCTGCGGACGGGCATTGAAACAAATTTCATTCTCCATGGTAATAACTTTGCCAAGGGTTTTGGCAATGGGCTCAATAAAAGGCTAGCATGGCAAAGAGAGACCAAGAAAATCAACCCACATAGGAACCCTAAGTTTCTTGTCATCTGAGATAGTAAAATCCCTAGACCATCTTTGGAAGACAAGCAAGGAGGAATGAATTGACCAAAGACCTCAACTAAAAATCACCTTAAGCTTGAGAATGATTAGCAAAGTGAAACATAAAAAAAACCTTGGTAAGGTTTTGAACTGCCTCAAGATGGACTCCATGAGGAGTCTAGCTCTTGGCGACCCACTCTTTGCACATACTTTCAGGAGGTGTACAACCCACAAAATACCCTATCAAGGTATTCTTTTCCAACCATTCACAAGAAACATCAAAATCTTGCATGTTAAGTGCAATATCAAGGTTACCTCGTGGAAGACATTTGGGATGAACTTTTGCATGCATTTGTTCAGAGGAGGCACCATGGCTTTCCGAAGTAGCAACTCGAGCACCAACATCATCTGCTAGGCCGAAGTTGGTCGGGGCCATTATAAGCTAACCCTAGTGAAAAAACATCTCGCAGTAAATGCAGTATGACAAGTAGGAAACTCAGAAGGAAAGCTCAGACAGAGAGCTGTACACATGAAGCCCTAGCAGAGAAAAAGTTCCTCAAAGACCATGATCGACATCTTTTTTTCTCAATTGAATATCGATTACAAATATCTAGCTCAAATGAACATCAACATTAAACTAATATAGCTCCTTACAAGCTACACACTAGAAATAACTTTTGAAGATCCAAGATTCATAACTTCAAATTCTACTTTAGATATTCTTATGAGAAATTGAATTTGTGTTTCCAAAGCGAGAACCCAATGTTTTTAACAAATTAAATTCAACCTCTTGAACAAAAAATAAAAAATTCAAATATTCCAAACTGTCATATATTTATATTTTATAAATGTAAAACAAAAATAAAAATTATATAACTCAAATATATCACTGAAATTTTTTTATTAATAACACAGGAATTTTCAGAAAACCCCATTATCTATGTATTGTAATAAAGTATTAGTTTGCCAATGAATTTAATCTTATGATATATAATGACTATGGGAATCTTTTAACATAATGCTCTCTTTACTCGATCAATATTTTGTTAGATTCGACGACAAAGTAAACAGCAAGATTTGCGATGGAATATGTTTATGTGGGCTTTCAAGTTGGCCAAAAATGGCAATAAAACCACAATGCATTTTGCATGTGCATTAAAAAATGGCTGGCCGTCTAATATTTGGACTTAATAATAATACACCATCAATTCTCTTCTTTTCCCATTGATAAAGCGATGCATGGGAAAGAGCTGATTCTTTGTTCCCATTCTTTTGAATGCACAGAAAAGAGTTTTGTTTGGTCTTGTTAACAATGAATAGCTATGATTAGATAATTTTATATTAATATTCTATATTAATATATATATACTTGATAATATTACATATTTATGTATATCTAATATTATCAATATACTTATATATATATATATATATATATTTAATAATATAACTAAGCCTTATATATATATCGATCTACACTATTGATGTGATATGATATTATCATATCAATAATACATATTGTTAATATGTATTATTGATACGATAATACATACCAATTAATATCGACTGCTATACCAAGTACCGACTATGATATATATCGGATGCCATATTGACTGTTATGCATATCGGCCACCATACCGACTGTTATATATATATATATTGGATATCATATGCAATATGTTATATGATTGTTAATTCATATAACATACTACACGGTATACATATCTTACAATATGTATATCGTGCAGTATGTTACTCGTGGCTTATATAATACAAAAACATACGATACTGCACTTTACATATATCGTAGTTACAATATATGTAAAGTGCAGTCTTTAATATTCGATTATCGGTAAAGGTAATTTGTTATGAAAGGGCATCGGTATTGAAGGGACGTGACTCATTTATGAGTCACGTCTCCTTCTATGTGCAAAGACATATATATATTGATAAATATTTTTGTATTTGAGATGAATTATATACAGCAGGTCTGAATAAGGATTATCATATACAAAAATCAGGAAAAATAATAATATAAAACTAAAGTTTATTGTAATTTCACATGGTATCAGAGCTAAGGTTCTGAAATTTAAAGAAATTTAATAAACTTAAGATATTATAAAATGGAAAACATGATCAGATTTGAGGACAGACTTGCAGGGGCTGATAACTTCCAATCATGGAAGATAAGAATCATAATGCTGCTAAAAGAGAATAAAGTTGAAACTTTTATTAAACCAGACAAGGTTAAGCCAGAAGCGGAACCCGATCTATCAAATTGGAATGAAGGGAACGACAAAGCCATGAAGATAATTATCGATGGGGTCAGAGATCATATTGTACCAATCCTATCCAAATATGATAAGGCATATGAGATGTACAAGGCATTGGAGAAAACATATGAAATAAATAATGCTAGCAAGAAACTAGCTTTGAAAAGAGAAATGAACCAGATTAGTATGAATAAGAATGAGAAAATAAATGCATACTTTCTAAGGGTATCAGCATTAAGAGATCAACTTTCACTACTAGGCCATGAAATTGATGGAAAGGAACTAGCCTTAATTGCTCTAGATGGACTACCTGAATCTTGGGAAACCTTTGTTGCTGGTATAAGTGCTAGATCCAAGTTTCCAAAATTTGATCGATTAAGAACAGATTGTCTTCAAGAAGAATCAAGGTTAGATAAAAGAGGATTAAAGAAAAAGATCAATGATGAAGAAAATCATGCACTAAATGTAAATACTCACAAGAAGAAGAAATTCAAACATTTCAGAAAGAAGAAATTCAATACGGAGTATCCCAAAAGAGACCTATCTCATGTTAAATGCTTTAGGTGTGACAAACTCGGACATGTTGTAACAAATTGTCCTTACAAGAATCATCAAGCCTCTTTTACCAAATCCAAGAAGAAGCCCAATGAAGAAATCAAGAAGGAGCAATTTGTACTCTACTCTGCACTCTCAAATCAAGTTCCAAACAAGAACATTTGGGTTATTGATAGCGGTTCCTCACGTCAAATTACAGGGTTCAAAGAACTACTAGAAACCATGTCAGAAGAATCAGATGAAGAGGTAACCATTGGAGATGACTCCTCTTATCCAGTAAGAGGCATTGGGACATGCACAATCAAACTAAAGACCGGTATCTCAATTCAACTCACAGGAGTCCTATTTGTCCCAGGAATCAAGAGAAACCTTTTATCCATATCGGCACTTGAAGATAATCGGTATAGAGTAACTTTCATGGATGGCAAAGTAAAAGCATGGCCTAAAGGTTTAACCTTCAAACAAGCTAATACCATAGGAAGAAGACAAGGGTGCTTATATGAATTAAATACTGATATAAATCAAGTCTTAGTAAATGACATTTCAAATTTAAATGAAGTATGGCATAGAAGATTAGGACATTTAAATTATAAAACTTTATCTTCTATGGAAAATTTGGTTAATGGATTACCAAAACTTAAACAATATGATTCTGGTGCATGTAAAGGGTGTGCACTAGGCAAAAACACAAAAGGAACATTTCAAATTAGTGTAAGCAGAACTAATGAGGTTTTAGAATTGATACATTCAGATTTATGTGGACCCATGTTTGTTTCTTCAATAGGAGGCTGCAAATACTATATAATCTTTGTTGATGACTTCTCACGAAAGACCTGGATTTACTTCCTTAAGTACAAAGAATCTGAGGGAGTACTAAGTAAGTTTAAAGACTTCAAATCTATTACTGAAAATCTATCTGGAAAGAAAATTAAAATTTTGAGAACAGACAATGGAAAAGAATACACATCTGAAATATTCAAACAATTTTGTAAAGAGGCTGGGATTAAGAGGGAGTACACTGTACCTTATAATCCACAACAAAATGGGGTAGCTGAAAGAAAGAATAGAACTATTATTGAGGCCACCAAAGCAATGCTTCTTGATCAAAACCTTGATACCTCTCTTTGGGAAGAAGCATCAAATACAGCCGTATACATACAAAATAGATGTCCACACTCACACATTGAAAATAAAACTCCTGAAGAAGCATTCACAGGGACAAAGCCTGATATAAGTAATCTTCGAATATTTGGATGTCCAGTCTACATTCATGTTCCATCAAAAGAAAACACTTCACAGGAAACTCAAAAGGAGGACTCTGAGGAAGAAGAAAATGATGAAAATCTATCCACACTAGAAAATCCTAAGAAGAGACCACTTTGGGCCACTAAACTCATAGAAGAAGGAAAGACTCTTGGTGCTCCTCCAGGAACAGTCAGAGAAAGAAAAAGGCCTTCCATATTATCCAGCTATGCAGCACTCATGAGTGAACTCTCTAACTTAGAACCTACAAATGTATCTGATGCAATTCAACAACAAGTATGGAAGGATGCAATGATAGAAGAATATCAATCTATCATAAAGAATGATGTGTGGGATATTGTACCAAGACCAAAATCAAAATCTGTGGTATCATCTAAATGGTTATTCAAAATCAAACATGCAGCTAATGGTAGCATTGAAAAGTACAAAGCAAGATTTGTAGCAAGAGGCTTCTCTCAAAAGGAAGGGATTGACTATGAAGAAACATTTGCTCCTGTTGCACGTTACACATCTATTAGAACAGTTCTAGCCATTGCAGCTGCCAAAGGTTGGAAAGTTCATCAAATGGATGTTAAAACAGCCTTCTTAAATGGAAGTATTGAAGAAGAGGTATACTTAGAACAACCTGAAGGATTTGAGATTCATGATCCTAAAACACATGTATGTAAGTTGAAGAAAGCATTATATGGACTTAAACAAGTCCCCAGAGCTTGGTATGCTAGAATAGACAGCTATCTAACAAAGTTAGGATTTTCCAAAAATGATGCTGATCCAAATCTATACTTCAAGGTAAACAAAGGTGATATGTTGATAATCATATTATATGTTGATGATTTACTGATTACAGGGGAAGACTATTTGATTCAACAATGTAAGAAAGACTTAGCCAAAGAATTTGATATGAAGGACTTAGGTCTTCTACACTACTTTCTTGGTCTAGAAGTTTGGCAGAAATCAGACTGTATTATTTTGAATCAAGGCAAATATACCCTTGATATCTTGAAGAGATTTGGCATGTTGAATTGTAGACCCATGTCTTCACCCATGGAAATAAATTTTCATAAACTAAAGGAAGCAACATCAGAATCTCCTTTTGCAGATATCTCTTTATACAGACAATTAATAGGATCTCTAATGTTCTTAGGGAATACCAGACCTGAAATTTGTTTCTTAGTAAACACATTAAGTCAGTTCATGTGTGATCCCAAAGAAATTCACTTTACTGCTGCTACACATGTATTGAGATATCTCCAAGGTACATTAAACTATGGACTCAAGTATGATAGGACAGAATTAAACCTTCATGGGTTCACTGATTCAGATTGGGCTGGAAGTGTGATTGATCGTAAAAGTACCTCAGGATGTTGTTTTAGCTTGGGATCAGCTATGGTGTCTTGGATCAGTAGAAAACAATCTTCAGTAGCTCAAAGCTCTACAGAGGCAGAGTACATTGCAGCTTCAATGGCAGCTAAAGAAGCAGTATGGCTTAGGAAACTACTCAGTGGACTATTTGGTAAAACTTTACCACCAACTACTATCTTCTGTGACAATCAAAGCTGTATCAAGTTATCAGTAAATCCTGTATTTCATGATAGATCAAAGCACATTGAGATTCCTTATCACTATGTTCGTGATATGGTAGAAAGAAAGGTACTCCAGTTGGAATATGTTTGTACAGGAAATCAAACTGCTGATATTCTCACCAAAGCTCTTCCAAAGGTGAAAGTTGATCACTTTAGGAAAACTCTTGGTATGATTGTAATATGATTTTATATATAATATATAAATGTTATTTTATGGGCTCATCCATCCTGTGGACATTTCTAGAGGTGACGACTTCTTAGATAATGAACACTTGTATTTGATTACGAGATGACGATCTTGTAATGTGGTGTTGTTATGGTAAACATATTATCTATTAGTGCACATACCATAATGAGGTTATATAAAATATGATATAATGTTATATTTAATATATCCTTGTATCACTATTACTGTGATACAAAATAGGTATCAGTTGTTGATTCCTCATATCGTTGTGATATGGAAATAGGTATCAGTTGTTGATTCCTCATATCGTTGTGATATGGAAATAGGTATCAGTTGTTGATTCCTCATATCGTTGTGATATGGAAATAGGTATCAGTTGTTGATTCCTCATATCGTTGTGATATGGAAATAGGTATCAGTTGTTGATTCCTCATATCTTTAGGATATGGAAACTAGGTGTCACAATGCATGGTGATTCCTCATATCTTTAGGATATGGAAACTAGGTGTCACAATGCATGGTGATTCCTCATATCTTTATGATATGGAAACTAGGTGTCACAATGAATGGTGATTCCTCATTTCAAATGAAAATATGATGCTAACATAAAGTGAAAATTATCTTATCTAGCTAAGAGGGAGTGTTAACAATGAATAGCTATGATTAGATAATTTTATATTAATATTCTATATTAATATATATATACTTGATAATATTACATATTTATGTATATCTAATATTATCAATATACTTATATATATATATATATATATATATATATATATATATATATATATATATATATATATATATATATATATATATATATATATATATATATATATATATATATATATATATATATATATATATATATTTAATAATATAACTAAGCCTTATATATATATCGATCTGCACTATTGATGTGATATGATATTATCATATCAATAATACATATTGTTAATATGTATTATTGATACGATAATACATACCAATTAATATCGACTGCTATACCAAGTACCGACTATGATATATATCGGATGCCATATTGACTGTTATGCATATCGGCCACCATACCGACTGTTATATATATATATATTGGATATCGTATGCAATATGTTATATGATTGTTAATTCATATAACATACTGCACGGTATACATATCTTACAATATGTATATCGTGCAGTATGTTACCCGTGGCTTATATAATACAAAAACATACGATACTACACTTTACATATATCGTAGTTACAATATATGTAAAGTGCAGTCTTTAATATTCGATTATCGGTAAAGGTAATTTGTTATGAAAGGGCATCGGTATTGAAGGGACGTGACTAATTTATGAGTCACGTCTCCTTCTATGTGCAAAGACATATATATATTGATAAATATTTTTGTATTTGAGATGAATTATATACAGCAGGTCTGAATAAGGATTATCATATACAAAAATCAGGAAAAATAATAATATAAAACTAAAGTTTATTGTAATTTCACAGGTCTTAAAAACCTTCACCCTTTCCAATCAAATTATTTCAAATCAATCAAATAATTGAGGACATGGATACAATCATTTCCAATCTACCAAAACTTTATAAAGATAAAATATTCCTGTCTATTTTCTTTTCGAAAAATGAAATCTATACCCATTCATCATGAAAATGGATGCCCCACATACACATATGAGTGATTATCTTTTGACCAAACAAAAGGAAAATCCAGAGAAAAGCTAAAGTGCGGTTATTATTATATGATAGTGTTACAAAATATTACGATGATAATATAATGTGAATGTGTATTAAAATTTAGTCAATATTATAAATATTTCGTTTCCCTTTATTAAGATATGAAACTTTCATATTATATAATATAAGACAAATGGATGTACATATTTCTTTTCTTAGTTCTTATTAGGTCAATAAATTTCTTATATAATATGTTTTGTCTTATAATTATCATACAAATAAAGAAAACATGGGTTGAGGAGAATGATTAAATAATAAATTGTAGGATAGTGGAAGTTAGAATTAACTTGGTTAGAAGGATAAGGTGGCCTACAAAATTAGCATGAAAAAATCTACAGGTGATGATTTTCTAGTATGATCTGCCATCATAAAAATTGATTTGTGTTCTTAAAACATAGTATCATAGAGTTAGTAGTTAGGAGAAAGCTAGATATCAAAGGAAAACTAATTATTATGACAAGGGGTTATTGAAATCATGGTTACATAGTAGTTGTGAATTCTACGCATGGTGATAAACTAGTCATTTGAGGATTAACTATGTGCTTTGACATATTTTCCTACTAGATAATATCTAGACCAATTCTATCCTAAAGAGTGAATATTTTTTTGATACTATAATATGAAAAATGGCACAAAATAGAATATTTTGTAGGCATAGATCAAGGATTTATGTACTTATAATTTAGGTTCTATGGAATGCAAGCAAGAAAATACCTTCTATGCTTGAACTACGCTTCTTACTAGAGAAATTTTGTGATCATTTGAACTATCAAATTATAAAATAATAAATTGAGATGGGAAATGAGACATAATTTCAACTCTAAACTTTTAATTACTTAATTGCTTAAAGTTGTCTTATTTGCATTCCTCCAATGTTTGATTTTTTTAATCAAATAAATCTTGAGGGGTTGTTAAATAATATATATCATTTGGACATAGTAGATCAAAAGAATTAACAATTAGTAAAGTGACATATATAGAACATGAAGACAATCATTCAACTTATTCAAAGCATGAATACAATCAATCAATTCCTTCAGGACATGAAAAATAATATTCAAATTATAAAATTAAATTTAAAACATATGATTTCAAATTTCTATGACAATAAGAAAAGTGATATATTTGTAAAATAATAATTGGTTTTTTTCTTGATGAATAGTAGCCATTTCTATTAATAAAAGAGTTAAAGTACACTATTCACAAAAATGTAGTGTAAGGGATCACTACTCAGGAGTCAAACAAGCAATGCTCGAAGAATAAAAAAATCAAATGGGCAACACTCACAAATAGAAATACAAGTTAATCCTAGAGAGAAAAATCATGTTAAAAAGTTGAGGATGGCATAGGAGGATCTCTATCATCCTTGGGAGCCCATACATCATTGGGGTTAGGGATAGCATCTAGAAGGGACTGCCCCTTTTTAGTCCTAGCCTCCTTTGTATCATTATCCTAGTCCTTCAAAGAGGAAGAAATAGCTAGTGCCAAATGAGCAAACAATTTGAAGGAGCAAATGGTTGATCTTTAGAGCCACATCTTAAGTGATGATCTGGTAGGAGTGATTGAGCATAGTGATTGGTCACCAATACCAAATGTTTTGAGGGTCCCCTACCATAGGTATGAACTTGATAATCTATTTTTTAATAAGTTGACTAAGAGATTGAGAATACAACACTTGTAGATAGACCTTATGCAAGCTATGAACCACACAAGGCTAGAGGAATTTGTAAAAGTCACAAGGAAATCCATCACAGCTAGGGGCCTTATCGTCAACCATAGAAAAAACTACTTCCTTGAGGTCCTCAATGTTGAGAATTTGGTCACAAAAGACCTTTTGGGCTTTAGAAAGCCAAGAAGGCACAACATTAAGGCACTTGTGCAATGCCCTATCACACTCAGGTGAAACTTCTTGCGTAGTGAAAACCTTCTCATAACATGGTCATGGATGCTATTTCTCCCTTTTGGAAGGAGCTTGATAAGAATATAGAGAAAGTTGTGACTGAAGAAGAGTGGTCCCTCCTAGATGCTAATCTTGCCCTACTTATATGTGGAGTCCTAAGGATGATAAAGATTCACTTTTTCTACCCTCATCCTTTTATGTGATTTTTTTAATCTTGGGGTTTAGTTCATGTTTCTATTTCCAGGTGTTGCCCATGTGTTTTATGATCCTCCAAGTATTGCCTGTTTGACTCCTAAGGGGTGATCCTATCCCCCTACTTTTTGTTTGTTAAAATTGTACTTTATCTCTTATATTAATGGAAATGGCTACTATTTATTTAAAAAGTCAACCATTATTTTACAAATATAACACCCTTTTTAATTGATGAAATTCTTTTCTGAATGTCAAGGAAAGTAAAGTTTGTAGAGTAAACAAAATATGTGAGTCTAAACTCATGAGATGCACATGTTTTTTTTTTTGTTTTTTTTTCACATATAAAGAAATGTGTACACATTATAGTATGAACATGTTATACCATGAGAAGATTATAACACACAATCTTTGTTGCTTTATCTAATTCAAACAGTTAGGTACTTCTTGGACATCTGAAACAAAGAGTGAGATTTCATTGACAATGTCCAAAAGTATATTTTTCTACGAAATATTCAAAACACCCAATTATCAATCATAAATCTACATTTATATTATGATAAAGTTTTATTCTTGAATTTCTTTTATGAATGTCTCCATTTTTGCAAAATTTTATATTTAACATTTTATTAACATTAATAGTTTTTTAAATTTGAAAAAGAAGTTGATTACACATTTGAATTCTTCATGATTGTAATTTTCTATTGTTCAGATTTTACAGGATTCCATAAGTGGAAGGTTGTATCTCAATATTGGCGACAATAAAAAGTTCTCAATGTTTCCAACCCATTTTTGGACATGGGCCGGAATAATTGAATAAGTTCAAAAGGGAAGGGACCGACCACGTTTGTAAATTTTGTACAGTTGTTTCCAACCCTCTTTTGGACTTGGACTCAAATTAATTGAAGAATCCCCAAAGGAGAGGGACCGATCACGTTTGTAAATTTTGTGTGAAATCAAGTGGCAAGTCATCACGACAGTACACGCCAATGTAAGTGCGCTCCAGAATTCTGCACTATACACACAGTAAAGGAGAAAAGATATCTTGCTTCACGAAAAAGTCGGAATCAAATTTTCATGTCATATTGATACAAAGAGTAGATATATTTTAGTGGCCGATCGGAAGGACGGGTATTTTGGTTTTGATTGGATTGGTTTTATTAATTTAGTTGTATATCGGCAATGCGCGTTTGAAGATAGTTGAGCTCTTATTATTTATCTTTTTTACATGTTCATTGGCAAACACATTGATCCTACACTTTTTCTTTCATTGTTATCTCAACTCTGGCATTTATGATAAATCTGGTTAGATGGCTCCGTCTAAGTTTGCCCAATTAATTGGTGTGTTTTGTATGATCTGCGCAATGAATACTTCCTTTATCCCCATTTTCATGGCCCAGCCAGCAGGCGTGAACTTCAGCTTTGATGAATTCACGAGATGTAATACAAGCGACATTCTCTGTGTAAATGACGCCACAATATCTGAGCATAAAATCAATCTTACAAACGATACAAATGCTCATTATAAATTGACTAACGAAACAATGGGCAGGGTTATTTACAACGAGACCATTCAGCTGTCTTCTCTTGCAAGTTTCACCACGGACATCAAGTTTGTTATGGAATATTATAACCTGAGCCCTGATGATGGATTAGGCCATGGAATCGCTTTCTTCATGACATCTAAAGAAATGGCGACAAATACTCAATCAACTTATAGACACAATGGTCTTCCCGGAAATGAACTTGAGCTGGCACCCAAGACATTTGGTGTTGAATTTTTTTGTAATGGTGACTGCTCTTTGTACACCTATGCTGCTGGCTATCTTCCTTATGACGATTTCAATCAAACCAATTTAGATCAACCGGTAAGCATGTTGTCGTAATACATGTAACTGTCCAACTACATGACAGTTAGTAACTGTCCAGCATTGCATTGTATAAGATCTCTTTTGGGTTATCGAATTTGATATCTTATTCCCGATTCCCTCATTTGGTATCAGAGCAAGCAAATGGATTGAAAGCGACAATGGAGTTGCTGTTGGATTAGCCGCCTTTGATCACGCTGCCAGATCGGAGTGAACAACGGTAGTGGGAAGTTAGTGAAACTAACTATGCCCGCGTAGAGGAGGCTGACAGTTGACAGTTCATGCATTGACAGTCATTTCCATGTTATTTGTGATGGGAGCCGTAGAATGATATTAAATATCATCTCGAAAGCCAGGCGTTGGTCGTCATATCCTATTCAATGTGCAGGGAATTGATCTCGATCCAAGGGAGATCCTAAGACATGCAAAGCAGTAATCGGTTACGGTAGAACGCACTTGTGGAAGATTGGGAGACCGGAGCACACACGCTGTAATCTGTAATCACCATTTTTCGCACACGCAGTTTTAACTGTTTCTTGCTGGTGGAACGATGGGCAAAGGCTCCGAAGACCGTTAAGACGGTTATCTTGTGCATTTGGTGCGGTGAGCGTGGAAAGGTGACGCTGGAGATATGTACGCTGGAGATATGTATGATGAGAAATGTGAAATGTGAACAACAGATTGAGTGAATTGTTTTTGAGTTGTTTACTGAAGGCAGCATGGACAAAGCACTAAGGTAGAAAATGGATGCTAAAATGGTGATATCCATCATTTTCAATGATTTCTTTATGTTTTCATTGTGAAGAATGACTATTAGGAGTGTAGTATCTATTTCATATAAGTCTGAGAAAGGAATGCTAGGAAAGTTACTCGCAGAAATGTCTTCCAAATGTCAATTTACAAGGGAAATTATATAAAGATCAAATCTACTAAGATGCATAGGAAAAATAAGAACAGAGAAAATAAAGGCACACACAAGATAAAACACATGAGACAAAGATTTACGTGGGAAACCCTTACGGGGAAAAACCCACCACCGAAAAACCCCCAAGCAAATTTGTATTATAGTAAACAATTTACATACAAAATCTCTAATTTTTCGTACAGGCTCACAGGCTCAGATTGTGTTACAATCAACCTGATATTACAACCACACCATTCTTCACGAATCTTGTAGCCATTTATGCACACTGCAATTCATTTCAGAATTCGGTATAGAAACGGTTACCGACAAAATAGTTGTCTGCCAACCGTTTGTCACACACAATCACTCACGCAACTGGCCGTATGGTGATTACTCCCTTCGGCACGTTTGCCTCTATCGGGAAACTTCTCCCTTCGGCACGTTTACCTCCGTTGGGTAACTTCTCCCTTTGGTACTTTTACCTTCATCGGGTAACTTCTCCCTTCGACACTTTTACCTTCATCGGGTAACTTCTCTCTCTTCGACACTTTTCCTCTATCGGTTAACTTCTCCCTTCAGCACTTTTCCTCCATCGGGATGCCAATGTAGAATCACCTTCACCATACGGTGAAATCACCGGTGAGGTCTTATCTCCACGGTGCCAACGCAACTCTTCACCATACGCATACAGCTCTTCACTATGTACCTCTCTTCACCATACTGTGAGATTGCCTTAGACGTACGTGGTCCGGTCGTACGGAGAGATTGCCTCCACCGTACAGTAGACTTTGTCATTCCTTAACAATATCCCAATTGATGAAGTACAGAGTCATAACCATGGACCGTAAACATAGAGATTACAGAGAATCTTGGACTCTAAAGCCCATCAATGTTGATATACCACTCTAACACAAAACCATCAAGAATGAAAATCTACCGTGAGCACCATTGAGATACTTACATAATAGTCTCATCTCATTCATGGACATTCCCACCTTCTACCATGCCACTGCCACTAGACACACATAGAATCTATCCATTGAGAAAACCATACAATTTGTCTCACAGAGAACCATAACTCTGTCTCCCAATGCACAAAACCCTCGATCTAAAAGATTATTGAATGTATCAACATTTGTCACAATCATAGCTGAAATAGCACCCACAATAAGTGCTAGCACATCCAACTATACATACCTCTAAGGTATACCAACATGGATTCCAAAACATCACCATATTCAACCTGTTACCTAAAGTCTCAAGCCTCAAGTGCAATACCTGTCACATACACGTCAGGAAGCTCCCACTGCACATGTAATATTAATATGATATGAATCCATTTAACAACATCACATAGAAGTGCAACAACAAACTTGTAGCATCAAGAACATCAACAGTACATCAACCATGTACCATGTCCTTCTATGTACACCTCTATATGCCTGTCATACTTCTTGCTAAAACCATCAACCGTTTCAACAAACACATCTCTAATCACAAGAGAAAATATCATCATCGTTGTTGAGTATCCTTGAGCACCTGTAACCAATCAATATATGCTAACTCCAAATGTAGAACAACAATTTCATGAAGTGTCAATCAAATGACTAATGTACTCAATACACAGACACAAAACTAATATCAATGTCAAAATTCCACCCATGGCCTCAGGAACATAAACATGACAACATGATCTAAAACATCTCAATCAAAGACATAGTATGCTCCATATGAACATACTAGAAACTACACCTTTATCAAAGACTCTATTGAACCCTCAAGATGTCGACATCTTCAGTCACATGAAGATAAACATCTCCAAATAGTACTTCAACAAATGTGAAAAGATCCTTTTGTAACATCAGAATCTCACGCCTTCAATATTTGCAATACTAATGAAGATCATTCACTACGTCACTACTAACAACTCCCACTAAACCGTGGTGTCGAGTTACACATGACATCATGACAAACTTCTTCCACATGAAGGCCACATTAATCAAACCAGTCATCATTAGATGACCGATTAGCCAAAGCAGCACTACTAACATCTTCATCACTTTGAAAAGATTGAGAACTTGAAGAGTCATCCCTTTTCTTCTTCTTCTTCTCCTCCTTGCAGTCCTTCTAGACATGACCAATCTACCCACAGTTCCAACACTTCACTTTGGACTTATTTTCAGAAGACTTATACCTAGTCTTCTTGTCCTCCCATTTGTCTCCATCCTTTGATCTTTATCCAATAGAGAGAGCCTCTTTGGCCACTTCAGAAGTCTTCCTCTGCATCTCCTCTAACAAGAGTGCCGCAACTACCTCATCCATTTTTAACTGGGTAGTAGTACTTCCAATAGCCATCACAAGATGATCCCACAAATCAAGCAAAGAACTCAACAACAACATGCAACGCTCCTCTTCATTTATGCACACACCAACAAATGTCAGTTGTGCAATCACCATATTGAACACGTTTAAATGACCAGCCATAACAGTTCCTTTGTCCATCTTCAGAGAGTACAATTTCTTTCTCAGGAAGAGCTTGTTTACCAAGGATTTTCCTTGATAAATATCTCTCGATTTCTTCCACAAAGAATGTGCAGTTTTCTCCTCATAAATGTTTAATAGAACACTATCTACTAGTGTCAATCGTATCATTCCTCTTTCCTTTCAATCTACCAAATCCTAATCTTCTTGCTTCATGCCTGAAGGCTTGTTCCCAGACACAGTAGTCCATAGTGTAATCATCCAAAAATGGTCGCCTAGACTTTGGGCCCCATTCTTGCAATTTATCAAATCCCTGGATCAATATTTTCAATTATATCAATTTCTTTGATCAAATCCTATTTTATCATTTATTCGATTATTTTCTATGGGCTAACCATTTTATCCTAAGTCTTTATTTATTTAAAAGTAATTCCCTCTCCTTTTATTAAATAAAAAGCTCCCACTTTTCTTCTTATCCTAAGTTGCACAAATAAAGCATTATTCTTATTTTATAATAAGAAGAAAATGTCTTTTTGTCTCATATGGGACACAAAAGTCAACTCTTATTTCTCATTGGAGGAAACTTGTGCACATGAATTGCTCTTCTTTCAAGCTCCACCCTTGATTAAATCTTTTGCCTCTTAATCTCCATGGTCCATTCCTTTTCAATTCCTTTAAAAGGAGAGTGCTCTTCTCATTCTAGGATCCAAATTTTTATGCTAATCTTATACTGTAGGATTTCTTGGAGACTTTGGAGCTTTTGGAGACCTTCTTGCATCTAGCTTTCATTCTTGCATCATAGCTTCATGTTTATGCTTTCTTAGCTTAGATTTCCTTTCATGTTCTAGCTTAGCTCATGTAGCTTAATTAGTAAGGCTTGTAATACTTTCATTTTCCTTTCATAGCTTAGTTTGCATCTTCATTCTTAACATAGTTGTATTGCATTCTCATCTTGATTCTTGAGGATATTGGCATTCTTACGCTTGTCTCTTTGAATCTCCCATTGTGTGGTTTACTAGCAAGGTTATAGGCTTAATAGCTCTAGCTAAGAGCATTCTTAACACCCTTGCACTCCATGCCTAGGGAGCTCTAGGTCACTTTCTCAAGGTTTCCAATCCACGGATTCTCTTGGAAGTAATGACTTAGAGAAGTGCACATGGTTTGATCACCTACTATTTGCAAACTTGTCTATTATCTGCTATTACTGTATTCTGAACTATGAAATTGAACTTGTGAAACTGAAACGTTGACCAATTGCTTTCAAGACTGAGTTTTTCACATTTACTAGTCAAGAGTCATATGATATTGAAACATCACTGCACAGCCTCCTAAGAATTGTCGTGCGATACATCATTCCTGATTCTTTATCACCTGCATACTATAAACCCTGTCGCATAACCTACCTAGATTCCATCATACTTCCTTATGCGAAATATCATCTTGGAATATTGTATCATTTTGTTTGCCTAGAAATTATCATCCTGAGTCATTTTGTTATCCTACTGCTGTTGCAATCTGGAACTACTAAACTTGAATTTTAACCTATCACAGAGTGTCTTTTCTTATTCTTACCTGAAGCTGATTTGTTATCTGCATGCTTATGTTTGTTCTAGACTAACAAAATGAGTTAAAACTATTGGGTTTGAGCCTATCAAATGCTACTCTTGATCACCTGTCACACCATGGTTACCTCTATAGCTACTTGCTAATCGAGCTTCTTGCTCACCTCTCGGCTTAAGTCAATTGATTGCTGTAAGTTCTTGAGCACCTTTGATGAGCCATCTCTATTTGTTCTATCTTGACAAGTGATCTTCATTAGCTTTTCTTATCTCAATATCTAAGAAACTTTGTCTCATTCTCTTAGTCAAACAATAATTCTTTTCATGCCGGTTACAACTTGGTCTCAATTTGAGCAGGAGAGTCACTCTCCGTTCAATTATACACAGTTACCTTCTCCAACCAGATGCTCACGAGCACCAATTAGCAATGTCAATTCTAGTCCTAACTAATCTGAGGATTCTAAGGTCACCCTATGGTACAAAGGAGGCTTCCTCTTTTCCTCATTCAAGACTCCCAAAAGCACGGACAATGTCTCACTTACTATGACTGAACAAGAGAAATATCATCGTTTGCAAGAACACTTTGAGCAAAGAGACAACCAAGCGCGCTTAGATAAAGAATACAATAAAAGCCTAATGGAGGCTGCTAGGCACATGACTTCAAGAGGAATGTCTCACAAACAACTTGAGACTAGTAGCCATGAAAATAGACTTCCTTTTGGCACCAGTGGCAACCATGGCAACAATACGCCACCTAGGTCTCCTCTGAGATGGACTTTTGTTGTACCTTCTTCACCTCCTAGACCCCCTCTCTCTCATCATGAGTAAGAGGCCACCAATGATATTTCTAGTGAGGAACTTATGAGATTTGAACAAGACGAGGTCTCCCAATGAATAATGCATAAGATTTTAGAGCGTAATGGAGACCAATATTTTCAATTCATGACTTCTAGAGGATACAAGCTTCCTCCCAGTTATGATGTCCAAAAAATTGTCCAAGAAAGAGTGCCAATAGAATTGGAAATCCTTAGAGAGGAATTACAACGGACAAATCAACATCTTGCCCAAATGGCAATAGAAAGGGAGCCCCCAAAGGTCTCTTTCATAGAATCTACTTGTGCTCTTTTGTTCGATAGGAGTCTATACACGGTCCTATTATCTAGGGATATTGAGGTTCCCAAATATGACAAGTATGATGGAAACAGTGACCCCCATGACCATGTGCATCACTTTTACGCTCTTAGCATGGACTTCCTTCATGAAAATACATTTCTTCTACAACTGTTCCCTAGAAGTTTAAGAGGAAAAGCTTTGGAATGGTTTGTGAAGTTGACACCGCCTCTCAAGACCTTTGATGAGTTGGCTAGGTGCTTCACCCAGCATTATTCATACAACATCCAACAGCCTATCACCATGATCTCTCTTAGTGCTCTAAGGCAAACTCAAGGTGAGCCATTTTCCACTTACTTGCAATGTTGGAGGTCATTGTATTCTGGATATCCTCGTCAGCTACCCAAAAGGGAAAAGATTGACATTTTCATCAACACTCTTGTGCCTGAGCTGTATTATGATCTAAGGAAACAACTATTTTCCTCTTTCAACGACATGGTTGAAAGTGCATATCGGATTGAAGATGTGGCCATAAGAAAGGGGGATATTTTTATTATTAAAGATACCAAAGGCAATGGCAAGGACAAGAGAAAACCTTGGAACAGAAACAAGTATGTTGTTAATGATGGGGTTGTAGATGTCCCAAAAGCTAAAGAGCCTGCTTTCAACCTCTCTAATGCTATCTATGCAGCAAAACAACAAGAGGCTACCAATGCTCACAATGCTCCTAAACCTCAGTATGCAGATAAGAAAAAAAAGTCATACCAACACTGGGTCTACACCAAGTTGGTGGAACCTTATGATGTGATTCTTAAGACTTTGGTTGCCAATAAGTGTTTGATGCTTCCTAACAATTCTCATCCCTACGATCCACTAGTTAAGCCTGATTGGTGGAGAGAGGATCATTTCTACCATTATCACAGAAACAAGGGACATAAGATAGACAATTGTTTCAAGCTTAAAGATGTTATTCAAGATCTCATTGATGGAGGCACAATTCTCACAAATGGCTTAGTTAAAAATTTTGATCACATGACTTTCAAAGACCCTCTACCTAAGCATGACAAGAGGGAGTCCTCTCAAGAAAATAAGAAGAATCATGATGCAAAGATCAATTACACATACACTTTTGATACGCCTATGATCAACATGGTAGAACCCGTCGAGAGTGTTCTTATGATGAGATCTTAAAATGATAATGACGCCAATCATGGTATGCCAAAGTTGGTCTTGCAAACATTGGATGGTTCATCTTCCTGAAGTGAGACACTGAATGTTGTTACTAGGGGGCAAGCCAAAATTGTCCTTAAAACTGTGCATGATGCCAAGAAAACCTTGTCTTCCAAACAAACGAGTCCTTCAATCTTGTCTAGTTATGACCTTATGCATCAGTTGCAATGCACACCAGCCCAAATATCCATTTTTCAGTTGCTTGAGTTATCCCCTTTGCATAGAGAAATCCTTGAGAAAGCTCTCCATATGGAAAATGTCCCCAATGACATTGACCCAGATCGGTTCCAGGCTATGGTCAACCATATCTCATCTCCCCACTACCTCTCCTTGTCTGCAGAAGATGACACATCTCTTAGCGACCCCCATAATCTTTCTTTACACATCGAAGTTCAAGTCTACCACACCCAAGTCCACCGAGTCCTAATAGACAATGGTGTAGGGTTAAATATTGTTTCTTTCCATGTGGTGCAATAGTTGGGATTATTGGAATTTGTTGTAGATCCTAAGCGGAAGATTACTATAAAAGCTTACGATGAAGTGGAAAGATCTTCCAAGGGTCTTGTCACACTGCCTGTCCAAGTGGGCCCTATCACAAAAAATATTAGGTTCCAAGTGTTGGACATCCCACTCGCATATAACATTCTTCTGGGTCATCCTTGGATCCATGACATGCAAACTATCCCTTCCACTTATCATTAGTGTGTCAAATTTCCATACAATGGCACTGAAGTTGTGATTCCTAGAGACCATACTATTGCTATTAATACTCTTTCTACCATAGAGATGTTTGTTCCTCATAAAAAACCTTCTAATGATCCTAGTGCATCCCTGATTGAGGCTAAACAAACATTAAAGATGATGAGTATTGGTATGGGTGAATACACATTGGATTCCCTTGCTGCTATGCTTACTTCTCCTAGATCATATGGTAGACCTTCTAACAAGATGAAGCCTTCCGCTTTCACCATGATAGTCTTTGATACCTTTGTTCCTTCATTCATACCCTTAGAAGTAGAAAGAGAAGAACAAGCTGTTCAAGAGTGGATCTATAGAGAAGAAGAGGGTAGTATGACAATTGCTACTCCTATCTCCCCTAAGCGCTATGGTAAAGGCTATAAATTTTTGCAGCAAATGGGATATCAAGGTCATGGACCTATAAACGATAATGGACACGCCCTAGTTGAACCTTTGAGTCATACCAATGGCCAAACCTCTAAGGATACAACCGGTCTCGGATATGGTGTCGAGGATGACCTCCCTGACTATTCCAGAAATGCTCCCATGATCAGTGATTTAGACACAGATACAACTGACTCACCACTGCACACTATGGCTCAAATGGGAGATATCTCCCTTCTACTTGACTCCTTTGGGGAGAAGAGCGCATCTCTGATGACGACACAACTGGAGCCTCTATGTCTAGCAACTATGTGCCTAATGAATCATTGAGATTTGATAGACAATGTCGCAACATTGCATGACTGCTAGAAAGAGGAGATCTCACACGTAATGACATGGGTACCTCTACTTCTTGACCTCCTAAGCCTTCTTGGTGTAAACATCCTAGTAGAAGCTCAACAATAGATTCAAATGAGTATGAATGGGACACTCTTTCAGAGGGATCTTCCATGACGGATATGGACGTTGATGTGGTTCATACTTATAGTGACCAACCCGACATAGTTAATGAGTCTCGCATTGGGTCTGATGAGTTTGATCCCTATATTGCTTTAGTGGACCTTGCTGGTCCTTCTATGTCAAATCTAGATCTGGACACTTTTGGAGCCTACCCTATAGGCTCAACCTCTCTCATCATCAGAGATGACACCCATCACATAAATGCTCTTACACTTGTCACTCTACTTTCCTTCATACGTTCAGATCTCATAGCCATTGAACCTACTATCTCTTCCACCAACGAACTAGCAACAAACATGACAAAATCAGATATCAAGTATCTATGTCATACAATCAAGAGAAAAAAATAATGGTCAAATGGTGAAAACCACATTGTGGTGGTATCCGCACCTAAAAATAGTACAAATACAGAACAATTTGCCGCATTCTTTCTAGAAAAAATGGTCAACTCTGCATGGACATATTCAGACATGCTTGGCTTAGCTACTAAGCTTATCATTACTCCAAGGGTAAAACCTGTCAAGCAAAAGCTCATAAAGATGCATCACCATGTGGCATTACTGGTTCAGGCTGAAATTAAGAAGCACAGATCTGAGAACAAGGTGGTTGATGCCATGGCTACTTTGGCATCCATTCTACAACTGGAAGAGCATGAATCATGCCTCGAGTTCTAGGTATTGCCTTATCTTTCCTACGCTTTCCCTACAGACTCATCCCGCTATGCCACCATCTTTTCATATCTCCTAGATCAAGTTATCCCTGCAAATCTACCGTGCAATGAGAAGTGCCAAATCCTCTGCCATGCCTCACACTTTGCCCTCATCTTTGGTGACTTGTATAGGAAGGGTCTAGACGGAACTCTCCTTAAGTGTCTAGAAATAGAGGAGTCAAAAAAGGTGTTAGCTGAAATCCACGATGGCATATGTGGATCACATTCTAACAGTCTTACGCTAGCTCAAAAATTGCTTAGGGCTGGTTACTATTGGTCGAACTAGTTGGGGCCTTCTATCATCACAACAACAACATTTGGGTCCAAGGCCTATCAGTCATCTACATCAGAGGAATCAAAGCTTACCGAGCCTATCAATGTTCTACATTTGAAGAAGTTCTATGCCTAAGGTTCTTGAGCTCTTTGTACATATTTTATTGATCCTGAAAAAAATTCTTAAAAAAATTCATATATGATGCTAAACAAATCCTAAAAAACATAAAAAGTACTAAAAAAATGAGCATCCTAGTGAAAACCTAGCAATAGGTGCTTTGATGTCTCACCAAAAAAATAAAAAAAATTGCAAAAAAAATAAAAACAAAATAAAATAAAATAGAAAAAGTGCCTTGGTGAAAACCTAGAAACAGGCACCTTAGTAGCAAAAATACAAAAAAAATGAAAAACAAAACATCTATGAAGTGGTGAAAACTTGAAAATAGGCCTTGCTTGAGACCCTTGCACCTATGTCTATCAGTCTTGTGTGGCGTTCATTTGCTCCACTTCTTGCTTTGCCTCTCCTAGCCTGTAATTGACTCTTGTCTTATTCTAGGGGGCATACGTTGTTTTAAGCTTATCTTGGGTCTCTTTGTGCATTTGGATTTCTTGGACAACTTGGTTTCAATAGTGTTTTTAAAACATCACTCCAATTTTGTTTTTCAACACTTCCCTAGTGTCAAGTGTTTCTCAACACTTATTAGATATCCTACCCGCAGTCTCGAATGATGCAATATTTCTCACTGGCAGATGCAATACTCAAATTTTGACTCTATGACCTACACACACGCACTTGAACACTTGACTTGCTGAGATTTGTTTGACTTTATTTCTTTATGTGTTGTCTATGATGATTTCTTTGCTGAGTGTTCTATCTCTAATAGTTTTCGATGATGCCGAGCTAGAAGACTGGGGCATGAGGACATGTTCTATTTGCTTTTTTCCTGTGGGTATATTTTGTTGATCTTGGTTGTCATGAGCATTTGTGCTTGTTCCACTTGACTCTAGGATCTACAAGGTATTATCCTTGACTATTTTCCGCAAGTGCTTGCTTATAGTCATCTTGACTTTCCTTGTGTCTCGATGCAAGCATAATCTTGCTATACCAAACTTAGGAAACCTTACTGCACTAGTCATCTTGACTTACATGTCTTTGATGCTTAGGTGGGATTCCCACATACTTATTTGATATAGATCATATTCAGATTCACATAGTTATACTAGTGTGCATTGTATGACCTTACGATGCTACCAATAATGCTTGATGATGATTATTAGAGTCTAATAGTTTTGTAACCTTGCAAGTAAACCACTTTTCATAGTAGCTTGCATTCTTAAGTTCATGTTAGTTTACTTTTGCATCTTGCATATGGAGAGAGCTCTCCTTTCATCTTCCACGGACTTGTTAGTCAACTGTGCTCACCTTTCACTTTTTCTCGATCATGTCTTCTGCTTCTTGCCTTTCATATCACATCCTTTTCTATGATTTGGATCCATTTTTGGGATTGAAATTGAAATCCATGTTCATCTTGATGACCAAATCGCCTTTCAAAATAACTCCTCCTTCTATGTAGTTGGCTGACCTTTTGAGGCCTCATCCTTCGATCTTCCCTAGGGTATCTTCATTTCTTCATCCCCCATCTCTTTCAACCTTCTAGTCTTTCATTCAATTTCATTCATTTCATCTCTCTGAGTTCTTAACTAGGGCATATCTTCACAGCTTAATGGTTATTCTATCATCTTTCATCTTCGATTATGACTTTTAGTGATTTGATCATGTTGCTCTTGTTTCTGCATTCCCTCTACTTGATTTCAATTTTGATCCCAAGGGGGCAGACACATCATATCCTATCGACTATTCCCCAGAGCATATGCTTGACCATTCCATTTTCTCTGATCAATCTATCTTTGCGCTTGACATGTTAGTTCTCGTCTCGAGTTCTGATACTATCCATCTCTTTCCTAAGTGTTCAGTACTGTCGCTACCAGGCTGACCATGTAGGATTTTCTATCTCTCTGCATTTTATTCTTTGGAGTCAGATCTCTATCTATTGCCTTCTTGGCTGATCTATTCTTTGACGTAATGTGTTCCCAGATCGATCACACATTAGTCAAACAGGGGCAAATGTAATCAACAAAAAATGGTCACCTAGACTTTGGGTCCCATCCTTGCAATTTATCAAATCCCTGAATCAATATTTTCAAAAATCAATATTTTTAATTATATCAATTTCTTTGATCAAATCCTATTTTATCATTTATTCAATTATTTTCTATGGGCTAACCATTTTATCATAAGTCTTGATTTATTTAAAAAGAATTCCCTCCCCTTTTCTTAAATAAAAAGCCCCCACTTTTCCTCTTATCCTAAGTTGCACAAATAAAACATTATTCTTATTTTATAATAAGAAGAAAATGCCTTTTTGTCTCATATGGGACACAAAAGTCAACTCTTATTTCTCATTATAGGAAACTTGTGCACATGGATTACTCCTCTTTGAAGCTCCACCCTTGATTAAATCTTTTGCCTCTTAATCTCCATGGTCCATTCTTTTTCAATTCTTTTAAAAGGAGAGCTCTCTTCTCATTTTAGGATCCAACTTTTTATGCTAATCTTATGCTGTAGGATTTTTGGGAGACTTTGGAGCTTTTGGAGACCTTCTTGCATCTAGCTTTCATTCTTGCATCATAGCTTCATGTTTATGCTTTCTTAGCTTAGATTTCCTTTCATGTTCTAGCTTAGCTCATGTAGCTTAATTAGTAAGGCTTGTAATACTTTTATTTTCCTTTCATAGCTTAGTTTGCATCTTCATTCTTAACATAGTTGTATTGCATTCTCATCTTGATTCTTGAGGATATTGACATTCTTACTCTTGTCTTTTTTAATCTCTCATTATGTGGTTTACTAGCAAGGTTATAGGCTTAATAGCTCTAGCTGAGAGCATTCTTAACACCCTTGCACTCCATGCCTAGGGAGCTCTAGGTCACTTTCTCAAGGTTTCCAATCCACGGATTCTCTTGGAAGTAATGACTTAGAGAAGTGCACATCTTAGTGTGTACACATAGATCTCGGTCTACCAACATATCTTCAACTTTAAGTTTCCACAACTCAAACTTTGTGCCATTAAACTTTTCAATTTCTATTCTCCCTAATGTACCCGCCATCATGATTGCAAGATCAACACTTCACTAACTCCCACTGGAACCAAATTAACACCAATGACCAACTTTACCCAAACAACCAACCCTATCCAACATAATAATGGTAATGGGTCTGGCTTTGATACCACTTGTTATGAAAGCTATTGGCGGAAACGCCTTCCAAATGTCAATTTATAGGGGAAATTATATAAATATCAAATCTACTAAGATGCATAGGAAAAATAAGAATAGAGAAAATAAAGGCACACACAAGATAAAACACATGAGACAGAGATCTATGTGGGAAACCCTTACGGGAAAAAACCCACCACCGAAAAACCCTCTAGAAAATTTGTATTATAGTAAACAATTTACATACAAAATCTCTAGTTTTTCGTACAAGCTCACAGACTTAGATTGTGTTACAATCAACTTGATATTATAACCACACCATTCTTCAGGAATCTTGCAGCCATTTATGCAAATTGCAATTCATCTCAGAATTTGGTATAGAAACGGTTACCGACAAAATAGTTGTCTACCAACCGTCTGTCACACAGTATCACTCGCGCAACTGGGTACGATGATTACTCCCTTCGGCATGTTTACCTCCATTGGGTAACTACTCCCTTTGGCACTTTTCCTCCATCAGGATGCCGATGTAGAATCACCTTCACCATATGGTGAAATCACCGGTGAGGTCTTATCTCCACGGTGCCAACGCAACTCTTCACCATACACATACAACTCTTCACTGTGCACCTCTCTTCACTGTATGGTGAGATTGCCTCAACCGTACATTGTCTGGCCGTATGAAGAGATTGCCTCCACCGTACAGTAGACTTCGTCATTCCTTAACAAGGAATGTGTGAGGTTAACATAAGGAATCTAAAAGTGCAAAGTATGATTTCTTTTGTTGCTTGTTTATAATCTCATTAAAAAGTGTATGCTTATGGCAGTTAAAGGTTGTTACAAAAGTCTCTTTCAAATTTGCTAAAAGGCTATTTCGAGAGTGATTGCGATGAGGTTCCAAGGGCATATTGTCATTTGAGTTTAATTGACATATTTAGGGTTTTTCGAAGATAAGAGTATTTGAGAGTTTATTTGTTGTTGAGTGTTGTGAAGTCTTGGAGTCATAAGAGAAAACAAGGTATTATAAGAGGGCCTTTTCACATCAAAATTTGATTGAAATGTGTTATAGAGATACAAGATGTGAAAATAATTCTAGCTAGGATTGAAGTTCGTATCATTGTCATGGGGACAACATTCAATGTGATTAAGGATGTTCATGATGAGCTTGGTAAAGAACTTGTGCATAAGTGTTTCAATAGGGCTCTCAAGGGTTGTATTTCATCCTTTAGTGCTGCTTTTGGAGGGTAAAATGTAACCTACATATCTAGAGGTTGGTGGTATCGAAGGATGGAGGAATTTCTATCATCTCAAGTTAGCTTCTCGCTTTGAGATGGTGTTTTGCATGCGAAACATTTTTAGCTTTCTTTTTTTCTATTTTTCTTTCTAACGCTGACAAATTTGACGAATTTATGTCTTGTGAAGACTCATTTTGGAGACAAGTTTAAGATTTGGTAGTGCGCTCAATATGGATTGCTGTCAAGCGAGCTTCAGAGTATATGATCGAGAATTATACCCTTTCGCGGTCACCAGACAATGATAGAGATCTATCGCATCTCTTAGGGATCATTGTTGAATAATTCAAGACTGTGATTCGAGAGTTCGGGACTAGGAGCTTAAGAACACAACTCGAAGCTACACCTTTCTGGGGGTCACAAGACAGCTTGATGGAGCCTTTCATGTTTCAGGATTTGCAACTTCAAAAGAAGATTTTCTCAATATATGTATTCATATTATGTAATCAGCATGTTTTGCTATGTAAGCCTTGAGGGGAGGATCCTTAGGGCAAATAGTTTTTTGATATGTTTAGGATCAATGTATTAAGGAGCAAATGTTGGCGTAATACATGTAACTGTCCAACTACATGACAGTTAGTAACTGTTCAGCATTGCATTGTATAAGATCTCTTTTGAAGCATTGGTACTTTGTGGAATACGAGAATAGAGTACAACGATACAGAAAATAATCTACAAATATTCCTCTCCAATAACTCTCTATCTCAAGGACATCCCGTTGTTACGTCTAAGTTTGATCTCCCCGAATATCTGCCCGATAATCTTGTAGTAGGGATTTCCTCTTCTGCTGAAAATTCCAGTCAGGTCTACACAATCCTTTCATGGAGCTTCAATAGCAAGACCAAAACCAGGAATTCTTCCCCGACCCTCAATACAAAGACCAAAACGTGGAAGTCTTCCAGGAAAATACTAATTGTGGCAACTGTGGGGGCATTTTTCTGTTTAACAGGGGCAGTTGTTATGTGGAGCTCATTTGTAATTGTCAGGAAGAAGAGGAGATTTCGAAGCTGCTCGAGACAAGAATGCGAAGAAAATGAGATCGAGCTCGACATGAATGTAGATCAGGGCCCTCGTAGATATAAGCTAGAGGATCTCAAGGCTGGAACTGATAATTTCAGCGAAACTCTAAAGCTAGGGCAGGGAGGATTTGGAGATGTGTACAAGGCCATATTAGAAGAATCCAATGAAGTGGTAGCTGTCAAGCGCATCTCGCAAACATCGAGACGGGGATTAAGAGAGTTCATTTCAGAAGTGAGCATTGTTAGTCGAGTAAAACATCGAAACCTTGTTCAGCTCTTCGGATGGTGCCGTGAGAAGGGTCAATTGCTCTTGGTGTACGAATACATGCCCAATGGAAGCCTGGATAAACACCTTTTCAGCAAAGGTGATTCTCCCCCACTACAGTGGTGTCACAGATATCGAATAGCTTTGGAAATAGCTTGCGGGCTGCTGTATCTCCACGAAGATTGGGATCAGTGTATTGTTCACAGGGATGTAAAATCTAGGAATGTTATGCTCGACAGCAATTTCAATCCAAAGCTTGGGGAGTTCGGTTTAGCCCAGATGCTGGAGCACAATCATTTGTCTCAGACTACAATTGCAGCTGGAACCCTAGGTTACCTGGCTCCTGAGTGTGTGAGCACAGGAAGAACAAGCCCCCAATCAGATGTTTATAGCTTTGGGGTGGTGGCCTTGGAAATCGCTACAGGAAGGATAGCGGTAGATAGGAGCTTACAAGAACATAATATGAGGCTTGTGGAGTGGGTATGGGATCTCTATGGTCAGGGCAAAGTTTTTAAAGCTGCAGATGGGAGGTTAGATGGGGAGTTCGACAAGGCGGAAATGGAACAATTGATAGGGATAGGATTGTGGTGCTCTCATCCAGATCCATCCGAAAGACCCAAAATGAGTCAAGTGGTGAAGTTGCTAAAGTTGGAAGCTCAAGTTCCTCAACTTCCTCCGGCATTTCCCATACCAACATATGCTGCGGTTCAAGGAGGCAACCTTTCAAAGGCTTCATTTGCAACCGGTACTGCAACCCAGGTTTCCTCCTCCACGAATTTAAACACACTTCCCATGGCTGTACATTTTCAAAAGCTAGCACAGTAGAATTTCTCTTACACGCCTAAACATGTTCAATCACTTACTTTGGACATAAATTATATGTAGTTAAAAATATGCTGTTTCCATTTAATCTAGATCGATTGGATTGCTTTGTTCATATGTTTCGTGTTTCCTTCACAATTTTCTGTACTTAACATATCTAAACGAAAGGAGATATAAGAAGTGCCTTATAACGGCCAACAGCTGGCATGCGGTAGACGTTTTCCATTAAAATGCTATAAGTTTTTGGTGATCAATATTTAGCTGATACTATTTGCTTCTACTGTTTCTTTAATAAAAACTTATCCACTAAATAATAGAAATTGCAAGATCCATTGATCTGAGATACAACTGCATGGTAGATTAAACTTAATAATCTCACAATAGAGAACTAAAAATCTCGTATTTTTTTAAAAATCATGATATACAATTGGTAAGGATTACAATTTTGTTCAAATAGTGTCTGAATTGTCTCCAGGGATCAATATTTTCGATAGAGCAAAGCAGAGCTTCCACCATCACAGCTGAGATCTATGAACATGCCATGATAGTATATGCTGATTCAGTGACATTCACAACATTTTTCCTATTAATTTCATTAGTGTGGTCGATTATTTTTATTTATTTCCTGATGATTGACTGAAACTTTCAACACGTTATCCTTGTTGGTGTTTATACCAACTAATTCCAGTAATGTATTTTTGATCTATATGTTGGACAATTGTACGGATACTATTTTTGTTATTGTTCCAACACCTTCAATAAATAGTCGACTATCTAATCTAATTGTACAGATACTATTTTCGTTATTGTACAGATTCTATATCCATTATTGTTCGAGCACACGTAGAATATAGTCGACTATTTATTTATTCTAATTGTAGTGAAGGTATTCGCATGCGAATGCAATTCCCATTTAGTCATGGGTTCATTTCGCCGAAATTATTTATTATAATTATATATTGATTAAAGGAGCATATGTAAAGTGTGCAACTATTTTAATTTATTATTATTTTTATAAGTTATATATAGATTTATTGCTCACTTTTTATAGTTACATTGAAAGCAATATCTTCTCTCTTTTTCTTCATGTATATATATTAGAATATAGTATATAATCAAAAAGATATTCTCTAATATTCATCTTCTTGAAATCATGACCTTCAAAAAAATATTTTTAAATTACATGAATTATTTTATCAATGAGGATATCCAAGATGTAATGAGTAATATAGTGACCACCTTCTATAACTAGGAGAGGGTAGATAAATATATTGAGAACATAAAGATAAAGATGAGCTATGTGCAACCAAGAAAGAATTTGGAAGAAGAGGATCCAAAATTAAAGGATAAAAAATGTATGTTTTTGAAGACCACTTAGGAATTAATTGTGTATTGTAAGTAATTTTCCACAAATGCAACTAACACTATCTAAGTTTTCTTAAAGATTTTAAAAATTAAAAATTGAAAAGAAAGAAGAAAGTTGTAAGAAGTTGGTCTTCAGCCTCACCATAGCTCTTTGTCGCTCTATTTCAAAGAGGAAAAGCCACTCAGAAGGCACTCCTCTCTCTACTCTTCCATCTTGTATAGCTGGTTTGAGTCCCTCTCTTGGGGAGGTGACCTTGAAGAAAAGCTAGAGTTTATAAACAAGGAGTGGTAGGCCATGTGCGACCAAGAAAGGATGTGGAAGAAGAGCAGCCCAAATTAAAGGATAAAAAATGTATGTTGCTCAAGATGACTCAAAAACCACTTGAGAATTAATTGTGTATTTTAAGGAATTTTCGACAAATGCAACCAACACTATCCAAGTTTTCCTAATTTTTTTTAAAATTAAAAAGAAAGAAGAAAATTGTAAGAAGCCGGTCTTCAACCTCACCATAGCTCTTTGTCACTCTATTTCAAAGAGGAAAAGCCACTCAGAGGGCACTCCTCACTCTACTCTTCCATCTTGTATGGTTGGTTTGAGTCCCTCTCTTGGGAAGGTGACCTTGAAAAAAGCTAGAGTTTATAAACAAGGATTGGCAGGCCATAAAATCCCTCAAACTTTTATGCAAATTTAAACTTCTTTGTCAATCCCTATCTAGTCTCTATTTTTTTTAAAAAAAATTGGTTGTTTTTATTTGGTTTAAATTTTATTTTCTTCCTAATCTTACAACTTGTGATATTCATTTTCTTTTTCTTAATAATTATTTTGTGATGGGTTTGGACCTTTCCTAATGCACATCTAATAAAAATCAATAAATGTTTCACAAGATTTTCTAATTGGGTTTTTGATTGATAATTGGGTACTTGATTAGGATTAGTTTTCTTTAAACCTAATCTCTCTTTATATCCACATTTCTATGGTTAAGGTGAGAAATTAGTGTAGAATATTGCTTTTATATATTACTTCTAGATAAGCTTTCTTGTGTATTTTCTCTTATAGGAATAGCATTGTTTAGGTGTAAGTACTTTTATGGAGTTGCATGCATATCTTCTAGATAATAATTTCTATTCTAAGTGACTTATCTTTTACTATGTATATGTATTTCCTTCATAAGATAATTAATTAATTCCAACTATTTACATTCTAAGTGTCTATTTGAATACTTTCTTGCAATTTGGCACTCACATTCACTCATAGATTCCCATGAGGACAATCCAATCAATATTTCATGCTTGAATTAAACTAGAAGAGAATACATATCTTCATATGTGGATATCAATTCTTAATTTCATTAATTTTTATCATGCATTCTCTTTTCTCTACCTGTTAGATTCACACTCCTATATTTTATCAGTCTTTGATGATTTCCATACCATATTATTCAATTGTGTACATAAAAATATCATGTATACTTAGGAATTTGAATAAGGCATGAGGATAATTCCAATCAAACTCTAATAATTAATGAAACCAGAACCAAACAAAAACAATCCATAATGAAAATCACAATAAAATAAAAATCTAATTCAATAAAACTATGGGTGAAAAAAACATACAATATCAAAGACTATAATTATTTTAAAGATGACATTGATAGAAGAATTATAGATAAATGGGGAAATAGAAAATAGGACATAAGTAGCCATTACCTAATTATGTACCTATTTATAGGTAAACCTTCTTAACCTAAAAATAAGTAGGGCCATAACTATTAATACTACTAATCATTAAAGTGTATGTTCAAGGCAAGAAATATGGAGGGAAGTTTTATAAAATGGAAGGGATAGAAGGAAAATAGAAAAGAAAGGTAATGAAGCATAAGGATAGATGGGTATAACGACACTGGAATAGGAAATAATGAAACATATAATTTAATATTAGAGATTAGTCTAGGATGAACAAGAGGAGATAACACAACATAGGGTGAATTAGGAGAAGATAATGAGACAAGACCATGAGTAAATAGTGGAAGATAGGAATGGGATGGGCCATGATGTTATAGCCAAACATCATATGAAACATTATAGGTTTATGGGATGTCATTAGGAAGGAATAATTGAGCATAAGTTGAATTACATGGTTTTTATGGTTGACTATAGGATGCGAAGTGGGAACTTGAGGTGTGTAGTATTAATCAAGAAGATGACTAATCAATAATGAGTCAAAGGAAAGGTTGAACTTATATGTCTATTTCTATAAATTAAAATATGTATGGACGTTGTTTAATATGAAAGTGTGTGTGAAAGGTTATTTCATGTGATATGAAACTAGTGAAATATGTACGATGATGGGAATAGAATAATTTGTCGGATGTTGAATGTGAGATATATTTGAAATATCAAAAATTTAATATATCATCTTAAAATGGAAGCACTTCTATGTTAAGAGTGTTTAACCCTCCAAGTGAGTGGTCCGAAGTCATGTCAAGTGCCTTGATCGGGTCTTTGCATGAATCTGGCTTTCTCCCCCTATTCTGCTTTTCTCTCCACCTATTTTCACTATCTTTCTGCATTTCCTAGCACTCTGGATTGAGGTCCTGAGGTTTTTGACCTCAAGGTCAAAGATGACCTAGACCCTGACCTAGGTCAGTGACAACCTCGACCTTGACCTAGGGTGGGGTCTACCTCATCCTTGACCTAGGGTTCAAATTTCAAGGTCCCATGATTTACGAATGTCGGGTTTCAGAAAGATTTGTTTTCCCACTTTTGAGTTGGCCATTTCGGATTTCAGAATGGTAAATCCTTAAATTTAATTTAATATGGGTCCATTTCTAGGGGTTAAGGTTAATTAGAATTTAATTCTCCAAGGTGGCCCCTCTAGAGGATTGTGCCCTAGATCACTTTAAAAGGAAGCCTTCCTCTCTCATTTTCACATCCACACCCACATCACTTTTTGCAATCAAGAAATTTCATGATCAAGCTCTCAAGTGCAAGAAAGCAAGAAAACATTTATGCATCCTCAAGCCTAGCATTCAATTTTTCAAGCATTCAAACATTCATCAAGGAGATCCATTGTTAGCCATTTAAGGATTCAATCTCTTTGGAGCCCCATTGAAGATTTCTCCATCCACATTCATCCAAGCCTCCTCATATGCAAAGATCCATTCAAGATTTTTGTTGAAGATCAAATGTCATTGATTTGAGACATCCTACATTCATTCTACATTCATTGGAGCATCCATACTTGTGGATTCAAGGATTTGAATCCTCCACAAGGACTTCAACATAAGCAAGGTGAATTGTTTTATTTACTTTGTTTATGCACATTACAATTTCAATTCAATTTCAAGGTTAATTCCTAAATTGGGGTTTGACCAAGGCAAAGCCCCCATCCAAACAACAAAAACCATCTTTTTCTTGCAGATACAGGTGTAGGACTACAGATCGAAGCTTGGATCTGGATACCCTTTTTGGAAAAATTTCAAGATCCACGAACAAAATCAAAGATGACCTTCAACATTCCAAAGTAGTCTTTGACCTTTTATCGAGGTCAAAGACTACCTGCTACCAGAAAGACAAAAGTTTTCTGGGTTTTCTCTCTCTTGGTATTTCCAGTCAGAAACAGGTTGTAGAATTGCCTAAAACTGTGCACAGACATCAGAAATAAATTTTTTCTAGATATTCCCTATGTTGAGGTTAGTATTTTCTTTTCATTAATTTCAAATTTCAAGCATATACTCTTCATAAAGAAATATAAGGTTTCTTCCTTCATTCATATTCTCCATAGATTGATTCTTTTGTGTATTGACCTTTTTGGTTGATCAATTTGGATCTTTCCTTTGGGAATTTGGATTTAAAAGTAGATCTCATATTTCCCCTTTTCATCTACCACTATTATCCTATCCATAGAGGTGAATCCAATCTCACCCTATTCATTTTGGTGAGCCCGACATACTTACTTTCCTTTCTTTTGTGGAATTAGGCATGCCCTATTGTGTTTTGTGGTGTTAGATTTCCTTTTATCTTGTTGATGTTATATTTTCCCTTTGTGTTAAATCTTGCATGATAATTAGATTTCAAAAATATAAAAAATTGCAAAATTTCTTTCAAAATATAAAAAAATTCATGCTTTATGTTTTCTTAGTTTAGTTCATTGGCATTGTATTGGTTTATGAGCTTTACTACTTCTAGTCCTACTTATAACATTCCTGTTGGAAGAAGTCATAGACTCATGGGTGTCTTTGATCCTGAGTCTTCTTCTCCTTTCCTTAGGGTCCCAAATGATAATTTGATTCTTCATGATTCTAATCCTATTATGGAGAAAAACTCTTCTCACTCATCTCATGATGAGGATTATGGTTTAAGAGTTCCTCATGAATAAGTCCAAAAACTTTCAACTGAACTTGATAAAATGGGTAATTGGCTTATTCAAGAAAACCATAATCAAGATTCTATTCAAGCTATAGAGGCTCTTAAGAAATTTCTTCGTGATAGTGATCAAGGTGTTAATCTTATTCATGGTATTACTCACCTCGTGCATTCAAATGTTAAACCTTTAGCTCAAGAAGCTCAAGATTTAGGGTTGATTCCTCCTATCACTAGTGTAGAAACTTCTTCTAATCCTTTACCAAGTATTCTTACCTATACTCCTTCTTTGGTGACTCTGATGGTTCCCTCGGTTCCTATGAGTATTCCTCCTATGTCCCTTCCTAATTCACAACCTTCTTATCATAATGTTCCTTTTACTTATCGCAATCCACTTCCAACTATAGTTCCTAGTGTTCCTCCAGTTGTATCTTCCATTCCTACAGCTTCTTACACTTTACCTAGTGTTTCTAATGTTGTTATTCCTCCTATTTCCTATAATGATTGAACAATAATTAGCTTGTCTCAAACTGTGTCATCCTTACAACAACTTGCTTCCTTAATTTAAAACAAGTTTAGTGTTCCTACATGTGACATGGGAAGTCCTTTATCTCACAACATCATTCATACTCCTATTCCTTAGCAAGTTGATATGCCTCATCTTGAGAATTACAACAGAAAAGGAGACCCCATTCATCATGTTAAAACATTTCAAATCCTTTGTAGTGATTATGCTTATGACCATAGGATTTTAGCCAAACTGTTTGCTAGAACTTTTCATGACAAGGCCTTACAATGGTATTGTTCCTTGCCTCCTTATTCTATTGATTCCTTTGCACAAATTGCCAATGCTTTTATTCAAAAATTTCAAAACAACATTGGCCCGCAAGTGTCTTTGACTGATATGATGCATTGTAAACAAAGTGATAAGGAAAAATTGACTGAATTTATTGGTAGATTTAAGATTTTGCATGATCAAATTTTCTATCCTATTCCTGATATTGATATTCAATGTATGTTTATTTCAAATTTGTTAAAGGATATTAGAGATAAGATTCTGCTATTGAATTTACCTCTTTTCAACAACTTTGTGCAGTGCTTCATTATTATCAATTACAAGTGAGTCAATTTGAGAGAAACACTCCAATGGCTCCTGTTCCAGTTGATAAAACTGAAGCTGCTCGTAATCCAAACAAATTTCAAAAATTCAACAACTATGTCAAGATAAACAAACAAGTGAATGCAGTTGCTAATCAAGTTGTTGTTGCATCTCACAATGCCACTTCTGCATCCACTGCTCTTCGAATAAATCGTATGTTTACTCCTCTTTCTAAATCTTTACATTCGGTTATGAATAGTTGTTAACTGCTAATATGATTACTTTACCTCCTATTTGACCTATTTTACCTTCTACAATTTCATCTAAATCTTTTGATCCTAAATCTTTTTGTCAATATCATCATAAGAATGGTCATGATACTGAGAAGTGTTATTCTTTAAAACATAAGGTTCAAGACTTAATTGATTCTAATGCCTTTCTATTGATAATCTTAATAGTAGTGGGAACAAATATGTCTCTCCTCCTAATCAAAACCTTCAAATCTATATGAATCCTTTACCTACGCATGATACTAATACCATTACTCAACCATCTTCTATGAAAATTGTGTATGATTCAAAGATGGATGATCTCAATCATAATGTTAATCAAGTGGAGCATGTTGGTCAAACTGTATCTCCACCTCTACCACAACCTTAGCTTCAACCTCAAGTTCAATCTCAACTTTGACCAAAATCTAAGCCTAAATTAAAAACTCAACCTAAACCTCGACAACAACTTAAGAATAAAAGACCTTGAGAACTTTTGATTAGATTTGATGATTTTGAGACTATTAAAGCTCCTGATGGCCCTCTTTACATTTATGCTAGGATTTCTCAGAAACCTACTTGTGGTTATCTTGTTGATCCTACATCCTTAGTCAATGTTATTACCTGAAGAAATTTTTTTTATGAAAAACTTGCAACACGATTCTTATGATACATCAGATGTGTGGATTCAGACTTGTAATGGTTTTCTTTATCCATCATTTGGTTCTATTAATTTTCCTGTTGAACTTTGTGGAAAAATTGTGAACACTACCTTTGTTGTTGTTCCTACTTCTGATCAATTTCATGTTAATCTTGGTTTGCCATGGTTAAATGTCATGCATGTTGTTGCTTCACCTATCCATAAATGTCTTAAATTTGTTCATGATGAAGAAGTGAAGATAGTTAATCATAGTTTATATCAAACTTCTAGGCCCAAAGATTGTGCTATTCTTGATTTTTTTTGGCCTTCATTACCAAATGCATGTCCTCCTCGACCTGATAATCTTTTCTATTCATATCAAACCTATAAGCATCGTAAGATTCTCAAATTAAGTGTACCTTTGGTGGATCTTAGTCGTGGTCTTTTGCCCAGACCTTCTATACCTCCTTTAACTATGGCTTTTAGTTCGGTCAATCAAGTTCCTACTATTGTTGATAATCCTATTGGTCTTCCTAAAGAACCTGTTAAGGATCCTGTGGTTGTTCCTCCTAGTTCTCAACCTATTTCAAGTAAAGAAAAGTGTCATCGATCTGCTAATGAATGTCATAAAAAGCATCGTGCTCAAGCTAAAGTTCATAATTATGCTCTTCAAAGATCTCTACCTTCTTCGGATAAACCTATGCATGATGTATTAGAAGAAGTTGTTACTAATAATGATGTTAAGATGCATGATTATGATGATTCTATTCATATCTTAGATCCTATTTTGATTAATCTGGATGAAGAAGATACTCTTGATGATACTGATGATGTTAATGATGAATATGAGACTACTGATATTGACATTGATTTACCTAATATACTTTCATCACAATTGACTATTACATCTAGTGTCGAACATTGTGATTCTCAAGAGGATCCTTGTTTGGAACTAGCTATCATCCCTACTATGTTGGACATAGTCCCTCTTGTGAGTTACCCACCTTCCCTAAATGATATACAATGAGATGAGGAGAGTAGGCGGCATGCTTGATCAGCTTGTCCTTTATGGTAGCTTTGTTGTGTATTTTCTTGTTGTACTGTGCTTCTCCCATGATGTGTTTGCTAAATATTATTAGATTCTCTTATACGACCCTTGTTACTTAGTTGGTGCAAGGTGATAAACGAATCGAACCTATTGTACAATTCCTCTATATGTATCTCTCTTCTTCTATATGTTGTTTTATGTTATGTTTTAAATGTGCTATTGTTCATAAATATTTCCTTGTGTAATCTGCTTGGATTCAAGACGTGGTAGCACTAATTCTTTTTGGTCTCCATGTCATGGTCTGAAAAGATTCTTCTTCATATATCTTATGTGATCTTTCCTCCTTTGTGATTGTAGTTCTACTTTCTTTGGGGAATGTTGTCAATTCATTTGCAATAATATCATATATATATTATCTTATGATCATACTGACCCCACAATAGGTATATCCATTCTGTGTTCTCTGTATGTTTATGTGGTATTTCCCTTGACTTGTCTTCATCTAGGGGCATTTCGTAGTGGAAACGTAATCAATGGAGCTATTTATGTTTCCGTTAAAGCCATTGCTCTTGTTAAAGTGTTAGCAATGACTTTAACATGGGGGAATACGCTCTGCTCACCTATTGCACACACACACACTTTTTGATATGCATATATTATTTTTCAAGATACCTTTTCTACCTTTTTGGATTAGTGACTAATCATTAAAGCATGGATTTATATTTTAAGATCTCTTGATCCCGCCAAGTTTCAAATTTTTGATCCCTTAAGGTCAGAGGTGTCCTTAAGATTGGATCTCTTTTGCTTTTGGTTTTATTCTTATGGAATAGAATATTCTTAAGGGTGAATCCTTGATGGGTTGACTAGTGAGTAGCCACATTCACTAGGCAGTTCAATTCCATCCTTCCAGTTGCGCTGTTTCCTTGTGTGGTTCACAATGGGACATAAGTTCTCATTGGGTGAGATAATCTCTCTCTTTCTCTCTCTCTCTCTCTCTCTCTCTCTAGAGATGTCTCTCTTATTATGATCTTGGAGTCAATGAAGACTTGAGTCCCTGGGGGCTTGAGGTTTCCTTTGTCCCTTTGATTATGATAAGATTATCTTTTCATTTTGTTCTCTTTTACCAAGAGTTTGCATCGAGTCCATACTCTTGCTAAAGTGGGGGTTTAATGTATCATCTTAAAATGGAAGCACTTCCATGTTAAGAGAATTTATCCCTCTAAGTGAGTGGTCTAGGGTCATGTCAAGCACCTTGATCAGGTCTTTGCATGAATCTGGCTTTCTCCCCCTGTCCTGCTTCTCTCTCCACCTATTTTCACTATCTTTCTACATTTTCTAGCACTCTAGATTGAGGTCCTGAGGTTTTTGACCTCAAGGTCAAAGAAGACCTTGAGGTTCAAAGATGACCTAGACCCTGACCTAGTTTAGGAATGACCTCGAACCTGACCTAGGGCGGGGTCTACCTCATCCTTGACCTAGGGTTCAAATTTCAAGGTCCCATGATTTTCGGATGTCGGGTTTCAAAAATATTTATTTTCCCACTTCCAAGTCGGCCATTTTAGGTTTTGCAATGGTAAATCCTTAAATTAAATTTAATATGGGTCCATTTCTAAGGGTTAAGGTTAATTGAGATTTAATTCTCCAAGATGGCCCCTCTAGAGGATTGCGCCCTAGATCACTATAAAAGGAAGCCTTACTCTCTCATTTTCACATCCACACCCACATCACTTTTTGCAATCAAGCAATTTGATGATCAAGCTCTCAAGTGCAAGGAAGAAAAAAGGAGAAGGAAAGAAAGAAACCATTCATTCATCCTCAAGCCTAGCATTCAAGTGTTAAAGCATTCAAGCATTCATCAAGGAGATCCATTGTTAGCCATTGAAGGATTCAATCTCTTTGGAGCCCCCTTGAAGATTTCTCCATCCACATTCATCCAAGCCTCCTCATATGCAAAGATCCATTCAAGATTGGTGTTGAAGACCAAATGCCATTGATTTGAGACATCCTACATTCATTCTACATTCATTGGAGCATCCATACTTGCAGATTCAAGGATTTGAATCCTCCATAAGGACTTCAACATAAGCAAGGTGAATTGTTTCATTTACTTTGTTTATGCACATTAAAATTTCAATTCAATTTCAAGGTTAATTCCTAAATTGGGGTTTGACCAAGGCAAATGCCCCATCCAAACAACAAAAAGCCTCTTTTTCTTGCAGATACAGGTGCAAGACTGCGGATTGGAGCTTGGATCTGGATACCCTTTTTGGTGAACTTCCGAGATTTGTGAACAAAATCAAAGATGACCTTCAGAATTCCAAAGTAGTCTTTGACCTTTTATCGGGGTCAAAGACTACCTGCTGCCGGAAAGATAAAAGTTTTCTAGGTTTTCTCCATCTCAGCATTTCCATTCTGAAACAAGTTGCACAATTGCCTAAAACTGTGCACATACATCATAAATCGACATTTTCCAGATCTGCCCTATTTTGAGGTTAGTATTTGCCTTTCATTAATTTCATATTTCAAGCATATACTCTTCATAGTGAAATATAAGGTTTCCTCATTCATTCATATTCTCCATAGATTGATTCTTTTGTGTATTGACCTTTTTGGTTGATCAATTTGGATCTTTCCTTTGGGAATTTAGATTTAGAAGTAGATCTCATATTTCACCTTTTCATCTACCACTATTATCCTATCCATAGAGGTGAATCCAATCTCACCCTATTTAGTGAAATAAATATTCAATTCACTAATGGATATGGAAAAAAATACTTCATGGTAGGTCTTTTAGAACATAATTCATTCACATTGAACATTTCATATACTCTTCATGTTTGGTTGAATGTGTTGCGAGGAGAATGATTAAATTGATAAATAATGGGATAGAGGTCGTTAGAGTTAACTTGATTGAAGCAATAAGGTAGCCTAGAAAAATAGCATGAAAAATTTGTGGGAAATAATCTCCTAATATAATTTACCATCATAAAAATTGGCTTGTGCCTCTAACAAACACAATAGAGAAAGTGGATAGAAAAAGGCTAGTGATCAAGGGGATGCCAAGGGATATGATGAGGAGTTATTGGAACCATGGGCACATAGTAGTAGCGAAGTATAGGTAAGCTAATAAAACTATTCATTTGAGGATAAAATATGTTCATTGACTTATTTTGCTACTAGATAATGACTAGATCAATTCTAATCATAAGAGTGAATAATTTTTTTGATTCTATAATATGAGAATTGGCACCAAATAGAATATTCTCTAGGCATAGAGAAAAGATTTAAGCACTCATAATTAAAGGTCCTATGGACATACTACTAATGAAAAAATCTTCCAAGCTTGAACTAGTCTTCTTACTAGAGAACCTTCATAATCATTTGAACTATCAAACCATAAAATAATAAATTGAGATGGAAAAGAAGGCGTACTTTCAACTTTAAACTTTCAATTATTTAATTGGGCAAAGTCATCTCATTTATACTTTACCCCACACCCATCTAATGTTCGAGTCATTTAATCAAATTTCCTTGTATGATGTTGAATTTTGTATCACTTCAAAACAATATATCAAAATAATTGATTATTAAAGTGAAAGAGAAAACATGAAAAAAATCATTCAAGTTATTCAAAGCATGAAAATAATCAATGAAGTTCTTCAAAATATGATAATCATACAAATTATAAAATTAATTTTAAATCATATAATTTTAATTTTCTATAACAACGAATGAAAACAATGAAATATTGCTAAGCAACGATTGATAGTTTTGAAAATGATAAAAAAAAAAGTGTTAGTATGTTAGAGAAAGAAAAGTTTGTAGGGTAAAATAGAATATATGAGTCTAAACTCGTGAGATGCAAATGCTTTTTAATGTTTTAATTTTTTTTATATGTAACGAAATATGTTCCTATTATATCATAGCATACTACATCATGAGAAGACTATAACATATTCAAATTATTCGATGGTTTATATAATTCTAAAAGTTGGATATTTTTAGGACATTGACATAAAGGGTGAGACTTTATTGACAATGCTTAAAAGAATATTTTCTACAAATTGTACAAAACACCTGATCATCAATCATATATCTACATTTATAATATATCAAAATTTTGTACTTAAATCTATTTTTCTCAATATCATATTTTTTTTAAAAATATATATATTTTTAATATTATATTAACATTAAGAATTTTTAAATCATCTCAATTTTGGCGACGATAAGAACCCCCCAATGTTTCCGACCCATTTTTGGACATGGGTCGAAATAATTGAATATGCTCAGAATGGTAGGGACGGACCACGTTTATAACTTTTGTATGGAATCATAACTGTACGGGACAATGTAAGTGGGCTCCAGAATTCTTCACTATTCACACAATGAAAGAAAAAAGATACAACGCTTCAGGAAAAAGTCGGAACCAAATTTCAGAGTAGGTATGTTATCGTGCCCGATCAGAAAAAAACTGGTTTGAGTGAATATTTTAGTAATTCAGTTCTATACACCTTTAAATATATAAGTTGAGCTCTTAGAGCTCTACATGTTCATTGGCAACAACATTTATCCACACTCTTTTCTTTTTCTTATTGCTATCTCAACTCTGATTATTTCTCATAAATCTGTTTAGATGGCTACGTCTTACTTTGCCCAATTAGTTGGTGTTATTTGTATGCTGTGCACAATGAATACTCCATCTATGCCCATTTTTATGGCCCAGTCAGCGGGCCTGAACTTCAGCTTGCCTCAATTCACAAGATGCAACACAAGTGACATTCTCTGCGTAAATGACGCCACAATATCTGGGCAAAACATCCTTCTGACGGACAATACAAATGCTCACTACAGATTGAGCAATGAAACTGCAGGCAGAGTTGTTTACAACCATACCATGCTTCTGTCTTCAGTTGCCAGCTTCACCACGGATATCCAGTTTGTAATGAAATATTATAACCGGAGCTCTGATGATGAAGCAGGAGATGGAATTGCTTTCTTCATGACATCAAAAGAAACCGCGGTAGTTTCTCAATCAGATGTAGGAGTCATGGGTCTTCCCGGAAATGGATCTAACATGTCACCCAAGATGGTTGGTGTTGGATTTTATTCTTACAGGTACGCGAGCGTTATCTTCACCATTGTTGCTGGCTATCTTCCTTCTGAGGCTTACAATCAAACCAACTTGAATCAACCGTTAAACAACGGTACTTTGTGGAATGCACGAATAGAGTACAACAACATAAAAAAGTACATGAAAGTATTTCTCTCAAACGTTTCCAACAGCTCTATATCCCAGAGGGATCTCGTTCTTGAACACTCTTTTGATTGGTCTAAATATCTCCCAGATAATCTTGTATTAGGAATTTCTGGCTCTGCTGAAAATTCAAGTCAGACCCACACAATCCTTTCGTGGAGCTTCAATGCCCTGACCAAAACTAGGAAGTCTTCAAGCGAAGTAATAATTGTTACGATTGTTGTAGGAGTCTTCTGTTGTTTGGCAGCGGTAGTTATGACCTGGAACTTGTACTTTTTCATTGGAAACAAGAGGAGATTAGGAAGCAATAGTAGACAAACATGTGAAGTAGACGATGAAATAGAGATTGGCACCCTTGTAGACCAGGGTCCATGTAGATATAAGCTGGAGGATCTCAAGTTAGGAACCAATAATTTCAATGAAACTCTAAAGCTAGGGCAGGGAGGATTTGGAGGTGTGTACAAGGCAATTGTAGGAGAAGCAAATGAAGTGGTAGCTATCAAACGCATCTCACAAGAGTCGAAACAGGGGTTAAAGGAATTCATCTCTGAAATAAGTATTGTTAGTCGAGTAAGACATCGAAACCTTGTTCAGCTTTTGGGATCGTGTTATGAGAAGGGTGAATTTCTTTTGGTGTATGAGTACATGTCAAATGGAAGCCTAGATAAACACCTTTTCAACAAAGGAGATTCCCCCCCACTGCACTGGAGTCGTAGGTATCGAATAGCTTTGGAAATAGCTTGTGGACTGTTGTATCTGCATGAAGAATGGGCTCACTGTATTGTACACAGGGATGTTAAATCCAGCAATGTTATGCTCGATTCTGATTTCAATGCAAAACTTGGGGACTTTGGTTTGGCCCGGATGTTGGAGCACAATCGTTTGTCTCAAACCACAATGGCAGCTGGAACCCTCGGTTACCTGGCTCCTGAGTGTGTGATGACAGGAAGAACAAGCCCTGAATCAGATGTTTACAGCTTCGGTGCCATGGCCTTGGAAATAGCTACAGGAAGGAGAGCAGTAGATCTGAGATTGCAAGAGCACAATATGAGGCTTGTGGAGTGGGTATGGGATCTTTATGGGGAAGGAAAAGTTTTGGAAGTTGCAGATGAGAAGTTAAATGGAGAGTTTGAGAAGGCAGAAATGGAACAATTGACTATGATAGGGTTGTGATGCTCTCATCCAGATCCAGCTGCAAGACCAAAAATGAGGCAAGTGGTAAAGTTGTTGAAGCTGGAAGATCCAGTGCCTAATCTTCCTCGAGAAATACCTGTGCCAACATACGCCGCATTTCATGGAGCCAATCTTTCAGTTACTTCTTCATTTACAACGGAGCATTCCCATGTACTCAAATCTTTTGCTTCCACATCTCAATAAGGTACATCATCTCAAGTCTCTTCCGTATCATATTGAAACACGGAATCATAGGAGTTCTGTATCACTACTCAATCTTTAGAATCTTTTATTTCGGATTTGAAGAAAAGAAAGAAATTTCGAGCAATTGTATTCCCAGTTGATATGTTAGTTTCTCCATTATTATTTACTTTTCCAGACATATACTTTAATTGAAGAAAAATATGTCTAGGGAAAGCTACTTGAAATATTCTGTAATCTCTCTGTTCTTGAAACTTTTATTGGATGGGTAACATTTAATAGAAGAGATGCGTTTCCCTATCCACTCCTTTCTATACTTGTATTGCTGGTATGGCTTGTCGGAGATTGTAATCCCAATTATTCAGCTGCACATCCTTTATATACACGAGGATATCTATAGTATAAAAGAGAAACTTTCAAGGTAGATTTTGACAAGATTTGGTTGAACTCCTCCAGTCTGTCCACCTGGTGCATCGTACCATCTACAGAGTTCATCTTGTGGGTGTTTCGTAAATACTATTTTATTCTTCTCTCTCTCTCATACTTAGATGCATGAATTTTTTATATATTGAATGAATTTGTTTTGTTCTGTATTCTCTCAAGAGACCAGCTCCGCAGAGCTTTAAGGAAAATCTTAGGTTATATGTTTGTTAAAGAGCGTAGCTCAGCTCATGCAATAGTTAGTAAAATGTACTGGTGTTTAACTATATGAGCTGAACCTCAGAAAGTTTGTAATGAGCAAAACTCGGATGTAATATTTTTGTTGATGAATATTAGATTTAATTTCCTTTTTATATCTGCTCCCTGCATCCTTCATGGCGAGCCTGTTAATCGAACGGGCCCTTAAACTTCCATTTGAATCCTTTTTATTTTGTAATATATTGTGCATATTTTATTTTCTAGGTAGATTCTCTATTCATAAATTTATTTTTTATTAGAATAGAAATCTTAGTTAATGGTTTTGTGTGTGTGTCTGCAAAAGAGAAAAACGAAACTGTCTTCTGCTGATGTAAGGGTTTTTAAAGTTCAATTATTGTGAAACAGAACACAGTGTCGTAAACATCTATACAGGAAAAGTGACAGAGAAAATTAATTTACTGATTCTCTCATTCAGTTCTTTTTATGCATTACCCTTCAACTCTTTGTTGACTGGCTTTAGAACGATTAAAATAAATATACATTTGATGGTTTCATTTGGTAAATTTATTTATTTATTTGAATGACTTAAGAGCTTTCACCGTCATATCTGCAGCTTTGAGATATTTTATAAAACTACGTTTACAACTGTTATTTATATTGAGAGTTCAGGCCATTAGTTGTATGTACCTAAACATGATTCTCACAGCTTAGATAGGCATTCTGAAATACAGCGGTCAACATTTTGCTGCGAAATGTTGGTATGCCAAGTTACACATTCCATGTTTCTTCCTTTATACTGTTTCCCAGGTGTGTGAGATGAAGAACTTGTTTTCCAACTGCACAACAATGGCATAAAACCTGAAATGCTTAATCCTTTGGCATGGTCTCTCCATTAGTAAATATATATTCCTCCTGAATCACTACGATTAATAAATTCCAGCTAAACTGTAGTCAATAAACATTGAAATTCTGTAGCCCACTGACAGATTCGTTGGAACATATTTCATTTCTCGCTCATATTAAGGAGGAATTAAACAGGAAAAATTAAATGCAATTGTAAATCTAAAAACACACACAGCCGCAGGTCAAGATGCAGAACACCTTAGATAAGTTGCGTGAAACATTAGATAAGTTGGAGAATTCATTTACATCATGAATGGACAAGAAAATGTGTGGACTCTTCATTGCTGAACATAAGAGAATTCAAAACTTACAGTAATAAGTACAGTTATATATATGTCTTCGCAACTAATATCTGTGATGAAACTTATCATAAAACTAATGATATTTATGGAATTTGTGATAGAGTAATTAACTTGCATATAACTATGATAAATCAATATAATTATAAATTGATCGGATATAATTATTCATATACACATGTAAAGTACAAATATATTATGAATTGATATGATAACAATTATCAAAATTGTGACATATTGATTAGCAACTTGACTCCATTACGGTTTGTCTTTTTCTAATATCTCTTGTCATCTTTATGAAAAGTAACACCTTCACATAAAAAAATCTAACTTTTCAACATTTATTGTTTGTTTTTCACTAGTTCATTTTATGGCCTCAAATGATCTCGATCAAATAGCTTATATTGTTGTTGATAATTGATGACTTTGTATAATGGCATCTCTAAATAATTAAACCTTGAAGTTCCTTTCGGAAAGTTTTTCACAAGGTACATGTAAGGAAACTCAGGTGCGGAAACAGCTTCCTACGCTAATCTCTATAAGAGAGTATTGTGCAAATTCTTATAAATCCTTACAATTTCAGATTCGTTAACTACTTTAACAAAGATATTGCAACCACATACCATACATACAGAAAAATAGAGAATGACACACTGATATACCCTGGGGAAAACCTTTCGGTAAAAAACCCCAGCACTCCAAAACCTGCACAATGTATTATCTTCAACACAAAGATTACAATACACTTGCAATGCAAGTTCTTTCAGGAAATGAGAGACAAAGCCAACAAGACTTAAATTTCTTATATCTCTCCCATAGGAGCAGCATCATATATATAGACTCCTCTGGACCCAAAAATAGGCACAACCACCAAGACCCATGCACAAAGCCACATGTACACAGTTGTTACATGCAATCCCAAGAATAGGCATCCATCCCTAGAATAGACTATGACAGCTTGTCATAGAATCCGCCAAAAATAACGATCATAAGAGAAGTGTAAGAGAATCTATCATACCAACTTATTTTTGGCATATTCTCTTACACACACCAACCACTTCTTCTTGGGCGCCCAAATAGGCCCAAGTCATAAGATGCTCTTACACCTGTCATAGCACATTCCTTAAATAGTTCTTAAGCGTCATAGGAATTTGTCATGACCATTTCAGTCATGATCTCCTTACGCACAAGATGTCGACACATCAAGTGCAGTGACACATCAACATGCCAACTAGACATGTACACTCACACTTGATTACATTATTTGCAAAAAATACATTTACAAAACAAATAATAAGAATAGGAATTATCCAAGGTTGAGACACCTTATTCCTAACAGTACATACTTTGATTCTCCAACAAAGGTGGATTTTCTTGGGTGAGAAATCCAACTGTCTTAGACTATTCAACTTCTTGTCTTTCCTATCTCCCAATTTTGTCTTCTTTTTTTCTTTGGAGATTTTCCAATTGAAGTGGATAATATAATATGTATTAGAGTATGCTATTGTAACTAAGAAAGAGAAATATTGTTGATAAAATAGGGATTGTGCTACTTTTCTTGTAGATGTAGCCATTAGTGGTTAACCTAATAACTTCATGTATTGTGTGTTCTTTGTGCAATTATTTATTTTCTTAAATTCTAAATTTGTTTACTTGTTTATCTACTCTTTATTATTTATAGTTTTACTCATTGCTAAGTTTGATAGTTCATGTAAGTGGATAGAGAATTTTACTTTTATAGGGTATTTTGTTGGAAGAATTGCCCTTGTAAAATGTTCCTCGATCAGGTCAACAAGCATTGGAACCCACATGGAATTTGTCTTGAAACTATCAAAATCTTTAGTAAAGGGATCTTTACCTATCGAAGTTCTTAGTAAAAGGTTCTTTAACTATCAAAATCCTTAGTAAAGGTTCTTTCTTTCTCACTTTGCAAATGCCAACAATGTTGAGATTATTCTCAAGCATGGTTTGAGGTATGTCCACACATCACTAATATTTTATTGGCCCTAGATGCAACATTTCATTGTCTCATATGAGAATATAGTTCATGTACAAGTTTGGCTTGAGTTCATGGGTTTAGCCTTTCTTTTCTGGAACTTAATACAACTGTTACTTAATAGGTTCTATTTGTTGCATCCACAAATTTGTGTCAATATCAAGATCCATTTGTCTAAGGATTTATAAGAATTCTTTAAAATTTAGATTGGACATATTAATCAAATATAGTCTACAATATCCCAACATATCCAATGCCTATTTAGGTGTTGATATACTAAGCATGAGATTAAAGATTTCCCATTTATGGGCTCCAAGATAAAATCATCCCATTGGTTTGTTGAGGTTCCTTCTTTGAAAAGTTAGAAAATATTGGTTAATGATTTCACATCACAAAGGAAACAATGCTAACTATGTCAACACTTAATAAATCCCAAGCAACTACCAATATTATCTTGCAAATATTTTAAATAATTTTGAGAATGGTGAAGAGGTTTTAAAGCTACTTGGTAACCTTCCTTCAAGCCAATAATTTCTTAGTTTCCCCAACTATCCTCATTTTTACCTTCACAACCATAAGTTCTTGTTTACTCCCCACCTTCTAAATATGTATGAGATTCTTGTAGATGACCTAGAGGACTAGAGTAGGGAGAGTATGTTGTTTAAAAGAGAAAAGTATAAAATCTCAACATCCACTATGATATTTTTTGCTAAAAATAAGTTTTGTAAAATTTCTATTTCTCTTCAAGAGTTAGGTAGCTATGAAATGCCTCTTTATTCTTGTTAATGTGATTTATCTCTTGGAATTCCCAAGATCTTATTGACCTCCCAAAATATATTTAGAGTGAGATCTTCATCAAATGTAATTGGCTCTAAATGTTCTCTATTTACATGAAATACAAATTAGTTAATTTTTGCTTTCTATATTTTGTTGTATTATTTGGCTAGCCAGCTCTATGTTTTGTAATAATAATGATGTTGCTTATGGATTGGTTCTCGTATTTATCTCTTGTATATGGCATCAACATTTTTTCAAGGTGCCAAGAAGAATTTGATTCCACTTTTTGGCCAACAAGTAGAAGTTTTTCCTTTTTTTTTAGAATCTACCCCAAATGGTCCCTAAAAATTTGAAGCACTTAAAGATTGAATCATTTAAAAAGTTAGTAATAGGAAATGCAGTACTCAAAGTCTAGTTTCCAAATATGTACTCTCTCTCTCTCTCTCTCTCTCTCTCTCTCTCTCGTATTAATATAATATAATACGATACTTATACCATTTTACAATACTAATACAAATAATAATAAAATTTTACTTATTTGTTAATACTAATTCTTATATCATAATATTAATATTATAAAAGATGAAATCTAAAACAAAAATTAATAACTAAAATCAAAATTGAAAATAGTATTCAAAAATTTGGGTGGTAGTGATTCGGATATCTAATCTGAAATTGGATATCCGATTTGGAATCAAATATTCAATTTATTTTACTGGCATCCAAAACCAAATTATTAATCTTTGGGTCCCTCAATCCAAGAACCATGTCTTTTGCAGATAATTTTATGCGATTGGAGCTGTGGAAGACAAAAAAAAACTTTTTCCACCCTTTTTGTTTGAAATTTCTTGATTAGCAAAGGTATTGCATCACCTTTTTGGTCTCACCATGGAGAGCAACAATTGTCGAAAGCATAAATGAAAGATAAAGCTCACAAATGAAGAAATTAAAGTGTATAGAGAAATAGATAGGGTAAGCCATTGGAATAAGAGACAAAGTATGTTAAATATTAATGAAGGTGATGCCATAGTCCCACTCGTAAATGATGTTTTAAGTGAAGAATAAATTGAATTTAAAGTGAATTATGACAATAATCTTGAAAATTAGAATGTATGGATTGAAAATGAAAATGTAGGGTTTGAAAATGAACATGTAGATGTGGAAAATGGAAGTGTAGTCATTGGCAATGGAAATCCACTGATTGAATGTGAAGGAATTGACAATGAAAATGGTTCACAAAAACCAAATCAATGTTACACATCTCCAAATTATATGAGAAATGAAGTCCCTTGTGAGGAAGAAAGACAAAATTCAATTTTGAGACCTTCAAGAGCAACAAAATAGTTACTTGAAATTTATGAGAACATAATGAGAAATTTTAATGGTAAGAGATCACAAATAACCATTCGCTTGTGAGCTTCAAGACTTTTTGATCAATTTTTTAGCCATAAGACATTGGTCGACAAATGCCAAATGTTTGTGCACTTGTTAAAGATGTAGAAGATGAGACCTATACTAGTCAAATTAAAGATTAATGTGAATAAAAAAATGGAGAGAAATATTATTATTGTGAGAAATCTTTGTAGTGCTCTCAATTCCATTGGGAAGACTACCAAGGAAAAAGACAAGAAAGAGGCTTAGAGGGTTATTAAAAGCTCCTTAGTAAGTGATCATTTGAGAGAGGCTCATTTGATGAGACAAACTTGTGTTGACTTGAACCTAAATCATAAAATCTTGGATAGAGCACTTACAAGAATTGAAAGACTTGACGATCCTCTTCAAAATGACACATGGGCTTATGGTGGGAGATTTCCACTTTGTGATAAGAATCTTACCGATGCTATGAAGAATTGAATTCAACTATTTTGGAAATCTAACTCAAGAGTTTCACCAAATATGAAGGATGTCTTGAAGTTGATAATTGGCATTTGAGACCACACCTCGCATTCTAAACATTATTTGGATGTGAGTTAAACAATGTTGTTCAAAAAAAATTGTGAGACACATCCCGTTGGAAATATAGATGCAATAACTAAGAAGGGGGGGCTGAATCAGTTAACCATAAAAATATTACCACTGATCCCTTAAATATCTTAACAAATTATTTACTGTGCCACTCGGTAAATATACAGAGAAATGCTAAAAATTGATCCTTGAAGTGTGTAATAATTAAATTGTTCTTAAGCATTCATCACTGATTAACTTACATGAATAAAGAAAATAACATGAACACAAGAGACACCAGATTTACCATGGAAACCCAATATGGGAAAAACCACCAATGTAACTAGTTACTATTTTTCACTCTTCTGAAGTGATGCCCGGTTAGAAGCCAACCCGGTAAAAGGTTACAAAACACACTGTTAGGTGTGACCTTGTTAGAGGATTTAATCACCCTGCTAGGAGTGGCCTTGTAAGAGGTCTTGAAACAATTCAATAGAACTGTCACCTTGTTAGAGGATTTACAAAATGGTTGTTAAACTAACTCGGTTAAGAGATTTTGATATCACTGCTACAATTGCAAGAGAGTAACAATGAAATGACCTGCAACTGAATTGCTGAATATAGATCTCTGTTTTGCTTCACTTGATCCTTACTGATCAAATAAATCTTTGCTGCTCCTCAAGGATATCTGACCATCCTTCAAAATTCGCACATACCTTTCTTCAAAATGATTTCTGCATGTTGTATATTTTATTCACCACTTGACCTTCTATATATATATGCCATTTCATTAACATTTAGATTGTCAAATCGGCACTAATAATTATTATAACAGTCAGCTTGGATAAACAAACTGTAATAACAAAATTCTTTGAAGGGCCGCCATTGCTCAGTAAACATTAATCCTGAAAAGATTTCCTTCGGTGATCGAGAGAGCTTGGTAACCACAGCAAATTCTGTAACATCCTTCAGAGACTGAGAGAGCTCAATAACCACTAATTTTCCTTCAATAACCAAGGAGGCTCGGTTAACACTGTTACCCTATCATGTTTCCTTTAGACACCCAAGAGAACTCGGTAGACACTAAAAACCGCCTAGCTGATTGACTGAGCTCGGTAGATACTGAGAACCGCTTAGCTGACCGACTAAACTTAGTAGATACTAAGAATGATAATTGATATGACATTTGTGTGACATCAAAGACAACACATAGCTAATCCAACAATGTCCTTCAGAAAATTGTATCCAACAATCTCCCTCTTTGGCATTGATGGCAACACAACATGTCATAGCACAATGAAATTTCACAGAGAAACCTAGAGTAAGAAACATATCCTTAGCTTCATTCTGATTCCCATCATCTTCAAACTTCTTTCTCTGACTGAGAACTCTCCCTCTTAACTTCTCAAATTATTCTTCTTAGAAATTTCTTGAAATGACAGCAAACTCTCCCTCTTTGACAACACATGCCAAAGACAACTTACACAGTTTCGGTAAATATCAATGTAGCTTATGTACTGATTCATATGCAATGATTCCCTGACTATGCTGCATCAACTGATTGATCTTCAACATGTTCTGGTTGATGCATCACTAAAACTTTATTTAGTGAACCTCGGACAGGGGAGTGACCCCTAACTTGCCTCTTAGATACAAGAATGCATCCTTAGGTAGTGGCTTGGTGAAGATATCTACAATTTGTTCTTTTGTATGAATATATTCCAATCTAATTTCCTTGTCCTGCACCAATTCTCTGACAAAGTGATATTTAATTGCAATGTGCTTGGTTTTGGAAGGCATTACTAGATTCTTTGAAATATTTATTGCACTTGTATTATCACAAAACATAACAACTGGTTCTTTGATCTCAACCTTCATGCCTTCCAAAAGTCATTTAAACCATATAATATTAGAGTAGTTTACTACTGCAGCAACATATTCTGCTTCTACTATGGATTGGGATGTGCAGTTTTGCTTTTTACTAGTCCAAGATACTAACCTCTTGCCAAGAAAGAATGCTCCACCACTTGTACTCTTTCTGTCATCAATGTTTCTTGCCCAATCAGCATCAGTAAACACTTTTAAATCCAGATTGCCTCCAAATTTATACCACAAGCCATAATCTTCAGTTCCCCTTAAATACCTCAAGATTCTTTTGATTGCCATCATGTGATTTTCTCTGGGTTTAGCCAAGAATCTTGCCACTATACCAACTGCTAAGGCAATATCAGGCCTTGTGTGTACTACATACTGTAATTTTCCAATCATTGATCTATATAAGGTCTGATCTACTTCTTTTGAATCATCATCTTTGGTAAGCTTCAGTCCAGTACACATGGGTGTACCAACTAGTTTTGAATCTTCCATACCAAATTTCTTAAGTATTTCCCTGATATATTTAGACTGAGTAATGTAGATACCATTTTTGTTTTGCTGAATCTGAAGTCCAACAAAGAATTTTATCTGACCAAACATAGACATTTCAAATTCTTTGTTCATATTCTCTGAAAATTCTTTGTACTGATCATCATTTCCTGTAAACACAGTATCATCCACACATATTTCTGCCAAAACAATTTTGTTATTTGATCCTTCTTTGATGTATAAATTACTATTGTCATTAGCTCTTTTGAAATCAATCTGAGTAAGATAGATATGTAATCTTTCATACCATGCTCTAGGAGCTTGTTTCAGACCATACAATGCTTTGTGTAATTTGCAAACCATATCCCTTTTGTCTGGATCAATAAAACCTTCAGGTTGCTCAATGTAGACTTCTTCCTCAAGAATACCATTGAGAAAAGTAGATTTTATATCCATCTGATATACCTTAAATCCTTTATGTGCTACATATGCAAGTAAAGTCCTCAAACCTTCTAATCTTGCAACAGGAGCAAAAGTCTCTCCATAATCTATTCCTTCTTCTTGAGAATATCCTTTACATACCAATCTTTCTTTATTTCTTGATACTTGACCATCTTCATTCAACTTATTTCTAAATACTCATTTTGTCCCAATTACATTTTTATCTTTAGGCCTAGGTACAAGAGTCCATGTCTTATTTTTCTTTATTTGCTCTATTTCTTCATTCATAGCCTCAATCCAACTTTCATTTTCCAATGCATCTTTGACATTTTTAGGTTCAAAATCAGCAAATAAACATGTACCTTTTAGTTTACTTCTTGTCATAGTACCATCTGATTTGTTTCCAATAATCTAATCTGGTTTATGATGCTTTCTAACGTACTTGGCTAATACAGGTTCCTTCCTTCCTAAATGAGTTACATTGTCATCTTCTTCATCTTTAGGTTCAGATTGCTCAGGCTCGGTGGATGCTTTCTCAGTAGCTTCAGACCGAGACACAGTACTTTGTGACTCGGTCTGAACTTCTTCTTGTGACTCGGTTACTGTACTAGGCTCGATAGATGTAGTCTCCTTATATGTGTCTGGAAATGTATCATGTTCGATGTAAACAAATTTTCTGTAGTCCTCTGGTTCCTTTTTTCTTTCTTCTTCAGTCTTTTCTACAAACTCATCAATTCTTACATGTGCACTTTCTATGATTTTGTGAGTAGACAAATTTAGACATCTATATGCCTTACTTTTGCAAGAATATCCCAAAAATATTCCTTCATCACTTTTTATATCAAATTTTCCTTTTCTAGATTCTTTTAAGATGTAACATTTACTACCAAATACTTTTAGGTAACTTACATTTGGTTTGTAGCCATACCATAGCTCATACGGAGTCTTGAATGTGTCTTTTCTCAGCTATACTCGGTTCAAGGTATGAACTGCAGTGCTGGTAGCTTCCTTCCAGTATTTCATAGCAATGTTCTTTTCAATCATTAGAGTCCTTGCACAGTCCATTATAGATCTGTTCCTTCTTTCGGCTATTCCATTCTACTCAGGAGTTCTCGGGGCTGATACCTATCTTTTGATTCCTCTTTCAATGCAGAAATTATTGAATTCATGGGAGATGAATTCACCACCTTTATCTGATCTCAAACATTTTATTCTTTTTCCTATTTCCTTTTCTACTCTTGCTAAATACCATTTGAACTTCTCAAATGCTTCAGACTTTTCTCTTAAATACATAACAGTCATCATTCTAGAGTAATCATCAACAAAGAGAATAAAAAAATTTTCTCTGGTATAGCTCTCAATTCCAATAGGTCCACATAAATTAGTATGCACAATTTCCAAAATATCTTCAGACTGATAGTTTTTACTTTTAAAACTAGACTTTCCCATTTTACCAATTTGACAATTCTTGCATAGACCAACATCAGGTTTCTTCAAAGTAGGAATACCTCTTACTTTCTTGAATTTGCTTATTTTCATCATGTTGTCAAAATTTACATGACATAACCTTTTGTGCCATAACCAACTTTCTTCAATTTGAGCAATAAAACATGAGTAATCACCAAGATCAAGATAAAACAGGTTACCTTTGTTTTTTTTGCCTGATCCTATCAGTTTTCCTTTGTCATCCAGCAATCTTGCTTTGCCATTCATGAATTCAACCTTGAATCCAATGTTGATTAGCTGTGCTACACTTAGAAGATTATGCTTTAGTCCTTCGATCCAATATACATTATCACATATAAGTTCTTTGGTTAATGAAATTCATCCCTTTCCTTTTATACAACAGGGTTCATTGTTTCCAAACCTTACATTACCACCATCAAAGTTTTCAAAGTGTTCAAACTTGGTCCTGTCACCAGTCATATGATGTGAACATCCACTGTCTATAATCCATGTATCATTCTTGCTTATATGAGAGATAAGTGACATCTCATCTTCATCATTATCAGATTCATCTTTTACAGCAATGAAAACAATTTCTTCTTCACTATCATCCAAATCTTTAGCTAAAAAACATGTTTTCTTACCTTTATCCTTGAATGATTTAAATTTTTTCTTGCCATTGTACTTGTAATTTTTCTTCTCATCTTTGCTTTGCTTGTTTGGACACCTAGCTGCAATATGACCAATTTCTTCACATGAAAAATAGATTAAGGGAGTTTTACCTTTGTATTTTCCTCTACCTCTTGAATAATTCTTTGCAAGTAATGCTTCAATAACTTCAAGATTACTATCAGAACTTTCCTTTGATTCTTCTTCACTTTCTGATTGGATTTTCTTCCCTTTCTTGAGTAGCAGAAACTCTTATTGCATAAATAGGAAGTAATGTTCTAAGAACCTTACTTATAATAGTTTCATCATCAATTTTTCCTCCAGAAGCTCTGATTGCACTAACACTTGTCTTGATCCTTTCAACATATTTTGCAATGTTTTCTTCTTCTCTCATTTTCATTTGATCAAACTGTCCTCTTAGGCTCTTTGCTTTGGCTCTCTTCACATTGTCATCACCGCCATAGATTTTCTTCAGCTTGTTCCACATTTCATGAGCAGTTGTGCAGTCTTTGATTTCATCAAATTCTTCATAGCTAAGAGTTGATGCAATGTCTATCATCATAGTGTTATGGTTCTTCTTCTCTACAATGTCTTCAACAGTTAATGTGCCAGTAGGAATTGTATATTCTTGATCAATATATTTGCATCCTGAATCACCAATGGAAGCCAGATGTAGTCTCATGAGACCTTGCCATGCTGAAAAGTTATTTCTGTTAAGCCTTGGAATTTCTCTTTTTTAAGACATCCTGATCTTTAGCTTAGGTCCTTGAAACCCTTCCTGCAAGCACCAAAAGCTCTAATACCAATTTTTGGAAATATAGATGCAGTAACTGAGAGGGGGGGGTGAATCAGTTAACCTTTAAAATATTACCACTGATCCCTTAAACATCTTAACAAATTATTTACTGTGCCACTCGATAAATATACAGAGAAATGTTGAAACTTGATCCTTGAAGTGTGTAATAATTAAACTGTTCGTAAGCATTCATCACTGATTAACTTACATGAATAAAGAAAATAACATGAACACAAGAGACACCAGATTTACCGTGGAAACCCAATATGGGAAAAACCACCAATGTAACTAGTTACTATTTTTCACTCTTCTGAAGTGATGTCTGGTTAGAAGCCAACCCGGTAAAAGGTTACAAAACACACTGTTAGGTGTGACCTTGTTAGAGGATTTAATCACCCTGCTAGGAGTGGCCTTGTAAGAGGTCTTGAAACAATTCAATAGAACTGTCACCTTGTTAGAGGATTTACAAAATGGTTGTTAAACTAACTCGGTTAAGAGATTTTGATATCACTGCTACAATTGCAAGAGAGTAACAATGAAATGACCTGCAACTGAATTGCTGAATATAGATCTCTGTTTTGCTTCACTAGATCCTTACTAATCAAATAAATCTTTGCTACTCCTCAAGGATATCTGACCATCCTTCAAAATTCACACATACCTTTCTTCAAAATGATTTCTGCATGCTGTATATTTTATTCACCATTTGACCTTCTATATATATATGCCATTTCATTAACATTTAGATTGTCAAGTCAGCACTAATAATTATTATAACAGTCGGCTTGGATAAACAAACTGTAATAAAAAAATTCTTTGAAGGGCCGACCTTGCTCGGTAAACATTAATCCTGAAAATATTTCCTTCGGTGACCGAGAGAGCTCAGTAACCACAGTGAATTCTGCAACATCCTTCGGAGACCGAGAGAGCTTGGTAACCACTAATTTTCCTTTGATAACTGAGGAGGCTCGGTTAACACTATTACCCTGTCATGTTTCCTTTAGACACTTGAGAGAACTCGATAGACACTAAAAATCACCTAGCTGACTGACTGAGCTCGGTAGATACTGAGAACCGCTTAGCTGACCGACTGAACTCGGTAGATACTAAGAATGATAATTGATATGACATTTGTGTGACATCAAAGACAACACATAGCTAATCCAACAATGTCCTTTAGACAATTGTATCCAACAACATCCAACATTGGAAATACCACAAAGGGATTTTGAAGCCTTCAAGCCATTGTTTTGTGTACCTCTTAAGATTTGAAATACTTATTATTGAAAACATCATGTGGAGTTTTCAATGCACCATGAACTATTACGATCCTTTTTTTCTACTTTACATACTAATGAGATGTTGGAGTGTGGTGCAAGTTATCTTCCAAAATCATCAAGAGACTTGCTAGATCATTTTTTTAATGTCCTAGAGAATATGGTTGTTTCTAAATTATAAAAATGATTTCTTAAATAACAAGTGCTCAGAATCTGGTGGGTTAGTGAAATTTGTTTCGTATTTTCATGAAGGCTGCAAACATGATTTTGGAAAGACAATTGTCCAAAAAAGGTTTTATGAAATGGTTAAATATGAAGAAGATTGCAGATAAATATTCGATATATTATTCAATAACCAAGAGGATTTTTTATACAATGCAGACAATTACCAACTAACATACAGTTGGACAGTTACAAAATACCCAAACACTGTATTATGCCAACATTCCCCCTCTTAATACATTGATCTTGAATGATCATACTCACATTGCCCTAGGGACCTCCCCTTAAGGCTTACATACCAAAATATGTTGATTAAATAATTTGAGAAAATTTTCTTCTGAAGAAACAAATCCTGAATCATGCAAGGCTCCATCAAGTTGTTTCTTGACCCATGGAAATGTGTAGCTTTGAGCTATGTTCTTAAGCCCTCAGTCCTGAACTCTTGAATCAAAAAGTCTTGAATTATTCAACAATGATCCCTAAGAGATGAGATAGATCTCTATCATTGTCTAGTGACCGCGGAAGGGTATAATTCTCGATCATATACTCTGAAGCTCACTAGACAACAATCCATATTGAGTGCAATATCAAGTCCCAATCCTATCTCCAAACTGAATCTTCAAAAGACATGCATTCTACAAACTTGTCAGCATTAGAAAGCTAAAAAAAATTGAAAAACAAAAAATGCCAAAAATCCTTCTCATACAGAACACCACCTCAAAGTGAGAAGATGACTTGAGATGATGGAAATTCCTCCATCCTCCAACGCCGCCAACCTCCAGATGTGAAAGTTAAAAGCACAAGATTGTGATTAATAGGACACTGGAAATCGTTAACGACCTCTCCATCATCTGACATGTCCTCATTTTCAATGCATGCAACATTTCCTTCTTCAGATTGTTCTTTTATTTTTCCTTTAAGAACATCACTAGCTCTGGTTCTGCAAACCCATGTTGTGTGCCCCTTTTTCTTACAATAAAAATATTTATTGTCTTTTCTATTTTTATTTGACCATTTTTTAGTACTATGTGAGTATAATGCTTGGTCTATTTGATTATCTTCTTCTATGACTTTCTTTGTCCTCTTTTCTTCTGGTAGAAGGGCTGAAATCATATCCTCTAGAGTCTGTGAAGTGAGTTGACTTAGTGTAAAGACAACATTACTATATTTGGAAGATAAGCTATTTAACAAGATGGCCTTAGCATCATCATTATCAATAGGAGCCTTAACCTCTCTAAGTTGTCTAATGAGAGACCTTAAATTACTTATATGATTTGACATTGTGATACCATTTTCCATTTTGAATCAAAACAATTGAATTTTTAGAGAAAACTTTGCATTGACAACTTTTTCTCCAAACAACTTATTTAGATTATCCCAAATGTCGGTAGAAGTGTTATCTAGATCTACGTGGTAAAGTTCAAAATTTGCAAGAGAAAGACCAATAATAGCCTTGGCTTTATCATCTTTATTGTTCCACTCCAAAAATTTATTTGCATATGTAGGTGGTTTTTCTTTTCCGATTACTATGCCCCATAGGTTTTTATTCATCAATTGCATTTATATTTTTATTCTCCATGTATGAACATTGAAACCAAAGTATTTATCTAATGAAAGGTCCATCTAAAACAATAGAATCCAGATCAACAATTTTAATGAAAATATGTATTATCATTGTCCCAAATATAGATAAAATGATGTAGATTTAAATTTTGACATTAACCTCCAAATAACAAAATTTCTTTGAATATCAATACGACATTAACCTCCAAATAACAGAATTTCTTTGAATATCAATATTGAATCTGTGCATACCTTTCTTAAAATTTCCCACATGCTATTTCCATGTCTTTTTTATGTCGATGACACTTGTAAATAGCCCTTCATTGTACACTCTATCTGTTACTTCCTTGTACCCTCATCATTTGTCTGTGTATCGATCTGAAAGTATGGACTTCACAATTTTGACTTCTAATGTTACTGCTAATGTGTTGAGACTTCATCTACTCAGTTAGCTTCATTCACAACTTTTACAACTATACCAAACCATGGTAAGGAATCTTTAGTACTAAAATTCCCATGTTGCAATCCATTATATCTTGCTATCACTCAGATCATGGCCGCTCTTGCACTAGTTCTAGAAATTTTCTGGTTGAATGTTCTGTGATCACTTCTCCACCATTTTCTGCTCTAGCAATGAACATCTACAAGTGCATTCGATTATGCATTTTATGATGAAATATTTTTTGTTAAGGCATTCAGTTTTTGCTAACAATAAATCAGAATTCTTCTACTAATGTATTTGGCGAGGATCTTGTCTTCTCTTTCAATGCCGCCCAACACATCTTTCCATGTCATCGATAACAAGAATCGTTGATGTGTGTTCTGCAACAATACATAACTTCAAACAAATTTCATCCACGCTATAGCTTCAATGTTTGAACAGTACCATTGTGGCTTCACATCTTCACACATCAAATCAGTTCATTGCTATGCTGGCTCTGATACCATATGAAGAAGATTGCTAATAAATATTCAATATGTTATTCAATAACCAAGAGGATTTTTTAGACAATGCAGATGGTTACCAACAGACATACGGTTGGATAGTTATAAACTACCCCAAAAATATATTATGCCAACAAAATATACATTTAAAAGTGGAGGTGAAGGCTCTATATGTGAGTTGGTTACAAAAGACTACAATGTAACTGATTTTATTTCAGATTTTAAGAAGAATCTTTTTAACAATTATACAAGGCATAGTCACAGGTCTCAGTGGTTGGATAAAAAATTTAGGACGTGTAAGGAAACTTTCTTGATTGGCACTATTATATCAGTCATTGACTTTGTAGAGAACTATACATTACAACCACAAAATGACTTGCAAGTTCAATATTACAATTCCATTCAGATTGTGATTTGTGTGCACATAACATATAGACATTCCCCTAATAGTACAAAAGATGACTGAAATATATTCATAGAATACCATTTTTATATGAGTGATGATAGATCTCACTCTCATGAGTATTCCCAACATTACTTTGAGAATTATTTGAGTGGGTGTGGGAAAATTGTATTGCCATGGATAGACATCTCATTTGGTCAGATATCTACACAGGTCAATTCAAGAATGCTCATATGTTTTATTGGTTGTGTAGAAGGCATGAAGAGAGAGGTGTACCTCATATTTGGAGTTCTTTTGAGGCCCAACATGGAAAAGGGGAGCATGATGGAGCAGGTGCATGTATAAAGAGAGCTCTAGTTAAGGCGAAATTGAGGATTTCAGGTGTAGAACTCCTTGATGCTCATTCTATTATTGATTGGTTTACTTCAACATTATCATAGGGGGGAATCTTGATTCATCTGTGTATAGATTCTTTTGGTTGCATGAGCTGGGCACAATAGGAGACAAGTTAGAATGTCAATTAGTGAAATATTCTTAAAAAATGCATTCATTTTGAAGCTCATATGCTACTACATGGACCATTTCGACATGAGATTTTTCTTTGTTTGTCCCAAGTTTCTTTAGTGTGATTGGGGTTAGTGTGAGTCAAGTGAGTGGGTCGATGCATGGGTTCCATATTATTTAACTCCTTTATCACTCACACTCTCTATAATAAATGATGAAATGGATTGTTCTCTTGATTATGACCATATTTTAGATCTTCTATAGCCAGGACATGTTTTTACATTGGTTGCACCATAAGGGAATGATGATAGACTTGCTTATTGATTAGCACATTATGTACAAGGAAAGAAGAACCTTGTGCAACAAATGAAAAATGATATTGAGTTAACATATCCAATAGATTTAGTTGTTTTTGCAAAAACATGTTTGCACACGTACATGATTAGAAAGAATGGAATTCCTATATTTAAAGACTATGAGAAGTACAAAACCATTCTCATGTATTCACACCTTGTTATAGTAGAAAATATTAAGTTGTTGAAGCATCAAGGAATATCAAAGACAAAATAACTTTGGACTATTAGTATTGTTGATCATGAAGCAATATTGAATACCCTCAAGCAAAGACATGACCCTTTGGGAACACTTCACAAGGTAATAACAACTCACTGCAAGGTTTTCCATACTCATTACGCTTACATTCAATACATTAATTACAGTTTTATTCTTTATTTGTTTGAGCCAATAAATTTGGTTTTGTATGTGGATTGTAAGTGATGTTGGATACATATATGATAGATATAGAAGATTGAGGCATGCATTTGATTAGCTCATAAAAAATGATGGTAAAGTTCACTATGCATTGGCTTGTAATGTTCTTTGGTTCATTTAGTTAGTTTTAAATACATTCATAATCTTTTTATCAACCTATAAAACTCTTGGTTTCTCTATTAACTTTTTCTCGTGTCTTGAGAATGCAGGGATTGGAATTTAGATGTCATCGAGTACCATTGGTTAGACCTATACATTAAGAAGTAGAAAGGACACACTTATTATATATGATTTTTCATATATAGTTGTGTATCTAAGATTTTTCATAATTCTGTATCTAGGAATTTTGATAACATTGATGTATTTATACATAATATTCTTGTATCAATGATATACAATGTATTTGTATGTGAGGTTGTGTTTGTAGACATTCAAGCTCCTATAATGATGAAATACATGCAATACTATAAATAATTGACTTGGTTAAAATTTTTTTGATATGGCTAAGAATATCATTTTTATGCATTACATTTCAATATCAATAGATTTTGATTGTAATATAGATTTCATTAGATTTTTCTTTATCCCACTATGTAACTATTTGTCCTATTAAGCCCTATTGGCTAAGGGTGGGTCAAATTGGTCAAGTAAGGTTGACCTAGATTAAAAATGTTGTTTCCAGTTTAGAAGTCACATTGGTCATGTTTGCAAGGTTATAAGTGTCATTGGAGTAAAAGTGACAAAAGTTGTAGTGATGCTCAGTTGAAAATTGTACCACTTCTTATCTTTCAAACCATTCATCCCAGGACCAAAATATCTACTCTATTAGCTCTGGTTAGAAGGGTGAACCCCAAAGAAAACCCCTTTCCACCCAAGGAGACACTTGAACATCGGTGACTACGAAATAGCAAAGGGTCTCCAAGGTGCAATAAGCACGATCAAGCATAAAATTTTATAGGCCTGTAACTCAGATCTCATGAGAGATATCATCGACCCTTTAGATGCTAAAGAACCATGTTGGAAAGACCTACAATAACCTCTCTCTATTGTGGGATATTTGACTTCATTTGAATTTGGCAGGGAAATCTCGCTCTATGCCAAATGTAGTAGTGATGCTAAGTTAAAAGTTGCACCACTTCATATCTTTCAAATCATTTATCCTGGGACCAGGCCATCTACTCCATTAGTTCCATTTGGCCAAATGAACCCAAGTGACAACCTTGGTTTTCCAATGGAGATGCATAGAACATTCATGACCACCCCATACAAAAGTGTCTCCAAAGTGCACTAAGAATGATCAAGAAGAAAACTTTATAGTCCAATAACTCAAAGCTTGTGAGAGGTATCATGTCATTAGGTGCTATAGGACCATGTTGGAAAGGCCTAAAATAAACTCTCTCCATTCTAGGATATCAACCTCATTTGAATTCAGCATGGCAATCTCGAACTATGCCAAAAGTTATAGTGATGCTTAGTTGAAAGTTGTACCAGTGCATATATTTCAAACTATTCATCCTAGGACCAAATTTTCTGCTCTATTAGCTCCATTTAGCCTGGTGAAATCTAATGAAAGCCTCGTTCCATCCATAGAGATTCTCAAACATCTATGATGCAATGCAACTAAGAGAATCCAAGAATGGATAGTCCAAATCTACACTATCAACAATAATACAATGGAAACACAACAAGAGAATACTCAAATGGAATTTTCATTCAACATGCCCCGTTGTAAGGCCTTTTGGGTTAGGGCCAAATACAAATAATTACAATAGTAATTCTACAATCTTTCATCTAGTCTAGCTCTGTGACACATCAGCAACTAGTAGAAACACTAAGATAAATCTAAACTTGAGCTCGCAAGCTACCAAGCAATCCCCTTGTCTCCAAGCATGCAAACCACTAGCTCTCCTATTACAAATATCCAATAAACAATCTGATCTGCAAGATCTCGTAGGATCCAATTATATCCTTCTCCAATCTCTCACTCTCTCTCCCCTACCAAATAATTACCCCAAACCTCTCTTAAATACACTTCTTCAGCCACAAGTTCGCTAGAAGAAAGAAATAACTCCTAAGCCCAAGTCAGGTCCTAAAACAAATAATTATTAAATGCAATACAAGTCAGCTCTCAAATAGCCTTACAAATAATTAATTATCCATGTCAGCCTCTAGATATACCTAGGATAATGCAACATAAGCTACCCACATTAAGTACATCAAGTCGGCCCACCAAATCCAAGAACTCCATTCAGTAAGCCCAAATTAGTGAGCATCAGCAAAATAACCGAGCGAGCTAGGTATCACTGAGAAAGCATGTCGACCGAGCACCAAAAGTTTTACCAAGGTCCTTCAGCGACCGAGTCCCTCAATCACTGAGCCCCTTGGTCAAAGCTACGACCAAGTAACATAGAAACACTCTAACACACCAACATACAAGATTTCCAACTACCCTAGGATGCTCCTACATCAATCCGTGACTACCCCATACCAAAGCATCCCCAAGGTGTACTAAGCATGATCATGAAGAAAACTTTATAGGTTTGTATCTCAAAGCTCACAAGAGGATATCATCAAGTTGTTAGGTGCTACATGACCATGTTGGAAATGCCTACAATAACCTCTCTCCACTATGGGATATTTGACTTTGTTTGAATATGGCAGAGAAATCTCTCTCTATGCCAAAAGTTATAGTGATGGTCGGTTGAAAGTTGCCCCACTTCATATCTTTTAAACTATTTGTTTTGGGACCAAACCATCTACTCCGTTAGCTCCAATTGGTCAGGTGAGCCCTAGTGAAAACCCCATTTTTCTTATGGAGATGCATATAACATCCGCGGCCATCCCATATTGAAGTGTCCCCAAGGTGCACTAAGAACGATCAGGAAATAAAATTTATAGGCTCGTAACTCAAAGCTCATGAGAGGTATCTTCCAGCTATTAGATGCTACAAGAAGCTATTGACAAGGCCTATAAAAAAATATCTCCATTCTAGGATATTTAACCTCTTTTGAATTCGGCAAGGAGATCTCACTCTATTTCAAAATTTGTAGTGATGGTCAATTGAAATTTGCACCACTACGTATCTTTCAAAACCTTCATCTTTGGACCAAACTATCTACTTTGTTAGCTCTATTTGGCCAAGTGAACCATAGGAATAACCTCATTTCTTCCATGGTGACACTCGAACATCCGTCTAGCCCATACCAAAGTATCCCCAAGGTGCATTAAGCATGATCGGGCAGGAAAATTTATAGGCCCACGACTCAGAGCTCATGAGAGATATCATCAATTCATCAGGTGCCACATGACCATATTGGAAATGCCTACGATAAAATCTCTCCATTCTAGGATATTCAACCTCATTTGAATTCGGTAGGGTGATCTCTCTCTATGCCAAAAGTTGCAATGATGCTTATTTAAAAGTTGCACCACTATCTCTTTCAAACTATTTATCCTAGGACCAAACCCCCTGCTCTGTTAGCTCCAATTAGTTGAGTGAACCCTAGTTACAACCCCGTTCTACCCATGGAGACACTCAAACATCCATGACTACCCTATACCAAAGTGTCCCTAAGGTGCACTAAGCACAATTAGGTAGAAACATTTATAGGCCCATAACTCAGAACTCGTGAGAGATATCATCAAGTCGTCAGGTACTATAAGACCATGCTAGAAATGCCTATCATAACCTCTCTCCATCCTAAGATATTCAACCTCATTTGAATTTGGTAGGGGGATCTCTCTATGCAAAAATTTGCAGTGATGCTCAGTTAAAAGTTACACCACTATGCATCTTTCAAAGTGTTCTTCCTAGGACCAAACTATCTACTCTGTTAGCTCTGGTTGGTTGTGTGGCTCCCGATTACAAACCCATTCCACCTACGGAAATGTATAGAACATCTATGACCACCCCATTCTGAAGTGTCTCCAATGTCTATTACATGTATTATCCAAGTTTGCAGTTATCCTATAAGGAAGTAGAGTTAGGGTATGCAAATTTGTAGTCTATTAGCCTAGATGTTGCAGATATTATGTCTATTAGCCTATTACTTTGGTTGGACAAAAAATTTTGAGGGTATTTTCTTTAAAAATAAAGCCTAATTAGGTCTATTATACATGACAACGCATGACAAAGATACAATACATGAAAAAGATATAAAATAGAAATGAACATATATACATACATGAAAAAGATATGATATAGAAATAATACATACATACAATGCATGACAAAGATGTAATATAGAAATAATACATACATACAATGTATGACAAAGATAAAATATCCATAAATGAATATTTTCTATATATATGAAATTTATTTTTACAAAATGTGGCACATGCCATCTCAAAATCTTTACGAAGTCTACATATCTAGATATAATATGGCATACACCATCTCAAAATGTGCCATATGGCATCTCAAAATAAGAAATAAGTGCAAATATTTCTAGGACATCCTATTCTACTAGTGAATCATCAAAATGGAGCCTCTTTGAAGTACTACTTGGCTCTGATGGATTCTGCATGAACACAAAAGTGAAACCCCAAGTTTGATTACATAATTTATAAGGTTTCTGTAAATCAAAAATAAAAGTTCAAATTAATAGTCAATGATAATAAATAAATTAAATTTAAAATTGAACTCTCATGTACCTCACCTCTTTGTCAACTCATGTCGTTAGAAGTCCTAACATATGTACTTGGTAGTGAAGGGACAACGCTACCAATGTCAGATCCAACCTATATATGTTTTCAACCATGATATTGATCTAGATGAGTTATACTATTTAATGTTAAATCCTTGGTAGAAAAATAAATTTACAAAATAATTGAATTAACATTAAAACCTACCTATGTTGAACTTTCATAAGGAAATGTGGGTTGCATCAACAATGATACAAAGCCTTGGCATTGTACCTCCCTCAAACTAGGGGTTACCTCAAAAATTCAAAAAGATACTTGATAAAATCATGAATTGATCATGTATATACTTGATATTAAAATACAAACAAATAAATTTATAAATATACATACCATGGGGCTATCATTGTGAATTGAGACGCCTGTGACTCTACAATGGTGAACTGATGTCACAACATCATCAAAACACCACCCTCTGTCAAATAAACCATGTAAATTCGAATTGAGTATGCACAAGTGAGAAGTATGCATATGCATAAATAATCTAAAATACTTAATTACCTTCCCCTTGTCAACACTTGACACTTGAACCCCCTCACATTTCCCCCTAATGGAAACTAGAGAAACATGTGACAATATTTAATAAGATGATAATAAAAATTAGAAAGCACATATATATACTAATATAAAAAAGGAAGCCAATGAGTACATTAAAACATATAAACATTGGAAGTGTCAAGGCCAAATGAAATGGCCAAAAGCATGGACCCCTCCACCTATGGTATCTCCTCCTCCATCATCAACTAAACATGAATGGACAACATATATATACATAAGTGCAGAGTTATTATAAGTAAATTCTACTAAAAATATGAATGTGTGAAATTTAATACATTGTTAATTGAGTTAAATGTTTATTCTTAACCTAATAGTAGGAGTCCATGGCTCTGCATGCCCTTCCTTGTCTCTTGTGTGATACACCTCTTGATGAAGTGCTTCATTCCCTATAGTGACTTGTGTTGTATCATTCACCTTGAACACATAGTCATATGCATCAGTACCATTCAAGGGATCCAAACACAAATTCTTGCACATAATGCAAGTATGGGGAACACAAAAATGTGAGCTCTTAGAGGATGTGGAAGGGCCATGTAATCATCAACATGAGGAGGAAAATATGTCACACTCTTCCTAACTAGTAGATCGCTCAAGGTGTGAATGGCTATAATAGTCTATGAGCGGACCTCAATAAGAATATCAAGATGTTTCACTATAGGAGGGGTGAAATATTAGGGGGGAACATATGTGCAAGATTTCACCTAGTGTTCCCATGGCCTATCCTATAGAGCTCCTAATCCTACACCTTGGTTCGGTCTCAGGATCCAATAGTTAACTTTTTGATTGAGCACAAATTCAGCATACAATTTTTTAATAAAGTAAAATGGGACCTCCAAATTATTGTGGGGTGGTCTATCAAAACAAATGCATCAATGGTCCCAAAAGTGGCCATGCATCGCATAATTTGTGCATGACTTAATTGACAACTTGGGCTTTTTAGGGTCTACTTTTAATCCTATTTTGGGATTCACAAAAAGGCTACATATGTTAATCTTAGTTATAGTTAGGCCCATAACTACATCATAGTAAATCCCATCATCAAAATCAACAAGCATTGAATTACACCAAAGCAATACAACATTATGTTGCTTTGTAAGTTTCTCCATGTTTTCAACAATGGAGTTGAAGGTGGAAAACATGGGGACATAATGTGGGGATATTGGTATATGTGTTTTGGAAGCCCCTTAGTTGGTTTAAATTTTCACTTATGAGCTCTTCCTCTAAAGTTCGAGGGTTGAGAACTACTTCATCAACATGTAATGACAGGTTGTTTTCATACGGTGGTGGGTTCATTTGTGGTGATTGTAGATTGTTTTCAAGTTCATTATTTGGAGGGGGGATTTTGTGGTTAGCTTGAGTCCATGCCTACTTGCATTAAAAATAAATTTTCAATTACAATCAAAATTTAAAAATGATTAACAAATTTAAACAAAACCCTACTTTTTAGCAAAAAAATAAATGATTTCATTAAAAAACATTAAAAAAAACAAAAAAAAATCAAAATTTATACATAGCTTGATGATATTTTCTTGAAATTGGCAAAAATATAATCGTATATTCAATCCCAAATCACATACATGATACAAAGCCATCATTTTTACAATGTAAAATGATAAACGCTAGCCATAGATTATTTTTTTTACTAGAAAATATGGAGTAATTGATATTAAATCAGGTCTTTGATATTAAATTGGTTATCTGATATTAAATTAGGTATCCAATTTGTTATCGGATACTCGATTAGGCTTGTACATCATAATTATCATTGGTCATGTGTACTGCTACCCAGGCCTACTAAAAAGTCAACATGGTTTTTAGTGCATTTTCGATCAGTGAAAAGGAGATTTTCTTCACATCACCACTTTTTGGCATACCATGATCTTGCACATGTCATGCAAGTACAATACATGGAATCAAACTCTCTCAAATCAACCCCTTATGTAACAAATCTTGCACTTCTTTTTTCATATCTTCACTCTCTAGTAGATCCATTCTATGGGTTTCCTTACTCAATAAACTACCTCTATGAATCAAGTACATTTGATGAGTAATCTTTTTTATTGGTGGAAATGCATCTAGTACATTATCAAATACAATATCTTGAAACTCATCCAACAAATCTGCAACTTCCTTGGGTACATCTTGTACTTCCTCTTTATTAACTCTTGGAATTAAATAAAAAAATATATGTTTGTTCTTCATGTCTTCTAGAAACTTCCTTCTATCAATTAAACATGTTCTTTCATTACTACATGTCTTTTCCTCTATTTCCTTCAATGTCTTTATCTTGTGTCAAACTCCATCCTTTGTCCAAAAATAGATATTTTCATACCCATCATGTATTGCACGATGATCAAACTATCATAATTTTCCTAACAATAGATGAAAAACATCCATAGGAATAATGTCATACAATACCTCATCATGCCAGTTTCTAATTTTGAACTTTACAAGACATTGTTCATTAACCAAAGCCTTATGATCCTTCTACAACCAATCAATCTGATAGGGATTCAGATACTTCCTTCTTTCTAACTTCAATTTATTAACCATTTTTTCTAAAATAAGGTTATCACTAATGCCACCATATATAATCACATTCCATTCCTTACCATTACCCTTACATCTTGTGCAAAACAAATTCTTCCTTTTCTTAGGTTCCTTCTTGTAATTTAGAAAGGCCCTTATAGAAACAAGTACTTCTCCTCTCTGAGCATCTTCAAAATGTGAAGACTCAACATCCTCAACTACATGTGTAACTCATGCATTTCCCTTTCTCCTATTTTTCCTCCCTTGATTTTATAGACACTCATAAGATCTATACCATTTTTCTCTACAATAGAAACATGTTCCACAAAAAATTTCTCTTCTTGGTCCTCATCCTCATCCTCATCCTCATCCTCTTCCTCTTCCTCTTTGATCTCCATTATTTTGATCATGAGGTTGATAGGAATAATTTACCCTTTAATTATAACTACTATTGGATTCATCATTCTTCTTTTTTTCCCCATTTTGGCCTCCATAAAACCATCCACTTGGCCTTCCACCATGACCTCTTCCACTTTGATTTCTCTCAAACTTCTTGTTCAATTTTTCTTCTACCTTGAAAGAAAATTAATATGTGTCTTAAATGGTAGACATTTTTACCATTATAAAATCTTCTTTAATTCTTAGCCTCAACCCATTTATGTAATGGGAAGCCTTCTCCTTGTTAGGTTTAGAATGATGCATTTTAATAATGACTTGATATAACTCTTCTATATACTCCTATATATATTTTCCTACTTTCTTCAACCCTTGCATTTTCTTCAGCAAATCAAACTCATAGTGAATAGGAATGAATTTTCTCATTATTTCATTCACCATCTGATCAAACCTTGTTATTGTCTCCTTCCCTCTTCTATTTATCTCCGATTGAACCTCTTTTCACCAAATTTTAGCATGAATGTTTAGCTTTTCCTTTGTGAATCTTACCCTCTTACGGTCTTCTATTTCTTCAAACTCAACATACCTCTCCATATCATTGATGTGAGTGTCCCAAGGCTTGGTTGCACTGCATCTAAGAGACCTAGCTTGTCTCTTCTAGGAGCCTAGTCTCCTCTAGGTCCTGATTGGTTTAGATGATTAACTAAGACCACTCCTAACTCTTCTCTAAGAGTTCTTAACCTTTGTGCTTAACCTTGAAAGACTAACACCTTTAGATAGTACAATCCTTCACCTTCACCTAGAAATCTCTAAGTGCTACCTTCTCACAAACTCCAATCTTCATTGTAGGGGTGTTCTCCATCTTGAAAACATTCATAATCTTGCCAATTTGATCCATTTTAGAAGGATCTTGAATCATACCCTTACCGGGTTCAAGACTTCATCATTTAGAGACCTTAAAATAGGCCTAATCCTTGTAGCCTTTTGCAAAGGCTTTTTTCCAATTCTAGCACAACTTTTCCAAAGACCCTAAAAATCTAAAACCAGATTTGGATACCCATTTGGAAGTTTGAAAATATTTTGTAGGTTTTAGGGTCTGACAACCTCTGTACACTGGCTTCCTATAAACTAGGGCAAATAGAGCTAATAGGCCTAGTTTTTAGGACTAACTGTAACCTTGTAGAAATGTTGCTCAAAACTTGGACTAATGGATTGAAACAAGCTCAATCCTCATAGAATGTCATGATATGATGAAAAAATTCTTGAAAATGTACTGGAGCCATACCGTACCTTTCTACCCTGCAAGAAATCTTCACTTCTTCACAACCTAGACCTCTAACCGGGCTCTGTCTACTTGCCTAGGGCCTAATGGTAAAAATAGCTCTTGAAACTTTGACAACTCCTAATCCTAAAAATATGTACACTAATGACTCCCCTATCATTTTCATCTACCCTTAGGTGTTTCCCATAGCTAGATTTCATGGGGGAGCCATGAAAGCACCGACTGGTCAAAACAAAACTAGTGAGTACTCTAAAACAAAAACAATTTAACTGACACAATATATCTACTCAAAAAAACTTTCTTATCAAATGAAAAAGTCTTAAAATATCCTAAAGAACACTAAGCAACCATTGGATTTAGAATTTCAATCCATTTAAATTCACTGTCAACACAAAAGCTCAGGATATTCCTCGAAACATTGTTACAGAGCTCTATTATCAAACTCAAACTATTACAATTTCATAACTCTCCTTGAGATTCAAGTCTTGGCTAATAGTAGATGCCATCTCCATGTTTTTAGGGCCTATTGGATGATCTCCACCTCTTGTACTCAAGGGAATCCAAGGATAATCGAGTTGCATGCAACATTTGCAATAATTGAAAATGTTGTCATGACAACTTCTCAACAACATTTGGCATCTTTCTCTATGCCTTGATCCTACTTCTTAGGACCTCTATCCTTACTATATTCTAAGGAAACAACTCATTTAATGACCCTATGGCATCTTTACAACATCATTTATGTGCCTAAGACACATTGAAGACTCTATCCCAAACTATTAACACTAAGAATTAAAGACTACTAACATTGGCTATTTGTGTGACCTTAATCCTAGTGACTAACTCACTTAGCCTACATTGTAATGACCTTCTAAGGTCTTAAAACAAAAACACAATTCTTCTTGACTTGCCTAGATTCAAGTACAAGCCAAAAACAACTATCATGGAGGTTAGCCTAGGTGTGCTCCTACACCATCCTCCCCCGAAAAAAAAGTTCAATCCACCCTTGGATTGATGATGCTTGGATCAATCCCCATCTTCTTGAACTCTAACTCCTTTATCCATATTGCATCAGCATAGGTTTGACCATGCTTCTTTATCAAATGTTCCTTGTATGCTTTGGTCCTAGTTTGTTTGTAGACTCTTGTATCCAACACACTGTCAGCTCCTATGATGGTAGTAGTAGGTAATTGTAGATCTTCAACATCTCTGATCACTTCATGAAGTTTTTGATCAATATCTTGTTGTGGTCCTTTGTAATGGACTAAGTTTGCAATGTTGAAGATAGGAGATAGTCCATTGTCTTTCGGTAGCTCAACTTTGAATGCATTATCCCCATACTTAGCCAAAATATGACAGGGACCTATCCTCCACATCTGCAACTTGTGAGGGAATCCCTTTTGTATTATTGATTTGTTAAGATGCACCATAACCAAGTCACCAACATTGAACTGAACTATCCTTCTACTTTCATCCACCTTGGCTTTGTGTTTCATGGTGTTCTCTATCAAGGTCTTCCTCACTGTATCATGTATCTCCTACATAGCATATGCAAAGTCATCAGCATATCCACTTCCCTTCACTCCATCCTTCAAATCCCTTAGTCCATAAACACCTCTAGGATGTAGTCCATAGACTATTTCAAAGGGACTCTTCCCTATGGATCTGTTTATAGTGTCATTGTAGGCATATTCAAATTTCCCAATCAAATGATCCCATTGTTGACCATACTCTTTGGTTAAGAACCTTAGTAGATTTCCAAGGCTTCTATTGACAACCTCGGTCTGACCATCAGTTTACTTTGATCTTCACTGTGCTCCCACCGAGTGTGCCATAAATGTTATACACTAAATTTGCACCCTTATTTCAAGCTCTCGTAGTCTTGATAACTCAGTATAACAAGGGAATCATCTCAAGGTTGTGGGCTCTTTTGCTAACTGAGATGAGAACTCTAGATTCTAGGCTGGTTCCTCTTGGATAATCACCATGATTTTCTCTTAACAAGAAAGTAAACTTTTGAGGGAAAGGGATAGGAGTGCATGGAAAGGGAAATGACTGAAAGCAAATCTACCTACTAGGTGATGCATCAAACTTGGGTTTGGATCTCAGTACAGAGGGATGAAACCAATGAAGGAATCAGGTCTAAGAGATTACAACTTACTGAATAGGCTTGCATAAGTATTTCATAGGAGGGTGTGAACAGGGGACTCAACCTATGACCTGCAAACAAACATCTTTTTCTGCAACTAGGTGTAAGAATGAGACAAGGCTGCTAGGGGCTGTAGTATACCCAAAAAACACCTAAAACAGATTAGACATAGCAAACACAAAATTGCAGAAAGCAAGAGGAATCAGGAAACCTGAGATATCATTGAAATCATTCATGAACTTTGCTTCAATAAGAGATAATCTAGACATGAAGGCATGAGGACAACAAAAATGTCACAGAATGCTTTGCAATATTTGAATTCATCAATGAAAACTTACAAGATGTGGGAAACCAGAGAGCAAAAATGCTACAAATAGTTCTCCAAGGAAAAACTTTCCCTTTTTACAAAATGTCCATTTTGAGCACTACAGGCTCCAAAAAAAGAATATATACATCCCTACATGCAGGTAGGAATCAAAAAATATCTCCTTAGGGCTACATAGATATGCATTATAATAATCATCCCTAAAATCGGTCACTTCTGATCATAAATGTGTTCTATGAATATCATGGCCGATCAGATATTTGTCTGCATGTCTATCCCTGAATTGATCATGCCTACCAACAAAAAACCTCATCTATCTACCTCTCTACAAGCTGGACTCTGTCATGACTGTTCAAATCTGATCAGATCTTGGAAAAGGACTCAAAACAGTGCCCAAAAGATCTCTGCAAACATTCCCAGCCTTTCAAAACATTAATTCTCAGCTACCCGCGCTTTGCAAACATCTCCGCAGAAGAAAGCCCACCAAAGAATATGTTGCCCTTATAATAGCAATGGTCACATGATTGCATGAGGATGAAAGGCTTCATGCGATCATGTGACAACCTTTAAAAATGCCACCGCTTTGCCATAAAATGACACCTCGGGCCCGCAAAAATTTTCCACCTGCCACGCCTTGCCACATGGCCCAATAGGAGCTGACCACATGGCCTTGAAAAGTTAGCGGTCACATGATCACATGAGCCCAAAAGGCTTCATGCAATCATGTGACAACCCTAGAAAATTTGCAAGACCGCACTGCAAAACTAACCCCGGCTCACCTTGGGTTCAAATTTCCTCTTGTCGCTGAATCACTTGTTTCTTTAGCTAACCCCAGTTAAGTCTAGTGAACGTGAGATACCCCTTAGTTGCTGAGTTGCTAGATATATCCTAACCCTGGGCCCACCTTGGGTTCATCCTCTCTGCATTCACAAAGTCACGTGATCTTTTTCTTAACCTCGGGCTCACTTGGCGACCATGCAAAATCCTTAACCGTGCAACCACGCTCTTGTTTTACCAACCCTGGGCCCACTTACACCACTTGGTATTCTTTTATTCATCCCAGTCACTCAATCATCAACACCTTAGAAACCCTCAGAAAATGGACCCACTGCAACATCCAGATTCCCATCTAACAGTGGGTGTAAGATTGCATGGTTGAAGAATATACCTTACGCTCTTATGCCAACCACAAATCTCCTTGCACCTATGCCAATGTAGAAACCTCGGCCCCCACTAACTGCCTATCGTAGTTGATGATTTGTCACATGATCTCATGCGGTCATGAGACCGCATGCAATCATGCGACGAACTGCTTGACGTTAACTGTCGAACCATGAACCACCACCACCGAAATCATTGACGGTTTGTCACATGGTCACATGGGCTCGGAAGAGCCCATGCGATCATGTGACAAACTACATGATGCCACCTTAATAACCACTGGTTGACCGCCAATTGGAGATACTGCATCAACGGTTGTCACGTGATCTCATGGGATCAAGAGATCCCATGCGATCATGTGACAGCTGTTGGATCTTGACTGCAGCGGAATGGCATTAGGCACTGGGACCCACCTGATCGAAGTTGCGCTCTTAGGGGTGAAAACACAGACGGTGCCAAAAACAAAGAGGGTTTTCAAGCCAGGGTCGAAAACACACCAAATTTTTAGAGTGGAGAGGTCGAAAACACACTGGATTTCTAGACCGAAGGGTAGAAACATCGCGAGCCCACAGAGAAGAGGTTGAAAACACACTGGGTTTTCGACACTTGAGCAAAAAACACACTAGACTCTCAACACTAAAGGGCAGAAAACATAGAGAGCTTTTGACACTTGAGCATTTCACTTGGAAAACAGGGCTATGGCCGAAAAATGAAAGACAAGGAATTTTTTGGGCAACACTACCTTAGATCTCAAACATAGCTTTTGAAACTCCTCGGTGTATTCTTGGACATTTAAAATGTTTTGTCTAAGATTGTGTCTCCTCCTATGAAGCTCAACTTCATAATCATCAGGAAGGTAGGTCTATTTCACTTTGGTTACCATGCCCTTCCATGTCACTATAGGACCTTTTCCATCCTTTTCCCTCTCGGTTTGCACAAACTTCCACCAAGTAAGAGCTGAACCTCTTAGTCTAGACTTGGCCACCACAAAGTTTTGTGCCTCAGAGATACCATTACATTCAAAATAGTTCTCAATGCTATCAATCCAATCTACAACTAAATCTGGATCCATTTGTCCACTAAATAGTGGCACACCTTCCAAAACTTTGCCACTCAATGCTTTCAATGCCTTTAAGAATGGCTCTTCAGGAAGAACAGGGTCAGGTGTTGGTGCTTCCTCCTCCAACTCTAATTCCTTCTCCCTTGCTTTAGATTCTTCATTTTGGTCAATCTTGTCTTTGACCTTATCATCTTTGTCTTGGACTTCACCCAAGAGCTACTCCATTTGAGCTAGTCTTTCCCTTAGCAACTTGTTATCTTCTTCTTGTTCCTCAACCTTCTTGGCTAACTCAGCATTAGTCACCATAGTTTTGTCTTCTACAGATCCAATTGGTGTATTTTCTCCCACTGATTCAGTAGGCTACAACATCAGCCACAAGCCTGATCAATTCAATATCTTATACCAATATGATGTGAGTGTCCCAAGGCTTGCTTGCACTACATCTAAGAGACCTAGCTTGTCTCTTCTAGGAACCTAGTCTCCTCTAGGTCCTAATTTGTTTAGATGATTAACTAAGACCAATCCTAACTCTTCTCTAAGATTTCTTAACCTTTATGCTTAACCTTGAAAGACTAACACCTTTAGATAGTACAATCCTTCACCTTCACTTAGAAAGCTCTAAGTGCTACCTTCTCACAAACTCCAGTCTTCATTGTAGGGGTGTTCTCCATCTTGAAAACATTCATAATCTTGCCAATTTGATCCATTTTATAAGGATCTTGAATCATACCCTTACCGAGTTCAAGACTTCATCATTTAGAGACCTTAAAATAGGCCTAATCCTTGTAGCCTTTTGCAGAGGTTTTTTGCCAATTCTAGCACAACTTTTCTAAAGACCGTAAAAATATAAAACTAGATTTGGATACCCATTTGGAAGTTTTAAAATATTATGTAGGTTTTAGGGTTTGACAACCTCCATACACTGGCTTCCTATAAACTAGGGCAAATAGGGCTAATAGGCCTAGTTTTTAGGACTAACTATAACCTTGTAGAAATCTTGCTCAAAACTTGGACTAATTGACTGACATAGGCTCAATCCTCATAGCATGTCATGATATGATGAAAACCTTCTTGAAAATGTACTAGATCCATACCGTACCTTTCTACCCTGCAAGAAATCTTCACTTCTTCACAACCTAGACCTCTAACTGGGCTTTGTCTGCTCACCTAGGGCCTAATGGTAAAAATAGCTCTCCAAACTTTGACAACTCCTAATCCTAAAAATGTGTACACTCATGACTCCCCTAGCATTTCCATCTACCCTCAGGTGTTTCCCATAGCTAGATTTCATGGGGGAGCCATGAAAGCACCGACTGGTCAAAACAAAACCAGTGAGTACTCTAAAACAAAAACAATTTAACTGACACAATATATCTACTCAAAACAACTTTCTTATCAAATGAAAAAGTCTTAAAATATCCTAAAAAACACTAAACAACCACTAGATTTAGACTTTCAATCCATTTCAATACACTGTCAACACAAAAGCTCGGGATATTCTTGGAAACAATGTTGTAGGGCTCTATTATCAAACTCAAACTATTACAATTTCATAACTCTCCTTGAGATTCAAGTCTTGGCTAATAGTATATGCCATCTCCATGTTTTAGGTCCTGTTGGCCGATCTGCACCTCTTGTACTCAAGGGAATCCAAGGATAACCGAGTTGCATGCAACATTTGCAATAATTGCAAATGTTGTCATGACAACTTCTCAACAACATTTGGCATCTTTCTCTATGTCTTGATCCTATTTATTAGGACCTCTATCCTTACTAGATTCTGAGGAACCAACTCATTTAATGACCCTATGGCATCTTTACAACATCATTTATGTGCCTAAAACACATTGAAGACTCTATCCCAAACTATTAACACTAAGTATTAAAGACTACTAACATTGGCTATTTGTGTGACCTTAGTCCTAGTGACTAACTCACTTAGCCTACATTGCAATGACCTTCTAAGGTCTTAAAACAAAAACGTGCTATTCTTCTTGACTTGGCTAGAGTCAAGTACAAGTCAAAAACAACTAGCATGGAGGTTAGCCTAGGTGTGCTCTTGCACCAATCATTAATCCAATTGATCAACTCTTCTATATTATGATTAATAAAAAAGGTAGAAACTTAAATCTTTGGTCTCTTTCCAATCTTGGAAATAGCCCTCAAAACCTATCTTCATCAGGATCCCTAGCGATTTCTTTCTCTTCTTCAAAAATTTTACCTTCTTTAGATTCATCCTTACTTGAATCTCTTGGCCTAATATCATTTCCTCTACACAAATCCTCCTCCAATGCTTGCACTTGTCTCTAGAGGGCTCTTAAACCCTATTCGACCACACCCACAACTCTTCCACCATGATTCTATTATGGAGGTAATTTTGTACTTATCTCTTAGCTGACCCACAACCATAGTCCTAGTGCAAACTACCTCACATTTGGTAATCTATCTATATACTTAGGAACTTCTACTCTAATACCACTTGATGAAGGGTTCTCTCCTTATCCAACCAAACACATAAAATGCAAGATGGAAATAAATTAAAAATTACAAGAACAAAATAATGGAAAGAATAGAAACAATTTCTTTCTATTATCTTTAATGATTGATAGTACAATATTTAGGAAAATAACATGCTACATCTATGTTAGAAGTTCATTAAAATAATCTATAGCATAGACCCACAACCTACACTTCTTAAACAAAACCCTAAAATCTTGCTTTATCCCTATATAAATAGAAAAATTAACTATCTCAAAAAGTTCTAAAAAGTGAAAATTTTCCATTTTGGCATCCAATAGTTCAATTTCTCACCTTAAGTTATTTTTTTTGTCAGTATGTGCAGGATCATGGTATGCCAAAAGTGGCGTTGGGAAAAAGAAGTCTTGATTGATAGACTCTTTGAAAAACAACCATAACTTTCAAATAATATAATATTTTTGAAATCTAAAATATACATCACATTCTATGCTTCACCTCATACAATAATAATAAACAATTCTTTCAATTTGATGACGTTTAGACTTAGTTAAGGTGGTCAGACACGAGAGTTTTTATATTCCAAAAAAATTGTAGCAGAAAAATTATAATTAATTATTTAATTGGAAAATAAATACAAAAAAATATGCATCACATCTGGACATGAGTCTACTACTTTTATCTAAAATATTGTAAAAAAATATTATCATTTGATTTTGTTTAATGTGGTTAGACATACACCTACTTGTTATCTTTCTAGTCCTGATTGATAAACTTATTGAAAAATAGCTATAACTTTCAAATTGTATAACTTTTTTTAATTCCAAAATATGTGTCACATTCTTTGATTTTCCTACTACAAGAAAAATAAAAAAGTTTTCAATTTGATAAAGTTTAGACTAAGTTAACGTGGTCAGACACGAGAGTTTTTGTATTCTTAAAAAGTTGTAGAAGAAAAATCATAATTAATTATTTACTTTTAAAAAAACTACAAAAAATAATGTGCCACATCCAGACGTGATTCTAATACTTATATCTAGAATCTTGTAAAAAAAAAAAACCATTTGATTGTGTTTAAGGTGGTCAGACATACACCCACTTCATATTTTTTTCTTGAAATTTTTGTACCACTACGTTGAAATTTGAAAATTTCAACATATAGAATAATTGTTTTTCAAAAAAGGCATAGTATCTTATAAACTAAATTCAATTTTGTACAGATTCTCTTCTTACATATTTTTGATATAATTTTTATAACTTGTTCAAATTTTTATGTCAACTTGCATAAACCTAATTTTTTGAATTTTCATTGCCACTTTTGGGCCTAGTTTGGCATACCCTGATCCTGCACATACCCTTTTCTTCCTTTTGTATTAAAAATTGAGTCCTAATGGCTCAACTTTTCAAATCCATAACTCGTAAACTATTCAATCGATTGAGTATTATCATCCCATTTTGGAAACGTCTCAAAGAACTCTACAACAATGTACTCATGAAGTACTTTTTGATAAAATTTTGACATCCTTTGGAGCCTTTAAGGACTTCAAAACTAACTTCAATGTTTTTGTACCACCCTTACAAAATATAAATTTAATATCTTCAAAACCAGACTTGATCCTACCATGAAAATTTATTAGTAGACTTATATATCCAAAAGAAACATCTAGGGAAGCAAGTGGAACAATCGGTGCTCAAACAAACAACCTACTAAAACTAGTAAACTTTCCAAAAATAGTAACCCTGCCCAAAGATAGCCCTTATTGAAAAACTAAAAAATATTTTTGGTTGATGCAAGATTTCTCTTACACATTGGATGCAGACTACCTCAAACACCATTGGTAATTTGGAAAGTGGCCTTGTCACATCTCATGTGTAAAGTGTAAACCCAAGGTGGTCAACCTCTTCTTTTGATATCCACAATGAATCTTCAATAAGCCTTCCTTTCTATTGGACTATATACTCTTCATATTTCTTGTTTCTTGTGCTTTTTCCAATACGACTATCCAAGATGTCTTCTATCATCTCTATAGTGGAAGAGGGTGTTGGAGAATCCCACTATGCTTTTATTATCTCATATTCAATACTACCTTCATGATACTCTATCAAATCTAAAATATTAAACATTGGTGAAATATTGAATTCACTTGGAAAATGTACTTCATAAGAATGTCCTAAATCATGCATCTTCAAGATTTTGCATGGTCCAAACTTATTCATCTTCAACTTATTGTATTTTTGCACTAGAAATCTCTCCTTTCTCAAATGAAGGATGACTTCATTTGCAATCTAAAATTCCTTATGTATCTTTTTCTTATCTACTTTGGCCTTGTACTAAATATTCATTTTATTAATACACTTTCTCACCTCTTCATGCAAATTTTTCAAGTGTTGCATGAAGTCCTTAGCTTTGGTACTACTCTTTTCTCCCTTTGGTATTTGGAATCAAGGATTACTGATTCACTCTCACCTCTTCATAATTCAACAAGTTTATAGTAGCAAGCTTGGATTTATAATAATAAATATGTATTGAACTTATTTATAAAATTGTATGTCTTAATATGATGATTTGAGTGAGTTACAGTTGTTTTTGTGAAGACTAGTTACATGATAGAGATAGAGAACTTGATAGAGTTATTTGCTAATTATTTAGCATAATTTGGTTGCAAGATGGAATCGTGTTATGTGAGCTCTAGAAATGGATGATAACATAGGATGGAGTACACACTAGTATTTGTCACTTGATTGGGTCATGTTGACGACAACACTAGCATATGAACTTGGATAATTTCTATTGGGAGTCGATTAGGTAGTGTAACATGTTGCATATATTGGTGAGTGTTGATTGTGGATCTTGGTGTCTAAATTAATATTTGTAATTGTTTTATATTTGTATTGTGTACCATGTGTTTCTTATATTTGTGTAATGTAATTATTTGTGTATTGGGGAATCCCTAACATGCCAACCTAATTGAGACTTGTAACATGTATAAAGGAGAGTATATTCTCTAATGTAATGTGAGATATGCATGATTTTGCATGCAAGAAGAGATAAAGAGAAGAGATATGAGTGGAATCTATGATCATTTCTTGTTAACTTCAATGGAATTGTAAAGGCAAGTAAGTTTCTATCAATCAGTTCAGTCATTTGAATAGTAAGTTCACTTCATTGTATTTAGAGAGTGAGTCCTAAAGGTGGGTTTGAACTTCTCCTTTGAGTGGTGTGCTTGGGAAGTGTTCCTTTTTTTTCTCATCAACTCCTAAGTGAGTTTAAGAATCTTTTAATGTGAGTTATATCCTTTAATAGGTACTATGGTACTAGATGTATTGTATCAGCTCCTAAAAGGGCTAAGTCTCCTAATAGGGGCATTTTTATACTAGTGCACAATCTAGTGGGTTCCATCCCTGCTGGGGTTTTCCCTTGATAGGGTTTTCCTTGTGAACAAAAAATCTGTGTAATGGTGTTTTTGACTATATTTTTCATATTGTTTACACTTTTATATTTTTAATTAATGGTCCAATTCAGAAGTTTAAAGTTTACAATTATAATACACAACTAACTTACCTTCCGCTCTTAGTTGTGTGGTGTGGCTTGCTATTGCTAAAAATTGGTATCAGAGTTGTTGTTCCTCTTGGAGAAATATTAACTACTTGAGGAGAACTAGAATGGAAAGCTATAGGAAGAACAATCCTAAATTTGATGCAGAAAATTTTGACAACTAGAAAAACAAGATGAGAAATCATTTGATCTACTTGGGAATTGAATACTAGTTGATTACAAAGAACACAAAAGATGTCAACAATGAGGATAAATTGGAAAAAATTACAAACGATGAAAGGAATAAATTGACTCATAATATGATTATTAGAGAAACCCTAATCAGTGCACTTTATGAGGCAAAATTTACAAAGGTCAAGGAATTTGAGTTGGCACATAAGATCTGGACAAAGTTGGAAGAACTATATGAAGGAGATAAATATATTAAACATGCCAAGTTGTAGTGTTGGAAAAAAAATTTGGAGAACATGAGGATGCAAGAAGATGAGTCTATTAGAGAATATGTCCAAAGAGTGACATAGACTATTGCTAGAATCAGAAATATAGGAGGGTCTATTACAAAAGATGAAATCATTGCAAATATTCTAAGATCTTTGACACCTACATATGACACCAAGGTCATGAAAATTGAAGATATTATACTTCTTATAAATAGATTTCCAAGGGATACTTTGATTGGAAAGTTATTTTCATTTCAAACCTCTAAATTACAAGATTCTTTACCTAAAGTTGAATCTTCTTTTAAGGCTACTATTCATAAGGATACAAAGATTCTAAAAAATAATGTGTGCACTAGTAGAAGTGACAAGTATATAGATCTTTGAGAATATGCTAAGAAATGGGTAAAAATAGAGGAAGAAGAAAGGAAATTGGATGAGCTTGTAGCCATGGTTGCAAAGAGGAAAATAGAGGTAAGGGATAGTATGAAGAGAAGTTACCCTTGAAGTGTTTTTGATGCAATAAGTTAGGCCATTTTGCCTCTAGATTTTCTGCTAGAGTTCCACTCTATAAACCTAAGTTATAGAAGTCTAAATATCGTAAGGAATGTTATATTTCTAGTGAGGGTACTTATGATGATGAATCTATGAATGATAAAGATGAGATTGGGTTTGTTGCTATCGAAGATGAAGATTTGTGATGCAGGAGCATCCTGGGTGTAAGAGCAATCTTGCATCACCCAAAAATATTTATGTTTTTATATTCAATAAGGGTTATTTTGTGCAGAGCTGCTATTTATGGAAAGTTACTATTTTTGGTAATTTTCGTATGTGCTCAGAATGATCTGATTTCTTTCTTGGAGGTTCATTTTGGTCATATAAGTCTGCCAGTAAAGTTTCATTGCCAGATCAAGTGTATATTGGAAGATATTGAAGATTTTCGGTATTGGCAGCAGGGTACAGAAACTTTAAACTCAGTTTTGAAGGCTTTAGAGGCCCCGGATGAGGTCAAAAATTTGGGTGACAAGCACTTGCACCGGTCAAGCCTGTAGAGCGCTTCGTGGCATTTCCGAAATGGGGTTATAATAGCCGATCGGGTCAACTGGTGATGACTTATGGTCTTCGAAAGTTGGGCCACCTGAAATGGCGAAAAATAATTTTCTTCAAAATTTCTGTTCGGGTTTCAAAGGTTATCTTGAGCCGACTATGATGTAATGAAATGTAAAATAAATTAATTCTAAGTTTGGTCGGCCTTATTAGCTAAAATTCTGGAACCTTCCCAGGCGGTGAAAATTTGCCTATATAAGGAAGGCTGTATTATTGTCTTAGGCAGTTTAGAATAGTTCTGGGTAGTAGATCTGGGTAATAGCTCGAGGCTTTGTCCTACAGAATATTGTAAGGGAATGCCCATGTGGCTTTTCATATTGTAATTCTGAAAGTTTGTAATTCCACATTTGTGGAGATAATAAGAAGCCAATTTTCTGTTCTTGCATATTGTTGTTGTTTCTCTATTTCTGTTATGTGTTTGTGGTATTAAGGGGAGCACCCTTCATCAAGTGGTATCAGAGCAGGTTTTCTTGAGTGTGTAAATAGATCGCCGACTGTGAGGCAGTTTGCACCAGGACCGTGGTTAGGGTTTCAGCGCGCATCGCGAAAATGCCTCCACGAAGAGAACGTGGCGAAAGACCTGGTGTTGTAACACCTGAGGTTAGAGAGCTGCAGAGACAAGTGCGAGCATTGCAAGAAGAGATTCACAGAGGAATGAATCTTAATGTCAGAGACGAAAGCGAGGATGAAGTCGAAGAAGAATATCAAGAAGGAGAAATTGAAATTGTGAACCAGGAGGAAGAAAGACTTTTTCGGGCGATTTCCAAGATTGGGAAAAGACCTAAGATTGAGGTTCCTACATATTCTGGAAATCTTAACCCAGAGGAATTGATCGACTGGATCAATGAATGTGAAGAATATTTTGAGTATGAAGATGTTGAGGATCCTGATAGGGTCAAATTTGCGAAGGCCAGACTGAAAGGTCATGCGAAGATATGGTGGCAAGAGATTCAGTTGGAGCGAAATAGAAGGGGAAAGGAGAAAATCACGAGATGGGATCGGATGGTGGATAAATTGAAGCGACAGTTCATTCCTGTTGATTATGAACTTGACCTACTGAAGAAAATGCAGAGTTTGAAGCAAGCAGGAAGGTCTGTTCAGGAGTATACAGAGGAGTTCTATCGACTTCTCATCAGAACAGGCCATGCAGAAGCTGATAAGGAGAAAGTTGCCCGATACCTTAATGGGTTAAGGCCAAGCATTCAGGAGGAGCTGAATCTGGTTCGAATGAACAGTATTGAAGAGGCATACCAGTTCGCCCTAAAAGTAGAGGAAAAGCTGAACAAGAAGTTTGAGAGCAGACAAAACGGAAGAGGTTGCGGTGGACGATCTGGTGGACGGTCATATGGTGGCCGAAATGAAGATCCGAAAAAGAAGGATGAGGCCAGTGGCAGTCAGAATCAGAGAGGAAATAATTCCAATCGCTTCCAGGATCAGAATAATAGAGATCAAAGAGGAAGGGGAAGAGGACAAGGATCTGGAAGAGGTGGCTTCCGTGGAACATGTTTTCACTGTGGAGAAGAAGGTCATAGTGCATTTGAATGTCCTCAGCGCCAAGGCAGAATAGACAGGAGAAATGAAGGCCAGGCCAGAGTTGCACATGTAGATGAAGATGCCAGATCATCAAATTCTGAAGATGCTGAAAGAGGAGAAATGTTGATTAACAGAAGAGTCCTGTTGAGTGGTGAGAATGAACCTGAGCAAAGGAGGAGCCTGTTTCACACTAGATGCAAGTGTGAGGGTAAATGCTGTGATGTGATTATCGATAGTGGAAGCACTGACAATTTGGTGTCAGAAGAGATGGTGACAAAGTTGAAGCTCAAGAGATAGAAACACCCACATCCATATCGGATTGCCTGGGTACAGGATGACCACAAGGTCATGGTCAATGAACAATGCCTAGTGAAGTTCAAGATTGGCGGATACCAAGATGAGGTATTGTGTGATGTCATATCTATGGATGCATGTCATATGTTGTTGGGTAGACCATGGCAGTTTGACAGATGTGCTGTACATGATGGTCGTGCGAATACCTATTCCCTGACAAAGGATGGAGTGCGACATAAGCTAAAACCATTGAAGGAGACTGAAGAAAAGGTATGTGGTAATGTAAGGATAACTTTTGTTGATGGAAGAAATTTCCTAGATGGTATGAGGCATGAGCATGTATGTTTTGCTTTAATTCCAAAAGTTGGTAAAGAGGAAGTAGAAGATGTTCCTGTAGAAGTTGCAAATTTGTTGAATGAGTTTCAGGATATTGTATCCGATAACGTGCCTGATGGATTACCACCAGTCAGGAAGATCAGTCATCAGATGGACTTGATCCCAGGAGCGAGTTTTCCGAACAAGGCAGCACACAGAATGACACCTGCAGAAAGTGAGGAGTTGAACAGACAAGTACATGAACTGTTACAGAAAGGATTGATCCGTGAGAGTCTGAGTCCCTGTGCTGTACCAGCAGTATTAGCACCAAAGAAAAATGGAGAATGGAGGATGTGTACAGATTCTAGGGCAATAAACAAGATCACAATCAAGTACAGGTTTCCATTGCCATGAATGGATGATATTATGGACTGTTTGAGTGGAGCTGTGTATTTTTCAAAGATAGATCTGAAAAGTGGATATCATCAGATTCGGATTAGAGAAGGAGATGAATGGAAGACTTCCTTCAAGACAAAGGAAGGACTGTATGAGTGGTTAGTCATGCCTTTTGGGCTAACCAATGCATCGAGCACTTTCATGCGGCTCATGAACGAGGTTCTGAAAGAATTTCTGGGTAAGTTTGTCATTGTTTACCTAGATGATATTCTGATCTTTAGTAAGACATTGGAGGAGCATATGATGCATATTCGTATGGTATTTGAGAAGTTGAGAGAAGAGAAATTGTTGATTAATTTGAAGAAGTGCAGTTTTGTGAAGAAAGAGTTGGTGTATTTGGGATTTGTAGTTTCAGCAGAAGGTCTAAAAATGGACCCAGAGAAGGTACAGGCTATCCTTGAATGGCCTACTCTAAGGAATGCTACTGAGGTAAGATCTTTTCATGGTCTAGCTAGCTTTTACAAAAAGTTTATCATAAATTTTAGCAGTATTTGTGGACCCTTGACTGAAACAATGAGAGGGGATAGAAAAGAGTTTAAGTGGACTAATGGGGCAGAAAAGAGTTTTCAATTATTGAAACAAAAAGTTACAGAACAACCTGTTTTAGCACTTCCAGATTTCAATAAAGTGTTTCAAGTAGATTGTGATGCTAGTGGTACTGCAATAGGAGCTGTTATGAGCCAAGAAGGTAAACCTATTGCTTATTTCAGTGAGAAGTTGAATGATGCCAAAAGAAAATATTCTGTTTATGATCAGGAATTTTATGCTATAGTTCAGGCATTAAAGAAGTGGAGACATTATCTACTTCCTAAGGAGTTTGTTTTGTATACTGATCATCAAGCTTTGCAATATTTGAATAGTCAAGGAAAATTGAATCAAAGGCATTTGAAATGGGTTGAGTTTTTGCAGAGTTATACATTTGTTTTGAAACACAGGAGTGGAAAGTCTAATAGGGTTGCAGATGCTCTTAGCAGAAGGCAACTACTGCTGACAGAAATGCAGATTGAAGTGGTTGAGTTCAAAGAACTCAATAATTTGTATCCAGAGGATCCTGATTTTGGTGAAGCTTGGAAAGCTTGTACAGAACCTGTTACTCTAGACAGGACGAAATGGTTGGATTTCATCATCCAGGATGATATGCTATTCAGAGGGAGTCAGTTGTGCATTCCACGAAGTTCTATGAGGGAGAATCTCATCAAGAAGAAGTATAGTGGAGGATTGGCTGGACACTTTAGTCGTGATAAAACCCTTGCTTTGGTTGGTGAGAATTATTATTGGCCACAATTGCAGCAAGATGTGAAGAAGTTTGTACAGAGTTGCAGAGTATGTCAGATGGCGAAATGAGTGAAGCAGAATACAGGATTGTATCAGCCATTACCTGTACCAGAGAAGCCTTGGGAGGATATCAGCATGGACTTTGTTCTTGGTTTACCGAGGACACCGCGGGGACATGATTCAATTTTTGTAGTAGTTGACAGATTTTCAAAGATGGCACATTTCATTCCCTGCAAGAAGACTACTGATGTTGTTCATGTAGCAGAATTGTTTTTCAGAGAGGTAGTGAGACTACATGGTTTGCCAACGACCATAGTTTCAGATCGGGACGCGAAGTTTGTTGGATATTTCTGGCGTACATTGTGGAAGAAGCTAAAGATAGATTTGAAGTTCAGTTCATCACATCATCCACAGACTGATGGACAGACAGAGGTAGTGAATAGAAGTTTGGGAAATTTGCTGAGATGTTTGGTTGGAGATAAGCCAACAGGATGGGATTTGATTTTACCACAGGCGGAATTTGCATACAATAATTCTGTCAACAGGAGCACTGGTAAATCACCATTCCAGATTGTATATGGAAGTAGTCCAAGAAATGCATCTAAATTGAGGAAGATAGATAAAGGAGAAATAAGTAGTGCTGAAGCTGAGGATTTTGCAGAACACTTGAAGAACGTCCATGAGGAGGTGAGGAAGCATATTACCAAGATGAACGCACAGTATAAGGCTAAGGCAGATGAGAAAAGGAGGCATAAGGAATTTTAGGTTGGTGATGAAGTCATGGTTCATTTGCGGAAGGAGCGGTTTCCAATTGGTACATATAACAAGCTGAAAATGAAGAAGTTTGGACCATGCAGGATATTGAAGAAACATGATTCAAGAAACGCATATGAGGTAGAATTGCCTACTGAGCTAAATATTTCACCAGTGTTTAACATTTCAGATCTGACAGAGTATCATGAAGGAGGTGTTGAAGATGAGATCACAGCAGCACAGTGGAGTATTCCAGCAACTAGTTCAGACACTAAGGAGATTGAAGATATACTGGATAGTCGTGTTGCCAGAAGCACAAGGAACAGGACATATGAAGAATATCTGGTCAAGTGGAAAGGACGACCTGTTGAAGATTCATTATGGCTAACAAAGGAGGAGGTTAACCGTCTTGGTTTTCCTCTACACACCTGAGTCGTGACAGGGTCACTTCTCAAATTACCCCGGGTGTCTGATGTAGGAGCATCCTGGGTGTAAGAGCAATCTTGCATCACCCAAAAATATTTATGTTTTTATATTCAATAAGGGTTATTTTGTGCAGAGCTGCTATTTATGGAAAGTTACTATTTTTGGTAATTTTCGTATGTGCTCAGAATGATCTGATTTCTTTCTTGGAGGTTCATTTTGGTCATATAAGTCTGCCAGTAAAGTTTCATTGCCAGATCAAGTGTATATTGGAAGATATTGAAGATTTTCGGTATTGGCAGCAGGGTACAGAAACTTTGAACTCAGTTTTGAAGGCTTTAGAAGCCCCGGATGAGGTCGAAAATTTGGGTGACAGGCGCTTGCCCCAGTCAAGCCTGTAGAGCGCTTCGTGGCATTTCCGAAATGGGGTTATAATAGCCGATCGGGTCAACTGGTGATGACTTATGGTCTTCGGAAGTTGGGCCACCTGAAATGGCGAAAAATAATTTTCTTCAAAATTTCTGTTCGGGTTTCAAAGGTTATCTTGAGCCGACTATGATGTAATGAAATGTAAAATAAATTAATTCTAAGTTTGGTCGGCCTTATTGGCTAAAATTCTCGAACCTTCCCAGGCGGTGAAAATTTGCCTATATAAGGAAGGCTGTATTATTGTCTTAGGCAGTTCAGAATAGTTCTGGGTAGTAGATCTGGGTAATAGCTCGAGGCTTTGTCCTACAGAATATTGTAAGGGAATGCCCATGTGGCTTTTCATATTGTAATTCTGAAAGTTTGTAATTCCACATTTGTGGAGATAATAAGAAGCCAATTTTCTGTTCTTGCATATTGTTGTTGTTTCTCTATTTCTGTTATGTGTTTGTGGTATTAAGGGGAGCACCCTTCATCAATTTGATTCATGACAAAAAAATATTTGGTTTCACATTTAGAAAATAAATTTGAATGGATTATAGATAATGGATGCTCTCATCACATGAATAGTGATAAAGACAAATCAGTTGGAGCGAAATAGAAGGGGAAAGGAGAAAATCACGAGATGGGATCGGATGGTGGATAAATTGAAGCGACAGTTCATTCCTGTTGATTATGAACTTGACCTACTGAAAAAAATGCAGAGTTTGAAGCAAGCAGGAAGGTCTGTTCAGGAGTATACAGAGGAGTTCTATCGACTTCTCATCAGAACAGGCCATGCAGAAGCTGATAAGGAGAAAGTTGCCCGATACTTTAATGGGTTAAGGCCAAGCATTCAGGAGGAGCTGAATCTGGTTCGAATGAACAGTATTGAAGAGGCATACCAGTTCGCCCTAAAAGTAGAGGAAAAGCTGAACAAGAAGTTTGAGAGCAGACAAAACGGAAGAGGTCGCAGTGGACGATCTGGTGGACGGTCATATGGTGGCCGAAATGAAGATTCGAAAAAGAAGGATGAGGCCAGTGGCAGTCAGAATCAGAGAGGAAATAATTCCAATCGCTTCCAGGATTAGAATAATAGAGATCAAAGAGGAAGGGGAAGAGGACAAGGATCTGGAAGAGGTGGCTTCCGTGGAACATGTTTTCACTGTGGAGAAGAAGGTCATAGGGCATTTGAATGTCCTCAGTGCCAAGGCAGAATAGACAGGAGAAATGAAGGCCAGGCCAGAGTTGCACATGTAGATGAAGATGCCAGATCATCAAATTTTGAAGATGCTGAAAGAGGAGAAACGTTGATTAACAGAAGAGTCCTGTTGAGTGGTGAGAATGAACCTGAGCAAAGGAGGAGCCTGTTTCGCACTAGATGCAAGTGTGAGGGTAAATGCTGTGATGTGATTATCGATAGTGGAAGCACTGACAATTTGGTGTCAGAAGAGATGGTGACAAAGTTGAAGCTCAAGAGACAGAAACACCCACATCCATATCGGATTGCCTGGGTACAGGATGACCACAAGGTCATGGTCAATGAACAATGCCTAGTGAAGTTTAAGATTGGCGGATACCAAGATGAGGTATTGTGTGATGTCATATCTATGGATGCATGTCATATGTTGTTGGGTAGACCATGGCAGTTTGACAGATGTGCTGTACATGATGGTCGTGCGAATACCTATTCCCTGACAAAGGATGGAGTGCGACATAAGCTAAAACCATTGAAGGAGACTGAAGAAAAGGTATGTGGTAATGCAAGGATAACTTTTGTTGATGGAAGAAATTTCCTAGATGGTATGAGGCATGAGCATGTATGTTTTGCTTTAATTCCAAAAGTTGGTAAAGAGGAAGTAGAAGATGTTCCTGTAGAAGTTGCAGATTTGTTGAATGAGTTTCAGGATATTGTATCTGATAACGTGCCTGATGGATTACCACCAGTCAGGAAGATCGGTCATCAGATGGACTTGATCCCATGAGCGAGTTTGCCGAACAAGGCAGCACACAGAATGACACCTGCAAAAAGTGAGGAGTTGAACAGACAAGTACATGAGCTGTTACAGAAAGGATTGATCCGTGAGAGTCTGAGTCCCTGTGCTGTACCAGCAGTATTAGCACCAAAGAAAAATGGAGAATGGAGGATGTGTACAGATTCTAGGGCAATAAACAAGATCACAATCAAGTACAGATTTCCATTGCCACGAATGGATGATATTATGGACTGTTTGAGTGGAGCTGTGTATTTTTCAAAGATAGATCTGAAAAGTGGATATCATCAGATTCGGATTAGAGAAGGAGATGAATGGAAGACTTCCTTCAAGACAAAGGAAGGACTGTATGAGTGGTTAGTCATGCCTTTTGGGCTAACCAATGCACTGAGCACTTTCATGCGGCTCATGAACGAGGTTCTGAAAGAATTTCTGGGTAAGTTTGTCATTGTTTACCTAGATGATATTCTGATCTTTAGTAAGACATTGGAGGAGCATATGATGCATATTCGTATGGTATTTGAGAAGTTGAGAGAAGAGAAATTGTTGATTAATTTGAAGAAGTGCAGTTTTGTGAAGAAAGAGTTGGTGTATTTGGGATTTGTAGTTTCAGCAGAAGGTCTAAAAATAGACCCAGAGAAGGTACAGGCTATCCTTGAATGGCCTACTCCAAGGAATGCTACTGAGGTAAGATCTTTTCATGGTCTAGCTAGCTTTTACAGAAAGTTTATCATAAATTTTAGCAGTATTTGTGGACCCTTGACTAAAACAATGAGAGGGGATAGAAAAGAGTTTAAGTGGACTAATGGGGCAGAAAAGAGTTTTCAATTATTGAAACAAAAAGTTACAGAACAACCTATTTTAGCACTTCCAGATTTCAATAAAGTGTTTCAAGTAGATTGTGATGCTAGTGGTACTGCAATAGGAGCTGTTATGAGCCAAGAAGGTAAACCTATTGCTTATTTCAGTGAGAAGTTGAATGATGCCAAAAGAAAATATTCTGTTTATGATCAGGAATTTTATGCTATAGTTCAGGCATTAAAGAAGTGGAGACATTATCTACTTCCTAAGGAGTTTGTTTTGTATACTGATCATCAAGCTTTGCAATATTTGAATAGTCAAGGAAAATTGAATCAAAGGCATTTGAAATGGGTTGAGTTTTTGCAGAGTTATACATTTGTTTTGAAACACAGGAGTGGAAAGTCTAATAGGGTTGCAGATGCTCTTAGCAAAAGGCAACTACTGCTGACAGAAATGCAGATTGAAGTGGTTGGGTTCAAAGAACTCAATAATTTGTATCCAGAGGATCTTGATTTTGGTGAAGCTTGGAAAGCTTGTACAGAACCTGTTACTCTAGACAGGACGAAATGGTTGGATTTCATCATCCAGGATGATATGCTATTCAGAGGGAGTCAGTTGTGCATTCCACGAAGTTCTATGAGGGAGAATCTCATCAAGAAGAAGTATAGTGGAGGATTGGCTGGACACTTTAGTCGTGATAAAACCCTTGCTTTGGTTGGTGAGAATTATTATTGGCCACAATTGCAGCAAGATGTGAAGAAGTTTGTATAGAGTTGCAGAGTATGTCAGATGGCGAAATGAGTGAAGCAGAATACAGGATTGTATCAGCCATTACCTGTACCAGAGAAGCCTTGGGAGGATATCAGCATGGACTTTGTTCTTGGTTTACCGAGGACACCGCGGGGACATGATTCAATTTTTGTAGTGGTTGACAGATTTTCAAAGATGGCACATTTCATTCCCTGCAAGAAGACTACTGATGTTGTTCATGTAGCAGAATTGTTTTTCAGAGAGGTAGTGAGACTACATGGTTTGCCAACGACCATAGTTTCAGATCGGGACGCGAAGTTTGTTGGATATTTCTGGCGTACATTGTGGAAGAAGCTAAAGACAGATTTGAAGTTCAGTTCATCACATCATCCACAGACTGATGGACAGACAGAGGTAGTGAATAGAAGTTTGGGAAATTTGCTGAGATGTTTGGTTGGAGATAAGCCAACAGGATGGGATTTGATTTTACCACAGGCGGAATTTGCATACAATAATTCTGTCAACAGGAGCACTGGTAAATCACCATTCCAGATTGTATATGAAAGTAGTCCAAGAAATGCATCTGAATTGAGGAAGATAGATAAAGGAGAAATAAGTAGTGCTGAAGCTGAGGATTTTGTAGAACACTTGAAGAACGTCCATGAGGAGGTGAGGAAGCATATTACCAAGATGAACGCACAGTATAAGGCTAAGGCAGATGAGAAAAGGAGGCATAAGGAATTTCAGGTTGGTGATGAAGTCATGGTTCATTTGCGGAAGGAGCGGTTTCCAATTGGTACATATAACAAGCTGAAAATGAAGAAGTTTGGACCATGCAGGATATTGAAGAAACATGATTCAGGAAACGCATATGAGGTAGAATTGCCTACTGAGCTAAATATTTCACCAGTGTTTAACATTTCAGATCTGACAGAGTATCATGAAGGAGGTGTTGAAGATGAGATCACAGCAGCACAGTGGAGTATTCCAGCAACTAGTTCAGACACTAAGGAGATTGAAGATATACTGGATAGTCGTGTTGGCAGAAGCACAAGGAACAGGACATATGAAGAATATCTAGTCAAGTGGAAAGGATGACCTGTTGAAGATTCATCATGGCTAACAAAGGAGGAGGTTAACCGTCTTGGTTTTCCTCTACAAACCTGAGTCGTGACAGGGTCACTTCTCAAATTACCCTGGGTGTCTGATGCAGGAGCATCCTGGGTGTAATAGCAATCTTGCATCACCCAAAAATATTTATGTTTTTATATTCAATAAGGGTTATTTTGTGCAGAGCTGCTATTTATGGAAAGTTACTATTTTTGGTAATTTTTGTATGTGCTCAGAATGATCTGATTTCTTTCTTGGAGGTTCATTTTGGTCATATAAGTCTGCCAGTAAAGTTTCATTGCCAGATCAAGTGTATATTGGAAGATATTGAAGATTTTCGGTATTGGCAGTAGGGTACAGAAACTTTGAACTCAGTTTTGAAGGCTTTAGAGGCCCCGGATGAGGTCGAAAATTTGGGTGACAGGCGCTTGCGCCGGTCAAGCCTGTAGAGCGCTTCGTGGCATTTCCGAAATGGGGTTATAATAGCCGATCGGGTCAATTGGTGATGACTTATGGTCTTCGGAAGTTGGGCCACCTGAAATGGCGAAAAATAATTTTCTTCAAAATTTCTGTTCGGGTTTCAAAGGTTATCTTGAGCCGACTATGATGTAATGAAATGTAAAATAAATTAATTCTAAGTTTGGTCGGCCTTATTGGCTAAAATTCTGGAACCTTCCCAGGCGGTGAAAATTTGCCTATATAAGGAAGGCTGTATTATTGTCTTAGGCAGTTCAGAATAGTTCTGGGTAGTAGATCTGGGTAATAGCTCGAGGCTTTGTCCTACAGAATATTGTAAGGGAATGCCCATGTGGCTTTTCATATTGTAATTCTAAAAGTTTGTAATTCCACATTTGTGGAGATAATAAGAAGCCAATTTTCTGTTCTTGCATATTGTTGTTGTTTCTCTATTTCTGTTATGTGTTTGTGGTATTAAGGGGAGCACCCTTCATCAATTTGATTCATGACAAAAAAATATTTGGTTTCACATGTAGAAAATAAATTTGAATGGATTATAGATAATGGATGCTCTCATCACATGAATAGTGATAAAGACAAATTTGTGCAACTTAACAAATATAATGGAGGTGTAGTCATATTTGGAGATAATATTGCTTGCTTGATTATAGGAAAAGGATCTATAACTCTTGACCATAAAACTATTAAATATGATGTTTTGTTTATTGATGGACTAAAGCATAATCTATTGAGCGTTGGACAACATGTGGATAAATGTTGTCATCTACATTTCAAGGATAGAAAATGTACTATCAAATATCAATTAGGAAATCTAATCGCATCAGGTACTAAAACCAAATTTAATGTGTTTCAATTGAATTCAAATAAAGCAAGTTTTATTGTTGTAAAGATAGATGACAGTTGGTTATGGCACAAGAGGTTGTGTCATATAAATTTTGATAACATTGTGAATGTTTAGTAACACTTGTGCAATTAGAGATTCACTAAAGATTGTGAAGCCTACTAACATGTTGTGCAAAGAATGTGTAATGGAAAAACAAACTAGGACTAGCTGTAAAAGAAAGACTTATTTAAAAAAATGGAGATTGGATCTGATATATACATACCTCTAAGGTCCTTCAAGAAAAAGGTCATATTATGGTGAAAAATACTTTATGATTTTTGTTGATTATTATTAAAGAATGATGTGGGTATCTTTTCTTAAAGAAAAGTTTGAAGCTTATTATAAGTTCAAGTTTTACAAGGAAAAAGTTGAGAATGAATCAAGATTGAATATTAAATGCTTAAGGTTTGATAGAGGTGGTGAGTTCACATCAGATAAGTTTAATGCATATTGTGAGGAACATGGGATATAAAAACAAACTTTTGCACCTAGGACACCATAGAAAAATGACATAGAAGAAAGGAGAAATAGAACCATTCTTCATGCTTTTGGGACTATGATGATTGAAGGAAAGGTACCATAGATGCATTGAAGGGAAGAAATTAACACTATACTCTATACATTACATAGAGTTAAGATCATACATGATATTGGTAAGACTTCATATGAGTTATGGTTTGGTCACATTCTTACAACTAAATACTTTAGAATATTTGGTAGTAAATGTTATATCAAAAGGGATGATGAACTAGGTAAGTTTGATCCTAGAAGTGATGAAGGAATCCTTCTTATATACACTAATAGGAGTAAGGCATATAGGTGTTACAATATAAGATTAAAAAAGGTAGTTGAAAGTGCTAATGTGAAGATGGATTTGAAACTTTAGATTCAGGAAAGAATGTATGATGATGGATCAGATAATGAAGGTAATTAAGATTCTACTATTTAGAATTAGACTCAGGAGAACAAAGCAAAATAGTTATTTGAAATTCACTATGGGATAAAAGTAAGTATTGATGAGCCAAAAGGGACACCTAAAACACTAAGGTATGTATTAATGAATCATTCTAATAAACAAATAATTGGAGATATAAAAAAAGGTGTGATGACAAGTTCAAAGGTTGAAAATGAATTATGCTTAATTTCACAAGTAGAACCTAATACTACTGATGAAGCTCATAAAGATGAATTTTGGATTAAGGCAATGCAAAAAGAACTAGATCAAATTTAGAAGAATGGTACTAGGGAGCTTGTACAAAGGCCTAAAGAAAAAAATGTTATAGGAACTAAATAGGTTTTTAGGAATAAGATGAATGAGAAGGGTGAAGTTATAAGAAATAAAGAATGACCCTTGTGTAAAGGATACTCACAACAAGAAGGTATTAAATTTTATGAGACTTTTGTTTGTGTCTAGATTGGAGACTATTAGATTTTTTCTTTCTTATGAGGCTCATTAAAACTTTAAGGTTTATCAGATGGACATGTCAAATATGCATTCTTGAATGGAGTACTTCAAGGGGAAGTATACATAGAGAAACTTGAAATATTCACATTAATTGATTAGGAATATATGGTATGCAAACTGAAGAAAGCATTAAATGGCTTGAAGCAAGCACTAAGGGCATGGTATTCTAAATTGAATAGGTATTTATTACATCTTGGTTTTAGAAAAGGTAATGTTGATAGTAATCTATATTTAAGGATTAATTCTGATGGTATCTTAATTGTTGAGGTATTTGATGATGATATCATATTTGGTAGGAATGATCATATGAGTAATAAATTTTCTGAAGAGATGAAAGGGGAATTTGAGATGTCTATGATAGGGGAAATTAAATTTTTTCTTGGTTTGTAAATCACTCAAAGAAAGGATGGAATTTTCATATCTCAATCTAAGTATCTTAAGGAATTATTAATAAAGTTTGGAATGGAGGATTGTAAGCCAGTAGGAGTACCTATGGTTATAAGTTGTTAAATAACTACTACTAATGATTCACCAAATGTTTTTCAGATAAAGTAAAGGTCAATGATTAGAGGATTGTAGTACTTGACTCATACAAGGCCAGATATATCCAACATAGTTGGAATTGTTGCTATATTCCAAGAAGAACCTAAGAAGACTCATTTTTCTACTTATAAAAGAGTATTGGGATATCTGAAGGGAACTTTGGACTATTTTTTTGTATGACACATTTGATGACTTTACTTTACATGTATTTACTGATGTGTACTAGGTAGGTAGTGTGGATGACAAAAAATGAACAAGTGGAGGAGCCTTCTTCATTGGAAATAGATTGGTTTCTTGATTAAGAAAGAAGTAGGATTTAATATCACACTAGTACATTTGAGACCTTTTTCCGATGGTAGGTCATTTGAATTGGGGCAGTTTACCATCGATATAATGACACCACTCAACATCACAATTTTGCAGTCAAAAAAATTGATGATTTCGATTAGAGTCGTAATTACGACGATAATGGACATCACAAAAAGGGGGTGCCAACAAGGCGAACTTGGTGTCAAACCTATTTGGGGCCATCCCAATTGCAACGCCTATCCATCACAAAAAATAAAAATATTGGTAACCCATTAGAATCTTCTGATAGGTTTTCATCATTTTTAATTTGTTTGCCGATGGAGATGTTGTTAGTGTGATGGATATCCATCAGAAGTGTATGATGGATATATGTCATTTGTAGTTTTTAATGACAGCAATGTTGTACATGCGATGGAGAGCCATCAGAATTTTATGATGACTATCTGTCGTTTATAGTTTTTAACCGACAATGATGATGTGCATGCGATGGCTGGATGTCAGATTGTTTCAACAGATAACCATCGCTATTTTATGGCCATCACAATTGCAATGCAAATTAGTTTATATATATATATATATATATATATATATATATATATATATATATATATATATATATATATATATATATATATATATATATATATATATATATATATATTTGTTTTTCGGGTTGGTATCTATTCAGAAGGGTGTTCTTGTAGATCTGGTTCCTACTCATGATTTGGTTATGGATCATTCAGAGATGAATTTGTAGTAGATTCAATAGCAGCTCATGGATTATTAAGTTGGATGTGATGTAAAGAGAGAAACATGTAGAACTTGCACATTGAAGATTCATAGATCACTATGGTGTCTGTGATGACTTGGGAGAAGTCTTCTTCTTGGTGAACTGAGTTGAGAGACTTAGATTACATAAAGTGGGTCATTTGATTTGACTTATGAGACATTGGATGCCTCTTCACAGTGGGTTCACGGTGTTGTTTGTGGTGTTTCTTTGTGGTTGGGTTCTTGTCAAAGATCTATTGATTTTGTAGCCATTGAGATGGATCGATCTATATTTTTCATACGTGGATTGAGATCTTAAATTATTGATCTTCTCTTTGTTTTGAGAATAGCTTAATATTCTCTACTTAACTGGGCCAACCACATGAAGGTGGAAGCTCATCTGACCCCTCCTAGGAGCCTCTTATGACTCTTTATGACATGTTAAGACCTCTAAGATGTATTCTTAGGGATCGTAAAGGGTCATAAGGGGTCCTGGGACACAACAGCTGAGAAACATAAATGTAGGCATCATGGTCACAATTTTTTGGAAACACAACATAATCGAGTGGTTAACCCAGACGTGTTGCATCGTCTGGGTATACCATTCAATTATGTTGTGTCTCTAAAAAATTGTGACCATGATGCCTACATTTATGTTTCTCAGCTACTGTGATATCTACATTTATGTTTCTCATTTGTCATGTTTATGTGCATGTTATTTATGTGTATCTACTAGAAATTCTAAAAAAAAATTAGTATCTATGATAGCCCTCTATTAACCACATTTACACATATGGTCCCAACAAAGTAGTGCACAAACTACACAAAGAAGGCATCATAGAAATATGATTTCGGCTTTTGCCATTTAAGCAATCTTGGAGGCACTAGTTGCCTCTCAAGCCTTGCACAAGTTGGACTCATTTCCTACATCAGGTATAGATGTAGATGGTGTTAATATGATTTAGAACAATAGAGAGGGGGGGTGAATTAGTTGTTCTTAGGTCCTAATGTATAAAACAACTTCAAAAAAATTTCCTTAAATTAGATCTAACAACCAAAACCAACTCGGTCATCACTAATTCAATAATAGAAACATATAACATTGCAATCCACTACCTAGTTGTATCTAACTTGTAAAACACAGAAATGTTCAAACCAAAACATTCACACAAGCATTGACACTAGGATTTATAGTGGAAACCCAATCTAGGAAAAATCACTTTGTAACATGCTACTATTATTTTCACTCTGTCTAAGTGAGCTCAGTTAAAAGCCAACCCTATCAAAAGTTACAGTACACACTATCAGGTGTGACCCGGTTAAAGGATTTTGATCACCCTGTTAGAAGTGAGCCTAGTTATAGGACTTACATACACTCCATTAGAATGCAACCTTGTTCAAAGGATTTAAATATATGACTGTTAGGTCAACCTCTGTTAAAAGGATTTTGACTATTACAATGGTTAGAAAGTAGCAGAAGTATTGATCTGAAAAACATACAACTCACTTTGCAAATCTCAGATCCAATTCCATACAAAAATGCTGGTTTACTGACTTTGAAACTTTTCCATCTCCATCTCTGATCTTCTCAGAACTTTTCTTCAAGCAATCACCACACTTCTCCTTTAGCCTTTTTTGCTTATATAGTCAATAAAATCTACTGATCTTCCAGCATCTTCTCTTCACCCATGCATATGTATACCTAATGCTTAGGTTCCCTTTATACTTCCTTAATTAGGTTAACTCATCTTTTTCCACTCAATCTCCTTCTTAGATCTTAGGGTTAGGTCAGATTCATTGAATCTACCCGCTTTATGTTCTTCGGCTCCTTTTCTAGAAACATCTCAAATCTCTTAAAGATTTACAATAAAATGTTTTATAGTGCATTAAATGCTTTCAAACAATCAATAAATAAATTCAACACATTTTACATAATCCAAGAATTCAACAATGTCAGCTCCAAATCTGAATTCTCTTCAAATATAAAAATGTTGATACTCGGTCAATACTGAGATCAACTACTCAGTCTTCATGTAGAAAGTTTAGTCATTACTAAAAAATGTTTCCTCGGCTTATATTGTCTTCCTTGGCAATTAACTATTGTTCGATCGACACTAGAATTTTGCTCGGCATACACTAACTCGATTGACACTAACATTACTTGGCTTAAACATGATTTCTCCATTTTTGCTCAGTCAAGCCTACTAGTTTAGTCTTCAATCTTACTAAGATAAACAATACATTGTCTCATCATTGTACAATATAGTCAAGTACACTTTGTAGTATCAAGATCACTCAACCTTTCCCTAGGTGCTATTGTTACCATCCTTTCTACCCCTTCTTCACAACAATACAATAGATATAGTATTTTCCTAAGTAGAAACAGTCTTACCAGTTAAGGTTTGACATCAATGACAATACAACAATTGTTTCAATTGCAGTTTCCAACAATTTCCCTCTTTGACATTGATGGAAACACCATATGATATCACCTGAATAACACATGGATTACCAACCAATCCAAAAAAAAACTTATCTATCCATTAGAGAAAATTTGTAATATCCTTAGCTTCATTCTGATTCAGAATCTATAAGCCTCACTTCTATGACCGTCAGAAGTATCCAGATCTCCCTCTATCTTGATCCTTCATTTCAGTTCATCATCTCCCTTACTTTTTAGTGTCATGTGTTATTGTATCATATCCAGATCATCTCCCTCTTTGACATAAAATGCCAAAGCAGCAACTAAAACATACATCTAATAGATGTAGATATTATCTGTGTAGCTCATTGTTTCTCCCTCTATCATCTTGCTTATGATTGATTCCTTGTCTTTGCTTCATCTTCATAGCTCTAGGCTAGTCCTAAAGTGTGATAATCTTCTGCATCAATTTGTCAAATATTCTATTGTAGCATATTTGATGCAGTGCTCCTAGCTTGACTAGATAGCCTCAATTAGGGGAAGGACCCCTAATTGACTTCTCAAATACTCATGAGCTTCTTTAGGTAAAGCTTTAGTGAATATGTTTGCTAATTGTTCTTTTGTATTCACATATTCCATTCGGATTTCTTTATCTTGTACCAATTCTCTCAAATAGTGATACTTGATTGCTATGTGCTTGGTCTTTGTATGCATTACTGGACTTTTAGAAATGTTGATAGCACTTGTGTTGTCATAGAAAATAACAACAGGTTCGGTGATTTCTTCTTTCATGCCTACCAACAATTGTTTTATCCATACCAAATTTGAATAGTTTACTACAGCAACAACATACTTAGCTTTAGCAATAGATTGAGAAATGCAATTTTGTTTCTTGCTCATCTAGGAGACTAATCTCTATCCAAGAAAGAAAGCTCCACCACTAGTACTCTTTCTATCATCTACATTTCCTTCCCAATCAGCATCTGTATATACTCTTAGTTCAAATTTATCATTCATGTTGTAGTATAGCCCATAGTCAGTAGTTCCTTTCAAGTATCTCATAATTCTTTTCACTACCATCATGTGTGTTTCCTTAGGATTGGTAGAAAATCTTGCCACAATCCCAATAGCTAGTGCAATATCTAGTCTACTATGTACAACATACTACAATTTTCCAATCATGGATCTATACAAAGTCTGGTTCACTTCTACAACATCATCATTCTTGGATAACTTTTATCTAGTAACCATAGGAGTACTCACTAGTCTAGCATCTTCCATCCCAAATTTTTTTAGTATTTCATTAACATACTTAGACTATGTAATGAAAATTCTTTTCTTCATCTGATATACTTGTAAACCAACAAAGAAATTGATCTCACCAAACATGCTCATTTCAAATTCAGTTTGCATTTCGTTTGAAAATCTTTTACACAATGCATCTTGTCCACCAAAAATAATGTCATCCACAAAAATTTTTGCCAACAAGATACCTTTACCTTCTTCATCTTTCATGTACAGATTGCTTGTGTCATTTGTTCTTGAGAATCCTATCTGTATCAAATAGTTATGTAACCTCTCATACCATGCTCTAGGAGCTTGTTTTAATCCATATAGTGCTTTGTTCAGTTTGCATACCATGTGTCTTCTATTTGGATCAATAAAACCTTATGGCTATTCTATGTAAACTTCTTCTTCTAGTATAGCATTTAAAAATGCAGACTTGACATCCATTTGATATACCTTGAAATCTTTATAAGTAGCATATGCAAGCAGAGTTCTTACTCCTTCCAATCTAGCTACAGGGGAAAATGTTTCCCCATAATCTATTCCTTCTTCTTATGCATAGCCTTTGCATGCGAGCCTAGCTTTGTTCCTAGTTATTTCACCTTTTTCATTCAAATTATTCCAGAACACCCACTTTGTTCCTATAACATTTTTGTCTTCAGGTCTCGGCACCAGAGTCTAAGTATCATTCTTTTCAATTTGTTCAATCTCTTCATTCATTGCTTGTATCCAATCTTCATTTTCTAATGCCTCTCTGGTTGACTTAGGTTCAAATTCACACAGTAAACATGTTGGATCCTTTGTCTTACTTCTGGTTTGAATTTCAGTATGTTTGTCTCCAATTATCTGTTCAGGCTTGTGATGTCTTCTTACATATTTTTCCAAAATAGGTTCAACACTTCTCTCCTCTATTTCATCAAGTTCCCCAACAAGATTGTCAGATTTAGCTTTCGAATGCTTGGCAACCTCTTCCTGATGCTCGGTAACATTATCTTGTAGCTCGGCAGCATTATCTTGTTCTCTCTTAGCACTATTTTCCTGATGCTCAACATCATCTTCCTGTTGCTCGGCATTGCTTGCTTGAGACTTGGCATCAGGTGCAAGTCTGTTACTTGCCTCTTCTACTTCTTCAATGTACACAAAAGATCTATAATCTCCTAGTTCTCTTTTGTTGTCTACTTCATTTCTTTCTGCATACTCATCAATTTTGACATTCACACTTTCCACAATTTTGTTAGTGTTAGAGTTCAAACACTTATAAGCTTTACTTTTTGTGGAGTACCCTAGGAATATGCCTTCATCACTTTTAGCATCAAACTTTCCATTCCTATTATCTTTTAATATGTAGCACTTGCTTCCCAAGATTCTAAAGTATTTAACACTCTATGCATGCCCATGCCATAATTCATAGTGTGTCAGATTTGTACCTTTCTTGATATGTACCTGGTTAAGAGTGTAGCCAGTTGTACTTATATCTTCTTTCCAATATTTTTGTGCCACATTCTTTTTAATCAACAATGTCCTTGCACAATCCAAGATAGATCTGTTTCTTCTATATGCTATACCATTTTGTGGAGGTGTTCTAGGTACAGACATTTGTCTTTTGATTCCTCTATCATTGCAAAATAGATTGAGTTCATTTGATGTAAATTCTTCACCTCGGTCAGATCTAAGACATTTCAAGTTCCTACTTATCTACTTCTCAACCTTAGCCAAATACCACTTAAAGAATTGAAAAGCGTCAGATTTTTCTTTTAGAAACATTACATGCATCATCTTGGTATGATCATCAACAAACAAGATAAAATATCTAGCACCATAATAACTTTGTACACCCATAGGTCCACAAAGGTCAGTATGAACAAAATCTAAAATATTTTCAAAAGTAAAGAATTTTCTCTTGAAACTTGACTTAGTCATTTTTCCTAACTGGCATTCCTTGCACATCACATTCTCAGGTTTCTTCAATCTAGGTAGACCTCTTACTTTCTTCTTCTTACTTATCTCTACTAGATTGTCAAAGTTAACATGACATAGCCTCTTATGCCATAACCAAATGTCATCAAGTTGTGCAACCATACATATTTATTCAGATAGGTCAAGATAGAACAAATTACCTCTAGTCTGTTCTCCACTTTCGATCAGTTCACTAGTAGCATCAAATATCTTAGCTTTCTTGTGATGAAATTCCACTTGGTAACCAATGTTGTTGAGCTGAGCAACACTTAGTAGATTATAATTTAAACCTTCAACCCAATATGCATTTTCACAAGAGATCTTATCAGTCAGTTTAATCAAACCTTTTCCTCTAATAGGACATGGTGCATCATTACCAAATTTTATACTTTTACCTCTATAATGATGTAAGGTCTCAAACTTACTCTTGTCACTAGTGCATTGATGTAAAAAACCACTATCAATAATCCATTTGTCATTCTTTTTCACATAGAAGATCAATGTAGTTTTCTCATCCTCATCAGATTCATCTTTCATTGCAACATAGACTACCTCAATTTCAAAATCATCACCATCAGTGTCAGTTTCTTCTTCAGCAATGTAACAAGATTTCTTACCTTTTCCTTTGTAGTCTTTGTACCTTTGGTAGCTTTTGTCATCTCTTCTATCTTTGTGTTTGTTATTTCTTTCTTCATCTTTATCATTCCTATCAGGACATCTAGTAGCTATATGACCAACTTTATTACATGCAAAACATATAATAGGGAGTTTACCTTTATATCTTCCTTTTCCTCTTCTCAGTCTTCTAGCCATAAGAGCTTCTAGATTTTTAAGTTCTTCATCAGAAGTTTCACTGTCACCTTCACTTTCACTTTCACTTTCACTCATGCATCTTTCTTTTTCTTTCTTTAGCTTGTTCATAACTAACTGTGACTTAAAAGCAGATTCAACATTACCAATACTACCAATGGTGAAGTTATCATAGTTAGAGAGTTCAAAAGCAGTCAGCGTGCCAACCAAACCTTCCAAAGTAAGCACATTAGCAGAGTTGCATCTAGATTCCTGAATAGCTGAGATCTTAATAGCATATATAGGACGCAGGGTTCTTAGTACTTTTCCAATTATAGTTTCATCATCAATAGTTCCATTTTCTCCTCTAATAGCATTCACAACTTTTATTCTACCATAATATTGTGCAATGCTCTCAAATTTTTGCATTCTCATCTCATCAAACTTACCTCTGAGACTCTCAGCTTTATCTTTCAGTACATATAAGTCACCACCATAGATCTTTTCAAGAGTATCCCACATCTCCTTAGCAGTTGTGCAATCCTTAATGTCCTCAAATTCTGGATAGCTTAGGGCAGATGCAATTTCCAGCATTGCCTAATTATGTTCTTGCTTAGCTCTCATTTCTTCAGTAGTCAAAGGTGCGATAGGTGAGACATAGTCATTCTCAATGTAGTACTTTAAAAAATCACCAATACCGGCCAGATGCAGCTTCATCAAGCTTTTCCATGCAGGGAAGTTTTCCTTATTCAGCTTCGATACCTCCTTCTTATACATCCTAATCATTTGCTTCAAGTCCCTTTAAACTTGATTTCTATAAACACCAATAATAAGCAACACAACTCTGATACCAATTGTTAATATGATTTAGAACAATAGAGAGGGGGGGTGAATCAGTTGTTCTCAGGTCCTAATGTATAAAACAACTTCAAAAACTTTTCCTTAAAGAAGATCTAACAACCAAAACCAACTGGGTCATCACTGATTCAATAATAGAAACATATAACATTGCAGTCTACTACCCAGCTGTATCTAACTTATAAAATATAGAAATGTTCAAACCAAAACATTCACAAAAGCATTGATACTAGGATTTATAGTGGAAGCCCAATCTAGGAAAAACCACTTTGTAACATGCTACTATTATTTTCACTCTTCTGAAGTGAGCTCAGTTAAAAGCCAACCCTATCAAAGGTTATAGTACACATTGCTAGGTGTGACCCAGTTAAATGATTTCAATCACCCTGTTAGAAGTGAGCCTAGTTATAGGACTTACATAAACTCCATTAGAATGCAACCTTGTTCAAAGGATTTAAACATATGATTGTTAGGTCAACCTCTGTTAAAAGCATTTTGACTATTACAATGGTTAGAAAGTAGTAGCAGTATTGATCTAAAAACATACAACTCACTTTGCAAATATCAGATCCAATTCCGTACAAAAATGCTAGTTTACTGTGTTTGAAACTTTGCCATCTCCATCTCTGATCTGCTCAAAACTTTTCTTCAAGCAATCACCACACTTCTCCTTCAACCTTTTATACTTATATAGCCAATAAAATCTACTGATCTTCCAACATCTTCTCTTCACCCATGCATACACATACCTAATGCTTAGGTTCCCTTTATACTTCCTCAATTAGGTTAACTCATCTTTTGCCGCTCAATCTCCTTTATAGATCTTAGGGTTAGGTTAGATTCATTGAATCTACTCGCTTTATGTTCTTCGGCTCCTTTTCTAGAAACATCTCAAATCTCTTAAAGATTTACAATAAAATGTTTTACAGTGCATTAAATGCTTTCAAACAATCAATAAATAAAGTCAACACATTTTACATAATCCAAGAATTCAACAATGTCGGTTCCAAATCTGAATTCTCTTCAAATATAAAAATGTTGATGCTTGGTTAATACTAAGATCCACTACTCGGTCTTCATGTAGAAAGCTCGGTCATTACTAAAAAATGTTTCCTCGGCTTATATTGTCTTCTTCAGTAATTAATTATTGTTCGGTCAACACTAGAATTTTTCTTGGCATACACTGACTCGGTCAACACTAACATTACTCAGCTTAAACATGATTTCTCCATTTTTGCTCGGTCAAGCCTACCAATTTAGTCTTCAATCATACTAAGATAAACAATACATTGTCTCATCATTGTACAACATACTCAAGTACTCTTTGTAGTATCAAGATAACTCAATCTTTTCCTAGGTGCTATTGTTACCATCTTTTATACCCCTTCTTCACAACAATACAATAGATATAGTATTTTTCTAAGTGGCAACAGTCTTACCAGTTAAGGTTTGACATCAATGACAATACAACAATTGTTTCAATTGCAGTTTCCAACAGATGGGGTAGATGTAAATGTGGCTTGATCGACCCATCGAAAGTATTGGCATCCACTATTTCCTTGCAATACCAAATGTACATCAGTTCTTCATAAAATGATTAATTAGTTGTCACATTATTTTTAAACATAAAATATAATTACGTATCCAGACCTTTTTCCTATTTGGGCAAACCCAAAATTGACACCCAAGATTACTTGTCGTGTGAGATGTCTTCAACATGCATGGGCCAACACCACATTGACACATAGGCACATTGACTGAAGTCATCGATGCTATTTTGACAAATATTGCATTGTCATTATTTTGTTCATTCATACTAATTATAATTATAGTAAAAAGAAACATACTAATGTAGACTTGCACATTTTTTGGCTAAGTCAAAGTCTTTGGTTTAAATCATTACACTCAAAGAAAAATGACAAACCAAAGACAGCCATGTAATACAAAGCAATTACTAAGAAATTTAGAATTAGCTCACTCCATTGTAGGGAATAAAGAGAATCCCTTGTGATTTAACATCATTGATGTGCAAGGAAATAGAAAATTAGCAGAAGCAACTCTCATATAAGTAGGACATATAAAACAAGGGTAATAAGAGTAGTACATATAAAACAATCGTTAGAACTGTTGGCATTAAGCATGATTGTCATTAGTGACAACACTTATTCTGAATAGTGCATACCAAGTAGAATAGTACATACCAAGAAGAACAGAGCTTACTGAGTAGAGAAGAGCTTACCGAGCAGAACAGAGCTTACCGAGCAGAACAGTGCATACCGAGCTCGCAAAGTTTCACAGTGTTTACCGAGTGCTACACAGTTAAATAGGAAATTTAGTTTCTACCGAGTAACACTTTATCTACCGAGTCTCCAGTATTTACCAAGTTTGAAACTACGACCGAGTGGTTAGTATGGACCGAGCTTCCACTTCTACCGAGTGCATGATGATGCCGAGTAACGCAGTGGACGTCGAGTATCAGAAAGTCACCGAGTTAGTTTACAGTAACCGTGTAACTATATTTGGGCCAACTCAGTAATATTTGTGTTTACTTGTTTAAGAGCCAACTTTGTAATTGTTTTGGAATTGACTTAGATTGATATATAAACAATGTTTTATGTCATATCCAAAAAGGAAGATATAGAGAAGTATAAAAAAAAAAAGAGAGAAAGGCAAAGATAAGCGAATTACAAAGGGCTACAGTAGTATAAGAAGAAACAAAGATCTATCCATCATAAAAGGTGATCAGTACATCAGAGATTCTTAATTAGCAAGTACAATTGCAAGTAAGAGATCTATTGTTTCATCTAATAGGTGAATCAACTTGAAATCCTTTAACCAGGTAGACTTAATAGTCTTTGTAAAAATCTCTTAACCGAGTGCATACTTCATTGTATGTTTGTAAAACCTCTAACAAGGTGGACCTAGCAGTCCTTATTGCTCCTAATAGGGAAGATCATCAGAAGTGATCATTGTAAGCCTTAACTGGCAAACTTTATACTACAATATTGAAGTTTTATGGGTATCATCCCCACCCCAATTTTACTTTCTACTTGGAAGGTTTCTGGGTCACCAAATCTCTGTGTTCTAAGTGTTATGAATGTTTTATTCTTTTTGTTATTCATGCATGCAGTCAGATAATCAATCTAATATTATTAAGATCTGAATCTATTAAAAGTTTTGAAGTTACTGATTCACCCCTCACCTTTCAGTAACCTAGATAGTCTTGAATATTTCCAACAATTGGTATCAAAGCTCAATGGATCTCAGAATAAAGTTTGACAACTTGAGAAAAGATTCAGGATAATGGAGATATTCAGACTGAACAAAGTAATTGATAATGAAAAGCTAGATCTGGAAATGGCCATAACTCAACTCAAAGAAGCAAGAGAGCATCTTTCCCTTTCCCTAAAAAGAAGGAAGGAACTTGAAAATCAGATCAATGTCCACTAGTATGTTGAAGAAAAGATTGATGACTTTTTCCCTTTAAGCAGCTCAGATGAAGCAAACAATGCAATCAAAGAACTTCTAGAAAAGAGTGGATCTCTGTAAGAAGAAGTGAGAAAATTGAAAAGAGAACAGGAAATTCAGTCAACAAGATTCTATGAAGTCTTGGAACAAAGAAACAAGATGAAAGATGAAATAGATGGAAAGAACAATGAAATCTAGAATAAAACTCTTCAGCTAGAAAATCTTATTGATCAAATCTCCAATGCAAATGAAGAAATCTTGACTCTAAGATCAGAAAATGAAAATATGAGAGAAGAGCTGAGATCTGAAAAGCAAATCAATTTAAGAGTGATGAGTGAGCTAGATGCTAAAAGGAAAATCAATGAGAGAATGTTGAAATCTCAAGAAGATATGAATCAGGTGTATGAATGAAACCTTCATAGGCAAAAAGGAAAAGCAAGACTTGGATACAAAGAGGAAGGTGAATCCTCCAAACAAAGTACTCAAAAGAATCAGAAACCTACCTGTAATCATTGTGGAAAAATTGGTCATACTTCAAACAAATGTTGGAGCAATGGAAAAGAAAAATTCAATGGAAAATGCTACAATTGCAATCAGCTTGGTCATAAAGCAAATGAATGCAAGGAGAAACCAAGATTTAAAGGCATATGTCACAAATGTAGCAAACAAGGTCATAAGGCATCAGAATGCAGAACTAAAACACCCAATCCAGCGGAACAAATTATTAAAGCAATGTTTGGTTGGGATTACAACACTTGGTGTAGATGTCATTACTGTCGAGAATATGGACACATTGGCATGAATTGTGTAAGGCACCACTTGAGAAAAAGGGATTCTACCATAAGATGTTATAATTGCACTAAGCTTGGTCACATAGCTAAAAACTGCATGAATTTAGGCAAAATTGAAGATGAAAAGAAAGAAAAAGAAAATAACATTAGGAAGAAGATGAGATAGAAGTGGATTCCTAAACCTATGGAGCAAACCAATCCTAAAGTCACTAATGAAGGGAGTGGCTCTATGAGCTCTAACTAGTCTCCAAGAAAGCACTAGAATTGTATCTTCATAGACATATTCCAAAATAGTTCCTGAACTGAAAGGAAGATAGATCCAAATCAGTATGCAAGATACAACAGGATCACAAGAAGGTCGGTATCAGTTGCCACCCAACAAGGTCAGGAGTAACCTAACTTCATTCAGTTACCGAGTAAGGTCGGAGAAGTATGAATTCATATGATCACTGAGTTGCGGAGTCTTCACCAAGTAATTAATTCATAGTGGATGACAGCCTATCTAATTCAATACCCTAATTCGTACTAAGCATTAATGAAAAAATTTTAACAAAAGGAGTGAAATCAAGTTCACTATTCACCACGAACAAAAGTCTCCTAGTGCAATCAAGCATTTCGAAGCATATTTCAGCAAGATATTCTCTTTCCTCAAAGAATTTACTATGTTCACCGAGCTACCATGGCATCATCCAGTGCTAAAGTGAAGAAAGGTTCAGAAATGTTGGTTCATGGAGAATGGAAAGCACCAGATTTCAAACTCATTCCCGTAGTTGCCAGAACCCTAGACCCGAGTGGAGCTCAATCTCAGATCCCTCCTAAGGTACTCCTTATTAACGATATTTGTAGTCATTTTAAGTGTACAATTCAAGAGCTTGGAACCCTAGAGATAGATACTATTCATGAGGAACTATGTGTCGATGGTGTTCTCAAACCGGAGCATCAACATTTGGAAGATAAGGGTTTAGTTCACATCACACACTTGCCTCGGAGCTTTCAGATAAAATGGGTCAAATATATCCTTAGCTGAGTACATGAAGGTAAAATATGGCTTGAGCAACCAGTAGAGATTATGAAGAAGATGATTCACCGAATCACTAGTCTTCCCATGCTCGACAAGGAAAAATATACAAAAACCCTAGGTCTGACTAAATTGGAAGAGAAAACCCTAGCCGAGTGGGACGGTAGAGGTATGAAGATAAGCAGAATTACTGATGCAGAATTGAAGTTTGGTATACATATCGTAGCTCACAAGATATAGAGTTCAAGTCAGTAGAACAGTGTTTCATGTGAAGCAGTTGACCTAGCATATAAAATTGTAAAGAACAATCTGTCATTTGACCTAGTAGATCTTTTGTTGAAATAGTTCAACAAGAACATGGAGAGCATCCAAACCTCAAAGAACAATCCATGTAAGTTTGGCTCACTGTTGGTTTGTTTATTTTTCTATGCTCAAAAGTTTTTCCCATCAAAAGGCACGGTAGTATGGAGAAAAGATGTGCCAGTTCTTTATCAGATGAATGAATACATTTCAGAATTGGGTGACAGTTTTGAAAGCATAATGGATAACTATTTTGAATCATTTAAAGAGAAAATGAACAATAGATTCTAGATTCCATAGAAATTAGTGGAAGATTACAAAGATGATATTTGTTTCATGGTGGACTGTGATAATCTGTATATATAGATAGCAAAACCAAGGATTATACATGTGAAACCTCTTCCCTATGAGGAAATATTGATGAAACCAAGAATATTATTCAAGCCCTAATTAATCAACCTGTTAATCCAAAGGCACCATATTTTGTGACATATGAAGAAGCTAAGGAGAGAATTGAGCTTAGTATAAAGCTTCCACAGGCAGTTAACAAAGGAAGAAAGAGGATGGCCAAAATACAAGCTAGCACACCTCTAATGTCAACCGAGGAAAAAGGAGAGGACTTTGAAGAAGAAGAAGAGAAAAAGGATGAGGAGGAAGAAGAACAAGTACCAGCAAAGAAGAAAGGAAAAGTAATTATCACCAAGGCACCCAAGCAACCCTTTGTAGTATTTACAAGAAGGAGTGCAAGAGGCAAGGCAAGAAAAGACAGTGAAGAAATAGTATTCAAAAGGCTTCCTCCTTCATTAAAAGAAAAGATCAAGGATTTGAGAGAAGAATCTGGAATTGCAAACTTCAAATCTCTCAAATATGAAATCAGATCTGAGGAAGAGCAGCAGGAAATTGAAGATGCTGTTGTCAAGAAAATAGGAAAATGGAAATACTCACCTGAAGAGATAGCTTCTCAAATCCCAAGAATTCTGCTGAATAAAATTAAGTTGAGATGGTCCAATGCAAGACAAACTGTCAAGGACATCTATGCTCAAACCTTGAGGCAATTAATGCCAAGTTTGAAAAATGTTGAAATTAATAAGGCATTGATAGATAATGAAAATAAGTTGACACTCAAATTCAACAGTTGTTTGATTTTGATTAAAGATATTGAGTTGGTTGTGAAGAGTGCCACTGCCACATGGAAAAACATCTATAATCTTCACAAACTGAGTGCTGAAACTATGATAATCAAGGATATTGATGATGACAGTGATGAACATGAAGAAGATACCGAGGTAGACAAGCAAAGTGATGAGGAAGATAATATTGTTTGGATAGCTACAAAATTCATTGCCTCACTTCCTCACTCTCCAGAAAACGTTGCTACACTTAGCATGGAGATAACTTCAAGTATGATTGTGAAAACTTCCACAAATACATCAAATGTCAAATCATCACTAGCACAACTCAATGTATCATCGACAGAAATGACTACCACCTTTTTTACCAAGTTGAATTCTCCTGTATCTACTTCAATACCTACTTCCATATCAAGTTTTCTAGCAGTAAGTACCTTAGTTTTGGATACTTTAGTAAGTATTTCAGTTTTTGATTCTACAATTGTGAATACTTCAATTTTGAGCCCTTCAAGTATTCTAGTCGGTAATTTATCATTTTTCACAGCTAGTCCTACAATGTCTACAATAACTTCTACAAAGGCATTAAGTGCAATAATAGTTGATCCTAAGGCTCAACCGATTACAAGATTTTTGAGTAAGAATGTAGAAGAGGATATAGACTTAGATGAGGAGATAGATATTCCAAAATCAGACTTTGCAAATCTTTCAACAGACCAAATGCAAAACATTGGTGAACTCCTCCAAAAGAAAGCAAAGCAGAAGAAACTAAAAGAAGAAAGGGACAAGGAATATAAAATTATTGAAGATGCAAAGGATATTTTGTCAGAAGCATTAGGTATTAAAGTTGATTCCTCTCAACATATTTTGTTACAGTTAGCTGAGACAGTAAACAAGTTCCATGAGGATTCCTCTACGTTAGAAAAGATTCTTGAGAAAGCCGAGAAGAAGTTTGACAATAAAGTGCTTGAGCATGTTGCTCAGCATATAGTTATTAGTCAGGTAGAATTATCTTCAGTTTTGACAGATATTGAGTCCTTCTATTCCAATGTTACCTCACTTGTTGCTAAGCTATGTAATGTTGCCAAGTTCACTAAAGAAGTCAAGGATAAATTGAATAAGATTGATGAGGATCTGAAGGACAGTGTACAGAAGTTGCAACTTGAACTTAGTTCAAGCTCTACACATCATATGAAAATCACATTCCTATCAAATAGGCAGTCGGAATTATTAAAAGAAGATACAAAGATCTAGTCAACACTGCTAGATATTCAGAACATGATCCTTCCCATCATGGACATAATGCAAAAGCACATTGTTCACTCAAAAGCATTACTCCATGACAATCAATTTTCCATTGCAGATCACATGATTGAACTCTCCGTAGAAGTCCAAATTGCACTCCAAACATGCAAGATTCTGCAAGAGAATTGAGATAGAACTCTGGCACTAATCATAAAGGTACATTCTGATTTTCTTTCACATTTTGGATTCTCCCTGTAAAATACTTGTATATACACCTTTGGCATTATTGTCAAAAAGGGGGAGAAAATGTATAGGAGAAAGTGTATAAGATTAAGGTGTGTAATACGAAAGGGGGAGAAAGTACTCTATATAAGGGAGTCATGAAATATATAAACAACAGTTTGACAAAGATAAATTTTGAAAAAAAAAAAAAAAAAGATTCAGCATGATTCTTGTATATAAGTTTTGGCAATAAGTGTTTTTGTCACTAATGCCAAAGAGGGAGATTGTTCGCATTAAGCATGATTGTCATTAGTGACAACACTTATTCTGAATAGTGTATACCGAGCAGAATAGTACATACCAAGCAGAATAGAGCTTACCGAGTAGAGCAGAGCTTACTGAGTAGAACAGAGCTTACTGAGCAGAACAGTGCATACCGAGCTCACAAAGTTTCACAGTGTTTACTGAGTGCTGCACGGTTAAACAGGAAATTTAGTTTCTACCGAGTAACACTTTATCTACCGAGTCTCCATTATTTATCGAGTGGTTAGTATGGACCGAGATTCCACTTCTACTGATTGCATGATGATGTCGAGTAATGCAATGGATGCCGAGTATCAGAAAGTCACCGAGTTAGTTTGCAATAACCGTGTAACTATATTTGGGCCGACTCAGTAATATTTGTGTTTACTTGTTTAAGAGTCGACTTTGTAATTGTTTTGGAATTGACTTAGATTGATATATAAATAATTTTTTGTGTCATATCCAAAAAGGAAGATATAGAGAAGTATAAAAAAAAAAGAGAGAAAGGTAGAGATAAGTGAATTACAAAGGGCTACAATAGTATAAGAAGTAGCAAAGATCTATCCATCATAGAAGGTGATCAGTACATCAGAGAATCTCAATCAGCAAGTACAGTTGCAAGTAAGAGATCTACTATTTCATCCTAACAAGTGAATCAGCTTGAAATCCTTTAACTAGGTAGACTTAACAATCTTTGTAAAAATCTCTTAACTGAGTGCATACTTCATTGTATGTTTGTAAAACCTCTAACAAGGTGGACCTAGCAGTCTTTATTGCTCCTAACAGGGCAGATCATCAGAAGTGATCATTGTAAGCCTTAACCGGCAAACTTTATATTGCAGTATTGAAGTTTTGTGGGTATCATCCCCACCCCAGTTTTACTTTCTACTTGGAAGGTTTCTGGGTCACCAAATCTCTGTGTTCTAAGTGTTATGAATGTTTTATTCATTCTGTTATTCATGCATGTAGTCAGATTATCAATCTAATATTATTAAGATCTGAATTTGTTAAAAGTTTTGAAGTTACTGATTCACCCCTCCCCTCTCAGTAACCTAGATAGTCTTGAATATTTCCAACAAGAACATGCCAAACATCTGACATAATTGTACATTTCATTCATGGCATTAATATTATTTTTCATCCATCTCATCATCAAGATCATCTTCAATGATGACATCATCACCACCACTATCATTGTCATCACCATCAACATCATCATCATCATCATCGTCGTCGTCATTAGTAGTAGCATCATCATTATCTTCTTCTTCATATTCTTCTTTGACTAGCTCTTGATCATGATCATCATCTACATTATCTTCCACTTCTTCATCTTCCTTGGTATCTTCTTCCATTGCATTATACTTTATCGGCGTTCCTCTTGGATCATGTCTAACAACAAATGACCAACCCAGTTTATGTGGAACCTCTAAGTAAAATACTTGCTCACATTGGCTTGAAAGAACATAGGGCTCTTCTACAACTGGTTCAAACAACCTTGTATTAATCATTGAAAATCTATTGTCATGTTCAACAACAATTCTATCAGGATCATTTTTATTGAGTCGTAGTCTGTACGATTTCACAACGAAGAGAACTAATTTGAAGGAATTAAAGTCACAGTCAAGTATATCAACCAAAATACCATAATATCAATTTTGTGACTCTCGAGGATGTAAGTCATTTCTAGATAAAATATTAGTCACCTGGAACACTACACTTATCCCAGAATCACAAGTTCACTTCGTGTCATCCAACTTTTTGATGCAAAATTTATATCCATTATAAAACATAGCCTTGTGGTGTTTCACCTACAATAATTTTAAATATGTATAAATTATTATGTCACGAGTTGAAAAACATACGGTTGATTAATTAACAAATTTATAAGTACCTGGTGATCTCTTAAACCATATGCTAAATCTATTTCCCTTTGTGTAACATTGGGATCTCCATTACGATGAGCTTGTATAACCAATGAAGACATGGATTCCCATGTTAATCTGTGACCATCATGCTGACATTGTTCAATCCATGCCGTCATCCAATCTTTATTGTTTGCAATAAACAAATGTGTTGTATCCCATTCTTTAGCAGCTATACGAAAGTAAATAGATGACTTACAACAGATTTATTTTGAATATTAAGATATTTATTAACTACAATAACATCTCATAATTTATTACCTTTTAGTTTCTTGAATCTACCGTTGCCCACCAAGTACTCCCCTTCAAATTTTTTAATTTAGTCAAGATCCCAAATGCAATCTATATGGGTCTTTGCTGCAAGATTAGGAAGCTATTGAGTAACATACACCATCATCTAGTATACCATATATCCCTCAACCATAGAGCCCTTGGCACATGCTCTTTGTCATACCAAACCCTTCAAAAATTTCAAGTGTCTCTCAACCATCCACATTGACCTAGCATGTATAGGTCCACACAATTCAATCTCCTCAACTTGGTGTATGAGGTAGTGTTCTTGTGCATTGAAAAAAACTAGAGGTAAACACTTTTTCATTTCACACATTAATCAACAAATTCTTTTCTTCCAATATTTTATATCTTCTTTATGGATTTCTTTAGATGACAACCACCTACAAGGGATTCAAGACATAAATATATAAATACGAGACTTTACAATATATTACTTGTTTGATATTATTGTTTGATATATTGAATAAATATTACTGCTTACCTCATGTATTTTTCAAGATCATATATCACTTATTTGATATTATTGTCGAAGTTCTTTGGGAGAGATAAGGGTAGAAAATACTGCAACAATTGTCAACTGATCATTTCATACAATGAAAATTGAATGCAATTACACAAATATATTGTAAATACAAAAGATTATGACTTACCTTGATGAAGGTATGCCAATCATGCATTTTCATCCCTGACCCAAAATCATTTTTCTTTGATATGAGATTGCTTATATCCGCAGCAAATCCTATAGGAAATTGAATTTTTTGGATCACTTCTTTTATGAAATTACTTTGTTGCTCTGTTAATTACCAAGGAAGAGAAATTGCATTAATCCATTCTCCATTGCTATTTGATTCAATGATATTTTTTATTTCATGATTGGATTCATGAATGTCACTACAAATTTTGCCAAGTTTTTCTTTGTCACACCTTCCATCCAGTATTTTCCATAGTGTCTCTATTACATTCTTTCCAATATGTATAGTATCAAATAAATGCACAATTTGTAGATGCTCATAGTAGGGCAGCCTAATAAATTCTCTTGGATAAAATTTTAGTCCCTTTGGAAGCTGGTCGGTGATGCCTTCACGTCCTTTAAGATCATCAACTACATAATTATCCAACAAAACACAATCAAAATATATAATTTTCAAACATCGACCATTATGTGGAATGATATTACCTTGAATTCTATTATATTCCAACTACCATAGGTGAGGTGTCATTCTTCGGGGCTTTGATGTAGTCTCTTCTTTCCCATTGAAAAGATATCTTTCTGCACTTCGATACTTATGATTTTTGGGGAGGAACTGCCTATACTCATCAAACACCTATTTTCTTAAACTTTTGGAATGACGGGATTTTATCTTTGGACCACACATTGGACATGAAAATTTTCCCTTTGTTTGAAGACCTACAAGATAATGATAAAATTGGATTAAATATGTATATTTTTAGAATTTGAATTATCACATACAACTAGAATTCACCATAACATACCACAGAAATGTGTGAACCCTGGAGCATCATGAATTGTCCACACAAGCATTGCATGGAATTGAAATTGTCTTTGTCCAATTAGTCGGGAGATGTCATACATAGTGAAACCATTCCATAACACCAACAACTCGTCGATAAGAGGTGCAATATATACATTCATATCTATCACTTGGTAATTACCTAGTTGAATTAACAACTTTAGATAATTATTGTGCCCATTTCACTTCAAGACTTATAATTACATGTAGATAGCTATAAAATAATAAGATACCTAGAACATTAATCATTGCCAATGTAATGTACTCCCTCTTTATTGACATCCATGGAGGAAGGTTATTGTTTATAACAAAAATAGGTCACATCGAGAAAATAGATCTCATCTCTCCATGCAGATTAACACTATCTACTGCCAGAGAAAGCTTGAGATTTTGAGGTTCCTCTTTAAAGTGTGGCCACTTTTCCTCTATGACCATAAATGATGAACCATCTGCAAGAATTCAAATAATGTCATCTTGACTCCTATCACGTGCATGGTAATCCATAAATTATGCCAAGCTATTGAACCTAAATAATCATTTCAGACATGGAATAATGGGGATGTGACGAAGAACTTTGCGAGACACCTTTTTTGTCACTTGATCATCTTGATATTTCCTCATATGGCATTCTGTTGCATTTTTTTTTTCTTTATAATAAATAATATGATCTTCGGGACAAGCATCTATTGTTTGATACCCCATTCCAATATGTTTCATAGTGGCACATAATTCCCGGTACAAGTGAGGGAGAACATTTGATGGTGGTAATAGAAAGTCACCTATAAATCTGCAACAAATAATATAATTCATTACTATAAACAATCTTAATGGTACATGTTTCACCTTTTATATACTATAATGACATATACGACAAACCTTAGCATATGTGACATTGCTATATTGGATAAACCATTCATAACCTTCAAATTCACCAACAAAAATCTAGCAGAGAGAAGAGTAGATTGGGAGCCTTCGTAAAGGGTCATGTCCTCCTTCTCAAGTAGAGGTATATCATGGACGTCGTCAATGTCATCATCATCAACAGCACCAGCAACACCAGTACCAAATGTGTCAACGATCAATGCATTCATACCATCATCTTCAAATGTGTTTTCTGGTGCATGATCCTCATCTTCCATGGGATCATGATCTTCAAATTCAATACTCACACCTCCATGTTCCTCTATATTCACACTAGGGAGATTGACCTATATAAAAATGATGATAATCAAATCCCCCTTCAATGTGACCATTCTCCCTACAATGTCTCTTTTCTGTTTTGATTTTGATTCTTCTTGTCTTTAAGCCATTACAACTCTTGCATGGACAATAACATTTGTCATCGCCTTCTCTTTGAAAGTTAGACAACAATCTAGTGATTGTCTCCCTATTTTGATCGAATTCCCTTGTATTATCTGACATGACCCTTAATGTGTATATCTGCAAAACAAATTGGAGTTGCCTCCTTTCATTAGCTTCATGTCACCTTCTCATAGCTTCTCATTTTCTGACAGATTTTGCCAAAGGCTTTGTAGGAAACCAAGTAAGGGGTATTCTTGAGTTCAAACACATTGAGTTGCTACAACTGAATTATAAATCATGAATTCACTATAAAATTAATTCACTATAAATCAAGGGGCATTATTAAAATTAATGCATTGCTCTAGATTTCATATGAAAATTTATTCAAATGGAGTTATATCATTTAGAATGGATATATGATAGGTTGATATCAAATTTTATATCCCTATTTGATCTAATAGCATCAATATAACAAACAAAGCACTGACCAATCAAATAGGGACATGAGGTGCTCAAACAATGAGCTCATAAAACAATATATTTAGTCTTAATAAAATCTTATAAAACAACATATATTGTGTGAAGTGTTTGATTTCTTTTTATTTGTTTTGTTGTTTCAATATTCACTATTGGTACTCCCCATTTATGATCATTTAATGAGAAAATGTCTTGATGGCTTGTAGGCTACAAGCCAGGCCATCATGCATTATTTATGAGCTCATTGTTTGAGCACCAGCCAATCAAATAAGGACATGAGGTGCTCAAATAGTGAGCTCATAAACAATGTATGATGCCCTAGTTGTAGGTATTTATCTCTTCTATAATGATGGAGGACTGAAAGGTAATGATCAATGAGGTTGTTGCTATTAGATCATACATTGATACACTTACTATTTTGAATTTGAGCTCAGGCATCATGCAAGGTTATTGCTATCATTACATGCTTGCTGCTATTGTGCACCATATATTGTTTTATACACTATTTATTTCATTGAGACTGTGAGCTTGGCATTTGTGATGTATTTTCTGTTATTTGATCAATGCTACCATGGTGTTGAGGCTATAGATGCATTGAATCACCACTACCATTCTACTTTGATAGCAACAATATAATAAACAGAGCACCCTCCAATCAAATAGGGACATAAGTAAGACATTTAATGCATTCTTACTTTATCATGATGATAAAAATTTCATTGGCTCAAAGCACATAGAAATTCAAAATAGTCGGATATCTTAATCTTTATGAGCTCAAATTCAAAATAGTACATGCATTATTTTATTACTGATGTCCCTATTTGATGTCTATATTTGATCTAATAGCATCAATATAACAAACAAAACACCGAGCAATCAAATAGGGACATGAGGTGCTCAAATAGTGAGCTCATAAAATAATATATTTAGTCTTAATAAAATCTTATAAAACAACATATATTGTGTGAAGTGTTTGATCTTTCTTTATTTATTTTGTTTTTGATATTCACTATGTGGTACTCGTTTATGATCATTTCATGAGAAAATATCTTGATGGCTTGCGGGCTGCAAGTTAGGGCATTATGCATTATTTATGAGCTCACTGTTTGAGCACTGACCAATCAAATAGGGCCATGAGGTGCTCAAATAGTGAGCTCATAAATAATGCATGATGCCCTAGTTGTATGTAGTTATCTCTTCTATAATGATGGAGGAGTGAAAGGTAATGATCAATGAGATTGCTGCTATTAGATCATACATTAATACACTTACTATTTTAAATTTGAGCTCAAGTATCATGCAATGTTATTATTGTCATTGCATGCTTGTTGTTGTTGTGCACCATATATTATTTTATACACTATTTATTTCATTAAAACTGTGAGCTTGGCATTTGTAATGTATTTTATGTTATTGGATCAATGCTACCATGTTGTTGAGGTTATAGATGCATTGAATCACCACTACCATTCTACTTTGATAGTAGCAATATAACAAATAGAGCACCCTCCAATCAAATAGGGACATAAGTAAGACATTTAATGTATTATTACTTCATCATGATGATAAAAAATTCATTGACTCAAAGCACATAGAAATTCAAAATAGTAAGATATCTTAATCTTTATGAGCTCAAATTCAAAATAGTAAGTGCATTATTTTATTACTAATGTCCCTATTTGATGTCCCTATTTGATCTAATAGCATCAATATAAAAAATAGAGCACTAACCAATCAAATAGGAACATGAGGTGCTCAAACAGTGAGCTCATAAAATAATATATTTAGTCTTAATAAAATCTTATAAAACAACATATATTGTGTGAAGTGTTTGATCTCTCTTTATTTATTTTGTTATTGATATTCACTATGTGGTACTCTTTGTTTATGATCATTTCATTAACAAATGTCTTGATGACTTGTGGGCTGCAAGCTAGGGCATCATGCATTATTTATGAGCTTAATGTTTGAGCACCGTCCAATCAAATAGGGACATGAGGTGCTCAAACCATGAGCTCATAAACAATGAATGATTCCCTAGTTGTAGGTAGTTATCTCTTCTATAATGATGGAGGAGTGAGAGGTACATTTTATTGGGTTGATTGGGTTGGCCTGGTATCATTTACATGGCCTCGCCAGATATTAAATATTGAGCTCATGAACAATGCTAGTTTTAAATAGTGAGCTCATGAACAATGTATAATGCCCTAGCTTGTAGCCCGTGAGCCATCAAGAGAGTCATCAAGACATTTCCTCATGAAATGATCATAAATAGGGAGTACCACATAGTAAATATCAATAGAAAAACAAATAAAGAGAGATCAAACACTTCACACAATGCCTTGAAGGTAATATAAAGGATGCCCTAGCTCTCAAAGCTCATAGGTCATCAAGCATTCCAAATGAAAAGATGTAAACAAAGCATTGTGTGAAGTGTTTGATCTCTTTTTATTTGTTTTTTTGTTGATATTCACTGTGGTACTCCTCGTTTATGATCATTTCATGAGGAAATGTCTTGATAGCTTGCGGGCTGCAAGCTAGGGCATCATGCATTGTTTATGATCTCATTGTTTGAGCACCTCATGTCCCTATTTGATTGGCTGGTAATCAAATAGTGAGCTTATAAACAATGCATGACGCCTGACCTCAAATTCAAAATAGTAAGTGTATTATTTTATTAAGGGTAAATATATTATTTTATTAAGATTTTATTAAGACAAAGTATTTTGGGTTTGTTTTATGTTGTTTTATAAGATTTAATTAAGACTAAATATATGATGTAAAATCATAATTATACTTGATATATATATATAGATAGATATATATATATATAGATATATACATATAGATATATATATATATACATATAGATATACATACATACATACATACATACATATGTATATATATATATATATATATATATATATATATATATATATATATATATATATATATATACTTTGAAGGAAGAATTATGAAATATAGTTGTAGGTAGTTATCTCTTCTATAATGATGGAGGAGTGAAATTTAATGATCAATGAGGTTTCTGCTATTAGATCATACATTAATACACTTACTATTTTGAATTTGAGCTCGGGCATCATGCAATGTTATTGTTGTCATTGCATCATGGCATAATTGTTGAGCTTATTGACAATCAAAATAACCTTACTACACTTTCGCTTTCCAAAGATGATACTTCCATTAAGGTTGGTAAAAATGGTGTTGTTACTTCCAATGTTAAGCCTATTGAAAATCAAGAGAAAAATTATGAGCTTATGCTATCCAAAGATCCTTGTCAAGATCAAAGTCTTCCATCTTCTTATTCTACCATTCCATGTTCGCTTCCACTTTCTACTCTTCCTAATTCTTTGCAAAATTTGAAAAATCCTATCAAAGAAGGTGATCCTATTCAAGATGTTCACGATCCTATTGAAAATCCTAATGCTCACTCTAAAGATGCTGATGTCCTTGGTTGTCATATAAATGTTGATGAACTTGTTAATTATCCTTTTGCGTCTTCCACTTCCATCCTTGGACCTCTTCCACCACTACAAAGAGCTTCACGTCTGCCTTCCATCTTGGGTTCTTATGTCCCTTCACTTTCCCCTCCTAACTTTCCTAATTCACCATCCATCTTGGGTCCTTACATACCTCCATCTCCCATCTTTCCTCAAGATCAACATAGATGCATACCTTTGAATCTTTTTCATCCACCCACCCATCTAAACCAGTCATATCGTCCTTCTTCTTCCACAAGTCCCAAATCTTTTGGAAGTAAATTGAATGTTCAATACAACAAAAAGAAGCAATACAAGAATCTATCAAAAAGAGAAGATCACCATGTCTCCTCTAAATGACATGGAGGCATAAAGTCAAAAGAGATATCTAAGAAAAAAACTACAAGACAAGTATGGGTTCCGAAATCCATCATTAAAGATATTCTCTCTAGATCATAAAAAAAAATGAAAATCCTATAGCTATATGGATTCCAAAGTCTCTCTTGAAAGAGTCTGGTGTTGAGCAAAAAGTGAAGTTGACATTCAAGCTTCCAAAGACTTCCACTTCATCTTCTTCCAAAAACATTCTTCCATTCCATGTGCCTAAACCACAACCTCTACTATCCATTCACCATATTCCTTCACGTATTCCTTTATTCACATTTCCTCCACCCTCTCACCACCCTTCAAGGTGTGTGTTGATGTTGATCTTTCCTTCCTTTCCATCTACCCTTTCATGATCCTTCCATTCATTATCCTTCTACCTTCTATCATTTTTCCTCACTTGCCTATTCCTCCTATCTTCCAACCTTGCTCACTTTACATAAAACCTTATCCTCCATTTTTCTCTTCCATCTCCCTTTCCCTATCACCATCTTTGAGCATATCATTTTGAATCCTTGGCATATTATGGTTTATCCTTTCAAGGAGCATTATCTAAAAAGCTTGCCTTCTTCCAAAAAGGGGAAAAATATATATATATATATGAAATTTTTTTTTTTGAAAATGTTCCTTGGTGAAAATTTGGAAATAGGTGCCTTGGTAGCAAAAGTAAAGAGAAATAAATTCATCCTATGGTGAAAACCACTCCCTTTTGGTGCCTTGGATAAGTACCGTGATGAAAACTTGGCAATCAGGTATCATGCGTAGTTCTTCTACATATTTCACCCATTCCATCTTCTCTCTTTGATCTTGACAATGTTGATCTATACATAAATATTTGGCTATTTTGTGAGCTATCTTATGATGATCTTGCTTTCATTCCCTTCCTTTTTAGCCTTCATATTTATTTTCCTCCATTCATTCTAGTCTTTTGCTATCATTTCCCCTTTGGTCTTGATCTAATAAAAAAAGAAAGAGTAAAACACGATGCTATGAAGCCTCTTGACATGTCTACTCCTTTGGACTGCATCCTGTCCTTCTTTGGCATTACACTTTTGTGATTTAACCTATGCTGGCCTTTTATTACTTAACCAAATGCACTTTACATGACAATTTTTCCCTAGCTTGGGTATTCTTGAGGAGTTTTCCCTTGAGGATCTCTTCCCTTCATTATCTTTCATTCTCTTATCTTCCATCTCTTCCACCAGCTTGTCAATCCCTCTTGTTCTCCACCTTGCTAGACATTGGGACTGCATGATAAGATCTTGCTTGGAAGTTTGCAATAGAAAAAGATGTTATCAAGTATACCAAGTATCAGAACAAGTATTAGAACCAGTATCAGAACCAATATCAGAATAAGTATTAGAACTAGTTTCAGAATAAGTACCAGAACAAGTATCAGAATAAGTATCAGAACCAGTATCAGAACAAGTGTCAAAACCAGTATCAAAACCAAGTATCAGAACCAAGTATCAGAACCAGTATCAGAACTAGTATCAGAACAAGTATTAGAACACCTACTGGGGCTACACCTTTAGCTTTAGTTTATGGGTCTGAAGCAGTACTTCCTATTGAGGTTGAAATCCCATCACTAAGAATCAGAATGCATGGTCTAGTAACTGATGATGACTACAGAGTGTCTAGGTTGCAAGAACTTGAACTACTAGATAAGAGCAGACAAGTAGCATATGATAATCTCAAATTATATTAGAAGAGAATGTCTAGAGGCTACAACAAGAAAGTCAAACAAAGAGAATTTTAGGTTGGTGATCTAATCTTGAGAGAAAATCCTAAAAATCAATCACATAGAGAATGCAAGGGGAAGTTTGAACCCAACTGGCTAAGTCCCTTTGTAATCACTACTACTTTTGGCTCTGGTGCCTATCAACTCTCAAAGACTAAAGGAGAATAGCTCTAAGAACCAATCAACATTCTCCATCTAAAGAAATTCTATGCCTAAAGCATTCAGTCTATGGTAAAATGTCTTGAAAAAATCTTTAAAATTGGAAAAAGTCCTGAAAAAATGAACATCTTGGTGAAAACCTAGCAATAGGTGCCTTGATGATTCACAAAAAAATTAAAAAATATCAAAAGTAAAAAAAAATTTAAAAAAAATTTTTTTAAAAAAAAGAGAAAAAGAAAAAGTGCCTTGGTGAAAACTTGGAAACAGGCACCTTGGTAGCAAAAATAGAATCTCTGCCAAGATGGTGAAAACCTAGCAAACGGGTGCCACTTGTTTCAAAATGCTCCATCTATCAACGCAATCTTGGTCTTTCCCAGCTTTCAGTTTTTCTTTAGTTTGTACATATCTCCTAGTTTGTTTCTGCATTTTTAGTTTTCAATAAGTCGGTCTGTACACCACTCAGCTCAAGCGTCTATATCATATCAATGCTTAGCACTTGGGGGCAATCAATGCTATATCCTATGGCCTCCAGTATATCTTAGACATATCGTATCTAGTCAGAGTCTTTTGAAGCTTCATTTGAGTCAGTCAAGTCTGTCTCATCTCCAGAAAGGATTTTGCATCTACAACAACAATCAAACACAAACTGAAAACAATCTGTGCTTTTCATACTTTTATCTCCTTGTATGCTTACTGATTCGCATTGAGATTTTTGCATATTGTGTCCCTTCGAGCTCTTTGATGATGTCCTTTATAGGATTTAGAGAGTGATGACTAGGGGCATAATCTTTTCTTTGTCTTCTGCTTGTATGTGAAAATCTAACATCTTTGGAAATTTTGGATTGAAATGGTGTCCGACTGTAAGAGCCTCTATCTTGAATTAGATGGCCATGCGTACCTTGACCGTTGATACTCGGAAAATTTAAGGAAGTTTGATCTCACTATTGTCTTTTTGATTAAGTTCTTTCTCCTACTATGAAATGCAATCTTACCTAAGGATGTGAACGATAAAGGGTCACTACGGGTAATTCACACTAGATTTAGAATGATCTCTTGACTGTTTGATGTGTATGTTAAATGAAAATTTCTATATCAAAATGGACATGTTACTCAGGTCATCTTGGCACTTGTGCCTTGGTGCTTGTATCTAATCTAACATTCTGAAAATAAAACCAATATTCATATGTCCATAGTTGTTTGACCAGTGGGTGTTGTATTGGTTCTTGAGCGTTACAAATCAATATTCATATGTCTATGGTTTTATGGCTAGTGGGCATTGTATTGATTTATCTAGTTACCTAAAGGTTCAATGATGATAACAAATCAACACATGATCAGTGAGTAGGTCCTAAGCCCTAGGGTTGCATTATCATCCTGCATGTTTCTTTGCATTTTTGCACTTTGCATGATCTCACAAATTTCTTGAACACTTAAAAGATTCTTCAATCACCTCTTCCAATCTAACAAGAGTTGAATCCCACACGAAGGTTCCTCCAATGAAATAGCAAGTAGAATCTTTTTTTGAGATTAAAATCAAAATCTAAAATCATTCATATTATTAACTACTTGCATAATCAACCTTCAATCATCACAGAAATCTAGTATTCAACATAACTGATTATCTTACATCAAACTATTAAAATTTTAACTTGGTCAACTATGGTCAACTCATGGTTCAACCTGGTCAAACTTAGTCTCCAGGACCTCTAAACGATGCATAATGCATTCTCAAACATGTATAACCACTTCTCAAATCAATTAACATGCTTCTAAACTATAACATTGACTTTTCTTGTCAAATTTCAATTTTAATCCCGAAGGGGGGCATGGTATTGCACATCATTCAAGTCTATAAATTTAAAACTGTGATCAATCTTTCATTAGTAATCAAGACAACAACCACGTCTAGTTGCTAATTCATCAAAAGTCCTCATAGCTCAGGGCAAATCTTTCATCACTTGGGGCATATCAGATTCATCGATCCATATCAATCTGGTATTCTCCTAATCTTGTAAACTGTATCAATTTTTCACAACTATTGGTTCAAATGTGTTATTTCCTTGGTTCTTCGGTAACTAAAGGGTTCAGATGTGATACCTATGTGATTCCTCTAAGGACAATTGAGTCTGAAATTGGTCACTCACTTCTTCACAATCATAAGGTTCGAAATCAAGTGTTTTGATGCTTTTGTTTCATTGGTTCATCATTTGCTATTATAGTTAACATTATCTTTGGTCATTCAGGACCTATTATCTTCATATCAAATCTTTCAATCAGTCTCATATCAACATCAATTTTAAACATCAGTTTCAACATCATACACAGACTGTCTTTGAACCACTGCGCTTTGCACAATAATTCAAAGAGGGGCAAAATGTAATACCCCAAAAATGGGCTATAGGTTCATTAACCTCCTATATCAACATATCGAATGAAATCGACATCAAAGTCCTAACCAAAGGCACATCAGCACATCATCGAATCCTAATTGATTATCATAAATTCTGCATCGGAGAATATTCCTAGTAATATTCCTAATCATCATAATTATCTTTAATTTAATGATTATTTGGTGATAAATCTAATTTATCCTAAAGTTTGATTAATTGAATATTCTCAATATTTAATTAATTAGATTTAATACTACAACTTAATTATTTAATTGAAGTTAATTAAATTTATTCTTAAATTTTATTATTTAATTTTGACAATAAATTCAAAATCATATGAATAATTGATTAAATTCTTATTTAATTAATTAAAGCAAGTTGTCAATTTTTAATAATATTATTTTTGAATAAAAGTTTAAAAAATAATTGATGAACCCATAAATCAATTGTTTTATTTTTCAAAATCAGTTAAGTTGGAAATAAATCACTTTATTATTAAATTAATTCATATTAAATCATGGACATTCAAGAAAAGCAGACAACTATCAATTATCAATTAAAGCTAAACTCTATTTTGAGTTAAACTCTGCTTTTGCATATTTTTGTGAATTAAACTATCTTTATTTAAAAATAACTCAAAAATCAAGTTGAGTTTATTTGAGTGATTTATGGTTTTTTCCATGCACCTCCAAAGCCTTGGATATCTATAAAAACAAGGCTCAGCTCTTCATAATTCATCTCTCAAATCCACAAGAATTGCATAATCACACTGGAGAATTGAAATTGGAAGAATCAAAGCTTCTTGCGAATCAACATTGTTGTGAGATAAATCTTGTTTTTACATTTATTTTAGCTTCATATTGCATATTATTGTTAGATCATTTAGCATATCATAGCATATTAGCTTTTACATATCATAGATTCATATCAAGTTTTTATCATTCTTATTGCATCTAAAATCAAAAAAAAAAATAGATTAATTGCATTCATATTCCATATCCATCTTTTGCATTCAAATCCTTCATTTAGGTGTTGTCAAGGTCATTGATCTCGATAACAATCTGAGAACATCATACTCACACCTATTAAAAGGCAGTAAATCGCCTGGTTAGTTTAGCTTTCAATTCATTGCACGATTTCATTTTTGCTAACCTCTAATATTTTACTGAAGTGTTGTGTCTACAGATCAGGTACAATTTTCACACACACATTTCTATAAATTTGCACATCATTAAAGCCTATAAATTTAAAACTATGATCAATCTTTTATTAGTAATCAAGACAACAACCACGTCTAGTTGCTGATTCATCACAAGTCCTCATCACTCGGGGAAAATCTATCATCACTTGGGGCATATCAGATTCATCGATCCATATCAATCTGGTATTCTCCTAATCTTGTAAACTGTATCAGTTTTTCACAACTATCGATTCAAATGTGTTATTTCCTTGGTTCTTCGGTAACTAAAGGGTTCAGATGTGATACCTATGTGATTCTTCTAAGGATAATCGAGTCTGGAATCGGTCACTCACTTTTTCACAATCATAAGGTTTGGAATCAGGTGTTTTGACACTTTTGTTTCATTTGTTCATCATTTGCTGTTATAGTTAACATTATCTTTGGTCATTCAGGACCTATTATCTTCATATCAAATCTTTCAATCAGTCTCATATCAACATCAATTTTAAACATCAGTTTCAACATCATACATAGACTATCTTTGAACCACTACGCTTCGCACAACAATTCAAAGAGGGAAAAAATGTAATACCCCAAAAATGGGCTATAGGTTCATTAACCTCCTATATCAACATATCGAATGAAATCGACATCAAAGTCCTAACCAAAGGCACATCAGTACATCATCGAATCCTAATTGATTATCATAAATTCTGCATCAGAGAATATTCCTAATAATATTCCTAATCATCATAATTATGTTTAATTTAATGATTATTTGGTGATAAATCTAATTTATCCTAAAGTTTGATTAATTGAATATTCTTAATATTTAATTAATTAGATTTAATACTGCAACTTAATTATTTAATTGAAGTTAATTACATTTATTCCTAAATTTTATTATTTAATTTTGATAATAAATCCAAAAACCTATGAATAATTGATTAAATTTTATTTAATTAATTAAAGCAATTTGTCAATTTTTAATAATATTATTTTTGAATAAAAATTTAAAAAATAATTGATTAACCCATAAATCAATTGTTTTATTTTTCAAAAGCAGTTAAGTTGGAAATAAATCACTTTATTATTAAATTAATTCATATTAAATCATGCACATTCAAGAAAAGCAGACAACTATCAATTATCAATTAAAGCTAAACTCTATTTTGAGTTAAACTCTACTTTTGCATATTTTAGGGAATTAAATTATCTTTATTTAAAAATAACTCAAAAATCAAGTTGAGTTTATTTGAGTGATTTATGGCTTTTTCCATGCACCTCTAAAGCCTTAGATTTCTATAAAAATAAGGCTCAACTCTTCATAATTCATCTCTCAAATCCACAAGAATTGCATAATCACGCTAGAGAATTGAAATTGGAAGAATCAAAGCTTCTTGCGAATCAACATTGTTGTGACATCAATCTTATTTTTACATTTATTTTAGCTTCATATTGCATATTATTGTTAGATCATTTAGCATATCATAGCATATTAGCTTTTACATATCATAGATTCATATCAAGTTTTTATCATTCTTATTGCATCTAAAATAAAATAAAAAATATAGATTAATTGCATTCATATTCCATATCCATCTTTTGCATTCAAATCCTTCATTTAGGTGTCGTCAAGGTCACTGATCTCGATAAAAATCTGAGAACATCATACTCGCACCTATTAGAAGGCAGTAAATCATCTGGTTAGTTTAGCTTTCAATTCATTGCACGATTTCATTTTTGCTAACCTCTAATGTTTTACTGAAGTGTTGTGTCTACAGATTAGGTATAATTTTCACACACACATTTCTATAAATTTGCACATCATTCAAGTCTATAAATTTAAAACTGTGATCAATCTTTCATCAGTAATCAAGACAACAACCACGTCTAGTTGCTGATTCATCAAAAGTCCTCATCGCTCGGGGAAAATCTATCATCACTTGGGGCATATCAGATTCATTGATCCATATCAATCTGGTATTCTCCTAATCTTGTAAACTGTATCATTTTTTTGCAACTATCGGTTCAAATGTGTTATTTCCTTGGTTCTTCGGTAACTAAAGGGTTCAGATGTGATACCTATGTGATTTTTCTAAGGACAATCGAGTCTGGAATCGGTTACTCACTTCTTTGCTATCATAAGGTTCGAAATCAGACATTTTGACGCTTTTGTTTTATTTGTTCATCATTTACTATTATAGTTAACATTATCTTTGGTCATTCAGGACCTATTATCTTCATATCAAATCTTTCAATCAGTCTCATATCAACATCAATTTTAAACATCAGTTTCAACATCATACACAGGCTGTCTTTGAACCACTGCGCTTCGCACAACAATTCAAAGAGGGGCAAAATGTAATACCCCAAAAATGGGCTATAGGTTCATTAACCTCCCATATCAACATATCGAACGAAATTGACATCAAAGTCCTAACCAAAGACACATCAGCACATCATCGAATCCTAATTGATTATCATAAATTCTGCATCAGGGAATATTCTTAGTAATATTCCTAATCATTATAATTATCTTTAATTTAATGATTATTTGGCGTTAAATCCAATTTATCCTAAAGTTTGATTAATTGAATATTCTCAATATTTAATTAATTAGATTTAATAATACCACTTAATTATTTAATTGAAGTTAATTACATGTATTCCTAAATTTTATTATTTAATTTTGACAATAAATCCAAAATCCTATGAATAATTGATTAAATTCTTATTTAATTAATTAAAGCAAGTTGTCAATTTTTAATAATATTGTTTTTGAATAAAAGTTTAAAAAATAATTGATTAACCCATAAATCAATTATTTTATTTTTCAAAATCAGTTAAGTTGGAAATAAATCACTTTATTATTAAATTAATTCATATTAAATCATGCACATTCAAGAAAAGAAGACAACTATCAATTATCAATTAAAACTAAACTCTATTTTGAGTTAATCTCTGCTTTTGGATGTTTTTGTGAGTTAAATATCCTTTATTTAAAAATAACTCAAAAATCAACCTGAGTTATTTGAGTGATTTATGGCTTTTATTCATGCATCCTCAAAGCCCTAGATTTCTATAAATTAAAGCTTTAGCTCTTCACAAATCATTCACAGAATCTCATATTTTTGCACAATCACGTTGGAGAATTGAAATTGGAAGAATCAAAGCTTATTGCGAATCAAGGCTATTGTGAGATCAATTTGGTTTTTTTTTTACATTCATTTAGTTTTCATATCATATCATTGTTAGATCAAGTCATAGCATATCAAGTTTTTATCATTCTTATTGCATCTAAAATAAAATAAAAAATAGATTAATTGCATTCATATTTCATATCCATCTTTTGCATTCAAATCCTTCATTTAGGTGTCATCAAGGTCACTAATCTTGATAACAATCTAAGAACATCATACTCGCACCTATTAGAAGGTAGTAAATCGCCTGGTTAGTTTAGCTTTCAATTCATTGCACGATTTCATTTTTTCTAACCTCTAATGTTTTACTAAAGTGTTGTGTCTACAGATTAGGTACAATTTTTACACACACAAGTATATATATATCAAGTATAATTATGAGTTTACATCATATATTTATTCTTAATAAAATCTTATAAAAAAACATAGAACTAACCCAAAATACTTGGTCTTAATAAAATCTTAATAAAACAATATATTTAGTCTTAATAAAATAATACACTTACTATTTTGAATTTGAGCTCAAGCATCATGCATTGTTTATGAGCTCACTGTTTGATTACCAGCCAATCAAATATGTAAATGAGGTACTCAAACAATGAGCTCATAAACAATGGATGATGCCCTAGCTTGTTGTCTGCAAGCCATCAAGACATTTCCTCATGAAATGATCATAAATGGGGAGTACCACATAGTGAATATCAATAACAAAACAAATAAAGGGAGATCAAACACTTCACACAATGCCTTGAAGGTAATAAAAACAATGCCCTAGCTCTCAAAGCTCACAGGTCATCAAGCATTCGAAATGAAAAAATGTAAACAATGCCAGTATTAAATAGTGAGCTCATGAACAATGTATGATGCCCTAGCTTGCAGCCTGCGAGCCATCAAGATATTTTCTCATGAAATGATCATAAACAAGGAGTACCACATAGTGAATATCAACACCAAAACAAATAAAAAGAGATCAAACACTTCACACAATATATGTTGTTTTATAAGATTTTATTAAGACTAAATATATTATTTTATGAGCTCATTGTTTGAGCACCTCATGTCCCTATTTGATTGGTCAGCACTCTGTTTGTTATATTGATGCTATTAGATCAAATAGGGACATCAGTAATAAAATAATACACTTACTGTTTTAAATTTGAGCTCATAAAGATTAAGATATCCCTATTTTATTATTGATGTCCCTATTTACATATTTTCATCAAATGACCCAAAAATATCAAGAATGGTCTTATATGGTCACTAATAGCCAACTTTCAGAAGAATATGAATGAATGCAAAAATACATAAGTGGATGAACATAAATAATGAAGGTACCAAACATTGCTTGAAGTAATGAAGTGTTGATCTAGGGTTCAATCCAGGTTCTCTTATACTTACACATATGTATACATTTTGGGCTTGGCTTTAATGTCATGTAAGTTTGAGTGAAATGGTAATAATATTTAAGAGCAACAAGTATGTCATTTTAAACAAGTATGCATGTACATTATATAACAGGAGGAGTGATAAATTTTGATGGCAACACTTAATGAGAAGGATGCCTATATAACAAGAGGAGTAATATATTTTAATGGTAGTGGACATAGAAATTGTAGTGAAACTGTGTAATTTATTATTGTAAGTGGACATAGAAATTGCAGTGTAAGTAGTAGGATGATTGTAAGTGGACATAGAAATTGTAGTGAAACTATATAATTTAATATGGCTCAATGTTGTATATCCATAGTCAATGCCTATTTCAACTTTAGGATGATACTTATATGATGGCTTAAGTAAATTGTTCTTACCTTGAGACTAGTACACCATGGGATTAGAGGATGGTTGTTATAATAGCAACTGTGTGTCTGTGGGATACTTTTATTACTGATGTCCCTATTTGATCTAATAGAATCAATATAAAAAATAGAGCATGAGCCAATCAAATAGGGATATGAGGTGCTCAAACAGTGAGGAAGAAGGCAAAAAGAGGAAGAAAAATAAAGAAAAAATCTCTGACAGTAGTGAGGAAGATGGTAATAAAAAAAGATAAGGAAAAAGAAAGGGTCGGTGGAGATGACACTAATGAAAATAGCCCTCTTTCTTAGGGAAAGGGAAATGCTGAGGAAGATAATGTGGAGGTGGATTCTGGTAATGAGGAGAGAGCCCAGGAAAAAGAGGACATGAATATTGAGGAGACTGAGTAGGAAGAGGACATGAATGACATTATGGAAGATGATAAGGTGGAAGAAGGAGGTAAAGACGACGATAATCAAGAGGAATAAAAAGATGAGGAAGGAGCTGAAGAGGAGGAAGAAGATGCTCAGGACTCCCCTACTGAGGATGACAAGGAAGACGCTCTGGATTTCAATGTTGAAGAAGAAAAAATTGAAATTCATTCCAACACTGAGGATGGTATGGACCTGGCTAGCAAAGAGGATGGGAAAAACCAAAAGGAGGAAACCTTGGGCCTCCTAGAGGGTTAGGCTGAAGAGGAAATGGAGGCTAGTCAGAACCCCCTACTATTGATGAAAAAGAAGAGGAACATAATGAAACTGATGTTGGCTTGGACCAGGTTACCATTGAGGAAGGTAATAGCCACAAGGAGGACACCTTAGATCTCCTGATGGGTGCTACTAATCTAGAAGAGGTTAACAAAGTTGATGGTCAGGGTACTTCTCTGGATTGGATTAAGAAGGAGATGCAGGAGATGAAGCTCCACCTTCAGGCCATGGAAACAACTATGAATACCCTAACCACTAAGTTGGAGAAGCTCGAGAATAAGGTTTTCGATAAGGTAAAAAATAAAAACTGGAACGAGGATATAGATGCTGAAGTTAATAAGATAGTTGACAACAAGGTTAAAGATATTAAGGATAAAGTCAGTCACAATGGGAACATGATTAATGAGGTCTTGAGTCACAGCAATGAGGGACTTAGTGTGGCTATCATGAACCTGAATATGTTGCACAACTATCTGGAAAAAAAGCCAGCTAAAAAATACAACTATTACAATTGATGATGATGCTAGGAATGCTAGTCTAGGAATGACAACTAGAGGGCACATTCAAAGGAAGATCCTTGAAAAGCCAAAGGAATTGAAGGAACTGAAAGATGCTATCTAGAAGATGGACCTAAAGATGAAGGCAGAGAAAATGATAAAAAATAGATAGTTTGGTCTAGTTGGTAGTTGGGTGTTGCTGGTAGTTTTGCTAGTAACTATTTTTCTTTGCTTTTGTTGTCATTTCTAGGGTTTTTTTGGGTCAAGATTTTTTCTTTCCAGTAGGTGTCTCTCTTTGGAAAAGTTTCATGCTATATCTTTATGCTTTAATGTAAATGGTTTCGGGTTCTATTCAAAACCTATTTTTACCTTAATAAAAAATAGTGAGCTCATAAACAATATATGAATGATGCCCTAGCTTGCAACTCGTGAGCCATCAAGACATTTCCTCATGAAATGATCATAAACGGGGAGTACCACATAGTGAATATCAACAACAAAACAAATATAGAGAGATAAAACACTTCACACAATGGCTTGAAGGTAATAGCAATGATGCCCTAGCTCTCAAAGCTCGCAGGTCATCAAGCATTCCAAATGCAAAGATGTAAACAATGTCAGTATTAACATTCATATTTTTCCATTAAATCAAAAAATTCCATCAAAATGAAATTGAGTTAATGAGAAGACAAAGCTTGAATGCCTACCTCAAGTCATGGCTGCCATATAAAGATCAAATGCTAAGAAACTATGTTATAAAATTTCATGCCAAATTTCATCAAGAATGGTCCTATATGGTCACTAATAACCAAATTTTAGAAGAGTATGAATGAATATAAAAACATAGATAAGTGGATGAACATAAATAATGAAGGTACCAAACATTGCCTGAAGTAATGAAGTGTTGACCCAAGGTTCAATCCAGTATGCTCTTGTATGATCCAAAACCTGAAAGGAAGGAAAAGATGGGGTTAGATCGAAAGGATCTAAGAAATGCTTGGCACCTTATTACTAATCCTCATCTACAATTATGCATGTGCATAGTCAAGCCATACACAGACTCAACAACATGGTAGCATTGATCCAATAACAAAAAATACATTACAAATGCCAAGCTCACTATCTCAATGAAATAAACAGTGTATAAAATAATATATGGTGCACAACAACAACAAGCATGCAATGACAACAATAACATTGCATGATGCCTGAGCTCAAATTCAAAACAGTAAGTATATTAATGTATGATCTAATAGCAGCAACCTCATTGATCATTACCTTTCACTCCTCCATCATTATAGAAGAGATAACTACCTACATCTATATTTCATAGTTCCTCCTTTGAAGTTATAGGTTAGTTTAACCATTGGACAATGAGTTGATAGGAGTTTCGAATAGATTTGAATAAAAAATAAGAGTATTGAATTTTATTTATTCCTATTGTGATTTTAGGTGAGAAGAAGGCTAAGACCTTTTCAGCGAATCAGGGTGGTGTATATGGCTTGTAAGTTTATATGTTTGCACTTTTTTTGTTTGAGGCTTAATTATGCTATTTTTTAAACAGAAAGATTTTTCTTTCTTATTTCAAATTCATTCCTTCACATGTCATACCCGATGCACAGTGAATTCATAAGAGTTTCAAATATATTTGAAGAAAAACTAAGAGCAATCAATTTTAACTATTCTTATTGTGAATTTAGGGGAGAAGAAGGCTAAGATCTTTACAGCTGATCTTGTGTGGGCAAGGTATGAAATTTGTGTGGGCTAACCTCCTTGTATGTAGTGTGTTTATCTGAAGTTCATTTTTGTTTCACTTTTGAACTAAAACATGTAGATATTTTTGGATTTTATGTATCTTTGTAGAAACATGACCAAAATGTATCCAATCCCCCAAAAATGTTTCCTGTACTAGCATTCTTGAACCTGAATTTAATCTGGTAATTTAACTAAATGTTGTTCCTACAAGGACATCGAAGAATGATTTCACAATATTCTCAAAACATAGAAAACTAGAGACTATATAGAGATTGTGGATAAAAAATAAATAGTACAAAAATTTGTTCAAATATCATTGATGTTAACAGTGAAAACACTATGTAAGAGCAAACATTATGGTGAACAATTGAACTATACAAATAGGAGAATACTTTTTTGCACTAATAACTAAGTCTCATCCTTTCACCATTGGGTGGAATAATGAAGTGTGAATTATCTTACATTTTGTGTTCTTTTTTCCTTATATTAATGTATACATCAGTGGGAGAGATTTTATCCCTTTTCACATCTTCTATTGACTGTAGGAATCGACTATCTCTTTGTTGCAGCCTATGTTCACTCTACTTCTACCCATCTGGTATTCCTTAAAAACAAGGTAATAATTTCTATTGTCTATGCATGAAGACTTTAGTTTAGGTTGAAACTTGGAGATTTAGAAATCTATTTTTTTCTTTAACCCAATTTTTTTCTCCCCATGATCAAAATTACAAAAGATGAACATTTCAAAAAATTTGACTAGATTTTTATAAATTACACACAAGTGAATGGTGTTACCTGGATGCTAGATTCTAGAGATTAATTCCTACTAAATTCAGATGAATTGTCCCTCTCTGTATGTAGAGGGTAATTGTATGAACAAGACTTGGTTACACGTCTTCTTGGTAGTTTAACATCCCAGCTTCATTTCTAACCATAATAATATAAATTTGTATGTTGTGTTTTCTTTACATGATATCATTTTGGTGGAAGGCCTGAAACTAGATGATGTTGAATTGGGCATATATTCCCTCCATTGTCTTCCTCTCAGATTACTGGGAGCTGAGGGGTCATCTACATGGTGTATCCTAATAAGATGAAGTTTATTATGTTAGTATCAGAGTCTATCTATATCCATAAATATGATTTCCCCATTACCAATAATTAGATGCCAAATCTAGGCTTCAAGAATGGTTTTCTTGTATTCCTAATGTGTGTAATTTGAAAATCTTATTAAGTTTTAGTAGAATATCACAAAAATGGAGTACCACATAGTGATTATCAATAGAAAAATAAATAAAGAGAGATAAAACACTTCACACAATGCCTTGAAGGTAATAGCAATGATGCCCTAGCTCTCAAAGCTCACGGGTCATCAAGCATTCCAAATGAAAAGATGTAAACAATGCCAGTATTAAATAGTGAGCTCATGAACAATGTATGATGCTCTAGCTTGCAGCCCATGAGCCATCAAGATATTTCCTTGTTAAATGATCATAAATGGGGAGTACCCCATAGTGAATATCAATAGCAAAACAAATAAAGATAGATCAAAAACTTCACCTAATGCCTTGAAGGTAATAGCAATGATGCCCTAGCTCTCAAACCTCATAGGTCATCAAGCATTCCAAATGAAAAGATGTAAAAAATGCTAGTATTCAATAGTGAGCTCATAAACAATGTATGATGCCCTAGCTTGTAGCCCACGAGCCATCAAGACATTTCCTCATGAAATGATCATAAATAGGGAGTACCACATAGTTAATATCAACAGAAAAATAAATAAAGAGAGAACAAACACTTCACACAATGCCTTCGAGGTAATAGCAATGATGCCCTATCTCTCAAAGCTCATGGGTCATCGAGCATTCCAAATGCTAAGATGTAAACAATGCCACTGAAATTGAGTTAATGAGAAGACAAATCTCGAATGCCTACCTCAAGTTTCAGTGCCCTCTTCCCACATGGTGTCAGCCTCTTTGTGCCACACAAAAGTGTAGAGTCATCTTCGCGACAGCTCTTCGAATTCACAAATTATAAATGACACTTTCTTTTTCTTTTTTTTGTTTGTAACCAAATGGGTGTCACAATTAAGACATCATTGTCACTATTACAACACCATCGGGGGCACTTGTAAAAAAAACACAAAATGTAGTGTTGGAATTAGGAGAGATAGGTACTGAAAGGGGAGGGATGAATCAGTGCCCACAAAAACTTTCACACTTTAACCTTTCATATTTGAACTAGTAAACAATGTAACCTTCCAAAATAAATTGCTTCCAATGCATATAGCATTCATTCATTTAACTTGAGAAAGTAAATAACATGAAATGAACAATATACTAGTCCCATAACACAATATTTTGGTAATGTAGAAACCCTTGTTAGAAGTGTTGGAAATATTCAGGAATTAACTGAGTTACTGAGAGGGGAGGGGTGAATCAGTAACTCCAAATTTTCTTACAATTTTAGATGTATTAACATGTAATTCACTTTAACCTCTTGCATACAGAAAGCATGAAACTTAAAGGCATTCACAATAATGACACATAGATTTGGTTACCCAGAAACCTTCCAAAAGAAAGTAAAACTGGGGTGGGGATGAAACCCACAAAGCTTTAATACTGCAGAATAAAGTTGGCCGGTTAAGGCTTACAATTTGATCACTTCTGATGATCTGCCCTATTAGGAGCAATAAGGATTGCTAAATCCACCCTGTTAAAGGATTTACAAACATACAATGAAGTATGCACTCGGTAAAGAGATTTTTACAAAGACTGTTAAGTCTACCCGGTTAAAGGATTTAGTACTGATTCACCTGTTAGAATGAAACAGTAGATCTCTGCTTTGCAACTGGATTGCTGATTGAGATTCACTGATGTACTGATCACCTTCTGTGATGAATTTGTCTTTACTATACCTTATACTTCTGAAGCCTTCTGTAATTCGCTTATCTCTGCCTTTCTTTTTCTTTCACATATATTCTACTTCATACATTTCATTACATCTTTTTATTTTTACAACATTGTTTATATACAAGTCTTAAACAATTAATTACAATTACAATTACACAGTCGGCTTGACAAATAAACATAAGTGCTACTAAGTCGGCCCAAGTATGGTTACTCGGTTCCTGCAAACTGACTCGGTGACTTTCTGATACTCAGCGTCCACTACATTACTCGGCATCATCATGCACTCGGTAGAAGTGAAGGCACGGTTCATACTGATCACTCGGTAGGTTTTGAACTCGGTAAATACTGGTGACTCGGTAGTCATGATGTTACTCGGTTTAAATTGTCCTGTTCGGTTTGTACTAACTTCCTCGGTTTGCACTGTTTGCTCGGTTTGCACTGTCTGCTCGGTTTGCACTGTCTGCTCGGTTTGCACTGTCTGCTCGGTTTGCATTGTCTGCTCGGTTTGCACTGTCTGCTCGGTTTGCACTGTCTGCTCAGTTTTCACTATCTGCTCGGTTTGTATCCAGAATGCAAATAAGTGTTGTCACTAGTGGCAATTTTGCTTAATGCCAACAATCTCCCCCTTTGGCATTAGTGACAAAAACACTTATTGGCCAAAACTTATATACATGAATCATGCTGAGTTTTATTTTGATTTTTCAAAATTTGTCTTTGTTATAGGGCTTTATACATTGTCTCCCCCTTTCAATGTGCTAACTATTTCTTATACAAATCTATACATATCTCTCCTTCGATACATATCTCCCCCTTTTTGACGATAATGCCAAAGGTGCATATACAAGTTATTTATAGAGAGAATCCAAAATTTGATAGGAAATCAGAATGTACCTTCATTATTAGTGCCAGGGTTCTGTCCCAACTTTCTTGCAGAATCTTACATGTTTGTATAGCAATTTGGACTTCTGCAGAGAGTTCAATCATGTGATCTGCTATAGAGAACTGATTGTCATGAATCAATGTTTTGGAATGTTCAATGTGCTTATACATTGTATTCATGATGGGAAGGATCATGTGTTGGATGTCTAGCAGTGTGGACCGGATCCTTGAGTCTTCTTTCAGTAGATCAGACTGCATATTAGATAGGTGTGAAATTTTCATGTGATGAGCAGAGCTTGAACTTGGTTCAAGTTGTAGCTTCTGTATGCTAATCTTCATATCCTCATCCATTTTATTCATTTTATCTTTAACATCCTTTGTGAACTCGGCAATATTGCACAGTCTGGCCAAAAGAGAGGTAGCATTCGAATAGATAGATTCAATGTTAGACAAAACTGAAGACAATTCCACTTGGTTAATAGCTATGTGCTGAGCAATGTGCTCAAGCACTTTATTGTTGAATCTCTTCTCGGCTCTTTCAACTAACTTTTCTGTCCCGGATGAGTCCTCATTGTATTTCTCAACTGCTTCTGCTAATTGTAACAAAACATGCTGGGAGGAGTCTACTTTAATGCCTAATGCATCAGACAAAATGTCCTTGGCATCCTTGATGATTTGATACTCCTTGTCTCTCTCCTCTTTAAGCTTCTTTTGTTTTGCTTTCCTTTGGAGGATCTCACCTATATTCTGCATTTGGTCCGCTGAGAGATTTGCAAAATCTAATGTAGGAATTTCTATCTCTTCATCTAGGTCTATATCCTCTACTATATTCTTACCCAAAAATTTTATACTCGGTAGAGCCTTAGGCTTATCTGTACTTAATGCTTTGGTAGTAGTGACAGTAGATAAAGTAGGGCTGGCTATAGATACTGGCATACTTTCTACTGTAGAATTTAAAATATTTATACTTGAGGATTCAAAAGCTGGAAAACTTACTGCTGGAAAACTTGATGGTGCAGGAGACTGCAGCTCGGTAGAAGAAATGGTAGCTGCCTCTGATGTTGCTAGGGATGATTGGACAAATGTGGAAGTTGTCACAACCATGCTTGAAGGTGTCTCTGGGCTGGATGTAGAAACTTTCACTGGAGAGGTAGGAAGGGATGCAATGACTTCTGCTGCTATCCTCACAGTATCATCTACCTCAGTGTCTTCTTCTTGTTCATCACTGTCATCTTCAATATCTTTTATTATTACAGTTTCAATGCTCGGTTGGTGAAGGTGGTATATGTTCTTCCATGTGGCATTTGCAGCCTTCACAACTGATTCAATATTGTTGATCAAAATCAAACAAGTATTGAATTTCAATGTCATCTTATTTTCATTTTCTTTGTGATCTCAATAGGTTGCTCAAGCCAAATCTTGCCATCATGTACACAGCTGAGAATATATCTAACCCATTTATCTTGAAAGTTTTGAGGTAGATGTGCAATGTGAACTAAACCTTTATCTTCCAGATGTTTGTGCTCGGGTTTTAGAATACCATCCACACATAGTTCCTCACGCACAATATCTAGTTCTAGGTTCCCCATTTCATGAATTGAACAGTTAAAATAATTGCGGATATCGTTAATAAGCAGTACCTTAGGAGGAATCTGAGATTGACCTCCGTTCGGATCTAGGGCTGCTGCAATTGCGGGCACGATCTTGAAATCTGGTGCTTTCCACTCCCCTTGGACTAACATATCAGATCCTTTCTTTACTGAAGTGCTGAACGATGCCATGGTAGCTCACAGAAAATTCCTTTCGCAAAAGTATTGAATCGCCGGGTTGCTCTTGAAATTTTTTGCTCTCAAAGTGCTAAAGATTCGCGGTGAAGAATGAGTTCGATTACTTGCTTTTTGTTTACAACTCTGTCATTAATGCTCATTTCAAATTAGGGTATGAATTCTGACAGACTGTCACCCACTAAGAATTAATTGCTCGGAAAAGACTTCGCAACTCGGTGAACTCAAGAATTCATATTTCTCCGACCTCGCTCGGTAAAGACGGGTACCAACCTTGCTTGGTGAAGACTGATACCGACCTTGCTGTGATCTCACTGCATCTTGCATGCTGATTTGGATCTTTTTTTTTAAATTTCAGTTCTGGAACTGCTTGAGATTGGTCTATGAGAATACAGTTCCAGTGCTTTCTTGGAAATTTAGTTTGAGTCGGTAGAGCCATCCATTCCATTACTTGGACTGGATTGCTCGATAGCTTTAGGAATCCATTTTTGTCTCACCTGTTTCCTGACCTTAGTTGCTTCATTCTTCTTTCCTTCTTCAATTTCACTAGCATTCATGCAGTTTCTGGCTATGTGACCAAGTTTAGTGCATTTGAAACATCTTACGGTAGTATCTCTTTTCCTTAGATGATGTTTTATGCAATTCATGCCAATGTGTCCATATTCTCCACAGTAATGACATCTACACCAGGTGTTGTACTCCCATCCAAACATTGCTTTCACAATTTGTTCTACTGGATTAAATGTCTTGGATCTGCACTCGGATGCCTTGTGACCTTGTTTGTTGCACTTGTGACAATTACCTCTGAATCTAGGTTTTTCCCTGCATTCATTTGCTTTATGACCAGGTTGATTGCAGCTATAACATTTTCCATTGAATTCTGCTTTTTCATTGTTCCAACATTTATTTGAAGTATGTCCTATTTTACCACAATGATGACAAGTAAGTTTTTGATTTCTTTGAGTACCTTGCTTAGAGGATTCGCCTTCTCCTTTGTATCCAAGTCCTGCTTTTCCTTTTTGCCTATGAAGATTTCGTTCATACAGCTGATTCAAGTCTTCTTGACTTTTCAGCATTCCTTCATTGATTTGTTTTTCAGCGTTTAGGTCATCCACCAATCTTAGATTGATTTCCTTTTCAGATCTTAGTTCTTCTCTTGTGCTTTCTATTTCTGATCTTAGATTCAGAATTTCTTCATTTGTATGAGAGATCTGATCAATTAGGTTTTCTAGCTGAAGGGTTTTATTTTGGACTTCAATGTTTCTTCCATCTAATTCATCTTTCAACTTATTTTTTTGTTCCAAGATCTCACAGAATCTTGTAGAGTGTAGTTCTTGTTCTCTTTTCAATTTTCTCACTTCTTCCTGCAAAGACCCATTCTTTTCTAGGAGTTCTTTGACAGCATTGTTTGCTTCATCTGAGTTATTTGAGGGAAGAAGATCTTCAATCTTTTCTTCAATGTAATTCTGATCATTCATCTAATTTGCAAGTTCCTTCCTTCTTCTTAGGGATTGGGAAAGATGTTCTTTTGCTTCTTTGAGTTTAGCTATGGCCATTTCCAGATCTAGCTTTTCATTTTCAATCACCTTGTTCAGTTTGAATACCTCCATTGTCCTGGATCTTTGCTCAAGCTAGTTAAGCTTTATCTTGAGAACCAATGCTGCTCTGATACCAATTGTTGGAAATATTCAGGAATTAACCGAGTTACTGAGAGGGGAGGGGTGAATCAGTAACTCCAAATTTTCTTACAATTTTAGATGTATTAACATGTAATTCACTTTAACCTCTTGCATACAGAAAGCATGAAACTTAAAGGCATTCACAATAATGACACATAGATTTGGTTACCCAGAAACCTTCCAAAAGAAAGTAAAACTGGGGTGGGGATGAAACTCACAAAGCTTTAATACTTCAGAATAAAGTTGGCCGGTTAAGGCTTACAATTTGATCACTTCTAATGATCTGCCCTGTTAGGAGCAATAAGGATTGCTAAATCCACCCTGTTAAAGGATTTACAAACATACAATGAAGTATGCACTCGGTAAAGAGATTTTTACAAAGACTGTTAAGTCTACCCGGTTAAAGGATTTAGTACTGATTCACCTGTTAGAATGAAACAGTAGATCTCTGCTTTGCAACTGGATTGCTGATTGAGATTCGCTGATGTACTGATCACCTTCTGTGATGAATTTGTCTTTGTTGTACCTTATACTTCTGAAGCCTTCTGTAATTCACTTATCTCTGCCTTTCTTTTTCTTTCACATATATTCTACTTCATACATTTCATTGCATCTTTTTATTTTTACAACATTGTTTATATACAAGTCTTAAACAATTAATTACAGTTACAATTACACAGTCGGCTTGACAAATAAACATAAGTGCTACTAAGTCGGCCCAAGTATGGTTACTCGGTTCCTGCAAACTGACTCGGTGACTTTCTGATACTCGGCATCCACTGCATTACTCGGCATCATCATGCACTCGGTAGAAGTGAAGGCACGGTTCATACTGATCACTCGGTAGGTTTTGAACTCGGTAAATGCTAGTGACTCGGTAGTCATGATGTTACTCGGTTTACATTGTCCTATTCGGTTTGTACTAACTTCCTCGGTTTGCACTGTTTTCTCTGTTTGCACTGTTTGCTCGGTTTGCACTGTCTGCTCGGTTTGCACTGTCTGCTCGGTTTGCACTGTCTGCTCAGTTTGCACTGTCTGCTCGGTTTGCACTGTCTGCTCAGTTTGCACTATCTGCTCAGTTTGTATCCAGAATGCAAATAAGTGTTGTCACTAGTGGCAATTTTGCTTAATGCCAACAAGAAGGTAAAATCTACAGTGGGGATGACACCCACAAATTCTTAAGTACTGCAGATAGAAAAGGTTTGTCTATTAGGGCTACAAGTTTTGATCACTTCTAGTGATCTTACCCTGTTAGGAGTAACATATTAGATCAACTAGATCTACCTAGTTGTAGGATTTTAGCAACACTACTTAAGTGTGCACTTGATTAAGATATTTACAAAAGACTGTCAAGTCTACTCTGTTAAGAGATTTAACCAAAACTCTATTACAATGATTAGAAAGCAATAGGCAATTATCTGCTAAATGAAAACTTAATTGTTTGATATAGATCAATAAAATACTGATAAAATATCACCTCTACTATGATGAATCTCTTCTCTGAACTACTCGGTTAGCCTTCTCTAATTCTGCTCAATCTGATAAACTTTTGAATTTTGTCCTACTTTGTCAACTAATAATCTTGAAGGTTGGCTACAACTTTAAGTGCTTCTCCATTCATACATCAGTTTATGACAAAATGATGTAAACATACAATTATATAGCATAATGCTTTATGCTGCTTACAAAATTAGGTTTACAAATCTTAGACAAAACCCTAAGATCTACGGTGTACAAAAATGACCTAGATCAAAAACAATTATATAAGATATACATTGCATTTAATGAATATCTCGATAATAAAGTCTCCTCGATCTTGGTAACACATTTTTTGATTTTTTGTAACTATTTGCATAGAAGAATGTGTCATTCCTGATTACTATGTCATTTCTTGTGATCCTCGGTAAACATTGTATAAACAACTTGGTGTTTACTATTGCTCGGTATCAGTATCTTCTGATGCTCGGTAAACTGTCTGATGCTCGGTGTATACACTCTAACTGATTGTCCTATTTCATTTGTAGTTTCTGACTCGCTTAATATATGTAACTGATCGATGTTCTTTGATAACCTTTGATACTAATGACAACCTTTAATGCTCAATAGAGATAACAATCTCCCCCTTTGGCATTAGTATCAAAACTTGAATGTATATAGACCTTATGTCTCAAAACTTATATCTCTGCCATATACATATATACTTATCAACAAAAATATTATATACTCCTCGGTGCATGCTTCCGGTAATGTGTAGTATACTTAGCAAAAACAAAAAGTTACATATTTGGCATATACATTGATTTCCCCCTTTTTGATAATAATGCCAAATACAAAAAGTGTATACTTACAGCTTGTCAAAAATGTGCTGATGGGTTTTCTTCAGTGACTCTAAGAGGTTTTCCCATTCCTCTTTCAAGTTGGTGAGAGAAATGTGTGCAAGACTGACTTGTGCATGCATGTCAAAGATGTTCTCCAACACAAAAATCTCTGGTGTTGCAATAAGTTGTTCCGCTTTGACAATATGTTTCTCAAACATTTTTAGGTATGGAAGGAGTTCTGTCTGCAACTTAGTAACTTGATCAATGATCCACTCTTCTTGCTTCTTGAGATCTGCTATCAACCACTTGAGTTCCTGAACTCTGATTATATGCTTTGAAAAAGCTTGGGGCTCAGTTGTAGCTACATGTGCACTAGCCTTGATTTCATTTTCCAAACCTTTAATCTTTTCACTGATCTCAACAGTGAAGGTTTCCATAGTGCATAGCTTCAGTAAGAATTGAAAAATTAACTGATTTATTGATTTAATCTCAGTTATTACCTCAGCTAGGTTGACCTCGTTTATTGTCACTTCTTGGCTGGTTCTTTCTGCCAGTTTATCTTGAATCCTTGACTCTGTCCGCTCTTCAATTCTCTTGTCAATGTCCACATCTGGAGCATTGATTCCTTCAGTAAGAGTAGCAAGTTGGTCTATGATCGGTGTGTCTTCATCTATATGAACCTCAGGGACCACCTATTGTAAGATGTCTCTTATAGTTTCCAATATTTCCTTGCTCTTACTCTCTTGTTTCAACTTTTCTTGTGCTGCTTTCTTTTTGCATAACTCCCCATATTTTCTCAATTCCTTAGAGCTAAGGGTCCTCAGGTCACACTAGTATTACAATAATTTCATCTAGAGTGACTGGCCCTTTTCCTTTCTTCTTCTTCTTCATTGGTTCTTGTGGTGAACTTTTGGAAACTATAATAATAGCTTTCTCTTCTTCCCTGGGAGTGTTCTGCCCAGTTGACACACTATCTTCCTTCTTCTGCTCCTTGGTAACCTGTGTGTCAGTAGACTAAGGTGGAGCTTCTGATGTGGTGTCCGATGGCATATCTTTTGTTTCCTTAGGTGCTTCTTCTTGTGCCTTGGTCTCTTCCATTGGTGCCTCTTTCTCTTTAGTTTCATTTGTCACTAAAGGATGTTCATTGCTTTGTTCCCCTATTGTGTGTTGTGGTTGCTCGGGGTCTAAGCCTTTGGTTTGTTGCATTGAAATAATTTCAACTGCTTTTGCAAGTATAGGTAGCTCACTCGGTATCGATGGAAATGCACACTCAATAACTTGTGCTTCATCCTATGTGATGTCTAGTGCATTATCCACATCTTCATCTTCATCCCTATCATCAAGATCACTATTGGTGATGTCCTTAATGAGTACATCATTTTCATTTTTATCTTGGATCTAGATCTCTACAAGATCTGGTGCATCCTGTGAACTATCATGAATCTCTTGCACAACTGTAGTATCAATTACCTCATCAACTAATATATTTTCTTCCTAATTATTTTGTGCAGTGTCATCTCCAATAAAAATTCCCTTTCCTTTGGACTTGTGTCTCTTCTTAGACAACTTATAAAAAGAAATTTTCTTCCTTCACAGCAAGACCAAATGTCTAGATGAGTTGACCTGATTCATCAAGATCTACAAGGTTCTCATCCAGTACTTGCATAGCTTGGTTTTTTATTGGAAATATCTGCACCAATGATTCAAATAAGTTCTTTTATCTCCTCCATAGATAAATTTGGTGCTACCGAAGCTAGGAGTTGTTCTCTCATCTTCTTCTTGATTTCCAGTGCATAAGTCCATTTCTAGTTTATTCTATCTTCTAGTGCAACTGGGAGTTGTGTAGTAAACTCTATTGGAACTCTTTTGAAATGTATCATCATCTAGATGATAGCTTCCTCTTTTTTATTTTGATCTTTATTTGACATTTTGTCAAATCTTTTAAGTTTTGGGTCTGAGATGTCTCCATTCTTCAATATGTCCTCAGTGACATCATCAATTGATCATTTCTTGTTATTGACAATCTTGAATTGTCCTTGATTATTTTCTTCCTCTTCATCCTCTAAATCTTCCTTACCTCTTATCAATTTTCTTCTCTTTTTCATTGGTGGCTCAGCTACAACCTTCCGACCTCTTTTAGCATATGTTTTTGTTAGTGTAGCTGCCTTTGGTTTTTCTATCTTTTCTTCTCCTTTCTTCTATGGTGGTGAAGCTACAGTGGATGACCTTGTGCGTGCACCTATCTGCATTGGTAACTGTCTCTTCTTTGGATCTTTAGTAGGAGGAACTGGTGTAACTTCTTGTTCCTCTTCAGATTCAGTTTCCTCACTATCATAAGCCTTGTTAGCCAACATCAACTTTCCTTCGGTTGCCTATTCAACCCATGACTCCTCAGATGAGTCTGCATCCTTCTCAAATCTCTCTAGATAAAAACTTTCTCATCTTCTTAGACTTCCTTGTTATTTTATTAATGACCAAACCTGTCTTGATTCTAGACTTAGATTCTTCATAGGTTCCAAACCTAGTAGCCTTGGGGTCTTTTGGTAATGCTAGCAATGCATGTATTGATTTCAATCTAAAATCATGTTCCATTTCATAGCCCATAGGTGCTAACCATTTGATTCTTGGTTCAACTACTTTTTGTTGGAAATATTCAAGACTAGCTAAGTTACTGAGAGGGGAGGGGTGAATTAGTAACTTCAAAACTTTTCCATTAATTGCAAATCTTTAACAATATTTCAAATAACATTTAGATCAATAAGCTAATTGCATGCATGATTAACTGAAGGAATAAAATATTCATAACACTTTGAACACATAGATTTGGTGACCCAGAAACCTTCCAAATAGAAAGTAAAACTGGGGTGGGGATGATACCCACAAAACTTCAATACTGTAGTATAGAATTGGCCGGTTAAGGCTTACAATGATCACTTCTAATGATCTGCCCTATTAGGAGCAATAAGGACTGCTAGGTCCACCTTGTTAGAGGATTTACAAACATACAGTGAAGTATGCACTCAGTTAAGAGATTTTACAAAAGACTGTTAAGTCCACCCTATTAAAGGATTTAATGTTGATTCACCTGTTAGGATGAAATAGTAGATCTCTTACTTGCATCTATACTTGCTGATTGAGATTTTTTGATGTACTGATCACCTTCTATGATAGATATATCTCTACTACTCCTTATACTACTATAGCCCTTTGTAATTCGCTTATCTCTACCTTTCTTGCATCTTCGCATATGCACATATTCTTTTCATTACACACTTCTCACTTTTTCACTTACACACATTAGATATGATACAAAACATTACTTTTATATCAATTCACAACAATTACAAAATAATTACAAAGTCAGCCCTTAAACAAGCTAACATAAATATTACTGAGTCGGTTCAAATATAGTTACAAAGTTCCTGCAAACTAACTCAGTGACTTTCTGATACTTGGCATCTATTGCATTACTCGGCATCATCATGCTCTTAGTAGGAGTGGAGGCTCGGTCCATACTAACCACTCGATCATAGTTTCAAACTCGGTATACACTGGAGACTCGGTAGATATAGTGTCACCTGGTAGAAACTAAATTGCCTATTTACTATGCTGGCACTCAGTAAACACTGCTCATCTCATCACTCGGTAATGATAACTTGGTAAGCACTGTGAAGCTCAGTCTACTCAGTAAGCACTGTGAAGCTTGGTAAGCTCGATAAGCACTATTCTTCTTAGATTGCTCGGTAAATACTGCGAAGCTTGGTAAGCACACAAAATCTGAATAAGTTTTGTCACTAATGATAAACATACTTAGTGTCAACAATCTCCCCCTTTGGCATTAGTGACAAAAACACTTATTGCCCAAAACTTATATACAATCATGCTGATACTAGTTTTTGATTTTTCAAAATTTGTCTTTGTCATACTGTTGTATATACATTTCATGTCTCCCCCATATAGTATACATATATACAAGTATCTTATATCCCCTATATCTCCTGTTCTCATATCTCCCCCATTCATCACATACTCTCCACCTTTTTGACAATAATGCCAAAGGTGTATATACAAATATTTTACATGGAGATGCCAAAATGTGAGAGAAATTCAGAATGTACCTTGCCAATTAGTGCTAGAGTTCTATCCCAATTCTCTTGCAGAATCTTGCATGTATGAAGTGCCACTTGGACTTCTGCAAAGAGTTCAATCATGTGATCTGCAATTGAAAATTGATTGTCATGGATCAATGTTTTTGAGTGTGCAATATGCTTCTGCATTGTATCCATGATGGGAAGGATCATGTTCTGAATATCTATTAGTGTGGACCTGATCCTTGCATCCACTTTCAGCAATTCTGATTGCTTACCAGATAGGAATATGATTTGCATATGATGTACAGAGCTTGAACTAGGTTCAAGTTTCAACTTTTGTTTGCTAACCTTTAGATCCTCATCAATTTTATTCAATTTGTCCTTAATTTCCTTAGAGAACTCAACAACATTACATAGCTTGGCAAAAAGTGATGTTACATTGGAGTAGGAGGATTCAATGTTTGACAAAACTGAAGATAGCTCTGCCTGATTTATAGTTATTTGCTGAGCAATATGCTCAAGCACTTTATTGTCAAACTTCTTTTCTACTTTCTCAATTAACTTTTCTTGACCAGAAGAGTCCTCGTTGAACTTAGTGATTGCCTCTGCCAACTGCAACAAAATGTGTTGAGAGGAATCAATTTCAACACCTATAGCCTCTGTCAGCATGTTCTTGGTATCTTCTATTATCTTATACTCCTTATCTCTTTACTCTTTTAATTTCTTCTACTTTACTTTCTTCTGGAGGAGTTCACCAACCAATTGCATTTGATCTATAGAAAGGTTTGCAAAATCTAATTGTGGAATTTCTATCTGCTCATCCAAATCTATATCTTCTTCTATATCTTTACTCCTGCTCAAAAATATTATACTCGGTTGGACCTTAGGTCCAATTATCATTGTACTTAATGCCTTTGAAGTAGAAATTATTGTAGACACAGTAGGACTTGCAGTGAAAAATGATAAACTTCCAATTGATGGAATGCTCACTAGAAGACTCCGCAACTTGACAAATATAAGAATTCATACTGCTCTGACTATACTCAGTAACCACATGAAATTAGGTTACTCTCAACCTTGCTCAGTGGTAACTGATACCGACCTTCCTGTGATCCTGTTGTATCTTGCATACTGATTTGGATCTTTCTTTCTTCTCAATTATGGAAATGTTTGGAATTTGTCTATGAAGATACAGTTCCAATGCTTCCTTGGAGACTTAGTTGGAATTGATAGAGCCACCCTCTTCATGAGTGACTGTATTACTTGGACTGGTTTGTTTGGTAGGTTTCAGAATCCACTATTGTCTCATCTGCTTCCTAGTGCTATATGCTTTTTCTTTCTTTTCATCTACAACTCTGCCTGTATTCATGCAATTTTTAGCTATATGACCAAGTTCAGTACATGTATAACATCTTATGGTAGTATCCCTTTTTCTCAAGTGATGCCTTACACAATGTATGGCAATGTGTCCATATTCTCCACAATAATGACACCTACACCAAGTGTTGTAATCCCAACCAAATATTGCTTTCACAATTTGTTCTGCTGGATTGGATGTTTTAGATCTACATTCAAATGCCTTGTGACCTTGTTGGTTACATTTGTGACATTTGCCTTCAAATCTTGGTTTCTCCTTGCATTCATTTGCTTTATGACCATGCTGATTGCAATTGTATCATTTTCCATTGAATTTTGCTTTTCCATTGCTCCAACATTTGTTTGAAGTATGACCTAATTTTCCATAGTGATTACAAGTAGGTTTTTGATTCTTTTGAGTACCTTGATTAGAGGATTCACCTTCCTCTTTGTATCCAAGTCCTACTTTTCCTTTTTTCTTATGCAGCTGATTCATATCTTCTTGAGATTTCATCATTCTCTCATTGATTTTCCTTTCAGTGTTTAGGTCATTCACCAATCTTAAAGTGATTTGATTTTCAGATCTCAGCTCCTCTATTATCCTTTCATTTTCTGATCTCAAAGTCAAAATTTCTTCATTTGCATTGGAGACTTGATCAATAAGGTTTTCTAGTTGAAGAGTTTGATTTTGGATTTAATTGTTCTTTCCATCTATTTCATCTTTCATCTTGTTTCTTTGCTCCAAGATTTCACAGAATCTTGTTGACTGAATTTCCTATTCTCTTTTCAATTTTCTTACTTCTTGTAGAGATCCATTCTTTTCTAGGAGTTCTTTGATTGCATTGTTTCCTTCATCTGAGCTACTTGAAGGGAAAAAATCTTCAATCTTTTCTTCAACATACTGGTGGTCATTCATCTGATTTGCAAGTTCCTTCCTTCTTTTTAGGGATTGGGAAAGATGCTCTTTTGCTTCCTTAAGTTGAGCTATGGCCATTTCCAGATCTAGCTTTTCAGTTTCAATTACTTTGTTAATTCTAAATATCTCCATTGTCCTAGATCTTTACTCAAGTTGTCAAACTTTATCCTAAGAGCCACAAAGCTCTGATACCAATTGTTGGAAATATTCAAGACTAGCCAAGTTACTGAGAGGGGAGGGGTGAATCAGTAACTTCAAAAATTTTCCATTAATTGCAAATCTTTAACAATATTCCAAATAACATTTAGATCAATAAGCTAACTACATGCATGAGTAACTGAAGGAATAAAATATTCATAACACTTTGAACACACAAATTTGGTGACCCAAAAACCTTCCAAATAGAAAGTAAAACTGGGGTGGGGATGATACCCACAAAACTTCAATACTGTAGTATAAAGTTGGTCGGTTAAGGCTTACAATGATCACTTCTAATGATCTGTCGTGTTAGGAGCAATAAGGACTACTAGGTCCACCTTGTTAGAGGATTTACAAACATACAGTGAAGTATGCACTCGATTAAGAGATTTTACAAAAGACTGTTAAGTCTACCCTGTTAAAGGATTTAATGTTGATTCACCTGTTAGGATGAAATAGTAGATCTCTTACTTGCATTTGTACTTGCTGATTGAGATTCTTTGATGTACTGATCACCTTCTATGATAGATATATCTCTGCTACTCCTTATACTGTTGTAGCCCTTTGTAATTCGCTTATCTCTGCCTTTCTTGCATCTTCGCATATGCACATATTCTTTTCATTACACACTTCTCACTTTTTCACTTACACACATTAGATATGATACAAAACACTACTTTTATATCAATTCACAACAATTACAAAATAATTACAAAGTCGGCCCTTAAACAAGCTAACACAAATATTACTGAGTCAGCTTAAATATAGTTACAAAGTTCCTGCAAACTAACTCGGTGACTTTCTGATACTTGGTGTCCACTATGTTACTTGGCATCATCATGCTCTCAGTAGGAGTGGAGGCTCTGTCCATACTAACCACTCGGTCGTAGTTCCAAACTTGGTATACACTGGAGACTCGGTAGATACAGTGTCACCCAGTAGAAACTGAATTCCCTGTTTACTATGATGGCACTCGGTAAACACTGCTCATCTCATCACTCAGTAGTGATAACTCAGTAAGCACTGTGAAGCTCAGTCTTCTTGGTAAGCATTGTGAAGCTCGATAAGTACTGTTCTGCTCAAATTGCTTGGTAAACACTGCGAAGCTCGGTAAGCACCCAGAATCTGAATAAGTGTTGTCACTAATGACAAACATACTTAATGCCAACACTTTTATCATAGTATGGTCAGTGTCTACTATAAAACAAATGTCAATCTCAAATTTCTTGACCAATGAACTCGGTATTCTACTTCTCTTATACATTTTAACTTGAAATTATTCAAAATATTTATCCAGAATATTCTCAGCATTATCTCCCAAACCATTCATAATATCAAATATTTGTAAAGTAATCAGTTTCTCATCTACCCATTTAGTGTGACCGATAGAGGGAAAGAATATCTGGAGATAGAAAAATAGACATACAAGTAGTGAACCAAACTTATAGGTGTTCATCTTCTGTGACCTAATGGTTTTCATGTTTTCTTCAATTTGTCTCAGTAGTAGCTCGGTGAGGTTTATCTGATGACCCTTCTTTATCAATTTGTAAGCCATATCTACTGCACTACATGGTACACTATTTGACCTACTTGACTAAAATATTTTGTACCCAATAACATGTGCTATGAACTTCACTTCGGGATCCACAATTGTTGAAATCTTTAATGCTCTGCCATCCCATGTTGTGCTAGTATTCTTCTCAACTTCAGTTTGTGCACCGCTTCAAAATGCTTTGACCTTGTCAGCAGTCAGGTAACCAGTAACCCTACTACTCATCCTCTTAGTTACATGGATTGGTTTCTCTAACAAAAATGTACCTTCATGATATCTTCTTAACACAAACCTAATCCATTCATTCTTGAAATTCTTCAGGAAATTTAGGGCATTGTTGATTCCAAGTGTTTCAACAATTTTGTGCTCTAATTTCAGTTTCATTTCTTCATTACAAAGTGCTTGAAATGCGACATACATATTGAAATCCCCAATTTCACCAATTTTACATTGAATATGGGTAAAAGCACAAAGCTATGTCACGTTTCAGGACAACTTATCAGCACAGCTGAATTTGAGTATTTATAACTAAAATTATTTTTTATCAAACATATGGTCTAGCTAGATTCATTCTAGCTAAGTTAGATAAGTTCCTCACCTTTTCCAATTGGAAATATCTATTAAATGCATGTTTTATAACAATTACTAAAGAAATAAAATTATTTCAGAAAAATGATGTTTCAATAACTCTTACTATTTTTAATGATCTTTTTTTACAAATATAAAAATACCCTTTTTTAGAGCATAGAGTCAAGATTATCATTATATAATTTTTATAGTATTTTAAGTAGATCTAATATATTATAATTTCAAAATACTGCAAGTAGGTATTTTAACATTCAAGAACAAGATGCTTCAAAAATAGGAAAAAATAGTAAAACTTATCAAAAAAATTGAAAATTTGAATTTAACACTAGAGGAGAGAGTTATCTTTAAGAGTGTGTAATTTATTTTTTGAATGGTGTAGATTTGATAGGGGAAATTTGACGCGAGATGAAAACTATCAATTTTAGGTATGTTCGACTTTGAGTAGTTATAACAGAGAAAATATAAATTGAAAACTAATTATTCTTCTTTTCTGCACTAGCTGTACATTTTATCTATGACATATTTTGAAATCAAAGGAAAAAAAGATTATTTGTATATACTTTTTTTGGTGCGGACAAGACCCTCATTTTTCAGCATTTTTCAGCAAGTAAAAAATGGACTTAAAAAATTTTAAAACTATGTGAATTCTTGTTCAAAAAAAATTAAAAAAATTATAGGCATAAACTTCATCCACTTTTACACATTTCATTAGTTTACATCATCTCCAAATGTTAAACATAAATGTCATTTTTATGTCGTTAAAGTTAAAAATTTTGTGTGTTGTTAACCTTTTCCTTTATAAAAGTGTGACACAACTTTGTACTTTTACCCATATATGATCTTGCATCTTCCATCAACAAAACCCTAGGTGGGATGCTAGAAAAGCTCCCACTAAATCCATTTTTCTTGCAACTTCTGGGTGTAACTTATAGTGAGGTTCTTTGTAGCTTGTTGACACAATCAAATTAACTTCTTCCAAAACCTTACAAGAACTTGTAGTAGATGCCATTTCTACAAACTAGGTTTTTGGTAAGTTACGAGAAATATACTCGATAGGGTTTCAACTTACTTAGAATGTATCAAAGATTATGCTCGGTTCGATCTGCAACAGCTTGAATGACCTTTGAAAAATTCTTACTCAAACACGCTCTTGAAATTTCAGCTCTCCAATATTCGCAATGTGAAAATGAACTCTTGCATCTGTGTATTTATAGACTTTTTGATATTCCCGCTCAAAACTTTATGCAATAAATGCCTGACCTACTTTCCAGTTTATGACAACTTTCAGCTCGGTGACAATTGTAGACTTTTATTTGCTCAGTTAACACAAGATTTTCTTGCTCGGTTCATACTGATATTCAATTAACCTTGAATAGTGATTACCAACGGGTAACCAACGCTCGGTCTTACTTTTATTGACTGTATAACTTTGTTATCTCAAAACATATAAACCACAATGCATCTCTTTTCATGAAAATTTGGTATATGGTCATCATATATAAGGAACTATATGTAAATGTGATCATTTTGAAATGTCAGTCCCATACATACCTATACCTATATCACCTTAGGTGGAGGAACTGATGTCACCCAATCCAGTGGATGAGGTTTCACCGACAACATTACTTGACTCAGCATTCTCATTAGATTCCTTTCTCCACATAGTGTTTTTTATCTTCATTATATCTACAATAGTGTTTCCACTCTCAAATACATGATTTTCCTTTGGTTCTCAGTCTCTACAACCCTTTCTTAAATGATCGACTTTATGGCAATGCAAACATGCCATTCCAGTGCTTGTCCAACTTCTTGATTGTCCAGCCCATCTTTTCCTATTACAATTTGTTGCAATGTGCCCATATCTACCACATGCAATATAATTAGCCCATGTGTTATAATCCCAAACATAAGAGTTACCTTGTTTCTTTGGTTGATAAGGCTTGCGTTGTGTTTTCTACTTAGGAGTCCATACTTGTTTCATCTTAGCCTTACACTCTCGTGCAGTGTGTCCTTGTTTATTACAAGTATAGCATAACTTCCCAATAGTAGTATTGTTAGCATTATCATTTAGCTTAGCTCTACATTCATAAGCTTGATGACCATACTTTCCATAGTAATAACAATATCCATTGAATTTAGGAGTGACAAGAGGTTTATCTTGTGCTCTGCTTCTACAAACATTAGAAGTGTGTCCCGGTTTGCCATAGTGATAACATGTCAATACTTTAGGTCTTTGATTTTGATTTTTGTTGACCTTTTCATCTTGTTGTGATGATTCTCCTTCATCAGTATAGCCTAGACCAGCTTTACTCCCAAATCTTCTTTGATTAATCAGAAAGTCATCAATCTTCTTAGAACTATCCTCAGCTAATTTCTTCATTTCATTGTGTTGCTATTGAGTTTTCACTTCATTTCTTAGCTTGTCATTCTCCTCTCAGAGTCTTGCAACTTCTTCAAGTTTTCTTGACAATTCTCCATTCACTCGGTTGACTTCTTGATTCACAACCATCATCTGATTGGATGTTTGAAAATGGTGATCGGTGAGTCTCTGTATTTCACTTTCTTTTTCTTGAAGTTGTTCAGTTGTTTGTCTTTGGTCATCAATAGCTATATTTCTTTCTTGCTCAACATGTCTAGCATTGTTCATTATTTCAACCATTCTCACCATCTGAGATTCTTGATTGATTTGCAGTGCTTTCACTTATTTAGTTAAATGCAAATTCTTTTCAGACATATGAGATCCATCAGAGATACTTCTAGGACTAGATCCAATATGATCAAACAAGTCATCAATAGCTTCTTCATGATAATCGACTTCATTTTGTAGAATAGCTAGGTTCTTCCATTCAACCAACATTTTCTTCAGTTCATTCTTAGCTTGCTTAAACTATTCCATAAACATTTGCATCTGAATCTTTTGGTTCTCAATAGACTTATCTAACTTGTACCTCTCCATGACTTAGATCTTTACCCTTCAGTGGTTAAACCATCAATCAAGAGAACTAAGCTCTAATACCAATTGTTGGAATTAGGAGAGATAGGTATTGAGAGGGGAGGGGTGAATCAGTGCCCACAAAAACTTTTACACTTCAACCTTTCAGATCTAAACTAGTAAACAATGTAACCTTCCAAAATAACTTGCTTAAAATGCATATAACATTCATTCATTTAACTTGAGAAATTAAATAACATGAAATCAACAATATACCAATCCCATAACACAAGTATTTTGGTGACGTAGAAACCCTTGTTAAAAGGTAAAAACTGTGGTGGGGATGACACCCACAAATTCTTAAATACTATAGAAAGAAAAGATTTTCCTATTAGGGCTACAAGTTTTGATCACTTCTGGTGATCATACCCTGTTAGGAGTAACATATTAGATCAGCTAGATCTACCTAGTTATAGGATTTTAGCAACACTACTTGAGTGTGCACTCGGTTAAGAGATTTACAAAAGACTATCAAGTCTACTTTGTTAAGAGATTTAACCAAAACTCTATTACAATGATTAGAAAGCAATAGGAAATTATCTACTAAATGAAAACTTAATTTTTTGATACAGATCAATAAAATACTGATAAAATATCACCTCTATTGTGATGAATCTCTACTCTAAACTGCTCGGTTAGCCTTCTCTGATTCTACTCAATCTGATAAACTTCTGAATTCTGTTATGCTCTATCAACTAATAATCTTGAAGGTTGGCTAGAAATTCAAGTGCTTCTTTGTTCATACATCAGTTTATGACAAAATGATGTAAACATACAATTATATAGCATACTGCTTTATGCCACTTACAAAATTAGGTTTAAAAATCTTAGACAAAACTCTAAGATCTACGGTGTACAAAAATGACCTAGATCAAAAACAATTGCATAAGATATACATTGCATTTAATGAATATCTCAACAATAAAGTCTCCTTGATCTTGGTAACACATTTTTTGATCTGTTGTAACCGTTTGCATAGAAGAATGTGTCATTCCTGATTACTATGTCATTTCATGTGATCCTCAGTAAATAGTGTATAAACTACTCGGTGTTCCTTCTGATGCTCGGTGTTTACTATCACTCGGTATCAGTATTTGTTGATGCTCGGTGTATACACTCTAAGCGACTGTCTTGTTTTGTTTGTAGTTTCTGACTGGCTTAATATATGTAACCAACCGATGTTCTTTCATAACCTTTGATACTAATGACAACCTTTAATGATCAATAGAGATAACATGTAGTGGCATCATAAATTGGCGTTGGAATTTGACCCCAAATGTTGTAGTGTCATAATCTACTATTGAATTAGAATATATTGTTGCTACTATTAATTTCACTCAGATTATTTGGTTGAAACATATATTTAATAGTATTGGAATAAGCATTGAGAAACCTATTGGTATATATTATGATAACATAAGTATAGTCAATATGTCAAATAATCTAGTATTACACTCTAAGAAAAAACATATATCAATTAAATATCACTTTTTGAGAGAAAAAGTTGTAGAGAAGGAAGTAAGATTGGAATACATCAACACAAAGGAATAGATTGTAGACATTTTTACAAAACCATTTCCAAAAGAGACCTTTGAGTATCTTAGATGTATTCTTGGGGTGATGGACCCACCTTGTGATAATTAAATGAGACAAGAATGTATCAATCTAGTGATTATCAAAGGATTTTAATTCTTATGGACATGATGCTTGGTCCTACTCCCCATGGGGATTAGTTGTAGAGATTGAATTGATGAAGTGTTTGTGAATAGAGCACCTTGTCTATTGCAGGCATGAAGATTTGAAAAAGATACATTATAAGGGGAGACATTTGTTTGATCAAAGTTGGCACTATTGGAACCCTTTTCCATTGACGACAAAGGGGGAGAGACTTATGTGAAAAACCTCATACTGTCTTAGGGGGAGCATTTTTTAAGATATCGAGAAGGTTGTATTGAGTTGAATGCTTTTGGGTTGATGATTTTTCACTCATATATTTCCATAATTTCCAAAGGGGGATATTATTAGATATTGGTTTTACTTGTTGTTGTTGTTATTGGTCATGTTTTTGTACTGATGTCAACATATGACATATACTTCAATTTTGAGTTGGTTAAATCAAACAGATTATGTTTCTAGTTGCTACACGTAGTTGGACAGAGATGTAAGGACATTGTATAGAATTTTAGAGTATGAGAGATTGGTTTTATCATTATAAATATGTATAGAACTTATAATATCTAAGGTCACGTGGCTTAATATGATTATTTGAGTTAGTTATAGTTGTTTTGGTGAAGACTAGTTAAAAGACAGAGATAGGGAACTTGATAGAGTTAGTTGTTGAGTTTTGGCATAACTTGGTTGTGAGCTAGAAGCATGTTATACGATATTTAGGCATGGAAGATAAAAGAATATGGAGTAAACTCTATAATTTGTTGCTTGATTGGGTCATTTTGACGATAATACTAGCATATGATCTTGGATAATTGCTTTTGGGAGCCGACTAGGTGGTGTAACATATTCTATATATTGGTGAGCATTGATTGTGGATCTTGGCATGTAAATTAATATTTGTAATTATTTTATATTTTTAGTAGGTACGATGTGTGCCTTAGAATTTTTTAATGTAATTTTTTGTGCATTGGGGAAGTGTTAGGATTAGGTAATACTGATAGGGGGGTGAATCAGTATTACTGCACTTTAACCTAAACTTCAACCAATTATAAATAAACCATAATAATTCTAAAATGAAAATAACATTAAAACATAACACATAACTCATGACACCATGATTTGTTCTCGAGGAAACCCTGGTGGGGATGGTACCCACAACTATGCACTAAAATATTATATCCATGTTAGTAGATCTAGCCTTATTAGGAGCTAATTATTACATAGTACATTTCCTTGTTAGAGAAATACAAAAACCCTATTAGGGGTGTACAAAACACCTGGTTAAAGGTGGTGAACAAACTGCTCTTACAATCAAAAACTGTCACAAAGAGTTCTCCAATTTGTGAGCAATACAAGCACTTATCTTGCTTAGATAGTTCTGGTTATAGCTTTGTCTATTAACAATCTCATATTTTCTCTCTACTCTCAGATTCACAACCTTATTTTCATCATCACATCACATGCATATATTCTCTTCCACCAAATCATTCTATACTTATACAAAATTTGTCATCCAGCTGGCTTCACAAATACCATACAAAACCTAATAATTAATTATGTAAATAATAATTATGATGTTGGAAATCTTATATTACCCAAGTATCAACAATATACTTCATTCACCTGACTTAGCGTGTTACCATATCCACTAATCTTTCCTTAATCTTCGCAACTACTCATATGCCCTATTATACTGATTCTATGTTATCGGATACCTTCAGACCACTGAATCTCACTGATTTGATCACCAAAAATTATGCACTCTTAGCTGAAGCATATAAATATCTCAAAATATCTTCTACTAACTTCATAGACCATAATACATCATACATTTACATTGCTAACCAAAACTATAACACTATACCATGTTACTTTGATTCTAGACTTAGTCATTTTTATGACTATGACTCCAGTAGAAAAATTGTCTGTATGTGATTACTCCAGCATAAGTGTTTCCATGAATGAAAACCCTCAAGTGATTCCTAGTGCACCAAAACACCACTTGCCAACAATCTCTCCCTTTGGCATTGATGGAAACACTTAGAAAAATGACTAAGCGTTAAAGCACTAACTATACATATCTATTTTTCTCTTTTCCTTTTTTCTACTTTTTTAATTTACATTTTTTTATTTCTACTTATAATTTTTCTTCTTTTCCTTTTACTATTTACATATTTCTCTTTATTTTCCTCTCCCTTCAACATCAATGGAAAAGGTATATTTAAAATTTCAAAAACTACTAAGTGAAAAATGACTTAGTTCTTACTCACTAGTTTTAAGATATCTTGGAAAGATTTTTCCAAGGTCTTTACTTCATCGGCCCATGATTTGATCAATATCTCACTTACATGGATCAATCAATTCAGTGCATATGATGTTATCTCTGCTACCTTGAGTCCACTAGGTGGAGATAGTGACATTGATTGTTCCACCTTTTCCATCTCTGATAGATGTGTTTCTAGCATTGAAAGCTTAGGTGTTATCAAGCTCCTCAACAAGCCAAATCTACTTACAACTCTCCCTTTCTCTGTTTCCAAAACATTGATTTTATCCAATAGCCTGGATGCCTCTTTGTCTATTTCTCCCACAGTTAGTGAAGCTACTTCACAACTGTTCATCAAGCTGTCAAGAGTAGCCCTATCCTTGGCTATAATCTCCTCAATATTCTTAATATAACTGCAAGGACTTATGCATTAACTGTAGATCTTTCTTCCTTGAGCTACACAAATCTTATCCTTAAGAGTAGTGGCCTTGAGAATGTCTAAGTCCCATGAGATGGAATGACAAACTTCTCTCAATTTCTTCTCTAAAATCCTCTTTTCTGCCTTTTATTTTGTAGTCTTTAGCAATGACACAAAGTGACTGTCAAAGCTATCTAGTACCATGCCTAGATTTTCTGATTCATCATTTCCTTTAAGGTAAATCGATGAAGGAAGTAACTTGTTTACTGTCTCTACAACCCTAGTCATTATTTTAGTTCTTTTATCCACTTTCTATAATGATCTTTTTTTATCCTTAGCAAAGACCATGAAGGATAGCCTCATAAGCTCATCCTCATCCATGCTATCTACATCAGAACTTACCAGTTTGGCTATGCTTGCCAATAATAAAGTAGAAGAGGTGTCACACTCTGGTTTTTGCTCTATTCTAACCTCAGCTACTCTCTCTATTTTAGTCTCTTCTTCCTTCCTTTGCTGTGATTTCTCTTCTTGTTTATCCTCTATTTTCTCTTCCTCTACCTGTCCTTGGATTTCAACTTCCATCGCATTGTCCAAATTATCCAAAAATGGACCATTGACCAATTACATGCTAGTTTTCTCACTTCCTTCTACTGCCTTAGAAATTTCTCCTAATCCCAAAGATGTAGGATTGGAAACCTTAGGAGGTGATGTCTTCTTTGGCATATCACTCATTAGGATCTGATCTAATGTAATGTCCTCGCCAGGGAACCCATAAGGAATCAGGTCTTATGACCAAAAAATTGCAACTAACAATTTTTTTCATTGCATTACATCATTACTACTTCACATTTACATTCCTTAAGTTTCCCTTAATGAATTCATTCACTAACATCTTTACATTACTTATCCAGATTGAATTCCATTTCCTTTCTTTACTTTCACATTTTAGAACTAAGAGATAGGGTAAGAAAATAACATTTCATTTACAATCATATTCCATACTTTATATACTAAGTTCATTTCTCCTTCCTACACATTGAATAGCTATTCATTACAAATTTCATTTTAACCTTAGCATAATAAACATTTTCTTCCATTGTAGCATAGGAGAGATAGGAAAGATCATTCAACACTACATTATACATTTACAACTTTAATCTTTCAAATAACAACCCTTGAAACAAGCCTAGAACTATCCCTCCCAATTACATTGCTTTCCTATTCAATTACATCTTTCTGATAATAGATCTCATAATAATAGGTACATGAAAGGCCCAAAGGCATTACAACATATCTTTTCATCTTTCCTTTCAAGAATACATAATACAAAATACAAATATCTGCATCAATACATAAATTTGAACGCATCCAAATCACGAACCACAAATAGGACCTCGAAAGATTTTTGCCACCCAACCATGTAGAACTGATGAGGTTGCACCCCCCATGCTAGGAGATAGAACCAAGATACTCACAAGGCCCTAAGAAATCTAAGGCTCAGAAGATAAAGAAATCCAAGACTCAAAAAGAACATAGAATATCATCATACCATAACATAGAGGTCAAGGTTCTAGGATACCACCTAAGTGAGTGTCATCACACAATCTATATATTGGGATCCTTCCTGGCAACCATGTAACCCTAGTCCCCCCTTTATGAATAGGGATCCATCCTAGCAGTTATCCCTAGTCCTGGTACTCCAATCAGATCTATGTGGCCATTATTATATTATCTTTCATTATCTTTTGAATCCCCCCTTCCCAGGTTAATTTTTCAGGTTATCACTTTTAACAAACCCACCCATAGGATCATCTGGCAACCACTTTAGGGTTCCAACACCTATGGTGAGCCACTGACTTAAGGTTCCTATCCCCTTACCCCACACACACACAAACCATGAAAACCTCAAGTAATCTCAACATGATCCATCTCATAGGTCTAGGGAACCCTCTGGTGCACTCAGGCCACCCGAACAAGTTCTGACCTTATATTATGGACTCTACAAAAAGCCAAGTATGAACAAAAGCTTAAACTCAAAACCATGTATAGAAATTCACAACATAAAACTTCCCACATGCATTGACACAACATTCCATAGCTTATTTCAAAAATCTAGGAAAAAGTCTCATGTGCCTAAAATTTGGCTAAGTCTGAATTTTTAAGAAATCTCAAAATTAGAAATTGTATCTTAACTCCCATGAATTTGAAACCTATCCCAATCATCTCAGAAGGTACCTAAACCCTTTATACAAGTATACCTTAAAGTATAAGGAATTATACTTAAATGTTATACTTGTATAAAGCCTATTTTTCCTCAGTTGACACTAGTTGGTCGGTTAACACAGTCTAGGCCAGTTAACACTAGACTAGTCAGTTATCACTGCATTGGTCGGTTACTACTACATTGGTTGGTTAATACTACATTGGTTGGCTAATACTGCATTGATCTGTTGATACTGAGTTTGATCAATTAATACTGACTTGGTCAGTTGACACTAAACTGACCTATCTCGGTTAACACTAAACTGATCTGGCTCGGTTAATACTAACCCGACCTGGCTCAGTTAACACTAAACCGACCAAAAAGCTATAGAATAAGACTGTCAATTCTAACTTGCGGGTAAAACTAGGAATTATGGGGACTATGGTTGCCTAATCTGAGCATGACCCATTTGAGATCTCCTAGTTTCCCTTTAGAAATGGCTCATCAATATATCCTATCTATCTAACAAATCTATTCTAGATCTAGACAAAGAAAGGTGGTGCACAAACTGACATGAACTAGTAAGGTTTGAAATAACAGTTCTAAATTCTGGAAGCACTCATGAACATTCTGGAAAGAAGGGAGATAAACAGGAGAATATTAAGGATCCTACAGACCAAATTAACCCAAATACAAGCATCAATTTCACATAGAAGTCTGCAAGAGGATAATAGTAAGGAAATGACTGCATTTCAATCCTACACCTTCATGACCCTTCCTATTTCCTACTAAACTTCCCTATCTAATTCAATAAAAGATAAACTCATCCTTCCACATGACCATAAACAAAAACTATATAATCATACATAGTTTTATTATCATATCACATACAAACATATTCACACACAAAAAGGAAGAATTGGAGATTCTTCCTAGTTTAGACCCTACCTTGGGTCCTATGGAGAATCCTCTTCCCTTGACTAGATAATCTCTGTAGAGCTTCAATCCTTGAGTAGATATCCTTCTATAAATCTTCCTCTGGCAATCAACTCCCAACAATCCAAAAACTCTCAAACTCATATAAACTTTCGCTAAAAATTTCCAAAGAAATCAATTACAAACAACTCAAAAGAAAACAAATCTTCCAAAAATTAACATCCTCTCACACACAAAAATCTTCAAATATTTATCCCCCAACTATGTGGTTGGAGGAGTTGCTTTACGGGAAGCAACTTCTCCAACTTCCATAGTTGGTTGGAGGAACAACCAAATAATCTCCCGTAAAGACTTAATCAAGGTTTTTAATAAATTTAATTAAAATATCTTTTAAACAAAAGCATAACAAGAATAATAGACAAATACCTTGCAAGAAAAACACATAGCACAATAGGAAAACAAGTGGCCTAACTTCTAGGAGGTCTCGAGTTCAACTCCCTCCTAGATAGCCAATTTTACTACAAAGGCCATTTTCCTTTTATTATTATTTTTACTTTTTATTTAATACATTTATTAAATATACTTTATTTAACTCACTTTATTTTCTTATTATAAACACCATATCTTTAACACAATTAATGATAACATACAATTATTATTATTTATATAAGCATGGATATATGTGTGTGCACCCACATATACACAGACCTATATAAAATACAAACAATTATAACATAATTATTTATTATAAATATAAAATAGATTAATTCTAACTCATAACATAAACTCAAACCAACATCAAATCAAGTCCATAACATAAACCGCATTCCACTTCCCAACTAGGATCACTTCCTAAATAGAATTCTAGGTCCATTGGTAACCTCGGGAGTAACTTGGTTAAATCTCCACACATCAAAAATTCAAGGATTTTGAAGGCATGCTCAGACCTGTGTAGCTAGGTGGAGACGTTGCCTAGTACCTGCATCCTACATCACCAACTGATATGCATATACAAATATATAATTATAAACAGACAGTGGAAAACAAGGAGGGAGAGTGCGACATCCTGTGGATCTCCCGTGGGAGTAACTACAATTGACCCTCCTCATCGTACACTCACATCAACCAGTGAACATTAAACTATAATAGGGTGAGTAGGGTTAGATCATAATAAAACATCATAACACAAATCAATGTAAAAAATTTTACTGATAGTTCATTTCTAGCCATTCATCATTAAATTATAACTCATTTAATATTTCCAAATAAACTGCAGTAACCAAATATATATGCTCAAATGTCTCATAAAATACTAACTAAATAATAATCATAGTCCATCATAAAATCCAAAGTGTCAAAGAAATAGTCCTGCTAGTCTAACATAGGAAGATGCTAGGGTGGGCATTACATCTAATTCCTTTTGAGTGTCCTCAATTACCTCATCATATTTTCTAGCTTTTATTTTTACTAGTCTAGCCTTTGTCCTCAGCAAGGGTTTCAATGCATTTATTATCCTCTATCTTTCTTATATAGAGACAGCAAGTAGCATGTCTTCTATAGCCTTGTTCCTTATATTTTCATCTTCCAACTGTGCCAACTGCCTTCTGATCTCTAACTTACTGTATAGCTCCTTTGGAATGCTTCCTTCAATCTCTAACAGATTTTTCTTAAAGATTAACATATATTCAATGATAGTATCTTCTATGATTGATTGATTCTCAGAATCATACCTCTCATAATACTTGTCCATTGTCTTCAATTTTCCATCTTTAATCACTCTTTTCTATAATAATTTGAGGTCTGGTTTCCACAAGATTTGTGGATCCTTTGGTGCTACTATTTATTATTCTTTCTTGGTTACCTTTTCTTCCTTTTTCTTCTTTTCCACTACTACCACTTTTTCTTTTGGACTACCCTTCTTGGTTGATCTTGTAGATCTTCTAGGAATGTTTACAGGTTTAATTTTTGGTATTGTTTCCTCTTGTGTAACTAACAAGTCAAAAATATCAACAGTAGGACTTACTATCTTTTCTACCTCTGAAGGAATAGGAGAATCAATGGCCATGCTTGAAGATGATTCCATCTTATTTCTTACGTTTATCAACTTCTCCTTAGTGATTCCTACCTTTGCAGTGATATCTTGAACAATTTTACTAATTTTTCTCTTTCTTGTCACCTTCTCTTGTTCTTCTTTGATCTTTCCTGACTTCTCTCTATAAGTTCCCCATCTTTCTTGAGTAGGGTCTAGTTCTACTGCTAGTACGTGCTCAACTTGCATAGTCAAGATTTAAGCATTGAATTCATACCCCATAGGGTAAAACCATTTCATTCTTGGTTCCATAGCCTCAAAAAAAAACACAATCAGTTTCAACCATGAAACAGATAGTGTCCTCATACTTCTCAACAATGTTTTCAGGTAATCTATACATTTCCTTCATCTTCCTTTCTAAGATTTTGGTCATTGCAAATAGTTCACCATCAACCCAATTCTTATCTTTCCTTTTGTAACTCTCTAAAATCTGAATCCCAGTGGGTACATTATCCTTCCATGCCCTAGCATGCATGATAGGAAACTTCTGAATGATATGAATGTACATATAGATTAATATTGACCCAAACCTAAATGCTTTAGTCTTATCTTTCTTTATCACCTTTACATTTTCAAGGAACTATTGTGCAAGTACTTCGCAAATATTATATTTCTTATTTTCCTTCACAATTTTGTATGCCATCATGATGACTCTAGCTGATATAGAGTTTGGTCTGCTACTATAAAATAGTTTTTAGCCCAACAACATTGCTACCAGCCTAACATCTTGCTGAAATATGTCATTGACTATCATCATCCTCTTATCCCACTTGGAATGGGTTAGGGTTTCTACCTATTTCCTTAGGTTCTTTTCTGCAACTTGAAGGGCTCCTTCATTATCAAGACCTATTATATCATGAATTATTTATGTACATATATTCACTAGTTATACTCCAATCCAAACAAACTGATCATGTATCCTACTGAGGATAATCTTGAACCATTCAGTCTCCGTGAATTCCATGAGTAGGGTTAGTTTAATGATAGATTGGTCTTGTAGGTGTTTTAACTCTTCTACCATAGATCCATCTACTTCTATCATAGAAACCAATTCACTATAAATGTTTAAATCTCCAATGATTTCATACTTGCAATGTATGGATGCCCTAATGTCTTCAATGTGCAATACACCTATGAGGGTTTGTAAAAATGATCCTTCTGAATTATCCTCACAAGACTTGAATGGATGTCTTGTAAAATTATACCTAGTTCTATCCATGACATCATAAACTATTGGTGCATCCATAACTTCTCAATGAGTATAGATCTAAATATCTTTAATGCGCTAAAATCTAGATCTCTACTCCACGCAATCACACAATCTCTCTACTAGATGACTTGAAATGCTTCACAATTTTTCTCTCCTTAGTCCCTGATCAACAAATAGTGTAGGAATGATATATTCCAAACCTTTTTATCCTTTGAAAGTTGAGTGAGTGTATTAAACACAAGTAGCTCAACTTCACATCCTATCCAGTCAACATAAAACTTGCTAACACAAAAAATGAATCTCCAAGTGTTGCACTTTCATCCACAGATTCCACAGTGTCCACACACACCATACCTAAGCTCATATGAGATTACTCCATATATACAAGAGTTAGATATATTATGTTCTCTACATCCAATGCTTCCCTTAAGGCCATGTGGCCTTCTAGGTCGATGCCTCAAAGAACTCATCATGTGAAGACACAATATCATCTAGTGTCTCTCCCTGAACTGATGCCTTGTTTAAGACTTTTACCTTCCATATCTTGCCTTCCTCCTTGTTCTCTAATTTATTGAAATGATTCTCAAACTCATTCATGTACTCATTAAGACTCTTACCACTATTACCAACATTCTTTCTTATAACCACAGGAGGTGGTCCTCTTGGTCCACTTGATCTTCTTGGTCCTCTACTATTGTCCTCTCCATTGTATCTACAAAACTTTGCAATGTATCCAAGCTTGTTGCATTTGTAACATATAGGAGGTCTCCTTCTTCCCTAGTTTACTTGTATCTTGTAATATCTTGTAGTATGTCCAAAATTATTACATTTTTGACATGTGATCTTAGTTGTTGATTCTTCTCTGACATAGTCTTGCTTATACCTAGACTGATCTAGTTTTCTGCAATCTACTTTCTTGTCTCCATAATCATAATAGTTAAAATAATAGCTAGTAAAGGGTTTAGAGGTACCTTTACTTCTGCAATCTATTTTCATATGTACAACTTTGTTTCATCCAAAGCATCTACCTCTGAAAGGTCTAATATGTTCTTCATGAGTAGGTATTTCTTCATTCTTTGCATCATGTGTTTCTTCTTGAATTTTAGAACATTCTGCTTCATTGATTCCAACTCCAGTCATGTCTCCTTTAGGTTTCTATCTTTCTCTTTGCTCATCAATTTTGTCACTGCTCATGTGCAACTTCTCAATGTATAATTTGGCTTGAGTGAGTTCACCTTTAATAATCTGATTGTATCTCTCCAATTCCTGATAGTTATCTTTGTAATGCTCAAGTTGAGTCTTTATTTTCCCTATCTTCTCATTTTATTCTTTTAGTGATTCTTCAACTTTGTTACTTGCATCCTTTTCATGTTGATTATCTAGTTTTATCATCAAAAGATTGATTTTCTCTTTTTCTTGTTCCATCCCCTTGACTTGATTTGATGTATCATTGATTTATTCTTCACTGATTTTTTCCATAAGGTCTTATTTATGACATCTTGAGGTTTCAAGCCGCTCCTTCAGTTTCTTGAGGAAACCTTCAGCTCTTCTCAATTTGAATTTCAATATACCATTCTCAACCTTCTCTTTGTCTAGATCTTCAAGCTCTACATCAAAGTTTCTTGCAAAATTTTTGAATCCATTCTGATCTCCCTTAAGGTGTTAGGCTTTCTCTCCAAGGGCCAACAACTATGATACCAATTTTTAGGATTAGGTAATACTAAGAGGAGGGGTGAATCAATATTACTGAACTTTAATTTAAACTTCAACCAATTATAAATAAACCATAATAATTCTGAAATGAAAAGAACATTAAAACATAACACATAACTCATTACACCATGATTTGTTCTCGAGGAAACTGTGGCCAAGGGGAAACCTCGGCGGAGATGGTACCCACAACTATGCACTAAAATATTATATCCTTGTTAGGAAATCTAGCTTTGTTAGGATCTAATTATTACATAGTACATTTCCTTGTTAGAGGAATACAAAAACCCTGTTAGGGGTGTACAAAACACCTGGTTAAAGGTGGTGAGAAAATTTCTCCTACAATCAAAAACTGTCACAAAGAGTTCTCCAAAATGTGAACAATACAAGAACTTATCTTTCTTAGATAGTTCTAGTTATAGCTTTGTCTATTACTTATCTTGCATCTTCTCTCTGCTCTCAGATTTGCAACCTTGTTTTCATCATCACATCACATGCATATCTTCACTTCCACAAAATCATTCTATACTTATATAAAATATGCCATCTAGTCAGCTTCAAAAATACCATACAAAACCTAATGATTAATTATGTAAATAATAAGTATGATATCGGCGATCTTATATTACCCAAGTGTTGGCAATATACATCATTCACCTGACTTAGCATATTACCATATCCACTAACCTTACCTTAATCTTCGCAACTACTCATATGCCCTGTTATACTGATTCTCTTTCTTCCCATACCTTCAGATCAGTGAATCTCATTGATCCAATCACCAAAACTTATGCGCTCTTAACTAAAGCATATAAATATCCCAAAATACCTTCTACTAACTTTGTAGGCCATAATACCTCATACATTTCCATCGCTAACCAAAAATGTAACATTGTACCTTGTTACCCTGATTTTGGACTTAGTCATTTTTATGACTGTGACTCCAATAGAAAAACTATCTATATGTGATCACTCCAGCATAAGTTTTTCCATGAATGACAACCCTCAAGTGATTCCTAGTGCCCGAAAATACCACTTGCCAATAGGAAAACCTAACTAGCTGACCTAATTGATACTTTTAACATGTATAAAGGAGAGTATATTCTACAATACAATGTGAGTAATGTGTATGAGACGTATACATGATTGTGCATGTGAGAATAGTTGAAGAGAAGAGGTATGAGGGGAATATATGATCATTCCTTATGCAATTCAATATAACTATAAAGGTAAGTAAGTTACTATTATTAAATTCAATCATTTGAACATTAAGTTCACTTCATTGTATTTAGACAGTGAGTCCTAAAGGTGGGTTGAACCTTCTCCTTGAAGCAATGTGCTTGAGAAGTGTGCATTTTGTTCTCATAAACTCCTAATAGGGTTGAAGGACCCTTTAACAAGGGTTTTATCCTTTAATATGGAATTTTGTACTAGATGTATTGTATCAGCTCCTAATAGGGCTAGGTTTCCTAACATGGACTTTTTTATACTAGTGCACTATCTTGTGGGTTCCAACCCCACCAGGGTTTCTACCTTAACAGGGTTTTCCTCAAGAACAAAAACTTTGTGTTATGGTATTGTTGACTTTCTTGTTCATCTTGTTTAGCACTATTATATTCTTAATTAATATCTAGTTTAGAATTTTAAAGTTTATAATTATAATAAACAACTGATTCACTCCCCTTCTCAGTTTTGTGGTGTGGATTTCTATTTCTAACAATCTCCATGCGTTATTTGAAAAATTTCTCAAAATGATGCAAAGTTGCATGTAAATGAGAAAAGATTAGAGATTAACTTTTAAAAAGAAAGAAAACACATTCAAACAAGGCATGAGCCCAAGGATATCAGAATAAAACTAGTAAAAAAACTAGCTAGAAAGACCAACCAAAATCCATAGAGGAAAGAGGAACACCAAGAATGGAAAAAATGTGACTACATTTGATCCTCGCTTCATAATTAAACTTTATGTTTGATACCCTACGATGAAAAAAAAACTAAATGAGCAATAGATTAACCTATTAAAATGTGAAATTAAACCACCTAGGCATTTGTGTATGTGCAATGAGGTTAATCCTTCCCTTCCTAACATGATGAAATGGTTTCTATTCATTTGCTAGAGTATGTAGGTAAGAAATATTCCATATCCAACCGAATAGAGACTCACTACTAGTCAAGCATACATAGCCCCAATGAGGTTATCTCCTTGACATTTGTTAATATTACTCTATTTCTAGGCACACATCCATTTCCCTAGTAGAGTTGTTGGGTATGTGCAAGATCATGGTATGCCAAACTAGGCCCTTAAGTGGCATTGAAAACTCATAAAATCAGGTTTAGGCAAGTTGACATAAAAATTTGAACAAGTTATAAATATTATATCAAAAATATGTAACAAGAGAATCTGTAGAAAATTGAATTTATTTTCTAAGATACTAGGCCATTTTTGAAAAACAATTATTCTATATGTTGAAAATTTTAAATTTCAATGTAGTAGTATGAAAATTTCAAGAAACAAATAAGAAGTAGGTGTATGTCTAACCACCTTAAACACAATAAAATGATAAAAAAAAATTTGCAAGATTCTAGATATAAGTAGTAGACTCATGTCCAAATGTGACAAACATTTTTTTTGTAATTTTTTCCAAGTAAATAATTAATTATGATTTTTCTTCTACAACTTTTCCAGAATATAAAAACTCTCATATCTAACCACGTTACTTTAGTCTAAACTTTATCAAATTGAAAACTTTTTAAATTTTTGTTGTAGTAGGAAAAGCATAGAATGTGCCACATGTTTTGGATTTCAAAAATGTTATATAGTTTGAAAGTTATAGCTATTTTTCAATAAGTCTATCAATCAGGACTAAAAAGATAACAAGTAGATGTATGCCTAACCACATTATACAAAATCAAATGATAATATTTTTTTTATAAGATTCTAAATAAAAGTAGTAGACTCGTGTCTAGATGTGATGTATATTTTTTAAATTTTTTTCCAAGTAAATAATTAATTATGATTTTTCTTCTACAAATTTTTCTAAATATAAAAACTCTCATGTCTGACCACCTTAACTTAGTCTAAACTTCATCAAATTGAAAGAATTGTTTATTATTATTGTACTAGGTGAAGCATAGAATGTAATGTATATTTCAGATTTTAAAAATGTTATATTATTTGAATGTTATAGTTGTTTTTCAAAGAGTCTATCAATCAAGACTTCTTTTTCACATTGCCACTTTTTGGCATACCATGATCCTGCACTTACCCTAGCACTAACATGACCTAATTTTGCATTTTACATTTTTATGTTTAATTTTTTCAATTTATTCAAATTTTCACTCTTTGGCTTTAGTATGTGATAAACTACAAATGATTGAATATCTTGAAGGAAAATTTGACAATGAAATGGATAATTGAAAGACAGTGATTGATGATCATCGAGCTAGTAAAGTGTATGTAAGACAATTAAATTAGTTAATGTATTGTCATTGATGTCAACTAGTTTTGACTGTACTTATCATGATGGTTACAAACATCTTAAGAAGGAAAAATGGTAAAGGAAAGAGATATCTACATGAAGATGAGATGGATGAGAAAGATATGGATATAGTATACATTGGGTAACTTATTAATGAGTCTATGGCATTATGTTGATGACTTGATTGTATTACATGAATCTATTATGTATTGAAGATCAGGACTGAGAAAGTTTATGTGGTCTGTAAATGAAGATGTTTGTATACACCAAGCAAGTGTAGTGTATACCGAGTATAGTATTAACCGAGTTAGTTCTCACCAACGCATTCTATTATTGACTGAGTGAAAGAAATAAATGGAGTTTGTAATAGCCGACTAAAGGTGCTAAGCTAGACAATTGATTATGATTCTAAGATAAAAGATAATGTTTTTTATGATGATCAAATGGCTAAAAAAATTCAAGGATGATCAGATGAAGGAGAATAAAATGTGTTATTAACACAACTTTTGAGAAAGGTTAAAGTGTTAAAAATGAACGGTGAAGTTTAAGAGGAAAAATGTATGGATGGAAAGAAAATGGTTTATGATGTCTATATAAGGAGACATGCGATTCATAATTGAGTCTGGAGATTGTTGATTTTGCAGGAGAATTCATGTGAAAATATTATTTTCATGCAACACTGATCAAACTGGTTGAAGATAAAACTGCGAAAAACTGTAGACAACACCGAGCATCAGAGAAAGAATATACCAAGCAGAATAGAGTTGGAGGAAATGAAGATGTTGAATTGATTATTGATCAGAGATATTTTTGAGCTTAGCATAGATTTGAAAATATGCAAATCAAAGTTGTATTTGAATCAGATCATTACTATATCAGTTTAACCATTGCTACACATAAATATCTTAACCGAGTGGGACTTAACAATCTTTATATTTAAATAAGACATTCAATGAATGTTGATTGTTTTCTTCTTGACCCCATAGTGAATGTCTGGTCAAAGGAGAACTGTTAGTGATAAATCCTCTAACCAGGTCACACCTCATAATGTGTTTTGTAACCTTTAATAGGGTTGGCTCCTAACTGAGCTCACTTCAGAAGAGTGAATTATTTTGGGTTACTAGTCCCAGGTGGTTTTTCCCCTAACATGGTTTCCACATTAAAAATCTATGTGTTATATGTGTATAGAAGTGTTGAATTGTTATTTTAATTAAAACATTTCTATAACTGGATACATTAGTAAATGCGGTATTTAATTTAATAGTAGGGTTTGTACAAGATCACGAGGGGACAAAAAGTGGCGATGTAAAAAAATCAACTTTTCACTTGTCCAAAAGCGCATGAAAATGTATGTTGACTTTTTAGTAGGCATGGGTGTTAGTACACCTGGGCAAACCTGACACCAAAGCACAAGCCTAATCGGGTACCTGCTTTGAAATTAGGTACATGATTTGAAATTGAGTACCCAATTTGAAATCGGGTACTCGATATCTCCCAGTTGAAAAAATGGCAGGAGTAAATGAAAAAATTGAACTTTTATATATAATGTTTAAATATGTATTATATATATAATTATATATTAATTTATATATTTTATATTATAATATCTTAGGGGTTTTAAATTGTATGTTATAAATATTTTATATTATAATATTTTATAAATTAATATATTTTTTTTATATATTAATATGTATTGTATATAATTATATTTAACGTTTATATTATATAAATATACGTACAAATTATATATATATAACGCTTAAAGGGTATTAAGGGGTATTATGTAAATATTTTAATATATATTTTATCTTAAAATATTTTATATTATAATATCTTAGAATATTTAAATTGTATGTCATATATATTTTATAGTATAACATTTTATACTAATCTATTTTTTATATATTAATCTGTATTGTATATAAATATATTTAATGGACTTATATTATATTTATATGTACAAATTATATATATATATATATATATATATATATATATATATATATATATATATATATATATATATATATATAAACTTTATAGATCATAATATTTAAATTGTATGTTGAAAGGGGTTATCGAGACTTCTTAGGGGTCCTAGTACGCCTTATAATGTGTTAGGACCCCTAGGAAGTCCCCATGACCCCTTTTGAAACATTGGAATGCTTGAGTGTGTCTGAAGAGGTCAGACACACTCAAGCATTCCAATATTTCAAAAGGGGTCATGGGAACTTCCTAGGGGTCCTAACGCATTATAAGGTGTACTAGGAACACCAGAAAGTCCCCATGACTCTTTTGACACATTGGAACCCTCAAGTGTGTCCAAAAGGGTTGTAGGACCCCTTCAAACACACTTGAGGGTTGAAATGTGTCAAAATGGGTCATGGGGAATTTGTAGGGGTCCTAGTATGCCTTATCATGCATTAGGACCCCTAGGAAGTCCCCATGACTCCTTTGGACACATTAGAACCCTCAAGTGTGTCCTAAGAGGTTGTAGGACCCCTTTGGACAAACTTGAGGGTTCAAATATGTCAAAATGGTTCATGGGGACTTCCTAGGGGTCCTAGTACGCCTTATAATGTGTTAGGACCCCTAGGAAGTCCCCATGACCCCTTTTAACACATTGGAATGCTCGAGTGTGTCCGAAGGGGTGGTAGCACTCGAGCATTCCAATGTGTCAAAAGGGGTCATGGGGACTTCTTAGGGGTCCTAATGTGTGATAAGGCATACTAGGACCCATAGGAAGTCCCCATGACACCTTTTGACACATTAGAACCCTCAAGTGTGTCCCAAGGGGTGGACCCCTAAAAAGTCCCCATGACTCCTTTTGACACATTTGAACCCTAAAGTGTGTCTGAAGGGGTCGTACGACCCCTTGGAAAACACTTGAGGGTTCTAATGTGTCAAACAGAGTCATGGGAACTTCCTAGGGGTCCTAACACATGATAAGGCATACTAGGACCCCTAGGAAGTCTGCATGACCCTTTTTGACACATTAGAACCCTTAAGTGTGTCCTAAGGGGTGGACCCTGAAGAAGTCCCCATGACCCCTTTTGACACATTAGAACCATCAAGTGTGTCCTAAGGGGTCCTACAACCCCTTAGGACACACTTGAGGTTTCTAATGTGTCAAAAGGGGTCATGGGGACTTCCTAGGAGTCTTAGCGCATGATAAGGCATACTAGGACCCCTAAGAAGTCCTCATGACCCCTTTTGAATCATTTGAATGCACAACCATGTCCAAAGGGGTTGTAGGACCCCTTAGGACATACTTGAGCATTCCAATGTGTCAATAGGGGTCATGGGCACTTTCTAGGGGTCCTAACACATGATAAGGCATACTAGTACCCCTAGGAAGTCCCAATGACCCCTTTTGACATATTAGAACTCTCAAGTGTGTCATAAGGAGTCATATGACCCCTTGGGACACATGTGAGTGTTGAAATGTGTTAAAAGGGGTCATGAAGACTTCCTATGGGTCATAATGCATGATAATGCGTACTAGGACCTCTAGGAAGTCCCCATGACCCCTTTCGACACATTAGAACTCTCAAGTGTGTCCTAAGTGGTCATACCTTAGGACACACTTTAGAGTTCTAATGTGTCAAAAGGGGTCATGGGGACTATCTAGGGGTCTTAGTATGCCTTATCATACGTTATGACCCCTAGGAAGTCTTCATGACCCCTTTTGACACATTTCAACACTTAAATGTTTCCCAGGGGGTCATATAACCCCTTATGACACACTTGAGAGTTATAATATGTCAAAAGGGGTCATGAGGACTTCCTAGGGGTCCTAACACGTGATAAGGCATACTAGGACCCCTAGGAAGTCCCCATGACCTGTTTTGACACATGAAAACACTCAAATATGTCTCAAGGGGTCGTATGACCCCTTAGGACACACTTGAGTGTTCTAATGTGTTGAAAGGGGTCATGGGCACTTCCTATGGGTCGTAGTACACCTTATCACATGTTAAAACCCTTAGGAAGTCACGATGACCTCTTTTGACACATTTCAACACTCAAGTGTGTCCCAAGGGCTCATAGGACCCCTTAGTCCACACTTGAGAGTTGTAATGTGTTGACAGGGGTCATGGAGACCTCCTAGGGGTCCTAACGCATGATAAGGCATACTAGGACCCCTAGGAAGTCCTCGTGACCTCTTTTCACACATTTCAACACTCAAGTGTGTCCCAAGGGGTTGTATAATCTTTTAAGATATACTTGAGTGTTTTCATGTGTCAAAAGGGGTCATGGGGACTTCCTAGGGGTCTTAGTATGCCTTATCATGTGTTAGGACCCCTACGAAGTACCGATGACCCTTTTTGATAAATTTAAACACTCAAGTATGTCCCAAGGGGTCGTATGACACCTTAGGACACACTTGAGTGTTGAAATGTGTAAAAATGGGTCATGGGGACTTCCTAAGGGTCCTAGTATGACTTATTACACATTCAGACCCCTACGATGTCCCCATGACCCCTTTTGACACATTAGAACTCTTAACTGTGTCCTAAGGGATCATACGACCCCTTGGTACACACTTGAGTGTTTTCATGTGTCAAAAGGGTTCATCGGGACTTCCTAAGGGTCCTAGTATGCCTTATCATGTGTTACAACCCATAGAAAGTCCCCATGACCCCTTTTGACATATTATAACTCTCAAGTGTGTCATAAGGGGTCATACAACCCCTTCGGAAAAACTTGAGTGTTGAAATTGTCAAAAGGGGTCATGAAGACTTCCTAGGGGTCCTAAAATGTGATAAGGCATACTAGGACCCCTAAGAAGTCCCCAAGAACCCTTTTGACACATTAGAACTCTCAATTGTGTCCTGAGGTGTCATACAACCCTTTGAGACACACTTGAGTGTTGAAATGTGTCAAAAGGGGTCATCGGTACTTCCTAGGAGTCCTAACACCTGATAAGGCATACAAGGACCCCTAGGAAGTACCCATGACCCATTTTGACACATGAGAACACTCAAGTGTGTCCTAAGAGATTATACGACCCCTTGGGACACACTTTAGTATTGAAATATGTCAAAAGAGGTCATGGAGACTTCCTAGGGATCCTAGTATGCCTTATCATGCATTAGGACCCCTAGGAAGTCCCCATGACCCCTTTCGACACATTATAACTCTCAAGTGTGTCCTAATGGATCATACGACCTCTTGGGACACACTTGAGTGTTGAAATGTGTCAAAAGGGGTCATCGGGACTTCCTAAGGGTCCTAACGCATGATAAGGTGTACTAGGATCCCTAGGAAGTGCCCATGACCCCTTTCGACACATTAGAACACTCAAGTGTGTCCTAAGGTGTCATATGAACCCTTGGGACACACTTGAGTGTTGAAATGTGTGAAAAGTGGTCATGGGGACCTCCTAGGGGTCCTAGTATGCCTGATCACATGTTAGGACCCCTACGAAATTCCCATGACCCCTTTTGACACATTTCAACACTCAAGTTTGTCCCAAGGGGTCATCTGACCCCTTAGGACATGCTTGAGTGTTTTCATGTGTCAAAAGGGGTCATGTGCACTTCTTAGGGGTCCTAGTACACCTTATCACATGTTAGGACCCCTACGAAGTACCGATTATCCCTTTTGACATATTTTAACACTCAAGTGTGTCCCAAGGAGTCATATGACCCCTTAGGACATGCTTGAGAGTTCTAATGTGTCAAAAGGGGTCATGGGGACTTCCTAGGGGTCCTAGTATGTCTTATCATGTGTTAGGACCCTTAGGAAGTCTTCATGACTCCTTTTGACACATTTCAACACTCAAGTGTGTCCCAAGGGGTTGTATGACCCCTTATGACACACTTGAGAGTTCTAATATGTCAAAAGGGGTCATGGGAAATTCCTAGGGGTCCTAACATGTGACAATGCATACTAGGACCCCTAGGAAGTCCCCGTGGCCCCTTTTGACACATTTCAACACTCAAGTGTGTCCCAAGGGGTCGTATGACACATTAGGAAACACTTGAGTGTTTTAATGTGTCGAAAGGGGTCATGGGCACTTCCTAGGGGTCCTAGTACACCTTATCACATGTTATGACCCCTAAGAAGTCCTGATGACCACTTTTGACACATTTCAACAATCAAGTGTGTCCCAAGGGGTCGTATCACTCATTAGGACACACTTAAGAGTTCTAATGTGTCGAAAGGGGTCATGAGAACTTCTTAGGGGTCCTAATGCATGATAAGGCATAATAGGACCCCTAGGAAGTGCCCATGACCCCTTACGACACATTAGAACACTCAAGTGTGTCTGAAGGGGTCATACAACCCCTTGGAACACACTTGAGTGTTGAAATGTGTCAAAAGGGGCCATGAGGACTTCCTAGGGGTCCTAGTATGCCTTATCACGTGTTAGGACCCCTAGGAAGTCCCCATAACCTTTTTTGACATATTAGAACTCTCAAGTGTGTCATAAGGGGTCATATGATCCCTTGGGATACATTTGAGTGTTGAAATGTGTTGAAAGGGGTCATTAAGACTTCCTAGGGGTCCTAACATGTGATAAGGCATACTAGGACCCCTAAGAAGTGCCCATGACCCCTTTCGACACATTAGAACACTCAAGTGTGTCCTAAGGGGTCATACAACCCCTTGGGAAACACTTGAGTGTTGAAATGTGTCAAAAGGGGTCATGGGGACTTCCTAGGGGTCCTAGTATGCCTTATCACGTGTTAGGACCCCTAAGAAGTCCCCATGAGCCCTTTTGACACATTAGAACTCTCAAGTGTGTAATAAGGGGTCATACGACCCCTTGGGACACACTTGAGTGTTGAAATGTGTCAAAAGGATTCATCAAGACTTCCTAGGGGTCCTAATGTGTGATATGGCGTACTAGGACCCGTAGGAAGTCCCGCTGACCCCTTTCGACACATGAGAACACTCAAGTGTGTCCTAAGGGGTCATACGGCCCCTTAGGAAAAACTTAAGTGTTGAAATGTGTCAAAAGGGATCATGGGGACTTCTTGGGGGTCCTAACATGTGATAAGGCATATTAGGACCCCTATGAAGTCCCCATGAGCCTTTTTGACATATTTCAATACTAAAGTGTGCCCCAAGGGATCGTACGACCCCTTGGGACACAATTGAGTGCTCTAATGTGTTTTCGAGGGTTGCACCAGGACCTAAGGGGTCCTAGTACACTTTCTCAAGCCTTAGGACCCATGGAAACCCTCTATGACCCCTTTGGAAACCTTTTGGATGGCTTATATTAGTGTAATTAACCTATGTATTAAGATGTCCTATATAATATATATATTATATATATACTATACTTGATTTTATTATATATAGAACAATATTTTATAAATAATATATAATACATATCATATATATATATATATATATATATATATATATATATATATATTTATATTATAATATAAAATATATATTACATACAATTTAAATATGAAGATATCATGTGATATATTGTAAAATACATATTAATATATAATACATATAAAATAATATATAATATATGATGTATAATGTAACATTTAATATTAATATATATTATATAATATTTAATGTAAAATGTATATTATATAATATTTAATATATAATAGATATTATGTAATATTTAATATATATAATATATAATCTAATATATAATTTTTGATATATAATATATTGAAGTATGGAGAAATTGGAGGGAGAAAGGGGTTGGAAATAAATTAAGAGGGAGAAAGGGGAGGGAAAATTTAAAATTCAAAATTTTGCCAGGATTTTCAGGTACTCAAAAAAATCGAGTACCCGATTAGGCTCAGTATTGCTTTGTGCACCAAACCTACTTGGTCAACTCTTTAAATGTCACAAAAATGTGTTTTTCCCCTATTTCTTTGAGTTCCAGACTTCGACCATGTAGCTGACAATTTTTTTTTCACCCAAATTTGATGAAATGAAAAGGGTATTTTAAGGATATTATCATCTTTCTATCAATATAATTGCTGTCAAATTTTGAATTCGGTAAGTAATTATTAGTTATTTTCTAATTGAGTTACCTCTAAAGTGTTGATTTATATATTGATTGAAAAATGACTATAACTTTCAGACGGTATAACATTTGTGAAATCCAAAAAATGCGTCACATTCTATGCTTCACCTACTATAAGGAATTTTTATTTTTTTTTAATTTTGTAAATTTTTGAATGAGTTAAGGTGGTCAGACACATGAGTTTTTTTATTCGGAAAATGTTGTAGCAAAAAATTCATAATTAATTTTTTTTTGGAATAAAATTACAAAAAAATATGTCACATCCAAGAATGAGTCTAGTACTTATATATAAAATCTTATAAAAAAATATTATCATTTGATTATGATTAAGGTGGTCAGACATACACCTACTTATTTTTTTCTTGAAATTTTTGTACTGCTGTATTGAAATTTATACTTTTCACCAATTATATTAATTTTTTTTTCAAAAAGGCCTAGTAGTTTAGAAACTACATTCAATTTCCTACAGATTCTATTCTTACAACTTTTTGGTATTAGGTTGATAGCTAGTTCAAATTTTCACGTCAAGTTGACTAACCCTGATTTGCTAATTTTTCATTACCACTTAAGGGCATAGTTTGGCCCCTCATGATCTTGCACATACCCAATAATCGGTATATAAATAAAAAGGCACAATTGATATTTTACTAAGTTGATTATTTGATTTGAATATTTTTTTTTATATACATATGGGAGTAATTAGGACTATAGGATAACTGGACTTAACTGATTCACCCCCTCCCCCTCTTAGTTATCTAACAGTATGCAGTGAATTCCCATGACATCATCCTTCAAAGTTGGTTGTCAACTTGGTAGTAGAAATTTTTTATTTTTCACCTAGTGAATAGAGGAATGACACCTGAGAATCATCAATAGAGTTATTTAGGATGGAAGCATGTGAAATATAGCTATATATCACTAATTTTCATGAAATGATAGACATTAATACTAAAATGTGATGAAACATGTGTTAGTATGAAAAGATATAAAAAATGATCTTTCATTTTAACCCTAGGGTAAATGTAGTTACCCTTTTTTGGTGTTTGAGGGGTATGAATTTCCTGCATTAGTACTATCAAGAACTAAAACTGGGCTTGTAGTTCAAGAAATTGACAGATGGAAACCAATAGAAAAAAATAAAAGTAGTCTCACAAGTTGATGTGATATTCTCTCTTAATGTGGAGTAAATCCAAAATGTTTGTGGACTTTGCCAATTTCTCTATAAAAAGGGAAACACATTCAAAAGGTGGCACAACATTTTGCAAACCTTGAGAGCTAAGAGTGAAGGATTTATCTAGTTTAGACTAATGATGTAGGAGCATCTAAGAATCAAGGTTCTTGACTCAGATGTGAGTTTTGGTTGAGATTTACTTCGGACGGTCATAAGTTTTGACTCGGATGTGGGTTTTGGCTGAAATTTTACAGGCAGTTGCATGAGGAGTTATTTGGTTTGTCAATTGAGCTTTGCTCGATAGGTGGCCATTTTGACATTTTTTTGGGAGCTTGAAATATCATCTTGGCCTTCGAATTTGACTTCTAGTATTTTTTTCTTGTTTTTTAGAAAGTTGTTTTTGTAATAAATCCAAAATCATGTTCTTGATTTCTTAGATTAATTCGCAATTCATCTTGCCTTAGTTGGGGGCATCTTTTGGGAAAAATCAAGATTCGTAGGATGGGTTTTGAAAATTACAAAAAATGGAAAAATTTGATTTTCTCAAAATTTTGCCAAATATGGTAATTTTTCAGAATTGTAATAAGTAGTTGTTTTCTTTCATTGTAGAGGTAGAGTAGAGTTAGAGGAGTTTAATGAAGAATTTGGCATTCTGAAATTTCTGTGTTCTGTGTTTTTTTTTCTAAGTTATTGTTTGAAGGGTTTGGGCTACATCATTTGGTATCAGAGTAGGAAGATGGGTGGAAGAGGAAGAGGAGGTGTCACACTGATGCAAAGATTCATGCTAGATATGTAGAGGTAGATTGAATGACTCAATGAGAGACTAGATAATCAAGGAATACATAGAGGGGATGAATCTGATGAAGAGGGAAACCGAAGAGGTGCTGACCAAAATAAAGAAAATATAGAAGAAAGGCTGGAAGAAATGAGCTATGAAGATAGAGTTCTTAGGGCTTTAGAAGGAAGAAGTGAAGCAATCAAGATGGACATTTCTGACTATGCTGGTAGTCTTAAGCAAGAAGAACTAATAGATTGGCTAAACAAGATGGGAAATTTTTTTGAATGGAAGTCTATGACAGAAGAAAAGAAGATGAGGTTTGCACACACAAAGTTAAAGGGACGTGCAATGATCTAGTGGGATCATCTCCAAAAGGAATGAACAAAGAAAGGAAAGGATAAAATCAAGACATGGAGCAAAATGGAGAAAAAGTTGAGAGAAAAATTCTTACCTATGGATTATGCTCAAACACTCTTCCAAAGGTTTCAGAATTTGAAATAGAATTTGTCTTCTATGCAAGATTATACAAATGAGTTTTATAAGTTGTCCATCCATATAGAACATCAAGAAAGTAATGAATAGATGGGTACAAGGTATGTGAATGGTTTGAAATACACTATTCAGGATGAGCTAAGCATGCATCAGATCAAATGCATGGAGGATGCCTATCAGCTAGCTCTCAATGCTGAAGAAAAACAAAATAGGCAGTACAATCAAAGAAATAGAGGAGGACAAAGGGGTACATCAACTCCATATCGAGGAGGCTCAAGTTCTAGTCAAGGAGATGAGAAGCAAGAATAATCATGTCAAACTCCATCAAACCAAAAAAAGAGGAAGGGGATTTCAACGTGGTAGAGGCTATGGTAATGGAAGAGGATGGGAAGGCCAAAGAAGACCATTCACTTGTTTTAGATGTGGAGAAGGACACAGGGCCTTCAAGTGTTCCAATTTTAACATGCAAGATGGAAATCAAGGAGGGCCATCTAGAGTTAACCTAGCCCGGGTTGACAATGAGGGATCTGAACAAGAAGTGTCTCTAGATATCGGATAAAGTCTCATGATGAGGAGGACAATGATTATTCCTGCAAAGGTGGAGGTAGATGAGAAAGGCATTGATGATTCATGGATCAAAACCAACATATTCCAAACAAGGTGTACCTCAGGTGGAAAGGTCTGTCAAGTAATTGTTGATGGAGGAAGCTGTGAGAACATGGTTTCTAAAGAAATGGTGGAGAAACTAAATCTCCATTGTGAAAAGCACCCTCATCCCTATCGGATTGCATGGTTCAAAAAGGGTAATGAAGTTACAGTAGATAAGAGGTGCCTTGTTAAATTTTCCATAGGAAAGGTCTACAAAGATGAGTTGTGCTATGATGTAATTCCAATGGATGCATGCCATGTCCCCTTAGGCAGGCCTTGGTAGTATGATAGAAAGGTTATTCATAATGGGGAAAGGAATACTTACACCTTCTGGAAGGATGGATCTAAGGTGGTCTTGTTACCTCGTAGGGATGATGGAAAAGATGAAAGTTTGTTGTCTGAAAATGAACTTGTCAAGGAGATGAAAGTAACAGGGTGTTGTTATGCATTAGTAGTGCAAAAGGGGAAGGAGGAAGACTTGATGATACCTCTAGAAGAAGCTACAGTGTTGAAAGAATATTCAGATGTCATTCCAGAGGAACTACCAAATGGGCTCCCCCCAAAATGAAATATCCAACATCATATTGATCTTATTCTGGGAGCAAGTTTCCCTAATCAAGCAACTTATAAAATCAGTCTGACACAACACGCAGAACTAAACAAACAGGTAACTGAGCTCATACATAAAGCTTTAGTTCAGGAAAGCATGAGCCCTTGTGTTGTCCCAACATTATTAACCCCAAAGAAAGATGGAACATGGAGGATGTGCACAAACAGATGAGCAATCAATAGGATAACCATCAGGTATCATTTTCCTATCCCTCATTTGGATGATATGATGGATGCTCTTGTTGGAGCAACATATTTCACTAAGATCGATCTACGAAGTGGGTACCACTAGATCTGCATCTAAGAAGGGGATGAATGGAAAACCACTTTCAAAACCAGGGATGGTTTGTATGAATGGAAGGTTATGCCTTTTGGCTTATCAAATGCACCTAGTACTTTTATGAGACTCATGAATACTATGTTGCGTCCTTACATTGGAAAGTTTGTAGTAGTTTATTTTGATGATATACTAATTTTTAGTAAGGGAAGGGAAGAACATCTGCAGAACTTGAGGATCATATTGGAGGTATTAAGAAGAGAGAAACTCTATTCTAATATGAAGAAGTGTAGGTTCATGCAAGCAAGCTTGGTTTTTTTGGGATTTGTCATTTCTATAGATGGTGTCAAGATGGACCCAGAGAAAGTTCAAGCCATTCTTGAATAGTGTAGTCCATGTAGTATCACCGAGGTGAGAAGTTTTCATGGCTTGACTACTTTCTATAGAAAGTTCATTCATAATTTCACCAGCATTGTAGCACCTCTGACAGACTGCACTAAAGGTCACGAGTTTTCATGGACCAAAAAGGTTGTAGAGAGTTTCCAGTATCTGAAGAAGAAGGTCACTAAAGATCCTATATTGGCTCTACCAAATTTTGATAAAGTGTTTGAAGTGGAATGTGATGCCTCGCATGTTGGCATTAGTGTTGTACTCAGTAAAGAAGGTAGGGACATTGCCTTTTTTAGTGAAAAATTGAATGATGTGCGAAAGAAATATTCTACATATGATATAGAGTTCCATGCCATTGTGCAAGATTTGAGACATTGGAAGCATTATATAGTACCCAAAGAATTTGTGTTGTTTACAGACCATATTGCTCTAAAATACTAGAACACACTAAAGAAATTGAACACTAGACATGCAAAATGGGTCTCTTTCCTACAAGGGTTTACTTTTGTTCTGAAGCATAAATTTGGGAACAGAATCAAGTTGCACATGCCTTGAGTAGGTGAGTTGTTCTTATGACCATCATGGAAATAGAAGTAATTGGATTTGATGCAATCAAAGACTTGTATGAATCTAATAGTGACTTTTGGGAGGTTTTTGATCAATTGAAGAATCCTATACCTGGTGTAATACCCCAAAATTGGCACCTATCAATTTCAATCAATTTTGGTGCATTCCTCAAATTTCTAATTCTTAAAAGTCATACTTTGCTAGGCAATTTTCTCTCTCCTACCTGACTTTACTTGACATGATGTCCATTGCAAAAACCCTAAATTGCATTAATCAAATATTAAAATTAATTCCTAAAGTCTTCAACTTTTATTAGCTAAATTACCCCTACGATAAATTAATTTAATTCTAATGTCCTAAATGCTTTAAATTAAATTAAACTCACCCCATTTGGCTAATATACATAAAAAGGAATTAATTAATTGCTTGATTATTTGAATGGACACTCTTATTTGAATTAATAATTCAAGATATTTGAAAGGTCCCCTATGTGGCAATATCCATTCCTTTAATTAAGTAATTCATGTCTTTTTGTCTCAAATGGGAATGAAGAGTTAGGAGTTTCAAATCAAGAACCTCTTCATTCTCTCCCCAGCTTGTCTATTTAATGAACCTCATTTTTCATTCGAAAGAGAGCAAGTTTTTAGAGTAACTAAACTATAGCATTTTTTTTGTCTCAATTCCATTTTTTCAAAGCTTTCATTGCATATTTTAGATTAATCTCATTTAGTTTAATATTGCATCTTCATTATAATTAGTTTTCTTATTTTCTCTTAGTTTAATCTTCATATTTCTTTCAAGTTCTTTAGAGTAAATCTGCACTTCATATTTCTTTCAAAGCTATTTAGATTAATATCATATTCCCTTCAAATCATTTTAGACTAAATTGCACTCATTCTAGATTAATTTCAATTTTATTGTTTTCATAGCTTTTAAATCCTCCATTGTAGTACTGGTCTTATGGTTGTTGGCTCTCATTCTGAGAGTAATTAAACACCCTGTCTACATAGGAGGTAATAGGTCACTTCACTACAAATTTTGAATTGAGTAATTCACACTCTCTCTCATAATTCAATCATGTGAGTAATGATCATGTTGTGTGTGTAGTTCGATTAGAGGTTCACGTTCAACCACATACATTTTGGTGCCCACCCTGGGGCAGAAAAATTGATTTCTGGCCTCATCAAGCTAAAACTTTTTTTTGAATTTTGCAATCTATCATATGTTTGTACTTCTTTATGTACGAAAGTTCACACGAGATTTTTGAGCGTACTGTGTGAAGTTTTGCTCCCTGTAGCACTTTCTCGCATGACATTGTACTATCTTACTCCAGACCCTACACTTTCTAGCGCACTGTGGAGTACTTCCTCATGCAAAACCTAGTCTCAATTTTTTAAAATTTTCCAATTCTATGAAATTTCCTGCACTGTTTCTGACATTACTTTCTGCTGTTGATTTCATATTTCTAGTTTTCTATCATAGCGTAACTGTTTTGTGCAGGACGTTTGTCGAAGAACATGAAACATGTTAATGGTTTGATTGAAGGCCAATAGTTGAAGACTTGCTAAAATGTTGTGTTTGTTTCTCGCTTTCATTCACATAGTCTAATTAGGGCTCCATTAAAATTTCTTATGAATTTTGATAGTGGGCTAGGGAATTTGGCTCTTCATTACATGGAGGTGATGACCATGAATGAACCTAAAAACCCAATGATCCTACTGATATGACAAATTCTTGGGGAAGTGGAGAAAGGTAGTGAATCTTTAGCACTTCTATTTGCCAGGGGATTATGCTCTTCTCTCTTTGAGAGAACCAGAAACCCAAAAGCATGTGGATTTGGTGGAGTGAAACTAACTCGGTGATGAATCTATTTTGCATGTTTGGGTGAAGTAATGAGGTAGAGAAGTATGCTCTTCTCTCTTTGAGAGAAATAGAAAATCAAACCCTCAGATCTAAGCCAAGTTGTGTCACCTTTAGAGGGCCTACCGAAAGTTGAACCTCTAGGAATGACCCAAGTGAGTATGCACCTATTGTCGATGATTCCACCTCACTATAATAAAGAATGTTTTGTTGAGTCTAAAGAATCCAAAACCATGTTAACTTCCTTCTCATAATTTTGACTATCATCTTGAGAAGGCCTTGTCTATTGTACTGAGCGGCGTCACTCCTAGCCCTGCTTGCGGGGATGTACGACTTTCAAGTGTTGGTGTGGCTACAAGGCCCTAGCCCTATATCAGGGGCACCAAAGGTTACTGTGAATGAAAGCCTACTAAGAACTCTCCCTAGTTAGTTGCCTACTCAGTTCACCTCCGAAAGGAGTCATAATCTTTGTGTAGGGAGGGGGAAGAATCTCTCCCGTAGATTACCATCATAGGCATACATCTAGATGCATGAAGGTGGTTGTGACACTAGCCCCTGCTACAAGGGTAACCTATGAACGTACTGTTGCCCAAAATTTCCTATTTTGCAAATTTGGCCAAGTTTCTAAGGTCTCTATTTTTATCCCACCCTACTGCAACTTGTTTTCATTTTGCGAAGTAGATCCTCAAAGTTTCATGGCTTGTGATCTAAACCTTATGTTCTTTGATGTATTGTCAAGCCCCAGTTTAGATCACATGCACTGAATCGCAAAGCCCTCAGAGATATTCAAGTTTTAATGTTGTAGGAAATACTCAGGTCGTAAGGTTCCAAAAAGTGTTCAGTGTCGAAAACTCTTTGTGTTTTCAACCTTTGTCTGAAAGCCCTCTATGTTTTCTACCTTTTGGTCTATGAAGGCCTTGGTTATTTTTGATCTTCATGTTCAAGTCTGAAAACCCCCTGTGTTTTCTGCCTTTTGGTCTGAAAGCTCAATGTGTTTTTGACCTTCGCTCTGAAAGCTCAGGATGTTTCTGACCTTCAAGTGAAAACCTCAGTTGTTTTCGATGCTTCGTTATTCTTCTCTGGTGTCAGCATTTTCCATGTGTGCAACTCCGATCAGGTGGGGGCCAGTTGATGGTTTTCAAGAACGCTTGTGGCTTGTCACATTATTGCATAGCCCCTTTTTAGGCTATGTGAACATGCAACTAACTATTAGCCATGTCGAGTTAGGACTTGCAGTTTGGTGGTGGGTCCTAGTTTTTCATGTTCTTTAGTGGTTATGGGTTTTATTCAGTGATCGGGTGACTACGCAGTTGCTTAATCTCTTGTCTCCAATGGTTAAGTGATTTTCATTTAGCGACCCAGCATTTTCATAGTCACATGTTCGTGCAATCAGGCAAGCGGTTTGTGGTCCAGTAGTTAACATCATGCGGTTGGTAGCATGATCGCATAGGCCTTCCTAGCCGCATACGATCATATGACAAGCGGTCAACAAAGTTTTAGCTCTGGCAGTGGGCCCTTGGGTGGTGGCCTGTCCATTTCTTAGTGGTCAGTGAAGTCTACAGTGGGCCCGATAGCATGTGGCCCCATAGATTCAAGATCTATGGTGATCACATGTTCGCATGGGATCTTCTGATGCCATGCGATCATGTGATTGCCATGAGATCCTTCTGATGATCCTGAACAGTATTGTCATGGGTCTGAACGACATGTGGTTGGGTTTCAGTTGGTCCATGTGGTAAAGGTGGCAAGTTTGGTAGGGCCAGTTGTCTTGCATGGAAGAGCGGAGATAGATTCTAAAAGGCTTGTCGCATGATCACATGAAGGCTTTTGAGCTCATGCGATCATGGGACCATTATTTTTTTCAAGGTGGTGCAACCATTTTTCATGGGTTGTCTTCTACAGAGATGTTGCAACGGCAGGGTAGCTCAAGAAATTGATGTTGTAGGACATGCACAGTTATGGGAAAATGATGAAGAAGTTTGGGCAGTCATTAGGGGTCGATTCTTTGTCCCAGCAGGGTACTAGTTAGCATTCATGGCATGGCTTTGGGGCAGTAAGGATGATGAATCTAGGTTTTTTTGCAGGTTGATTGTAGTATAGGGATGGGCACGCAAGGATGAATATCTGATTGGCTATGATACTACAGAGTTTTATTTATGATCAGTCTTCTTAGTACCCTAGGGTTGATTATTTTGTTGTAGATCTGTAACCCTAGTTAGTTTTTTGATTCCTGCCTATGTGTGGAGGATGTATATATTGTTTTTTGGAGCTTGTAGAGCTTAGAGTTTACATTTTTGTAAATAGAGTTTTTCTCTTTCTAGGAGTTATCTATGGCATTCTTTCTGCCCTCTAACTTTTACAACTTGTAATCTTTCATTTAAATCTCAGGTTTAATAGAGGCTATCCGTGGCATTTATTCTGCCCTCTGGTCTTTTCCTTATCTGTATTTCTCTTATTGAATGTAATATACTAGCTTTATTGGAGAAGTCTTGGAGTTCCAGAGCCCTTCTTTCTTTCAGCTTATATGTGTACTACTGTGTATGATCTGATTTGAGTGAGTTTGTGGGTATTCTTCAGCCCCCTGTCATTCTATCTCATTCCTATGCCCTTTTGCTGAAGAGAACATTTGCTTGCAGGTCATTGGTTGTGTCTTATGTCTAGGCCCTCCAATGAAATACTTATGCAAGCCTATTTAGGGAGATTGTGTTCTACTAGATCTAAGAGCCTTCATGCTAGTTTGTTCAGTGTATTGTATTCATTTCATTTCGGTGCATCACCTAGTAGGTAGTTTGCTTTCAGCATTTCCCTTTCATGCACTCCTTCTATCTCTTTCCCTTCAAAGATTTATTTTCCTGTTAAGAGAAAACTAAGGTGATAATCCAAGAGGAACTAGCCTAGAACCTAGAGGTTTCATCTCGGTTAGCAAAGGTCCCACAACCTTGAGATGATTCCCAAGTTATACTGAGTTATCAAGACTATGAGAGCTTGAGACAGAGGTGCAAACTCAGTGTATAACACGTACACTATTGAGTCCTTGGAAACACCAAAAACACGGGCACCCTCTAGGGGGTGACATGGTTGTGTGAGGTGCATGTATGCGCATAAGCAATGGGGCAAAGGTTTTGGCTTCTCACCATTTTTTTTGTAGGACTAAGCTATGTGTTTTTTATCGAGTCTTAAACATTGTCCAATCATTATCAAACAAAGACTCCCTTGATGCTATCAAGTTGCTTTGTCCTTGATAGGTCTGTTAATGACTACTTGTATCACAACTACTTGATCTAAACCATTGTGCTTGTAAACGAATGCTTGAATTCCTCAAAATGAGCTTGTTGATTAAACTATTCTGCAAACTTGTCAGGAAACTAGATTTTCTGTTAGACATCAGTTTAGGCTGTATCTCAAAATTCAACTTTAACCTCAAAAATTGTGTCAAACTATCAGACTTTGGATTTTTCCCATGTGAAGTTTCACTTTTTAGAGCACTTTCTCACGTGAGACTTTGTTCTTTCGTGCAAAGTTTGGTGTTTTCTTGCATGACCTGGTACTTTCTCGCGCGAGCCTGTACCCAAGTTTTCAAAATAGAGACCAAATTCCTATTGACTAGTCAAACTTTTTCTTGTTCTACTTTTTGCCTGTGGTCTATTTTTCTATTTTCCTATCATTCATTGTTAGAAACTGAGTGTATCAAATTGAGAATCGATCGATCTTTTCTTTGACTCACATTGTCTCTCATTTGTTCACCTTATCTCTTTGTGCCTTTTATACCTCATGTTGCGATAGTCTTATCTCAGTTGTTCTAGCCACCTCTTTTGATGATTCATACCAGGTTCATCTCGTATCTTGGTTGTTCTAACCATTTATCTCTTTTTTCTGTTATCTTAGAGATAGAGTCTAGCATTATCCCAAGTCTTCTCTTATCACATTTTCATCTATGAATGTCATGACTCAAAGTGGCAAGACTTTCCCTATTTAGAACACTGATCAAGGTTGAAGTAAACCTTGTAATCAAGAGATAGATCATCTCGAGTCTGTTGCAAAATCTAAACTTTGTGAGGGATCCTCAAATTCGTCATTGAGCACTTTGAGAGATAGTCTATCTCAACCGTCACCTCTAATCTTCCAAGAGTGTTTTAATCCATTGTTTGAAGTGCAACCTGGTTTCTCATTTCAAGAACAAGACAACTCATTTTTCCAAGACAATTCATTGTTCTGTGACTTTGGAAGACCATTCCCTCAGACTGCTCCTATTATTGAATCTATTGATACTAATCACGATATCTTCTTACCTAAATTTGTTAAATCTTTTGATCCTATTCATTCACCAAAATTTACCTTAGTTGTGCCCTTTTGGAGTTGTTCATATCACTTTACTAAGGCTTTGATCACTGCACAATCCTACATTAACAAGATGGTAGATCCTTTTGATTTCCAACTAGGTGAGCACAATCAAACTTATGATGAATCTCAGAACAATCAATATCATGGTCAAACTTCTAATGATCAATGACATGCTCAACCTCAGAATGAGAAACATCATGGTCAATCCCAACATGACCAAAATTAGTCCCACAATGATCATCAATCTCGAAACAAACCTCAAGGTGATCAACAACCTGTGTATTTATATCGTCCTCCTCTGTTCAATCAAAAATAAGATGATCAACAACAAGATCAGATTTTGAGCATTTATGAGATCCTTGGGAATGAAAATGATGTTATAACTCAACATGATATAGATTCTACCAAATCTAATAAGAGTCTCATTAAAATGATGGAAATTCTTCTTCTAGAGGATAAAGAGAAATACTTTCTTGAGTTAGCTCAACAAGGGGCCAATTTACCCTCAAATTTCCAAGTTGAAACTATTGTAGCTAAAGAGGAAGAAATTGAAACCACTAAGCTACAAAAGATGATTCAGAATATGCAAGATCAGATTAGTCAACTTGCAAAGGAAAAGGATAAGTCCACACAACAATTCACAATGGAGAGTATATGCCCTTTTCCTTTTGACAAAAGTATCTGCATGCCTCCTTTTCCAAAAGGAGTGGAGTTGCCCAAATATGACAAGTACATGGGTACAACTGATCCCCAAGATCATCTGAGGGAGTTTTGTGCCTTGTTTATGGAATTTATGCATGATCAAACTTATCTTATGAGACTCTTTCCCTGTAGCTTGGGTAGGCCAGCTATGGAATGGTTTTGCCGATTGCTTCCTGGCATTAAGACTTTTGATGAGATCACTAATCTTTTTCTTCATCAGTATTCTCACAACATTCAACATTTGTGACTTTTCTAACTTGAAACAATGATAGGGAGAGTCTTTCTTGTCTTTTCTCCAAAGGTGGAGACAACTTTGCATGAAGTATCCTCGTAAATTGCCTGAATCTGAGAAACTTGATATATTTTTGGACAATCTTATCCTAGACTTCAGATATCAAGTACAACTACAAGGTCCTTTAACTTTTGACAACATGATCAAACAGGCTGTGAGGATAGAGGCCTTCATGATCAAAAAGGGAGAGTTAAATCTGAATAAGGATAATAAGCAAGGATTCTCCATGAACAAGGACAAAGGAAAGAATGTCAACAAGAATAGAGACATTGTGAATGATGGAGTGGTTGATAATGTCACTGCAAAGCCTTCAAAGCCTATCTTTAATCTTACTTATAGTATAAAAGAGGCTAAGGCTATTGAAAAGACCACAATAGATAATCAACAAAATTCAAGATTTTCTAGGAACAAACCTTGGGCCTCTCGACCCAACTGTGAATTCACCTCTTTGGGAGAGCCTCTTGATGTGGTCTTTAAAGCTCTTATACAAAATCAGGTTCTCACTCCTTTAGAAAAATGTCTTTATGACCCACAACCGAGACCTCATTGGTGGAATGACAATTCCTATTGCAACTATCACCAAAACATTGGTCATAAGATGTCTACTTGTCTTCAGCTGAAACATAAGGTTCAAGATCTCATTGATAATGGTGACATTCTTGTGGAGAACCATAATAAGAATTTGGATCATCAGGCATTTAAGGATCCTTTCCCTCCTCATGAGAAAGGCGAGTCTTCCACAACTAAGAATAACAACGGCAAGGTTAATTACACCTACACTATTACTGATAATGTCATCAACATGATTGAACATGTTGGAATTGAGTATTGTAGTATGATCACTTCTAAGGGGAGTGGTGATGCTCCCAAATCTAGGAATCCTTTCATCTTGCGTAGTTCCACATCTCGTTCATCTGAATTTGAACAAACTCAAGATTGTGCTAATGTTGTCACTCAATCACATGGAAGAGTTGTTTTGAAAGGTCTCGATCCTCTGAAACAAACTCTGGATAAGGATTCTTTGAAACCAACTATAGACAAGGCTGCTCTAAAACAAATGGTGGATAAGACTGCTGCTGGTCCTACCAACAAAGCCTCAAAATTGACTCTTGCACCTAGCGCCACTAGTTATAACATTTTAGATCAGCTCCAACGAACCAATGCTCAAATTACCATTTTTGAGTTGTTGAAAATATCTCCTGCTCACAGGTAGATTTTGGATAAAGCCATCATCGAGTCAAATGTTCCCAAAGATCTTGATCTCAATCAGTTCCAATCGATGGTGGGTCATTTAACTTTGACACATTATTTTTCCTTCTCTAAAGAAGATGATCACTCTTTGAGAGATCTGCATAATGCTCCCTTGCATATAGAGGTCATGATAGGTCCAAAGCATGTCCGTCGTGTGCTTATAGAAAATGGTGCTAGTCTCAATATCTGTTCTGCTGAGTTGCTTACTCAGCTAGGTTATGATGAGGATTGCATAGACTCCTACAAAAATATTACCATCAAAGCTTATGATGAAGAAGAATGCAAATCCCAAGGCTTAGTTGTGCTACCTATCTGCGTAGGACCTGTTAAGAGAGATGTTACTTTTCAAGTCCTTGATATTCCTCTTGCGTACAAAATTTTTTTGGGTAGACCATGGATTCATGAGATGCAGGCTATTCCATCTACTTACCATCAATGCATCAAGTTTCCTTTCCATGGTGTAGAAGTTACTATTCCTGCTAATACTAATTATTCTTGCAACTCCCTTGCACAATCTACTGATAGTTTGGTTCCAACAAATAGAGAATCCACTAAGTTCTATGATGCTAAGCTTAGAGAAATGGAAAAAACTTTTAAACTTAAGGATACAAGCATGGGAGAATACCGAATTGAACCTGTGCTATCTCTAGCTGCTTTGCCTCTGTCTCAACATTCTTATGGGAGACCTTCTGAGAATAAAAAATCTTCCACTAGCTCTCCTTAAATAGTTTATGATGGTGCCTTTGACAAGGCTACAACACCTTTAGAGGATGAGGAAGAAGAAAGGGCTATCACAGCTTGGATCTACAAAGGGAAAGAAACATCTGAAGAAACTACTCCTCCTCCAGACTTAGAACAAGAGCCCTATAGTGAAAGCTTCTAAATCATGAAGCACTTTGGATACAAGGGGAGTGGTCCTATAAGAATGAATGATAATGGTTTTCTAAAACCTATTGAAGCTACATGTCACCACACAAAAGACACTACTGGCTTAGGCTTTAAAAAAACTCCCTTCCATATAGGGAAAAAGAAATTTATGTCCGCACCTAAACCTGAACCTAAGTCAGAATCTAAAGATACTATACCAGAGGTAAATCCATAGGCTAGCTCTAATGAAGACATCTTTCCTTATCCCATACCTCTGAATCTTGCTACCTTCTTTGAAGAGCTTGATGAACCTATCATACCTGTCCATATGGTAGGCACTACCATTGATACTTATTCTGAGGTTGATTCTGATAAAACCTCTTTAGTGCATCAATTTACATATGAGCAATGGAAAGAAACACTAAATGAGGATCCCAATTTTCCAGGTGAACAATACAAACCACCACATTTTCAAAAGTGGTATGAACAAGAAAAACTTCAGCAAGTTGTTAGTGCCACCAGAGATGGTAATGAGTCTGATGATGATGCTAGTGCTAATGGAATTCCCACATCATGTATTGACTCACATGAATATGAGTTTGACTCTTTTTATGCTGCTACTTTTGATGTAGACATAGATACTGTTCATGTATATGAGAGACTTCTCAAAGTAGGAGAAGGGTCTAGTGCTAGGACACACAAATTTGATGCTATCAATGTCAACTTATCCTCTACTTTTGATGTAGGTTCTCATAGGGATTCAAATGCTCCTTTAGATGAAATTTCTCTAGGTCTTGACTTTCTCGACAACACATTTGATGGCTATACCATGAATGCAGTTGAACCAGCCACTACTACTCTTTCACTCCATTGTCCCGATCTTATCGACTGGAACTCCCCCTCCTCATCCAATGAAGTCCTAACATTCTAGAATGATTACACTCTAGCCTGTTACCTCCATGATATTGAAACTGTAATGTCTTCCACCAATGAAAGTAGTGTTAGCATGACAGAGGTGGATATCAAGTATCTTAGTCAAAAAAATAAAAGAAGAAAAAATAGATGCTTTGATGGTGAAAACCACATTATGGCAATATCAGAGTCAAAAATAGTAAAAATAAAAAACATTTTCAAGGGTGAAAACCTCTCTGAGGCACCCAAGAATGAGATAATTGATACTCTACTGAGCCATTTTCAAGAGAGATCATCAGTTTTGATAGAGCCGACACAACCAATAAATTTGGGCACAGAGGCTACTCCAAAAATTATACATCTAGCACAGTCATTGTCTACACAAGAAAAAGAAGAGTTCACTAGCTTCTTTCAAAGCAAGAAAATAAACTTTGCATGGACCTATTTTGATATGCCTGGATTGGATACCAATTTGATCATGCATCATTTGTCCATTGCACTAGGTGTCAAGCCTGTTAAGTAGAAGCTTCGAAAGATACACCCTCACATGGCACTTTTGGTTAAAGTTGAACTAGAGAAGCTCCTTAAAGCTAGTTTCATAAGAGCAATTGATTATGCCGAATGGATTTCAAACATTATTCCAGTCACCAAACATGATAAATTCATTTGTGTGTGTACATATTTTTAGGATCTAAACAAGGCATGTCCAAAAGATGACTTCCCACTACCAAACATTGACATGATAGTGGATATGACAGTAGGTTATGAGATGTATTCCCTGATGGATGACTTCTCTAGCTATAATCAAATAAAAATTACACCAGAGGATCAAGAAAAGACCACTTTCACATGTGCCTGGGGCACTTTCTACTAGAATGTCATGCCTTTTGGGCTTAAGAACGCTGGAGCAACATATCAGAGAGCTATCACTACCATTTTTCATGATATGATGCATAAGACAATGGAGGACTATGTGGAAGATACTTTAGCCAAAAGTATGTAGTGAAGAACTCACCTTGAAGATTTGGGTCCCATTCTTGACTCCATGGAACAATTTAGTCTTAGACTTAATCCCAAGAAATGTGCATTCAGTGTCACTTCTGGAAAACTCTTGGGTTACATTATTTTAGCTAAGGGTATAGAGGTTGATCTAGAAAATGTGCAAGCTATTATGGAAATGCTTCCACCTAAAAATATCAGTCAGATGAGAGGTCTTCATGGAAGGCTACAATCTATTTGGTGGTTCATTTCATAGTTGGCTGACAAATCACAACCATTCACTAAAACTCTACATAAAGGTGTGACCTATGAATGGAATGAAGAATTTGATAAGGGACTCACTCAAATAAAATAGTATCTTTCTAATCCTCCTATATTGATGCCTCCTATCCATGGGAAGCCACTTATACTTTACATTTCAGTGACAAGCACATCTTTGGGTGCTCTCCTAGCTCAAGAGGATTAGAACAATAAAGAGAGAGGTATTTATTATATCAGTAGAACATTGGTTTCCTATGAGATGAACTATTCAATCATTGAAAAAGCTTGTCTAGCTATAGTGTTTTCTTCATAGAAACTATGACATTATATGCTCGCTCACACTATGAGGCTTATTGCAAAAATTGATCCACTAAAATACCTACTGAGCAAAGTTGCCCTCACGGGTAGATTAGAAAAATGGGTTATGATCCTTAGTGAATTTGACATTGAATATGTGGAAAGAAAAGCTATTAAAGGACAAATAATTGTTGATCAGTTGGTAGAGGCTCCTCTGAAGGATCACCATCCTTTAAACATTGAATTCCCAGATGAATCCATCATGCTTCTCACACATCAGTCTTGGGGCATGTTCTTTGATGGATCATTCACTCAACAAGGATCAAGTGTAGGCATTCTATTTATAACACCTCAAAGATATTCATTGCCAAAAGCTTATAAGATGTTGTTTCCCTACACAAACAACATAGCTAAATATGAATCTCTCATCAATGGTATGAAGATAGCCATTGAATGGCATGTGGATGAGCTCAAGGTCTTTGGAGACTCTCAATTAATGATGTCTACCAAACAAAAGATGACAAGCTAATACCTTACAAAAGAATGGTGGATGATCTCAAGCTGTATTTTGCACACATTTCCTTCCAGCAAATTCCAAGAGCAGACAATAAGGCAGTCGATGCTATGGCCACTCTTGCCTCAATGTTACAGATGCCAGAAAATGATTTCAGACATGAATTCTTGGTGGAAACATTATGCTACCCTGCCTATGACATTCTTGAATCTAGGATGATCTATTCAGTCATTGGACATGACTCATCCCACTACCACCATATCTTTTCCTACCTCCATGACCAAATCATTCTAGACACCTATACCTGAAATGAGAAATGTCACCTCATTCATACTACTTCATGGTATGTCATCATAGAAAATGACTTGTATAGACGGGGTCTAGACGGTACCCTTCTTAGGTGTCTAGAACCCGATGAGTCCAAATGTGCGCTAGTTGAGGTACATGAAGGTATCTTTGGCTCTCATTCGAGTGGTCTGACATTAGCTCATAAACTTATTAGAGCTGGATACTACTGGCCAGATATGGAGAAAGAAGTTGTTCAATATGCCAAGACTTGTAAGCAGTGCCAATATCATGAGAATTTGATCCATGCTCCTACTAAAGAGCTTATTCCTTTTATCAATTTTTGGCCATTTCAGCAATGGGCCTTTGACTTGGTAGGTCAGATACATCCTTCTTCTTTAAGAGGACATAAATTCATAATCACTACTACAGATTACTTTACCAAATGGGTCGAGGCAGTCCCTCTGACTATAGCTGATGGCAAGTCTATGGCTATGTTTATTTTGAACTACATCATTTGCAGATATGGTGTACCCTCATCCATTATCACTGACAATGGGGGATAATTAAAGAACAAGGACTTGGAAGAGTTGTGTGCCAAATTCAGGATTATTCAGCATTGGTCGTTTATCTATTATCCTCAAGGTAATGGACAAGCAGAAGCTTCTAATAAGATAATTCTCAAAATCTTGCATAGAACAGTTCATAAATCTAGTAGAGATTGGCACCTCCAGATTAATCCAGCTTTATGGCCCTATAGAATGAGCATTCAAACACCAATGGGGTCCATGCCCTTTTCTTTGGTTTATGGAGTAGAAGCAGTATTGCCTATTGAGGTCAAGATTCCTACATTGCAAATCTCTCTAAGAGGCCTCATCACTAATGAAGAAACTATAATATCTCAGCTACAAGAGCTAGAGTTACTGGATGAACATCAGAAGGTGGCGTTCGATCATCTTCGAGCATACCAAAAGAGAATGTCAAAATCCTACAATAAGAAATTCAGACAAAGGGAATTCCAAGTGGGTGATCTAGTCCTCAAAGAAAACCCCAAGAATCAATAGCAGAGAGTCTAGAAAGGGAAGTTTGAACCAAACTGGCTTGGTCCATACGTTATTACTTCAACATTTAGATCTGGTGCTTACCGACTCTCCACCACTGAAGGAGAGAAACTCAAAGAGCCAATCAATGCTCTTCATCTGAAGAATTTCTATAGCTAACATTCTCTATGTGCTCATGTACATACTTATTGATCCTGAAAAAAATCCTAAAAATTGATATATTCTCAAAATTCTTAAAAATTGCAAAATGTCCTGAAAAATGATCATCTTAGTGAAAACCTGGAAAATAGGCACTTTGATGTATCTATTATCCTGGTGAAAACCTGGTAAACAGGTGCCTTGATTATACTAAAAAAAAATAGAAAATTGGAAAAATACAAAAAAAAAATCTAAAAATAAAAAATACAAAAAAATGAGATATTCAAAAAATACAAAAAAAAAAGAGAAAAGTACAAAAAAAATTTTGAAAAAGAAGAAAATGTTCCATTGATGAAAACTTGGTAAACAGGCGTCATGGTAGCAAAAATAGAATCTTTGCCAAGATGGTGAAAACTTGATAAATAGGCACCACTTGTTTCCTGAAGCTATATCTCATCTCAACATCGCTTGGCTCTTAGTTTCCTGCTTTAGTTTCTTTGCATTCCTTCTTTAGTTTGCTTCCTTTGTTTCCTTCTTTAGTTCATTTCCCGCTTTGGTTTGCTAGCTCATGCACTTGCTTTCAGTTTTCTTCAAGATTTTCCTCGACTCTTCATAGATTGGAACTGGTAATGCTTGTGGGCACTTTCCTGGTCTAGGGGGCATTACCCTATCACTTTTAGAAACTCTTTTTGAGCATCAGTCACTAGTGATTCTCACTGTGTCTACCTACTAATGCCTAGCTACTTTTGATATTTCTCTCTTTGAGGATCTCTCATGTATCAATCACTAGTGGTTTCTACTGTGCTTGCCTACTGATACCTAGCTTTCATTCGACCTCTCTCTTTCAAGATCTCTCCCATACATCAATCACTAGTGGTTGTCACTATGTCTGCCTACTGATGTTTTGCTAGTATCTCTCAGATTTCTCACCTTGAGGATCTCTCTCGTATCGGTCACCAGTGGTTCTCACTACATCTGCCTGTCGATACTCCATTTAGTTTCTTGATATCTTCTTGAGACTTAGTCTCTCACAACGATCACCAATGATTCTTATTATGTCTACCTACTGTTGCTATCTCATCGAGACTTCAAATGTTATCTTTCTGATTTGACTTCAATCCACTTGAACATGAACATAAACTAAAACTAAAACTGGATTTGTAGTTCTCTGAGGCATGCTGAGCTTTGTTTTCTTTGAGTGCTTGTTTGTTTTCTTTGTTCTTTTCTTTGTTTTCTACTTGTTGGTTTAGTTCCAATGATCCAAAGAATCTATCTAAGAGGGGTGTCCATCTGTAAGAGCCTCCATCTCATATTGGATGGCCATGCATACCTCGACTCCTTTTATATGGATGCTTTGGTGAGGTTGGTTCTTCTCCTTGTCTTTTGAGTGACTTCTTTCTACTACAAGTGAAATTGTAAATGCTCGTCCTGCTAAGTGAACATAAGGGTCACTACGAGAAATCTTTGGCAAAAGAAGAAACTCCTGCATGTCTGGTGTGTCTGTATGCAAGCAACATTCAGGTCATTCTAGCATCTATGCTCTAATGCTTATGTTAACTTGATAGATCAAAAGGAATAGGTGTTCAGGTCATTCTGGCTTCTTGTGCCTTAATGCTTACACCTCATTCCAACAAATCTAAGATTTATGTCATATTCATATTCTCATGATAGTGATATCAGTGAGGATTGTGTGGCATCTTGCGACCATCCAAACTTTAAAGGCTCTATGATGATAATACGGGGAGTCCAACAACCAAGTCCTAGGCTTGCATTTTCTTTCTAGGCTTGCATGTTCATTTTAGGCTTGCATTTGAGACAATGTTTGGTGCTCTCTTGATTGTCTTCTCTTCATCAAAGGTTCTCATCTTTTGTCCCAGGTTCATCTTGGCTGCACAAGTGTCTGGTCCTCACTCTCGATCTTCGAACATATCTTTTTTATTAGTACCTTTCATATATTGCTACAATCCTACATGAGATGATTAGTACCATATACATTACATATTCATCTGCATTTTCATTTCATTTCCATTTGCATTCATAAATTCATTTGCATCTACATATACATGTGCATCCACTATAAGCATAACTCAAGTCATACATTACACATATGCATACATTCTATCCATCTATCACTGCATTTCACATTGCATTATCATAAGAATAAACTATTGCATGTTCATATCATAAATAAAAGCATGTACATTTCATATCTATCCATATATCTAAGCATCTAGGAAACATCTCATAAACATCAATATAAAAGCAATATATCACCAAGTACAATGATATCAAAACTTGATCTCATATATATATCAGTCAGATCAATGTCATGTACAAAAGAGAAGGGTGCTACTCGAGCACAGTATCAAAACTAGGCTACAATATATATCAAAATGTGCTAACTATGTCCCACACCACCTAGAGGAGGTGGTGGTAGTGGTCTCAGTGGAAGAGGCATCAGTCATTATGGAGGTGCCTACTGTGGAGGTGTCTGTGGTGGTGCCTATGGAGGTGTTGGTGGTGGTGCCTATGGAGCTCCAGCATACTCAAAAAATGGTGGCACCTGCTCTAATAGATCCAAAATGACTTTGTAGTAAGCTGCATAATAATAAGTTGCCTGAGCAGCCTCATATCTCATCTCGATCCTCAACCATGCTAGCTCCTCCAGTAGCTACCTAATCTCAGCATCCCTATTAGCTATGCGGGTCTCTTCTCTAATGACTCAGGTATGGTAGTCATCCCTCTCCCACTAGACCTGCCTCACTCTCTCATAGCTCTTCTTGAGAGCCTCCTACAACTGTGGTGTCCCTACTCCTACTGGAATATCAGGCATATCAGTATCATCATCTAGAGGAGCTTGCTATGATGAATCACCTATCCATTGCCTAGTGGACCTCTGTTGGGCCCCACTGCTCCCAGCTCCTGCATCTGAGCCCATGGTCCTAGCAGGGATGCTAGTCCATCCTGATCTAGGCCTCAGCACTCTCTAATGTTGTCCTTGTGGCCCCTGCTATGCAACCTACTACTATGTAGGCTACTAAATAGGTACCTGCTGAGCCAGTACCTACTGTTGCTGTGTAGGCTTCTACTGCGCTCCCATACCGATAGGATCCATGAATTTGGGATGTGGTTGTGCTATCACCTAGTGCCTATATGTAGGTGTCACCACTGCATTGGTGACATCCACCACATAGTCCCATCATGCAGCTGGTATACGTGCCTCTATTGCACATTGCCCTAGATCAAGTCTCGCGTGCCACCCCTTCTTCTCCTCATTGGTGAAGCGGGCATAGGGGCAGTACTCATGTGATATGTCTTGTTGCCTACCAAAATAGCGCAAGACACATGTAACAACAAAGTGCTTGATAATAGTAACACTATGTCCAATCAGTGGATGCAAAACAAACATAAAAGAAAGCTCTTAATGAGCATCATCCCAGGGCTCAGTGGCAACCCAAGGTCTCCAGACAATAGCTGCCATGTCATCTAACTGTCCTCACCACTGCTCTATCTTAACCAATAGAGGCTGAGTCATCAGACCTACGTACCTGTAAATATAAGGCTCCAATGCCTACCATGTATCATGGAAAATAGGCCTGCAAATAGGGAGATGCTCCCAGGCCTAGATCTGAAGAATAAAGACTCCTACCGCCATGGTCCTCGCACTATGATATACAATCTCATGCATCTCATGATACATGTGGGTGAGCATGCACTCACCCGATCTGAATCTAACTGCTGGTCTGGCCAACATCCTCTGCAACATTATCCCCTAGCCGCACTCTAAACCATGCTGGCCTCAATCTGGAACAAGGTAGCAACTCAAGAACATAGCGAGTATAATAGCTAACGGGTGAGCACCACCATACCTGCTGATCAAATTATCCCAAGAGATGGCCCGATCCATCACTAGATCATCTCAAAAGATAGTCCTCAAGGCTACTATACTTTTTTGCGGCTATGTATTGTACTCTACTCGAGTACCATGGACGGGTATCCTCAGAATCCTGTATATATTCTCGGGAGTCATAGTCATCTCCCTGATCAAAAAATGGAATGTGTTCATCTCCGAATGGAAATGCTCTACAAGTGCACCAAGAAGACCGTGATTTACCCAAATCTCAAGCATATCACGTAAGTACCCTAATCCCAACCTGTCAATGTGAGCACTTTCTACATCTTTCAGTCTCTGAACTAATGTGGTGATCATTGGATGATGTGACCTGAAGGCGACGTCAGAGAAGTCAACCTGCAAAGAAAGTGACGACATTGGATCGGTATCTCAACATGATGGTTTTCAAAACAACAACAACAAATGCAGCAAGGCATCTACCCTAGACATGACTCTGCGATGCTATACTTGGCTGATTTTATGCAAACTCGACAAATTTTGACAAAGACATTCAAACTCTGCAGCAGCTTTTCGCATGAGGAAACTATTTCCTCATGTGAGATAGGACTTGTTAATGTGTGAGCAGGAGAAATTTCCCACAAGACCAGCTTTTAGCTCACCCGAGCTTCCGAGCAGAGCCCGGGTGAAGGAATCCCAACTGATGTGAGGAAACCACTTCCTTGCATGAGAGGAGACCTAGGCTGACATGAGGAAACTACTTCCTCATGCGAGACTTAAGGAACATGGTCCAAATTTGCTAGATCTACCCTAAATTGACCTAGAAAGTGGTACAAATCAAAATGCAAGGAGGTTTATCGACTACTTACAGGTGTGTCATACTCCAGTGGCCAGGCATGTCATCGGGAGCACTCAAATTGATGCATATGTAGCAGAAGACCCTCCATTTTTCACTCAGAGCTCTTAGGATCACAAGAAGACAAAGTGAATATTGACTTGAAAAGGACCTCTTCACACCTTATATAACTTTTTGACTTGATTTTCAAAAGTGCTCCGTTTTGCATGAAAATTACACCCTTGGCTAAATCAACCTTTCTGAATCCATTTTTGGGATCGAAATCAAAATCTGACATCTCTAGATAGCTCAAAATTGCATTTTAAATTTTGAGACCCTTTGGGATCGGACGCTTATGCAGTCATCCTTCTGGCGTCATTTTCCTGCCGGATCCTCATCTTTTCATCGTGTTCTTGAGATCTTTTATATTTTCATCAAGGTCAACCATGGTCAAATTTGGTCAACAGGACCTCTCAATTGCTCTAAATTGCTTCTGCATCTTCTTGATGCTTCTTTAATCTACTCTGAATTCTTCTAGATCTTTGATCGTATCTTTATCTGCAATCTCTTACTTTTAATCATCTTCTGACATGTCATCTTTTGATTTTTCTCCCGAGGGGGTAGGATGATTGCATCATTTTAATCTTGTTGAATCAATTCTTGAATTAGTCTGATCTGAATCAACAGTTCTCATTGCTAGGGGCATCTCGGTGTCTCGCATCTTATCATCTTGTCATCTATCTTTTAGGTATCTGAGCAATCTAACTTAGATCCTCAAGGATCAAGCTTCATTTTGGAGATGGTTCTTGAAATCTTTTAGGTATTGGGGCAATCTAACCCTAATTCCTAGGAGTCAAGCTTCATTCTAGAGATGGCTCTCAAAATCTCTTTTGGACCGTTCTTTGGGCAATCTAACCTAGGTCTTGGAGGGCTAAGCTTCATGTTGGGTCAATCTAACCTTGATTCTGGAGATAGTCCTAAATCTGCATCTCTCATCAATTGGTATTGGGGCAATCTAACCCTTATTCTAGTTCTCTTTTAAGACCGTTATCTTCGCAATCTAACTTGGACTTCAGAAATTCTCATCATCTATCACTTCAGACTATTCTTTGAATCAACACATTGTTCGCACATCAATTCAAAGAGGGGCAAATGTAATACCCCAAAATTGGCACCTATCAATTTCAATCAATTTTGGTGCATTCCTCAAATTTCTACATCTTGAAAGTCCTACTTTGCTAGGCAATTTTCTCTCTCCTATCTAACTTTACTTAACTTGATGTCAATTACAAAAACCCTAAATTGCATTAATCAAATATTAAAATTAATTCATAAAGTCTCTGACATTTATTAGCTAAATTACCCCTATGATAAATTAATTTAATTCTAAAGTCCTAAATGCTTTAAATTAAATTAAACTTGCCCCATTTGGCTAATATACCTAAAAAGGAATTAATTAATTCCTTGATTATTTGAACGGACACTCTTATTTGAATTAATAATTCAAGATATTCGAAAGGTCCCCTATGTGGCAATATCCATTCTTTTAATTAAGTAATTCATGTCTTTTTGTCTCAAATGGGAATGAAAAGTTGGGAGTTTCAAATCAAGAACCTCTTCATTCTCTCCCCGGGCTTGTCTATTTAATGAACCTCATTTTTCATTCGAAAGAGAGCAATTTTTTAGAGTAACTAAACTATAGCATTTTTTTGTCTCAATTCCATTTTTTCAAAGCTTTCATTGCATATTTTAGATTAATCTCATTTAGTTTAATATTGCATCTTCATTATAATTAGTTTGCTTATTTTCTCTTAGTTTAATCTTCATATTTCTTTCAAGTTCTTTAGAGTAAATCTACACTTCATATTTCTTTCAAAGCTATTTAGATTAATATCATATTCCCTTCAAAGCATTTTAGACTAAATTGCACTAATTCTAGATTAATTTCAATTTTATTGTCTTCATAGCTTTTAAATCCTCCATTGTAGTACTGGTCTTATGGTTGTTGGCTCTTGTTCTGAAAGTAATTAAACATGTTGTCTACATAGGAGGTAACAGGTCGCTTCACTACAAATTTTGAATTGATTAATTCATACTCTCTCTCATAATTCAATCATGTGAGTAATGATTATGTTGTGTGTGTAGTTGGATTAGAGGTTCACGTTGAACCACATACACCTGGGCATGCATACAGCATTCAAGGTGAGTATCTTATGCAAGATGGTTATTTATTCAAGGGAAAACCATTTGTGTGTTCCTCTAGGGTCAATGCGGGAAAATATTATTAGATAATTTCATAGCAGTGGTATGGCTGGACATTTTGGGAAGGATAAAACAATAGCCTTGGTAGCAGATAAGTACTACTAGCCAAAGATGAAGTGAGATATCACCAGGTTTGTGGAAAGATGTAGAATTTTTCAAGTAACCAAAGGGAACTCCCAGAACACTAGATTATACATGCCATTACCAATACCAATAGGACCCTGGATAGACTTGAGTATGGATTTTTTATTGGGACTCCCACATACACAACGAGGTAATGACTCTATCTTTGTGGTTGTGGATAGATTCTAAAAAATGGCTCATTTCATTGCTTGTAAGAAAACTAGTGATGCCACTAGGGTGGCTGAGTTATTCTTTTCTGAAATAGTCAGATTGCATGGGGTTCCAAAAATGATCACCTCTGATCAGGATACTAAGTTCTTGAGTCATTTCTAGAGGACCTTATGGAAGAAGATGGGGACAAATTTATAGTTCAGTAGTGCTTATCATCCACAAAATGATGGGTAAATAAAAATTGTCAATTGTAATTTGGGTAATTTGTTGCAATGTATTGTTGGAGAGAAGCCCAAACAATGGGATTTGGCATTACCCGAGGCAGAATTTTCTTATAACAGCTCAGTGAACAGGTCAACTGGTAAGTCACCATTTGAAATTTTGTAGTAGTTTATTTTGATGATATACTAATTTTTAGTAAGGGAAGGGAAGAACATCTACAACACTTGAGGATCATATTGGGGGTATTAAGAAGAGAGAAACTAAATGCTAATTTGAAGAAGTGTAGGTTCATGCAAGCAAGCTTGGTTTTTCTAGGATTTGTCATTTCTACAGATGGTGTCAAGATGGATCTAGAGAAAGTTCAAGCCATTCTTGAATGGTATAGTCCACGTAGTATCATCGAGGTGTAACACCCCACCAGGGAACCCAAGAGAAATTAACTTAAAACATGCTACTAAGTTTGGTGAATCTTTTTTTTTTTTAAAGTTAACATACAAGATAAACAATAGTATGGAAGCAATTACCATTTACTCACATTGATACAACATCCAACACAAATTACAAATCTCGAGGGTCCCATGACATATAATTACTTAAGAACAAAATACAAGTAAACTAACATCAACAAAAGATTCCATAACATAAATATTATAATTACATGATATAACAATAAATACACTTCTCATGGTCATCCATAATATCTACATAAACTCACATCCATTGCACATGTCGCAGGGTATATAGTAATCACTCTAACTAATAATATTACAATGTTTAGATTAGGTATCACATGTGATACACTAATACAGGATTATAAATAATGAAGGTAAGAAAGAAACATCAATGAAGCATCATAAAGAATCCATCCGTGAAATCACCATCAAACACTGACATCAGGATGTCGAATCTCAAATGGTAAATAATCACTACCACCCGTCCATGTAGAACCACAAAGGCCTACCCCACTATGCTAAGGACATAACAACAAACCCCAATCAGATAACCAATACACAAAAGCAAGGTAAAACCACTAAGCAAGAGGATTCCTGAAAGCTCTTTACTCAAGGTAAACAAAATTAGGTATAGGTACAACTCACTAATCCAGAGGCAACTAACACATGTAGAATAACTAGACTATGCATAGGAAGGTGTCATCATGTATGTCTAATCCTTAAGTTTTGTCCTAGTAATCTCTCTATATCCTGGCACCCAAGTGACCATACACAGTGTCAATGACCTCTCGTATAGACGAAGTCATCAACTGTGCCAACTCATGCCTTTAAACACGACTAGTCATCTTCTCAACACCATCTTAGTTTGTACTAGCACTCAAGCATGGGTGAGGACTCATATCTTATTAGGTTCATTTAAATAACCCTTAATTATATTAGGTTATCACTTGATTACTGATACTTACAATAAGTGATCTTGGTAGTCACTTGTGGGCCCCGATGCTTATTGCAATCCACCTCCTACTACATGTCTAGGTAAACTACCCTAGGCTCACATATCTCACCTAGACCTAATTAGGTATACAACTAGGTAATCCCAAATCCAGGTTCACACAACAAAACTATAAATTATTATAAATATATCATAAACAGAATGCAAAGCATCATGAGCCCATAAGGTCAAGTTAGGGATGATAATCAGAATAAACACACACATCAAAACATAACTGAAAATAAAACCATCTGACACATACCTTGACCTCTGTTTTTCCCTAGATCTTCTAGTACCCCATGACACATAATGCAAAAGAAGACACCGTGGGAAATGAAGGATACAACACTCACACCATAAAGAACTAAAAACTAAACCATAATCATTTAAATTTCATTTTGAGCATAATTGAAAATCCCCCTATAGAGATGCATAAACCTACTAGGAGGATTGGAACATAAACGTCACAACAATGCCATAAATAAAGAATATTCTCTAATGTTGTCCTATGATTCCAACAGAATAAAAAAATCCCAAATTCAGTAAACACATAACACTTGTTAAGTTCATTTTGCCAATATGATTCACAATTAAATATATTACAATACACAAAATATGTGTATTCCAATCAACCTAAGCATGTATGTATATACGTCACATTTGAATAGTAACACAATAGGTCTAATTTGATCGAATTCTAAAATTAAAAATCAAATTTCATAGAATTGTAAGCATACGAAATTATACACAAAGTCCTATCTAAGTCAACCAACTCTTAAACAAAATTTATTAAGATTTTATTAATTAAAATCTATAAACTTATAGATTCACTCTTGCTAAACTAAATAATAGCAAATTAAATGAGCAATACTAAATTAATAAACAAAATGATTAAACTAAATCAATTATTTAAAATTTAGATTAGATTAGATTATAAAATTAAATTTAATTAAATCGATTTAATTTAAATAAAAAAAAATCTATAATATAGAATAAAAACTAATTAACTATAATAAATTAAATCAACATTTTAAAATATATATATTAAAATCTAATTAATATTTAAAAAAAAAACAAATTAAACTTTGGGGGGGGGAGGGAGGATGGGGGGAGGAAGCGCGGGCCCCACACCCCCTACCGGTAAACCTTACCGACAGCCTCCCTTGGAGCAAGCGCCGACACTGGCTACTACCGAGCGAGCCTCCTTTAGGGGTTGTCACTGATAGGCCTACTGTGCGGCCTCCCTTGGGCAGGTCGCCGACAAGTACCTGCAGCGGCTGAGGGGTGGGGGGGTGGCGGCCCCTGCCCCTCTTAATAATTATTATTTATTTTTTATATATTTATTTTTATAATAATTTTGTTTTTTCAAAAAAAAAAAAAACACTTTCAAAGGCAATAAAATTTTTATTTATTTATTTTATTTATTTATTAATTCCGAAAACGGAGAAATAAATAAAAATGGAATTTATAAACTATTTTTTTTTTTAACATACACATGTATTTGATTGGAACTTTTCTCCTTTTGTCTTTTATTGACTTTTCACTTTGACTGTGAAATTTTATCTTTTGACTGTGTATTATTTTAATAGAGGATGTATATTTTTTAGAAACAGAATAGAATTTTTTTTACAATCCTAAATTCAGATTCTTTTGTGCAGGAATCTATTATTTTCCTTATAAAAGGAGTATAAATATATTCAAACAATTTATACTAAAATCATACCATATATTTACTTTCTTTTGACTGTATTTTTTACTGTAATTTTTATTTACAAAATGAATAACTTTTACCAGAATTGATTTTTATACTCAAATTGGGTTTTTATTTTGGATTTGATTTTCTTTCTAATGGGTAGGTTTATTTTTTCAGTCCCTATAGTTAAACTATAGACCAGATCTAATAATTCATTTTATAGGAGTTCTATAAGAAATTTTCCAACGAAATTTCACTAGCATAACATTAGTATGCTAAAATTTAATAAAACATAAAGAACACTTGAACTAGAGTTTTCTAATAACCCAGATTCAAAGAAAGCATAGATCTAACTATTGAATCAGGCTAAAATTTGCACAAAGAAAGAAAGCAAGAAAGATACAAAATAAACTAACAGGTAGGATTTAAAAGCCTACCTTGGATCCTGTTAGAATTTAATCTTTCATTGGTTATTTATGTATTTAATAGGATAAACCAAGGTATCCTAATGTATTTTGTCCTCTAGTCCATGTGGGAGGACATGTCATATTTGTAATTCCTTTAATAAGGAAAATAGATATTCCTCCTTATGAGGAATCCTACACTTGTCTCACACACTAGTGAAATGTGGCACACTTAGATATGGGAGTTACAATGTAACTCCTCTCTCACATCTCTATTAAAAGAGATGGCTCTCCTTTTTCTCATTCTCTCATATGAGATTTCTTCTCTTCTCAATTATTGTATGAGCATTGCTCTCACTCTCTCTCTCTCATTCTTAGGCATTTGTTGCCACTTTCATTAATTTCACAGGGGTTTTTTTATGCTTTTCCCCTTCAAAATCTTGTCTCCTCCTTGCTTATTTTTTGGTGTATGCTCCTAGCTCTTGTGCTAATTCATGGTAATTTTCCTTACTCCTCGCTCTTGGATTAAACAATTTCTTGCAAATTCATATTTTGTTCTTTATCATTTTAACATGGTATCAGAGCAGGTTGGTTTAATCTCGTTTTGAGTGTACAAGTGAAGGAGCTACCATATCTTGGAGCACTCCAATATCAAAGACTCTTGAGAGAGTTTACTGTCATTTTTTTACTAATCTGATTAAGAGGAAAAAATTTCAAATTTTTTGGGGGGTTTGGCTAGTTTACCGCCAAACCCAATCTATCTATCATTTTCATTATTTTGTTTGTGCAGGTTTCATGAAAAATTCTATCTTTGGTTTTAAATCTATGCATGCAGACATTTAGTATAAGTGATTCTTTGCTAGTACTCTGCAAATTTTTTCATATTTTTCTAACTCCTTGCAGGTGGTTTATCTCTAGTTTTTTACAGATTTCATATTTTATCTCTGGTTATTAGAGATTTCATATTCTAAATCTAACGTTTCTTGCAGTTCTTTCATATCCTTTGTTTTCATCTCTATTTATATATCGTATTTACATCTGCAGGTTTATCTTATCCATCTTTCCTTATATATATTTCTTGTTCTAATATCTGGTATCAAGGAACAAATCTCTACTTACAGCCGTCATTTAAATCTCAGCAAGTGCTATGATGTCATGATAATATCTCAGCTGTATTACAAGGTGCCTTTAGAAAAAAAAATGACTGAAACTTTGCCATTCCTTCATATTTTGAGAATTTTTCTCGCTTGGGATCCTAATCGGGCCCGTTCTGGACAAAACCCATGTCCCCAATTTTCGATATTCTGTCTCATTTGCTGACAAATTAGCCCGCAAAATGACTGATCTGTTTATTTAATAAAGTTTTCTGCAGTATATAAATTCATTTTTTTAAAATCTGTATTCATATCAATTCCTTTCTCAACATTTGAAAATGCTTTAAATCTGTATACTTTAACGTATTCTTTTTTTAAAAAAAAAAAACTTTTCCTGCTATAATATACATTTTTTCATATAAGTTTCAAACGTTCTTAAGTATTTCATTGTTTGTATTGAAAGGCTACATTAACGTTTTATATCTGTATTCTCATTTTTGGCCTTCTAATCTGTTCATGCACCTTTTATTTTATCTTTTTGGATTATTTGTTTACTGTATTCAATTCATTTTTTTTCAAACATTCCTCATATCATATTCAAAACTTTAAACCGTTTTGAACAAGAAGTTCCTCACTCAAACCGTTTTTAAATCTACTTTTAAACCGTTGTATGTAAACAATTTTTTATGATTATATACGCTTTGTCAATTTATTTATTTTTGCAGTTAATTGACTTTTTTTTGCAGTCTTGCGGCCCATTCATTCAGATCTGGTCCATGAGCATTTGATACGGGACCGTTTGGTTTGGGAGATTCCTTGAGTTTGACTGTAGTATAGAGAATTAAACGGCTTTAAAACATATCCCAGCGGCTTTGATAACATATTTAGATACAAAGACTTGAGCGACAGCCCTCTAATGAGTTTGATCTCCAAGTCATGGTTAATACTTGTGTGCAGGTATACCTTTAAATCTTATCTTCTCTGTCTCATATCTCTAGCTATATTTGGTGGTATCTTCCTTCCAATCCTTTGCATGTGCTAACTCATTTCCTTGCATACGCTACAATTTCTCTAACTTGAGATATTCTCCTCTCTTGTGTAAGAAGTTATTTTTAGTTATGGCATCCAGAGTATACAATTTGCAGTTTATATTTATTGATTTGCAGTTTATAATCATCATTTTTTTTTGTTGTCTCTTTATTATTATTATTATTATTTCTAATCATTATTTGCAGGCTCTACTATTTCATTATTCTTACTAACATTTTTTCTGGCTTTCCTGCAACACTTTCATCGATTTCCTTCTATCTTATTCCATTTCTTCTAGCATATAATCATTATTCTCTTAACATTTTTTTTCTCCCAGGTTTGTTGGCAAGTTTTGTCAACTCTATATTTAGTTTATTCTATTATCCTTAGATTATTTAGTTTTATTTTAAATCATATTAGTATATTATTTTAATTCTCCAAGTTATTTTTTTCACAAATTGAGTTTAATCATTAAATTTAATTTTAAAATATTTTAATCAAAAATTTTATTCATTCAAACACTTTTTCTCTTCACTATTTCGCAATATTGCTTCATTATTAAATTGATCGTATCAAATATAACTTATTTCAATTTATATTTCGTAAATTGGTTGTAATTAAAATTTGTTTCATCACTTTATCTAAATATTTAATTTTTTTAATATTTAAAATTTCTAAAATATTGGTATTTACTAATCACGTTAAATTAGTTTTTTGGATTCTTCATTTCATCTTGCAACTTGTATTTAATGTTATTTTAGTTATTTTTTGATCATGACACCATTAATGCCAGATTTTAAACTTACTCATTCAAATTATTCTATTTGCAGGCCGCACATGTTTGATTTTCTAAAATCTCGTCACCTCTCGGATATTGTGACTTTACCAAATCTGAAACCGACATCCACTAAATTGAAAGCCCTTTGTAGATCTGAAACCGACATGCCAAAAACTGAATTGAAAGCCCTTTGTAGATCTGAAGATAGAATTTCTTCCAAAATCAATCCAACCTATAGATTTGAAACTATGAAGAATGCAACACCCAAATTCCAAGTGCACAATGAAGCCAAATCAACAAGCAAACACAATAAGCAAAATTCTCCAAAATCCAAAGCACAAGCTCCCCACAAAATTCTTCTCCAAAACTTGTGTAATCTCCAAATGAATCCAATTCCCCCTATTAGGGATTCAATTCTCCATTTCATGCAAGCCCTAGAGATGACTCAACAGTTAACTCCTAATCAAACTCTAATTACAATTTGAAAGTAAATCCTAATTAATAAATTAAAATATCTTTATTTTGCACAACTCAACTTTGACTTTTGAAAACAAGTTGTTTACTTTTTGAAAACAATTCAATTTTAAATTAACGTTAATGAATGTGTTAATAATAAAAACTCATATTAAATAGATTAAATATTTAAAACATCCTAAGTCCATGCAATTAAATATTTAATCATTTAATAATGCACATAAACATAATTAAATCTAATTGCCAATTAAATAATTAATTAATCCAAATAAACAGATAATTGACTTTAGATTAATTTTCTCAATTAAACATAAGAGTATAATTAATCATTAATTTTTAACTATAATCATTAATTTAACAATCCAATAACATCACCCACATAAGCAATAAATCAATTGAAATCAGATGACATAAAACCAAACAAACTCAAGAGAAGGGATCCACAAATTCCTGTCAACTAGATGAATTCAGGTAGGGTAGTCATACTGATACTTGTCCAATCCTAGGACGATTAGGCTTAGGTTAAGGTTTTGAGTCTGTATATTATCTCCCCTCTTTACCATTGAGATGAATATTTATGGGCGTGCTCACTCTTGCCAATTCAAGGAAGATGATGCCCTATACCTACAAACCTGTAATCACAAGATGAAGCATGTACATACAATCATATATATATCAGACAATGATAGGGTACGGTCAGTCATGTGGATCTTGACTATGAAAGTAACTACACCTCCTTCCTCTACCACACAAACATGCCAAACATAAACACACACATGATAACCATACACATGCAAGTATGGGGTCAGTACCATAAATCAATATAAAACATAAACATAATATCAAAAAGATATCAACATCTAATCTATGCAATACCATGATACATATATAATGAACAATAATCCATAATCGTCATTTATTGAAATAATAACTGATCACATCAAAAGTGACTTAAAAGAATTTGGTCAAACAACTGAAACAAAAAAAAAACTAAAAGAAACCTACGGGTGGGTATTACATCCTCCCCCCTAGGATTAGGCTTACTCCTAGAAGCTTGGAACAAGCAGGGATATAAGTCCCATAAACTTAGCTGCACTAAAAAGAAAACTAAACCAAGGATCACTAAGTAGGTCCCATCAGACCCTTTCCTACCTTAGGGTTCAAACACTGAGGATCATTCCCTATTGCAAAGGCCCTATGAGATCTACCTTCATCTCCAATTGTTGGCTCAGAAACTAATGACCTCTATCCTTAATGTTGAACTGGACCATGGAGACAATCTTTTGATTTATGACTGGGTTGGCCACAAGTGAAACAATCCCCATTGAAAACTCTCCTTGTTGTAGGAGCACTGAGCTGCTGAAAACTACCTCCACCAAAATCCTGATGTGAACTCTGAGTTGGCTGATCATTCTAATTGCGCATACTGTGCTTCTAATTGTGATAGTTCCCTGATTGAGAACCACCACTATTACCATGGAAGAATTTCTTATCCTGCTGATTTTGATTACCTTTCAAAAAGGTAGAAGGATTCTAAAAATTCTCATTCCTCTGAGACTGATTCCCCTTAGAACCACTAGGTTGAACACTTCTCTGACCACTATAACCCAATGCTAGATTCCCCTCTATAAGGGTAGCCTTAATGACCGCTTCTTGGAGGGTCTTGGGCTCAAAGAGGTAGACATCTCTAATTATGCATGCATTAAGCCCCCTCACAAAGTGTTGAACTAGGAGAGTTGTATCCTATCCGAAGCCAGCATACTACTTGAGCTTGAAAAATAGGCGCTCGTACTCTCCCATTGACAAGGTCAACTATCTTAGCTTGTGAAATTCATCCGCTCTTTGTCGCCTCCACTAATCTAATAGGAAGCGCTCTCAGAAGTGTTCAAGAAATAACAAACAAGTGATAGTATCCATCTAAAACCCTAACTTCTCCTCCTCTATCCTCCACCATATAGCTACAAAATCCGTAAGCCGCATAACTGCATACCTGGCTTTAGTATTACTACTAAAGGGATGCATCGCAAAACTATGCTCTAAAGCTATCAGCCAAGTCTCTGCCTCTAAACTAGTGCCTTTCCCATCAAAGGGAATGGGTCACCCTCTCATCAGATCCCTCATGTGATTAGCTGCCACAACAGTAGGATCAACTATGAATTTCCTCCTAGAGGACTCTTAGATCTCTCTCTCTCTCTCTCTGAGACTAATGAGAAACAACCTGCTCCACTCTAACCTACTCAGGACCAAGATGATTAAGAATCACTTGCAAGAGTTGTCTCATATCAGGACCATCTTGACAATCCTCTCTCTTCTCACCTCTACACTGCTCACGATGGCTAACCTCTTTGACACTCGTAGAAGGGCTAGGATGTCTACCCCTCCCACAGTTACCAGATTGACCTCTGCCATAACCTCTAGCAGATCTAGTCATAGCCATAATTCCTGCAACATACAGCGATCCAGATAGAAACTCTCAACAAAGCTGGAAACAAAACAAAAGGAAATATAATCATAAAGCAATGGTCTGAAAGAAAAATGTTTTACGTCTATGTTTAGTTTCAAGTTTAGACTACACAAAACCTAATGAGCATACATACCTAGAGTTCCCAATGTAGAAACTTGGCTCTGATATGAGGTGAGAAATTATCATGGCTTGCCTACTTTCTATAGAAAGTTCATTCATAATTTCAAAAGCATTGTAGCACCTGTGATAGACTGCACTAAGGGTCACAAGTTTTCATGGACTAAATAGGTTGAAGAGAGTTTACAGTATCTAAAGAAGAAGGTCACTAAAGCTCCTATATTGGCCCTACCAGATTTTGATAAAGTGTTTGAAGTGGACTGCGATGCCTCACATGTGGGCATTGGTGTTGTACTCAGTCAAGAAGGTAGGCCCATTTCCTTTTTTAGTGAAAAATTGAATGATGTATGAAAGAAATATTCTACATATGATATAGAGTTTCATGCCATTGTGCAAGCTTTGAGACATTGGAAGCATTATCTAGTACCCAAAGAATTTGTGTTGTTTACAAACCATATTGCTCTAAAATACTTGAACACATAAAAGAAATTGAACACCAGAAATGCAAAATGGGTCTCTTTCCTACAAGGGTTTACTTTTGTTCTGAAGCATAAATTTGGGAAATAGAATCAAGTTGCAGATGCCTTGAGTAGACGAGTTGTGCTTTTGACCATCATGGAAATAGAAGTAATTGGATTTGATGCAATTAAAGACTTGTATGAATTTGATAGTGACTTTTGGGAGGTTGTTGATCAGTTGAAGAATCATGTACCTGGGCATGCAGACACCATTCAAGGTGAGTATCTTATGCAAGATGGTTATTTATTCAAGGGAAAATAGTTGTGTGTTCTTGTAGGATCAATGCGGGAAAGTATTATTAGAGAATTTCATAGCAATGGTATGGCTAGACATTTTGGGAAGGATAAAACAATAGCCTTGGTAGCAGATAAGTACTACTAGCCAAAGATGAAGCGAGATATCACCAAGTTTGTGGAAAGGTGTAGAATTTATCAAGTAGCCAAAGGGCACTCCTAGAACACTGGATTGTACATGCCATTACCAGTACCAGTAGGACCTTGGACAGACTTGAGTATGGATTTTCTATTGGGACTCCCACATACACATCGAGGTAATGACTCTATCTTTGTGGTTGTGGATAGATTCTAAAAAATGGCTCATTTCATTGCTTGTAAGAAAACTAGTGATGCCACTAGGGTGGCCAAGTTATTATTTTCTGGAATAGTCAGATTGCGTGGGGTTCCAAAAATGATCACCTCTGATCGAGATATTAAGTTCTTGAGTCATTTCTGGAGGACCTTATGGAAGAAGATGGGGACAAAGTTACAATTCAGTAGTGCTTATCATCCACAAATTGATGGGAAAACAAAAGTTGGCAATCGCAGTTTGGGTAATTTGTTGTGATTTATTGTTGGAGAGAAGTCCAAACAATGGGATTTGGTGTTACCCCAGGTAGAATTTTCTTATAATAGCTCAGTGAACAGGTCAACTAGTAAGTCACCATTTCAAGTTTTCTATGGTCAAAATCCTTAGGGTGTTCTTGATTTGGTGTAAATTCCCTTGGGTGACAGAGTTAGTGATGATGGAGAAGCATTTGCGAAGAAGCTATACCAGCTATAGGAAGATGCGAGACAGAAGTTACACGACAACAATGAGTGGTATAAGGCTTCCGCATATGCTACTAGAAGGTATAAGGTTTTTAGTGCAGGTGATGTAGTGATGGTTTATCTAAGGAAGGAGAGGTTTCCTACTGGGACTTATCACAAATTGAAATATAAGAAAATTGGTCCATGCAAGATTCTGAAGAAGATTAATGATAATGCTTATGAGGTTGAGCTCCCCAGTGGTCTTGATATTTCTCCCATGTTTAATATTTTTGATTTATATACTTTCCATGGTGATGATGCCTCTGTTGAAGATGAGGATGAGGTAGACTGGACACACACTATCCCCATCAAGAAAAAGAAAAAGGTTGCACAAATTCTAGATAAGAAGACTATTCAAACTCGCCAGGGTGACTATAATAGATATCTTGTGTAGTGGGAAGGGTTAGCACTGATAGATAGCACTTGTATTATAGAATGGGATTTGAAGAAGCTAGATGAGCCTAAATGGAAGCAGTTTGAGAAATAGAACTTTCAGGAGTTGTGTTCTTTTCAAGCAGGGGAGAATGATGCAGGAGCATCTGAGGATCAAGACTGCTGACTCAGATGTGGGTTTTGGTTGAGATTTACTTCAGAGGGTCATAACTTTTGACTCGGATGTGGGTTTTGGCTGAAATTTTACAGGCAGTTGCGTGAGGGGTTATTTGGATTACCAATGAGCTCAGCTCGATAGGTGGTTGTTTTGACATTTTTTCGGGAACCTGAAATATCATCTTGGCCTCCGAATTTGACTTTTAGTATTTTTTTCCAATTTTTTAGAAAGTTGTTTTTGTAATAAATCTGAAATCATGTTCTTGATTTCGTAGATTAGTTGGCAATTCGTCTTGCCTTAGTTGGGGGCATCTTTTGGGAAAAATTGGGATTCGTAGGATGGGTTTTGAAAATTACCAAAAATGGAAAAATCTAATTTTCTCAAAAATTTGCCAAATATGGTAATCTTTCAGAATTGTAATAAGTAGTTGTTTTCTTTCATTGTAGAGGCAGAGTAGAGTTGGAGCAGTTTAATGAAGAATCTGGCATTCTCAAATTTTTGTGTTCTTTGTTTTTTTTTCTGAGTTATTGTTTGAAGGGTTTGGGCTACATCAACTAGAAGTATGGACACTCCTATGAGATTTACCTACCCATTGCTTGAAGATCCTTTTTTGGGATTTATAGAAGATTATAGGTTGGTTTCATTAGTTAGGATGAATGAGAAATTGGTTCTCACTACCTTGAAATCGATAATAGGTGAAGAATTTATACAAAGTGGGGACCCCTATAGGCTAAAAACAAACATCTCATGTAGTTTTTTAGGATCTCTTCTAGACTTGGGATAATCTAGGGACATGATTATTTTCCTCACAGGGGAAATTTTTAGTAGAAGTATGTGTGGTGGGCTTGAGACCATGCTTGTTGTGGCTCAGGATTGTGTTGGGTTACCACTGGAAACTGACCTGCGGATTTATCCAAAGATGGAAGTAGACATGTCATTTATTCTTTTTTTATGGATTTCCACTAGCAACCTCTTGACATGTATAATTTATATACTCAACATGGGGTAAAATTTATAAAGAAATATCTAGACCCAAATGTGGAAATTATCAAGGAAGAGATATAAGAATTCTACTTGAGAGTTATTTTTGAGAAAGCTTGATATATGTCCACTGAGAGAAAGGGAATCCTCTGACTTGGAAGAGAGTGTGGGGAATCAAAAAGATGACTTGAGAGATGAAAAAGCCAAATCTACAAACACTTGACTCATGCTTTGAACAAAAATAATTTTCTTTCTTTAAAAAAAATGTTATTATATGTAATATGTAAATGACAAAGAAAATCCATCTAGCTTTTGCAAATTTTATAATGTACATAGATACTACTGATAAATATCAATATGAATTTTTCTTGTTCATCACAATGTCTACATATGATCTCCTTGTCATTTATTATTTTTGGAAATCTCAATTCTTTAAATATAAAAATGAACTCTTAATATCTTGTTGTAAATAATTAAAATTTCATTATAAAGGGCCTTACCATTGCACACAAGATGATGATAAGGAAGAAAAATATCTTTCTAAGAACACGCATAGAAAAGGGAAACCTTGTTGCATTGGCACACTTTCTCTTAACAAACAAAAGGGTTAGTGCATAAAATAATAATATCACCATTTAAAATTGGGAATTTAACAAATGGAGATGATAATCATGAAAGACCCACTACAACTAACAAGGGACTGATGACTACACACCAGAAACTAAAAATATGTCACCCTATGTAGTAGTGCTTATTAAAAAATAAAACATACCAAATGAAATAAAACCTAACTATTTACACTAACTAACAATCTAAACTTTTTATAAGAAGCTAAATACTAGATTTGGGAAGTAGCCACCCTTGCAGCCTAGCTTTTTATTTTTAACCAATGGCTCCAGAAAATTATGCAAAAAGAAAGGTAACATGGGAATTAACCTTCTTGGGTGTGATATATCATAGGTGACGATGTCATGAATTAGCTTGGAACTTCCTCTAATATCACATGAGAGGAAATATCAATATCTCTGACAAGACTTTCTTCATTCTCTAATGTGAGCATGACATTGAAGGACTTACAAGAAAATAGTTATGAATGATACTTGGTTGGGTACCTACGGGCCTTTATTAAATGAGTTGCAATAGAAGATGCATCAATGTGCTCCTAGAGACTGGAAATTGGTAGTTCTACCTTTTGGGATGCAGGGAATTACTTTGTCTAAATGGTTGGAGTCCATTCATTGGCATAATTGTAAAAGTCTTCCAGCTTGTCCTAGAATCACATACCGTTGTTCTCTGCTTCTCTTTGTTGGGTAAGTGGCTTAGGGGAATATTCCTATGGCAATGATTCCTTCGAAAGAGTCTTTGCAACCTCCTGTAATCACCCAAAATTGCTCTTCTAAACCATGGGCCCCTAATCTCAATTGTTGATCATAATCATAAAAAGTCCTAACCCAAAACGACAATTTAATTATATCATTGAATCGATCTAATCATTAAAGTTTCAAAATCATTTAAATCAATTAATTCATAAACATCAACCATATCTAGCAATTAAAAGAAATTAAATTAATTAATTTAATTTAATGCCTTAACACATTAATTAAAATAAACCCATTTTTCCATTTACACATAAAAAAGGAATTAATTTGAATTAAGTTGAATTAAAAATGTGAAATTGAGATAATTAAAAATTGATAAACATAAGGAAGAAGTTGATAAAAGTAAGAAATAAAGTAGAATTGAGATAAAAGTGGAGTTGCATAAATCAAAAGAGGGCAAAAAAGTTTTTAACTTGAGCATCAATCAATTTTAACTCCTAATACAACTCAAAAAGAAACCAATCAAGTTAGCTTGTATGCTTTAAACTTAGCTTTGGGAAAATGTGGATTGTTCATCCCAAATCAATCATGACCATTGATTTTATCAAGGTTTCTATAAAAGAAAGGTTCCTCCTCTCATTCAATATGTGCAATTTAGAGTAAAGACATTCTGCTGAAGATATTGTGCATCAATACAAGGGTTTGCATATTCTAGTTATATAGTTGTTATTCACATATCATTTTTAGCTTAAAATCATGTTTCTTTCAAAGAATATAGATTAATTCAATTATCTTATTTGCATCAAAAATATCAAAAACTAGATTAATATGCATTTCACTAAAAATCCTTCATTAGAATTGTTGTCTCTAGTCACAAATATGCTCAAAAAATATGAGAGCACAATACTCACATTGGATAGAAGGCAATAGGTCTATTTGTATGGTTTTTCAATATATTTACTTATCTAATTATTGATCACCCAACCATGCATGCAAGGATCTATTAAGTGTTTGTAATTGCAGCTTGTAGGCCAAACTTTGATTTTTGGTCTCAAATTATCAATTTTTAGATCGCTAAGTTTTCTCTGCTAATTTGATTTTGCATGTAGGTTTTCAAAGATTTTATCATATCTTCTAAACAAAATTGAATTTTTTAATGAAATTTTTATTTTGGGTTGGTGTTGATATTGGGAGTCTATAGTAAAAAAATTAGATTTTCCTGATCACTTTTTAAAGATTTATAATTTTTTATGATTTTTCATAAAAAATTAATTCTGGACACAAATCAAGGAATATTATTATAAACAAATTATTGTAGTTTTGGTTTGACCTCAGGAGAATACAATAAAAATTTAAGATTTTCTAATCAATTTTTGTTGATTTATAATTTTTTAATGATTTTTCATTAAAAAATAATTCTAGACACAAATCAAGGATGTTTTTTTTTTTAAATTATTAGATATTGGGGTTGATATCAGGAGTCTACAGTAAAAAATTTAGATTTTTATGATCACTTTTTTGCGATTAATAATTTTTTTATGAAAAATCATAAAAAAATTAATTCTAGATGTAAATCGTTGATTTTTTTTGAAAAATTTACACTTATGGAAAGTTCTTGAAATTATTGTAGGGATCTGCTCTCTATGATTTTAAATTAGATCACAAATAATGGCTAAAATAATTAGACTTTTGAAAACTTGTCTATTTTGATAAATTTGGTCCCTATTTCTTGACTCGAATTGATTGTTACTAACATTGACCCTTGCTTCTCCTCTACTATTCCTAATCCTTGAACTAGTCAAACCTGATTTTTTTAGAATGTTTTTCCAAGATACATTTGAGAAGACTATTGAAAAAATAGTTTTTGTAGGTTGCGTAAGGTGATACAAGAAAACATCGTGTCTTCATTATTATTTTTCTTAGGCATCTTAATATATTGATTTTTGGTGTTTAATTTGGTGTCATGGGATTATTCTCTTGTATGTATAGACAATCAAAATCCTAGAAGCATTGAATTGATCATTAGGAATGGATCGAGTAATTGAACATGTCTCTTTGATGTGTTTTCAAAAAGCATAGAGGTAGGATAGTATCCTCTTGTCTGTATAGATAATAAAAAATCTAGACCCTTGAAATTCTTTTTTTGTTGCATGTGTACCTTTTAGTGAGCCTGTCATTGAGGGAAAAATCTCATAGGAATGACTTAAATGGGAATAGGCAAACTCGGCCCTTCCGACCCACTATAATCAAGTATCTCCTTGAGATTAAACTCTTAGAGGACATGGTTATTTCTATTCCATATCCTTTGATAGGCATAGGGATAAGAAGCCCCAATCCTACTTGAAGGACTGTGTGATCTTAGTGCTTGTAGGGATTTTTTTGATCAATCATATTTACAAAACTACATGTGGAATATACTTTGATCTGTGTAGGCTAAGAGGCCTCAATCCTATTTATGAGAATGCATTATCTAATTACTCATAGGTCTATAGGCCTTTATCATGCTTGCAGGATTATGGGGTATAGCTACAAATGGATGCCCTTACTACAAACTCTAGGAATAGAAGCTACATGGTTCACCACTGAAAGGTTGATAATATTTATGCAAGGGAGATATTAAATACCCTAATAAAATTTATATATCATTCCTCCATTAGCATTTGGAGTCAGCTAATACAATATTGGAGATCCATTGTGTGTTCTCCAATGGTCGTATTCTGATTGGCTATTAGGTGTGTACCTAAATTAGAAAGAAAAAGTTTTCTTCCTATGCCAACTTCCTTAGGTTACCTTGTGTTTGAATTACCCTTTATGATGTGTGTCTTTTGTGCTTATTTGATTATTAAATCACTTGACAAACATACCAAAAACAATTGAAACTAACACAACATTTTAGAATTGAAAAACTTGGAAACTTGCAATGAGAAAAAATGATCAAAACAGTTCAAAACTTTATGGAAAAACCTTCTTGTCCTACACATCTTGATCACTACTAGCATCATATCATATGATTTACTACCCACCTTGAGCTTGATAATACTTTTTTGTATGAGAATGCCATTGGATACAATTGTCTGAAGGAGATTGTTGGAATAATTATGTGTTGTCTTTGATGTCACACAGATGTCATATCAATTGTTAGCTCAGTAGGTTAGCAAAGAAGTTCCCAGTGTCTACCGAGCTCATTCGGTCAGTAAAGTAGTTACCACTGTCTACCGAGACCTCTCGAGTGTCAAAAGAAAAGTATGGCAGAAAATAGTGTTAACCGAGCTTCCTCGGTTATCGAAGGAAAGATAGTGTCTACCGAGTTCACTCGTTCTCCAAAGGATGTTGAAGAATTCGTAGTACTTACCAAGTTCTCTCGGTCGCCAAAGGAAATCTTCTTCGGATTGTCAAGTCGGCACTAATAATTATTACAAAACATCACTAATCATTACAACAGTCAGCTGGAATAAACCAACTTTATTTCTCAAATTGACAAAATCCTTTACTGGGCCGACCTTGCTCGGTAAACATTAATCCGAAGAAGATTTCCTTTGGTGACCGAGAGAACTCAATAAGTACTGTGAATTCTTCAACATCCTTTGGAGACCGAGTGAACTCGGTAGACACTAACTTTCCTTTGATAACCGAGGAAGCTCAGTTAACACTATTTTCTGCCATACTTTTCTTTTGACACCCGAGAGGTCTCGATAGGCACTGGTAACTGCTTTGCTGACCGACTGAGCTCGGTAGACACTGGGAACTACTTTGTTGACCGATTGAGTTGACAATTGATATGACATCTATGTGACATCAAAGACAACACATAATCATTCCAACAATCTCCTTCAGACAATTGTATCCAACAATCTCCCTCTTTGGCATTGATGGCAACACAATATGTCATAGCACAATGAAATTTCATAGCAAACATAGAATAAGGAACATATCCTTAGCTTCATTCTGATTCTCATCTCCCTCTGTCAGCAAACTTCTCTCTCTGACTGAAAACTCTCCCTCTTTTTTTTTTTTTTTCAAAACCTCTTTCTTAGAAATTTCATGAAATAATGACAGCAAACAGCAATGACAGCAAACAACAAACTATCCCTCTTTGACAACACATGCCAAAGATAACACACTTATGTTGAATACCAATGTACCTTAAGTACTGATTCATATGCAATGATTCCTTGACTATGCTGCATCAACTGACTGATCTTCAACATGCTCTGGTTGATGCATTACTAAAACTCAATTTAGTGAGCCTCGGATAGGGGAATGACCCCTAACTTACCTCTTAGATACAAGAATGCATCCTTAGGTAGTGGCTTGGTGAAGATATCTACAATTTGTTCTTTTGTATGAATATATTCCAATCTGATTTCCTTGTCCTGCACCAATTCTCTGACAAAGTGATATTTTATAGCAATGTGTTTGGTTTTGGAATGCATTACTAGATTCTTTGAAATATTTATTGCACTTGTATTATCATAGAACATAACAACTGGTTCTTTGATCTCAACTTTCATGCCTTCCAATAACTGTTTGAACCAAACAATATTAGAGCAGTTTACTGCTGCAGCAATGTATTCTTCTTCTACTGTGGATTGGGATGTGCAATTTTGCTTTTTACTGGTCCAAGATACTAACCTTTTGCCAAGAAAAAATGCTCCACCACTTGTACTCTTTCTGTCATCAATGTTTCCTGCCCAATCAGCATCAATAAACACTTTTAAGTCCAGGTTGCCTCCAAATTTATATCACAAGCCATAATCTTCAGTTCCTTTCAAGTACCTCAAGATTCTTTTGATTGCCATCATGTGATTTTCTCTAGGTTTTGCTGAGAATCTTGCTACTATACCAACTGCTAAGGCAATATCAAGCCTTGTATGTACTACATACTGTAATTTTTCAATCATTGATCTGTATAAGGTCTGATCTACTTCTTTTGAATCATCATCTTTGGTAAGCTTCAGTCCAGTACACATGGGTGTACCAACTAGTTTTGAATCTTCCATACCAAACTTCTTAAGTATTTCCTTGATGTATTTAGACTGAGTAATGTAGATATCATTCTTGCTCTGCTGAATTTGAAGTCCAACAAAAAATTTTATCTGACCAAACATAGACATTTCAAATTCTTTGTTCATTTGCTCTAAAAATTCTTTGCACTGATCATCATTCCCTGTAAACACAGTATCATCCACAAATATTTATGTCAAAACAATTTTGTTATCTGGTCCTTCTTTGATGTATAAATTACTATTGTCATTGGCTCTTTTGAAATCAGTCTGAGTTAGATAGTTATGTAATCTTTCATACCATGCTCTAGGGGCTTGTTTCAGACCATACAGTGCTTTGTGTAACTTTCAGACCATATCCCTTTTGTCTGGATCCATAAAACCTTTAGGTTGCTCAATGTAGACTTCTTCATCAAGAATACCATTGAGAAATGCAGATTTTATATCCATCTGATATACCTTAAATCCTTTATGTGCTGCATATGCAAGTAGAGTCCTTACACCTTCTAATCTTGCAACAGGAGCAAAAGTTTCTCCATAATCTATACCTTTTTCTTGAGAATATCCTTTACATACCAATCTTGCTTTGTTTCTTGATACTTGACGATCTTCATTCAACTTATTTCTGAATACCCATTTTGTCCCAATTACATTTTTATCTTTAGGCCTAGATACAAGAGTCCATGTCTTATTTTTCTCTATTTTCTCTGTTTCTTCATTCATAGCCTCAATCCAACTTTCATTTTCCAATGCATCAAGTTTGTCTTTTCTAGATTCTTTCAAGATGTAACATTTACTACCAAATACTTTTAGGTAACTTACATTGGGTTTATAGCCATATCATAACTCATAAGGAGTTTTGAATGTGTCTTTCCTCAACTGTACTTGGTTCAAGGTATGAATTGCAGTGCTAATAGCTTCCTTCCAGTATTTCATAGCAACGTTCTTTTCAATCATTAGAGTCCTTGCACAATCCATGATAGATCTGTTCCTCCTTTTAGCTATTCCATTCTGCTCAGGAGTTCTTGGAGCTGATACCTATCTTTTGATTCCACTTTCAATGCAGAAATTATTGAATTCATGGGAGATGAATTCACCACCTCTATCTGATCTCAAGCACTTCATTCTTTTTCCTATTTTCTTTTCAACTCTTGCCAAATACCATTTGAATTTCTCAAATGCTTCTGACTTTTCTCTTAAATACATAACAGTCATCATTCTAGAGTAATCATCAACAAAGAGCATGTTGAAGATCAGTCAGTTGATGCAGCATAGTCAAGGAATCATTGCATATGAATCAGTACTTAAGGTACATTGGTATTCAACGGAAGTGTGTTATCTTTGGCATGTGTTGTCAAAGAGGGAGAGTTTGCTGTTTGCTGTCATTACTGTTTGCTGTCATTATTTTTTAAAAGTTGGAACATAGTTATCATAGTTGTCCAAGGACTCTAATGATTAAAAAGTTGAGAGATTAAGGAAGGAATCTCTGTGACAAGAACAATTAAAATTCTGTGATCAAAGCCTTCAGAAAATGCTAGAATTTTGACCTGTTGCAAAAATGATGCCGACAGAGGATGAAGATGGTCAAATTTTAAAAATCTAAAAATGACCCAATTCGAGAAATCAAATTTCATATCTCCAATAAAATTATTAGCTTTCCACGAGGTGTGGTTTTTTTTCGACCAGACCCAAATCCGAAAGTTAGGTAGTTCTTTTTTAGTTAGTTTATTATTTTTTCAAAATGATTTGTAATAAGGGTTGTGTCTTTTCACCCTAGAGAGGTTTGAAAGCCACTCAAAAACATATATATACATAATGTATAATGTAGAGACAAGATAATACAAGATATATTTTGATAGAATAGAATTTCATAAACAATTGCAACTATGAACTCTTATGTACCAGTTTTTCAACATTAATAAAGATAAGTGCCTTTTCTTTTTATTTGTGGTTATAAGTTATATGTTTTCAATTAGTCTTTCGGATATTCTATTAAAATAGAGTTTTTCACTTTGTTAAATTCTCTGAGTATTGTAATTCAAAGTTAATATATACAACTCAAGTATCAATTGTATGGTCTCTGAACCTGCCATTGTGCTTATTGCTCTTTTAATTTGAGTTAAATTCAATAGGATTAGTTGTGTAAATTGATTTGAATTGTGAATCAAGTGGAAGCCTATGGAATGATACTCTTTTTTTATTAAAGAAAGTTTTTAAAACCGTCTCTGATCGTACATAGGATTGAAAGTGTTTTGACTCTATAACCCAAATACTTAGAAGGCACTGATCTAATCTTTAATTGGAAATTGTCACATTAAGTTCATCTATAGTTTGTAGATCATTAAATTATTATTTCAAAAGCATTACTTTAAGTCCTTAGTATAATCCCTTTTAGTCAAGTTTTATAGAGTAGAGATTATCAAAAGATTTGTTTCTTTCCTCAAGGGATCATTCACCACCTTTGGAGGAACTTTGGTTTGTGTATGCAGTTGAGCATCATAGTGAATTTGATAGTTCAAAGTGAAATTAGGCCTACCAGCCTTGGCTTGATTAAACCAAAATTGTAGAGCTATAAGTGGTGTATCACCATCATACCTGTTAGTTGGCCAAATCTGATCCATCATTTTTGGGCACCAACAAATTGATGACTCTACTGGGGAGAGTTGCTCACAATATATATTGTGAAGTTATGTAGAATTTCAGATTTCGCATATCAGAATCATAAAGTAGTTATATTAGTTTTTTGGAAGCACACTCTACTAGAAGAAAGAACTCAAAAGAAAGACATTCCTCTTTGAAAGAGGTGGCGACTCTATTGACAAGAACCTAATGTATAAAAAAATAAGTTACTATCGATTTAGATATTTAAAATGTATCAGAATAAACAACAATTTCAAAGAAAAACATTTATTCCAGATGGTATCAGGCCATTGGATCTTAGGGGATTCCATTGTATTCCTTTTAAGTTACTCCCTAAGTTTTCACATCTTGTACCAAAGTTCCATGGAAAATGGGATGAATCAGCAGTTAAACATTTGGATGCATTTTATGCATTTATAGAGAACTATGAGATTTGTGCAGAAGATTAGGCAATGAAACTATTTGTCAGGACATTAGAAGATAATGCAAAAGAGGCATATGAATCATTACCTACACAAATTATTTCATCTTGGAAAGAATTTGAACAATGGTTTCTATATGAATTCCATGATGCAAGAGATGGAGATAACATGTGTTATGAACAGTGTGAAGACCAAAGCTACAACATGGAGGAGGATCTTAGCATGTCTCCACTTGATGCCTTTTTCAATTTGGAAAGGTATGAAGGTGAATCTACAATACAGTTGTTCATGAGGATGTGTGATGTTTATCAAGAGATACCTTCAAAAGTCAAACCTTCATCTCATGAAATATGCAAAAATACATGAATTAGGGATTGCTCATGATTCTCAAGCATGTAGTTTTCTAAAGTATATATATGATAAAATAAAGGCAGAAGATAATGAATAAAACATGAAACATACAAGAGATGAGGCCATGTATTCTAATGAAGAGGAAAGTCTAAATCAGATGGAAGAAGATTTCATCCAAGATGAGACGTGTGTGGAAATGGATATAAGATGTTATGAACAAGAAGAAAGCTATATAGAGGGAGAATCTTATATATCCCCTCGGGATGAATTTCTCAATTTGGAAAGACAAGAGGGTGAGTCCATAACCTGTTTGTTCATAAGGATGATGGGTTTCTATCTAAAGATACCTTCAAATATCGCACCTTCAAGTAGGGAATTTCTAAGAAGGCTTAATGATTTTGGGGTCTCTTTAGATGACCCTGATTTGAAGATTCTTTTTCAAAAAGTAAAAGAATATAATGAATGCAATGTGAAACATAAAAATGATATTTCAGATCCAAATATAGAAAAAAATTTGGACCAATTTTTAGAAGAAACCACCCATGATGATACTTGTATGACATCAAACATCGGTGAATATAAAAATGAGGAAGAGGATTTGTAGTACCTCCATATTTTGCTTTCAGTTTTTCAGTGCCATACTCTTTTAGGCCACATTTCATGTGTGCAGATATTATTATTTTAAGTGGATGTTGATGATTTGGATTATGATTTTATATTCAGATGCTGATATCATTATGATGTGATGTTTTATATTTCAGTTAGATTATGATGTACTTACCCCATACTTGCATGTGTATGGTGTTTATGTGAATGTATCTATTTGATGTGTCTGTATGGTAGAGGGCGGAGGCGTAGTTACTTTCTTTGTCGAGATCCACATGACTGACCATACCCTATCATTGTCTGCTATATATGATTGCATGTACATGCTTTTTTTTGTGATGATATATTTGCAGGTACAGGGCATCGTCTTCCCTGAATTGGCAGGGGTGAGCGTGCCCACAAACATTTGTCTCAATGGTAAAGAGGGGAGGTAACAGTTAGACCCAAAATCCTAACCTAAGCCAATTTATCCTAAGTGTTGGATAAGTATATGATGACTACCTTACCCGAATATGTCAAGTTGACATAGTTCGTGGATCCCCTCCTTGAGCGTGTTTTGTTTTATGTTTGATTGTTCGATAAATGAAGTAATTAATAAGATAGTTGAAACATAAGATAAAATTTAATTCATAAGTTTATTGTGATTATTAATTAATTAAAAATTAAATATTTAAATATTAGAATTTAATTAATTACTTGAGTGAAATAAAATTGTTTTAATTATGTTTAATTATGAAATTCAATAAATGGGAAATTTTCATATAAAGGAAATTTGATTTAAAAATTAATATTTTATAGATAGTGGTGGGTTAATATTTTATTCATTTTTAAGTTTATGGGGTTTATATATATGAATGATTTTTGGAGAAATTTTCATTATTGTTTGGTGTGAGATTATTTTGGTGAAAATTGGTGAAGTGTTTGGATTTGGAGGAATTTGACAGTGTTGGAAATTTCATCAACTCACAAGCGTTCATATACCATTTCTGGCATTGGATTTAAGGTAGGATTCTGAGAAAACTGTCTATTGATTGTATTTGTTAAATATTTAATGTTTTATTATGTCTGGGTAGACTTAAATTCATAGATCTGATTTTGCTTAAGTTTCTTATTTTTGGGTATTAGAAAACCTGTTATTCTGTAGATCTTAGATCATTTTTAGACTTGGCACAGTAGGGTTATACTGGCAAATTTTTGTGAGAAAATTTGTTGTATAAACCTTAGAAAATAAAAAAATTAAATTGCCTATAGTTAAACTATAGAGACTAAAATTAGATAAATCCATTATTAGAGAAAAATTGATTTTGTTAGAAAAAAATCAATGTTAGTAGTAAAATTATCATTCTCAAAAATATGCAGAGAAAGAAAAAAATGACAGTCAATATTTTAATATAAACATATACATTAGCTTTAGAAAAATTAATAAGCCTATGTTTGATTTAATTTCGTATTTAAAATATATATATATATATATATATAAAGTTTATATTTAAAAATTATGTGGGAAACTTTTTTTAAAAAATTATATTAAAAAAAAAAAATTAAAAAAATGTTAAGTGGGAAGTGGGGGCCACCACCTCCGCACTCCCCAAAGCGCCCACTCCCCAAGAGCTTGGGTGGAGCGCAGCACTTAAGTGCTGCGTCCACCAAGCCATGCGCTTGCATGGGATGGAGATAGTGGGGTGAGGGCCCCACGTGCCCCCCCACACTTAAAAATATTTAATTTATATTTTGTTTTAAATGTTTTTTTTAAAGTTTTATTAAATATGAAGTAGTTTATATTTAATAATTAATCTTCATTTATTTTAATAATAATTTTTTATTTTTTTAGTTAGTTGATAATTAATATTAATTAATTTTAATATTAATTTTTTTATTTACAATTAATATTATTTTAATTGATAATTAATATTAATTGTTATATTTTATAAACTATATGGTTTTCTAAAATGGGAAAATTGTTGAGATTGACTTTAGAGCAAAAAAATGACAATTGGTTTAGACTTAGATTATTTAATTATTATCGAATTAATTATTTAATTTAATCTAGATTAATTGTAAATGTTGATTAATATAGCTTTCAGATACGCTTATGCTTAAATGTGCCACAATTGTGATTGCAATAGTTGTGCAATTAGACTTTTAATTAATGTTGAAACATATGTATTGTTTTCTATCTGTACATGCATCTTTTCATATTGAAATTGGTTGTTTGTCTACAATTTGATTTTATATTTCCTGATTGATGGGATTATTTGGTTTATGGGTATTAGATGACCTAGGAAAGTACAAAGGCTTGGGAATTAGATTTTAAATCCATAATGTTTCTTATGTTTGGCATGAGTGTGAATTGTTATTTATCCCATTTGACCTTATAGGCTCATGAAGTACTATGTATCCAGTGATTATGAATTATAGTCAATCCTGATTCTATGATGAATCTAAATGTGTGACTATCTGTCTTATCTATGTTAGATCTAGGAGAGATCTATGAGCCTAGGGTAGTTTACCTAGATATGTAATAGGGGGTGGCTTGCAATAAGTGTCGGGGCCCACAAGTGGCTGTTAGGATCACTTATTGTAAGTTATTGTAATCAAGTGATAACCTAAAATAACATTGAGAAATATTAAAATGAACCTAATAAGATGAGATTTCTCACCCATGCTCGAGTGCTAGTACAGACTAAGATGGAGGATGAGATGATGCTTGCCACCTTGATAGGTGTGTGTTCTGGCATAGTTAATGGCTTTATCTATACGAGGAGTCATTGATACCGTGTATGGTCACTTGAGTGTCAAGATCTAGAGAGATTACCAGGATGAGACTCAAAGGTTAGACGTACATGATGACACCTTCCTATGCATAGTCTAGTTATTCTACATGTGTCAGATGCCTTTGGAATAGTGAGTCATACCTATCACTATACTTGTTGACCTTGAGTTAGTAAGCTTTCAGGACTCCTTTTCCTAGTGGTGTTTTATGTTTTGACTTGATTATCCGTTTGGGGTCCGATGTTATCTCCTCAACACGGTGGGGTAGACCTTTGTGGTTCTACACAGATGGGTGGTAGTGATTCTTTACCATTTGACATTCAACGTCTTGGTACCAATGCTTGATGGTGTCTTTGCAGTTGGATTCCTTATGTTACTTCAGCATTGTTGTTCTTTTCTTAGATTCTATTATTTTATTGTAAATCTTGTATTAGAGTATCACATGTGATACCTAATCTAGAAATTGTAATATTGATGTTAGAGTGATTACTGCATACCCTACGACATGTGCAGCAGATGTAAGTTTATTAAGATTCATGGATGATCATAAGAATATAATTATTAAGATGTATTTGTTAATTTAATTTATGGAATCTTTTGTGAATTTAATTTAATATGTTATATTAGTAAGTAATTCTACGTCATGGGACCCATTAGATTTGTAACCTATGTTAATAATGAGTGTTATGTGAGTAAATGGTAATTTTATTCCGCATGAATGTATATCTTTATTTGTTAACTTTTAGAAAAAAATTTGTTCACCAAACTTAGTATTATGTTCTAGGCTAGTTTCTTTTGGGTTCCCTGTGTTAGGATTAACAAGGCAGAAATAACAATTAAGTGCAAATATAACTAATATCAGAAAATAATAAACCACACAGAATAGAACACAAGACACACAAATTTAATGTGGTTCACCCAATCCCTGGGCTACGTCCACCAACAGCGAGTCCAATATTATTATTATCCAGTGATTACAACCTGATTACAATCCGTAATCCCTTACAGCCCAATTCTACCGCAAGTACTAAAAAATCATACATCACAAAAATCCCTAACCCTAAGCCATATTATACAATATTTTCCCGCTTTAGGGTTAGAATGAGTTATAAGTAGTCGGCCCAAATAACCGAAAAAAAAAAAGTAGTCGGCCTCAAAAAAAAATTTCCTCGGGGGCTGCACCCCCGAACCCCTGCTCTTGGGGGCTACCGCCCCCAAACCCCCGCTCGGGGCCCGACCCGGCCCCGAACCCCGGCGAGGTCGGGAGGAAAAGTGTACAGTACTTTCCTGGATAGTACTTTCCTAATTAGTCACCACAAGCTAACACCCTGGCAGGGCGTTACAAGATTCTCTCAGTGAGGAAGATATTTCAACCTTGTTAGACATAGAATATCATAAACATATTGAGAGGAAAAACCTAAATTTTTTCTCAATCCATCATGGTAAACAAGTTGATAGATCAACACATATTCAGGGCATACTAGATAAAGGAGAAGATAATTCCCAGGGATCAAATTGTGGAGATGAAATAGAATTGCATGAACATGAGGAACTTTCAGGAAATAATGTTAACAAAGATATTAGTCTTGTTGATGAAACACTTGATGATCCAAATGAAAGATCTCATGGATGTATGCCTGAATTCTTTATGACCTTGAACCCATTGTTTAAAGAGGATACAAAGGAAGATGCATCCAAGTTATCTATGTTCATGAATCTGTTGTTTGAGGAAGATCTTTTATGCAATCAAATCCATTGACATCATGATGAAGATAATAGGCCTAATGATGATTTTGACGATGATGAAACTCAAAATATTTGTGGGGAAGTGTATTAAAGAGGTGAGATATATTTCAGTTCATCCTATGAACATAAGTTGTATCAAACATGTGAACATAAGATGGTATCAGCCAGGCATAATGAGGAGAATGTGTTGAGGAATAGTGCTGAAAGTTTTCCAAATATCCTATCTAATCAGATTCTTGATAAAACCACAGTAATGTCTCCTAAATATGAGTTATCTTCAAAACCAATTTATGATGAGAAACACCATATGGAGTATAAAGACAAAGCAAATTATGAGCTAGAAGTTGTCCAAGTAATGAAATTTTGTTTTGATACAACTGGTCTAATGCATAGAGATCCTTCATTCAGCAAAAATCATGATGCACTTAATGATTCCTCAAAGATGAAACAAAGGTCAAATACCAAGGACCACATCGATGAAACAATGAGAATTGTGCATAAGGAAGATGCACCCAATGCAACAAGGAGGGAGTTGTTACATGATCAGAATCAAGTGTTTGATAGGGGAAAATGTCGATTCTATGTTTTGGTGGCCCGAGGCCACCGAAGGAGATTTGATTTGATTATTGAAACATGCAGTAACTCTATAGCCTAATGGACTTCATACGTGGTCTACTTCTACCAGAGATAGTTGGATCTCACTATGCTCACATGGAGCTTACCTCACCAAAAAGAGCCTATTGGAGCTCTAAATTTTGGGAAAAATTTGGAGCCCTATATAGTTATAAAACCCTAAAAAATGGCCTCTTAAACTCCATGAAAAATAATTAATAATGGAGTACATGAAATAGGATGAAACTATTATATTAATTTTCAATTAAAAAGTTGAGAGATTAAGGAAGGAAGCTCTATGACAAGAACAATTAAAATTTTGTGATCAAAGCCTTCAGAAAATGCTAGAATTTTGACCTGCTACAAAGATGATGCCAATAGAGGATGAGATAGTCAAATTTTAAAAATCCAAAATTGACTAAGTTTGGGAAATCAAATTTCCTATCTCCAATAAAAATCTTAGCTTTTCGCGAGGTGTTTTGGTTTTTCGACTAGACCCAAATCCAAAAGTTAGGTAGTTATTTTTTAGTTAGTTTATTATTTTTTCAAAATGATTTGTAATAAGGGTTGTCTTTTCACCCTAAAGTGTTAGGAATAAGGCGTCTCAAGCTTGGATAATTCCTATTCTTATTATTTATTTTGTAAATGTATTTTTTTCAAATAATGAAATTAAGTGTGAGTGTACATGTCTAGTTGGCATGTTGATATGTCACTCCACTTGATGTGTCGGCATTTTGTGCGTAAGGAGATCATGACTGAAATGGTCATGATGGATTCCTATGATGCATAAGAACTATTTAAGGAATGTGCTATGATAGGTGTAAGAGCATCTTGTGACTTGGGCCTATTTGGGTGCCCAAGAAGAAGTGGTTGGTGTGTGTAAGAGAATATGCCAAAAATAGGTTGGTATGACAGATTCTCTTACAGTTCTCTTGTGACCGTTATTTTTGGCAGATTCTATGACAAGCTGTCATAGTCTATTCTAGGGATGGACGCCTATTCTTGGGATTGCATGTAACAGCTATGTACATGTGGCTTTGTGCATGGGTCTTGGTGGTTGGATGCCAAACTCCTTTTTTGGGTATTTGTTGGGTCTTGAGGAGTCTATATATATGATGCTACTTCTATGGGAGAGACATAAGTTTGATAAGTTTTACTAGTCTCTCATCTCCTTAAAGAACTTGCATTGCAAGTGTGTTGTAGTCTTTGTGTTGAAGATAATACATTGTGCAGGTTTTAGAGGGGTGGGGTTGTTTTACTGAAAGGTTTTTCCCCACCGGAATATTTTTGTGTTTGTGTTTCAATCTTCTCTATCTATTTTCTGTATGCATGGTATATGGTTGCAATATCTTTGTTAAAGTAGTTAACGAATCTGAAATTGTAAGGATTTAAAAAGAATTTGCACAATACTTTCTTTTAGAGATTAGTGTAGGAAGCTATTTTCGCACCTGAGTTTCCTTACAAGTGGTATCAGAGCCTGATCAACTTTTGATCCTAGTTGTTGGGTAGGGTTTTTTGAGCTAATCTCAAGTTGAGTGGGAGTTTTGTGCAGAGCATTCTGAATCTTATTTGTAGATTGAGATGGCAAGTTCCTCATATAGTAGAATGGACGTGGAGAAATTTAATGGCACTAATTTTGAGTTGTGGAAACTCAAGATGGAAGACATGCTTGAAGACCACGATCTATGGGAGGCTACTTCACTTGATGTGAAACCTGTAACAATATCGCAAGCAGATTGGGAGATCAAGGATCGGAAGGCTAAGGGTCTCATCAGACTCTATCTAGCAGATGTTGTTCTTCTGAATGTTCTTGATGAGACTACTGCAAATTCTTTGTGGCAATGACTTGGGTCTGTGTATCAGGCCAAATCTTTGGTGAATAAGTTGTTCCTGACAAAGAATTTGTATTCTTTAAGAATGGAGGAAGGTGGATCCATAACTGATCATCTCAATGCATTCAATTTATTGATTGCATAGTTGGCATCATCCAGTGCCAAGATCGAGGAGGAGGATCATTGTATGACCCTACTTTGTTCCTTGCCAGATTCATGGGACCATCTTTTGATGGCTCTTGAAAGTACTATAGTCACATTTCATATGGATGATGTGGTGTCTTCGCTGCTATATCAAGAGATGCAAAGAAAGACTTCGGATTCGTCTAAGGAAGCCCTTGCTGTTTGCAGGAGATCCAACAATAGAGGAAAGCAGAATGACAACAAGTCAAAAAAGGGTAGATCCAAATCCTGTGGGAGTTCTAAGACTCCTGGAAAGTCAAAGGTGAAATGTTGGAACTATGATAAAATAGGGCACTTCTAGAGGGACTGCAAAGAACCAAAGAAGAAGAAGAAAGGCTCAAATTCAGCTTCCAAAAAATCTCGAGAAGATGGAGATGCTTTTATTGTAGCTTTGGCAGCCCATGCATCTGATGATGTGTGGTTAGTTGACTCAGGTGCTTCTTTTCACATGACCTCTCATCAAAAATGGTTCTCAAAATATGAAGAGTTTGATGGTGGAAAGGTGTGCTTGGGTGATGATTCTCACCTAAAGATAGTTGCACATGGAAGGGTCACTATCAAATTTCCTGATGGATGAGTAAAGGGAATCAACGGAGTTATGCACATTCTAGGTTTGGCACAAAACCAATTATCTGTAAGTATGTTGAATGATGTAGGTGTGCAAGTTGTCTTTTCGAAAGATGGATGCAAGATGATGAGAGGTTCTATGGTGCTCGCTAGAGGTACTAGGAGAGGTACTTTGTTTCATCTTGAAGCATGCATTGCTCAGTGCAATAGTTCTTCTATTTCAAAGAAGAGAGTGGCTATCACTTCATCCCCACCATATGAACAAGCAGTAAAGAAGACTGTGGCAATGAGTTCCGATGGCAGTGCAGTAAGTGTACCTAAGGGTGTAAACACTTTGGAAGGCAAGCTTCCTGCAGAAAAGACGATGTTGTGGCATATGAGATTTGGCCACATTAGTGAGAAGGGTCTTAGGACCCTAAAAAATAAAAACCTCATTGAGGGGTTAAATGATTGCAATCTCGAGTTTGACTTTTGTGAACACTGTGTTTATGGTAAACAAAATCATGTTCAGTTTTACTCTAGTTCTCACAAATCTTCTGATGTTTTGGATCTTATTCATTCTAATGTATTTGGTCCTGTAAAAGTTCCTTCAATCTCCAAGTCTGTATTTTTTATATCTTTCATAGATGATTACAGTAGAAGCACATGGATTTATTTCCTTAAAAGTAAGACATAAGTCTTTAGTCAGTTCAAGGAATTTAAAGCCCTTGTAGAGAATCAGACTAGTAAGAAGATTAAGTGTGTGAGAACTGATAATGGTGGTGAGTTTTTCTCAACAGAGTTTGAACAGTTCTATAAAGAATGAGGTATTGAGAGGCATAAGACAACTCCTTATACCCCACAGGAAAATGGAGTTGCAGAGAGAATGAACATGACACTGATGGAGAAGGCTAAGAGTATGCTTAGTGGAGCTGGTTTAGAACAAAGGTTTTGGGCTGAAGATGTGGCCACTGTTTTCTATCTAGTTAACATATCTCCTACATTAGCTCTTGTTGGAAAGACACCCATGGAGGTGTGGTCTGGTAAGAAGCCTTCAATTAGACATCTTCCTATTTTTGGTTGTGAAGCTTATGCACATGTTCCAAAGGAGAAAAGATCTAAGTTGGAAAATAAAGCTGTCAAATGTATTTTCATTAGATATAGTGTTGGTGTGAAAGGATACAAGCTTTGGGATCCTGTGACTAGTAAGGTGTTGTATAGTAGAAATGTTATTTTCAGAGAGCTAACATCTTCTCCTATTGTGCTACAACCAGATGAAAAATAAAAGGAAAAAGATGTTGTTTAGTTGCCTTCTACCCCTGAGAAGACTGAACAGAGGGACAATGTGTTAGGAATGAATGCAAAGTATTTTGGCAGTCATTCTGTAACAGTTGTTGTTGCATTCATGACTTGGATTGTCATTGATGTCAACACAGTGATATTCTGGATATCAGCAGGAAAGTAGGTACAATTTTGTTTTGCACACATGTTGTATTGCAGATTGGCTTTTGCACAGTTGATGGTATGTTCTTTGGTGTGTTATTAACCTATGGTTAATAGCACAAAAAGAAATTCATTCATTTATGAGAGTTATGAGCATTTTGGTGAAAGCAATGTTTAGACAGTGTTTCTATGAAGCAATTTTTGAAAATCGGAGGATATCCCTTAGCTAGGATGGAATCTGATTTTGCACAGTTAAAGGGATGTTGGAGAATCATTAATGATGATGTGGTTCACAGTGCAAACTTTGAAGATATGTTTGGAGAAAGTTACAGTATTTGGAAGCCGACAGTTTTATGTGAAATTTTGTGTGTAGCGTGTAGAATTTATTATTTTGTAATTGAGGACCAACTCATTTATAATTATTTGAGTTTTGTATATAAGAAGGAATGTTTTCCTTGTTACCATATATGTACTGTGAAGGTTGAGATGTGAATATATGCATGAAGTGAAGAAAAGAGCTAATTCAATGATGAAGTAAGACTTGTGAGTATAGAGATCTGAAATTGTGATCTTGTGTAGTAGAGAGTGTAGTTTTAGCATAGTGTGAAGGAGGTAATATATTTCATATTATTCTATTGAATAATTCTAAGATCTTTTGGACAGTGGTTTTAGAGATCTTGCCTTGAAGCTGTTTGGGCAGTGGGTCCTTCTGTCTTCCATAAACTCTTAACCGGGTTAGAATCTTTTAACAAGGATTCAAAATATCCTAACATGGATTTATATGTACTGAATGTATTTCATAAGACTCCTAACAGGGTCCATCCTCTAACAAGGAACTTTCATATTAGTGCATCATTTTGTGGGCATCATTCCCACCGGGGTTTACTCTTTTCAAGAGGTTCCCTAGTCAACATATCTTGTGTTGTTGTGCAATTGTGTATGGTTATCTTTCTATGGTTGATTAGTACATTAATTATATTATTTAAAGCAGTTGAATGGTTAAATTATCAGATAATTGATTCACCCCCCCCTCTTAGTTATCTTGGGGATCTTTACTTTCTAACAATTTGTATCAGAGCAGCAGGTCCTTGAAAGAAAAGTTTAACAACTTAAGGAGATCCATGGTGAATTTTAGAAAAGAAAGCCCTAAGTTTGATGGAGTAAATTTTGATAGCTGGAAAGAAAAGATGAAGACTCATCTATTGTGTTTAGGACCAATTTATTGGTTGATTACAAAGAATGAGAAGACTATCATTGAGGAAGACAATCTAGAGGCAAGAACTAAAGATAAACTAGATCTATTCATGTGTAACATACTTGCAAGAGAAGCACTTATTTCAGCACTACCGGAGAATGAACATAGTCAGGTAAGATGTTTGAAAACATCTCATGCAATTTGGAAAGCTTTACATTCTACTTTTGAAGGTGATGAACATGAAAATAAGGCTAGATTACATAATTGGATTTGTGCATTTGAAGATATCAGAATGATGGAAGATGAATCTATTAGAAGCTATATTGGTAGGATGTCTAAGATTGTAAGAGGAATAAAGTCTTGTGGAGGTGATAAGATAGAGAATGAAGTGATATGGAAAATTATGAGAACTTTGACACCATTATTCAAGCAGACAACATAGATGATTGAACAAGTGATACCTTGTACATCAAACTTTTCAAGAGAGACTCTTCTTGGAAGATTAGAAACAGCTGAGATGAACTTGAGATTATCAGGAGAGCTACCTAGAATGGAAACAACATTCAGTGCTCTTAACATTAGACCTACAAGAAGTACTAGTGTGAATGGAGATTATGCCAGCAGTAGCAAATCTAAATCTAAGGAAGATAAGAAGATTGAAGAAGGTATTGCATTACTTGTAAAAAGAGAACCAGATGGTAAGAAAATCTTTAAATGTTGGACTTGTCAAGAATATGGTCAATTTGCATCTAAATGTCCTAAAAGAGTTAAGAAGTATAGAAGCAACTTTAAACCTAGGAGATCTAAAGATTGTTATTATGCAAATGATGAAGATCTTGAAGCAGGAATTGAAAGACATTTAAGTGATAGTGATAATGATAACTTTGAGGAAATAGGATTTGTAGCAATTAAAGAAGAAAGTTCTAAATTTGATAAAAGGGAAGAAAAAGCATTAGTTTCACAAGTTGAAAAGAAATTTGATTGGATTATAGAGAGTGGTTGTTCACATCATATGACTGGAGATAAAATAAAGTTTGTTAAGTTAGATAATTATGATAGAGGAATTGTTAGGGTTGGTAATAATGCACCTTGTTTGATTAAGGGTATAGGATCTATTACTCTTGATGGAAAGACTAACACTGATGGTGTTTACTTTGTTGATGGATTGAGACATAATCTACTAAGCATTGGACAATTGGTTGATAAGGGTTATCAAGTTTGGTTTGCTGAGAAAACTTGTGTGATAAAAGATAAAGATGAAAATCTGATTGGAAAAGGATCCAGAACTAGAGGTAATGTATTTTAGTTGAATTCTACTGAGATGACATGTTTGCTAACTAAGATTGATGATAGTTGGTTATGGCATAAAAAGTTTTGTCATATAAACTTTGATAATATTGTCAAGGTGAGCACTACACTTGTGGTAAGAGATTTACCTAGAATTATGAAACTTACTAACATGATTGCAAAGAATGTATGATGGCAAAGCAGAAAAGGATTTCATTTCCCAACAAGAAGTTCACATCAACAGAGAAGCTGGAGATTGTTCATACAGACTTGAGTGGTCCTACTAGGACTAGAGGATTCTATGGTGAAAGGTATTTTATGATTCTTGTTGATGATTTTACAAGGATGATGTGGATTGCATTTTTGAAAGAAAAATCTGAAGCATTTGATAAATTTAAGATCATGAAAAGTAAAATTGAGAATGAATCTGGAATTAAGATTAAGTGTCTAAGATCTGATAGAGGTGGTGAATTTACATCTAGAGAGTTTAACACCTTTTGTGAAATGAATGGTATTAAGAGACAACTTTCAGCCCCTAGAACACCAGAACAAAATGGTATTGCAGAAAGAAGGAACAAGTCAATAACTGAAGCAACAAGAGCTATGTTGTTTGAAAATGATTTGGCTAAGACTTTTTGGAGAGAAGCAGTGAACACAATAGTATACACTATGAACATAGTACAAATCAGAGCAAATACAAACAAGACACCTTATGAATTATGGTTTGGACATGCACCCTCAGTTAAGTATTTTAGAATTTTTGGAAGTAAATGTTATATAAATAGAGATGATGATATAGGAAAATTTGATCCTAGAAGTGATGAAGGAATATTTCTTGGATATTCTTTAAAAAGAAAAGCATATAGATGTTATAACAAAAGAACTAAGACTATTTTTGAAAGTGCAAATGTAAAAGTTGATGAGAAGTTTAAAATTCAAGAAAGAATGCTTGATTATGAATCTGATGGAGAAGCACAACCTCAGCCTAATATTGAAAAATGCAGAATTATTTTTTGAAACTAATAGTGATTTGCTGAATGAAAGTCATACTAAAGAAAACAAAGAAGAAAACAGAGAAGAAAATAGAGAAGAAAGCAGAGAAGAATCTATAGTTGGAACAAGATCAATAACTATGACACCTAACAGGTATACTTCAAGACATCACCCTATTGAGCAAGATATTGGAAGTTTAGACAGAGGAGTTTTGACTTGAAATAAGGTACATTTATGTTTGATTTCTCAAATTGAACCTAAGACTACTAATGAAGCTTGTGAAGATGAACATTGGATTAATGCTATGAAAGAAGAATTGGAGCAGATTAAAAAAAATAAGACATGGGAATTGGTCCCTAGACTTGAAGACAAGAATGTGATTGGAACAAAGTGGGTATTTAGAAACAAGATGAATGAACAAGGAGAAGTGATAAGAAACAAAGAAAGATTGGTATGTAAAGGATATTCACAACAAGAAGGAATTGACTATGAAGAAACTTTTGCACCTGTGGCCAGACTTGAAGCAGTGAGAATGTTTCTAGCATATGCAACCTACAAGAAATTCAAAGTGTATCAGATGGATGTGAAGTCAGCATTTTTGAATGGTGAATTGGAAGAAGAAGTCTACATTGAGTAGCCTAAAGGTTTTCCTTTGACACAAGAAGGAGATATGGTATGTAAGTTAAAGAAAGCTTTATATGGATTAAAACAAGCACCTAGAACCTGGTATGCAAGATTGGATAAGTATTTATTGAAATTGGGATTTACAAAAGGAACAACAGATAGTAACTTATACACAAAAGAAATTGAGAATGGTTTATTGGTTATAGTTATATTTGTTGATGATATTATATTTGGAGGAGAAGATGAAGCTAGTGACAAATTTGTAGATGAAATGAAGACTGAATTTGAGATGAGCATGATTGGAGAAATGAAATATTTTTTGGGATTACAGATAACACAAAGCAAGGAAGGTATATTTGTAAGTTAGACTAAGTATTTGAATGACTTATTGAAAATATTTGCAATAAAAGATTCTAAACCTGTTGGAACACCTATGGTAACTGGACATAAGTTATCTAGCAAAGATGAGACACCAGTAGTTGAGCAGAAAAAGTACATATCTATAATTGGAGGATTGCAATACTTGACACATACAAGACCTGATATAGCACATTCAGTTGGGATTGTAGCAAGATTTCAAGCAGAACCTAGAGAATCACATTATGCAATAGTAAAGAGGATACTGAGATATCTGAAAGGAACAATGGATTATGGATTATGGTATGAGAATTCTAATGATTTTACTTTATGTGCCTATACTGATGCAGATTGGGGAGGCAGCATTGATGAAAAGAAAAGCACCAGTGGTGGAGCCTTTTTTCTTGGAAGAAAATTGGTCTCTTGGTTAAGTAAGAAGCAAAATTGTACTTCACAAAGTATAGCAGAAGCAGAATATGTTGCAGCAGTAAATAATTGTAATTAGATTATTTGGATGAAGTAGATGTTGAAGGATATTGGAATAAAGTTTGGTGAGCCTATTGTTATACATTGTGATAACACTAGTATAGTGAGTATGTCAAAAAATCCTATTTTACATTCTAAGACTAAACATATTGAGATCAAGTATCATGTTGTAAGAGAGAAAGTTGCAGAAAAAGAAGTAAGATTGGAGTACATAAGCACAAAGGAATAGATAGCAGATATATTTACAAAACCTTTACCTAAGGATACATTTGCGTATTTGAGAGGTATGCTTGGGGTTATGCCCCAACCTATTTTTGAGAATTGATGCAGATGATTGCATCCGTCCAGTGGTATATGAGCCCTATCTTTCTTCTGGATTGGATGTTGGAACTTCCTCTATGGGGGAGTTTATGAGCTGAGTCATGAGGACTCTTGTTATTGTATTTTTCTAAAAAGTGTCTTTTGATATTAAGTTTTTGTTGACTTAGTGATGGAATTTATGTCATTGATGTCAATGGGGGAGAGATATACATGAAAAACATTGTGGATTGTATGAGAGAGCTGAATAGGAAAATGAAGCAAGATTTAATTTGATATTTTGCAATGATGTTGCAGTATTGGATTTTTGGAACATTGGATGTTTTTCATCTATGTTGCCATCAATGTCAATGGGGGAGATTGTTAGGAATGAATGCAAAGTATTTTGGAAATCATTCTAGAGTAGTTGTTGTTGCATTCATGACTTGGATTGTCATTGATGTCAACACAATGATATTCTGGATATCAGCAGGAAAGTAGGTATAGTTTTGTTTTGCACACATGTTGTATTGTAGATTGGATTTTGTGTAGTTGATGGTATGTTCTTTGGTGTGTTATTAACCTTTGGTTAACAATGCAAAAATAAATTCATTCATTTATGAGAGTTATGAGCATTTTGGTGAAAGCAGTGTTTAGACAGTGTTTCTATGAAGCGATTTTTGGAAATGGGAGGATATCTCTTAGCTGGGATGGAATCTAATTTTGCACAATTAAAGGGATGTTGGAGACTCATTAATGATGATGTGGTTCATAGTGCAAACTTTGAAGATATGTTTGGAGAAAGTTACAGTATCTAGAAACCGATAATTTTATGTGTAGCGTGTAGAATTTATTATTTTGTAATTGAGGACCGACTCATTTGTAATTATTTGAGTTTGGCATATAAGAAGGAATGTTTTCCTTGTTACCATATATGTACTGTGAAGGTTGAGATGCGAATATATGCATGAAGTGAAGAAAAGAGCTAATTCAATGATGAAGGAAGACTTGTGAGTACAAAGATCTGGAATTGTGATCTTGTGTAGCAGAGAGTGTGGTTTTGGCACAGTGTGAAGGAGGTAATGTATTTCATATTATTATATTGATTAATTCTAAGATCTTTTGGACAGTGGGTTCAGAGATCTTGCCTTGAAGCTGTTTGGGTAGTGGGTCCTTTTGTCTTCCATAAACTCTTAACCGGGTTAGAATCTTTTAACAGGGATTTAAAATATCCTAACATGGATTTATATGTACTGAATGTATTTCATAAGACTCCTAACAGGGTCCATCCTCTAACAAGGAACTTTCATATTAGTGCATCATTTTGTGGGCATCATTCCCACCGGGGTTTACTCTTTTCAAGAGGTTCCCTAGTCAACATATCTTGTGTTATTGTGCAATTGTGTATGGTTATCTTTCTATGGTTGATTAGTACATTAATTATATTTTTTAAAGTAGTTAAATGGTTAAATTATCAGATAACTAATTCAACCCCCCCCCTCTTAGTTATCTTGGGGATCTTTACTTTCTAACACCATGTTGGGTCTAATGATGAGGAGAGCTCTAGCAGCTCTGATAGTTCAGAAGAAGAGGAAGAACAACCTCAACCTAAGCCCTTGAGGAGATCCACGAGAGAAAGAAAGCAACTAGAAAGGTTTGGTTATTCTATGTCAGATTCTAGTTGTGCTTTTGCTTTGATTACTAACACTGATGAGCCTACATCTGTGAAAGAGGCTTTGGGCATGGAAGATGCAGGTTCCTGGATTGAGGCTATGGATGATGAGATGGCTTCATTGGAGAAAAATAAAACTTGGGACCTTGTACCTTTTCCTAAAAGGAGAAAATTTGTTGGTTGTAAATGGGTGTTCAAGAAGAAATTCTATGTAGATGGCAGTGTTTAAAGGTACAAAGCTAGATTGGTTGCGAAGGGGTATTCACAGGTAGAGGGAATAGATTATAGTGAAATATTATCTCCTCTTGCAAAGTTGACATCCATTAGATTTCTGTTATCTCTCGCTACATCATATGATTTAGAGATAGAACAGATGGATGTGAAGACAACTTTCCTTCATGGTGATTTGGAGGAAGATATTTATATGTCACAGCCTGAGCACTACATTGTTAAAGGTAAAGAATCCTTAGTTTGCAGATTAAAGAAATCTCTATATGGTTTGAAGCAATCTCCTAGGATGTGGTACCTTAAGTTTGATACCTTTGTGTTGTCAATTAGATTTGTAAGATTGAAATCAGATCATTGTGTTTATTTCAGAGTTGAAAATGATCACCTTCTTATTGTTGCATTATGTGTTGATGATATGTTGCTGTTTGGGAAGGGTAAGGGTATGATTTCTGATTTTAAATCTCAGTTGTCAGCACAGTTTGAGATGAAAGATCTTGGGGCAGCTAGGCACATCTTGGGTATGGAAATCAGTAGAGACAAGTCTAACAGAAAACTTCAGTTGAGTCAGAGTAAGTATGTGAAGTCTGTGTTGGACAGGTTCAACATGGCAGATTGTAGACCACTTTGTGTTCCTGTTTCTGTGGGAACAAAGTTATCTATAGATGAGTGTCCAAAATCTCCTAGTGAGGTGGAGGACATAAGTAGAGTACCTTATGCTAGTATAGTTGGCAGTCTTATGTATGCTATGGTCTGTACTAGACCAGACATTACCCAAGCAGTGGGAGTCCTGAGTCAGTTTATGGCTAACCCTAGATGGGTACATTGGGATGCAGTTAAGCGAGTATTTAGATATTTGAGGGGTACATCAGATTACTCCATATGTTATCATGGTAACTCTTCTAGATCTCCGCATTCAGTTTGCATTTGTGGGTTTGTGGATTTAGATTGGGTAGGTGATATTGATAGCAGGAGATCCACCAGTGCTTGTGTGTTCACTATGTTTGGTGGTGCCATTAGTTGGATGAGTAAGCGATAACCTATGGTTGCTTTGTCCACTACAGAAGCTGAGTACATGGCTGCTACTCATGCTTGTAAGGAAGCCATTTGGCTTAGGAGATTGTCTTCTAATTTTGGTGTTGATGCAGAACAGATTACTATTTGGTGTGATAGTCAGAGCGCTATTTTCCTTGCAAAGAATCCAACTTTCCATGCCAGAACGAAGCACATTGATGTGTAGTTTCACTTTGTGAGAGATATGGTGGAAGATGGAAAGGTAAATTTGGAGAAGGTAGATACTGTGAAGAATGTTGCAAATGCATTAACGAAACCAGTGGGCACTGAGAAGTTCAGATGGTGTTCGGAGTCTATGGGCCTTTTTGCCTATAGCGGTTAAAGTTCTTGTTATGTTCCTATTGCTCTTACAAGGTGTTCGACAAGTGGGAGAATGTTAGGAATAAGGTGTCTCAACCTTGGATAATTCCTATTCTTATTATTTGTTTTGTAAATGTATTTTTTGAAAATAATGAAATTAAGTGTGAGTGTACATGTCTAGTTGGCATGTTGATGTGTCACTCCACTTGAAGTGTCAGCATCTTGTGCGTAAGGAGATCATGACTGAAATGGTCATGACAGATTCCTATGATGCGTAAGAACTATTTAAGGAATGTGATATGACAAGTGTAAGAGCATCTTATGAATTTGCCTATTTGGGTGCCCAAGAAGAAGTGGTTGGTGTGTGTAAGAGAATATGCCAAAAATAGGTTGGTATGATAGATTGTCTTACACTTCTCTTATGACTGTTATTTTTGGTGGATTCTATGACAAGCTATCATAGTCTATTCTAGGTATGGATGCCTATTCTTGGGATTGCATAGAAGAGACCATAGTGGTGTCCTAATGAGATGTGTTGAAACTAGCCAAGTGGATAAAATACTAGAGGAGTTTCATGATGGAGGTTTTGGAGGACACTTTGTAGCCAGCACCACTACTCTAAAAGTGATGAGAGATGGATACTATTGGCCTAGCCTATAAAAATATGTATTTGATTGGGTAAGAAAATGCATGAACTATGCTCTATTTGCTAGAAAACAAAAGTTACCAGTCCTCCCTCTTCATCTCCTCAAGGTAGACCAGCCTTTCTCAAAATGGGGATTGGATTTTATTGGACCTATCAACCCCCCATCTAGTGCTAGACACAAATGGATACTCGCTACTACAGACTATTTCACCAAGTGGATAGAGGTTGTAGCACTGAAGGAAGCAAATGAGACCTCTGTCCTAAACTTCTATCAAGACATTGTGTCTAGATTTGACACTCTAGATTCTATCATTTTAGACAATGCTATGGCATTCCTGGAACTAAAATCTTAGAATGGGTACTCAAGCACAATAACTTCTTGAGTACCTCTTCTAACTATTACCTTCAAGGTAATGGTCAGGTAGAATCAACAAATTGTCATGCCCAAAAATTACTAACAAAAAATGCAACATTTTTTTTAATTTTTTATAGGTGTTAAAGAGTAATGTTCAAAGGTGAAGTGTAAGTTGACAATAGGTTATTCGGTCAAAGTCTAGAGTCAAGTTTTGGAGAGTGTTACGCTAAGGGGTAACAATAGGATGATTGGGTCCAGCAGACTAAAGTTCATAACTGTTGTTGCAAAAGTATCGAGTTCGAAAAGTGGGGCCCTAGTGCATACAGCTTCCATTAGAGCTTTCGATCATGATGCATTCATGTTACCTAGGGGTTAGATAATCAATTTATCCCAATTAGACTATACCCACAATTATGAAGTCTACCTAGGTTATGGTTCTTGAATAGGGTTCAGTTCAACTATAAGATGATTACTCCTATGGTGAGAGTTTATGGAATAGTTACTTTAACGATAGGATTACAATTAACATACGACAATGAACCTATTAGTGTTATTTAGGATGCAATGTTATCTAATCATGCAAGAACTACTAGTTAACATACTAACCACCTACTAATGAAATGAGGTTACTTAGGGTTCATTGTTACGATACTCCAAAATCCTACTAACCAATGACAAGTTGACTATTTAATCTCAAGCCAACTATATTTCTATTAATACTTCAGTGTTTATCATTGAATAAATTGAACTATAGTATTAATTTGAATTATTAATGAGTAAACCTAACACATTAAACTTAAAAAAACTTATTACTATATAGGTGAGATAAACCATTGATCTAACAACTAATTTGTTAGAAGTGAGGCCCGACACACTTTAACCATAGCCTATTAACAGATAATTAGTTTAGTTGATAAATTAATTCCCCCCAACCAAATAATTACCACATAACTAAATAAATTATAACCCACAGAATAATTCAAATCCTAAAAGTTATTCTACTATCCTATCAATAAAAGATCTCCTAACTAATTTCTACTATTTTTAGCTTATTAGATAATAATATGATTAAATAATAATAGGTTTGTGCCCGTTATCAATGAGTCTTTTTAACTAATAACTTCAATTAACATCTAGACAACATATAACATATGACTAATCTCAATTTAACTTATTGAAAATAAAGTAATAATAATACTAATAATTAATAGTGTAAGCAAATTTATTATCAAATGAATAAAATTGAATATTAGCTTAGCAAGTTAAATTCTTAAAGGCTAAATCTAAGCACATTAACCAGAATAATTTCATTTACTATGAATTTGATCACAATAAGATTAATAACTAATAATAAGGTTAACAACTAAAAGAACCAATCATACCCAAAAGAATTAGTTCTAACTTACTAACCTATAACCCTAGCCCACTAATCTTACTAACCTACTAACTAGCTATCCCATCATCCCACTACCAAGTCAAGGCTGACAAAATTAATGCATGGAAATCCTTCCAAAGAAACCCTCTCAAAAGCTAGCGCAGATTTCCAAGACATAAGGTTTTGGGGCCCACCAAACCATTTCAAATTTGGCCCAAAGGAAATTGCGCATGGGAGGGGAGAGGTATCTTGTCAAAGGGGAAAATAGCTATGACAACAGCAAGTACTAAGCCTAGCCAAGTGCATTGCGCATGGGGGAAGGGGAAACACTTTCTTGACATTCTCTAGGGAACATATTAAATGCTAAGTCAGCCCAAATCGCATAGGGGCAAGGAATGAAAGTGGCATGGGTATTTGGAGAAGGAGTAATAACATACAGCACATGCAGCACCTTACATTAGCATACTTTATCTCTAGTTTAATGAGCAAGACAAGAAATGGCGCAGGTTTATGTTCTCGGGGAACGTGCTGACATGACAAGTAGCCCTTCACCAAGTTTTTTTTTGAAAAATGTCTCTCTAATCCTGCGCCAATTAAGGGAAGAGATAAGGTGAGTGATATGCATGGGGCCCATTGTCAATCATTCTATAGGGTAAGTCATGTTTTGACTATGATTTATATTTATTATTTTTTTGTTTGAAATAGGGGGTTAGTTATTAATAACAAGGTTATCTTAGGGGTTATTATACTAACTCTAGAAAAGGTATCTTGGGGGAGGGAATATTCTCTGTGGTAAAGAGAATTAATCCTTTTCCATACAATTTCCAAAGAGCATTTTTGCTCTAAAATCTGGAAAGTGTCATTTGTATGTTTCTTCTTTTTTTTCTCTAATTTCTTAGCTTGAGTTTGGAGAGTCAAGAGAATGCATTTATTTGTTCAATTAGTGTATTATACAAAGAGGATTATGGATTGAATACTAGTTGTATGTGAATTTTACACAACATTCTAAAATGTTCCTTTATTTAATGTAATCATGCTTCAAATGAGAGGAATAGAGATGAGATTTTGTTCGAATAGAGATTGATTATAATGAATATGAAAGATACAATCAACACTAAAGAGTACTAATTTCATTCATCAACCAAGGTATGTAATCTAATGAAATTATTTCCTTGTCTATTCTAACAACCTTGGATATTATTTCACAATGAATAATAACTTTTCTATTACAAGAAATAGAATAGACTAAGCATGAAAGTAATGAGTCATGATTTTCATTATGATAATCTCTTCCAATACAATTACATATCCTTCATAATGGAGAAGTCTTCACATTTACATGACAAACATATAATATTCCAACTCATAAAGAAGAAAGCATTCCACATGTTACTTGAAGATGGTTTTCAATACATTACAATATGCAACAAGAGGAGGCTCTTACTATAAGGATCAACAATACAACAACATAAGGTGCTTCCACACAATCACACCAAGGAGTGAACTCCTTCAAGCTTCATCCACATGGATCTTGACATCAATACCTGCAATGAAAGGGGAAAAACCATGGGATGCTCACCTCCCAACCTAGGTCTCTATGAGACCACCCCCGAGCTTACAGAACCAAGGCTAAATGGGTATGCTCAAAAAAATGCTCACAACAACACACATATGCATAACAACAATCAACTCCTACCCAAGGTTTTACAAATGAGTTTTCCAACTCATTGAGAAGGGTGAAGGTGGGCTTTTCCAATGAGGAGAATGCCATTGCATTTACATTTTCTCAACATGATCATTTCATTGCCTCTTCAAGGCTACATTATCAAATCTCTATTCACAAACTTTCATTATCAACATGAGTATTTCATTGCCTCTTTAAGGCTACATTATCAAACCTCTATTCAAAAACTTTCATTATCAACATCCTCAAGATGCAAGAATACAAATGGCTTCATGGTGCCCATACCCCATGAATTTATCCCTCTTCTCCAAGAGAAGAGACTCTCACTACAATGGAGAGCCCAACTAACCCCTTCACCCAAGGCCACTTCTTCCCTTCCTAAAGGGTGAGTAATGCCTTACTCCCATGAACAAAACTCCCTCATTCAAGAAAAAATAAAACCATCAACATGAATTCAAAATCCAAATCCCCTCCCATAAAACACAATATCACAACAAAGCATAGAATTCATATGCATGAGAGAGAAAGAACAACATGCTAATATATTGTAAACAACAAGTAAACTTCCATGGCAATGAGTAAACCAACCTTCACCATGTGTTATGGCAATGATTTTTGAGAAGAGCCCAATCCCTTATCCTCTCCTCTTCCAAACCTAGTTGTCCCTAAAATTAGAGAGTGGGTGAACACCCTCTAACTCTCCCAAGAGCCTCTAAAAAGACCTCAAACTTCTACCCACCTACCAACAATAAATTCAGACTTGACCCAAAGGTTCTTTGGCTTTTCCTTGTCCCCTATCATAAATGCATGGTTGAAAAGGAGTGTGGAGTTGGGTGAAGGTCAAGGCTTCATCCAATTTCGTAGCTTAGGGTAAATGGGTCATAAAATGGGTCACCAAGGTCACTAGGGGATTATAGTTGTGTTAAAAACATTCCTAACCCATACCCCTACCACTTAGGTACTTAGATTTTGCTAAATTTTTTCTTTAGGACCTCTTTTTGGCCTCTACAAGTGGCTAGAAGAATTTAAATCCAAAAGATCAATTTGATGGAACTTTGCAAGTGTTTCTAACAAGGGGTTTAATTAGGTTCCTAAAAGTCAGTTAGGCTTAGGTTTACATCGCCAATCCTAAATAGACATGTCAATACATAACACATAACAAGTGTCAAGTGACACTAACAATTATACATCACATACAAAATGACATGTCTCAAATAACAAGATGAAGTTTACTAATTACACACATGTAATTCACATTTACAATGAGTTCACATTACAATGAGGTTTTCAATCCTATGTCGGATTAAACCTTAGCTTACTCAGTTCACATATGTTTAGCCTTGGTTCTCTGAATAATTCCATGGTTTTCTTTCCTACACACTAAACTCGAGTATCAGTAGTACAAGGTAATAAAATCACATGAAATATACATTTTCAATTCATACTTAGCAACATTAATCAATATGCAAAATTGAATTCCTAATTACAATTTTCATTCAGGAATGTTTAAAACATAATAATTCTTTAAACATCATGACATAACATTCATGAAATAATTAAGTCTAATCATGATCTGATCTCATCATCCATTCATATTTCTAAGCATTTATAATCACAATCAACCACATGTTATAGGTCTAATTCATATTAGAATGTAATCCATATAATCATCATCATAAAATATAACATCCTGAGTCTCCGTCAGGATAATCAAAAGTGCATCAATGTATCAAAATATAAAGTGTCAAAGTGTGAACGAATCAGTAATGCTATGGTAGTTCAAGGTGAGGCCTCACACAAATAAGAACTTGTTGAGAATTATCAAAAGGACTATAGAAGGAAACCAGAGAGATTGTCACAACAAGTTAAGGTTGGCCCTATGGGAAGATAGAATAACACCTAAGAGGTCTATAGGTAACTCACCCTATACACTTGTATATGGAAAAGAAGCTAGGATTCCTTTGTCTACTGAGTTGCCTACTTTGAGTTTGATCAAGTAAATTGATCTTATGGAGGAAGATGCTATGCAAATCAGGCTTGCTGAACTAGTTGAGCTCGAAGAAACAAGAAAGCTAGCACTAGAGAGCTTGGAAGATTATCATGCTCAGATGAATAGAAGCTTCAATAAGAAAGCCACACTTAAAGTTTTCAAGGAAGGGGACCTGGTCCTCAAGTGGGATGAAGAAAAATAAAAACCAAGGAGGCATACTAAATTTTATGCCATATGGAGTGGGCCTTTCATGGTGATTGGATGAAAAGGCCATAATTCTTTTCAGTTGGCTAGTATGGATGGAGAGAAGCTACCCATTCCAGTGAATGGGATCCACCTCAAAGCTTGTTTCTGAGGTCTATTTCTACCTTGTACACTAGTAAGTTAGGAGTTTCCAGTTTTTTGTGTTCCCTAAGTGCCTGGCACAAGTTTGTTGTCAGTTTTTAGTTGCTTTCAGTTTGGTTTTAGTTGGGTGTGAGTAGTAATAAGCAAGAGAAGTTGTCTCTAGCTGTTAGAAGTTTTGTTAAAGAAGGATTGGTTGTCCAAAAGAACTAAGTTCAGTTTGAGGCTTATAAGACTTTGTGCCCAATGGATCTCTAAGGCAGCTGGTCAAGATGCTTAGCAGGCAAGCACTCCAAAGAGGTCACCAGAATGTTATCATATTTTTAATCATTCCTAGATTGGAGGCCTAATTACTAGATGATGCTACAGTACCCTAGTTTGTGTTATTAGGTGATCTTCTTTAAGTTTATGTTCAGTTCATTTTGAAGATTACATGAAAGTAAAAGGAAATGAACTGCATCTAAAGCTACACATGCATGTATGTATAGTATACAAAAGGGAAAGAACTGAAAGGAGAAACATCTATCTGAGCTCACACAAGCCATGAGCATAGCCGTTACTAGAATTAAATGAATGAGTATACATATACATAAGGAAATAATTAAATACTGGGGTACTAGACATTGCTTGGTATTGGCGTCCAGATCCGGTCCTATCCAGAGAGCTCTTGAAATCCAGAACCTGCAAGAAGAGAAGAAGGGAAATGGGTTAGATCCAATGGATCTATGCAATGGCTAGTATCACAATATCTATAGAATGCATATGTACACTCAACCATGCACCTCTGACAAAGGCTGTGCTCAGGGCATGTGCATAAGGCTCCACAGAACAAAAGAGGCACCATGTTTTCACTGACGTGTTTGTTTCATGTGCAGATACATGAGGAGCTGATCCAATAATGAATTCAATGAATGTCCTAGGCCCTTGATGTAGATCATGATAGAAAAGCCTCAAGTTTTCTATTCATGATTGCATCAAGGGCTAAGATCACCCATCATATGAACAAAGGGACATCCAGATGATGCAGCATCAATGACAATCATGAAAAGAAGAATCTTGGAAGCAAAGAAAAGCATGAGGTGCAAATAGTAGAGGAATAAGAGTACAGTCCTATGTGTTACAGAAAGGGGCACACCACATCATAATATGCTCCAAGGATGCATTCAATGCATTGATATTATGGCATGGGAAAAATAGAGATATGTGTGATGTAGCATGAACATGATAATATGATACACCAAATAGGGCACCAAGTAAGAAATCAAATGCAATACCCTATTTTGCCCATGGGCTTGAACATTCAGAGAACATAAGCATCTAAGGCAGTAGCAAGATTTCATGTTCTGAAGACTGTACAATGAATCAGGGCACCAAGATTCTCAAAAAGTGGTGTTAGGATGGTGCATGGAAGGCATAGAGGTACATAGTTTACAGTGGTAGAGTAATGAGGTAATGAATATCCATACATAAATAGCAAAGCATGATTCCAATCAGACAATGTGCTATCAAATGGGTCACACATCACTGAAATAGCATGCACTAAATAAGGACTGAAATATTGTTTACTTAGTGCCATCAAATAGTGGAGCAATAAGATATAGCATAGCATAGTAAATAATGATGGCATCATGTAAAAAATCAAGTACATAATGCTAGTACATCAGCATAAAATCAACATTGATATTTCATATAGCATCTATGCCAAGCAGATAGATCCATTGCTAATCAAAAGTCACACATCCGGTTTGGCCTTAAACTTGAATGGAAGGGTACAACAATAGTATGAGAAATAGCTTATGGTTTATCAAGGCAAAGAGGATCACGATGCCCCATTAAATATAAAGCAGTAAATACTGGAGAATGAGGATCACAGTGCCATCAAAACAATAAGCAACATGACATAGTAGATGGCTACTGACCCACGGGTAGTGTATTAATACCCCAACCATGGGTTATCATTTATTCAAGACTGTCACATAATGTCTGAGGTTCACAAGCCACATATACATGGCACAAGTGTATAAGCACAAACATTAATTGCATCACATTAGATCTATGGTAAAACAAATGAACAAGATTAGCAACATCAAATTCAAAAGATATGGCCCAGTAAAATAACAAGTGTGGAAAAAACATAGAGACCGGTGCTATTCATTTCTAAACCAATGAATAAGCATTAATCCCTGATGCCACAAGCTCACGGGATGGCACTAGCAATAACATCAACACAATAGTGAAGCAATGAGTTCGTGGGCCTATGCATGAAGAACAAGACAACATACATCACAATACCCTTGGAAATAACAGTGAATAAGAGGGGTTTCATGCCAGCAAATAGCATTTTCAAATGCATGGCAACTTGTGGCATTTCAACAGGGGAGTGGATCACATTTCCTTCATACAATGATTTCTACACCAAATGCAATGTGCATACATAGTGGTGAAAGATGCCCTATTTCAAGTTCTCGAGCCCTCATAAATTTAGGCAATGAGCATGAAATAGCAATGCCTTGATAATTGATAACATTACCAATAGACTAGGGCACATGCCGAGAGGGTATAATATAGATTTTGATGCTAAAGCCGTGCATCATGAGCTCTTTCAAAGTAGTGAAAACAAGCTTATATGCCCAGGTCTATGGTTCACGAGAAAGCATAAGCAACACAGAGTGCAAAAAACTAATGATGCCACCTAATGAGGAGCAAGGGAATGGTCGATATATATAACATAGCAAGTTCGGTCATAAAACTAGGTATGCACCAGCTGTAATCTCATGATGCCGAGACACCAAATTTAGTATCCAATGTCAAGAAAAGCTCACAGGCTATAAGGAAGACCAAGGCCACAGTATTCCACAAATAAACATGCCGACATTCCATTGAGAATGTGCCCTAACCTTTCATGGGCCGTATATACCAACAAATAAACATTTATAGCAGGCTCATAGGTCGCATGAGGAATCCACGACAAGTTAAAAATGACGAAGGAGATGCCACTATTCAAAAATCAAATGCAGCAAGAGGTGAATCAAGATACACAATCACACCATCTAGTAGTGAACACATATGTCCATGCCCCAATCCCATTCACAGTATCGTTCATATGAAATGAGGAGATTGCTATGAAGCAGATACAGAGAAGTAAAATGAATATTGCAAAAAATATCAAATTGCAATAGTGCTTCTAAGTGCACGGATGCTGCTACCCAAAATATCAAAATTGCAAAAGAATGATACAATAGAACACATTTTACAGTGCTATCACAGTGCCCTCGGATATAAGTGCTTCCATAAAATAGATGCAGTATTCTCAAGCATGATGCCCTAATCTTAACAGAAATAAAATACAAACATATGCAATTACGGTGAGCAATAAACAAAATTAGAAGCCGCCAGTGCCTAAAAAATACATATCTTTCTAGCATTAACGACAAGAAGACATGGATGCTGTGACCTAGGGTTACATTAGAGCCGAAGCTTTCAAAGTATAACTGTTTACATCAAAAAAGATAATGAAATGAAAATGGAGGTCATTGCCTACCTTGAAAGTATGAATTCCATAAGGTCATGAATGATTGTTTCCAAATCAAGTCTGAGTTACCATCCAGAAAATCCAGTGCAGATGGCAAGTTTCCCAGTGGAGCTGCAGTGAGGTGTCATTCTGGCATCTTCTTTGTTAGGTTTTCCCTTTTTCTCATGGATTAGGTTGAGAACCACATTTTTTTATTTAAGCAATGTTATTAAGATGTGGATTTTATTTGATAATTATTAAATAGATTCTCCCCTTGATGGGTTGAGGAATATTTATTAATTCAGTGAAGTAAACCTATTTTAAATCCACATGTGTGAAAAGGGCTAGGACCTTGTTTTTCTTTTGGCATTGGTTGGTCTCTTTTAAGAATGTGAATATTTTGGATACATTCTCCCCTTTTGAATTAATTCAAATTGGGTTGATGAACTATTTAGAAATATGATTAATTAGCTTTTGAAATCCACATAGGGGTTAGATTTTCAATGTAAAAAGTCATTGCAAGAGTTGTATTGTAATTTTTGACAAATGGCATTTTATAAGTCATTGTCAGAATATTATTTATGATGCATGACTTAGTGGACAAAGTGGTCTCTTTTGACTTTCTATTTTTAGGTCCCTATTTCCTTGCCCCTAGAAACTCGGGAATCTAGCATTGGAATTATGATGCAGCCTCATGGGTCCATTATTGACTTTTTTCTATTCTTAGGAGGTAATGTAGTTTGAATGCAGATTCCTAGTTTTGGGTTTATATACCTCTCACTTTTGGTGATTGAGGTTAGCTCTTCGTTCTTTCTCTCTGATAGGAGTGTTGTAGCTCTCAAAGACACAATTGTACTTAGTTTCTTTTTAGCAATAAAAATTGATCCTTCTTGTTCTCCTATAATTCTAGGTTTTCTTTTGAAGTCATATGCAGGATTACTGTGATGTTCTTATATCCTTAATCTGCATGTTGAATCCAAGTTGGTGTTCAGGAATTTATCTTAATTCAGTAGTGTGACTTGTGTGCAATCAAGAATATCAAAATTGTGAACATTTCTTCCTTTTCTGCATTATAAGTACCTTGTTTCACTAAGAGTTTAAGAAAGTGGGATTGAGTTGTGAGTTAAGTTTGTTTTTCCGTTGGAGTAAATTTATTTTCAGTTGTGGATCTTCTTTAAATTTCAATGGATCACCTTTGTTTCATTCAAATGCAGTTGTTTGTTTTATGTACTCTCTCCCTTTCCTCCTAAAAATTAGTGAGTTTTTCAAGTGATCCAAAGGGAAGTCGACCCTTAATCTGAAGGTCTATTCTCTAATAGGTTACCCACAACTTGAGAATAGTCCCATGTTTCATAGGATTTCTGGGTTCAGCACTTAGCAAATCAGGTGCAATCCTTAGTGACAACAGTACCTTCTCTAATTTGAATTCTATTCAATGTATACAATGCTATTCCAACAACCTCTCTCCAATTTTCATGAGATATATTTCCTTCAAGAAAAATTGTCCTAGCAGCATCAAGTATAGTCCCGTTCCTTCGCTCTACTATCCCATTCTTTTGTGGAGTCCTAGGAGCAGATGTCTATCTCTTTATTCCATGCTCTTTGCAGTATGAATTGAATAAGTCTGAAGTAAACTCTCCACCTCTATCTGACCTTAGACACTTAATCTTTAAGCCTGATTCATTCTCTACTTTTTCTTTGAATAACTTGAATTTATCAAATGCTTCTAGTTTTTCCTTTAAATAAGTAACCCACATCATTCTAGAAAAGTCATCAACAAAGAGTATGAAATACCTTTCACCATAGTATGATTTTTTCCTTGTAGTTCCACATAGGTCTGTGTGTACTAGCTCCAACTTCTCTCTTGATGTATATGCTTTTCTTTTGTAACTGCTTCTAGTCTATTTTCCCATGACACACTCTCTATAAATAGTGTTATATGGTTTCACAATCTTTGGCAGATCTCTTACTGCATTAGTCATACTTGCCTTTACAATGTTATCAAAATTAACATGAAAAAATCTCCTATGCCCTAACTAACTATCATCAACCTTCGCAACAAAACAAGAGGCTCCAGATGTATTTAATTCAAATACATTACCTCTAGATTTAGTACCGGTTGCAATCAGCTTACCTGCCTTACTTCTGACAAAACATTTACCATTAACAAAACTTAATTGAAACTCTTTATCCATTTACTATCCAACACTTAACAAGTTATGTTTCAATCCTTCAACAAGAAGTACATTATCTATATTAGTCTTTCCATCTAGAGTAATAAATCCTACTCCTATGATAGATTTAGGAAGATTGTCTCCAAACCTCACAACACCACCATCATACTTTACTAATTTAACAAACTTATTTTTATCTCCATTCATATGATAAGAACAACCATTGTCTATTATCCATCCAGTTTTCTTGTCAACATGAGATACTAAATCTTTTTCCTCATGCATTGGCTTATCTCTAATAGCAACAAATCTGATCTCTTCATAATCTAAATCATCATCATCAAAAATGCCTTCACTAGCATAATAACATTCTTTGTCCCTTTTAATCTTGGAAAAATTAGGTTTTTACTTAGGAACTCTTGTAGGACATCTAGATGCAAAATGACCTACTTTATTTCATGAAAATAATTTCAAGGGTAACTTGCCTTCAAATTTTCCCTTACCTATCTTTTTGCTTCTAGCAATCAGTGTAACAAGTTCATCCATCTTTCTTTTTTCTACCATTATATGTTCCCATTCCTCAACATACTCACCAAGCTCTTCTTTTAGGTCTTGATTGTTGGTGCTTAGAAGTCCAGATAATTTCTTGTGTGAAGATGCCTTAAATGTAGATTCAACTTTAGGTACAGCCTCTCCTAATTTTGCAACTTCAAAAATAGTTAGCTTTGCAATCAACATCTCTTTGCTAAAGGTTAGAGTCAGAGGTATAGTTTCTTGAATAGAAATAGCCTTGAACTTGTAAGCAAGTGTTAATGATATGAGGATCTTCGCAATAACTTCTTCTTGATCATAAGTTCTTCCATAGTTTCTGATTCCAACTATAGCTTCTGTAACCCTTTGGACATAAGCCCTAATGCTTTCATCCTCATTCATTTGTAGCTTCTTGATGTGAGTACTCCTAGGTTTGCTTGAACAATTTCTAAGAGACCTAGCTTGTATCTATCAATGATCCTAATCTCCTCTAGGATCTCCAAAGGCTTAGATGATTAACTAAGGCCTTATCTAGCTCCTCTCCAAGATCCTTATTCCTTGTTCTTCACCTTGAAGGACTAACACCATGTAGTTACTATTAGGATTAACAGTCCACATTACAACTCAGAGGGGGGGGGGGGGGGTGAATCAGTTGTATGACAAAATATTAAACTTTAAACTTTAAGCTTATCAATATCAAATCCAATGAACATAATGAATGCCAACACAATAACACAATATTTTGGTTATGGGGAAACCCTGTTTCGGTGGGAATTAGCACCCACTAATGATGTACTAAGAGTATAGTAATCCTTGTTAGAAGATATAGCCCTATAAGGAGCTTATTGAAACATTAAAGTACATAGTCCTTGTTAGAGGACAGACCCTGTTAGGAGTCAAGAACAAAAGAGGGCTCACTGCCCAAACAAGGTTAAGTCCACCTTCTGAACTCACTAGTTTGTAACAAGTTTATATGAAGAAATACACAATCTTTTGAACTATTTTCTAGCAACTATCTTTCTTGATCAGTTCCAATGAAGTCCACCAATAATCCTCTGCTCTACATACAATAGACACAAGTTCGCAACCTCCTTATATCACACTTATTACATCCATGTCTCTTCCAAAGAAAAGACCTTTTATTTATACCTTATTACATTTTACCAAGAATAGGTCAGCCCATAAGGCTTTCCTAATTACAAAAAATTACATAGGTCCTTGCTAAGATACACATGGTATCATAAATAAGTTTACAATGATTACATTACAACAATTAAAGACTGACATCTTTGAATTATGCTTGCCAAATAAAATACACGCTTCATTCCCTAAGTCAGCTTCCTGATAAGCCATTGCTAGAGCACACACCACAGATGATGTAAATATTCATTCTATATCTTGCACTGACCAATAAACATCCATAAGTACCTCTTCCATCATCCTTCAAGATTGCATACCTTGAATCCAAACCCTTTGAAATCTATATCAAAAACTCAGAGACTAACTCTGTCAATTTTCACTATCACAGTCTAGTGACCAGTCTTTACCAAAACAACTGTATCTTCCTTAATATGCACCCATCAATGATGTGATATCAGATATAAGATCACAACATCCATCTAAACTCTCTTCTAACTTTGCATCATCTGAAACATCTGTACACCTTTCGTACACTGTGATTACCAGTCTGGTTCCTTCATAGAAGCATATGTTGACATTAGTGACAAAACACAAATGACAACAATATGAGTGCCCATTCAGTAACATATTGATTAAACATATTAAATGTCTCAAGTAGCACCCATGCATTAGCAATATCCAAAAATCTCCCCCTTTGGCATTGATGTCAACATATGGAAAAATCTTATCCCAAAGTTGTAACAACCCAAAAGTCCTTCAACTGAACAATCTCCCCAAATAGTGAGGATTTTCTCATAACAACACTCCCACTTTGACAACAATGGAAAAGGGTGCCAACTTCCTTCACATATAAAATTTCTTCCATGATCACTCCCCTTGGGGAGTAGATCCTATTGGGTATCCTAAAATTTTTCAAGGTTTGAAGTCCAATTCATGGTTTAGGTCTCCATGCGAGTGTTTTTCCTGGACTAGGGTTTGTAAAGTGTCGTGAAAATGGTCTTGACATGTTCAGGAAAACCCTTACCCTAGGTCTTGTCTTCCAAAATGTTTCCTTTTCATTTCCAAACTTCATGTGGCCTTCTTGTTTCTTTTTCTTGGTTACCTTTAAATCACTTAAGTTGCTATTTGTGCACATGCGTATTTTCCCCTAGTGTTCGCTGAATTGGGAAATGTATTATCAAAGTTCAAAACAATCTGGCGATTCAGCAAATGAGTCATGTTCATGTTCATTATTAATTTCAGTCGCCAGTTCTCTAGATCCTCCAGCGGTTATCCCAAACATCCAGCGAATTGGCGAATGCATTAAAGCCAAGCATCTAACCCTTTGTTCGCTAAGTCTCCAAGTGTTTCGGCGGTTTCATTTTCTTTTCCGAGAACTAGCGAATGGCGGTTATCTCCAGTTCTCACAATATTTGGCGGTCTTTTGAAACAATCTAGCGATTTAGCAAACACTGTGTTCGCTTGTTCTCAGAATCTGGCGGTCAAGGGTTGTTTCAACTAGAGAATTAGCGAATACCATGGATTGCTTTCAAGATCAATGGCCCTATTTTAATCTCAAGATATCTGTGGGTCCTGCATATTTGATCTGGCGAATGAGCGACTAAATGAAAATAATGCTATCCTCTAAATTTGGCGGTTCTGATGGTTTGCCCAAAAGGATTTCAGCGGAGATAATTTTTCTTTGTTCGCTGATTCTCGGAATAAGTTGGTGATATGCTAAACCATTCAGCGATTCAGCGAAGCCTTTGGTCGCTAGTTCTCCAGACAGTCAAGCGGTTAAGTATTTTTTTTAGCGAATGCGCGAACCCTTTGTTCGCTAGATCTCCAGGAAAATTGACCGTCAGTCATAACATTAAGAGAATGGGAGATGGCTTTGTTCGCTAGTTCGCCAAATGGTAATTGCAGGTTAACTGTATAAGTGGGAACCCTTTGTTCGCTGATTCACGAAATGCTTGGATGGTTAAGGATAGGATTCCGAGAACCCGCGAAGCTAATAGTCGCTAGTTCTCCAAATGTGAACCAGGGTCAAACAAGGATTCAGAGAACTAGCGAAGCCAGTGGTCGCCAGTTCTCCGGTTGATAGCTAGGGTTAGCATTCTATTCAGCGATTAAGAGAAGCCATTAGTCGCTGGTTCGCTAAATGAGCTCAGATGGAAAAGGTCACAAAGGAAAAAGAAAAAGGACCGTTGCCACATAGATAAAGTACTTTGTTGATATGGACATAAAACCAGTAAGCCATCAAATCAGCTTCAAGAAGAAAGATTGCATGACGCAAACAGTTTTAAAGTACAGAATCCTGATCATTCCCTCTTCACCTTGTTTTCAAGTAGTTTAATCTATCTGTCAACATCCGAACATGGCGAGCTCGAAATTTGAAATCTGGGGGTACATGAAATTGAATATGGGATCCATTAAGGAGATTTGCATTAACTGTGGTAGTTGCACACCTTGGATTCATATCGATAAATAAGTTGAAGCTCATTGTTTATTTGTTCAAGTTTCAGTCATTGAGAGTTTCTATCTGTCCAGAGCATTTCCGAGCATAAAAGCATTTGAGATATAGAGAATTGAAGGTGTTCCTATAGCAAAGATGAGTCAACCTGAGAAGAGTGCATCGTCTTCCAGTGGTGAGGCCAAGTCCAAAGCTGGTGAGGACAAGAATAAGCCTAATTTTTCAGATGAATTCCTGAAACTGTTGTCGGGCTCCAGTCAGAACAAGAGGGCTGCTGATGACGTGTTTCAAGATCTTTTGGAACGGTGTAGAGACCCAATCACTCCGGAATTCACAGGTTACACCATTTTCAATTTCTTTTACGGCAATAGAAATAAGCATGTTCCTGTATGTAATGGTTGGGTGCTAGGACTAGGAAAAATGGTTGTCCCTGACGTTTTCCTAGATATTGATTTAATTGTTGCCCTAGCCAGAAGATATGACCCTATCTCAAGGACAATTAGAAAAGAAGACCAATCACCCTTAGTTACTCTTGATAGGGGATCTTTTATGAAAGCTTTTGGTCTTTACACGTCCTTTTCCACTGAGATTGATTTGAACAAAGAAAAGGCAAGATACAGAAGCAATGTAGGGTCAGTAAAAGACCAATTGGTTAAGCATATGCTAAAATAGGACAAATATATAGCCCCCCTTCCTGCTAACATGAATGCCCCATACCAGTTCAAATCCCTCCATCATTATATGAGATATACTTGTTATGCATTATGTAGAGTTTTGGGAATGGATGGGAATGCAGAATTTTACCAGCTGACTTGCTGATGATCATCCTGGATATTCAAAATCCTTTGGTAAACACTGAATATGATTACATCCAGTATGTGATCGATAGGATGCATCAGGGGCTAATGTCTGTCCAAGAAAGTAAAAGTCCTATTGAGTTCATGCATTATTCTCTATTAATGCATTTGATTCTATTTTTCAACATCAACAGTTTTGATGCAAACATGTTAAAACCAAGGTTCAATTTCAAGGATCAGCACAACCTAGTGCAGTTGTGGGTGAGGATATGGAATTCTACATCTAATGAGGCAGATTTTTGTGTTTTTCAGAATTTCATTGTTTATCCAATTATTAGGATGCTAGGTATAAATGTCACTAGGTTATCTCCTAGAGTCCTCAGGCTTTTAAGACCACTGCAGTATGTGGATAAGTGGGATGGAAATCACAATTGGGGTGATTTCTACTTGGGAGATAATTCCACAATTATCAGAGTTTATGGCTGTCCCCAACCCCCACATTTATTACCAAAGTATGTGCCTCCGAGGTTGGCTTGTTTGGAATTTGTTTGGCAGCTTATGTGTACAGATAAAGAGCTCCTGGCCCCTCACAGAAAGGGTACATTCACACCCAGGCAATTCAAGGTAGGTGATTTCCTGATAGGAAAGAGGGCTTTTCCTCAAATCAGTGCATGGCTACAACAATTCAAAATGGTTACTGGTGCTTGTAGGCACATAGATCCTGAGGATTTCATCAAGACTGCCAGGATGACTTACATCCCAAACATTGGTGTGATCAAAGAGCATGAAGGTTTGGATGAAGAAGATGTGATCAGAAACATCTTAGATGAAGATGAAGTTAAAAGGAGATGGTACAGATTCTTTGATTTAGTGGATTTGTCCAACCAGTTGAAAGCATCTCAGATTCCTTTTGAGGGTTTTTTCCCTGATCTTCCTTATTTGAAGAGGATTGATGGGATGATTGAAAAGTATGATACCTTGGCAAATCAATTGGAAGGCTTGATTGATCAGAATGAGCTAGAGAAAAAGAAAAGGAAAGATTATTCATCTTCTGATGAGGAAGAATTTACTGATGAGTCACAAGAAGAAGATAGTCCTCCACAGGTTGAGAGACCACCAGTTGTTGATCTCACTCAAGATCAACCAGAAATGAAGGATATCTCAGAGCCACCATTGAAGAGACAGAGGCTTGAGGAAGGTGAACCTTCAAGGCATGTGAGACAAAGAAGGGAAATTGACAGGGCATCTGCTCTTGTACCAGGTGATAGGCCATATCATCATCAATTGAGGAAAGCAATAAGAGCAGGCAAGAAAATAGCCATTGAGCAGGAAAGCAGAGAAAAGTCCTTATGGTTAGAAAAGGACATCAGAGAGGTTTATCAAGAGGAATTCTTGAGTGATGATCAGTTCATTAAAACTGATGAGTTCAAGAGTTTTCTCATTTGGAACAAGCAGCAAGAAGTAAAGAAAGCTCTGCCTGAAGGTATGGAGCCAAGTGAAGAAACTCTGAGAGCTCTTGCTTCATATGATCCTAGCCTTGATCCTATAACAGTGGACAAAGCAAGAGATTTGGTTAAATCAAGTGGAATGTTGCTAACCCCAGGATGGGATCTGACTTCTACATTCCTTATTGATCAATTGAGAAAGCAACCAGAGGGTAGCCTATCATATGAGGTTCACATTGGTGACATGATTAGAGGAAGTGGCTATGACCCTAAGTCCCAAGCTGTTGCAATGTGGTCCATGGCTCCCAAAACTCAGAAGCCATCTCTATTGAGTATAGAGGATAAGATGGAGGGGAATAAGATTATATGGACTATACAAAATACAACAGACCTTGAGGTCTCCAAGGCAGTAACTCATTGGGCTAATCTGAATGAAGCCAAGACAGCTCAGCTGTCAGAAAGATATGCCAAATTGTTTGAGAGTTCAAGCATGGTAGCCAAGGACAGAGATCTGAAAATGATGAGGATCAAACAGTTGGAAGATGAGCTGGCAGAAATAAATGTCAAACTTGAGGAAGCCTCAAAAATAATTCCTCCTCCTCCTTTGCAAGTTGAGGTACCTGTTCAGGTAAATTTGGAGGCAACTGAGGGACCTGCTGAAGACTTGGAAAAGGTGAAATTGGATGCGTCCCTGGACACTATAGCCAAAATAGTGCAGTACAGGCAGGACAAAATAAAGGACAGAATGGATGCAGTTCATAAATCAGTCAGCCTATTACATCAGACCAATCAAAAGGTGAATGACTATTTGGCCACCTTGGAACCACTCTATAGTATTTGGTCTGGGAGGAATTTATTGTTTGATAAGCTTGACAGTTTACAAGAACACAGGCCTGATATCCCAAAAGTAGTAACTGATGTGTTTGAAAGGATTGGCCTAATAAGTGCAGCGTCAAAGTTTTTCAAAGGAAAGTCAAACCAAATAAAGGCTAAGTTAGCCATGTTTGATAAAGATTACAGCAAGTATTTGCCCCCGGTTTATGATGACAATGGAAATGTGGTTAAGCTGGAAGATTGTAAGTTGTCAATGGGTCAGTTGGTCATCAATCAAGATGCCTTCCTAAAAGATAATAAGGCTTTGGACGTGGAAGGAACTAACAATATAATTGATAGTTTATTCAAAGTTGAAAGTGACTGCATCAAGTTTATATCAGAAGTTAAAAATGTGACTGATTCTACATGGGAACGGCAAGTCAACTTGTTACAGGAGCTGCAGAGTTACGACTGGCCATCCGATGATGATGTGGCAGCTTGGGAAAAGCTAATCACAAAGAAGAAGAAGAAACCGGTCATCCAGCTGACGGAGGAGGAAGAAGAATAGATCGCACTTGGCACCTGATCCAGAATTTGAGGGAGAGCGTGTTCAAACAGAGAATGATGTAAGTTAGCCTGTAATGGCGGTCATCATTCATATGACAAACTTGGTAACTGCTCTGAAAATATCTACAAACAAAGGTGCCAGCTGCGGAAGTTGTTCAGAACTGAAAATACGCCTTGCTGTCTTTGTTAAATATCTTTCTGTTTGTATTTTCTTTTGTTTTCTAGCGCAATTTTCTATCAGCCATCCGAAGCTTGTTGCATCCTTTCGAGGATTCCAGGATGGTTGATTAGTATAAATAGTCTGTTCCTATTAATGATCGAGGTTGGAAAAGATTTTTGTAAAGGAGAGGTCTGAAATATAGAACCTGATTCTCTGTGAAATCAAGAAAAATTGTACAAATGCATTTTATCAATTAATGCAAATACACTGGAGTTCTGTTACTACAATTTGATTATCTTTACATGTGGAGTGTTTTAGTTTCTTTATGCATTTAAATTGTAAGACAGTTTAAATACATCTTTCACAAGGTGAATGTAGGGGTTGAGCTTAAGTATCTTTCAAGGAAAGAGTAAAATCTTAGGGGAGGTCTCTGGGAATTGAATATCTATATGTGGATTTGATGACAGGTGTAGGAATGGAAACAATGATATGTTAGGCATGTTATTTGAGTTTCATTGTATTTGTTTTAATAGATATATGTGAAGGTAGAGTTTGACTCTGATGCCCAGCGGATAAGGGACTGGTTTTAGATCCACTTACATTCGTTTACCATCCAAATATATAATTGATTGACATTTTACTTTATATGCATAATTTCCAGACTTGAGTCATATTATGACAAGTTCATAAATATGTATTTCAGTGCTTTGTAGAAGCAATAAACGAGGTTAACCCTTCCCTGAGTTTAACTCTAAAAGGAAGAAGGATGAATATCCTTAAGCCATTGTATCGTGTTGCTGTTTTTATAGTCTATATCATGATGTTGTGTATCAGGATGATTTGGGCTATACTCAGAGTTTTAGCAACTTATTGATTTGGATTTTGAAGGCAGTAACAGAGCAGTGAAGGAGCAAGTTCTCAATTCAGAGCTCAGCTGAACATTGAATTGATAGAGGTACACCCGCCTGAGTATGTATTACTCAAAGTGAAGAAGGTTTTAACCTTAATACCTTAGTAGTGTGTAACTTGCTAGGTTACAGCCATTGGGATTATTTGAGTATTTGATTAATCTGCAGGTTCAAACACTAACAGATCCCTTCATCCAGTCTAGAGAATAATGAGGCTCTAAGCACTTCTCGACTAATGCATCTCTATATCATTTAGTTCTAACTAGGAGGAGCCTGAACCCCTAACATACCTCTGAGATATTCAAAGGTATCTTTTAGTAGTGGCTTTGTAAAGATGTTTGAAATCTACTCTTATGTACTGATATATTCAAGCTTGATTTCTTTTTCTACCACCTTGTCTCTTAAGAAGTGATATTTGATGGAAATGTGTTTAGTTTTAGAGTGCATCACAGGATTCTTTGACATATTTACTGTGCTGGTGTTATCATAATGGATAACCACAGGCTCATTAAAATTTATTCCAATGTATGTTAGTATTTGTTTCATCCAAACAATTTGAGTGCAATTTATAGAAGCAACAACATATTCTGATTTAGTAGTAGATTGTGCTATACAATCTTGTTTCTCACTTAGCCAAGCAACCAACTTTTTCTCAAGGAAAAATGCACACCACTTGTACTTTTCCTGTCATCAATATTTCCTACCCAATTAGCATCAGTATAAGCATGAAGTTCAAAACTATCATTCCTGTCATACCATAAACCATAGTCTATGGTTCCTTTGAGATACCTTAGTATCCTTTTAATAGTAGCTAGATGAGTCTCTTTGGGTTCTTCTTGATATCTAGCCACAATTCCAATAGGATTAGCAATATCTAGTATGGTGCGAGTCAGATATTGTAGCCCTCCAACCATTGATGTATACAAAGTATAAAAAATGCATTTTGATTCATCATATATTTTTAGCTTGTTTCTAGTCACCTTAGGTGTTCCTACTGGTTTACAATCTTCCATACCGAATTTCGTAAGCAATTCTTTGAGATATTTGGTCTGAGAAATGAAAATACCATTCTCATTATGAGTTATTTGCAGTCCAAGAGAGAATTTCATTTCACCTATCATGGACATCTCAAATTCACTTTCCATTTCTTTAGCAAACTTCTTACATAGATCATCATTACCTCCAAAGATAATGTCATCCACAAATACCTCTACTATCAGGATTCCATCTTCAGTAGTTCTTAAGTATAAATTACTATCCGCATTACCTTTTCTGAATCCAAGTCCAAGTAGATACTTGTCCAACCTTGCATACCAAGCCCTAGGAGCTTGCTTCAACCCATATAATGCTTTCTTTAATTTGCACACCATGTCTTTGTCTTCGCATAGAGGAAATCTATCTGGTTGTTCTATGTATACTTCTTCTTCTAGATCTCCATTCAGAAATGTAGATTTAACATCCATCTGATACACTTTGAAGTTTTTGTCTGTAGCATAAGATATAAATAATCTTACTACCTCTATTCTAGCAACAGGCAAAAATATTTCTTCAAAGTCAATCCCTTCTTGCTGTGAGTATCCCTTACACACTAGTCTTGCTTTGTTCCTTACAACTATTCCTTCTTCATCCATTTTGTTTCTAAAGACCCATTTTGTTCCTATAACATTTTTGTTTTTAGGTCTTGGAACCAATTCCCAAGTATTATTTTTCTTTATCTGATCTAATTCTTCTTTCATGGCATTTATCCAAGATTCATCTTTAAAGGCTTCATTTGTAGTCTTTGGCTCAACTTGGGAAATCAAACAAATTTCTTCTCTAACTTTAGATCTAGTTAGCACTCCTTGACTCATATTGCCAATAATTTGATTTTTAGGATGGTTATTTTTTACATACCTTGGAGTTTTAGGAGTTTTAGTGGTCTTTCTTGTGTCATCACAAGCCTCTTTTTCATTTTCTTCCTCAACATGTTCTTCTTCTTCGGCAGCAGCAGTGGCTTCTTTTACTTTTGATATCTAACTGCTGTCATACAATCTTCCTTGTATCTGAAATTTCTCATCTATTCTTACATTTTTACTTTCAACCATCTTCCTCAATCTCAGTTTGAAACATTTGTATGCCTTACTTTTAATAAAGTAACCAAGGAAGATACCTTCATCACTTCTAGCATCAAATTTTCCTATCTCATCATCCCTCTTGATATAACATTTGCTACCAAAAATTTTGAAATATTTTACAGTAGGAGTATGATCAAACCATAGTTCATAGGGAGTCTTACTTGTGCCATCTTTGATTTGAATTCTGCTTAATGTGTACATTGTTGTTCCAACAACCTCTCTCTAATGTACATGAGATACATTCCCTTCAATTAGCATTGTCCTAGCAGCATCAAGTATAGTTATGTTTCTTCATTTTGCTATCCCATTCTATTATGGAGTTCTAGGAGAAGATGTTTGTCTCTTTATCCCATGATCTTCACAGTATGAATTGAATAGATCTGATGTAAAATATCCACCTCTATTTGATCTTAAACACTTTATTTTCAGTCCTGATTCATTCTCTACCTTTTCTTTAAACAACTTGAATTTGTCAAATGCTTCTAATTTCTCTCTCAAATAAGTAACCCACATCATTCTAGAAAATTCATCAACAAAGAGTATAAAATAACTTTCACCGTACTATGACTTTGTTCTTGTAGGCCCACATAGATCTGTATGTACCAAATCCAACTTTCCTTTTGATGTAAATGTTTTTCTTTTATGATTGCTTTTAGTTTTCTTTCCCATAACACATTCTCTACATACAGTGTTAGAAGGTTTCACAATCTTTGGTAGATCTCTTACTGCATTAGCCATACATGCTTTCACAATGTTATCAAAGTTATCATAACAAAATCTTCTATGCCATAACCAACTATCATCTACCTTCACAACAAAACAAGAGGCTCCAAATGTGTTTAGTTCAAATACATTACCTCTAGATCTTGAACCGGTAGCAATCAGTTTTCCTTCCTTGCTTCTGATAAAGCACTTACCATTTACAAAACTTAACTGAAAGTTTTTATCCATTAACTGTCCAACACTCAACAAGTTATGTTTCAGTCCTTCAATAAGTAGTACATTGTTTGTATTAGTCTTTCCATCTAGAGTGATGGATCCTACTCCTATGATGGATTTTGGGAGATTGTCCCCAAACCTTAAAACACCTCCATCATAATTTACTAATTTAACAAATTTTTTCTTATCACGAGTCATGTGATGAGAACATCGACTATCAATTATCCATTCAGTTTTCTTGTCAACATGAGATACTAATGCTTTTTCTTCATGAACTAGTTCATCTTTAATAGAAAAAAATCTAATCTCTTCATTGTCTAAATCATCATCATCATCAAAGATTCCTTCACTAGCATAATAACATTCTTTATCTCTTCTAATATTTTCATAATCAGGTTTATATTTAGGAACTCTTGAAGGACATCTAGATGCAAAATGACCTACCTTATTGCATGAAAAACATTTCAAAGGTAATTTTCCTTCAAATTTTCCCTTACCTCTTTTCTCTCTTCTAGCTATTAGTGCAACAAGTTCTTCCATCTTCTTTTCTTCTTCCATTATCTTCTCCCATTCCTCAACATACTCACCAAGCTCTTCTCTTAGGTCTTCTTTTCTTGTACTTGGAAGTGCAAATACTTTCTTGTGTGTGGATGCCCTAAATGCAGATTCAACTTTAGGAGTAGCTTCTCCGAATTCTGTAGCTTCAAAGGTGGTTAAATTTGCAATCAACATCTCTCTGCTAAAGTTTGGAGTTAGGGGTATATTTTCTTGAATTGACATTGCCTTGAATTTGTAAGTAGGATTTAGAGATCTGAGAATATTTGCAATAAATTCATCTTCATCATAAGTACCTCCACAATTTATGATTCCAACTATAGCTTCTGTAACCCTTTGAACATAGGCTCTAATGCTTTCATCTTCATTCATTTGTAGCTTCTCCATCTTTGTCTTCCAGTTCTACAATTTCACTTGTTTGGTATATTTGTCTCCTTCATAGAGTGCCTCTAGTCTATTCTAAATATCATGTGCTGAATCTAGATCTTTAATTCCAGTAAACTCACCCTTAGATAGTGCGATGATCAATGCTTCTCTTGTGACCATGTTGCATGAAAATATTTTATTTTCATCATCGATGGATGACACTAAGTTATTCTCAGCTTTCAAAGTTTCCTTCTTCACAATCATCCAGTAGTCCATGCCCAAGCATAACAAATGTGTTCGCATCTTGTTTTTCCAACTGTCAAAGTTTTTAGGATAAAACTTAGGACTATCCTTCCTATAGTATGTCATTTTCAAGATCACCTCAAGATGTTAAGCTTTCTCTCTGAGGACCACAAGCTTTGATACCAATTGTTAGGATTAACAGTCCGCAATACAACTAAGAGGGGGTGGGGATGAATTAGTTGTATGATAGAATATTAAACTTTAAACTTTAAGCTTATCAATATCAAATCCAATGAACATAATGAATGCTAACACAATAACATAATATTTTGGTTACACAAAAACCCTATTAAAGGTAAAAACCTCGGTGGGAATTAGCACCCACTAATGATGTACTGAGAGTATAGTAATCCTTGTTAGAAGATATAGACCTATTAGGAGCTTATTGAAACATTACAGTACATAGTCCCTGTTAGAGGATAGACCCTATTAGGAGTTAAGAGAAAAAGAGGGCTCACTACCCAAAGAAGGTTAAGTCCACCTTCTAAACTCACTAGTTCGCAACAAGTGTATATGAAGAAATACACAATCTTTTGAACTATTTTCTAGCAACTGTCTTTGCTTGATTAGTTCCAATGAAGTCCACCAATAATCCTCTGCTCTACATACAAGAGACACAAGTTCGCAACCTCCTTATATCACACTTATTACATCCATGTCTCTTCCAAAGAAAAGACCTTTTATTTATACCTTATTACGTTTTACCTAGAATAGGTCAGCCCATAAGACTTTCCTAATTACAAAAAATTACATAGGTCCTTGCTAAGATATACACAGTATCATAAACAAGTTTACAATGATTACATTACAATAATTAAAGACCGACATCTTTGAATTATGCTTGCCAAACAAAACACATGCTTCATTCCCTGAGTTGGCTTCCTGATAAGCCATCACCAGAGCACACGCCAAAAATGACATCACTAATCATTTTGTATCTTGCACTGACCAATGAACATCTATTAGTACCTCTTCCATCATCCTTCAAGATCACATACCTTGAATCCAATCCCTTTGAAATCTATATAAAAAACTCAGAGACTAATTCTATCAATTTTCACTGTCATTGTCCAGTGACCAGTCTTTACCAAAATAGTTGTATCTTCCTTAATATGCATCCATCAATGATGCAATCTCAGATATAAGATCACAACATCCATCTGAACTCTCTTCTGACTTCGCAACATCTGAAACATCTGTACACCTTCTGTACATTGTGATTACCAGTCTGGTTCCTTCATAGAAGCATATGTTGACATTAGTGACAAAAAAAAAATGACAAAAGTATGAGTGCCCATTCAGTAACATAGTGATTAAACATATTAAATGTCTCAATCACTACCCATGCATTAGCAATATCCAACAGTTACTTCAATACTTCTCCTACACTTAGAAGGATCTAAGTGCCATCTCCTCACAAAAATCCAATTTCATTGTAGGGGTTCCAAACATGTTGGAAAAATTCCCAATGCTTCCATTTGAATCCATTTAGAAGGATCTTCAAGCCCTTTTTCACCGGGTTCAAGATTTCACCTTGAGGAGGCCTAATTAGGCCTAAATCCTTGTAGCCCTTGAAAGGGTGTTTTCCCACTTTCTACAAAAATATTGCCAAATGACCTATAAAAAAATTAGGGATTTGGATACCCTTTTGTATTTGATAAAGGATTCTTTAGGTTTCAAAATCCTAAGTCTTTCGTACACATGATTCCTATAATCTAGGCCAAATAGGGCTAATAGGCCTATTTCCTAGGACTAGACTGATTACTTGATTGAAACTCACTCTAATGGATTGGTCTGACCAAAATCCTCATAACATGACTTGATATGTTTATATCCCACCTAGAACTATACTTTTTTGATACAATACTTCAAACCCCTGCATATAATCTTCAATATAGCACTGTCAAGCCTCTAACAGGCCACTCTAAGCTTGCCTAGGGCTTTCCATTAAAAATAGCTTATCAACTCTTCATCACTCCTAATCCTAAATATGTATAGACCAATGTCTCCCCTAACATATTCATCTACCCTTAGGAAGATCCCATGGTTAGATTTCATGGGGGAGCCATGAAATGACAAACTGGTTAGGACAGGACCAGGAAACTCCCTAAATTTAAAACAATTTATTCAAGACCTTAGACTAACTCAAATCAAATTGCTTACTAAATGAAAAACACTTAATACTAACTAAAAAATAAAAATCCACCACTAACTTGAACCTTTCAATCCACAAAATAACACTTTCACACTGAGAAGCTCGGGTTCCTCTCAAAGCAGAGTGGCAGAGCTAAATTCACTATTCAAAATATTGTTACAATGATGTCTATCTCAGGATTTGAGCCTGTATGAAACTTAGATGCCTTTTTCCATGTTTTTAGGCCCTCTTAGTAACTCTCCCACTCCTATCTTCTATGGGATCCTATGTTGTCGAGTTGCATGCAACATTTTTCATTATTGCAAATGTTGTCATGACAACTTTCTAACAACATTTGGCATCTTTGCCTTCATGCCACCATCCTAATTCTTAGGACCTCTAACCTCTATATCTCAAGGAACCAACTTCATTTATGGCCTCACGGAATCTTTCTTACATCATTCATGTGTCTATAACACATTAATAACTCCAATCCATCTCTAAGCTTCTAAAGCTAAACTATTAAAAACAACTAACAAAGACTAATTGGTGACCTTAGTTCTAACACTAACTCACCTAGTCCACATTTGCAATGACCTTCTAAGGTCCAAATCAAACACACACTTCTCTAACTTTGCCAATGTTAGATAAAAGAGAAAATGACATAAACAATGGAGGATAGCCTAGGTTCCCCTGCACCATCCTCCCCTAAACAAAAGAGTTCAATCCACCCTTGGATTGAGTAAGGTAGGATCAACTCCCATCTTCTTAAACTTAGCTTCCTTGATTGATACTACATCAACATCAGATTGACCATGCCACTTGATCAAGTGTTCTTTGTATTCCTTGGTTCTAGTCTTCTTGTAGACTGTGGTATCTAGTATGCTATCAGCCTTCTTTACTATTGTAGAAGGTAGTTTGAGTGCATTGACATCTTGGATGACTTCATTGAGGCTTTGATCTATATCAGGTGGTTTTCCTTTATAAGGAACCAAGTCTACAACATTGAAGACATGAGAGTGTCCACTGTCTTCTGGTAGCTCCACTCTACAAGCATTGTTCCCATACTTTTCCAGGATAGGACAGGGACCTATCCTCCTCATCTGCAACTTGTGAGGGACTCCCTTTTGAAGTGTAGACTTGTTTAGATGCACCATCATGAAGTCTCCCACATTGAACTGAACTTCTCTTCTACTCTCATCCACCTTAGTCTTATGCTTCATGGTGTTCTCTATCAAAGTTTTCTTGACTGTATCATGTATCTCCTGCATTGCATAAGCAAAGTCATCAACATATCTACTTCCCTTCACTCCATCCTTTAAGTCTCTTAGATCATAGACTCCTCTAGGATGTAAACCATATACTATTTCAAAGGGACTCTTCCCTGTTGACCTATTTATAGTTTCATTATAAGCATATTCAGCCTGTCCAATCAATTGATCCCATTGTTGACCATATTCCTTGGTCAAACACCTTAATAGATTTGCAAGGTTTCTATTTACCACTTTGATCTAACCATCAGTTTGAGGATGGTATGTAGATCCAAATGATAAATTAGTGCCTAATCTCTACCAAAGAGTCTTCCAAAAATGACTCATAAACTTGGTATCTCTATCTGACACTATGCTCATAGGTAACCCATGAATTATTACTATCTCTTTGAAGAAAAGAGAGGCTATTTGGCTGGCATCATTAGTTGTCTTGCATGGAAAAAAGTAAGCCATTTTGCTGAATCTGTCCACAACTACATAAACACTATCCATGCCTTGTCTTGTCTTGGGTAACCCAACTACAAAATCCATGCTCTAGCATTCCCATGGCCTAGTGGGAATAGGTAATGGTTGATATAGGCCTGCATTTTAAGAAGTACCTTTGGCATTTTGACATACAATGAAACTTTCCACATACCTTCTAACATCAAGGTTCATCCTTGGCCAATAATAGAACCTTTGAACAAGTTCTTGAGTCTTAGTGACCCAAAAGTGACCACTCAATGCACCATTATTCTTTTCCTAAATCAAATTCTCTCTAATAGAGCCTCTAAGAACACATAACTAATTTCCTTTAAACAAGAGATCACTTTGAAAAGTATATTCAACATATTGGCTATGAAAATGATTCTTGTATTCAGCACATACCTTTTAAATGTCTGCAAAGTCTTCATCATCAGCATATAGATCTTTGAAATGATCTATTCCCATGCTCTTCAACTAAATCTCTTGGATAGTAAGAGCTCTTCTACTCAAGTAATCTACCACCTTGTTGAGTACTCCTTTCTTGTGCTTGACATTAAATGTGTATGCTTGCAGGTATTCAACCCACTTCATGTGCTTGTGACTCAATTTCTCTTGAGACTTCAAGAAACTTAGTGCTTGATTGTCTAAATACACTATGAACTCCTTGGGAAGAAAATAGTGCCTCCATTTCCTTAAAGCCTAAACTAATGCATACATTTCAAGGTCATAAGAAGAATGCTTCTTCTTAGCTTAACTTGACTTCTCTGACTGAAAAGCCACCAATCTACCCTCTTGGCTTAAAACATCTCCAATAGCCACATTGCTAGCATCACACACTATGGTGAATAGCTTCTCAAAGCTTGGCAAGACTAAAATAGTTTGGGTAGCAATCTTTTCCTTCAACAAATCAAAGCTCTTGTTAGCTTTCTCATTCCATACAAACTTAGTCTTCATGCCTCCTTTAATTGTTTCTAACATAGGCGCACAAATATCACTAAATTGCCTTATAAACTTCCTATATTATTGAGAAAGGCCATGAAAAATTCATACCTCTGTTGCTGTCCTTAGAGTAGACCAATTTATGATAGCTTCCATCTTACTAACATCCATTTTCATATTACCATGAGATAACACAAACTTAAGGTATACTAGCTCTATCTTGATGAACTCACACTTCTCCAAGTTGATCATCAGCTTCTCATCATGCAGCTTCTTGAAAATAGTCTCAAGGTGTTGAAGATGCTCACCTCTTGTCTTGCTATAAATAAGTATATCATCAAGATATACCACTAAAAATTTTCCAATGTAGTTTTTGAGGACTTCATTCATGAGCCTCATGAATGTGGAGGGGGCATTAGATAGTCCAAATGGCATGACAAGCCATTTATACAAACCTTATTGTTTTTGAAGGCTATTTTCCACTCATCTCCTTCATGTATTCTTATTTAGTGATAGCCACTCTTTAAGTCTATCTTGCTATAGTACTTCGCTTCACCTAGACAATCCATTAGGTCTTGAATCCTTGGGATAGGGAGCCTATATCTAATGGTTATCCTATTAATATCCCTTGAATTAGTACAAAGCCTCCAAGTTCCTCCTTTCTTAGGTGCTAGGATAGTGGGTACGACACATGGACTAATACTCTTTCTAATGAGACCTTGGTTTAGGAGTTCTTGTATTTGTCTAGAAATTTCCTCATTTTGTTGAGGGGTCATCTTGTAGGCTACCTTATTAGGTAGGGTAGCTTCTGGTATCAAGTCTATCCTATGACTTATGGCTCTTTTAGGGGGTAATGTTTATGGTTGTCCATCACTTACTATACCTTCATAAGTCTGCATCATGCTTTGTATCTCCTTAGGTAACTCTGGCTTCTTGGTTGCCTTACCTTCATCTACCTCTCTTGGTCTTAACACTAATGCAAAGCCAGATCCTTCACTCTCTTCCATGACTTCTAGGAACTCTTTTTTACCAACCATAAGCACATTAAGACCTATTGTCTTCACCTTTGCATCCTCTAATAGTGACTGAATTTTGAAAGTCACATTGTCCTTCTTAAAAGAATAGGAGTTCTTCACTCCATCATGCATAGCTTGGTAGTCAAATTTCCATTGTCTACCTAGGAGCAAGTGACATTCATCCATAGGTAACACATCACATAAAACTTTGTCCTTATATCTCCCTATAGAGAACTCCACCCAAGCTTGTTCATTTACTAACACATGTTGGCCTTTATTGAGCCATGTAACCTTGTAAGGATTAGTGTGGGGTATCCTTGTCATACTTATCTTGCTGACTACTTCCTCTGACATAATATTGTTAGTAGACCTTGAGTCAATGATTACTCTACATACTTTCCCCATCATCTTACACTTTATCCTAAACAAGGACCTTCTTTGGCTTGGTTCTTCTTTAACCAGCTCCTTGATCAAAGTTCTCCTCATCATGAGGTTCTCTCCTTCCTCAGATGTCAATGGTACTTCAGAATGTTTCTCTACTACATTTTTCTCTTCATGAACTAAATTAGTTCTCTTATCACCTCCTTGAGAAGTACTACCCTTCTCTGGACACCTATAGGCAGGGTGTCCCATTTGATTGCAATGATAGCATTTCATATTGGCAAAATAATGGCCTCTTCCTTGTCCACTACTTCTTCCTCTAAAGTTAGAGCTCCTTCCTCTACCACCTCTACTAGAGCTTCCTTCTTAGTGCTCAGTGTACTTGAATTCTCCTTGAGCCCTTAATTCTAAACTCCTTCCACCATAGCCACCTCTTTGTCCTCTACTATCTTTTCCCTTACCTCTACCTTTGGAGGTTTGTTCTTGCTTTCTTTTTCATTTCTCCTCTATCTTCAAGGCCATTTGATAACATTGGCAGATGGTTTTGAAGTTCACAAGACTCATGTCTTCTTGAATAGACCACTTGAGACCATTTAAGTACCTAGCTAGCTTGATAGTTTCATCCTCAACCACTTTTGATCTTAAGTACAACTTTTGGAACTCTTCAGTGTATGCTTGGATATACCAATATTTTTGTCTAAGATTGTGTCTCCTCCTATGTAACTAAACTTCATAGTCATCAGGTAGGTAGGTCTTCTTCACTTTAGTCACCATGCCCTTCAATGTAGCTATTGGACCCTTTCCTTCTTTTTCTCTTTCAGTTTGCACAAACTTCCACCCTGTGAGTGTTGAATCTCTCAACCTTGATTTGGCCACCATAACATTTTGGGCCCCAGAGATATCATCACATTCAAAGTGATTCTCTATGCTATCAATCCAATCCATGATTCAATCTGGATCCATTTGTCCACTGACTAGTGGTACTCCCTCCAAAGCTTTGCCACTTAAGGCCTTTAATGCCTTCAAGAAGGGTTCTTCAGGAAGAACAGGGTCAGGGGCTGGAGCTTCCTCCTCCAATTACAATTCCTTTTCCCTTGCTTCTTTTTATTCCTTTTGATCTATCTTATCTTTCACCTTATCAGATTTGTCTTGGAATTCACCCAATAGTTTCTCCATTTGAGACAATCTTTCTCTTAGCAACCTATTATCCTCTTCTTGTTCGTCCACCTTCTTGGCTAACTCAGCATTAGTCACCATGGTTTTATCTTCCACTAATCCCACTAATGTATTCTCTCCTACTGATTCAGTAGGTTGCAACATCAACCACAAGCTTGATCAAAACTTGGCTCTGATACCAATATGATGTGAGTACTCCTAGGTTTGCTTGCACAACTTATAAAAGACCTAGCTTGTCTCTATCAACGATCCTAATCTCCTGTAGGATCTCCAAAGTCTTATATGATTAACTAAGGCCTTATCTAGCTCCTCTCCAAGAGGCTCACTCCTTGTGCTTCACCTTGAAGGACTAACACCATGTAGTTACTTCAATACTCCTCCTGCACTTAGAAGGTGTTGCGACTAAAAACACAGTAAGGGTTTTTGAAGTACCATGTTAAAATTTTGCAGATTGAAGACCTATAAGTGCTTTTGTACCTATTTTCCCGGATAAGATTATGAGGTTTCTCATGCATCTCAAGTGCTTATCACCTTTGTTTTGGCATTTGAAGACATCTCGGATTGTTAAAGTCAAGTTTCAAGTTGTTTCCTGGTGTCTTGTTTCGAGCACTTGTCTAAATTTGTATTTTGTGCCTAAGTGTCATTTTGTTGTAGCAGGCCCTGTTTGCAATTGAATATCTTTTGTCTTGTGATTGGTCATGACATGCTAGTTGTGGCATCATATGGTAGGCATGGGAGTGAGTCATCCTACCAGTTTTTAGCCCCCCATGTACCCGTTCAAACTGTTTGCTAGCATCATTTCATTTGCAATTTGTTAATTTCTCTAAATGTGCATTGTCCAGTTTTATAAGTGCCCTACTTTGTGTTATCCCAGTTTGTGCCCTATGCAAGGTCTAGCATAATTTAATGTTGTTCTATACTGTAGACCTAGAAGACTAAGTGCCTGGTGATTTTCAAGTCCCTGCCAATCCGTTTGACCACTTTCCTAGGCCAATTCCAAAACCAGTTTTGCACTTTTTCACTGTTTTAATCCTGAAAATTTCTAACTAGTTGAATTTGGCATTTTATTGTGATTGGCATTTAGACTTTCTGAGGAAGCTAGTTATGGATTCATATTCCTTGTATGAAGGTGTTTTAGTGTCCAGGATGCCAGGTCTTGAAAGTTTCATTTGGTCAGTTTTAGAAGCCAATTCCAAGAGCCAGTCGTGTTGATGATCAGTTTTGCCAAAATGTAAAAAGTGAATTATGTGATTGAATCTTTGACACGCCATGTTTCTACTTCAAGTGGTTGACTGCATCTCAGTCTTACAGAGGAAGGTGTGCATCAAGAGTGATGCCTCATGCTTAATGTCTTCAAGAGATTGTGCGTATACTTAACATGAACAAAATGAAAGGTGACCAAGGATGCCAGTGTCATTGCCTGTTTGAATGTAATAAAAGTCATCAAGGAATTGACTACTGTTGCCAATGCATATTGGTTTGATAAGATGGACATGAGTGTTTCTTATATCTTCTTTCAATGGTTTCAAAAGGCCAATGAAATGGAACCCAAATGAGCATTGAAGGAAAATGACCATGATTGAGAGGTTGCCAGCCTTAATATGAATATATAAATGTCAGCATGTTTAATAAGTGTGCATATATTTTGAGGGTTGTGATCATTACACACCACACCAAACAATAGAAGGGGTTGTCAGCGTGAGTGTTTAAAAGAGATGCAAGGCTTGGCTGGGCATATCTGGCCAACGAAAGTGATTGCAGACTGAAGGCAATCAAAATGTGGTGCATGATAGTGAAGGAAAGATGTGCATAGAAAAAATTGAAAGAGGAGTTTTAATTGTAACATGGATGCTATGTATTAAATGGAAATAGTCTTTTTGAGAAAGCAAAGAAGAAATAGCCCACACAATGGATTTTGAAAACGCGGATTTGCAAAAAAGGAAAAACATAGTCATATTGCAAGGGGCATAACTTTTTATTGGATTGTTAGATTTGGCCAATTTTTGGATATGTTGTTGCAAACCTAGTTCTCCAGATTCTCACTAGAGCAATTTTTCAAATTCTTCCTGGTTCAAAAGATACATGTGACTGAGTACGACACTATCAAAACTGCCCATAAAGCCTTAATGACAATTATCCCACATTCACTAGGATTGGGGAGTTTTTAGCATTTAAATACATGGCCACCCAGAATGAATGTAAAGCAAAGAGAAAGAGGCACTTGTTCTTCTTCTTCCTTGTGGGTCTACCTTGGTGTGCATGCCAACTAGCATGAAGGAAAAGTTTTAGTGAAAGTATTTAAAAAACTATAGAAACTTAGTCCCACATTGATCCCAGATTGGCAATTTGAGGTGTTTATATACAATCAAGCTCACATATGAAGTTGATTGAAGAGCTAGAGGCTCTTCTCACATGAGCTCTCAGAGATGCCTTGGTTTCCATGCCCATGCCTAGAAGGTCATTTTGTAGGAGTGTGACGAGGATGAAGTGGACACGTGTCAAGTGGTCGCATGATTGCAAGGGCCATTTCTGGCCCATGCGATCATGCGACAAGGTGACATGCCCATGCCCAGAAGGTCATTTTGCAGGAGTGTGACGAGGATGAAGTGGACACATGTCAAGTGGTCGCATGATCGCAAGGGCCATTTTTGGCCCATGCGATCATGTGACAAGGTGACATGTGGCGTTCCTGTGAGGTGGCGGTCTGGTTCAGTTCAGTTGCCCAGGTGGATATGCGAGCCAACCAAACAGCGCCAAGTGGCAAAGGTCAAATGTGGCATCCAACTAGATGGTGAGGTGGCAAGGAGGTGATTTGTTGGACCAATCTGCATGTGCCATGTGGCACATGTGGGACACGCCCATTTTTAAAATCTATATGTAGAGGATTTTAAACAAATTCATAAAGTTCAAACTATGTCAAAAATTCAAAATTTAAATGTGACAATTGCTTGGGAGCTGAAATTTGAAAATGATGCTGAGGACTCAATTTTTGTTCGAAATATAAAGTGTTATATACTGTTGGAATCGGGAGATGCTGAAGAATCCATTTTTTGGATTAGTTTGTTGAAAGAAGAATGTCAGGGAAAGAAGTAACAAGAAACAACAACTCAAATCAAATTCAGTGAAAGAAGTGAGAGGATCAAATCATATTTTTTGGTTTGGAGAGAATCATTTCAGTTGAAGAGAGGATTGTAGTTCAAAGGAAATTGTAGAGGAAGGGGATATTTTGGGAAATTGATAGGTGTCTATTGTTGGAAACTGGCTTTCCTCTTTCCTCCTATATCTTGTATTTTCTCTCATTTTGTAAAGAATGTTGGAATTAATGCTGCAGGGCAGCTCCTAGACTTGGATTTTTGTTTCCTGTGTTTCTTTGTTTTAGAAGTGTACAGTTCCAGATGATTTTAATAAAAATAAAGGAATCCTGTTTCAGTTTATGTTTGATGTCTTTGTGTTCATAATTTGAATTCTTGTGTATTGATTTGTAAGGCATGTCGGTATACCAGTTACAAGGTACCTGCAGGTTTGAATTCGAGTGTCTTTCAAGGAGGGAGTAAGTCTCGGTTTCAAGTTCTAAGAATTCTAGATTTGTATATGAATTTGACGTCCAGGAACTAGAGTGAAAAGAATGGTTTGTAAGGCATCCCATTCGGGTTTTTGAGTTGGAGTTATGGTTTTCTAGGAATGTATGTTTGTATGACTCTGTTGCCCAATGAACAAGGCACTGATCCTGGTTTGCTTTGTAGTTTTCATCATCAGATCTTTAAATCATTTCCATCTTTAATTTCATGTTTTAGAAGCATTCATGTTTATGTCTTGTGTTCCCTGAATACAAGTATTGCTAGTGATTCTTTGAAGAAATGAATCCATGGGTTAACCTGCCCGAGTTCAAAGCTCGAAGAGAAGGAGTTTATCCTTATTGTCACATTTGCCATTTTCCTAGTTCTTAGCGGATCATACAGGTGGGACCCTGTATAAGACTGGTTGAGTTGAACTCCCATGTTTTATAAGTATGAGAACTATCCACTAATTTTCACATCTACATAAAGGGTCTTAGCTAGTAAGTTATATGTATGCGGATCTTATCATGTTTTAGGTGCACCCGCCTGAGTGTGTGGAACTCGAAGCAGAAGGAGGATCAAATCCTCATTAATTAGTCTTTTCTTGCCTCTTAGTTTGCATGAACAAGTAGATTTATGTTACTAGACAAAGATCCCCGGGTCTGGTTTTCATATTTCTCTTTTAGAGTTGAGGGATACAAGAATAATCACTAACAAATTGGTGACTCTACTGGGGAAGCAATACATGATAGCAAGTTTAAGATGTCTAATCCCTTGCTTCGCTGAATCATCCCAAGGTCTGGTCCAATTTGGATATAGAGTCTATTTCTTTTCAAAAATTGTTATATCTTCTCACTAAATGTGAGTGGTGACTCTGGCATCTCTGTTTGATTAGTGAATTGTAATCAAGGTATTAATATATTTGTGGTCCTGACAAACAGTCAGTATTCTATTACGGTTGTGTTGTTTGTGCTGGTTTTGAAGATGGTTCAGATTTGAGAAAATCTCTCAGCTGATTCAGATCCTGTCCTCTGAAAAGAGGTGGCGGCTCTACGAAGTTTTGGAAGGTGATTTGAAGAAAACTTTAAAATAAGAATTTTACAAACAACAGGAGCACTTTCAGGTAATCCTTTGTCAAAGTATAAAACAGTCCCTAAATAAGTGAATCAGTCATTAAGAAAAGAGAAATTTAATTTGAAAGTTCCTGCCATATTTCTGGATAGAAGATTCAGTTTCTAAAGAGTATCAGGAATATGTTGATGTTAAACGAAGTCAGTGATTGCATAAGCTTGGATAGAAATATTGTCTTGAGAATAAGCTATATTGTTCTATCAGTGTGCTAAAATGGAGTTCCCAGCCATAATAGATCAAGAGAATGCTTCTAGATCTGAAAATTCTCAGTCAGATTTAGAGAGCTATAATGATGAACTTCATTTGATAAATCAAAAGATTCAGCATAATTGCATACTGATGTTAAGATATGCAATAGGAGGAAGAAATGAGGAGTCTACATTGTCTTATTACAAGAGGTTTCTTATTGCATGTACTAAACTTTCTATGGGGTTAGATTTTCAAGAATCCCGGTATGCTGAGATGTTCCTAGAACTTTCAATGCTGGAATCAGTCAGTTGGACTGCATCCTTAAAGGATGAAGCACTAAAAAATGTTAAGGATTGGATAGACTCTTTCATAAATGTTGAATTCAATGATGCTGAGTCTAGTTCATTTGGGGATGCTGAGCCCTATGATGGTTATAGTGCTGGTTATTGTGCTGATGATGAAGTTTGTGAGTGTCAAGGAGTGGAAAATGAATCTTCAGTTGATAATGATTTCCTTGAGCTTGTTGATTTCCCCTTTTCTCAGCATGATAATAATGGTTATTTGTTTCAGTTTAATGATGTTTTGTGTGAACATGAAGAGCATGGATACTATGCAGATGATAGTTCCCATAGTAGTTACTTCACACAAGGTAATCTGAGACAAGTAAATTCAATCCCTGTTACAGATGGAGAAGAGACTAGCAACATCCGTAGTGAGAATGAAAAAATGAAATGTGATGTTCAGTGCTGGATAGGTAGTGAGTAGATTTCAAGTCTCTTGGATGCTAACCTTCAGAGGTGTGGTACTAAGTTTGTTTCCAGATTTCCATGCCCGATTGACATAAGTTTTGATGAAAGTAACTCGGATGATGGCATGCTGGATGAAACAAATTTTGATGTCTTTTCTCCCATTTTAAATCAGCAAGACTCAAGTGCATTTCATTGTAATGAATTTGATAATGTTATATTTGATGAGTATGATGATGAGTGTACTAGTGCATGTTCAGATTTGCATGAACTTGCTGACTATGTTTTTTGTACACATTTTGATGCTGAAGAAAGTGGTGAATTTGAAAGTGTATCCTCAGATTTGCAAATGACTAATAAGTCACTCACTAACAAAGCTTTTTCTCTTCTAAATGATGCTGATATAGTTTGTGGTCAGCAAGATGTTCCCGGATTTATGCAATCAGATTTTTGTTTTGAAAGGTTATGTGTTAGTTTGCAAAATAATGAGACAGAAAAGGTTTATTCTATTTTGCAAACTAATGATCAGAAAATTAATGTTTCCAACTGTGATGCTAAGTTACAATGTTTCACTTTTCAGCATGGTAGTGACAATGAAGAGTGTAACGGTTTAATGTCACACGGTGATCAGCACTCATGGCATCTTGATAGCTTTCCTGTACCAGATAATGGTGAGTTTTCTGACCATGTTTTGTATGTTGAACTGATGAAGAATGTGAGTATTGTTAATCAAGCAGATGTGAATGATACTTACAGCTTGCCTGAGTGGGATGGAAATGAAAATCATGTATTTAACCGGGGTAAGCATTGATTTCAGTTTAAAAGTTTTGTAAATACTTGTACAGTTGCTTTTCTTTGTGTAGTGCGGTTTGCTTTTGAATAAGGAACCAGTTTTAAGGGGCCTCAGAACCGAATAATAGATTGGAGGAATAAGAAGATGAAGTTGTTTTTGGAGTGATAAGGAGAAGCTAGTTTTAGGGGTGGTCTGCTTCACCAAGATATTTTGATTTCTCTACATGCCCGCATGGGGCACATGTCCACAGACAGAGCCATTGTTGGGACTAAAAACACAGTAAGGGTTTTTGAAGTACCATGTTAAAATTTTGCAGATTGAAGACCTATAAGTGCTTTTGTGCCTATTTTCCCAAATAAGATTATGAGGTTTCTCATGCATCTCAAGTGCTTATCACCTTTGTTTTGGCATTTGAAGACATCTCGGATCGTTAAAGTCAAGTTTCAAGTTGTTTCGTGGTGTCTTGTTTCGAGCACTTGTCTAAATTTGTATTTTGTGCCTAAGTGTCATTTTGTTGTAGCAGGCCCTGTTTGCAATTGAATATCTTTTGTCCTATGATTGGTCATGACATGCTGGTTGTGGCATCTTATTGTAGGCATGGGAGTGTGTCATCCTGCCAGTTTTCAGCCCCCCATGTACCCGTTCAACTTGTTTGCTAGCATCATTTCATTTGCAATTTGTTAATTTCTCTGAATGTGCATTGTCCAGTTTTATAAGTGCCCTACTTTGTGTTATCCCAGTTTGTGTCCTATGCAAGGTCTGGCATAATTTAATGTTATTCTATACTATAGACCTAGAAGACTAAGTGCCTGGTGATTTTCAAGTCCCTGCCAATCCGCTTGACCACTTTCCTAGGCCAATTCCAAAACCAGTTTTGCACTTTTTCACTGTTTTAATCCTGAAAATTTCTAACTGGTTGAATTTGGCATTTTATTGTGATTGGCATTTAGACTTTCTGAGGAAGCTAGTTATGGATTCATATTCCTTGTATGAAGGTGTTTTAGTGTCCAGGATGCCAGGTCTTGAAAGTTTCATTTGGTCAGTTTTAGAAGCCAATTTCGGGAGCCAGTCGGTGTTGATGATCAGTTTTGCCAAAATGTAAAAAGTGAATTATGTGATTGAATCTTTGACACACCATGTTTCTCCATCTTTGTCTTCCAATTTTGTAACTTCTCTTGTTTGGTATACTTGTCACCCTCATATTATAGTTCTTCTAATCTTTCCCAAATCTAGTATGCCGAATCTAGGTCTTTAACTTTAGTAAACTCTCCTTCAGAGAGTGTGCCGATCAATGCTTCTCTTGCAATCATGTTAAGTGAAAATATCTTCTTTTCATCCTTAGTAGTAGTTGTCAATTCATCTTCGGTCTTTATAGCTATCATGTTCCTTGTAATCAACCAATAGTCAATCCCAAAAAAAAATAGGTGAGTTCACATTTTGTTCTTCCAACTGTCAAATTTTTCAGGATCTAATTTCAAACTATCCTTCCTATAGTATGCTATCTTCAGAATCACCTCAAGTTGTTAACCTTTCTCTCTAAGGACCACTTTCTCTGATACCAATTGTTAGGAATAATAGTCCACAATAAAACTAAGAGGGGGTGTGAATAAGTTGTATGGCAAATTATTAAACTTTAAACTTTAAGTAGTAGAAATATCAGATCCAATGAACACAATAAATGCCAACACAATAAAACAATATTTTGGTGTCGGGGAAACCCTGTTAAAGGTAAAAACCCCGGTGGTAATGATCACCCACAAATGATGTACTGAGAGTATAGTTATCCTTGTTAGAAGATATAGCCCTGTTAGGAGCTTATTGAAACATTACAATACATAGTCCTTTTTAGAGGACAGACCCTATTAGGAGTCAAGAAGAAAAAGGGAGGGCTCACTGCCCAAAGAAGGTTAGGTCCACCTTCAGAACTCACTGTTCACAACACAGGTGTATATGAAGAAATACACAATATTTTTGAACTATTAATGCATAAACTATCTTTGTTTGATCAATTCCAATGAATTCCAACAACAAAGCTATGCTCTACATAGAACAGACACAAGCTTGCAACTTTTACAACCTCTCTATATAACCTTCTTCACATCTATATCTTTTCCAAAGAAAAGACCTTTCATTTATACCTTATTACAATTCTCATGAACATGTCAGCCCATAAGGATTTCCTAATTACAAACAATTACATAAACCCTTGCTAAGATACACATAGTATCTAGAACAAGTATACAATGATTACATTACAACAATTAAGGAACGACATCCTTAATTCAAGTTCGCCATCCATCATACACTTTACATCTCTGTAGTCAGCTTCCAAATAGATCACCTCTAGAACACACACCACAACTTATGTCATCCTACCCTCTATACCTTGCGCAATTCATAGAATATTCTTCAATACTTTATCTTTCATCTGATAAGTTTCCATACACTGATTCTATATTGCCTCTAAGCTATACACAAAACACAGAGACTAACTCTATCATTTTTCACTGTCAGAGTCAGTGACCAATCTTCACCAAAACATCTGTAACTTATCTAATATAAAACATTACATGATGTGATCTTGGATATAAGATCACAACACCCTTCTAAACTCTCATCTATTTTTGTAGCATCTAAAACATTCGTTCAGTGTCCGTACACTGTGATAACCAGCTTGATCTCCTCACAAAAACATATGTTGACATCAGTGACAAAACATAGATGACAACATTATGAGTCCCAATTTAGTAATGTAGTGATTAAGCATATTAATGTCTCAATCACCTTCCCATGCATTAGCAATATCCAACACAATGTGCTCTAAACCGACTTGCGCATGCATGCCAAAAATATTTTCCAACACAAAAATTTTTGGGGTGGCAACTAAAGATTTTACCTTATTAACATGACGTCCCATGATATTCAGATGTGGAAGCAACTAAGCTTGAAGCTCAGTGATTTTATCACTTATAACATCTTCTTTCTTCCTCAAATCTATTCTCAACCACTGAAGCTCTTGCACCTTTGAAATATGCTTATGTAAAGCATTTGGCTCGATTAGAGAATTATGTGCATTGACCTTTATTTCTTTATCTATTTTCTTGAACTTTTCACTAATCTCGATAGTGAATTGGTCCATAGTGTATAACTTGAACAAAATTTGAATTATTTGTTGAATGATGGTTTCAAGCTTGGTAATAACCTCTGAGAGCTTGACCTTATTAATTGCCACTTCCTGGCTTATTTTCTCTGCCAATTTCAATTGTATCTTTTCTTCTTCCCGCTCTTCTATTATTTTCTCAGCATCTACATTAGGGGCATTTATGTGATTGGTTAGAGTTGCAAGTTGGTCAATGATGGGAGTTGCCTCATCAACATTGATGTTGGGAACTACTTGCAATAGAATATCTCTAACATCCTCCAAAATTTTCTTACTTTTATTCTCCTTTTTCATTTTCTCGTGTGCAGCTTTCCTTGTGCACAATTCCCCATATCTTCTCAGTGCTTCAGGGTCTAGTTTCCTAGGGTCACATTCAAGTATTTTAATAACTTCATAAAGTGTGATAGGATCCTTACCATGTTTATTTTTCTTCTTCTTGATGAACTACAACTGATTTAGAACCTAATTGAAGATCTAAGATTAGAGATCACTGAGTTGCTGATTAGATATGACATATGATTAAATCAGTAATATGTTGTCATTGATGTCAACTAGTTTGACATCACTTATCTTGTAAGTTACAATACCTAAACATCTGTAGAAAAGGATTAAAAGAGATGAAGAACATAAATATCTACATGAGGAAGATGTATATGACAGATGAGGATAAGGAATACATTGGGTAACTTGCTAATGAGTCTATGACCCTATGTTATTAACTTTATTATGTTTCATTCATCTATGATGTGGAAAAGAACTGAAAGACACAAGGCAGTGTGGTCGGTTGATGAAGCATCATAGTATACACCGAGTAGTGTAGTGTATACTAAGCATAGTATAAACTGATCTTGTGTTCACTAAAATATTTCTTTGTTAACTGAGTAGGAGAAAAGGAACTAAATGATTAGTTTAGCCAATAAGGATTGATGAGCTGTAAAGTACATCAAAATCAGAGATGGAGATAATGTTTGTTATGAAGATCAACAGCTAGCATAATTCAAGGAAGATATAAAGGATGTAATTAAAATGTGTTACTGACACATTAGCTGAGGAAGGTTTAAGCAGAAAAGTGGACGAAGGAGAATAAACGACAAAATCTTATGCAGAAGAAGAAAATGGTTTACTTGTCTATTTAAGAGACTAAGGTTTCATTATGAAACTTATGCCAGAAGAAGGAGACTATAGAATTATCGCATGAACAAGTTTCATGTATGCCTGATCAAATTGGTTAAGGAGAACTGTACTATAGAGTTTACCAAGCGTCAGAAAGCTATTACCGAGTGACAGTAAGTCATTAATTATTGTTGATACAGAACTGATATATTGATCAAAGGATTTGAATGAGCATAATATAGATCTAAACATCTACAATTGAAGTTGTATTGTAATCAAATCAATTGTTGTTACATTTTAACCATTGTAAACAAAGAAATTTCTTAACAAAGTGGACTTGAAATTCTTATATGTATCATTCATAGAATGAACATTGTTATCTCATCAACCCCATAGTGAATGCTGGTTGGATGATAATGGTTGGTCTAAAATCCTCTAACAAGGTCACACCTCATAGTGTGTTTGTAACCTTTAATAGGGTTGGGTCTTCACCAACCTCACTTTAGAAGAGTGAACATTTTTGGGTTGCTAGTCCCAGGTGGTTTTTCCCTTCATAGGGTTTCCATGTTAAATCTTTTGTGTTATGTATTCATTGTGGTGATTATTTGCTATCATGATTTACATATTACATGTTGGATTTGATCGGTAATCATTATATGTTATTGACTGGTAATCGGTAAAAGCACAGATAGTATAGTATTTTATGTTACCAAGATGCAAATGTTTAAGTAAATTGTTTTGGATTATAAATTTTGATTTGGGACTATGGATAACTGATTCACCCCCCACTCAGTTATCCTAACACTTCTTCTCTGGTGTTGGTGATTTTTTGTAAGGAACTAGAGATTTTGTCTCTGGATTTGACTTTTCTATCTCAGTAGACACACTTTCTTCCTTAGTTTTCCCAATGAATGATGTCTTAATGGCTTATCTTTGGGTGTCTATTATGGTGTCTGTTGTATTTGATTCTACCAATTTATTCTCTTTTGGTGCTTTTGTTTTTGCCTCTATATACTCAGGATCATTGGAAGATTTCTGCTTAGTTGTACCCTATCCCTCAGGTGTATCCTTTGGTTGCTTAGGGGTTGAGCCTTCGGGTTCCTCTTGTGTTACAATTTCAACTACTTGTACCAATATCAGTAAGTCACCCAAAATTTCACTTGTTTTTGCCTCACTAGGTGCATTCTCCTCAGTGGTATCTATAGCAATGTTAATATCTTCATCATCATTTATGTCATCAGGATCTCCATTTGTGATGTCCTCAATTAAAACATGATTTGTCCCTGGTTTTACTAATTTCTCGAGAGTATCCTATCTATATTCTTCTTTGTATCTAGTCGGGTATAAATCAATAGAAATGGTGTCATCTTCTACCTTAGTGTTGGATAAGTCAATTGTCTCCTTAGGGGCTAGGTCTGCATCATCTGAGTGAACTCCTTTTCCTTTCCTTATGTTCTTCTTCTCGGGAATTATTGCCAATGCCAGTTGATCTGCTTCTGCTAGGGATTTTAAAATTGTAGTCCATAAAAGATTACTATTTTCATCAACCTCTTCAAGGTTTCCTACCAATATGCTAAGGGCTCTACCCTCATTAGAAACTATTTAGAATTTTTTTTCATCAACTCTTCTATCTCAGGAACCGATAGAGTAGGCATAGACAAAATCAATGAATGTTCCCTCATATTCTTTTCACTGTGTAGGGCATATGTCCACCTAGCTAATACTTTCTCATACAATTCTTTTGGATTATATTTATCAAATTCTATTAGTACCATTTTAAACTTAATCATCATTTGTATGAATACCTCTTCAACTTTTCCTTGATCCTCGGTAGACATATATACATACTGATTCAATTTAGAGTGAGCTATGCTCCCTATTTCCTTTATGTTGTCTGCTAACTCATCTACTGATTGGATTTTATTTACAACTACTTTGAATTTATCTTGATTTTATTCTTCATCATCTTCATCAACATCATCTTTTTCCCTTATCAACCTCCTACTCTTTTTAGGTTTCTTGGAGGTGACTTGGGCACCTCTCTTTTTCTTCTGATAGATTTTAGTGGGAGTTGGCCTTGATATTTTCACTACTCATTTCTTTAGGGGTGAAGAAGCAGCTATTGAGGACCTTCTCCTCACTCTTATAGGTGCTTCTACTTGTTTTCTCCTCCTTGTGGCCTTGACCAATGTAGATTGAATGTCCTTGTCAGACTCGGTCTCCTCCTCATCATGTTCACTATTCCTAATTAATAACTATTGCTCGGTTGCCTCTTCAACCAGATTACCTATTGATGTTTCTTCTTCTTCTACTTCATCACCAAATTATTTTATCAAGGTATCCAACATATTCTTGGTTTTCCTACTTACCTTAACTTGAACTATATCCATCTTGATTGTTAGTTTGGCCTCTTCATAAGTACCGAACCTATTTTCCTTTGGATATTTGGGCTCAGCCAATAATCCCTATATTGACTTGGAAGCTTGGTCAATATCTAATTTGTAGCCCATAGGGGGTAACCAAGAAGTCCTTGGTTCAACTACCTTGATAAAAGTGAAGTCGGTGTCCACTAGGAAGCCAATGTCATCCTTATATTTTTCTACCAGCTGACCTGGTATCCCACTCCTTTGATGAATTATATCTTTAAATTGATCAAAATAAACATCCATTACACTAACAAAATTATGACCCAAACTTTGAATAAAATCACCAATTTGCATTATGATAGGTTGGTTGACATTCTAGTCAACATTACCGACTAAGGGAAAGAAGTTTTGCATATAGAAAAATATACAAATCAGTAGGGAACCAAACTTACAAGTATTTGACTTTGTTGTCCTTATGGCTCTCATATTTTCCTCCAACAATTTCAGTAGTAGCTTGGCTAGGTCATATTGAAAACCTTTCTTTACAATTTTGTATGCTATGTCCACGGGTCCACATGGTACACCGTTCGACCTTCTTAATTGAAATATTTTATAATCGATTACGTATGCTCCAAACCTTATCTCAGGATCAACAATAGTGTTGACTCTCATACCTCTATCATCTCACTCTACTCTGGTTAAATTCTTGGTTTGGGTCCTTGGTGCATTCCCAATGGCTTTCACTTTATTAGTAATAGGGTAACTGGTGATTGCATGATTAATTTCTTTAGTGAATTTTACTGTTTCATCCAGCCATAACTTCCCTTCATGCACTTGACTCAGTACAACCCTAATCCATTATGTCTTGAATTCTCTTGGGAAATACATGGCATTCATTAAACCCTTCACCTCCAAGTATTTATGCTCATCCTTGATATTTCCATCAAAACTCAGCTCAAAATCTCCTATTTCATAGATTTTGTAGTTTATGTATGCACGAATATCTTGGACCAACAAAACCCTAGGTGGAATGCTAGAAAATACACCGGTTTGGTCAATTTTTGATACAACCTTAGGGTGTAACTTGTATTTTGGCTCATCATAGGTTGCAGAATTGATTAGGTTGACTGATTTATCATTCCCAGTCTTGGATTTCATAACCTTGGACACGGATGCAAACATTTCTAAAATTTAGGGCTTCACAAATATACTATGAAATAATTCAGTGGATGCGGAACTTACTTTTGATCATGATGAACTTGCTCAAAAATCCTTTAAATCTCTACTAATAGCTCTAGAATCTCTTTGCTCAAATCTTTCTTGAATTCTCTTTGGTTCTTCATAATCCTTGTGTGAAAAAATAACTAAGTCCATCATGTATTTATACTCAAAAATTCATTTCCCACTCAAACTTTTGCATTAAATGCTTTACCTACCACAACTTGGTAGAAGTAGTTATGCTTGGTTTACACTTTAAAAGACCTTAAGCTCGGTTAAAAACTTAAATATTACTCAGTTGATGCCACAACTCGGTTAACCTTGCCAACATTTACCGGCTAGAAAATATCTACTCAGTCATGCTTTTACTGACTGTACACAGTTTAAGTTCTAAACATGTAATCCCATGGTGCATCTTATTTCATGCTGATTTGGTATGCAATAACTAAACATAAGGAACTATTTGTAAAATATAATTGATTTGAAATTCAATTCCATACATACCTTTTTGATTTAGGTGGAGGTGGTGATATCACCTAATCTAATGGATGAGGTGTCACCGACTGTAGTGCTTGATCCAACATTTTCATTTGATGCTTTTCTCCACATTTTATTCCTTATCCTCATGATTTCTTCAATTTTATTTCCATTTTCATTTGTTTGTATCTCTGGTGCTCGGTCTCTATAATCCTTTCTTAGGTGATTGACCTTGTGATAGTGCAAGCATGGCATACCAATGTTTGTCCAATTATGTGATATTCCTCTCCATCTCTTTCTCATGAATTTTTCTACTATATGTCCATACCTGCCACATGTTGTGCAATTAACCCATGTGTTGTAATCCCAAGTATATGCATTACCTTTCCTTCTCAATTGATATATTTTATTCTATTCTTTCGGTGTCTAGACTTGCTTCATCTTTGTCCCACATTCTTGTGATATGTGTCCATGCATGTTGCAAGTGCAATAATGTTTTTCCATGTAAGGTTTCTTGGGTGTCCTATTCAAATTTGATCTACACTCATGTTCCTGATGTCCATACATATTACAACTATAGAAATAACCATTAAATTTAGGAGTGGATTTAGGAATACCTTTTTCTTTACTTCTACAAACATTTGATGTGTGGCCTGATTTTCCACAATGATAACATGATATATTCTTTGGCCCTTGATTAGTAGATGGATTCTTTTGTTTAGCTTATGTTTATGACTCTCCCTACTCAGTGTAGCCTAAACCAATTATGCTATCAAGTCTTTTTTGACTAATCAAAAATTCATCCATTCTTTTAGTGTTGTCTTCATCTTTCTTGATCATCTCATTATGTTGTTGATGCATTTTCACCTCATTCTTCAATCTTTCATTTTCCTCTCTTAATTCACCAATGTCTTCTAGTTTCCTTGTAAGTGCCTCACTATTTATTCAGTTGACTTCCTGACTTATGACAACCATCTTATTAGATATTTCAAAGTGATGCTCGGTGAGTCTCAGTATATCAGATTCCTTCTCTTGTGGCTTATTAGCCATTTGTCTCCTATCTTCAATAGCCAAGTTTCTTTTTGATGCAGGGGCATTCTTGGTCCTTAGTGAATCTGCATGGGTGGTGTGTGTTTGGCCAGTGTTACTCGGTTGCAGCCTTAGCCGACGGTCTCGATTATTGAAGGAAGTTCAGTTATTGAAGGAACTTGGTAATCTCTAGCACTCAGTGAAAGTGTTACTTGGAGATGTCTATGGTGCTCGGTCAACACTGCTGCTTGGTGATGCTTGGCATGCTTGATTATTTCACTATTACTCAGTTGTTCTAGTTTACCGACTAGAGTTTTGTGTGATTTTTCGGGCTGACTTGGTACATTTATTGGTGGTAGCTATTGTTACATTCTGACATGTTGGATTTAATTATTGTAAGGATATTTGAGAGCCAACTTGTATTGCATTTAATATTTTTTAGGAGGAGTTAATGGTTCATCCAGCCGACTTGTGGCAGATGATTAGTATTTAAGGGGTGTTTGGGTAGTTGTTTTAGGAAGTTAGATAGGGGGTTCTAAAAGAAGACCTGAGGGTAGCAAATTAGTGAAGTTGTGGAAAAGTTCCTATGGGATCTTGTAGATCAGATTTTTATCTAATAATTTGTGGTAGCAGAGCTAGTGGTTTGCACACTTGGAGACAAGGATATTTCTTGGAGGCTTGCGAGCTCACATTTAGATCTACCTTAGGGTTTCCATCAATTCTTGATAGTTTTCATAGCCAAACTAGCTAAAGTTGTATTGGATCTTGATGATCTTGCATAATTGTTTCTAATTGTAATTAGCCCTAACCCAGAAGGCCTTAAAGCTGGGCATGTTAATGAAAAACTATTGAACAATTGTTGTGTTGTGTATTTTCACTATGTAGTTCTGAAGCTGCAAGGTTTGGACTATCCTTAATTGGATCCACCATCCTTTGCCTACATCAGGTGGTATCAGAGCTGAGTTGATCTTGTGGAGTGAAGGTTAACCTAGCAAGGTTGATCTTGTGAAGTTGATCTTGTTGGTGAAGAGATCATATGATTTGGGTTGCAGATCCAAAGCACTAAACTTGTGAAATTTTTCCCTAGTTGTTTGTGCAAGGTGGCAGGCTGATCTGACTTGCATACAACTTGGAGATTGTCACAAGGTGGTCAGTGTAGGGTTTTTTTCAGATGGTTTCTCTTATCTTTAAGGATGCCTCTAAGAAGATTGGACCCTAGAGTGATTGCAAACCTTTGTGATACTATGGAATGTAGGATTACAGAGAAGGTGAAATTAGATTTCAGATCTGAGATGGAGTTGATGAAGAATGACATGGTCACCGAGATCATGAGAGTTGTTACTGGTGTACCTAAGAATGTTGGTACTAAAGATGGTTATGAGGAATTTTTTGAAGACTTTGAACCTACTGGATCTAGTGGTGATGACCGGAGGGATAGATCTAGTGAAGACAGAACTGCTTGGTTGCCTACATCTGGAGCTCGATTAAGTAATAGTTACCGAATGAAATTTTATACTTTCTCTAGTACTTTGAAGCCCAAGAATTTGATTGATTGGATTGGTGAACTTGAAGATTTCTTTGAGCTAGAAGAAATTGCAGATCCTCTTTGGGTGAGATTAGAACAGACAAAGTTGAAAGGCCATGCTCCTCTTTGGTGGAAAGAATTACAAAGAGATAGAGAAGATGAAGGTGAAATGAAAATGAATCGGTGGAGGTTGATGGTGAAAAAGTTGAAAGCTATGTTCATACCTTCTGAGTATGACCTTGACTTGTTTAAGAAGTTGCAGAATCTGAAACAAAAGGATTTTTCTGTTGAAGATTATACCGAGGAGCTCTACAAACTTACTATTTGGTCTGGACATAGAGAACTTGGTAATGAAAAGGTAGCTCAATATGTGAATGGTTTGAGATTCAATATTCAAGATGAGATTGGTATGTTGAAGATTGATTCTATTGAAGATGCTTATCAGTATGCTTTGAAGGTAGAAGATAAGTTGAAAAGGAAACAACATGGTAATCCCCAAGGGAAGGAAAAGACTGATCACTCGGTGAAGGATAAACTAACTAATGCAGAAGATGAACAAAAACCTATAGAACTAAAGAAGAAGACACGTAGAGTTATCTTTAAGGGTACTTTCTATAACTATCATGAAGAAGGACATCATTCTTTTGTGTGTACATAGAAAAAGCTTGGTGACCCATGAATTGCTGTGGTGAATGAAAATGTTGAGAATGAACTTGAATCTGAGAACTTTCTACTTCGGTGAACATTGCTCAGTACAAAGGAGGAACCTTGTCAGAGGAGTAAGATTTTAAGGACCCGATGCAAGTCGAGAGGTAAAATTTTTTATGTTATTGTTGATAGTGGTAGTACTGATAACCTTTTTGTTGAGGACATGGGTCGGAAACTTGATTTGAATAGAATGAAGAACCCTTGTCCTTATAGGATTGGCTGGTTGCAAGATGATCATGCTCTAGAAGTAAGAGAATAATGCTTTATTGATGTTCAGATTGGCCAGTATAAGGATCTTGGCCAGTATAAGGATCTTGTGTTATGTGATATTGCAAAGGTGAATAGTTGTCATATATTGCTTGGTAGACCTTGGCAATATGATTGCAGAGCTATGTATGATTGTGTGAAGAATATGTTTACTATTGAGAAGGATGACAGGAAGTGTTCCTTGATGCTTTTGCTAGATACAACACTCGATAGGAGAAGCCTGAGTATTGGTAGCCGAGTTGAGTTGGTGGATCCTGAAGGTGTAAATGATTAGTGTGAAGGAAAAACCTATGTGTTTTCATTGAAAGACTTGAAGAGACAGAGGAAGCTAAAGTGGAAGAGTATGCAAAGTGAAAAGGTGGAGGAATTATATGTGAAGAACTAGTTCGGGATTTATGTGCTGAATCCTAGAAGATGTTCTTCTCACATATGAGCATCTTTTCTAACTTGGGGTGTCTGATGCAGGGGCATGCTTGGTCATCATTGAATCTACATGGGTGGTGTGTGTTTTTCCAGTGTTACTTGGTTGTAGCCTTAGCTGATGGTCTTAGTTATTGAAGGAAGTTCAATGACTAAAGGAACTCGGTAATCTTTGGTGCTCGATGAAAGTGTTACTCGACAATGCCTGTAGTGCTCAGTTGACACTGGTGCTCGGTGATGCTTGGCATGCTCAGTTATTTCACTGGTGCTTGGTTGTTCCAATTTACCGATTGGAGTTCTATGTGATTTATTGGGCCGACTAGGTGAATTTATTATTGGTAGTTGTTGTTACAGGTTGACATGTTGGATTTAATTATTGTAAGGCTATTTGAGAGATAAATTGTATTGCATTTAATATTTTTTAGGAGTTAATGGTTTCATCTAGCCAACTTGTGCCTGATGATTAGTATTTAAGGGTTGTTTGGGTAGTTGTTTTAGGAAGTCAGATCAAGGGTTCTGAAAGCAGACCTAAGGGTAGTAGATTAGTGAAGTTTATGGAAAATTTTCTGTGGGATCTTGTAGATCAGATTGTTATCAGATAATTTTTGGTAGCAGAGCTAGTGGTTTGCACACTTGGAGACAAGGAGATTGCTTGGAGGCTTGCAAGCTCAAGTTTAGATCTGCCTTAGGGTTTCCATCAGTTTCTAATAGTTTTTAGAGCTAAACTAGCTGAAGTTTTATAGGATCTTGATGATCTTGCAGAGTTGTTTCTAATTGTAATTGGCCCTAACCTGGAAGGCCTTACAATTGGGAATGTTAATGAAAATCTATTGAACAATTGTTGTATTGTGTATTTCTACTGTGTTGTTCTAAAGCTGCAAGGTTTGGACTATCCTTAATTGGATCCACCATCCTTTGCCTACATCACTTTCTTTTTCTTCTTGCCTTGCATTGTTCATGACATCAATCATCCCAACCATTTGTGTCTCTTGAACAATCTTTAGAGATTTCACTTGTTCAGTAAGATGTAGATTATTTTCTGATAGATCTGATATGGTTCCTTCAGATGCATCATATATGGTACCAGATCTAGATCCAGATGCCTCAAATGGATAATCTATCTCTTATTCATGATAATCAATCTCACTATACCAAATTTTTATATCCTTCCTTCTTATTAGTAACTTCTTCAATTGTTCTTTGGCTTCCTTGAATTACTCAATAAAGATTTACATCTACAATCTTTGATTCTCAATAGTCTTATCCAACTTATATCTTTCCATCCTTAGATCTTTACTCTTCAGTTGTTAAAATTCCTTAACAATAGATCTAGTTCTGATACCAATTGTTAGGATTATGGAAAGATAAGTACTGAGAGGGGAGGGGTGAATTGGTAGCTTAAAAAATTTTAAGACTAAAACTTTGTAGTAGTAGATAGCATTTAACCGACTGAATCCATTGTCTAAAACATACATTCAAATAATTGAAAATGTAATTTGCATTTAATCTAAACAATAAATCATTCATGAAAATTCATACTCATAACATAGATATTTTGGTATCGTAGAAACCCTTGTAAGAAGGTAGAAACTCTTGTGGAGATGAAACCCACAAATCTTCACTACCGTAGTAACAAAGTATGCTAGTTAAGGATACAATTTGTGATCACTTCTGATGATCTTACCCTATTAGGAGTAAGAATTAGATTAACTAGATCTACCTGGTTAGAGGATTTTAACAACACAATACATGTGTGTACTCAGTTAAGAGAGTTAAACAAGAATTGTTAAGTCCACTTTGTTAAGAGATTTTGGATCTACTACAATGGTTAAAAGGTAACAGTAAATGTATTTATAAATAGAAACTTTAATTTTCCTAATTTAGATCTATGAAATACCAAATAGATATCACCTCATAGTGATGTATGTGTCCTTTTGTTCTTCTTGGTAACCTTGTGTATGTTCTAAAAACTAAATCCTTCTTTCAAACCTTCTGTCAAAAAACCCTTTGTCTGATATCCTGATGTCCTTAGAGCACCTACTCCTTCATGATAATTTTTCATAATGACATCTTTACAAATTTCATATCAAACTAACTTGACCTAACTAGGGTTTACAATATCTTAGAAAACCTAAGATCAACAGTGTAGCAAAATAACCTATATCTAACATTACATAGGAATCATTAGTAATTAAATGATTATATCCATATTTAATTTTATCTCGATCTTGGTAAACCATTTTCCTAATTGGTGTGAACCATTTGCATAGATGTTTGTTCTATTTCAGATTACTATGTCATTTCCTAGTTTACTCAGTAATCACTGTATTCTTCATTCGGTAAATTATTGGTGCTCGGTTCATATGAATGCTCAGTGATTAGTAGCTCGGTACTTGGTAATTATTTTTCACTCAGTGAGTATAATCAGTCAAGCCATTATTTGGTTAACTCAGATATCTTTCTTGTGTCTTGATTGGTGTGTAGGGTTTATGTAGTTGACCGACTATCCTATTTGTCTCCTTTATTGACTGAATAACTAATTGATACTAATGGAAATCCTTTAATGCTCAAATAGGAGTAACAAAGATAAGGAAAATGGAAGTAAGTTTGAAGGGTAATGAGTTATTGTGGGTCTGTACTCTAGGCATGGAATTTCAACATGGGGAGCATTCCCCTAGCTTACAAATAAGGATTTTATCCTATTTATTAATATTTAGTTCAAGGATGAAATTATAATATTGGACAAACCCTATGCAATCACAAAGGAAGCAACTGAGAATATCACTAGTTTGTGAAATCTTGGTGACCTTCCAAGGAAGAAGATAGTGAAGTATAAGGAAGTTTAGGATCTTACTTGCATTGAAGACAACCCTTGTGCTCTATTGATAAATACCCTTGTTGATTTGGTTTTGATGTATGTTCCATATGGAATTACATATAAAATCTATTTCATAAATCATGATGGTGATCCTTCTACAATGTTTGTATATTTGGCACATAAGATGGTAAAAGAAAGTGTACAATTTGATTTATGTAGTTTTCTATTGTATATTTTATTTGAGAATGTCAGAATGTCATTGGTTTAGGGCTATGCCTTTTGGTTTGGGTCTCTGGTTATGTGTTTGGTATTCTATTTTCTAAGATCATTATTGGAAAGAGAAAATATGGAATTGAGACCTTCAACATCCATATCAGAAAGAAAAATTATATGCACTTAGATTATATGGAAAATAAAATGGATGCTTGCAAATTTTATCTCTCATCTTTGTAGATGAAATTTTTCTCCATTATGGTGGTATCTGGTGTTGTACTTGTTAGTCCTATTGAGGAGGGTTCCTTCTTTGGCAAGAGAGAATTAGAGATTGTTATGGGTAGTTCCCCTTTGGAACCTAAAAAAAGGAAGACTAGTGAAAAAGGAAAAGAAATCATTACTATATTAGAAGAAGAAGAAGAAGAAGAGAAGGAAGAAGAAGGAAGAAGAGGATTTGGATAGGATTGGTGAAATGTGGTGTGCTTTCTCTTTGAATAGTAGGTCTGAAATTGAAAGTGCTTTAGTTGATCATTTTCTTAGTAAACATATTGTTGTTTCTACTATCTCTAATGTGTTACTAGATGATCTAGTGAAATGTTTTGAGGAAAGGTTATTTCAAGATGGTTTAGAAGGATAAAAGTTCAAATATGTGATTGAAATAAAGTATACTAATGCCAAAAAAAAGTTGTCTAAACATATTGGTGAGACAAGAGAATGCATAAAAGTAATGTCTAATATTTACAAGTATTGCCTCTAGTGGCTTGTTGTTATTGATAACTTACATGGTAAGATTGAAGCTATTGAGTTTGAGTTGAATGAGATTGGTAATAATTTTGATTTCTTCAAAGATAAGGGTGGAAAAATAAGAATCAAAGTTGGTGAGTTACAGTCTAATTTATTATTTATTCAGAGATAGAGAAAGAATGTGTTCATAAATTTCTAGCTAGTGAAGGAATTAGTTTAGGTCTAGTTATAATCTATTTCTAGAATTCTTTCTAGTGTAGAGGATTATGAACGTCAATGTCTATCTCCAAATTGGTCATCATCATTTTATATGTTGGTTCTTCATGATATTTTTTGTGCTTGAATGAGTTTAGTTGTGGATGCTTGAAAGAAGAATCTTCCAATTATAGAAAAGAGGTACAAGAATTTTTTCTTGTGAAGTCTATTATTTTTACTTGATCTCCTAAATGATTTTATTTGGCCTTTTTCCATTATTCGTAAAAAGGGGGAGAAATTGAAGAGAAAAACTTAGAATATAATTACTTAACTTAGGGGGATTTTTTAGATGTTTGGAGTTTTTGGAAGTTGGAGTATTTCAATTTTTGTTGTTTTGCCATCAATTCCAAAGGGTGAAATTATTGAGATGTTTTTGGCATTGATGTCAAAACCTATGTACTGGGTGGTTGTGGTCTAGATGTTATACATTATTGATCTATTGTATGTATAATGATATGGAAATGAATTATGCGGATGGTTTTCCCTACTCTGATAATGGTGATATATCTTTTTGGTACATCTATTAGTACAAAAATATGAAGATTGGATGACTATCATTGGATGTTGTCCTTAGAGCTTATTCTGGGTATCTTTGCTATCTGAACATTCATGTAGTATGTTGGAAGATTTTGGTATTTCACTTCTATTTAGTTTTGGATAGATACTATTAGGTGATATCTTTTAGCCTATGCTAGATTTTGTGGAGTTTGAGACTTGGTCTTAGTTGTGGCATTCTCATTGGCTCTAAAACATATCTCTTATGTTATCTTTCAGTAAGTATGCTATGTAACATGATTATCTTATGTGTGATCTATATATGGGTCCCATGGTAATTTGATATGAATTTCTGATGCAAGGAAGGGATGCAAGAGGGGCCAAAGGATGGCGCACCCTAATGATCCAAGCCTGCAAAACACATACAAAAGCAACAAACAACACAAGTGAGAGAGAGAATGCCAAATCCTTTCAATTTATTAACATCAACTTGAATCATACATGTCGGGCTATAAGGCCTTCCCGGTTAGGGATAGATATTACAATGAATTACAGAAGTCCTCAAACATGCGAGGATCTGCTACCAATCTCTAATCTAATGCCTTCTATCTTCTATCCAAAAAAACTCCTCCCTAAACTACCACCAAACATCTACATTTATACAAGAAGCTACCAAGCTGAGTTGGCCTTCAGATCCATAATTAACGGAAGTAATGGTCAAATCTAGGACTACACACTTCCCAATGATGGATACAAACATTAATTTTGTGATCCAATATAAATGCACAAGTCGGCCACAACAGGAAACAAAACTAAACCCCATGGTAAGAAAGATAACCGAGCAGCAGATAGACAATGCCGAGCGCCAGTGAAATAACTGACCACCCAGGAGAGAACCGACCACACTTGGAAACCAAAGGAAACCAACCAACTATTGACCAAATTGGTCAAAGTAGAAACTGAGCAACATAGACAAACCTCCAAATTGTTTTTGGTGACACAAGATTGCCAAGGACCCGAGATGCTCCTGCATCAGATACTTGGGGTTATTTTGAAATGATTCTCCAAATCATTTGTTAGGTCTAGTTCAAGCTACATCCAACTCAGACTATGAAATCCATGAAATGTATTTCATTGGTCTATTCTTCCACTTAACCAGATATTCCATATACTATTTTCCTCTTGTACTTTTTCCAACTATTTCCTTCAAAATCTGTTCCACTTCATCATTCTGCTTCTTAGGATATTCTATCAGTACTGTCACTTCTTCATCAGGTTCATGATACTCATACAAATAAAAAATGTTGAAAATTGGTGATATGTCCATGTCATCAGGTAACTCAATTTCATATGCATTTCCACTTTCAAATTTCTTCAGAATCTTGCAAGGTCCAAACTTCCTTATCTTCAACTTTCCATAAGTGCCAATAGGTAACCAACCTTTCTTCAAATGAACCATCACTTCATCACCAACATCAAAAGTTTTATGTCTTCTTGATCTATCAGCTCTATCTTTATATTTTTTATTACTGTCTTCTAGCTTCAGCTTAACATCTTCATGCAATGTCTTCATGTATTCAACAAACTTTACTCCTTCAACACTTCTCTTATTCTCATCAGCAATGTCTATCAAATCAGATATTCCTCTTGATTGTGTGCCATTCATAATCTCAAATGGTATCTTTCTAGTACTTCTATTCATTGAATTGTTATATGCAAACTCTACTTGTGCCAACACAGAATCCCAATTACTTGGTGTGTCTCCAACTAAACATCTCAAAAGATTTCCCAAACTTATGTTCACAACCTTAGTCTATCCATCGGTTTGTGGGTGAAATGTAGAACTATATTTCAATTCCATGCCAAATTTCTTCCAAAGTGTTTTCCAAAAGTATCCAACAAATTTATCGTCTCGGTCAGAGATAATACTCCTCGGTAATCCATGCAATCTGACAATTTCCTTAAAGAAAAGATTTGCTACATGTACTACATCCGATGTCTTTCTACAAGGTATAAAGTGTGCCATCTTAGAAAATCTATCCACAACAAAAAATATAGAATCATTACCTCTTACTGTCTTTAGTAAGCCAAGAACAAAATCCATATTGATATCAATCAGAGGTTTCTCAGGAACAATAATCAGTGTATACAATCCAGTATTTTGACTTACTCCTTTTGCAACTTGACAAATTCCACAACTCTTCACAAATTTCTGAACATCTCTATACAACTACGGCCAATAGTACTTCTCCTTAAGCAAATTCCATGTTTTATGAATGCCAAAATGTCTAGCCAAACCACTACTATGTTTCTCTTTTATGAAATTAGGTCTCATTACTCCTCTCAGTATGCACAACTGAATACCTTTAAACAACATACCTTCCTAAATGAAATATACATCCCATTTTGTATCTTGTTGATCTTGAATAGGTGCTTTGCACTTTCTCCATGGCTCAGAAAAATCAGGGTCATTTTCATACAAACCTCTCATCTCATCAAAACCAAGAACTTCAATTTTCATCTCAGTCATCAAAGATCTTCTACTCAATGCATCAGCAACTCGGTTAGTGACTCCACTCTTATGCTTTATCACAAATGTGTAACTCTGGAAATACTCAACCCATTTCATATGTCTCTGATTCAACTTATTCTAACTTCTGAAATATTGTAAAGCCTTATGATCAGTATACAACACAAATTCACTTGGTATCAAATAATGTCTCTATTTCTTCAGTGCTTGAACAATAGCATAGAATTCTTGATCATACATAGAATATTTCCTTCTAGAATCATTCAACTTTTCACTATAGAAAGCAACAGGTTTACCTTCTTGACTAAACATAGCTCCAATTGCACTTCCACTTGCATCACATTCTACTCGAAATACTTTATTGAAATCAGGTAATGCCAAAACAAGTAATTCAACAACCTTCTGCTTTAGAGTCTCAAAACTTCTATCAGCTCCATGTGTCCACTTGAATTCTCTTTTGTCTCCTCTCATAGTCACAGTCATAACATTACAAATTGAATTGAAATTCCTTATGAAATTTTGGTAAAAACTTGTCAAGCCATGAAATGGTCTTACCTCACTAGCATTCATAGGTGTAGGCCAATTTAGAATACCTTCAACCTCTTCAGGGTCCATCTTTAAACCATCAACTGAAATAACAAATCCCAAATACACAATCTCTTCTTTCATGAATGAACACTTTTTCAGATTTATCAGCAACTTCTTCTCTTTCAATCTCTGCAAAACTTGTCTAACATGCAGCAAATGTTCTTCTCTGGTCTTATTGAATATCAGAATATCATCAAGATATACAATCACAAATTTACCCAAGAATTTCTTCAAAACCTCATTCATCAGCCTCATAAAGTACTCAATGCATTAGTTAAACAGAAAGGCATAACCAACCACTCATATAAACCTTCCTTTGTCTTGAACACAGTCTTCCATTCATCACCTTTTCTGATTCTAATTTGATGATACCCACTTTTCAAATCAATTTTTGTGAAATACTTTGCTCTGGTCAAACTGTCCATTATGTCATCCATTCTCGGTATAGGAAACCTATACTTCACTGTTATCTTATTGATTTCTCTAGAATCAGTACACATTCTCCATTCTCCATTCTTCTTCAGTGCCAATACAATAGGTATTACACAAGGACTCAAACTTTCTCTGATCAAACCTTTCTGCATGAATTCTTGAATCTATTAGTTCAATTCTTGATTCTCGACAGGTGTCAACCAATGAGGTGCCTTATTTGGTAAACTAGCTCCAGGGATTAGATCCATACAATGATCAATGCTTCTTTTCGGTGGTAAACCATTAGGTACATTATCATAAATGATATCACTGTACTTGGTGAGTAACTTATCAATCTCCTCGGGGACATTATCCTCTATTTTCTTACTCGGCTTATTAGGAATCACAACAAAACATACATCATTCCTCTTCAATGAGTTAACAAACTTTCTTCCTTCCATCAAACAAACTTTCACAGATGTGCAAACATTACTAACAGGTTCTTCTATCAATGGTAACAAGATTTGTTTCTTTCCATTAGCCACAATAGTATACTTATGAAATCTCCCATCATACATAGCATGTCTATCATATTGCCAAGGTCTACCCAACAATCCATAGGCATGATATCACATAACACCTTATCAAAGTACTTTTCAATCTTCAAATTCACATAACATTGTTCACTTACCAAGAGTGTATTCTCATCTTTGATCCATGAAATCTGATAGGGCTTCGAATGTGCCAGCCTTTTGAACTACAATTTTTTGACCATCTCTTTAGATGCTAGATTCTCTGAGCTACCACTATCAATGATTACCTTCCAGACCTTGTCAGAAACTTTACATCTAGTTTTGAACAAAATTTTCCTTACCAGATCTTCCTTTTTGCTTTCATTCCATAGTGCTCTCCTTACCATCAAGTTATTTTCTTTCTCAGGTTCATTCGGTGACTCTTCTTGCACCAAAGCATTTCTACTGCTACCAGCCTTCTTGCTTGCTTGTGTACATTCAAAAGATCCATGTCCTTCCTCTCCAAAATTATAACAAGTTCCTCAAAAACTTCCTCTACCATAACCACCTCGATAGTTATTACCTCTGCCTCTAGAACTTTCACCTTTCCATTCGGTCTTGCCTTTGTCTAGATTTGTATTTTCTAGTTTAGATCTACCATTTTCACCATTATATCTACCTCTTCCTCTAGGGAATCTATCACCTCGACCTCTGTGTCTCTTTTCATGTCTTTTGTTCAATTTCTCCTCGGCCTTCAAAGAAAATTGATACGCCTCTTCAATGTTCTCCAACTTGACCATACTAATCTCCTCTTGGATGGAAACCCTCAAACCATTTAGGTATCTACCAATTCTTTCCACATCATCTTCATCGTGTCTAGATCTAATATCCAATCTATATAATTCCTCAGTATACTATTTTACCGAGCTATCTTTCTATCTCAAACTTTCCATTCGTCGAACTAGGTTAATTTGATAATCATGGGGTAAGAACTTTCCTTTCAATTTATTGACCATTTTACACCATACCTTGATTTTGTATTTGGCTTTCCTCTTCCGGTCCAAATGAAAATGTTCCCACCATAAGGATGCATGAATCTTCAACTTTGTGCTTGCAGTCTTCACCTTCTTATCCTTAGGGATATTCTCATATTCAAAATACTTTTCCATCTCAGTGATCAAGTCCACCAATTCATCAGAATCTAGCTTTCCACTATACTCAGGGGGATCAAAATGTGGTGTTGACTTCAGACTTGTCAAAGCCTTCAAAAATATTTCTTCACCTTGATCCATAACAGGAGTAGGTTCTGCATTCACCTGTTCTTCTTCAATTTCATCATCACTAACATCTTCAAGATGTCTGCCTCTTCTTTGGGCTGTCTCCACTACTTCTAATCTAGTAGCAATCTTCCTTAGCATATTTTCCAATCCTGGATCTTTAGCTCACCTCCCATGAACCATCTTGACAGCCCTCTACAATTGCAGGTCAGATCACAATCTGCTATCCCACAACAATTCACTAGGGCTTCAATAGGAACCTGCAAACCTAGATCCGTAGACCTAGATTAAGATCTCACCTCACTCTGATACCACCTGACACAAGGTAGGGATGCAAGAGGGGCCAAAGGATGGCACACCCTAATGATCCAAGCCTACAACACAAATGTGGAAGCAAAAAACATCACAAGTGAGAGAGAGAATGCCAGATCCTTTCAATTTATTAACATCAACTTGAATCATACATGTCGGGTTGTAAGGCCTTCTCGGTTAGGGCTAGATATTACAATGAATTATAGAAGTCCTCAAACATGTGAGGATCTACTACCAATCTCTAATCTAATGCCTTCTATCTTTTATCCAAAAAATATCCTCCCTAAACTACCACCAAACATCTACATTTATACAAGAAGCTACCGAGCTGAGTCATCCTTCAGATCCATAATTAACAGAAGTAACTATCAAATCTGGGACCACACACTTCCTAATGATGGATAAAAACATTAATTCCATGATCCAATATAAATTCACAAGTCGGCCACAACAGGAAACAAAACTAAACCCGTGGGTAAGCAAGATAACCGAGCAGCAGACAGACAATGTTGAGTGCCAGTGACATAATCGACCACCCAGGAGAGAACCGACCACACTCGACAACCAAAGGAAATTGATCAACTACTGACCAACTCAGTCAAAGTAGAAACCGAGCAACATAGACAAAACTCCAAATTATTTTTGGTGACACAGGATTGCCAAGGACCCGAGATGCTCCTGCATCAATTTCACATATGTACAACATATCTTTTGGGTTAGGTGCTAGTGTGATGAACTTCAGTGAATATCTCAAGAGTTCTTTTTGTATTTAAGTTGACATGTTTTACTAGGTTGACTTCTTTGTATTGATCAACATATATGTATATATAAAAAATATTTATTTAGATCTAAAGTATGTATGTGAGCAGAAGGTGATATGATACATGTATAAATATGTATTAAAGGTGAAGTGTATGAGAGGTGCAAAGGATATTAGTAAGGGTAGAGGAAATCTATTAACTAGAAGTAGTATTTAGTATTATAGAGATTGTTGTAATTTGGTAGAAGATTCCTAACTGGATATTCTACAAACAAATGTTACTGTTATCTTAACTCAATCTATTTCATGCATATGTAAACGCAATTTTATCAATTCACATTTTTTCTACAAGACTATTTTGTAATCAATCATTTTGTATTAGGGAAATTAGCCCAACTAGAGTTTGCCTTACCTACAGTGAGAAACCTGATAGTGAGCCTTTGTAAAAATTACCTTAAATCATGTTACCTTAACTAATATTTATATTAATGAGAATTAGTTTCTACGTGGTTTTCTCCATCTTGGCTTTCCATGTAAATTTGGTGTTCATGGTGTATGGTGTTTATGTGCTTTCATGTTCATATCTGTTTAATTTCCAAATTGCATTAAGTTTTATCTTGATTGAATAAGGTTAATAAAACCATTTCACCCCACTGTCAACTATTCAGACTACTCAACAAAATCTACATTGTGATCATGAAAAATAATATTACCACGACACAACAAAAATTAGCTTCTTCTATGTTGTTCTTCAAATATCTATAAAAGAAACATTATCATATTGTTCATGTCCTCAAACATATTTAATACCATCATGTGTGTTGATCACATAGTTACTAATCCCATCTTCTTATACTGCACTAGCATCGTTGTCTATAATAACTACACTTGAAATCCTTTTAGAACATTCACTTTGGTCTTGTATATGCTTTTTAAATCACAATGCGTATGTTAAACTCCAAAAAAACATGACACTTCTAGAAACATTTCTTGTTTTCCAACCTTCTCCACCTTATTGATAAGAAACCTTTCCAAATTTGAATCAATCATAAAATTAATTTACCATAATCAAAATTAACATAATAAAAATTCAATATGTTGTGCCCAACATGAATTTACATGCTCCCATTGAGCGTAAGCTTCAATTTGTTAAATTAATTGGTAGAGAAAAGAAACATAATATCCAACCTTATACTTGAATCTTTAAAGATATTTGTACCAATCATTAATCTATCACGTTATCTTTGACAACAAATGCCAACAATAATAAAGTTAATCATAATAACAGTCCCATTGAAAGATAATAAATATTATGTGAGATGAATTCCTTAATTCTACATCAAGAAAATAAGACTTATTGCCACAAAAATACTACCAAATTCACACTAAAATATTTACAATAATTATGCAATATTGTCTTCAAATAAATATTCATCATTACTCAGCAACAAAAAATTATGTTATAAAGTTTGCACTCAATGTCAACTTCCTACCATTCATTGTAACTACTACCAAACTTGTACCTCATGTCAATTTTATGCCATATGCCTCACTTGCTACATGCACTACACTTCCTATCAATTTTTTTTTGGATTACGTAGAGGGGGGAGAATCAATAATCTCTGATCTCCTATACCTAAAAAACTTTTCTCTGATTAACTTAGTAGCATCTTGGTAACAACATAGTTCATTATTTACCGTCAATAGTAAATAAACTATATCAATCAATAAATCATTCACACAAATCATTCACAACATGTAACACCAATATTTAACATGGAAACCCAACTTTGGGAAAAACCACTATGGGAATTGTCACCCATTAAGAAAATAATCTTCTGAAGTACACCTGGTTAAGAGCCAATCTAATTAAAGATTACAATACACACTGTTAGGTGTGATCTAGTTAAGGGATTTACCTCAGATCGATTAAGATCTTCACCCTGTTAGGAGTGGCCTTGTTAGAGTGCTTTAAACACTCTTTAGAATGCCACCTTTCTCAAGGATTTTACAATAAAACTGTTAGGTCTACTTTGTTAAAAGATTTCTCTATTACAAATGCTAGTAAGAAACAGTAATAAAATTGATCTGTAAATTTGAAACTATCTTTTCTCAATCATATCCTTGTGTGCTCTTTTGTCTCCACTTCAATTCTTCATTATCCACTGGCATCAACACTTCATCATATCCTTCTTTTACCACTCAAAATATCTCTATTCCTTCTTCTCTACAATAGTCGGTAACCCTTCAACTATTCAATTTTCCATCTATTTGTCCATACAAGATCATCCTTTATATAGACAATTTTTTCCTCTTAATCTCATCTATTATGTTTTTTAGGAATAGTCCCAAGAGATAACTAAGAGGGGGGGGGGGGGGGGGTGAATCAATTATCTACAAGTATCAATTCTTTATCCAATTAAGTATACTTAAACTCTAAGCATAAACACAATGAAAGAGCACTTGAACACAACACCAATATTTTGGTTACGGGGAAACCCAAATAGGTAAAAACCCTAGTGGAAATTGACACCCATTAATAAACTGCACTACTATATAATGATCCTTGTTAGAAGATCTTACAACCCTATTAGGAGTTGATCTTTACAATGCAATAAGTACAGGAACCTAGTCAAGAGTCAGACCCTATTAGGAGTCTTTTATGATTGACCCTATTAGGGCTGAGGATGCACTATCTAAGAGCTCACTGCTCAAAGGGGTGAAGATTGCAACCTTCTAAATAACATATACACACTATATCTGGATCTTAGTGAACTATGAGATAGATCTATTTTCTTTATTAGTTCCAATGAATAGCATATACTCTTTACTTGGTCACATAGACCTTCTTCTGATGGCTCAACACTTCGCACTCTCTGCTCTACTTTTCTCTTTCCACTCTGAACCATACCTTAGCAATCACAAATGACTACCTATAAATATCTTCTCTCTAAATGATATAATCACGTTGGCCTATTAGAACCATCTTGAAATCATATTAGAGAAACAATAACACTTTCCAATAACATTTTTTTTGGCTCTACTAAGCACACAACACAACCTGGGGCTTGTTCAAATTAATAAGTGTAGATGCACACTACACACCGTCGGCTCTACCAAATTAACTGGTACTTTCTCCTTAAGAAAAATTACATCATGCACTCTTAAAAAAACCTTCTTAACTCTTTTATAATCACTAATCCAAGCACACATATCAAAATGATAGGTGCAACTCCTATACCAATATAATCTCTGTCGGCTCTTCTGGATAAACATAGGAGACTGCAACTGGTGAATAGAGACTATATAACTTTACTTCTACTACACATTAGACTCTATTTCCATGAATGGAGAAACACTAACATGTCTCCATCATATATCAAAAGGCTCAAGACTCCATGATAATTGTACGAACAATCACACACAGAACACTGCCTATAACTCTGTCAAGAACACTACTGACATAAGCTTCTACATAACTATCTGTATAAACAATTAACCTCTGTGTCCATGATATCATGATGTAATATGTCCATGATGCATATACTCAAAGCTTACTACATAAGTCTTCCATGCATGCTACTTACAATATGTTGTTATCAGTGATAAACATACAGTTAGTACTGGCTTGCTAGCAAATCTCCAACAATCTCCCCCTTTGGCATTGATGGCAACATATGGAATGAAAAACACCACCAATCCAAATGACCAATTCTTTTATAACATTTTCCATTTCCTCATCAAAACTCCCCCAATGATGAATCCTCTATTTTCTACAATATTCTTCAATATTCTCCATTTCCTCAACTGAACTGCTTCCATGACTGAATACTACTCCCTCTTGCTGCTATATATTACTCTTCCTTAATTTTGTATGTACTTCCACTTTAATATTGTTTTTCATGATTATATATTACTCCCCCTTTGACATCAATGGAAAAGGGCACCAAACATTTAAGCTCTGGTACTAATCCTGAAGTAGAGTACTAGTCAACCATCCATCAGTCACTGAGGACTAATGTTCTTTCCACTTTTTCTAAGCAGAATCAGGGAAGGGAATTACTCCCAGCTTCTCCCTGAGATACTCAAAAGTATCCTTTGGTAAGGGCTTTCTAAATATATCTTCTAGTTGTTCCTTTGTACTCACATAATCCAATTTGACTTCTTTCTCTACCACTTCTCTCTTAGGAAGTGATACTTAATCTCTATGTGCTTTGTCTTTGCATGCATCATAGGATTCTTTGACATGTTGATAGTGCTAGTGTTATCACAATGAATGACATAATCAATCTAAATTCCAAAATGCTTTATAATTTGCTTGATCCAAACAATTGTAGAACAATTCAAGGCTATTGCAACATACTCTTCTTCTGTTGTTAAATGAGAAATATAATTCTTCTTCTTGCTTGTCTAAGTGACAAGTCTATTACCAAGAAATATTGCTCCTCCTGATGTACTCTTTCTATTATCCACGCAGCTTGCCCAATATGTATCTATATATACATGAAGCTCAACATTCTCTGAGTTAGGATACCATTGACCATAATCTATAGTACCTTGCAGAATATCTGAATATTCTTTTTACTACCATGAGGTGACTTTGTTTAGGTTCTGCTACAAATCTTCCAACTATGCCAACTGCATTAGAAATATCAGGTCTAGTTTGAGTAAGATATATGAGTTTACCAATCATAGAATTGTACAATGTTATATCTACTACTAGAGAATCATCTTCTTTTGTAAGCTTACATCCTATTATCATAGGTGTACCCACTAGCTTACAATCATCCATCTTCAACTTCTTCAATATCTCTTTCACATATTTAGACTGATTAATGAAAATACCTTTCTTTGTCTATTGCACATTTAATCCCAAAAATTATTTAATAGGTCCAATCATGCTCATCTCAAACTTGCTATGCATCTCCTTAGTAAATTTTGCACTAAGTTTTTCATTACCCCCAAAGATAATGTCATCAACAAATATAGCTAAAATTAGTAAACCTTTAGATGTCTCTCTGATAAATAGATTACAATCTTCTGCTCCTTTCTTGAATCCAATTTTTGTTAATCCATCAAGTCTCTCATACCAAGCTCTAGGGGCTTGCTTAAGTCCATGGAGAGATTTATTCAATCTGCATACCATATCAGGCTTGTTTGATAAGGTGAATCCTTTTGGTTGCTCAATGTATACTTCTTCCTTTAAATCTCCATTCAAGAATACTGACTTGACATCCATCTGATAAACTTTGAGGTTTTTGAATGTTGCATAAGCTAGAAACAACTTGATATCTTATAATCTTCTAATAGGTGCAAATGTGTCTGAATAATCAATACCTTCTCTTTTTGCATATTCATTGCATACTAACCTTGCTTTATTCCTTACTATTGTACCATCTCCATTCTTCTTATTTCTAAATATCCACTTTGTTCCAATCACATTCTTATCACTAGGTCTTGGGACCAGTTCCCAAGTATCATTCTTAATAATTTGATCTAGTTCTTCTTTCATAGCATCATGCCAATCTGCATCATTAATGCATCTTCAACATTTAAAGGTTCGATCTGAAATAGTAAACATACCACTTCATTGCTTGTTGAACTCTTTGCTTTTGATCTTGTTGTGACTTTTTTGCTCTAATCTCTAATGATGTCATCCTTAGAGTGATATCTAGATGTATACTTTGGAACTTTAGGTGATACCAACTCATCTTCCTTCTAAGTTTCTTCTTCACTTGTTTCAGGGTCATTGAATAATACATCAATATTGTCAAACATTTCTTCAACAACTATCTCACTAGTGGAAGGAATGGGTTCTTCTTCAATCATAGGTGAATAATCATGATATCTTTCTTGAACCATAAACTTTTCATCAATCTTAACATGAGCACTTTCAATGATCTTCTTCAATCTCAAATTAAAACATCTATAAGCTTTTCTTTAAGTAGAGTAACCAAGGAAAATACCTTCATCACTTCTTGCATCAAACTTGCCTATTGCTTCATCCCTCTTGATGTAGCACTTGCTTCCAAAGATTCTAAATTTTTTCACTGTGGGAACGTTACCAAACCATAGCTCATAAGGTGTCTTGTCTGTGCCAGACCTTAATTGTATTGTACTGATGGTATAGATTGCTATATTGACCGCATCTCTCCAATAGGCATGTGCAACATTTCCTTCAATCATAATGGTGCTCGTTGTATCAAGGATGATCCTATTCCTTCTCTCTGCAATCCCATTTTGCTAAGGGGTTCTAGATGCACTCAATTATCTCTTTATGCCATGTTCTTTGTAGTACTCATAAAATATGTCAGAGGTGAATTCTCCTCCTCTATCTGATCTTAGATATTTTATCTTTAGTCCAAATTCATTCTCAACCTTAGCTTTGAATATTTTGAACTTCTCAAATGCTTCAAACTTATATTTCAAGAATGCAACCCACATCATTCTAGAATAATCAGCAACAAACAAAATGAAATACCTTTCACCATAGTATGATATTGTTTGAGTTGGTCCACATAGGTGTGTATGAATCAGATCCAACTTGTTTTCTACTAAATTATTCTTTCTTCTGAATGAATTCCTTACATGCTTTCACATCACACATTCCCTGCAAATAGTATCAACTGGCTTTGTTATGCTAGGTAGATCTCTTACTGCCTTTACATTGCTTATCTTTACTATGTTATCAAAATTGATATGATATAGTCTTTTATGCCATAGCCAAATGTCATCTACTTTAGCAACAACACAACTTGCTTCTGAATTGAGCTAAAAAACATTACCTTTAGTCTTTGAACCTAATACAATCATTACACCACCCTTGTTATTAATGATGCATTTTTTGTCTTTGAACTCCAATCTATAACCTTTTTCAAGCAACTGTCCAACACTAAGAAGGTTATGCTACAAACCATCTACATAAAGAACATCATCAGTGTTGTTCTTTCCATCCAATGTGATAGCTCCTCTACCAATGATAGATTTAGGAGTGTTATCTCCAAATCTAACCATACCACCATTGTATTTGTCCAGATGAACAAATCTATCTTTATCACTTGTCATGTGATGTGAACAACCACTATCTATAATCCAATCTATCCTTATGTCTGCTTGTGAAATTAATGCTAGCTCTTGTTCATTTTTCTCATCTTCATGATCCATTTCATCATACATCTTTTCCATAATAGAAATGAATCCAATTTCATCTTCAACTGAATCATCATCAGAAACTCCATCACCAGCATAGTAACATTTTTTTTTATACTTAGGCTTGTAGTTATTTCTAAATTTCTTAACTCTTGTAGGACACTTAGATGAAGAGTGACCAATTTTATTACATGAGAAACATTTGAAAGGTAACTAACCTTCATAATTTCCTTTTCCTTTTCTTTCTTTCTTAGCAATCATAGCAATAATATCATCTATCTCTTTATCTTCATCTTCATCATCAAAATTACCAGAAGTGTTTGAAGATTTCTAACCATGGACTGATGCTTTGAAGGTTGTCTCACTTTTAGGCTCTGTCTTCAATCTTGAAATCTCAAAAGCTAATTTTTTTTTTATCAAGGTCTCTCTCTTGAAATTTTTTGTAAGCTACATGGTCTCATCAAGGATGTTGATCTTGTTTTCATACTTTTCTATAAGAGTAGTCATCAACTTATCCATAATGTCTTCCTCTGAGATCTCTCCACCATTGTTCCTGATTCCAGCAACTGCTTCATTAATCCTTTGGTTGTAAGCTCTAATGTTTTCTTTAGGTAGCATCTCTAATGCATTGTATCTTTTCTTCCATGTCTTTCTATGCACATTCTTTTCTTGTGTATCACCTTCAAACATGTCTTCTAGGTGTTTCCATATCTTGTAGGCTGTCTACTTTCTTTAACTTTGAAAAATCACTATCAGATAGGGTGTTGATAAGGGCTTCTTTGGCTATTGCATTATGATGGAACAAATCCTTTTTCTTTCTTGTAGCATCATCCTTTGAAAGATCTTCTATTGAGGGGATCTTATATCTTTGATAGCCACTTCAAAAACTTCAAAAGAAGTACACTGCAAATGTGTCACCATTTTGTTCTTCCAATCAAGATAGTTCTCTCCATCAAACTTATGACTGTATTTTCTAAAGAATGGCATCTGATCAACCTCAAGCTATTAAAATTTCTCTCTGAGGCACGTGGCTCTGATACCAATTGTTAGGAATAGTCCCAAGAGATAACTAAGAGGGGGGGGGGAGGGGTGAATCAGTTATCTACAAGTTTTAATTCTTTATCCTATTAAGTATACTTAAAATCTAAGCATAAATAAAATGAAAGAACACTTGAACACAACACCAATATTTGGTTATAGGGAAACCCAAATAGGTAAAAACTCCGGTGGGAATTGACACCCACTAATAAATTGCACTAGTGTATAATGATCCATGTTAGAAGATCTTACAACCCTCTTAGCAGTTGATCTTTACAACGCAATAAGTACAGTGACCTGTTCAGGGGTCAAACCCTATTAGGATTCTTTTATTATTGACCCTATTAGGGGTGAGAATGCACTATCTAAGAGCTTACTACTCAAAGGGTTGAAGGCTACAACCTTCTGAATAATAGATACACACTATATCTAGATCTTGGTGAACTGCGAGGTAGACCTGCTGTCTTGATCAGTTCCAATGGATAGCATATATTCTTTGTATGCACCCTAAAATGGTCACCTAGATTTTGGGCTCCCATTCAAAAATTTATCAAATCCTTGAATCAATATTTTCAAAAATCAGTATTTTTATCAATTATATTAATTTTCTTGATCAAATCCTATTTTATCATTTTTTATTATTTGCCTTGGGCTAACCATTTTATCCTAGAGTCTTTATTTATTTAAAAGTTATTTCCTCCCCTTTTATTAAATAAAAATCCCCCACTTTTCATCTTATCCTAAGTTGCACAAATAAAGCATTATTCTTATTTTATAAAAAGAAGAAAAGTACTTTTTGTCTCATATGGACACAAAAGTCAACTTTTATTTTCTCATTGGAGGATATTTGTACACATGGATTGCTCCTCTTTCAAGCTCCACCCTTGATTAAATGTTTTGCCTCTTAATCTCCATGGTCCATTCATTCTCATTTCCTATAAAAGAAGAGCTCTCTTCCTCATTTTGATATGCATTTTTTAATACTAATGTTATGCTGCAGGTTTTCTAGGTCACTTTGGAGCTTTTGAAGATTTGGAACATTCTTGGCTTACATTCTACATGCTTTCATAGTTTAGCTCTTGCATTCTAGTTCCATTATCATGGCATTCATAGCTTCATATTTATCTTAGTTTCCTTTATGCTTTAGATTACTTCATCTAGCTTAATTAGGAGGCTTTGTAATACTTTCATATTTCCTTTCATAGCTTAGCTTGCATTGGATTTCATTCTCATTGATTCTTGAGGATATTGACATTCTTTCCCTGGTCTTCATTTGAATCTCTCATTGTGTGGTTGACTAGCAATGTCATTAGTTTAATAGCTCTAGCTGAGAGCAAATTTTAAATAATCTTGCAACTCCATACATAGAGAGTTCTAGGTCACTTTCAAAGGTTTCCTATTCATGGATTCCCTTGGATATAATGACTTAGAGAAGTGCACCATTTGAGTGTGTACATTTTTGGCACCTACCATGCAACAGAGCAATATTTTTTTGTCCTTAATTTGCTGCATTTGATCCGTTAATTTTTCATCAATTTTTAGCTTCATTTTCAGCTCTTTGGTTTTTCAGTCTCAGATTATCACGCGATAGTTTGCCAGTATCGCGTGATAGTTTTTGTATGGTGGTGTGATACTTTACCAATTAAAGTATTGCGCTGTTTGAGACATTCTGTCACATTGTTCGAAATATTCTATTGCCTCCAGGTATAGTAAAGTATCGCCCATAAAGATAATATCACCCCAGTATACTATAAAGTATCACGTGATTCTTCTGGCAATAGAAATATCGCACAGACCTGGAAGTGATTGTTTTTTAGCTCTTTTTTTAATCTTGCAAGTTTTGGGCTTTCTATTATCTTTTTGAAAATTGTAGCATTTTCAAAATCCGTGCACCCATATTTGAGAAATTTTCACATATGGTGTCAAAAATTTAAGTGTGATATATCATTGAAAATCTCTTTCCAATCCTAATCCGACCATGTTGGTTTCATTTTCAAATTTTTCCATTTGATCAACTATTTTACTTGTAGATTATCTTATTTTTGATGTGCTAACCATTGTGGGGCTAACAAGTTGTGCTTGTAGGTGCTCTCATTGCTTAAAATATTTTTCCAAAAGAATGCATGTCAAAGCTTCAAATGCACAAGGGCTAATAACAGTTTTTGTAGGGCTATCCAAAGCATAAAAACCAAGCAAATGATTGTTGTTTATTTCATTTCAAGTGTGGTAATTACTAGTTGTTTCATTTCATAGGAACATAATATCTTGTTGTAAGAATCTTTGGGTGGTAGGAGAAGTATGCTCTTCACCCTTGTGGTGAACCAGAAAATCTTGACCCATCTTTAGATTTTGAAAACAAGAGGGTAATTGAATCCTTTGCTTGGTGTGTTTGGGAGAAAACTTTGAGATAGGGGAGTATGCTCTTCACCCTTGTGGTGAAACAAAAACCTTGAATCTCATAAGTTGATCCACTCTTTGTTTAGATCTTTAGAATCCTTTAGCGGGCCTCCTCTTGAGCAATCAAGAGGAACAACCCAATTGGGGACAAGCTTTTTGCCGGCTATTCCAACCCATTATAATCTCAAGGCTATCAAGGACATAAAACCTTGGTAGATGTAGTACTTGTCTTCTCTTAATGTGAGTACTTGTGGGATTGTGATCATTAGGAAAATGTTGAGAAAGAATGCTTAAGGTACTCTTGTGGCCGCGAGGTTCGTTACTTGCCGCAAGGTAAGGAGTCCCTTTGGGGAGCAAGAGGGGTATTACGAACAAAAACCCTTACTAAGAACCATAGATAGAAGCTACCCTATTTTTTCGCTTAACATCTTGGTGCAAGGATTGATCCTAGTGGACTAACCCGGATCACCCCAAGATTACTCACCATCTGTGTTCCTTTGGTTGTGTCATTAACACTTCCACAAAAAATCCCATATCTATTGGGGGAAACCACTTTGTGTGAGGCAATGGGACATCAAGTGTGGGCCAAGTTGTTAAGTATTGAGCCATTAAATTTTTAGGCTAGTAAGTGCTTGAAGTGTTCTCATTATGATATACCTATGTAAACGTTCTTGCATATTCAACATCATGGTAGTGTTCATAAGATTTTTCAATTTTGATATCACAATTGCTTGTCTTGGCAAGGTTTCTTTTGCCCTTTTTTCAAGTTTTTGAAGACATGTTTGATCACCTACTATTTGCAAACTTGTCAATTTACTATTGTCACTGTGATTGAGATCGAAAAAAACCAACCCTCAAACTAAAATTTGGACCAAATTGCCCTTAAAATAGAGATTTTTAGCACTCACTGGTCAATAATCGTACGACACTGGAACAATATCACTCCCCATCCTGGAAAATATCATGCAATAGTTCACCACTGGAAGACTATCGCACCACTTGCTTGGAAAGTATCGCTCGGGCTGTCTGGAATGTATTGCCTTGCTTAAAGCGAAATATCACCTGGTCTAAAACTATCACTCTTTTAGCCTAGAAACTATTACACAGAGTCCTTTTGTTGTCTCACTACTACTTGCAATCCAAAGTTGATTTGTGTCACTTCCAGTCTTCCTTGGTCAGTCCAGATCTCAGATCTTAGGTGCTGTGACATTTTGCTCAATATCCAAATGAACTCAAATGGTATCAAATTGCACAAAATGACTCTTGGTCACCTTTCTTCCACATCTCCCATGTCTTCCTAGTCTCTCATTCTCTTCTTCCTTCATGCTTCTTCCTCTTCTTCCTAAATTCTTCATGTCTTCTTGATTATTTTCTTCTTATTATCTAGTCTACCTTCTTCTATTTCATCTCTTCTATTCATTTCTTCCATGCTTGATTCCTTCTCTTCTACAACCATGAATTTCAACTACCTTGTTATGGAACCTCTCTTGAGAATGGATGATCTCAAACTCATTGCTCAATTCGAAGAATTTTATTCCTCCAATAGTCCTTTTGGATATCTCATGGGTGACAAACTTAAAGCAAAAATAAAATAAAAGATGATTGAATCAGATGTCTTTTCTAGGATCATAGACATGGTCATATCATGACCTCCTTGTTCGAAACATTCTTCATCATCTAAGTCTTCTCATTCTTCTTCATCTTCCAAGTCTTGCCATGATTCTTCTAGACATTATTCACATTCTTCATTATCCAAGTCTTCTTCCTCCACTAGGTCTTCACTTTCCTCTTCTTCACAATCTCATTCCTCTTCTACTACTCCTAAGAGTCTTACTCCTCAATATGAGCAATATAGTAATCCTTGTGATACCTCTTGTACGAAGAGTGACACACCCACCTTTGATGACTATGATGACTATTATGATGGCTATGATGATGAACCATATAGTCATACCTATGAAACTTCTATTCCTAAGAGTCCTCCTCATCGTGTGCTCATGTCTACTGGAAATGGGTCATCACATTGGATAGATCGCGATGGTAATCCATATGACTTTGATTTTGAAAAAGACTTTGATGAGTTCTGTGAACAATACCTTGATGATGATCCATCTACTTCTATTGAGGAATATAAAATGTACCATGCTGATTTGAAATGTAAATATTATAAGAATCCTTGCTCTAAGAACTCTCATGCTAAAAATAAAGATCACACTCTCAAGAAAGATTATTTTAATGATGGACCTTTGTCTTGTGATGGTTTCCTTCCATCCTCTACTTCCTCCAATACCCATACATTTCCTAAAGCTTCCAAGTCTTCCAAATCTTTCACAAATCCTTCATCCAATAAAGATCCCAATGCTTTTCATGTGGTTCCCTATAGTTATCCTCAAGGGCTACCTCTTAAAGAAACTCAAGCTAACCTTCACTTGGATGAAAATACTTTCAATAATGCTAAACCTAAAGAGCCTAAGCCTTTATGCACTATAATGTCTACTTCAGCTAGTCCTTCACTATCTCTACCAAAGTCTTCCATACAATTTCGACATGCTTCCTTGTCCTTAGAAGTGGCCCCATGTCAAGAGGACTCTAAAAATGATAAAGAAAAAAATATAAAGAAAGATCAAGATCAAGAACCCTCCATGTCATCCAATCTTTTTCATGATGTCTCTTTTCCATTTCATGGTTCTTTTGATCCTCTACACTCTTTCACATTCATTCTGCCATCTCTTAAGTCTTCTCCTAAGCAAGATCAAGCTACTACTTACACCATTGAGCTTATTGACAATCAAAATAACCTTACTACACTTGTGCTTTCCAAAGATGATACTTCCATTAAGGTTATTAAAAATAGTGTTAAGCCTATTGAAAATCAAGGAAAAAATGATGCGCTTATGCTATCCAAAGAAACTTGTCAAGATCAAAGCCTTCCATCTTCTTGTTCTACCACTCCATGTTCACTTCCGCTTTCAACTCTTCCTAATTCTTTGCAAGCTCTGAACAATCCTATCAAAGAAGTTGCTCCTATTCAAGATGTTCATGATTATATTGTAAATCCTAATGCTCACTCTAAAGATGCTGATATCCTTGGTTGTTCTATAGATGCTGATGAACTTATTGATTATCCTTTTTTATCTTCCACGTCCATCCTTGGACCTCCTCCACCACTACTAAGGGCTTCACGTCTTCCTTCCATTTTGGGCCCTTATGTCCCTTCACTTTCCTCTCCTAACTCTCCTAATTTGTCATCTATCTTGGTTCCTTACGTCCCTCCATCTCCTATCTTTCCTCAAGATAAACATAGATGCATACCCTTGAATCCTTTTCATCCACCCACCCATCTAAACCAGTCATATCCTTCTTCCACAAGTCCCAAGTCTTTTGGAAGTAACTTGAATGTTCAATAAAAGAAAAAGAAGCAATACTAGAATCCATCAAAAAAAGAAGATCACCATGTCTCCTTTAATTGACATGGAGGCATAAAGTCAAAAGAGATATCTAAGAAGAAAACTACAAGACAAGTATGGGTTCCAAAATCCATGATTGAAGATATTCTCTCTAAATCATCAAAAAGAAATGAAAAGCCTAAGGCTATATGGATTCCAAAGTCTCTATTGAAAGAGTTTGGTGTTGAGAAAAAAGTGAAGTTTACATTCAAGCTTCCAAAGGCTTCCACTTCATCTTCTTCCAAAAATGTTCTTCCATTCCATGCACCTAAATTGCAACCTATGCTATCCATTCATCATGTTCCTTCACATATTTCTTCATTCACATTTCCTCCATCCTCTCACCACCCTTCAAGGTGTGTGTTGATGTTGATCTTACCTTCCTTTCCATCTACCCTTTCAGTACAATCCTTCCATTCATTATCCTTCTACCTTCTATCCTTTTTCCTCATTTGCCTATTCCTCGTATCTTCCAACCTCACTCGCTTTACATAAAACCTTATCCTCCATTTTTCTCTTTCATCTTCCTTTCCCTATTAGCATCTTTGAGCATATCATTTTGAATCCTTGGCATATCATGGTTTATCCCTTCAAGGAGCATTATCTAAAAAGCTTGCCTTTTTCCAAAAAAAAAATTTAAAAATTTCAAAAAAATAGAAAAAAAGAAAAAATAAAATAAAATTCAAAAAATAGAAAAATTTAAAAAAATAGAAACAAAAAAAAAAAGAAAAAAATTGAAAATGTGCCTTGGTGGAAACCTGGAAATAGGTGCCTTGGTAGCAAAAGTAAAGAGAAATAAATTCATCCTATGGTGAAAACCACTCCCTTGTGGCACCTTGGATAAGTACCATGATGAAAACCTAGCAATCAGACATCATGCGTAGTTCTTCTACATATTTCATCCATTCCATCTTCTCTCTTTGATCTTGACAATGTTGACCTATACACGAACATTTGGCTATCTTGTGAGCTATCTTACAATGATCTTGCTTTCATTCCATTCATGTTTAGCCTTCATATTTATTTTCATCCATTCATTCCTTTTCCCTTTTGGTCTTGATCTAATAAAAAAAAGTAAAACATGATGTTATGAAGCCTCTTAACATGTCTACTCCTTTGGACTGCATCCTTTCCTTCTTTTGCATTACGCTTTTGTGACTTATGCTATGTCGGCCTTTCATTGCTTGTCCAAATGTGCTTTACATGATAATTTTTCCCTAGCTTGGGTACTCTTGAGGAGTTTTCCCTTGAGGATTTCTTCCCTTCATTCTCCTTCATTCTCTTGTCTTCCATCTCTTCCAGAAGCTTGCTAATCCCTCTTGTCCTCCACCTTGCTAGACTTTGGGACTACATGATGTGATCTTTCTTGGGAGTTTGATGCCCATTCTATCTGGAGGCATCCTTTGTACATACTTATTGATCCTGAAAAAACTCAAAAAAATGATATATTGTAAAAAATTCTAAAAATTGAAAAATGTCCTGAAAAAATGATCATCTTAGTGGAAACCTAGCAATAGGCGATTTGATATATCTCCAAAAAAATTATATATTTCAAAAATACCAAAAAATAAAAAAAATCATAATCCCAAAAAATAGTCACACTTACCCAACAGTGTTTTTCAACACTACCCTAGCATCAAGTGTTTCTCAACACTTATCAGATATCCTACCCTGTAGTCTAGAATGATGTGATATTTCTCACTGATAGAAGTGATACTCAAAGATTGATTCTATGACCTACACACATGCACTTAAACACTTGACTCCTTGAGACTTGTTTGACTTTGTTTTCCTTGTGTGCTATCTATGATGATTTCTTTGGTGAGTGTTCTCTCCCTATGATAGTTTTCGATGATGCATAGCTAGAAGACTAAGGGCATGAAGACATGTTTTATTACTTTTTCTGCTTGTGGGTATATTTTGTTAGTCCTAATTGTCATTAGCATTTATGCTTGATCCACTTGACAATAGATCTACAAGATATTATCTTTGACTATTTACGCAAGTGCATACTTATATTCATCTTGACTTTCCATGTGTCTCGATGCGAGTATAATCTTGCCATATCAAATTTAGGTAATCTCGCTGCACTAGTCATATTGACCTACATGTCTTTGGTGCCTAAGTGGGATTTCCACATTCTATCTGATATAGATCATATTCAGATTCACATAGTCATACTAGTGTGCATTGTATGATCTTGCGACACTACCAATAAAGCTTGATGATGATTATTAGATGTCTATTGGCGTTGTGACCTTGCAAGTCAACCACTTTCATAGTAGCTTGCATTCCTAGGTTCATATTAGATTAGCTTTTCACTTTGCATGTGGAGAGAGCTCTCCTTTTATCTTTCATGGACTTGTTAGTCAAACTGCACTCACCTTTTGCTTCTTCTCAATCATGTCTTTCGCTTCTTGTCTTTCATATCACATCATTTTCTATTCATTTTCAAGATCAAAATTGAAATCCAAGTTCATCTTGATAGTCAAAATTGCATTTCAAAACTTTCACCATCTTCTACGTAGTTGGCTGACCATTTGAGGCCTGATCCTTCGATCTTTGTTGGGGCATCTTCATTTCTTCCCCCCATCTCTTCCAAACTCCTAGTCTTTCATTCATTTTCATTCATCTTCATCTCTATGAGGTTTGACTTTATCTTTATCCTATATCTTTCCTAGTCAAATTGGGGCATGTCTTCACTGCTTGATGATTATTCTTTCATTTTTCATCTTCGATCATGATTTCTAGTGCTTTGATCAAGTTTATCAGTTTGATGTTTCTCCTCTACCTGATTTTGATTTTGATTCTGAGGGGGCAGTACCTATCAGCTTTAATCTTTGATTCAACTTTATCATTCAGCTCAGCTTGAGATTTTTATTTTGAGACTTGATTATCACTTAACAGCAACGGCGTTGATCTTGTCTTTTGATTCTTATCTCTTATTTTTAGACTTGACTATCACTTAACAGCAACAGTGTTGGTTTTGTCTTTCAGTTGGTTTATTTTTGTCCTGGCATGTTCTCAGAATGATCACACATCTGGATTGTTTTGTGATCACAACTTGACCTCACATTTCAATTCTTCTTTGACCACGTGTTCCCAGAATGATCACATATTAGTCAAAGAGGGGAAAATGTATGCACCCTAAAATGGTCGCCTAGACTTTGGGCCCCCATTCAGCAATTTATCAAATCCCTAAATCAATATTTTAAAAAATTAGCATTTTTATCAATTATATCAATTTTCTTGATCAAATCCTATTTTATCATTTTTTATTATTTGCCTTGGGCTAACCATTTTATCCTAAAGTCTTTATTTATTTAAAAGGTATTTCCTCCTCTTTTATTAAATAAAAAGCCTCCACTTTTCATCTTATCTTAAGTTGCACAAATAAAGCAATATTCTTATTTTATAAAAAGAAGAAAAGTATTTTTTGTCTCATATGGACACAAAATTCAATTCTTATTTTCTCATTGGAGGATATTTGTGCACATGGATTGCTCCTCTTTCAAGCTCCACCCTTGATTAAATATTTTGCCTCTTAATCTTTGTGGTCCATTCCTTCTCATTTCCTATAAAAGAAGAGCTCTCTTCCTCATTTTGATATGCATTTTTGAATACTAATGTTATGCTGTAGGTTTTCTAGGTCACTTTGGAGCTTTTGAAGATTTGGAGCATTCTTGGCTTACATTCTACATGCTTTCATAGTTTATCTCTTGCATTCTAGTTCCATTATCATGGCATTTATAGCTTCATATTTAGCTTAGTTTCCTTTATGCTTTAGATTACTTCATCTAGCTTAATTAGGAGGCTTTGTAATACTTGCATATTTCCTTTCATAGATTAGCTTGCATTGCATTTCAGTCTCATTGATTCTTGATGTAACACCTATCCAAACTTAAAACTGAAAGATGAAAACAAAGAAGAATCAACCATAAACAAAATCACATAGAACCATAGTAATAAAATTTTTTCTTTTAAAATTACAAACTAAAACATATAATCATAGTAACTACTTCTAAGAGCTTTACAGTTTTCAACTGAATTACATCAGAGTAATAAGAATACTCTTTATTCAAAGACTTAGTTTCAAAAACAAAATTTCCTTCTTAACCAATCCTTTACATTCTACGAATAGTTCTGATAACTAAAAACCAAGAAATGATCTGCTTCCCATAAATCTTAACAACTGCTATCCACTGTCCCATACTCATTGATTTATCCATCTAAAACCTGAAAATAAAAAATAAACACAAGCGCAATTGCAAACAGGGCTCAGTCACATTGATTAAGATAACGAATCATCTCCAAAATTCTGCAACCATAAAAGTCAGTATAATATAACAATCATGCAGATTAAATACAGATGTTATTGAAATCTAATAACATAATTCCATTCTTTTTACACCAAAATCATCAAGCACTGTATCTCTTTCTAACAAAAATAAAATCGCAAAGAAAATGACAAAGTAATGATCCAATAGTTCATGGGTGTCCACATAAGGACCTACGCTATGTATCTGTAAGGAAACCTCGTAGTAATCCATTATGTTTGATGAAACCATAATATTTTATCTTGTTAATTGAAACCCATATCCCTTGAATTTATAATTATCACTTAATTAAACAACTGACAGAAATTCTTTCCCATAAGGATATAGACTAGTGTCAGTCACAACTGATAGAAATTCTATCACCACAAGGTACTAGACTAGTGTTAGCTCCCAATCTAAGGATCATACTTGCATTATCTCAAAACACTTGATCTAGCAATTAGTGATTGAAATGAAATGAACTACATTACACAATTTCACTAACACTTCATTTCTATTGCATCAATTATAGAATTGAAACAGCAATCAGAAATCCATTTAGATCCATGTTTCCATTTACCTTAACATACATTCTTAAACATGATGTTTCTCAAAAAAATAAAAGATCACAATACTTTATCCATCACAAATCCAATCAAATAATAATCTCCACATTAACTTAGCATTATATCTGAAACTGTACAATAAAATTTCCATATTGAAAACACGATTCCATTGAATAGAAAAGAACTAAAATAATCATATATCAACTGAATCAACACAACACCCATCGCTTTTAACAAACATACAAGCTTGCCATAAACCAATTTATTATAAACTAACTTTCTATACATCCTGCTCTGTTAATTACAAGTTCATACTTTTATATACATGTTGGCGTATGTACATGTATACACCACGGCTTGTGTATACATATGCATATCCCAGCAGGTATATATATATATATATATATATATATATATATATATATATATATATATATATATATATATATATATATATATATATATATATATATATATATATATATATATATATATATATATATATATATATATATATATATATAATTATATAAACTTGTAATTAATAGTTCAGAATGATAAACATAGCATCTTTTATATACATGTTGGTGTATGTACATGTATACACCACGGCTTGTGTATACATATACATATCCCAGCAGGTATATATATATAAAAGATGCTATGTTTATCATTCTGAACTATTAATTACAAGTTTATATAATTATATATATATATATATATATATATATATATATATATATATATATATATATATATATATATATATATATATATATACCTGCTGGGATATGTATATGTATACACAAGCCGTGGTGTATACATGTACATACGCCAACATGTATATAAAAGTATGAACTTGTAATTAACAAAGCAGGATGTATAGCAAGTTAGTTTATAATAAATTGGTTTATGGCAAGCTTGTATGTTTGTTAAAAGCGATGGGTGTTGTGTTGATTCAGTTGATATATGATTATTTTAGTTCTTTTCTATTCAATAGAATCGTGTTTTCAATATGGACATTTTATTGTACAGTTTTAGATATAATGCTAAGTTAATGTGGAGATTATTATTTGATTGGATTTGTGATGGATAAAGTATTGTGATCTTTTCTTCTTTTGAGAAACATCATGTTTAAGAATGTATGTTAAGGTAAATGGAAACATGGATCTAAATGGATTTCTGATTGTTGTTTCAATTCTATAATTGATGCAATAGAAATGAAGTGTTAGTGAAATTGTGTAATGTAGTTCATTTCATTTCAATCACTAATTGCTAGATCAAGTGTTTTGAGATAATGCAAGTATGATCCTTAGATTCGGCGCTGACACTAGTCTAGTACCTTGTGGTGATAGAATTTCTATCAGTTGTGACTGACACTAGTCTATATCCTTATGGGAAAGAATTTATGTCAGTTGTTTAATTAAGTGATAATTATAAATTCAAGGGATATGGGTTTCAATTAACAAGATAAAACATTATGGTTTCATCAGACATAATGGATTACTACGAGGTTTCCTTACAGATACATAGCGTAGGTCCTTATGTGGACACCCATGAACTATTGGATCATTACTTTGTCATTTTCTTTGTGAGTTTATTTATGTTAGAAAGAGATACAGTGCTTGATGATTTTGGTGTAAAAAGAATGGAATTATGTTATTAGATTTCAATAACATCTGTATTTAATTTGCATGATTGTTATATTATACTGACTTTTATGGTTGCAGAATTTTGGAGATGATTCGTTATCTTAATCAATGTGACTGAGCCCTGTTTGCAATTGCGCTTGTGTTTATTTTTGATTTTTAGGTTTTAGATGGATAAATCAATGAGTATGGGACAGTGGATAGCAGTTGTTAAGATTTATGGGAAGCAGATCATTTCTTGGTTTTTAGTTATCAGAACTATTCATAGAATGTAAAGGATTGGTTAAGAAGGAAATTTTGTTTTTGAAACTAAGTCTTTGAATAAAGAGTATTCTTATTACTCTGATGTAATTCAGTTGAAAACTGTAAAGCTCTTAGAAGTAGTTACTATGATTATATGTTTTAGTTTGTAATTTTAAAAGAAAAATTTTTATTACTATGGTTCTATGTGGTTTTGTTTATGGTTGATTCTTCTTTGTTTTCATCTTTTAGTTTTAAGTTTGGATAGGTGTTACATTTGGTATCAGAGTCAAGTTTAAACACTCAGGGCTTGAGGGTTTAAAAAGAAAAGGGGTTTTATCATTATGCTTCCGTTAGTGATTTTTATTGATCTTTTCTATAGGATTTCAAGCATGCCTCCTGTTACATGAGGAGCACAAAGACATGGTGACCCAGTTGATGCTGATTTAGGTAGAGGTAGGGGTGGACGACACGGTCGTGGTCATGTCTGAGGAAGAGGATGAGGTCAATAAGGAATACTTGGTGATGAACAAGTTGATCCTTTAATAGGAATGGATTAGGAAGATCGAGAGGTGCCTCAGGTTGAAGTTCTCCAATGGATCCTTGAGAGGTTGGATAACATTGAAGCAAGGAACAATGTTCCAGTAGGTGTAGCAAATGCTCATGTTATATGAGTCCCTGTAGCAGAAGATCCTGTTATCAGGACTCAGTTAAAAGACCTTTCTAAGCTCAAAGGACCATATTTCAATGGAACAGAGGGTGGTGCTGAAGCTGAAGCATGGCTCTTGAACATCGAAAGGTGTTTTATTCTCCATGATTATCACGGTAATGTGAAGGTTCATTGGACCATAATGCAGCTAAGATCCTTTGCTTCCATATGGTGGAATATGGAACTAGAGCAAGTTGGAATTCTTATCTCTCAGGTTACATGGGAGCTTTTCATAGAAAGATTCCGCAAGAGATTCATGTCGGATTATTGGCAGCAAACTAGATCCGAAGAATTCTTCAGTACTTCTCAAGGCAACTCAATGGTGGAAATGTATGAGAGGAGGTTTTTTCAACTTAAGAAATATTTTGGTTGGTTAGAGAATGATAAGCCTTTGGTACAACACTTCATTAGGGGTTTGAACCCTAAAATTGGAGAAGAAGTGAGAACTTTCAACCCTAAGACAGTGAAAGAAGCTACTAATCAAGCCAAGCTCACAGAATTGAAGTCAGGATTTTCAGCCAAAGGATCAGTGAATCCACTGGCTCAAAGTAGTGGGAAGAATCGGAAACCTTATCAAGATAATTTCAAGGTAGTTTTCAGTGGATCAAGTGGTAAATTTTAGAAGAGGAAGTTTGAAAAGTTTTCCAAATCAAACAAGAGTTTCAAGGTTCCTGAGCAACCTAAGTCCTTTAAACCAACTCAGAGTGTACAATAGAGTTATGCATCACCTCCAGCAAACTCATCATAGGATAAAAGTACCAAGAGAGGAGCAGAGTGTTGGAAATGTGGGCAATTGGGGCATTTGCAATGGAATTGTCCCCTTCGAGGCAATAATCAGGTTAGGTATAAAGCCACAGGTTCTGAGGCTACTGTTGGTGATTCTAGAAGGAATCATTGCATCTTTGCTATTGTGGATCAGAAACAAGCAGATCATCAGAACACTGTGATTGAAGCTAGAGGTAATTACCAAGGTAAGAAGATCTCTATTTTATTTGACTCTGGTGCCACTGACTCTTTTATTTCTTCCAATTTGGTTAAGCTATGTGGAATTCCTATGAGTAAAGCTGAATTGGCATGGCAAGTTGAGTTAGCATCAGGGACTAAGGTTGAATCAGGGTTTATAGTTGAATCAGGGTCCAATTTAAGGCTTTTACTACTACAGTTAGCCTTAGGGTTATTCCTTTAGGTTCTTATGACATTATTCTGGGTATGGATTGGTTAGATCAACACCAAGCTATCATCAATTGTAGAGAGCAGACTGTTAGATGTATCGATGAAAATAGAACCATCAAGTTTATTACAGGTGTTAAGAGGCCTATCTCAGTCAGAACTATTTCTGCTAAGCAACTTCAGAGATGTTTACAAAAGGGATGCAAATTGTTTTCTATTTCTATCAATGATTTTGAAGAACCAGTTGCTTGGAACACCAGCTTAGATCATCCAATTTTGAAGGAATTCTTAGATGTATTTATTAAAAAGATCCCAGGAATCCCACCTAAAAGAGAAATTGATTTTAGGATTGATCTTTTTTCGGGAACCGAACTGATTTCCAAGACTCCTTACCACATGACCGCTCAAGAATTAGTGGAACTCAAGGTTCAACTTGAGGAACTTCTTGAGAAGGGGCTTATTAGACCTAGTGTTTCACCTTAGGGAGCACCTGTTATCTTCCTCAAGAAGAAGGATGGATCTTTGAGGCTATGTATCGACTATAGACAACTGAACAAAGCTACCGTCAAAAATAGATATCCTTTGCCTCGCATAGATGATTTGTTTGATCAAGTGAAGGGTGCCAAGGTGTTTTCCAAGATTGATCTCAAATTTGGATACCATCAGTTAAGGATTCAAGAAGCTGACATTCATAAAATAGCCTTTCGCACAAGGTATGGGCATTATGAATTCATAGTAGTGCCATTTGGGTTGACTAATGCACCATCAGTATTCATGAGTTTGATGCAGGGAGTATTTAGGAATTTCTTAGATAAGTTTGTGTTAGTGTTCCTTGATGACATTTTGGTATATTCTAACTCCTTGGAGGAGCATGAGCAGCATTTGAGGCAAGTCTTTGAATGTCTCCGCAGGAACAAGTTATATGCCAATCCTAAAAAATGTGAATTTTTCAAAACTAAAATAAGTTATTTGGGTCACATCATTACAGGAGATGGAATAGCTGTTGATTCTGCTAAGATCAGGGCAATTGTAGAGTGGCCAACTCCTACCAATGTGTCTGAAGTATGAAGTTTTATGGGTCTGGCTAGCTACTACAGAAGATGTGTGGCTAATTTTTCAAAGATAGCCCATTCCATTACTTCTCTCCAGAGAAAGGGTAAGAAATTCATCTGGTTAGATAAATGTGAAGAAGCATTCCAACATCTTAAGGAACGTTTGGCTAGTGCACCAATTTTAGCGATATTTGATCCTTCTAAGGAATTTTTTGTGTGCACTGATGCCTCATTGGATGGTTTAGGGGCTGTCTTGATGCAAGACGGAAGGGTCATTGCTTATGAATCCAAGAAATTAAAGGATCATGAAATTAATTATCCTACTCATGATTTGGAACTTGCAGCAGTGATTCATGCTTTGACCAAATGGCGGCATTTTCTTCTTGGTCAACATTTTGAGCTTCATACCAATCACAGAAGTCTACAATATTTGTTCACGCAGCCCAATCTTAATGCACGTCAGTGCAGATGGATGGAGTTTTTGTGTGAGTATGACTTTGAAATGAAGTATATTCAGGGTAAAGAAAACAAAGTAGCGGATGCTCTTAGCAGAAGGCATCATGAACTCTCTTCTTTGACCCTCACAATTGACTTGAAAGAGAGAATACTTCTGAATTTGGTTACTGATCCTTGGTACTTAGATGTCAAAGCAGTGATTGATAGTGGCAGTGTATTAGAAGGCAGATTTGAGGGTTACTCTATTAGCACTAAAGGACTGATGACTTATCGAGGGAGCATATATGTGCCAGAAGTCAGGAATCTTCAGAACCTAGTTATGACTGAAGCACATAAGGCATCTTATTCAACAGATCCTGGTGTGAAGAAGATGCATGCTAATCTTAAGCAGCATCACTACTGGCCAGGTATGAAGAGGGATATTGCTGATTTTGTGGCTAGATGCTTGGAGTGTCAGAGAGTAAAAGCTGAACATCAACATCCAGCTGGTTTACTTCAATCTCACAGCATGCCTAAATGGAAATGGGATACCATATCCATAGATTTCATAGTGTGGTTACCATTTTCAGCTAGGCAACATGATGCCATTATTGTTGTTGTTGACCGATTAACCAAAGTTGCCCACTTTATTCCCATAAGATCCACTTATAATGTTGCATCCATGGCATGGATTTATATGGAATAGGTTGTTAAGCTGCATGGGATTCCTAAGAAGATCATATCTGATAGGGATTCAGTTTTTACTTCATCTCTATGGAGATCTTTGCAGTGTGAATTAGGTACTCAGCTAAACTTTAGTTTAGCATATCATCCCAAAACTGACGGACAAACTAAGCGTGTCAATCAGATTTTGGAAGATATGCTTAGAATGTATGTGATGGACAGGAAAAATAGATGGGAAGAGTACTTACATCTGGTTGAATTTGCTTACAACAATGGTTACCATAGTTCTATAGGTATGGCTCCTTTCCAGGCTTTGTATGGAAGACCATGTAGAACACCTTTAAGCTGGGACAATCTTGAGGACATAATTCTTTTAGGTCCTGAGATGCTTCAAGATTTAGAATAGCAGGTTAAGCGCATTAGAGAACACCTATCTACAGCTCAGGATAGGCAGAAAAAGTATGCAGACCTACATAGGATTGAACATCAATTTGAAGTTGGGAATAAGGTATTTCTTCCGGTTAGGCCCCGAAAAAGTCCTATTAAGTATGGTAAAGGGTCAAAATTGTCTCCAAGATTTGTGGGACCATTTGAGATCCTAGAACAAGTGGGTCCAGTTGCCTACAGACTTTCTTTGCCTCCCAGTCTTTCATGAATTCATGATGTATTTCATATTTTCGTCTTAAGGAAATACATACTTGACATTGCACATGTGCTAAATTGGAAAAATTTACAGGTGGTAGATGGTCAACTGATGTTGGAACCAGTACAGATCATCCAGCAAAGAGAGCTAAACCTCAGAGGATGCAAGGTGGAATAGGTAAAGGTGTTATGGGATCTTGATGATGTAGCTTCTGCAACTTGGGAAGATACAGGGGCTATGAGAGCTTCACATCCTCATTTGTTTTTAGGCTTCCAGGAGTAAGCCTAGTCTGGTGGGGAAGGGTGTCATGCCCCTGACAGTCTCAAACTTTACTTTTCTATGTTATGTTATGGTTGGATTTCTAGTTTGATTAGCATCATTTTATCTGGAACAATATTTCTGTTAGACTTCTATGAGTTTGAACTCTGACTTCGTTCATTTGAACCTTGTTGTTTGGAATAAATATGTTTATCTCTGTAATAGGTATTTTGGTTCTGCCAAGACACTTAGAGAATTATGTCTATTTCTGCAGCTTAATGAGTTTTTCTGATGTTAGAATTAGTTTAGACTGACTTTTGAATTAATGGTACTCGATAGTTCAGTAGAGATTCGAGTATTGGTATGATTATGAAAATAAGTACGACTAAAATGGTTGGTCAATTGTCTTAGAATTGGTTCATTGTTTTGGAATTCTAAATAATATGTTAAACATAATTAGAATTGGTATTATTATTATGGATAAATGTATCTTGATGTTGCAGAGAGTATATATAGAGATTGTTGTTACTTAATTTTAATCAAATTTTGAGTTCAAAATAAATAAATAAATATATATGTATATTTACACATATATTTATGAGTAATTGTTTTAGAAATTATGTGGTATTTCTTTTACTAAAACTAAAGAATTATCTAAGTTAGCATACCCTATTTTGTATGTTAGTAGGAGGTTAATTTGGTGAGTGTTAGTATTTTGGCATTGTTAATGTGTTGTTATCATTGATGCTTAAGTTAGTTTTTCTTAACCTAAGATCGACTAATGATATCTAACATAGATGTATATTATCTATCCCTAAGTCTTCCTATTTATGATCTAGCTCGAAGACATGACTTATCACGGCAGGGTTTAATTGCACTTTCATTGCATAGTGGAGTTAGTGGGGTTTAAGCTATTTTCAGGTTATGGGATTGTACGTTGATGGACATTTGGCAGGGAATGTATTGTGTTTGCTGAAAGAGATAAGCTCGTATTGAATGAACTCATCGATGCAATTCATCTTTGTGTTTGATGTCCACCATTAGCTCTGGTGAAGAAGTTGCAGTTGAATTATGACTCCATTTTTCACCATGTATTTTTGTGACAGTTTGGGTAAATAGTTAGTAATGGATCTGTCTCCCTATTATATTTTATATGATAAGTTGCTTGGAATGGAAAGGGGTTTTCACGGCAAGTTTTACCCTTCTGTTCATGGTCATTTGGGAAGTTTTGTGTTTCATACTGTCATCTCTATATTTGCGTTGTGGGCTTTTCTTTTGCATGACACTTTGGCAGACAATGGAAAGAGATCTTCATGGTTGAGATTAGCGTTTGACTGTGAAGCTCACCAAGTAGGGGCTAGCTTTGGCATTTCAGTCTTTGGTTACCTCCCCACACAAATACCAAGCAGGGGCATTCTCTCACCTTATCCTCTGTTTCCATTTTATTTTCTGCAAATGAAATATTAGATTGTTTAGTTACCATTGTTAGTGAGTTGATGAATGGAAGGTATTGTGATTGTATTCTCTGTGAGCTCGGTCATGAACCAGTTTCTTCTTGGATGGATTAAGAAGTTTATTTAGTTAATAGATGTTATGATTAGTGGAGGAATTTGAAATACATGTTCTTAATATGTTGTTTTCGAGCATATTGTATTGATGGGTTTTCCTTGTTTCTGGGTATGAAGTTGTCAGTGTTTTCTTTAAGCTTGTGCCGAACTATGGGGAATATAGTTGTTGCAGTTGATATATGGATATTCCATAGTGTGTTTTGTGTCGATGTTTACTTTTTCTTTGGTTAGTATTAAGGGGTTTAATCAAGAATTAGTATCATCTTATAAATGCAGTTTGAACCCAGAATGAGTTTTGTTTATAAGCTTCTTTAACAGTATTCTCGTACTGTTTCTTGTTGTTAGGAACACTGTAGCAACAAAATGTTTACAACTTGTAAGAGTTATTGGTCATAAGGTGAAATCGGGTATTCTTACCACTGTTATAATCCGTATCTGATATCAATGTTTGTTGTGTCTAATGGGTGTGTGTCACTGTTTGGTTCAGTCAATAGTGAAAATGTAGATATCTTGGTTGTACTCAATTCTTGACTGCGAGCTAGATGATTCTTCAGAAATAATTATAAGTGTGAAATATAGTTTTGTATCGACATTAGGAAAAGCAAGGAGTATATAAGAAAGTCAATTATTATCATTTTTAGTTAGTAAGGAAACCACTTTGATATTTTGTTTAAAATGTAGATGACGGTTCTTATTTTTTGTTATTCCTTTTATGAAATCAGCAGATTCAGTGGTATTATAAGGTAGATGTGTTTGATAGGACTGAGATGACTAATATGGTTTTTCCTATGTGTATTTATGGACTTGAACTTTTGCGAATGATGAATTACAAGTTTATATATATATATATATATATATATATATATATATATATATATATATATATATATATATATATATATATATATATATATATATATATATATATATATATATATATATATATATATATATATATATATATATATATATATATATATATATATATATATATATATATATATATATATATATATATATATATATATTTATACATGTTGGTGTATGTACATGTATACACCACGGCTTGTGTATACATATACATATCCCAGCAGGTATAAATATATATATATATATATATATATAATTATATAAACTTGTAATTCATCATTCGCAAAAGTTCAAGTCCATAAATACACATAGGAAAAACCATACTAGTCATCTCAGTCCTATCAAACACATCTACCTTATAATACCACTGAATCTGCTGATTTCATAAAAGGAATAACAAAAAATAAGAACCGTCATCTACATTTTAAACAAAATATCAAAGTGGTCTTCCTTACTGACTGAAAATGATAATAATTGACTTTCCTATATACTCCTTGCATTTCCTAATGTCGATACAAAACTATATTTCACACTTATAATTATTTCTGAAGAATCATCTAGCTCGCAGTCAAGAATTGAGTACAACCAAGATATCTACATTTTCACTATTGACTAAACCAAACAGTGACACACACCCATTAGACACAACAAACATTGATATCAGATACAGATTATAACAGTGGTAAGAATACCTGATTTCACCTTATGACCAATAACTCTTACAAGTTGTAAACATTCTGTTGCTACAGTGTTCCTAACAACAAGAAACAGTATGAGAATACCGTTAAAGAAGCTTATAAACAAAACTCATTCTGGGTTCAAACTACATTTATAAGCCGATACTAATTCCCGATTAACCCCCTTAATACTGACCAAAGAAAAAGTAAACATCGACACAAAACACACTATGGAATATCCATATATCAACTGCAACAACTATATTCCCCATAGTTCGACACAAGCTTAAAGAAAACACTGACAACTTCATACCCAGAAACAAAGAAAACCCATCAATACAATATGCTCGAAAACAACATATTAAGAACATGTATTTCAAATTCCTCCACTAATCATAACATCTATTAACTAAATAAACTTCTTAATCCATCCAAGAAGAAACCGGTTCATGACCGAGCTCACAGAGAATACAATCACAATACCTTCCATTCATCAACTCACTAACAGTGGTAACTAAACAATCTAATATTTCATTTGCAAAAAATAAAATGGAAACAGAGGATAAGGTGAGAGAATGCCCCTGCCTAGTATTTGTGTGGGGAGGTAACCAAAGACCGAAATGCCAAAGCTAGCCCCTGCCTGGTGAGCTTCATAGTCGAACCCTAATCTCAACCACGAAGATCTCTTTCCACTGTCTGCCAAAGTGTCATGCAAAAGAAAAGCCCACAACGCAAATACAGAGATGACAGTATGAAACACAAAACTTCCCAAATGACCATGAACAGAAGGGTAGAACTTGCTGTGAAAACCCCTTTCCATTCCAAGCAACTTATCATATAAAATATAACAGGGAGACGGATCCATTACTAACTGTTTACCCAAATTGTCGGAGAAATACATGGTGAAAAATGGAGTCATAATTCAACTGCAACTTCTTCACCAGAGCTAATGGCAGACATCAAACATAAAGATGAATTGCATCGATGAGTTCATTCAATACGAGCTTATCTCTTTCAGCAAACACAATACATTCCTTGCCAAATGTCCATCAACGTACAATCCCATAACCTGAAAATAGCTTAAACCCCACTAACTCCACTATGCAATGAAAGTGCAATTAAAGCCTGCCGTGATAAGTCATGTCTTCGAGCTAGATCATAAATAGGAAGACTTAGGGATAGATAATATACATCTATGTTAGATATCATTAGTCGATCTTAGGTTAATAAAAACTAACTTAAGCATCAATGATAACAACACATTAACAATGCCAAAATACTAACACTCACCAAATTAACCTCCTACTAACATACAAAATAGGGTATGCTAACTTAGATAATTCTTTAGTTTTAGTAAAAGAAATACCACATAATTTCTAAAACAATTACTCATAAATATATGTGTAAATATACATATATATATTTATTTATTTTGAACTCAAAATTTGATTAAAATTAAGTAACAACAATCTCTATATATACTGTCTGCAACATCAAGATACATTTATCCATAATAATAATACCAATTCTAATTATGTTTAACATATTATTTAGAATTCTAAAACAATGAACCAATTATAAGACAATTGACCAACCATTTTAGTCATACTTATTTTCATAATCATACCAATACTCAAATCTCTACTGAACTATCCAGTACCATTAATTCAAAAGTCAGTCTAAACCAATTCTGACATCAGAAAAACTCATTAAGCTACAGAAATAGACATAATTCTCTGAGTGTCTTGGCAGAACCAAAATACCTATTACAGAGATAAACACATTTATTCCAAACAACAAGGTTCAAATGAACGAAGTCAGAGTTGAAACTCATAGAAGTCTAACAGAAATATTGTTCCAGATAAAACGATGCTAATCAAACCAGAAATCCAACCATAACATAACATAGAAAAGTAAAGTCTGAGACTGTCAGGGGCATGACACTTGAGGATATTGACATTCTTTCCCTTGTCTTCATTTGAATCTCTCATTGTGTGGTTGACTAGCAAGGTCATTAGCTTAATAGCTCTAGCTGAGAGCAAATTTGAAATAATCTTGCAACTCCAAACATAGAGAGCTCTAGGTTGCTTTCTAAGGTTTCCTATTCATGGATTCCCTTGGATATAATGACTTAGAGAAGTGCACCATTTGAGTGTGTACACTCTTTACTTGGTCACATAGACCTTCTTATGATGGCTCAACACTTCTTACTCTCTACTCTGCTTTTATCTTTCAAATCTAAACCATGCCTTAGCAATCACAAATGACTGCCTATAAATATCTTCTCTCTAAATGATATAATCAATTCAGTGTATTAGAACCATATTGAAATCATATTAGAGAAACAATAACACTTTCCAATAACATTTCTGTCAGCTTTACTAAGCACGCAACACAACCTGGGACCTGTCCAAATTAATAAGTGTAGACGCATGCTACACACTGTCATCTCTACCAAAGTAACTGGTACTTTTTCCTTAATCTAAATTACATCATGCAATCTTAACCAAACCTTCTTAACTCTTTTCTAATCACTAATCCAAGCATGGATACTGAAATGATAGGTGCAACTCTTGTACCAATATAATCTATGTCGGCTCTTCTGGATAAACACAAGAAACTACAACTAGTGAATAGCGACTACATAACTTTACTTCTACTATACATCAGACTCTGCATCCATGAATGGAGAAACACTAACATGTCTCCATCATATATCCAAAGGCACAAGGCTCCATGATAACTATATGGACAATCACACACATAACACTGCCTGTAACTTTGTCAGGAACACTGCTGACATAAGCTGCTACATAACTATCTGTATAAACAATTAACCTCTGCATCTATGATATCATGTTGATAATATGTCCATGCTACATATACTCAAATCTTACTTCATAAGTCTTCCATGCGTGCTACTTACCATATGTTGTTATCAATGAAAAACATACAGTCAGTACTAGCTTGCTGCCAAAATGACTTAACTTGCCAAATTGTGAAATCTTCGTCACCATGCTTTAAAACTAACTTAACATAATCATATGTTAGGTAGAAAATAATTATATCAACATAATCTAATCATTGTTTGATCTGTATTAGTTTCCTAATTAAGTTATATAACTTCTCAACTTCTCATTTTTTCTTATCCTTAACTCATTCATCTTATATCTTTAACGAATGATATGGCAACATAATATAAACCATAAATCAATTGCTTGACATCAATGACAAGACAATAATTGATCTAACCTTTCTAATATCATCATGTATATCTCTTATCTTGGCTAGTCTTCATCATCATCTCCATTAGATAATCAATCTTCAATATTACTATCAGTTATAGTAACATTTTCTTCCATTCTTGTCATTTTTCGCTTCCTATCTATCTGTAATTCTTGTCAATCTACAAGTCTGCATCTTACTTTTACACCTTATTTTCACACTTCATGTTTGAATTATTCTTCTCATCATATACTGATTAGATACTAATAAAACTAGTTATGCTACAGAAATCTAAATACTATAAAAAATATGTCAATAAATGTGAACAATAATTATTGTTTCATCACCTTACATCACTTCTTTTTACTTTTAAATTAAATTTTTTTTTTAACTATGCAACATTCTCACATTATTGTCTTATACATGAGATTTGATGTTTGGTATATTTGATAGTTTGTTCTTGTATCCTCTGTAACTATCTTTGAAATAATCTCTTTTTTACTATTATGCTCTTGTTATAGATTATCAATGTACTATCTAAGCACCATCCAAGTGTTTTTCTTACCCTTTTGACTTATTTTCTTCTCACTATCAGTCTATATTTCCCAATCACCAACTTCAATAATAAATTATCCCAATCAAGCATGTTTCCTTCAACCAAATTAGACACTATATCATTTACATCAACACAAGTATGTAGATCATAAAAAAACTTCAACAAATCTATCCTATAGCATCACCTCCAACATCACTCATAAATATTCAACATCTTTTTGTAGCATAATTTTCTTCTATAATTATGAAAATTATAGATTCTTCATTTCTTCTCCCTTGCAATGAAATCCAATGTATTCCTTTCTTTTGAAACTATTTTATCACTTCTTTTTAACAATATGTATGGTACCTCTTTGTTGGAACTTGTTGTACTACTCCTTGAATGCATTCGTGCATTAATGCTACTCCATCTCACATATAGAGGTGAAGTCTTCTTATTATGCATTGAACATCTTATTATTATATGCAACTCATTTCTCTTACTTGTATAAAGTTATCTTTTCTTTTACTTGCAACTGCTCCTTTTTGGAAACATATTATTCTACCCTCTCTAAGTGTTGTAACTTTAACCTTTTTTCTTCTTTGGTTTGAATGTTGCATTAAAAAATGACTTAAAAATAACTAAACTCCTTTTGTAAAAATAAATTTGACTATCCAATAGCATACCTATAATCAAATCCATCGAATAAAGAAGGAGCTAGTACACCGTTATACCTTGGTAACCTTATGCTTGCAATGTAATGGTTTGTGCTAATGAAATCATAGTTATTATCTTGAAATGTAGATAATTTAAGACACTGTCTCGACAACATATATCTAAAAATGGAATCTTGCAAAATGTACTTGAAATAGAGATCAAGTGAACCAATAATAAGAGGGAATGAACATCATTGTGTTGGTTATAAGTTACAATATAAAACTACACCAATCCACCATCTACTTATTGTGTGCTAAAATGTTGTCACACTTCTATGAGTCATTAAATCCAAGATTACTCAAGAATGAGGTCTCAAATGGTGACTCATAGCTCTCTATTCATGGAGTGCAAGGGTTTGTAATGAAGGCCCTCAGATTTTACCTAGTTTGTGCCCATGCAAGTACACCATAAAATGACAGATTCAAAGATGCATGCAAATGAAAATGGAAGCTAATCTATATGATAACAATGGATGAAAGCAAGCTAATCTATGAAAGGAAATGCTTATTTAAGATTAATCTATGAAAGGAAATATGAATCTAATCTACTATGCAAATGCAAAAATTAATCTAAATGGATTGCCATGGGGCATGAGAGAAGAAGACAAGAAGAGAGAAGTTGCAATATCCAAACTCAAGTGCTCAAGAATCTTTTCCAAAATCGCTCTCCAAACCTGTAGCATAACAATATGAAAACCTAAATATGAAAATGAGAAGGAGAGGGCTCCTTATAAAGGAAAGCGGATGGTTAAGATTAAGAGGCAAAAAGAAATGAGCAATGGTGGAGATTAAATCTTGGTTGATCCATGTGCTCAAAGATTCTTTAAGAGGCAAAAAGATGAAAAAGGTCCACCACGTAAAAGTATGTGCATTTAAAGTGGAGAGAAAAAGGGATTTTTATTTATTTTTATTTCCTTTTTCAACAAAGAGATATTTTAAGTGGGCATTTTATTTATTTATTTATTAGAAGAGGGATTTTAATTAGATGAGATGATTTTATTTAATTAAAAGATTTATTTAATTAAAAAGAAAATTTTTATTTTCATTAAATGAGGCTTAGGATAAAATGATTTTATTATTTAATTAAAAGATTTTATTTTATTTAATTAAAAGAGATTTTTATTTAATTAAAGGGAGCATGTACTTTTAATTAAATAAAGCTTAGGATAAATGATCAAACCTTAAGAAAAAATGAAATAATTAAATTAATTACAATTTGGTCAAGGAAATTGATTTGAATTGAAAATATTACAAAACATTGATTCAAAAAATTGATAAATTCATTCCATCATTTGATAAATTGAAGAATGGGGGCCCAAAGTCTAGGCGACCATTTTAGGGTGCATACATTTGCCCCTCTTTGGGTAATGTGTGATCATTCTGGGAACACATGTAGCCAATGAATGAAATTGAAATGTGAGATCGATTTGGGATCACAAAACAACCCAGATGTGTGTTCGACGGATGGGAACACATCAGGACAAGGATAAGTTGATTGAAAAAGACAAGGCCGATACCCCTATAAATAGGTAATTATCAAGTCTCAAGCAAGGTTTAATTGATAGGTTTGATAAAGCTGAATCAAGGATTGAAGTTTGAAAGGTACTGCCCCCTCATGATCGAAATCGAAATGAAATAGAGGAGAAATAGTAAATTGATAAATTTGATCAAATCAAACTAAAAATAAGGTTCTTGGTGTAAGATGAAAGATATAAGGATCACAGAACCAAGGTAGATCATCATGAAAGGTTATGCCCCAAGGTTGAATCAGAAGAAAAGAAGTGGGGTAAAAGCGAATGGAAGATAGAAGTTTGGAAGAGGTGAAAAGGAATGGAGAGAAGAAAGAGAATTTTCCTCAAGAAAGGGAATGCCTCAAAATCAATCAACTATTTAAGATAGGAAATTTTGATTGAGATCACGAAAGAAGATAAGGAAATGAAGATCAAAACGTGATCATAGTTGATTAAAAGTCCAAAATAAAGATGAAAGAAAACCCTCTCAAACTCATAATGCAACCTAAAAATGCAAATTAACATGAAGTCTAACTATGCAAGCTACATGAAAATGCAAAGGTGTACTTGCAATAAAGCAACTGTAACATAGGATTTTGTGTTCATCACTCATTAGAGAATGTTAAGGAACTTATTTTCATCATTGGGCCATTATTAACGGACATCAAAAAATCACACAATCATCACTAGTCACAAGCGCAACTATGAAGATATGAATGTGATTAATATCAGATTGGAATGTGGAAAGATTATAACATAAGAATCAAAGACATAAAGGTCAAGATGACTTTGATGTTAGCTTACCCAATTTAATGTGGAAAAACCACTCTCGCATCAAGGCATAGATGTCGGGATGACCATAAGAACGGTTGTGCAAAAATAGTCAAGGATGATGTCTCAAATCTCTTAAGTGTTTCAAGGGAATAATAAGAGACACTCTAGAGCTTCAAAAACACACCCACAAGTAGAAAAAAAATAAAAACATGCCCCATGCCCCAAGTCCTCTAACTATGCATCTCGGAGAGACTTAGTAAACAAGGACACTTAATGAAAATCAATAACAGCCAGCACACAAAGAAAAGATCATGACATAGCTCAAGCATTAAGTGTTGCGTTTAAAAATTTAAGTGTGTTAACTGATACTGAGTTCTGAGGATAAGGATTGAATGTTTGGAAGTTGGTAAGATCGCATGAAAAAACTGGGTAAGACCAAACTGATAAGTGTTGAGAAACACTCGATGTCGGGGGTTGTGTTGAAAAATACAGTGGCCAGGTGTCATAAAGACTAACGCATCAAAGATAACATAGTTATGCCCACTAGACAAAGACAAAGACCAATTCCAAACCAAGGCAACAAGGACAAGGCATGATGGAGAAAGGTTAAGTGTCAAGGACGCGTGCTAAGAAACAGGGGTGCAAAGGCCTCAAGTAGTGCCCATTTCTAGGTTTTCACCACTTGGATTTTATTGCAATTTTTTTTCTTTTTTTCTTTTTTTTACAAGACTTTTTATAAAACAAAAATTTGTATTTTTGCTACCAAGGTGCTTGTTTCCAAGTTTTCACCAAGGCACTCTTTCTTTTTTTTTTTTTGAATTTTTGAATTTTTTGATTTTTTTGGTATTTTTGGAATATATAAATTTTTTGGAGATACATCAAAGTGCCTATTGCTAGGTTTTCACTAAGATGATCATTTTTTCAGGACATTTTTCATATTTTTATAATTTTTAACAATATACCATTTTTTTGGATTTTTTCAAGATCAATAAGTATGTACAAAGGATGCCCCCAGATGGAACAGACATTATGGATAGAACTTCTTCAGGTGCAAGACATTGATAGGATCAGGGAGCTACTCTCCCTGTTCAATAGATAATAAATAAGCACCTATGCCAAAAGCTACTGTAATGATGTAAGGTCCAAGCCAATTAGGTTCAAATTTTCCCTTTTGATCTCTATGCTATTGGTTCTTAGGATTTTCACGTAGGACAAGATCTCCCACTTGGAATTCTCTAGGGCGAATCTTTTTGTTGAAGGCTTTAGACATGTGCTTTTGATAAACCCTCATATGGTCAAATGATGCTTCACATTTCTTATCTAGAAGTTCTAACTCTTGAAGTCTCATGGCGCGATAGTCTTCATCTATAACTAGACCTTTGAGGTAAACTCTAAGTGAAGGAATCTCAACCTCTAAAGGTAACACTGCTTCATCACCATAAGTAAGGGCAAAAGGAGTAGCCCCAGTAGGTGTATGAATACTTATTTTATAAGCCCACAAAGCTAGATTTATCTATAAATGCCAATCTCTACCATTCTTATGAACTGTTCTATGTAGTATTTTAAGAATGGCTTTGTTTGATGCCTCTGCTTGACCATTTCCTTGCAAGAAGTAAATGGAGGACCAATGTTGTTTAATCTTGAACTTCTTGCAGAGTTGTATAAGGTCCTTATTTTTGAACTGACCCCCATTGTCAATGATAATCTCAAAAGGCACTCCATATCGACAGATGATATGGTTCAGAATGAATAGAGAAACTATCTTTCCCTAGGCAACAAAAAGTGGGACAGCTTCTACCCATTTAGTGAAGTAATCAGTAACAGTGATAATAAATTTGTGTCCACCTAATGAGTTGGGATGAATCTGCCCAACAAGATCAAAGGCGCAGTGCTAAAATGGCCAATGAGATATAGAAAGAATGAGCTCCCTGCCAGGAGCATGTATCGGGTTACCATGTTTTTGACACTTTTCGCATGATTTTGCAAAAGCTATTGCATCAATCTGCATTACAGGCCAATAATACCCCACCCTAAGCAACCTTCAGGCCATGGAAAGACCATTGGAATGTCCCCCACAGATGCCCTCATGAATGTCAACTAATGCTTGATCGAATTCATCCTTTTCTAAGTATCTAAGAAGTGTTCCATCTAGACCCCTCCTATACAAATCACCAGAGATAAGGGTATGGCGAGAGGCATTTCAGGTAAGGTTTCTACATTTGGATCAGTTAAAGGTTTTAGGGATAATGCCATCATGAAGGTATGAGTAAATGGCACCATAACGAGATGACTCATGACCAACAAGGGTACAGATAACATGGCTTTTTTGGGAGTCATAGATAGGGTGATGTAGCTCTTCCACTAGGAATTCAAATCTACATTCATGTTCCTCTAACTGAAGGAGTGAAGCAAGTATAGCCATAGCATTAGTTGCTTTGTTTTTCACTCTAAGAATTTGCTGAAACATGAAAAATGTGAAGTATCGTCTCAAGGAATCAACCAGTTTCGTATAAGGTACCAATTTTTCATCTTTTGTTTGATATTGTTCATTGACTCGATTGATTATTAGCTATGAATCCCCATAGATGTGTAACTCTATGATTCTCCATTCTATGGCCATTTTAAGTCCATTTGTTAAAGCTTCATACTCAGCAATATTGGTTGGTTCAATAAGCACTGAAGATCTATCTTGAAAATAGCTAGGGAGACGATCAAGTACCTCATCCTTAGGCACCTCAGAGAGGTTTTCACCCTTGGATACGTCATTTATTTTTATTTTTTTGGTTCTGACACCGCCACATAGTGGTTTTCACCATCATAACTCTTATTCTTTTGTTCTTTTCTTTTTATTTTGTGACTAAGGTACTTGATATCTGGCTCCATCATGCTTGTAGCCGGTTCTCTGGTGGAAGAGACTACAGTTTCAAGGGCATTTAGGTAACATGTTATCTCATAGTCATTCTAGAATGCTAAGAGCTTAGGCTCCTGGTAGCATTGAGACCAATAAATGAGGTGAGGATTAGCAAGGGGTAAGTCAATGATGGGTTTGATGTTGTGAATATGGATGGGATCATCTCTAGTGATCGCAGAGTTAGAGTCTACCAAGTATCCTTCTAAGGTACCTAAATTAGGATTTATCCTATCAAGAAAAGCATCATCCACTAAAGCGACCTGCAGATTTGAATCCTCTAATCCTACACATGACTTGTTAGCTACCTTAGGTTGAGAACTATAAGTATCGATGACATCAACATCCATGTCAACTATGGAAGCATCAGAGAGAGAGTCCCATTCATACTCATGTGAATCTATTTTTGAATCCCGACTAGGATGTTTACACCATGAAGGTTTGGAATGCCTTGATGTAGAAGCTCTAATGTCATCAAGGGTAACATCTCTCTCCATCAAACGAGCAATATTCTTGCATTGACATTCTTTGATAGGATCTTTTATATCTGATTCATCTTGTTCTATGTTTGCAACTGTTGCATGAGTAACTAGATTATCTGAATCTCCCCAAAGGAGATTAGTGGAAGGGACCCAATCTTCACACATATCCTATTGATTTGTTAAATTAGGCCTATATTCTAGTTCATCTTCACTATCCAACTCATCAAGGATAGGAGCAGTGTTCTTGTTTTGATTTGAAAATCCTAGGCTAACCGTCTTCTTAGACTTGCATCCAAAAAGAGCATGATTAAGAGGTTCGGCTCTAGCATCCAACCTGTAACTAAGAGGGCCATGTCTAGGATAGCCCATCTTCTTGACAAGATTATACCCTCTTCCATAGGCCTTAGGAGAGGGAGAGAAGTTCTCATTGTGCATGTATTTTTCTTCTCTATAAATCCAGTCTCTAACAGCCACCTCTTCTTTCTCATCTTGGATAGGCATTGAGGACTCTACAAATGTGTCGAATAAAGTCATGGCTGAAGAGGAAGGTCTCATATCCTGTGAAGGTTTTTCATAGGACCTAGGTGAAATTGGAAGCTTTGCAAAGGAGTCAAGTTGATACCCCCCCATACCAAGGTCTATTGATTTGAACTTATCCTTACATTCTGCTAAAGTTGCATTGAAATCCTCTACTTCTCTATTGAGGGGAACATGATTACTTGCTGAAATTGAGCTAATAGATAATGTTCTATCCCCAGGTATACAAATTTCTACTCCATTATAGGGGAACTTAACACACTGATGGTAAGTATATGACACTACTTGCATATCATGGATCCATGGTCTACCAAGTAAGATATTGTATGCCAGAGGATCAGCATCAACAATTTGAAACAAAATATTTTTCTCAATAGGGCCAATCCTAACAGGAAGGATGGCCAACCCTTTGGAAATTATTTCTACCTCATCATAGGCTTTTATGGTGATCTTCTTTCTGGAATCAACAACTTCTTCAGAATAACCCAATATTTTGAAAAGACTTAAAGTACAAATATTAAGCCCAACACCCCCATTAATCAACACACACCTGACACGGGTCTTGTGGATCATGACTTCAATATGAAGGGAAAGATTATGTGGGTGGCTTAGAGCTTTGTCATCATCTTCTAAAAAAGTAAGGAAATGAGAGCTAGCAATATGACTAACCATGTTTTGGAATTGATTGACATCTAAATTATTAGGGATATTTTCTACATGCAAAGCATCCTCAAGGACTTTCTTGTGTCTCTGGGACAACTCTAAAAGCTCAAAAATTGAAATCTGGGCTAGGGTTCACTGCAACTGGTCAACAAGATTATAGCTCAATTTGGGATTAACTGATGGCTTTGAGGTGACATTCTTGGATGCCACTTGCTTTGGTTTACTGGATTGACTTGAATTGGGTCCTCTAAGGATAACAGGACCTTGATTTTGCATGACAACATTGGAAGCTTGGGATTGCATTTGAGAGTTGAGACCCCTTAGCACCACAACAACTCCTTCATCAATGATAGGAGGAGAGTCCATGTCTAGATCATAACCATAGGGATCTCTATTTCTCATCATATTGACACATTCTTCTACAACTTAAAGCATATTGACAACATTTTTTGTAGCTATGTAAGTGTAATTGATCTCAGCCTTGTCATTCTTAGGTTTAGAGGTTTCTCCCTTTTCATACTTGGGCAAAGGCTCTTTGAAAGCCTTATGATTGACATTAGTGTTGAATCCATCTACCCCAAGTTTTCCACTCTCAATGAGATCTTGGATGATATGCCTAAGTTTCCAACAATGTTCAATATCATGTCCAATGCCATTATGAAATATGTAGTAGGCTTTCTCATTCCATCAATGTGGCTTAACTTCGGGTAGGTGAAAATTTGCTGGATCTTGAGGATGCACAAGATTGTTGGCAATGAGCATTTTAAAGATATCTTCATATGAATCACCAAGCTTTGCAAACTGACACCTTTCTTTCTTAGGCTTATCTTGGTACCTTGGCTTGTACTCTTGTTGGTTAGATGAGTTGAGTCTCATAGCTTGAACAACACTGGACAAGTGAAGAACACCTTGATCTTTGGGTTGAGAAGAGTCCACAACTCCATCATTAACCACTTGTTTGTTCCTATTCCAATGCGAGTTATTTCCCTTATCCTTATTAGAGTTTTTGATAGTTTGACCATTGTTATTATTTTTGTTGTTGGCCAAAATTCCTTCTTCTTTCAAAACATCTTCAATCCTACATGCGGTTTCAACCATGGTGTCAAGGGAATCAAATACCATCTTCCTAACTTCATACCACATTTTGGGAACGAAATTACTAACAAGGATTTCAATATTTTCATCTTCATGAATGGTCCAAGAGTATCAAGAGCATAATTGTCATCTCCACCTTTGTAAGAAAGTGACAAAGGGCTCCCCTTGATGTTGCTTTAAGTTGCATAAGTCCAACATGGTGACAAATCTTGAAAGATTGTAAGCAAAGTGTTGAACAAATCTATGGACTAGCTCTTTGAAAGTCTTAATGGGAGGAGTTATGTTGGTGAACCATTCCATCGCTTGACCTTTAAGACTTCTTGGGAACAATCTCATAAGATAGGAATCATCTTGATGGAATTCAAAACTCATAGTGTAAAATTGGCATACATGATCATGTGGATCTCCATTACCGCCATACTTGTCATATTGGGGTATCTCAACTTTTCTAGGAAAATCCTTCATACTCACACTCTTGTCAAAAGGATTGGGAGAAATCGAATAAAGATTGAATGAGCTCTTAGGTGCTGACATTTTGTCCATCTTATTTTGCAGCTGTTGGAACTTGTCCATCTTAGGTGCTGAAATTTTGTCCATCAAACTCTCTAGGAACTTGTCTTTGTTTTGTTCCACATATTTCTCCACATATTGTTGGAAGAATGGTTCTTGTCGCATTTTCATGAAATCTTGGGAGTCAAGATCAAGACTTGAGCTACTTCCCCCATATTGTGAACCATGATGAGCATGTTGAGAAGGTTGTCTTGTGTTCCTAGGAGGTGTTGGTCTCCTATAATGATCATATTGTGGAGCCCTTCTTCCTCTAGGGCTAGGAGATCATGATGGTGATCTTGAATATCTTCCACTTCATGGAGTCTTAGGAGGAGTGGGTGGAGGAGAGTTGTTTCCACCACCAACACACATGTTTTTGTATTGATCATTGAGTTGTTGAGCCAAGAGTTTGTCTCTCTCTTCTTGTGCAGCTCTCCTTTCCATATCCAATAAGGCTTGTCTTTCCACCTCTAGGAGTCTAAGTTTCTCTTCCTTTTTAGCTTTTTCATTGAGGAAGGCTTTCTTTTCATGCTCAATTATTTTTTCTTTCATTTGTATATCTTGAAGTTGCTTGGAGTGGTGAACTTGGTCTTGAATGCCTAAACAAGTCATTTGTGTATGCCGCATTCACATGAGTGTCATAAGTTTCACCATCTTGGCTGCCATGTTGTGATTTCCCTCCATGAGAGGATCTCTTCATTTCTCTTTCAACCCTTTGATGTGCATCTAGATATCTAGTAGACATAAGAGATGAACTACCATACAGAATGTTATCCCTTTGTCTTTTGAGTATGTCATCACGATTGTTATCCATTTCTTCCCTTTCTCTTCAAGTCCTTGTGTAACTCATATCCATATCTGAATGAAAGGATGCTAAGGGTGTGCTCAACTCACTAAGGTTTCTCTTAGGATTAAACCAAACTTCTAAGGTATTCCTAGGGGATTGATCAAAGACAAACTCTTTTCCCTTACGTTTTTGGTGAGTTTGAACTAAGGGTAATTGGTCAAAGACTACTTGAGGTCATTTTCCTTGATTTACTTGATATCTTGTTGTAACTGACATGAAAGAAAGAATCCTAGGTGATAAGATGACCCTAAGAAATGTTGGTACCAAACTAGGATAGTAAAAGTATTCAATTGTCCAAAAGAGAGATGATAAGATAGAATTTTTGTAAAAGGCATAAACCAACACTACCACAGAGGTGCCTAATAAATGGATAACTATCCGAACACATATGGATCAGGAGGATGATTTATCCAAGATATATTGATTGAATTTGAAATTGGATAGAAGTGGATTGGACAAGAGATTACTAAGACTCTCCAAGCTTGTTATCAAAGAATCCAAAGATTGATCTTCTCAACAAAGATAATTTCTAACTTACCGATTCCAAGCAAGGTCACTTGTGAAATCAAAGATTACTAATTCAAGAGGTCAAAAACACATGAACCCAAGGTGAAAATAGGCTTCTAATAGTGGGGTAAGTTACCTATTAAAATTTGGATCGACCAAGGAAGATTGAAAATGACAGAAATCAGCAAGACAACAAAAATGGCTCTGTGTGATAGTTCGCAAGGTAGCAGGATGACATAATTTTTCCAGATGATATTTCACCAAAGTTGGTCAAAGTTGGGAATTTTAGAACTTAGTTTTTGTTTATTTAGATAACCAACTAGATGCATCAACAGATTTTTACCATGAAATAAGCACGCAAGACAACAATCAATGAGTTCAAGCAAACAATGTCTTCAAACAATGAGCAAGGGCAAAAACAACCTCGCACATGAACAAGAATAGTGACTTAGTATTTCTACTCCCTAATAACTACTTGTGTATGTTCTCAAAATGTTTTTCCAATCATGCACATAGTCCTAGCAAAGAAAAAGTTGGTTGCACTATGGTTCTTAGTAATGGTTTGACTTTGCAACTTTTTTAATCTCAAGAGGGAAAACTTCAATCCAGGTGCACCGGGGTTTTGACACATTCTAAGAATTTAATCAATCATAGATGCTGAGGAGATCTGACAGCCCAACAAGAAACTACACCCGTGGATATTTCTTCCACAAGGACATTTATATAGCGGTTGTCACTACCATGGTGAAAATGGCTATTACCGCTTGAGGTTTTGTCCACGTGGTTTACCCAATAAAGGGAGTGTCCACTACAGTTAACCCTCTCTAAAAATGTGACTCACAAAAAGGACCACATGGGGACTTAGCTTAGATTCAAGGATCTGAGTTTCCGGTACTACCCAAAAAGGGAGTAGAGCATAATCCTCTAGCATCTTCACTTCACCAAAACATAGCAAACAGATTCATTGACACGCTAAGATTGAAACCACCTCACCAAGGTTTGTAATGTCAACAACAATGTCTACTGAGGTCTCTAAGTGGGTCCAAGAGAGAACATACAGATCAATATTCTCACACTTCTATGAGTCATTAAATCCAAGATTACCCAAGAATGAGGTCTCAAATGGTGACTCATAACTCTCTATTCATGGAGTGCAAGGGTTTGTAATGAAGACCCTCAGATTTGATCTAGTTTGTGCCCATGCAAGCACACCATAAAATGAGAGATTCAAAGATGCATGCAAATGAAAATGGAAGCTAATCTATATGATAACAATAGATGAAAGAAAACTAATCTATGAAAGAGAATGCTTATGTAAGATTAATCTATGAAAGGAAATATGAATCTAATCTACTATGCAAATGCAAAAATTAATCTAAATGGATTGTCATGGGACATGAGAGAAGAAGACAAGAAAAGAGAAGTTGCAATATCCAAGCTTAGGTGCTCAAGAATCTTCTCCAAAATAGCTCTCCAAATCTGTAGCATAATAATATAAAAACCTAGATATGAAAAAGAGAAGGAGAGGGCTCCTTATAAAGGAAAGTAGATGGTTAAGATTAAGAGGCAAAAAGAAATGAGCGATGGTGGAGATTAAATCTTGGTTGATCCATGTGCTCAAAGATTCTTTAAGAGGCAAAAAGATGAAAAAGGCCCACCACTTAAAAGTATGTGCATTTAAAGTGGAAAGAAAAAGGGATTTTTATTTATTTTTATTTCCTTTTTCAACAAGGAGATATTTTAAGTGGGGATTTTATTTATTTATCTATTAGAAGAGGGATTTTAATTAAATGAGATGATTTTATTTAATTAAAATATTTATTTAATTAAAAAAGAATTTTTATTTTAATTAAATGAGGCTTAGGAGAAAATGATTTTATTATTTAATTAAAAGATTTTATTTTATTTAATTAAAAAGGATTTTTATTTAATTAAAAGGGAGCATGTTCTCTTAATTAAATAAAGCTTAGGATAAATAATCAAACCTTAGGAAAAATTGAAATAATTAAATTAATTACGATTTGATCAAGGAAAATGATTTGAATTGAAAATATTACAAAACATTGATTCAGAAAATTGATAAATTGGTTCCATCATTTGATAAATTGAAGAATGGGGGCCCAAAGTCTAGGCGACCATTTTAGGGTGCATACACTTATCATGGCTATCACTTCTACACCACCACAATGAATAAATATGGTTAACACATGTTATTGTCATGATCAATGAAATGTGTTTCTAGCTTTTGTCTTAAGATATGTTACTTACTATCCTCAACCTTTGTTTATGTCAGCCTTTATATTTTTCTAACTACATCTTATTAACAAAGGACTAAAGGGTAATGCTTTAAATTTATCCCTTAAACTTCATAGGTCATTTATACACTCAAATGTATTTCTTGTGCATCATGAACAAGATTAGATTCTTCTTTCTCTTTCACTTTATTTCTTCTCTATACTTTTATAGATCTTTTGTTTTGTTTGACTAGATTATCTACCATTTTTAATTTCTAGATACTTTCATCAAATTACTTCTACAATGCTATATTTTATGTCAAATTTTATTTCATCAATAACATATGGTTCTATGACCAAACAAAGAAGTAACAAAATAATTTCTTGACAAGCTAAAGGCACTTCTATTTCTTGTATGAGTCCAACATTCTCTTTCTTGATGACCAAAATTACTACACTAGTGACATACTACATTTTTACTTATAATGAATGCATATTGATTTATCTTACACCTTATACAATCAATTTATTCATGCCCATAATCCCTACAAAAAAAAAAAAAAAACCAGAGAATGAGTGATTGTACCTTATTTATTTATCTTTCCAAGAAGGTAGAGATCTAGTAAAAATGTTGACTCCATTTCTTCTTCCTCTATTGAAGACCTTAAATTGTCTATTAACGTCAATTTTATTTTATGATTTCTTCATGTCTTCACTATTAGGGGAAGCATCATGATTATTGAGGTCTATCTTCTTCTTCCTTGGTGTCTCTATAACCTTAAAAATCTACCATTTTCAATTTTCCTTTGCAGATACAAAGATTATATCACTTTTTAACTCTTCCGTCAACCTTTTCCTTTCTTCATAACCTAAACTAGTGGGATCTTTGCAACATCTTTTATTACTTATCATCTCATTTAACACGTGATTTCTTCTTTCATACTTCTACATATTATTAGACAGAGACTTATACTTTTCAAATTCCTTTCTTAGAGACACTACTTCTTTCTCAAGTTTGTGACACTCAACTGTTATGATTTCTAAACCAGACCTTATTACCTTTTTCATTATTTTTCTTTCTACAACTTCTATTCTCAAACTGATAATCAATTTGTCCCATCCATTACGTTTGTTATCTAACAATTCTTTGTCTTTTAGAACTTGTTCTTTTAACAAAGAATTTTCCTCCAAAATATTTTTCTTTTACCAAACTTTATTTTGTAGAAATTCAATAGTCCTTTTAGAATCATTATAATTTTTCACAATCACTTTTTTAGTTAGTTTGAATGCTATCTTGTAGACTTACCTTATATTACCTCAAATTTCAATCCTAGCTAATTTAAAACCTTCACCATATTACAAATTTTCTTAATACCATTTTTTTATACAAATTTATTATAGGTGATCCCTAAGAGTATCATGACAGCCAATGCCTTCAAAAATCCTTCCAAGATGAAGAAAAAATTTCTATGCTATTCAAGCTACTAAAATTTTGATTGGGGTGGAAGTTGGGTCTACACGTGTTTCCAGAATCATTTAAGTCCTTGAAATAATTGAAGTTAGTGATTCCTATGGTTTTTAAACTCACCAAAATGCCTAATAAACATTGTATCTAAAAATAATTTACAAAGTCTTCTTTGCTTCATGGCAAGATGTTGTTTATGAAAAAACTATGGAAGGAGAAATGCATACGATGGTTAATGACATGGAAATTATGTGATTATCTAGAATGTGCAAAGTTAAATAAAGTTGGTTAGTTTTCATACTCTTCACATAATGCCCAAGGGAGTGAAATGGGTAATGGGGAGAACCATACCCAAGATGGCAACATTATTTACAATAGTGAAAGGGATTTCCATATGAAGGTATAATTACAAAGGCATATTCGAATGAACAATGACACAAAGTGTGTGATGCATATGAAGGTATAATTACAAAGGCATATTTGAATGAACAATGACACAAAGTGTGTGATGCCGCCACTATTTTAGATTTTCAAGGAAGTTCTAAAAACTTTCAAAATTTTGTAAAAAGTGACATGTCTGTAGTTGTGGATGACAATAAGGATGCAAGGGATGTACCATAGCTAGTGTGTTGATAGATGTCTGTGGTTTCTGGGCTTGTGACAATTGTGGAAGTCTCTTAATGGAAAACTTTGGAAGAGATTCACGTTGAATATTTTTTAAAGTTATTTTCATAATGCTTTAATTCATTTTTTATGAATTAAACATTATATATGCTAGAAATAAAAGGTTATTAAACTTTTCAAAAATTAATTATATAAAAAAAATTAAGACATAAAAAAATGAGGAGATTGAAAGAGTATTTAAGAAAGTTAATAAAAAGAAGAGTTAATTCTAAAAAGGAAGGGATTCCAAATTCTGAAGCGTATGCTCAAAGGAGGGATTTTCTATTTTTTGATTTTGTAAAGGGAAAAAAGGGAGATAATAGTACGATTATTTTTCTTGGGGCATTTTCTATTTTACAAGAGAGGGAGAAACTTTTAATTCTATGTTTTTGTCCAAGAAATAAAAGGAGGATTTTTTAATCTTTGTATTCATCCATATTCCTTTTTGGTTGTGATTTTATTACATTAATTTCAATAATTCTTAGATGATTTCTCTTGTCACGATGGATTATGAGTATGTTTATTTTCTGAACTTTGAGTCTCTAATATTTGTACAATCTCAAGGAAGTGTTGTTATTTTATTTTGCATCCCTATCTTGGATACCCAACAAGTGAAATTTGTGTCATTGTTCGGATATCCTTTGTTATAAATTTGTAAATCACATCTGCATTATGACAATGCTCATATGTTAGTTTTTCCTTTACTACTTTTCAGTTAAAAGAATACTCAGAAAAACCAAAATTACATCATAAGACGGAGTCATACCTCTAAAATTTAGAGGAGGATCATTTATTCAACATAGATTTCTCCAACTATTGGTTCAACTTGTCTTTCATTTTGGGCATTGTGAGTCATTTTAAAGTTATTTTGAAAGATAAAAATCTGAACTAACACCTTTAGTTTCTGATTTTCTTTCTTAAGAGTCTTGATCACATCTAGGGAAGCAAGAAGTTCTCATTCAAGATCAACCACTCTGTCCTCTTCATTTGAATCTTGATCAGTATGATACTCATCTACACCTTGCATAATAGAAGTCACATCAAACATATTTGCATCACATTCTTTAAAATCTAGATTCTTAGAAAAAAAATCAATAGCTTGCATCTTAGACAACCCTTTTTTTTACACAAATATTTCATCTTCCTATTCCTACACTCCTTATCCATGGTATTCCAATATCAAGATCAACCTTAGGTGGATAAGCCACTACAAGGAAATTGGCTCTAATAACACTACTTTTTGGAATACCCTAGACCACTAAGAGGGGAGGGGGGCGAATTAGTGGTCTATAAAATAATTTATTTTAATAAGAAAATGATTCATCATTATAACTTCAAGGCATATACAAGATCACTTAACACAATGTAAAATCATTAAGACACATATTCACTAGTGAAATCCAAGAGGTACATAAGCATAACACACAATACAAGTATTTGAGTGGAAAACCCTAAAAGGGTGAAAAACCACTATGAAAGATAACTTTATTAGGCATCATTGTAAAATATTTAGAGCACAAACTCTACAAGTAAAAACCACTTATACGCTTTTAGAAACACCCACACCAAGGACCACAACCCCTTATTGATTTTAGAAGCACCCACTACAAGGAGTGCCAACCCCTTACAAAATTTCAGAATTAGTTTAGAGGATTACTCTGTTTCCATGCATAACAGTACAATTTTTTCACCACATAGATCTTTGTCTCTACTTCACCACCCCTAATAATAAAAATCAACACTTATAATCTTTATTCTATCTTTTAAATGGCAAACCCTATAATCTATTTAAAAGAAAAAAAATGCAATGCTAGATTACATATAAAACTTTCTTTTGCTATCATAATCAATAGTCAATCGAGTCCTCATTCTTAGATGTGATTAGACATCACTTCATTATAATATCAAGAATAATATTGACAAAAACAAAATCAGATTTGCATTCTTGATCTATCTTCTTCAAACACCACATCACATAAAGTGAATTGTCACAATGTTGTCTACAACAACAATCGTTCTCACTACACTTTGTACCATCCAATCAAATCTACAATAATATATTTGAGAATGATTAGCTTCCTTGTACAATAATATTAATACTTTGATCATCATGATGTCTCTTCAATATAAAATCTTCAATACCACCATACACAAAAGAGTTTCAATCTTCCCTTGCCTTGTACAACAACCTTCGTCACATAAAATCTAGATCTCAAAATATTACATTTTTTGTATTATTCTTTTTAGTAGTGAACATTCTTATCATATACAAAGATATCATATTACACACTTTTCTTATCTACACTTGTTTAATCAGTACAATATCGCACCACAAATCTCCGATATTTTCATTTTAGTTATTTCACTCACATCACTATACAAATCAACATCAATAAATTCTATCTTTGATCAATTTATCTCCAACATTATAATATTATTTTCTAACTGCGAAATTATCATTAATACATCCATACAAATATCCCATCAATAAAAAAACCAACCAACATTCGAATACATTTTCACCTCTTTTAAAATCACTTTGAGAGGTTGAAGATATTATTTTTTAGAATTTAAGAGAACTAATCTTTCTTTTAATTTCTCTTCTTGGAAAATAGGTTGTCGATATTCTAGAAGAATATTTAAACTCCAAATATCAAACCCACTTATATTAGATAAAAAATACCAACCTTAAAAATGAATTAATGATTAAAATCAATAATATACATCACTTTGATGTTAAGTCAAACACAAAGTTGTCATTTTATTCTCGTGAGTATGCAGTTATAGGTTCATGTCACATTGGCGCTATGAACTATGTTGTTTTTACATTTTCTTGTCACTTTGGTGAAATGAAGCATAAACTTGTGTTGCAAGACCTTGATTTCAAACTCCAACTGATTATTCTACATTGATGCTTCAAGAAAATATTATGGTGAAGTATTTAACTCAACTTGAAAAGAATCAACCTTATTGCAAAGAACAAATATCTTCAACAAATATGTACAAATCCAATACTTAAACATGTGCCTCCATTTAATCTCATTCAATTCAAAGTCACCTTTGTTAGAAATAGGAAATACTGAGAGGGGGGGGATGAATCAGTATTTCACAAACTTTTACTTTTTCCCACTTATGGATATAACAAATTACTTTAAAGCATAAAAGACTAAATAGCATACATAACAGTAAATGTAAAGAACTCATAACACATGATATGTTCTTGAGGAAACCCTGGCCAAGGGAAAACCCCAGTGGGGATGGTACCCACAAAGATCCACTAATCAAAAGATATCCTGTTAAGGATGTTGACCCTGTTAGGAGCCTATTACAATCATATAGTGTATCAGTCCTGGTTAAGGGACTATAGGCCTTGTTAGAAGCCTCAACCCTATTAGGAGTTGTAGATACAAAACCTGATTACCAGATGAGCTCACTTCCCAAACAAGTAATACAAATGTTTACTGATTACAATATGGTACTGCTTACAACTTCGCATCAACAACTTTTGTCGCTATCACAATATACAACTATCACAAGTTACATTTCAAGTATGTTTGGTACATTACAATATTACATCTTTATACAAGATACAAACATAATATCTTTCTCCAGTCAGCTTCCACATCTTTATCCAAGAGTAAAAATCTAGGATGTCGGCTCTTTATAATATTAAGTCATTATTTTGACAAGCAAAATAATCCCTTAATTCATTTACTAGTTCTGCCTTCAAAACTACTCTGTCGGCTGTACTCTGTCATCGATAAAATAATCATAACTTTGTCTGTACTGTCCGTACTCTTTTGTGCACTAAGATGGGGTATCCTTAGACACCATAGAGTCTATGTTCAACTGCACAAACTCTAATCATGCTCCAGTGAACATAACCAAAACAAACTGTATCGGGTGCTTTGTCAAAAACACTGTTTCATACTTCGATAATTTTAGTCTGCGATCTTCCATACTTACTTTCCAGCTTATGCGATCTTCATAGGGAACATATGTTTCCATAATGACAACATTCATGTATATACCTCAGCCAAATTGCCAACAATCTCCCCCTTTTTCATTGGTGGCAACATATGAGAAAATTGGCTAAGTGTACAAGTCAAAATCTCAAAATTTGTATCAAAATTGTGGCCCTAGAATATTACCCTGATATCTCCTCAAAATATACACATAATCTATAAAACTTCATAATACTCCATAGAACTCCCCCTATGAGTATCCTTCCTTATCATATATAGACAATTTTCTAAGTATCTCTCCCCCTTTGACAACAATGACAAAATAAAGGGTGGAAAGGGATATACAAAATTTTGTCAAAACTTTTACCTTACTGTCTTATTGCAAAGCCGGTAGGCTTGCAACAAAATCTGCAAAATCTATCTTCTAGGCCTCAAATTCTTTCTCCCATGCCTTCTTAATTGAATTTGCTACATTGAGTAAAGTACTCAATCCGTAGGCTGCAATCTAACAAGCTTGAAGAGATTCAAAGTTGAACTTCTGAAATGATGTCTTAGCAGTAAGACATTCTTCTAGCTGCTCTTCTATTATAGTCAACTTGATTGAGACATGCTCTCTCAAGGTGTTTATCCTGATAATTTTCCTATTCTTCTCATCATTCAAAGTCCTTATCTCATCACATAATTTTCTGATCTTTTTCTCAACTGCACTGATCTTTATGTTTGGGCTAGCCATTGAGTTTGTCTCTACTACAATTTCATCTTGCTTCTCTTTTATCTTCTTCTCTTCCTCAATTATTATATTTTCAGATTTTGTACACTGAATGTACAAACACTTTACAGTCTCAAGATGTTTCCTTAAGTTCTTAATGTATATGTCAAGGCTGCCAATGTCATTTTTGATATTCTAACTTATATTCTGCAACATCTCAGCTTCATAAGCTACCTGAACCTTAACCTTAGCAATATCAGTCAAATTAGTGAACTCAACATCAAAAGAATTTATAACCATCTTCTCTCTTTCAAGTGGATATGAATCAAAGACTTTTGTAGATATAACACTTTGTAGCTTCTCAATCAAATCTTTCAGGCTACCTTCCAAATTCTTGACCTTATTGTTTTTCCCAATAATTGTGTTCAAAGATGTGATCAAATCTAGTTGATCAACATCATCCACTTCTTTGCCTAAATCTTCAAGCATTGAACCAATCTCTCTTTTCTTTCCAGTCTTAGGGGTAAAACCGATGTCCTCTTGAGGTATCATAGGTACAATAGGTGTATTAGATGTAGTGACCGTTGCTGCCATTTGCTTCTTTGTTCGTGTAGTCTCTGTTTCAATACTCTTTTCCTGCTCTCCCAAAGCCAAATTGTCAACAATGTTATCCAAACTATTGAGTACCACATCATTTGAATCTAAAGTAACTTTTGTTCCTTCAATGTCCATAGATTTTGTGCCAATGTTTATAGAAGAAGAGGGAATATCTTCAACTTCAACTACCTCTGCTGCTGCCTCTGCCTATTCTGAACTCTATTTCTCTACTAGTTTTGCAACTGATTGATCTTTGCTATCTTTTCCTACTACCAATTCTGCTAGCACTCGCATAACTGCCTGTTTAGTTTCAGTCTTCACTTGTTCATGCTGACCTCCCATTATTTGTATAGTTCTTCTTTTGGTTCTTAATAGGGTTCCAAGTGGCTTGAGGATCTGTTTAAGGTGGTCATCATCTCTTATGTCATAGAACTATCTTATCACATTCTCTCTCATTTTAGTATCTTCTTCTTGTGCTCTCATCTTTCTGCTCACAAGTCTGTTGTACAAATCTTCTAGTATCTTTCCATGAATAGTATCAAATTTCTTGTTTGCCAAAATCATATGTGTAACCATTGCATTCTCTAGATTTAATCTGTCAGAGGATCCATATAAATCATAGTATTTTTTCATCTTGGTAAAGTCTCCATGCTACAATATGTCTTCATTAACTCTTTCTATCCTTGGTTTCCATGATTTCTTCTTTATTGTTACTTCATCATCTTTTATCTCTGCAACTCTTCTAGGTACTGGTGGAACAATTACTTTTTGTCTTTTACCCGGTCCTGAAGCACTTGTCTTCATTCTTTTGCTTGGTGATAAAGAAGAGGGTTTCTCTGTTTGACTAATTTCTTGCTCCTTCTTAGGTTCTTCAACCTTTACCTTAACTTGAATGGGTTCTTGAGGGTCTGCACTTGATGCCAAAGGTGGGACTGATAGTATCCCACTTTGCCTTATTGCTTCTGCAGTCTTTCTTGCAATATCAAATTCCTGCTCACTCATACCTGTTTCTTTTAGAATTTTCTTTATTTTAGTCTCCACTCTCTTCTTTGATTGTTTCTCTTCTCTAAGTGTCTTTGCTGAATCAAACTTTTCATCATATGTTCCAAATTTGTTGCTATGAGCATCCAATTTACTTTTCAACAATCTACTAACATATCCTTCTATTTCAACTTCAGAGATTTCATAGCCAAGAGGATCTATGAATTCATGTCTAGGTTCTACTACCTCAATGTAAGTGAAATCAGTATCAACCATAAAATATATATCATCTTTGTATTTCTCAACTAGGGATGGAGGAATTCTTGATCTATTTACCACAATGTTCTAAAAAAATTTCAACACTAACTTTACACTATCATTAACCTTCTCAATAAGATGTTTCATGTAAACTTTATTGATTCTTTCCATAGTATTCTCACCATCATTCCAATCAATAGTGTAAGGAAATATTCTTAGCAAGTGGAAGAACATGTCAGTAACCAATGAGGAAAATCTAAAGTGAGTGTATTTAGCTTTCTTTATCTTTTCCAAATTCTCAAACAACTGTATTCTCAGAATTTCACACATATCCACAGGCTTCTTCTCCACACACATCAAATAAGCAATGTGTACCATACCTGTTGACATATCATCTTCTCTAGAACTTCCACAAAATTTCATTGTCAAAATATTACACAGGTATCTTACATCATCTTGCTTAATCTTACTAATGACTATACCTCTGCCATTGTATATTGAACCGGTGTTATCAATCACAATCTTTCTCATGTTTTTCTCATTAAGTGGAATTTCACCAACTTTTGATAATCCAATCACATCATGAATTAGGTCTGTAGTTATGTCTATAACTCTTTCTTCTAACCAAAATTTACCATTATGTATCCTACTCAAAATGATCTTAGTACACTCCTCATCATCAAATTCATATTTCATAGAGTACTCAATGATTTCATTATTTTCTAGATGTTCATAACCTTGTTTTACTGACATATCCTTGTTGTACAGTTTCTGATAATCACCATTAAAATTACTCTCCCTTAGGGTTTCATATTTGCATCCAAGATAACTTTTAACATTCTCTAAATGAAGAACTCCATCTGGTATGGATGATAAAGCTAAACTAGCATCTCTTTTTGAGGGTTCAACTGGATCTTTCTTAGTTCTAGTTCTGTTCTTATCCTTAATGTTTTGAATCAATGACACATCCATGATTATATCTGATTACTTAAACTGATTCAAGATCTTAGTCAGATAAATACCTTAAATTCGCAAAATTTGGGCTTTCACTTGATCGATGCTTCAAACTTCTGCAAATCACTTCCAAAATTCTTTCTTCACTCTCCAAATCACTTCTAATTACTTGATAATCACAATAAATTTTATTTCAATCTTTTAATACTTAGCATTTACTCAATCTGACATCGCATTCAATTCTTTTGCCACTAAAATGCCAAAAAGCTGATTCTGTAAACCTACAACCATAAATCTTCTTGCGACCTCGCAAAACACAACATTTTTTTTGTGCACTTAACCATAGCATTAGTATAACATAAAAAACCTTCATCTAACTATGCAAAACTTAACTCATTCAAAATTTACTTCTACACTAATTCTAAGTTCCTAAACTACATAAATTTACATAATTTAAGTGCTTAAAGAAGGGTTAGGTAAAGACTCATTCTTACCATTAGATACATTACCTTCCTGATTACCTTCAGTGCTGAATATACCTCCTTGATCTGTGCCTTTAACAAATTTTACTTCATCTCCATTACTACAGCAACCTTCCTCTTTGTTTCTTGCATTTTCATTCCTTCTTGCATAGTTTCTAGGGTTAGGTTTATGATGATAACCTCCACTGTTCATTCTGCAAAATCTTGCTATGTGTCCAATCTTGTTACATATCTGACAAATCATTCCATTGGTTCCATATCTAGGTGTTTGTTGATTGATTTGTGTCCTGCAATTTCTAGCAATATGTCCAATTTTGTTGCATCTGTAACATATTATTCCATTTCCTCTTTTCATGTCTTCAGTTGATCTCTAATCTGCATTGTTAGTATTTCTAGGCATTCTACTATTGTAATTATTCTCAATAACTTTAAATCTTCTACATTCAATAGCTCTATGTCCAAAACCATGACAATTATAACAATAACCATTAAGAGGTTTGAATTGTTTACCTGTACAATCTCTCTTCATATGACCAATAGTATTGCAAGGAAAACATCTACCTATGAATTCTCTTTGCATACCTTTGGATGGTTCATCTTGCTTCGGTGGTTCTTCTTGCTTCGATGCATCTTCTTGCATCGGTGATTCTTCTTGCTTAGGTGCATCTTCAAATTTGTTCTCATCTAACTTCTTTTCTTCACTGCTTTCACATACATTCAGATCTAGTTTCTTGCTTTCACTAACTATCTTCAATGTGTTAAATCCAAGACCATTTTTGTCATATAATGGTTTTCCATAAGATACTTGCTCATTAATCTTTTCACTATTTGAATATAGCCTCTCAAGTTGTTGTTTGGATTGAGTCAATTCACCTTTCACAATCTTGTTGTATTTCTCAAGTTCATCATACTGCAATTTGACTTTATCAAATTCAAATGTTACCTTGCCAAGTTTAGATTTCAGATCTTCATTCTCATTCTTTAAATTTTCATTCTCAGATCTCAGATTGTCATTTCCATCTTTCAAGCTAAGCTTCAAATTTTCTATCTTCAATTCATGTTTAAGGATCACATTTTCTTTTTCTAAATCATCACAATCTTCAACAAGAATTTCAGATTCCTTCTCAGATTTTAGATCTTCTATCTTACCTTTCAATTTGTCAATAAGATTCTTTGCATCATCATACTTTCTTTTCAGAGTGTTTCTTTCATCAATAAGCATATCAATTTGTTCAAGAGCTTCTTCAAGATTCTTTTGTAACTAATCCATATCCATAGAGATCTTACTCAAGTTGCTAGGCCTTCCTTGAATGTTCCTTCTCCGAGTAACTGTGCTCTGATACCAATTGTTAGAAATAGGAAATACTGAGAGGGGGGGGTGAATCAGTATTTCACAAACTTTTACTTTTGCCCACTTATGGATATAACAGATTACTTTAAAGCATAAGAGACTAAATAGCATACATAACATTAAATGTAAAGAACTCATAACACATGATATGTTCTCAAGGAAACCCTGGCCAAGGGAAAACCCCAGTGGGGATGGTACCCACAAAGATCCACTAATCAAAAGATATCCTGTTAAGGATGTTGACCCTGTTAGGAGCTTGTTACAATCATATAGTGTATCAGTCCTGGTTAAGGGACTATAGGCCTTGTTGGAAGCCTCAACCCTGTTAGGAGTTGTAGATACAAAACCTGATTACCAGATGAGCTTACTTCCCAAACAAGTAATACAAATGTTTACTGATTACAATATGGTACTACTTACAACTTCGCATCAACAACTTTCGCCGCTATCACAATATACAACTATCACAAGTTACATTTCAAGTATGTTCGATACATTACAATATTGCATCTTTATAAAAGATACAATGGTGCAGGAGCACCTCTATGAGGGCCCTCACCTTCATATTTTGGTGCGTGAAGAGCATGTAAGTAGCAATAAGAGTTGATGCAGGGGCATCATATGCTCATCATAGGTATCTTGGAGATCCAGGGCATCCCAGTGGACATAGAGCATCTCCTAAGGTCAATTGGTCAATTCTACAGCCAATCATGGCATTTGTAAGCACAAAAAGTTATAATTTTGTATGATGTCTTGATTGATTCCAATGTTGAAAAGATGTAATTGATCCATGGAATAGGATCTAGAGGTTGTCTAGGGTAGAGAAGTCATTTGATAGGATCTAGTATGAAGTCATATTAATATCAAGTCATTTCATAAGTTAAATCATTCAATAAGTCCTTTAAAATATAGTTTATTACTTTAGAAAATTCAAATTTTGAATATAAACGGTTATATGGCATTTTGGAGGGAAACTCCATAGTTTAAATTTTATAAAGAAATAGCAAATGCAATAAGTTGGAGTCGGTTGGGAGGAATGTTAACTACCTCCTGGACCCATAAATATGCCAATGTACGGCCTGTACCTCATCATTGTACGGACTGTTTCTCAAAAACTGAATAAAAGTGCCCAGTTTTAAGGGAAATTGGAAAGAGTTTCAAGTTTTCTGCATCAAATCTGTTTTGGTATGCATTGATCCACGTTTACAAACATGTTTTGATGTCTATGACCCAGATTTGAATCCTATTTTGTGAGTGTTTATTCATTTTGCATTGATTGCTGACTGTAGCAACAGTTTGATTAACAGTTTTGAAGTTCTTGGGATCTAATCATGGCTATTCCATGAAATGCTTGTCTGATCCTTCATGGAATGCCATAAAATCTAACATGTATAATATTTTTATGATGTTGAAATGACAGACTAACCGTGTGAAGGTGGCCACTAAGCATTAATATTGTGGAAACAAGAAGGAATGTGTAGGGACAGTCCTAAAGAGCCAGATCTGTCTTAACAAGAAGGGTATTTGAGTTTGAATCTATGTTTTATATGTTAAAACATTGATGTTTGCATAATCAATTGATTGGAAAAGTCATTTCACGTGGGAGATTGAGCATACCCTAGAAACAAGGGTTTTGAATGCATGATTTGGGGCTTTTGGTGTAAATGAGCCTATAGACTGAAATTGGTTGATGATTTGTCTAGTTAGACATAAAATAAGATGATTCTAAGAATTTGGCGGAGATTGGATAGGTATTGGACATACTTGCTTTGTAAAACCTCATAAAATGCACCCTAAAAACCGTGACAGTCATATTTGTTTGCACATTTTCCAAAGAAGTTAATGTTGATTTTTGGGTATGTTAAATAACTCCAAAAAGGGTATCTGTAATGGTAATTTGTTTTCAGGGTTACTTGAGAATTTTTTGAGTAAAGTGAGAAAAACAACCACCGGAGGGCTAATTGGGGCTATTAGGCCTAATTGACAGTTTTAAGGAATTTGATTGCTTGGGGTTGGTTAGAAGTTGAGAAGTGCTTGAAACCTGTTTGAATAATCATATTAACATAGTTGACATCAAACTTGAAGGTCTGGAAGCAGGAGTTGGAGTTTTGTGGGTAATAAGCCTTTGAAATGCCTTAGGAGCCTAGTGGGTTACTTGTGAATTTGACTAAGTTATTGGGAAACCATCACCTTTTTGCTACCCACTCTGCATCAAGAGTCATCATGTTGGTTGACTCAAATTTTGGTTGTGTCTAGGCTAAGAGTTAGTCCGAGAGGTCTGTTTGTCTTCTTAAGTTAGCTTTGTCCTTAATTCTAGCAAAATGTCAAGTTGGGGTGTTTGGGTTTAGAGGTTAGTGATTAGTGGTCATGTGATGCATATGAGGGATTTGGTAAGCCTCATAATGGTCTATTTGTATTGGGGAACAAAAACAAGAGTTCAAGCAATTAGAAGTTGCTAAATAGTTGCAAGCACCTTTTTAAAAGTTGACAAGCAATTTATTGCTTTGTAAGGGTTGTCTAACCCAAGAGCCACAATAGACTCTTAAGACCTAACAATCACTAAAGGAAAAAACATATTTAATGCTTGGGGAACCCTAATGTATGGGTTGGTTAAAAGATTTGTGAAGTTACAGTACGGAACAGGCAGACTGGTTTTATTAGAGTGTGTAACAGTCACGGTTATGACTGATTTTATGTGAATACAGAGGAGTTTAGTTGAATTTGTGAAGGATTTCAATGTTCATTTGTGTTTAGTCTCTCTTATGTGTGAAATAGTTCAGTTTCTTTTACATTTTTTGTTAGCTTATTTTGTATATATCTGTGTGTGTTCATATTCAGCCAGTTTGGAGAGCTTCTTGCAAATGGGGCTGTAACTTTCTTGTCCACTGTGGGTTTGCCATGGAAACTTGGATATTGGAAGTACAAAGCCTAATGTACATTTATCCAAATGCAGGACCCTTGAGGAGAAAGATAAACAATTGTTTGTTGCTGCCCTAGGCGAGTTCAGCATGAATCTGGCTAGGTTCAAGCAGCCTTTGAAGAGCTCCAGCAGGAAAATGGTGAAGGTTCAAGACCTTCCCTTTTGAGGGAGTGTTAAGGGTCATATGAAGGTCCTATCTTGTGAAGGAGAATCCTTGAAACGTTGAGGATAGGCTCTGGTGAAGCAAGGAGCAGGGAATTGCCTAGAAACCCCCTAAACCCTCATTTTTTTGCAAGTACATTGTACGGCCTTTTGGGTATCTGAGACCCTAAAAATCCTTTAGAGGGGATCATTATAAGAAAATTTTATTCACACCAGGGTTGGTGAATCCCTAAGGGTTTTGCACAAAAGCTCCTACAAATCCGGGTGGAGGGCTAATTGGGCTTGTCTAGTAGCCCTATTTTCCAAAGGAACCCCCAGATTGGGTGCTTCCAAAACCTCAAGAATGCATGAAGAGGGTGTAATTAGTCCAAAAAAGACACTTGAAGCCTTGATTTCCTCTGTTGAAGCTCAGTGAGAGGTCAGGAGTCAAAAAGACCCTTTTTAGCCTATGTGAGAGGCTAGTTGTGAGAATGAAAAGCAAGAAGGTGTAAGAATGGAAATGTGAAACTCGGTGGGAAGGTTAGGCAGGTCAGGGGAACTCCTTAGAAGGATAAGGAAGCCTAGAGACCTAATTTTAGTGTGTAGAAACACTGAGATCCCAGTGGAGGGTCAAGAGCATAGACAAGCTTGTTTATCCTAGTTTATCCCATTAGATTGGTATCAAAGCCTCTTAAGGCTTGGGAAGTGAAAGGTGGATGTTTCAACCACTAGAAAAATCAAGTGGATCATCTCAGAAATAGAAGATGGTGACCAATGCAGAGCTTGCCAAGAAAGTAGAAGATCAGGAGGAAGCTAACAGACTCCTGCAGGAAAGATTGGCACAGATGGAACAACTCTTGGATGATGTCCAAGAAAAAGTAGATAAGGTGAATGTGAAAATGGAGGAGCAGGATGCTAAGGAAAAAGGGGTAACCATAGATGATGAAGTTCCCACACCTGACCCTCCAACTCAAGATGAACAATTTCTGAAAGCATTGAAGGCTATCACAGGCAAAGCACTTGAAGGTGTCCCATTATTGACTGGCAGGATGGATACTGAGATTGTGATGCAGTGGATTGAAGGCATGGAGAATCACTTTGAATGTGAAGAGATCTCAGAAGCACAGAAGGTCAAAGTGGCCAAATCTAGGTTGAGAGGACAAGCTTTAACCTGGTGGAACTATCTGCAAGATGAAAGGGAGAAAGAGGGCAAGAATCCAATCTCTAACTGGAAAGCAATGACAAACAAAGTAAAGGAAGCATACCTACCAGCTGATTATGAAATCCAGCAGCATAGGAAAAGATTGAATCTCAGACAGAAGGAGATGGATGTAGCCACCTACACCGAGGAGTTCCACAAGTTGAGCTTGAGATCCGAGATCAAAGAAGAAGAAAGTGTCAAAGTGGTAAGGTACCTAAGTGGTTTGAAATGGAGCATAGCTGACGAGATGAGTTTGTTCACTCCCACCACTGTACTTGGTTGTTAGCATATGGCACAAAAGATTGAAGATAAACAAAGAAGAAAGCAAGAACCTAACTCCAAGAACAGGGGTAGAGAAAGGGACTCTAGAGGGGGTCAAAGAGGAGGTTCTAGTAGAGGTGGTGAATCAAGAAACCAAGGAGAAAGCAGGCTGTTAGAAAAAAGTTCAGAAATCAGTCCAAGAGGATCTCATAGTAGAGGAAGAGGTTGTCAAGGAAATAGAGGAAGAGGAACAGGAAGGAGCAGCTCCTACTTTGCCACCATGAAGTGCTATCAATGTGGACAACTTGGGCACCCTGCTTATAGGTGTCCTAATAAACTAGCAGCCTCATAGAGTGAGAAGAGGGTAGCCTATACCCAAGAGGATAACAACAGTTCATGCACTAATGAGGTCAGAAAATTGGAATCAGAAATGGGAGAGAATCTTATGTTCAGGAGGGTGCTTATAAGGAAGCTTAATCAAGGTGAACCAAAGCAAAGAAGGGCTCTTTTTAGAGTCAGGTGCAAGATACAAGGTAAAGTGTGCAAGGTGATTGTGGATTCAGGATCTACAGATAACATCATAGCCGAGGAAGCAGCAAAGAAGCTGAAACTCACAAAGGTTCCACATGCTAACCCCTACAAGGTAACTTGGTTAAACCAGGAACAGAGTGTGCTAGTTAATGAGCAAACATGGGTAGAGTTTTCTATTGGAGGCTATAAAGACAGAATTCTTTGTGATGTCTTACCCATGGATGCATGCCATCTTCTATTAGGAAGACCCTGAGAATTAGACAGGAAGATGATTTATGATGGAGAAGATAACTCCATTTCTTTCAAGAAGGATGGGAGGACTTTTAAAATTCAGTCCTTGGTAGAGAATGAAGGAGTTTCCAAGACACCTAGTGTGTTACTTAGCAATGGCAAAGAGTTTTTACATGCTCTACAGGATGAGGAGACCATATGGTGTGCTATTATGGTAAAGCCAAAGGAGGAAGACAAGAAGTTGAAGGTAGATTTACCATTGGAAGTGCAGAAAATGCTGAAAGAATTCAAAGACATAGTGAGTGATGGAACCCCTGCCACCTTAGCTCCAAGAAGAGCAATAAGTCATCAAATTGACTTTGTTCCCGGTGCTTCTCTACCTAACAAAGTAGCCTACAAGCTAACCCTGGATCAGAATAAGGAAGTAGCAAGGCAAGTGTAATAGTTGTTGGATCAAGGGCTGATTAAAAAGAGTATAAGTCCATGTGCAGTTCCAGTAGTCCTGGCATCCAAGAAAGGTGGAAAATGGAGGCTTTGCACAGATTCAAGGGCTATCAACAGGATTACTATCCGGTATAGGTTTCCCATTCCAAGAATAAAGGATTTGATGGATTGCTTAGGAGGTGCTATGTATTTTACAAAGCTAGATTTGAAGAGTGGTTATCACCAAATCAGAATTAAGGAGGCTGATGAGTGGAAGACCACTTTTAAAACCACTGATGGATTGTATGAATGGCTTGTTATGCCATTTGGGCTTACTAATGCTCCAAGCACCTTCATGAGGTTGATGAATGAGGTCTTGAAGGACTTCATAGGAATATTTGTGGTGGTGTATCTGGATGATATACTCATCTATAGAAAGACAAAAATAGAACACCTGGAGCACTTAAGGTTGGTGATGACAAAGCTACATGAAGAGCAACTAGCCATCAATCTGGAAAAGTGTGAGCTCATGTAGCAAGAGCTGATTTATTTGGGCTTTGTAGTGTCCAAGGGTACTCTGAAAATGGACCCAAGCAAGGTGGATGCAATCTTGAATTGGTCTACCCCAAAAACAGGGACAGAAGCTAGAAGTTTTCATGGTTTAGCCCAGTTTTATAGGAAGTTCTTTAGGAACTTCAATGGGATTTGTGCACCAGTATTAGACACCATCAAAGGAGGGCTGAAAACAAAGTTCAAGTGGACTGATGCAACTGAGAAAGAATTCCAAACATTGAAGCAAGAGGTAGCCACCAAACCTATCCTACTCTTACCTACGTTTGATAAATTGTTTACTATTGAATGTGATGCAAGTGGTACAGTAGTAGGGGGTGTTTTAAGCCAAGAAGGAAGGCCTATAGCATTCTTTAGTGAGAATCTCAATGAGGCAAAGAAAAATTATTCAGCTTATGATTTAGAGTTGTATGCATTGGTACAATCTCTCAAGAAGTGGAGGCATTATCTCTTGCCAAAGAATTTGTTGTTTATACTGATAATCAGGCTTTAAGCTATATAAACACACAGGAAAACCTTAGTAACAGGCACATAAAATGGATGGAGTATCTCCAATCCTTCACTTTTACAATCAAGCATAAGAAAGGGTAGCTCAACAAGGTTGCAGATGCCTTGAGTAGAAAATTATTGACTGTCCAAGAGGTACAGCTGCAAAGCATTGGAATAACAGATTTCAAAGACTTATATGAGGAGGATGAAGACTTCTCGCAAGCCTACAAGTTGTGCCTAGAGTTTGAGAACAACTTTCATGGTGAGTTTGCAGATTACAACCTTCAAAATGGGTTGTTGTTTAAAGGTAATCAGCTTTGTGTACCTAGAGGATCCATGAGGGAAAATCTGATCCAAGAGAAGCATAATGGCAGCCTAAGTGGTCATTTTGGCATAAACAAGACTTTGGAGTTAGTACAGAGATACTACTTTTGGCCTAAGCTAGCAAGGGATGTCAAGAGGTATGTTGAGCAATGTGGGATATGTCAAAGAGCAAAAGGAGGTTCAAGTAATACTGGACTCTATCAACCTCTACCAATTCCTAATAGGCCATGGGAGTGTGTAAGTATGGACTTTGTAGTTGGACTCCCTAAAACCAAATCAGGTATGGATAGCATCTATGTTGTTGTTGACAGGTTCTCTAAGATGAGTCATTTCATTCCATGTAGAACTACTCATGATGCAATTTATGTAGCACATCTCTTCTTTAAAGAGATTGTTAGAATTCATGGACTTCCTTTAAGCATTGTGTCAGATAGGGATAGCAAGTTCATGGGCCATTTTTGGAAAACCTTATGGAAAAGGCTGGGAACTAATGTCTCTTTCAATTCAGCATACCATCCTCAAACTGATGATCAAACTGAGGTCATCAATAGGGTGCTTGGGAACTTGCTAAGGTGTTTAACAAAGGAATATGGGCAGACTTGGGATCTTGTTATATCTTAGGCTCAATTTGCATATAATGATAGTGTGAATAGGACTACGGGAAGAAGTCCTTTTGAGATTGTTTATGGGAGACACCCTAGAGGTGTGTGTGAGTTGAGAGATTTAGGTTCCATGGAGTTGAAGAGTGGACAAGCTGAAGATTTCACTCAAACTATCAAAGAGGTTCAAGAACAAGTGAAGAAAACCATGATGGAGTCTACTCAAAGAATCAAAGCTAAAGTGGATGAAAAGAGGAAAGAAGTATAGTTTCAGATTGGGGACTATGTTATGGTCCATCTTAACAAGGCAAGAATGTAAAAAGGCATGCCTACTAAGCTGCAAATGAGAAGAGTAGGTCCATGCAAGGTATTAGCAAAGTATGGAGAAAATGCTTACAAGGTGGAATTACCTTCAGATTTAGCCATCTCACCGGTATTTAATGTTGCCGACCTAATCAAATTCAAAGGTGATGTTAATCAGCAAGAAACAGGTACACCTAAGGTACTACAAGACATTGACCCAAATGCCATGCCCAAGAAAGAATCGGTTAAAGCAGAGAGTATCCTTGAATCCAGAGTAAAGAAGGCAACTAGACATCACAACTACATGGAACACCTGATTAAATGGAAGGATCAACCTGAATCTGAAGCCACCTGAGTTGAAGAAGGACAGTTCAAGAAGTTTGGGATTGATCTAGCACTTCTAGATCCCAAGGTGCCTTAGCTTGTGCTGAGGGGGAGTATGGTGCAGGAGCACCTCTATGAGGGCCCTCACCTTCATATTTTGGTGTGTGAAGAGCATGTAAGTAGCAATAAGAGTCATTATGTTGGTTGACTCAAATTTTGGTTGTGTCTAGGCTAAGAGTTAGTTTGAGAGGTCTGTTTGTCTTCTTAAGTTAGCTTTGTCCTTAATTCTAGCAAAATGTCAAGTTGGGGTGTTTGGGTTTAGAGGTTAGTGATTAGTGGTCATGTGATGCATATGAGGGCTTTGGTAAGCCTCATAATGGTCTATTTGTATTGGGGAACAAAAACAAGTGTTCAAGCAATTAGAAGTTGCTAAATAGTTGCAAGCACCTTTTTAAAAGTTGACAAGAAATTTATTGCTTTGTAAGGGTTGTCTAACCCAAGAGACACAATAGAATCTCAAGACCTAACAATCACTAAAGGAAAAAAAGTATTTAATGCTTGGGGAACCCTAATGTACGGGTTGGTTAAAAGATTTGTGAAGTTACAGTACAAAACAGGCAGACTGGTTTTATTAGAGTGTGTAACAGTCACGGTTATGACTGATTTTATGTGAATACAGAGGAGTTTAGTTGAATTTGTGAAGGATTTCAATGTTCATTTGTGTTTAGTCTCTCTTATGTGTGAAATAGTTCAGTTTCTTTTACATTTTTTGTTAGCTTATTTTGTATATATCTGTGTGTGTTCATATTCAGCCAGTTTGGAGAGCTTCTTGCAAATGGGGCTGTAACTTTCTTGTCCACTGTGGGTTTGCCATGGAAACTTGGATATTGGAAGTACAGAGCCTAATTTACATTTATCCAAATGCAGGGCCCTTGAGAAGAAAGATAAACAATTGTTTGTTGCTGCCCTAGGCGAGTTCAGCATGAATCCGGCTAGGTTCAAGCAGCCTTTGAAGAGCTCCAGCAGGAAAACGGTGAAGGGTAAAGACCTTCCCTTTTGAGGGAGTGTTAAGGGTCATATGAAGGTCCTATCTTGTGAAGGAGAAGCCTTGAAACATTGAGGATAGGCTCTGGTGAAGCAAGGAGCAGGGAATTGCCTAGAAACCCCCTAAACCCTCATTTTTTTGCAAGTACATTGTACGGCCTTTTGGGTATCTGATACCCTAAAAATCCTTTAGAGGGGATCATTATAAGAAAATGTTATTCACACCAGGTTTGGTGAATCCCTAAGGGTTTTGCACAAAAGCTCCTACAAATCCGGGTGGAGGGCTAATTGGGCTAGTCTAGTAGCCCTATTTTCCAAAGGAACCCCTAGATCGGTTGCTTCCAAAACCTCAAGAATGCATGAAGAGGGTATAATTAGTCCAAAAAAGACACATAAAGCCTTGATTTCCTCTTTTGAAGCTCAGTGAGAGGCCAGGAGTCAAAAAGACCCTTTTTAGCCTATGTGAGAGGCTAGTTGTGAGAATGAAAAGCAAGAAGGTGTAAGAATGGAAATGTGAAACTCGGTGGGAAGGTTAGGCAGGTTAGGGGAAGTCCTTAGAAGGATAAGGAAGCCTAGAGTCATTATTTTGACAAGCAAAATAATCCCTTAATTCATTTATTAGTTTTGCCTTCAAAACTGCTCTGTTGGCTGTACTCTGTCATCAGTAAAACAATCATAACTTTGTCCATACTATCCATACTCTTTTTTGCATTGAGATGGAGTATCCTTAGACACCATAGAGTCTATGTTCAACTGTGAAAACTCTGATCATGCTCCAGTGAACGTCGCCAAAACAAACTGTATCGGGTGCTCTATCAAAAACACTGTTTCATACTTAGACAATTTTAGTCTGCGATCTTCCATACTTACCTTCCAGCTTATGCAATCTTCATAGGGAACATATGTTGCCATAATGACAACATCAATGTACATACCTCAGCCAAATTGGCAACAACCTTCTTTCATTAACCCAACCTTCAAGAGAATATGATCTCATACCACATTATACCTACATCAACTCACAACACCACATGCCAAAAGAATTTTCCATTATGATTCTGATGTATACACATATATGTTCTTGTGCTTTTATAAATATTCCACTAGAAGCACTTGAAACATCATTTTTACATCATCATTGTTATCTCCAATATTTGATATAATCTGACCAACGCATGCTAACATTGTCATGAACTTGTTTACTATTTCCACTAGTACCTTACTCCCCCTTTGACAATGTACTTAACCAAGTTATGCACTTGACCTAGTTGACATCAATTCGAACAAGAAATCTTCTTCACTTTACAACCATGCCAACAAATATTCCATCATTGGAAAGACTAACTTGTATTCCAAGAAAGAAAGGTAGCTCACTAATCATTGACATTTAAAATTCTTTTTGTATTTCTACATCAAACACATTACACAATTTATCCTCTCCACCAAATATGATGTCATCAACACATACGTCTACTATTAGAATTTTTTCATCTTATATTTTAAAATAGATACTACTATCAACACTTTCTTTCTTGATTTTTTTTTATTAGATATTTATCCAATCTTACATACAAGGCCGTAAGCAACTGTTTCAGTCCATAGAGTGCCTTCTTCAATCTAAATAATATATCAGGTTTTTCTGAAAGCTTAAAATTTTCTAGTTTCTATATATACACTCATTCTTCTAATTCTCTGCTCAAAAAGGTCGACTTTACATCTATTTGATATACTTTGAGATTCTTGTAAGCAATAAAAGAAAGAAACATCCTTGTAGATTTTATCCTAGTTACTAAAGAAAAATTTTCTTCAAAATAAATCCCTTCAACTTGTGAATAACCTTTACATACTAGTCTAGCCTTGTTTCTTGTAACTTGTCCTTGTTCATTTATCTTTTTTCTGAAAACCAATTTGCCTCGTACAAGTTCCCAAGTGTTTTTTTCTCTATGTGACTCAAATCTTCTTTCGTTTCTTTAATCCATCTTTCCTCCTTCCTTGCTTCTCAATAATTTTTAGGTTTATTTATTGATAGAAAATGATATTTTACCTATTCTTGTGATCCAAAAATTCTTCTCCTTGTTATCACCAATTATCTAATCCTTTGATTAATGCCTTTGAACATATTTAGCAGGTTTCTTCATAACAACTTTTGGCTCTATTTATTCAATAGTTTTTAAATTTTTGTCTTCTTCTAGATCATCCTTGTTTTAGAGATATAAGTAAACTCAACATCACCTTCTATTATCAAAGTAAGATGACTCCAAACCTCACACACCTTTACATTTTCACTTTCAACAACCTTGTTTAGTATCTTATTAAAACACCGATAAGCTTTGTTGTCTATTGCATAGCCCAAGAAAATTTCTTCATCTTCTCTTGTATAGATTTTTTCCTATCCATTTTCATCTCTTCTAATGTATCACTTTCTTCTTAATATCTTGAAGTGCCTCATAGTAGGTGATCTCCCATAGAAAAGTTCATAAGGTGTCTTGGAATGATGTTCTTTGATCTAAACCCTTTTAAGAAGATATAATGTAGTATGTACAATATCCTTCCAATATACATTCATTAGATTAACATAATTCAACATATTCCTAACTATTTCAGCATTAGTTTTGTTCTTCCTTTCAACCACTACATTTTTTTTGGAGTCCTTGGGACATAAAATTGTCTTCTTATTCCTCTCTTTTCACATAAATCGTTAAGTTCCTTTGAGATAAATTGTTTGCCTCTATTCAATTTTAGGAATTTCATCTTATAATATATTTGATTTTCTTCTATTGATTTAAAGATATCAAGAATAAATTTTAAATTCTTTATATTTCTTTCTTAAAAAAGTGACCCAAGTCATTCTAGAGTAATCATCGATTAACAACTTAAAGTACCTTTCTCCATTGATACCTTTTGTCTTAGCCAATCCACATAGATAAGTATTGATCAAATCCAAAGGTTTTATTGATAAATATTCCTTCTTTTGGCAAGTCCTTGTCTACTTTCCAATTTTACATTATCTACAAACAATGTCAATAGGTTTGACATTTTTTGGTAGATCTCTACCAACTTCAATCTTGCTAATTTTTACCATGTTTTCAAAGTTCACATGTCCTAATCTTTTGTGTCATAACCAACTTTCATTACATTGAGCTATAAAATGTAGGTTCTCATTTTTATCTTCAATATAATATATTTTCTCAACTATCCTAAAGTCTTTTGCAATTATTTTACCAATCATTTTTCTTTTGGTGACACACCCATCATTCTTGAACAACACTTCATAACCTTTCTTACATATTTGTCTTACACTTAGCATATTATATTTCAAACCTTAAACATAGTAAACATGTTAAGTATTATGCTTACCATTAATTGAAAATTTTCTAGGGTATGTTCAAGATCATGGTATGCCAAACCAGACCCTTAAGTGGCAATAAAAATTCATAAATTAGGGTTAGGAAAGTTGATGTAAAAATTTGAACAAACTATCAATATTACATAAAAAATATGTAAGAAGAGAATCTGTAGAAAATTGAATGCAGTTTCTAAGATTATAGCCCTTTTTGAAACAAAATCGTTCTATATGGTTAAAATTTTAAATTTCAATGCAGTAGTATGAAAATTTTAGGAAAAATATAAGAATTAGGTGTATGTCTAACCATCTTAAACACAATCAAATGATAATATTTTTTTACAAGGTTTTAAATATAATTCGTAGACTCGTGTCTGGATGCGACACATATTTATTTTTAAAGTATTCTAAGTAAATAATTAATTATATTTTTTATGCTACAAGTTTTCCAGAATATAAGAACTCTAGTGTTTGACTACCTTAACTTATTCTTGGATCATCTTAAAATGGAAGCACACATGCTAGGACATGTTTAGAACTCCTTATTAGATTATTTGGACTCAATTCAAATGCCTTTTATAGATCCATAGATGTGCATATGCTTATGTGTTGGTTCAGGCCTTGTTTTGTCCCTTTCCCTTCTTCTCTTCCCACTTTTTGAGACCTTGGGGCAATTCTGGAAGGCCTTTCCATTTAGGTCTAGGCCTAATTTCAGCCTCGACCCTTAGGTCTAGGCCAAATTTTTGCACTGGTCTTTGTTGGACTACAATTGATTTGGAATCTGATTGAAGAATCCATGATTAAAGATCACTGAGGAGTTGCTGATTAGATATGTAATATGATTAAATCAATATTATGTTGTCATTGATGTCAACTAGTTTGATAGCACTTATCTTGTAAGTTACTATATCGAGACATCTAAAGAAAGGTGAAAGAGATGAAGAATAGAGAAATCTACATTGGGAAAGATGTACATGATAGATGAGGATAAGGAACACATTAAGTAACTTGTTGATGAGTCTATGACTTGATGATATTGACTTTATTATGTTGCATTCATCTATGATGAAGTATAGAGCTGAAAGACACAAAGTAGTGTTGTCGGTAAATGAAGCAATTCTAGTATACACCGACAAAGTGTGGTGTATACCGATCAAAATATTAATCAAGCAGTGTTCACCGATGCATTTCTTTGTTAACCGAGAAGAACAAAATGAAACAAATGATTAGTTTAGCCGATAAGATTGATGAGCTATAAAGTACCTCGATTTCAGTGATAAGAGATAATGTTTGTTATTAAAATCGATGGGTAACAAAATTAAAGGAAGATCTAATGGAGTAGATTGAAATGTTTTACTGACATGTCAGCTAAGAAAGTTTGAAGCAACAAAATCTATGAATGTGGTTAAGCGTCAAAATCTGATGGAGGAGAAGAAAATGATTTACCTGTCTATATAAGAGACTAGAATTTCATTATGAAGGATGCCGGAAGAAGTAGAAGCTGCAAGAGTATCAAGTGAACAAGGTTTTCATGCATTCTGATCATACTGGTTAGTGAGAACTGAGCTGCAGAATAATTACCGAGCTACAGAGAGCAATTACCGATGGATCGTAAGTTGATACAATATTGAATCTGAAGTGAAATATTAGTCAGAAGGCTTTGTATGGACTAAAGATTGATTTGTAATCTGCAATTGAAGTTGTATTAAGGTAGGTCATTTACTATTACATATTTAACCATTGTATACAGTCAAAATCTCTTAACCAAGTGGACTTTGAAAGTCTTATGATGTATCATTCATACAATGAACATTGTTATCCTGTCAACCCCATAGTGAATGTTGGTTGGATGATAACTTTTAGTTTAAAATCCTCTAACAAGGTCACACTTGATAGTGTGTTTGTAAACCTTTAATAGGGTGGGGTCTTAATCGAAGTCACTTCAAAAGAGTGAACAATTTTGGGTTGTCGGTCCTAGGTGGTTTTTCCCTTTATAGGGTTTCCACGTTAAATCTATTGTGTTATGTGTTGATTGTGATATTTATTTGTTATCATACTTTACATGTTACATGTTAGATTTGATCGGTAATTATTATAGTATTTGACTGGTAATTGATAAAAGCACAGACAGTGAAAGTAATTATTGTTTACCAAGGAGAAAAAATTTAAGAAGTTGATTTTGAATTATACATTTTATTTTGGGACACTGGATAACTGATTACCCCCCCTCTCAGTTATTCTAACAATTGGTATCAAAGCTGTAGTTGCTTAGAATAGAGTTTTAAGGACTTAAGCACAAAGGTCTCAAGATGTATAAGAGGGAAGTAGCAAAGTTGAACAAAGAGAACTTCATAGTATGGGAAAGCAGGATGAAGCTGCACAAATTTGGAATTGGGAACTCTACACTAGATTTGATGGAGAATGGCTATATACAACTACCCACTAGTCCCTTAACTCTTGATCAACTGAAGGATAGGCATGAACACAATATCACTATGATGGAACTTGTTGCCACCTATACCGATGCTGAATTTGAAGACATCAAGGGTTGTGATACTGCTAAGAAGATGTGGGACAAGTTAAACCTGATATACAGTAGAGATTTGAATGTCAAAAGAGCTCATGCTGAAAGCCTAAGAGGTAGATTTGATGATATGAGAATGAAAGAAGGTGAGAAAATTGTACAATACTCAAATAGACTAAAAGAGGTGGTACATGCTATTAGATAAGCAAGATTCTCAAAACTTTGCTACCAGTTTATGCAATCAGGGTATCTGCACTTCATGAAACAACAGCTACATCCAACCTTACTCTTGACACTCTGATTGGTAAGCTTACAACCTTTGAATTAAACAACTTTGATAATAGTGTTGTTCCTTCTGTTGAATCCACTTTCATGTCTTCTTTGAAGATTGGAAAGTCTAGCAGGAATAGTAAGAACTATGATAGTGACAGTAATACTGATGATGAACTTGATGAGCTTGAAGCTCTTATGGCTAGAAGATTGCCTAAAGGAAAAGGAAGGTATAGAGGTAAGCTACCTTTGGCATGTTTTAACTATAAAGAAGCTGGTCACATCACTGCTAGATGTCCTTAGAAGAAAGATGATGATATATCCAAAGACCAATCTAAAGGAAACTATGGGAGAAGAGTCAACAGAGGCTGCCGACACAACAATAGAGACAATCAAGACAATAAAGGCAAAAAGGTATGTTACATACCCAAAGATATTGAAACTAAATCTGATTTTGATGATGACATAGAAGCTATATTTGTTGCTATGAAAGATGACTCAGAGGAAGAAGAGAAACATGAAGAGACAACGCTGATCTCTAAAGTAAGCAGAAATGATACATGGATCATAGACAGTGGCTGTACACATCATATCACTGGTGATGTAGAGAAGTTGATCATCTTGTTGAATATAATGGAGGATCTGTGAGAATGGGAAATGATGCACCTTGTATGGTAAGAGGTACAAGTTCACTGATGATCAATGACATAATACAATGTGAAAATGCATACTGGGTTGATGGATTGAACTATAATTTGTTAAGTGTGGCTCAGCTGAATAATTCAGGCCACCAACTAGCTTTTGAGAGTAAAAAGGTGAAGATCTATGATGATGGAGGAAGACTTGTTAGAACTGGTACACAATCCAGAGGTAACTTATTCTATCTTGATATGGATCAATCTTCTTGTTTGTTAATAAAGGATGAAGATGCTTGGTTGTGGCATAGAAGGTTATGCCATGTGAACTTTGACAACATGATCAAGATTAGTAAAAAGAAAAGAGTTATAGGATTGCCTAACTTGACAAAACCTAATCATGCCATGTGCCATGAATGTCAGAAAGGTAAGATGACTAAGTCTAGTTTTAAAAGTAAAGACTACTCAACAAAGAAGATACTTGAGTTGGTTCATACTGACCTATGTGGTCCCATGACAACTCAGAGTTGTTCTGGTGATAGATATTTTATTCTTTTTGTTGATGACTATACTAGACTAATGACTATTATGTTCCTAAAAGAGAAATCTGAAGCCTTTAAAATGTTTAAGTGGTATAAAGCCAAGGTAGAGAAAGAAATTGGAAAAGAAATAAAATGCTTAAGATTTGATAGAGGAGATGAATTTATCTCTGATGAATTTATTAATTTCTGTAATGAGCATGGAATTAAAAGACAGGTCTCTGCACCGAGGACACCTCAACAAAATGGCATTGCTAAAAGAAGGAACATGTTTATAATTGATTGTGCTAGAACATTGATGATATACAACAATGTTGCTCATACATATTGGAGGGAAGCTATCAGTACAACTATGTATGTTCTTAACCGAGTATAGCTGAAGAAGGACACCAATCGAACACCTTATGAGCTATGGTTTGGACAAAAACCTACTGTAAGTTATTTTAGAATTTTTGGAAGTAAATGCTTTATTTTGAAAGATGAAAGAAATGGAAAATTTGATTCTAAAGGAGATGAAGGGATATTTATGGGATATTCCTCTACAAGTAAAGCATATAAATGTTTGAATAAGGTTACAAATAAGATAGTTGAAAGTATTAATGTTCATGTTGATGAGTTTGATGACAAGAACATAGAGGAAAGTACAAAGGAACTGGATGACTACAGTAGATTCACTTACTTTGAACATCCAAAGTATCTACTGATGCCGCAAGCTATGACAACAGGTCAGTAGGGAAATAATACAGGACAACAGCCAACACAAATTGATGAACAAGATGGATCTACCGAGCAAGGAAATGACCCTGAATAGGATGAGCAAGAAAGGAGAAATCAAGTTCTGGCTAGTTTTGTTAGAATAAATCATCCTGAGACACAAATCATTGGAGACAGACATGCTGGAATGCAATCTAGAAGTAAAACAAGACAAGGTATATGTCTAGTTTGTGAATTTGAACCAAAAAATGTGAAAGTTGCATTAGAGAATGAAGAATGGGTTAATGAAATGAAGGATGAAATAGAGAAAATAGAGAAGAAAAAAACTTGGTCCCTAGTACCCCAACCTAAAGATAAGAATGTTATCGGTACTAAGTGGATATTCTGGAATAAATTGAATGAAAATGGTGAAGTCACAAGAAACAAAGCTAGATTGGTATGCAAGGGCTATGCATAGGAAGAAGAAATTGAATATGGTAAAACATTTGCACCTTTTGCTAGATTGGAAGGAGTTAGAATGCTACTTGCATATGCTACACACAAGAAATTCAAAGTCTATCAAATGGATGTGAAGGCAGCATTTCTGAATGGTATACTTGAAGAAGAGGTCTACATCGAACAACTTGAAGGATTTGTTGATCACAACAATAAAGACATGGTATGTAGATTACATAAAGCTTTATATGGTTTGAAGCAAGCACCTAGATCATGGTATGAAAGATTGCATACTTACTTGTTAAGTATTGGATTTGTAAGAACAAGTGAAAACAACAATTTGTATATGAAAGGTGATACTAATGATACTATTATCATTGTTGAAATTTTTGTTGATGATATTATTTTTGGAGGTCAAGATCATATATGTAAATCTTTTGCTGATGACATGAGGAATGAATTTGAAATGTCTATGTTCAGAGAGATTAAGTTCTTTCTTGGACTACAAATGATTCAGCAGAGTGATGGAATATTCATCACACAATCTAAATACATAAAGTAAGTCTTGAAGACATTTGGCATGGAAGATGCTAAACCTATGGGAACACCAATGGCTACTGGAATAAAATTGACAAAAGGAGGATGAAACTACAGAGGTAAATTAGACACTTTACCAATCCATGATTGGTAAGTTAATGAACATAGTTCACAGTAGACCAGATATAGCACATGATATGGGTATTGTTGTAAGATGTTTTTCTAATCCTAGAGAATCACACATGATAGCTACATAAAGGATCTTAAGATACCTAAAGAAAATAGAGAATTATGGATTATGGTATCCTAAGGAAGGGAAGTTTGAACTAAAAGTTTACATTGATGCTGATTGGGCTGGAAATGTGGATGATGGAAAAAGCACCACCAGAGGAGCATTTTTCTTTGGTGAAAGACTTGTAACTTGGACAAGTAAAAAGAAGGCTTGTATTTCTCAGTCTATAGCTAAAGAAAAATATGTTGCTGTTGCTACTAACTATTCAAATATAGCATATATCAAACAAGTGTTGAAAGGGATGAATGAGGTAATCACTGACCCGATGATTATATATTGTGACAACACTAGTGCTATTAATATTTCAAAGAATTCTATGATGCACTCTAAGACAACATATATCTATTAAGTATCATTAATTAAGAGAACAAGTGCAAGAGAAGCAAGTGAAGTTAGAATTTGTCACATCTAAAGAACAACTTGCAGATATTTTTACAAAGCCTCTACTAAAGGACACATTTGAATACTTAAGGAGTAGACTTGGGGTCCGTCCCCTGTCTATCAGTCACTAAGGTGATCTGATTGTTGCATCAGCCTAATTTTATTAGAAGATCATTCATGTTGATGCAACATAGTTCACACTTTGAATCATGTTCAAGGTTGTCATTAAGTTTGGAGAACTTGAACCTATTGGAATATCAATATATAGAGATACAGAGGAGGACATAATTGTTTGTTTATTTGTTTCTTTGGCATTGTTGTCAAAGGGAGAGATAAATAATATGAAAATGGACAAGCACCGATGAGAATCATCTAAGGGAGAGACAATCTGAATGAGACAGAGTATTGAAGATCAGTTACAGAGAACAAAAGCAGAAATAGGAGAATTGAAAGGAGAACTGAAAAGATCACAACTATAGAATGGTAAAGCTGTATTGTCTAATTCTCTTTAGTAACATAGTGATTAAACATATTAAGTCTATTCGACTTACAAAATTTTGTTCACAAAGTTGTAGCATATATGTTTGGTATGTGTATGGTACATTTCATGTTACTAGAGTTGCCATCAATGCCAAAGGGAGAGATTGTTGGACTACAACTGATTTAGAATCTGATTGAAGAATCCATGATTAAAGATCACTAAGGAGTTTTTGATTAGATATGTAATATGATTAAATCAATATTATGTTTTCATTGATGTCAACTAGTTTGACATCACTTATCTTGTAAGTTACTATACCGAGACATTTGAAGAAAGGTGAAACAGATGAAGAATAGAGAAATTTACATTGGGAAAGATGTACATGATAGATGAGGATGAGGAACACATTGAGTAACTTGTTGATGAGTCTATGACTTGATGATATTGACTTTATTATGTTGCATTCATCTATGATGAAGTATAGAGCTGAAAGATACAAAGCAGTGTTGTCAGTAAATGAAGCAATTCTAGTATACATTGACGGAGTGTAGTGTATATCAATCATAGTATTAATCAAGCAATGTTCACCGATGCATTTCTTTGTCAACCGAGCAGAACATAATGAACTAAATGATTAGTTTAGCTGATAAGATTGATGAGCTGTAAAGTACCTCGATTTCAATGATAACAAATAATGTTTGTTATGAAAATCAATGGTAAACAAAATTAAAGGATGATCTAATGGAGTAGATTGAAACATGTTACTGACATGTCAGCCGAGAAAGTTTGAAGTAGAAAAATCTATGAATGTGGTTAAGCGGCAAAATATGATGGAGGAGAAGAAAATGATTTACCCATCTATATAAGAGACTATAATTTCATTATGAAGGATGTCGGAAGAAGTAGAAGCTATAAGAGTATCACGTGAACAAGGTTTTCATGCATTCTAATCATACTGGTTAGTGAGAACTGAGCTGCAGAATAATTACCGAGCTATAAAGAGCAATTACCGATAGATAGTAAGTTGATACAGTATTGAATCTAAAGTGAAATATTAGTCAGAAGGATTTGTATGGACTAAATATTGATCTGTAATCTACAATTGAAGTTGTATTAAGGTAGGTCATTTACTGTTACATATTTAACCATTATATACAGTCAAAATCTCTTAACTGAGTGGACTCTGAAAGTCTTATGATGTATCATTCATAGAATGAACATTGTTATCCTTTCAACCCCATAGTGAATGTTGGTTGGACAATAAATTCTAGTTTAAAATCCTCTAACAAGGACACACTTGATAGTGTGTTTGTAAACCTTTAATAGGGCTGGGTCTTAACCGACCTCACTTTAGAAGAGTGAACAATTTTGGGTTGCCGGTCTCGGGTGGTTTTTCCCTTTACAAGGTTTCCACATTAAATCTCTTGTGTTATGTGTTGATTGTGATATTTTTTTGTTATCATACTTTACATATTACATGTTAGATTTGATTGGTAACTGTTAGAGTATTTGATTGGTAATCGGTAAAAGCACAGACAATGAAAGTAATTATTGTTTACCAACGAGTAGAAATTTAAGAAGTTGCTTTTGAATTATACATTTTGTTTTGGGACATTGGATAACTAATTCACCCCCCACCCCCCGCACCCCCCTCAGTTATTCTAATAGTCTTCTGGGTCACCCTCTTCAGGATCTCAGTCCCTTTCAAAATTTTCAAATTTCTTCCCACCTTTTGGTCAGCCCTTTTCGATTTAAGAGATTAAATGGGTATAAATAGAGGCCTTCCATCTTCATTTGATGCATACAAAAGTTCTTACATTCAATCACACATTTATACAAGCCTTCATATTTCATTCAAGAGCATTCTACAAGCATTCATAAGTATTTTTGGAGCATTCGAGGATATCCTTTTGCAACATTTCAAGACTTCAAACATAGGAGATCTCCTACATTATAGGAGATTTCAAGGATCTTTGAAGGACTTAATTGGAGGCCTTTTCATCCCTCTTTCATATTCTTGCATCCACCTTTTGAGATCTAGCTTCCTTCCTTGATGATAGTGGAGTTGGAAACCAAGGAAGGGCTTCTTCATTCTTCATTCTTCATTCTTGCATACCCGATTTGAGTACATGAGCACATCTACATCCATTGATAAAATTTATTGACTTGGTGAGGTAGATATATTGCATTTGATTGAGACATCCTACTCTTCTACAAAATTCAATTATATTGGAGCACTTCTTCATCCTTGTGGAATATGGGTCTAAATCCTCCTCAAGTATTTCTACAAAAGTAAGGTGAATTCATACATTTTCTTTAATTTTTACATACATAATTTCATATTTATTTAAATTTTATTCCTCAACTAGGGTTTGACTAAGGCAAGCCCCTCAAAAACCAAACAAAACCATTTTTCTTGCAGGATCAAGTTTTCAGGAGTTCTAGATCCACTTTTCAAGAATTCTAGAATAGGAAACAGTCATAGATCCAGAGACAAAAAGTTTAGTACATAAGGTCTAGGTTGAAGCTTTTCCTAGTCCTGGGTGTAGGGTGACCCCAAGTCATCATAGACCTAAAAAATTGGCATGTTCTTGGAGCAGAAGGATTTATGGGTTTTGTACATCTCTCCTACTACAGATTTGAATTAGAATTTGCTTCTAAAGGCGAGTTTACAATTTACATTATTTACTTTGTGTATTTACCTTTTAGATATTTCATATTTAATTAGATTTAGTATCTTTCCTTATTTCCTAGTTAATTTCCAAACCCTAGGCTTAAAGGAACTTGTATCATCTTTCCTATCTCTTGGATCTTTGTTTGTATTGGCCCTCCTACATCACTTTGGAAGTGATAATCTACTTGGACCCAAAACCTTGGTGGCTTGGCTTAGAGGATCTATTAATTTTTGGCCCTTCTAAGGTATAGTTTTCCACATAAAATTGGGGTGTGTTACACTACTTATCCTCATCTTACTTTTTCCCTATACATTTTGGTGAACCTGACACTTTCATGCTCTGTATCTTTTGATTGGGTGTTAGATTCCCTTTGTGTGTATTACCTTCTTTGTTTCATCGATAGATTACATTGTATGTTTTGTGTATGCATCATGTCTTCTTTGCATTTCATTTTAAGGTTGGATTTAGATCTATAGTTCATACTTTTTTGTGGTGAAGAATAAATTATACTATGTATAATTTGTCTTATGGACAACCCTTTGTGTGATCTCCCTTTATCTTTTCTTTCCTTTGTGTATGATATTATTTAACTTAATTACAACCTATAACATTCATATTAGAATACATCATAGACTCATGGGTTCCTTTGACCATAATTCTTCCTTCTTCCCTAGGATTCTTGATGATAACTTGATCTCTCATGATCCTAATGTTGGAGATTTGTCGGCAAGCCAGTGTTGACTATATGTTTGTCATTGATGAAAACATATGGTAAGCAGTGTGTGTGGAAGCCTGATGGAGAGAGCCTTGAGCATATGGCTCTTAGATATATTATTAACATGATATCATAGACATAGAGGTTGATTATGAGTGAAGACAGTTATATAGTTGTTTACATCAGTGGTATTCCTGACAGGTCCCAAGAAGAGTTTTGTATCTGATTTTCAATATGGATATGGTAGAGCCTTGCGTGTTTATATTTGTATTGTAGACATGTTTATGTTGTTATGTTCATGGAAGTAGAGTTAGTTGTGTAGTACAAGATGATTTATGATGTTTCTATGTGCCAGTTATAGTTTCTTGAGTTTATCTAGTGGAGTTGACATTATTTATATTGTTGTAGTAATTGCGCCTATCATTTCAATATGCATTTTTGGTTTCATGTTTGGAGGAGAGTTAAGAATGTTTGGTTAAGATCACATGACATAATTCAACATGAGAAGAAAGCTATAGTAAATTTGGTGGAGTCGATTGTGTGAAGCGACACGTCTACTCATATTGAGTTGGGTGGTCCCATTTTGTGTTGCGTGCTTAGTATAGCCATTGGAGATATTATTGGAGAGTTATATTGTTTCTCTAATATGATTTCAAGGAGGTTTCAATAGTCTGACTTGATTATATCATTTGGAGAAAGATACTTATAGCCGACTAGTTGTGATCACTAAGTATGGTAGACAGTTGAAATAAAAGAGCAGAGAAGAAGGTGTGAAGTATTGAGACATTAGTAGAAGGTCTATGTGACAAAGAAGAAAGTGTATGCTATTCATTGGAACTAATAAAGATAGCAATTCTACTTCACAGTTCACCAAAGATCCAGATATAGTGTGTATCTGTTATGCAAAAGGTTTCAGCCTTCTCACTTTGAGCAGTGTGCTCTCAGACAGTGTGTCCTCACCCCTAAGAGGGTCAATTGTAAAAGACTACTAATAGGGTCCAATCCTTGACCAGGTCATTGTACTTAATGCATTGTAATAATCAACTCCTAACAGGGTTGTAAGATCGTCTAACAGGGATCATAATACTCTAGTGCAGTTCATAGTGGGTGCTAATTCCCACTGGGGTTTTTACCTATTTGGGTTTCCCCATAACCAAAATTATGGTGTTGTTTTAAGTTTTATCTTATTATGTATGTGCTTAATGTTCTTCTATACTTAATTGGATAAATAATTGAATCTAGAAAATAACTGATTCACCCCGCCCCCCTCTTAGTTATCTCTTGGGACTATTCCTAACAATTGGTATCAGAGACAAGTGCCTTAGAGAGAAATTTTAATAGCTTGAGGTTGATTAGATGGTGTTCTTTAGAAAATAAATTCCTAAGTTTGATGGAGAGAATTATCTAGACTGGAAAAACAAAATGATGACACATTTGCAGTGCATTGCTTTTGAGATTTTTGAAGTAGCCACTAAAGAAGTTTAGATTCCCTCTCTAGTAGATCTTGCAAAGGCAAATGCAACTCTTAAGCAAAAGGAGATGTTCACTCAAAATGCTATTGCCAAAGAATCCCGTATCAGTGCCTTTGACTGATAGTGATTTTTCAGAGATCAAGAAAGTAGATAAAGCCTACAAGATATGTAAGTATCTAGAAGACATGTTTGAAGGAGACATCCAAGCTAAGAATGCACACAGAAAGACATGGAAGAAAAAGTAAAATACATTGGAGATGATACCTAAAGAGAACATCAGAGCCTACAATCAAAGAATTAATGAAGTAGTTGTAGGAATAAGAAACAATGGTGGACAAATTTTAGAAGAAGACATAATAGATAAGTTGATGACTACTTTGACACCAGAATATGAGAGCAAGATAAACATCCTTGATGAGACTATGTAGTTTCCAAAAGAATTCAAAAGAGAGACCTTAATCAGCAATATTGTAGCATTCAAAATATCAAGTTTGAAGACAAAACCTAAAAGTGAAACAACCTTCAAAGCCTCGGTCCATGATAAGAAATCCTTCAACACTTCTAGTAATTTTGATGATGATGATGAAGATAAATAACTAGATGATTTCATTGCTATGATTTCTAAGAAAGAAAGGAAAGGAAAATGAAAATATGAAGGTTAGTTACCATTCAAGTGATTTTCATGTAACAAGATTAGTCATTTTGCATCCAAGTATCCTAGAAGAGTCAAGAAGTTCAAAACTAACTACAAGCCTAAGTATACAAAAGAATGTTACTATGCTGAAGATGGAGTATCAAATGAAGATTCCATAGAATATGAAATTGGATTCATTGCTATTGAAGATATGGAGAAAATGTTTGATGAAATGGATATTAAAGATGAAAAGAAAGCACAAGAGTTAGCATTGATCTCACAAGCTGACATCAGAACAAATTGGATCATTGACAATAGTTTCTCACATCACATGATAGGACAAAAAGATAGATTTGTACATATGGATAGGTACAAAGGTGGCATGGTTATATTTGGAGACAACACTCCTAAACCTATCATAAGTAGAGGAGCTATCACTTTGGATGGAAAGAACAACACTGATGATGTTCTATATGTTGATGGTTTACAACATAACCTACTAAGTGTTGGACAGTTGCTTGACAAAGGATATCAGTTGGAATTCAAAGACAATAAGTGAATCATTAATAACAAAGGAGTAATGATTGCATCAACTTCAAAGACAAAAGGTAATGTTTTTCAGCTTAATCTTGAAGCAAGTTATTTTTTTGCTAAAGTAGATGACAGTTGGTTATGGCATAAAAGACTATGTCACATAAATTTTGACAATATAGTAAAGATAAGAAATGTAAAGGTAGTAAGAGATCTTCCTAGTATTGAAAAACTAGTAGATACAATATGCAGGGAATGTGTTATGGGAAAACATGTGAGGAACTCATTCAGAAGAAAACATGATTCAACATAGAACAAATTGGATCTAGTGCATACAGACTTAAGTGGACCAACTCAAACAAGATCATACTATGGTGAAAGGTACTTTATTCTATTTGTTGATGATTATTCTAGAATGATGTGGGTTTCATTCTTAAAATATATAAATATGAAGCATTTAAAAAGTGCAAAATATTCAAAGCTAAAGTTGAAAATGAGTCTAGATTAAAGAGAAAATGTCTAAGATCAGTTAGAGGAGGAGAATTCACCTCTGATAGATTTTATGAGTACTACGAAGAACATGGGATAAAAAGATAGCTAAGTGCACCTAGAAACCCTTAGCAAAATATAATTGCAGAAAGAAGGAATAGGATTATACTTGACACAATGCGCACCATCATGATTAAAGGAAACATTGCACACACCTATTGGAGAGATGTGGTCAATACTACATTATATACTATCAATAGAATTCAATTAAGGCCATGCGTGGACAAGATGCCTTGTGAGCTATGGTTTGGGAATGTAACTATAGTTAAATACTTTAGAATATTTGGAAGCAAGTGCTACATCAAGAGAGATGAAGCCATTGGAAAGTTTGATGCAAGAAGTGATGAAGGTATTTTTCTTGGTTACTCTACTAAAAGTAAAGCTTATAGATGTTTTAACTTAAGATTGAAGAAGATAAATGAAATTGCACATGTAAAGATTGATGAAAAGTTTATGATTCAATTCAAGAAAGATATCATGATTATGCACCTATGGTTGAAGAAGAACCTAAACCTACCAATAAAGAAACAATTGTTGAAGAAATATTTGACAGCATTGATTTACTATTCAATGACCCTAAAACTAGTGAAGAAGAATCACATAAGTCATATGAGAGAGTCACACCTAATGTTCCTAAATTCACATCTAGATATCATTCAAAGGAAGACATCATTGGAGATCAGAACATCAAAGTCATGAAAAGATCAAAAGAAAAAATTTCAACAGTTGAAGCAGTATGTTTACTTTCACAAATTGAACCTTTAAGTGTTGAAGATGCTTGTACTAATTCAGATTGGCATGAAGAAATGAAAGAAGAGTGAGATCAGATAATTAAGAATGATACTTGGGAACTGGTCCCTAGGCCTAGTCACAAAAATGTAATTGGAACCAAGTGGACATTTAGAAACAAGATGAATGAAGATGAAATAGTAGTAAGAAACAAAGCAAGAGTAATATGTTTTAGTACCTACAAAAAATTTCATGGCCTTACCCATTTTCCCCTAGTCTCTGCAATGTTTTCATGGTCTCTGTCTTGAAACCCTAGTCAAAATTTCAAATTTATAGCCGTTGCATGCAAAAAACCCTATTTTTCCTTGATCTTGTTCTAATTCTTTCATTACCTTTTCGGGTCACTTAAGTCTTGTTAAATGCATGTGCGCATTTCTTTCCTAGCTAGTCGCTTATTCGCATGATGCTTGAAGGTCACATATTTTTATTTGGTGAACTGGCAAACATATGTTCGCATAATATCCTAATGTCTGGCGGTTACCAGTTAATATTAAGCAACCTGGTGAATGGCTTGTCTTTCCACTTTAGTCGCGTATTCACAAAATTCTAGGCCTTCATTCATAAATGGTGATACATGTGGACCTATGTCAGTGCAGAGGCCGATGTGTCAAACAATTATTGGTTGCTGAGCAGTGAAGTGGAATATGTCAGCGGGCCCAGCTTTCAGTTTCTCTTTTGATCCAATGGTTGGCATAAAAGTGCATAGAATGTGTCAGAGGTATGTGATCTTACACTAGCTGTTGATTCTCCTTTATAGAAAAGCTTTTCAAATGGTGGGTCCAATCCTAAGTGTACATATTTGGCGGCTCTTCATTGGTCCACATAATGATGAACTGGTGGTTTTCAGTGGATCCTAGTATCTGGCATGTCTTAGAGGGCCCTGACATCTGCAAAAGATCGACGGTTGGCATAAGTTCTCATTGGTTGTGTCAGAGCTATAAGATCTTGCCACGATTGTCTGATTCTCTAGCATGCTTATGCAGACATTGTGCTGGGACCAATTTGCCAAGTACTTTGGATGCCAAGTGTTGTTGACTCATTTGTGTTTGATTGGATGAGAATGAATGATGTGGATATGTGTCAGTGGGGCCAGATTCTTCAAGTGGTAGAGGGAAGAGATCGACAACAGGTGTATAATTTGATAGAATCTTTTAAGCTCATGAGGGCATGAGACTAGCTGTCGATTTGGAATCTAACTCTCAATGATGTGGAGCTATTTGTGGGTCATGTGTTAGTGGTGACTAGGAAGATATAGTGAATGATATGATGACAGATGGCACATTGCAGACCCAGGTGTGGGTCTAAGTTTTAGCAGTTCTGATAAAGGTCTTTGGTGGCTCTGACAAATTTCTTCTTGTTCACTCATTCATAGAGTAAAGTGGAAGTTCTCTAAGGGGTTTAGTGATTTAGTGAAGGAGTGTTCCTATAGTCTCTAAATAAATTGGCGGTAACCTAAAACATTCAACGAATGGGAGAACGGTCTTCAGTCACTTGTTCACTAAATTTTTAATTGGAGTCAGAGGTTTTGTTTGTTCACTGAATCATTGAGTTAAGGTCAGGATAGGTTTCTCATTTTGAAAATAGAAAAGGCCTTTGTCATGTATTTGCTGAATGCTAACCCAGGGATATCTATTGAGTTAGATTATGAAGCCTAGGAAAGGTAAGGATCTGACGGCCGCGACTTAAAGTTGATCTCAGTTTGAATATTGACCACTGATTTGCTGTTGGTGCCATGAAACTAGCCATTTAAATTCAAATTTGAATTTTCAAAAGGTTTCTAGCGATAGAAAGGACTGATTTTTAATGTTTTAGCGGCTGGGTTTGGTGAAATTGGTTTTGCCAGCTGTTGGAGTGTGGTCCAACATGTTGTAGGGTGTCTGTACCATGAGGAAATGGATAAATTTGTGGCTCAGGGCATGTTGCAGGCATCTAATCAGGTTGATAATGCATGGTGAATTCATGGTTTTCAGTACTTTCTCAGGGAATTACCATGATTACAGATCATTCTTGGATCTACTTTCTCTAGGATGCTTGGTTTTTCCCCTGACTGTAATAAATTCCTGATTGATCTTAGTTGGTTTGGTGGGTAAAACCTTAACCCTAGTCATTCGTAGCTTGTTGCATCCTATTTCTGGGATTCCAAGATGACTAGGGGTATATATTTCAGAAGTTTTTCTGTATTGGGTTGTTGATAATGTATATTGAAATTCAATGTAAAGAATGAACAAGGGGAGCTTGGATTTAGGGTTTGTCTCCTAAGCATTTTGTTATGGTAATGTATTGATTTTGCAAATTTTAATGAGAATACACTTGGATTTCAATCTTATAATTGTGTATGTCTTCTTATTTTATTCTTGGGCTCATATATGTTAATGTCACAAGGTGAGTTAGCATATGGTAAACAAAGAGTATTGTGGAGTTATCTTTGAGTTCCTAACAAAGTTAGGATTAAAGTCTTTAAGGTGATTTTAGTGAGTTCATGGCTAGATAAGAATTTGATGTCCAGGTATGTGAGGGAGAGGAATAATAGGCAAAGCACTTATTCTAAGTCCATGAGTGTTTGAGTTGGGGTTTTCAGTTGATATGCATTGTTGATGACTCTATGCCCTTGGTTAAGGCACTGGTCCATTCTCTGGAAGCAATTCATCATCATCAATCACACACACAATATAAATGATAAAAATTTTCAATCAATTTTTAAAGGGTATAATGAATAACATTTTGGGATTCCTTTCAAGAAGTGAATCAAAGGTACACCCACCTGAGCATACAAGCTCAAAGTATAGGAGGATCTCTTTGATCCTTGTTAATTGGCCCTTTTCCTTGCAGACTTTGGAGTGGTGATAGAGTCAGTGACATATATTTGTCAATCATAGTGTAAACCTACAAGTAGAAATGAAAAGGGGAACCAACAAATTGGTGACTCTACTAGGGAGAGTCTAGAGATAAAATTTATTAAGTGGACTCTTTTTTTCCTATTGTATTCAGTTAAAATATTTCCCACTTTGCTGGGTGGTGACTCAAAAAGGTTAGAACCAGTGCTATAAATTGTAAATCATGGAAAAAAGAAGGAATACTAGGTCCTTTGTCAAGAAAAATCTGGAGGTTACTCTAGAACAATTGCCTAGATAGGAGAAAAATAGTTGGATCAGAAGAAATGGTGAGTCTACTAGTGCTCCTCTGAGAGAGCAAAGAAATACCAGAGGTAGAGCACCACATGTTTCCTCAAGTGAGGAAGGTTCACAAGATAGAAGTTCTAGATCAAATGGTGGTTACTCTGAAGATAAATTTTATGATACCCCAGAGGCTGTATTTCAAGACAAGGGTTCATTGCTTGTAGGTCAGGATGAAAAAGCTAGAGAAAGAGGTTTTGGACCAGATTTAGATCCTGATGAGGATATGTTCATAATGCAACCCATGAGACTGAGACAGGTCCATTTCCCATATCAAAATCTCACTGATATGGATGTGTCATCAGGTTCTGATGACATTATGATAGACCCAGATGATTTAAATGCACTAAGGTTATAGTTGGCAAAGCAAGATGCCATACATAAGAGGTTACAAAAGGAGAGAGAAGCTGAAAAAGTGAATGATTTAATAGAAAGAGAATCTCTTCTTAGAAAGATTAATGAAATGAAGGAGAGAAACAAGATGCTTGCTTCTGCTCCTAAGATTTTGTAGCATGATGTCTTTGGTGATCTTGTTTCTTTGAGAAGTGAGCAGGAGTGCTTGCTACAAGATCATGAATTTGATAAAGAGGGCCCTATGGTTAGACAGGTTCAAAGTTATGCTTCCCTCCCAAAAGATAAAGATGGGCATGAGATCACTAGGCCTGCTATTGCCGCTGGTGAAAAAGGAAAGAAAAAGATGGTGGGACATCAAAAAAGAAAATCATTGACAATACTAAGGGTTCCACCACCCAATTCAAATAAAGACACAAAGATAGAGAGAAGACGAAGAGAAGATGAGGACCTTGCAAGAGAATTAGAAAAGGCTGAAATTGAAGCTTCCATTGCAGAAAAAAGAAGAAAGATATAGTTCTTAAGGGCTTCATCTGCCAATGCTCTTGGCCCATCTGCTAATGAACTAGGTATGCCATCTATGACTGTTACTATTCCTCTCAGTAATGCTACTACTAGTTCAATTCCTTCTTCATCTGCTAAGATAAATGTTGATCCTAGACAACAGTCAAATGCACAAGTAGATGGGAATGTAAATATAAATGTTGATCCTAGGGTTAACCCTAGTTCAAGTTTTCAAAGAAGACCTATGCAATTAGAAGGCTATAGGAAAATTAGTTTTGATGGAATTCCTGGCTACCCAAATGATTTTCCAACTGATATAAGAGATAAGGTACCTAAGTTTGTAGGTAATAATGCTATTAGTTGTGAGGAACATCTTAGGTTATTTGTTGATATGCTAAATGATTATGAGGTAGAGCATGAGGATGTAGTCATGAAATTGTTTGTTCAATCTTTGGCAGAGGATGCTAGAGATTGGTTTAAGAGACTCCATGACAGATGTATTGACACTTGGGATACCTTTGAGAGATGTTTCAAAGAACAATATGGTGATAGGCCTAATGCTAGTTTCATGTTGAATGAGTTCAACACCATAAGGAAAAATCAAAATGAATCTACAGCTGAGTTCAATATGAGATTTCAAAAGGGTATGCATAAGCTATTCCAAGTCACGCGGTTAGATGAAAATGTTTGTTTGACCACATACTTCAATGATTTTGATGGAAATATGGGATATTTGATGAGGGAAAAAGAACCAAGAACTCTTAGATATTCTTTTTGGATTGCTTTCAATATTGAAAACAATATGAAAATATCAGGAAAATTGGGTGGAAAAAGAGGTGATCCAAAGTTGTTTGGAGACAGAAAATATAAGAGGGATAATGAAAGGAATGTTCGAAATAAGAAACAAGAGGAAGATAAATTGGATAAGTTGCTGAATGCATTGAAGGATTTAAAAGCACCTGCTAATAGAATTAATAATGCCTACCAATGAAAAGCCTTAATTTAACAATAATTTTAGTAGGTAGAATAGACTACAGAATTATCCCTACAACATCCAATGGAAGGATGGCAAGCCTATTGTCCCTGCTACAAGAGGAAATAATGATAGAATTGTCCCTGATCCTTTACAAAGGTCCTCTGTAAATGTCATGGAGGACACACCATGGTGCGTTGCATGCCAATCCCCTCATTTTGTAGAGCATTGTGTGGTTGCACAATCCATGGCTATAGATCAAAATGATAATGATGAGGGATTAGATCGGGAAGAAAATCATGATGATGTTGGATGCAACATGGAAAATTCATATTTAGGATATGAAGATGATTTTGATATTGATGAAGAAGCAGATGTGTGTTTGAAAAGACATAATAGGGAACTTTTCCATCAAGAGGTTTTTTTTGATAATGATGAAATTGATGAAAATACATGTAACATGATTTCTTCCTCAGAAACAGTAAATTTGAGAAGACCTTCAAAGGAGGAAATAGATAGAATTACTGCAGAAATGATTGCTTGAGTGCAAACTAGAGGCATGGTTGCAAGGAATACAAATGAGAAAGCTGCAGGAATGTTTATAAAAAACACCAACTCCAGGGAATTCAGTGAAAATAAGTCAAAAAATGACCATTCAGTGAGATTCAAAAATGTAAAAAGTAATAAGTGGGAACCTAAGGGGGTTGGAGTTAAAAACATTTCTAATGAAATAGAAAAGCCAGTTAGCACAATGGCTAAGAATGAGAAGATGAAAGTCACCAATACATCTGATATACCAGCTAAGCAAAAGGACATTAAAGCAATGCAGATTGAGTTTCCTCCCTCTGCTCCTATTGATAGGTTGGTTGTATTATCCCAGATAACTATCAAGGTTCCATTGTCAGAATTGTTTAGGATCCTTGAACATAAAGATAGGGCTATTGCATGGGTAGATAATGTTCATAATAATGATGTTGCATGCAATGAACCTTAGGATGAAGTTTTGAAAGAAGTGGAGGTCCAAGGATTGGTATCTCATATACCGCCTATTTACTTGGATAAATCTATCAATGCTAGCCTTGAAAATATAGACCCATTCTTTTTGAGTATCATTGTGAATGGGATGAAATTGAGAAATTGTATGATTGATTTTGGTGCTTCTAATAATGTCATGCCTTTCAAAATTATGGAAAAGTTAGGTCTCAAAGTTGATACAGATCAAGGAAGATGTTGTCAATGGATCAAAGGGAAGTACCAGTTATTGGGACTATAAATGCAATGCCATATAGATTGGCAGCCTATCTAGAGAAAGAATTCACTATGAGTGTCTTGGTTGTAGACATTCCACCCCATTATGGTATGCTATTATCTAGGAAATGGAGTGCTTCCATGGGTGGGTGTTTGCAGTGTGATCTCTCTTCTGCAACCTTCAAGATTGATGATAAATTTGTTAAGATTGAAAGAGAACCAAGGGTAACCTATATGATTGAAAATAATATTGATAATGACGTTACCTACTTTGTAGATATTGATGTCATTGCTTTCAAAGCTGAGGTCACTATACTTGAAAAGGAGCCTGTATTGCCATGTATTGCTGAAGAGGTTACATCTAGACCTATGAAGGGTGATTTGTGGGTGATGTACTTTGATGGTGCTAGCTGCAAAGATGGAGCAGGAGCAGGTATTTTACTCATTTCTCCTAAGGGGAGCACCTACAAGTTATCTTTCACATTGAATTTCTTTTGTACCAATAATATAGTAGAATATGGAGCATTATTGCTAGGATTGAGATTGGCACAAAAGCATGGAATTGAATGTATAAAAGTTATTGGAGATTCTGAATTGGTGGTGTCCCAAGTCAGGTTAGTGTATGCTTCCAAGAACAAAAGGTTGAAATAGTACATAAATGTTGTATGGGATTTGATTGAGTGTTTTGATGCCTTCAATATTGAGTGGAAGGATAGAATTAATAACAAGATGGCTGATTTGTTAGCCAATATTGCAATCAATCCTAGTGATATTACTTTTGCTAGCCTCTCCAAAGTTGAAATTCAGACTAGGCCTAGTATACCAGATAATGTTGAGAATTGGAAAGTTTTTGAAGATGACCAAGATATCTTGAGATTTTTGAATTGTGAAGATCAGTATCATGGTCAGGAGTTTGATTGTTTAGCCTTGGTTGAGATTGCAGAAGGAAAAGAGGTTGTCTTTGGCAATGAAGTTATTCAACTTAAGACTAACAAGGTTCCTAAGGGACTTGTTGTTCTAGAAACTGTATTTGATAATCAAGATAGAGTTCAAAAGGATATTAAAAGGGAAGATCATATAAATTTGGATGAGATAAATCTTGGAACACAAGAAGCACCTAAGAAGGTTTATATTGGTAAAGAGATGTCTCATAAAGTTAAGAAATCTTTGATTGAATTGTTGAGAAAATTTAGGCATGTTTTTGTATGGTCATATGATGACCTAAAGGTTTATAGGGAAGAATTGTTCCAGTATGTTATTCCTTTGAAAGAAGATGCCAAACCTTTTAGGCAGAAACAAAGGCCTATAAATCCTACTTCGGCACCTAAGATGCAAGAAGAATTAATGAAACTAAGAGATACTAGAATTATCAACCCTATTAGGCATTCTTCTTAGGTGTCAAACTTGGTCCCTGTCAGGAAGAAAAATGGTGATATTAGACTTTTTGTGGACTTCAGGAATTTGAACATTAGCTCATTAAAGGATAACTATTGTTTGCCCAATATGGAGGCTATGTTGTAGAGAGTGACTAGATCTGAATTAATGTCTATGATGGATGGTTTCTCTGGTTACAACCAATTAATTGTGAAAGAATCAGAACAATTTAAGACAAATTTCACTACACCTTGGGGGACATATGTTTATGTGAGAATGCCTTTTGGTCTCACAAATGCTGGTGCAACTTTTCAGAGGGCAATTGATGTTGCCTTTTCAAATTTTATCAATGATTTCCTTGTTGTTTACCAAGATGATTTAATTGCTTACTCCAAGAAGGAAGAAGACCATTGTACTCACCTAGAAAATATATTTGTGAGGGCTTTGGAATATTGCATTTCATTAAACCCAAGTAAATGTGCATTTGGTGTCACTGAGGGTAAGTTTCTTGGCCACTTAGTTGGGATGCAAGGAGTTAGAATTGATCCTAAGAGGGTAGCAACCATTGACAAGATTCAAAGGCCAAAAAATGTTAAAGAAATTCAGTCTTTCTTTGGTCAGGTGAATTTCTTGAGAATATTTGTTACAAACTTTGCTGAGGTTACTAGGCCAATATCTAGGATGTTGAAGAAAGGATCTAAGATTAAATGGGAGGGTGAGCCTGATGAAGCTTTCAAGAATATCAAGCGGGCTATCCAAGATGCACCTATGCTCAAGGCACCTGATTACAATATTCCAATGCATATCTTTTCCTTTGCATCTTTTCATACTATTGCTATAGTTTTGTTGCAGAAAAATAGTGAAGGTTATGAGCAACCTATTGCCTTTTTCAGTAAATCTTTGTAGGCTATTGAATTGAAATATAATATTAATGAAAAAAAAGCTTATGTGCTTGTGAAGGCTATTAAGGCTTTTAGGTGTTATTTGATGGGAGCAATTGTGATTGCTTTTGTACCAAGTGCAACAATTAAGGATATTTTCTCACAGCAAGAGGTGTCTAGGAGAAGATGCAGATGGATCAATAGGATCCAAGAATTCAATATTGATATCCAGATTACCAAATTGATCAAAGGACAAGGATTGGCAAAATTGATGGCTCAATCCAATCTTGATGCAAACCAGATAAATCAAACTAAGGTTGATTACACATGTGATATGGATGATTGTATCTGGTATCAAGATGTTATATTTTACTTAAGGAACATGAAATTGATGGAATATGGATGAAGTGACTGAGAGGGGGGGGTGAATCATTCAACCATAAAAACTTTGACAATTAATTCTTTGTAGATCCCTTAGGATATCTTAACACTGTTATTTGTTTCGGCACTCGGTAAGTAGATTGCAGTAACTTTGAAGATGCAGAAAGTATTAGCAATAATATCTATAGATATTTATCAGTGCATGTAAGTGATTGAGAAAGCAATTAAGAACATAAGAGACACAAGTTTTAACGTGGAAACCCAATATGGGAAAAACCACCAATGTATCTAGATACTGATTTTCACTTTTCTGAAGTGATGCCCGGTTAGAAGCCAACCCGGTAAAAGGTTACAAAACACACTGTTAGGTGTGACCTTGTTAGAGGATTTAAAACACCCTGCTAGGAGTGGCCTGGTAAGAGGTCTTTGAAAACAATTCAATGGAATTGTCACCTTGTTAGAGGATTTATATTTTGGCTGTTAAACCAACTCGGTTAAGAGATTTAGAATTCACTGTTACAATGATAAGAAGGTAACAATGAAAAATGACCTGTATAATAATGCAACTGTCTTGCTGATTACAGATCTCTGTTCTGCATAAGTCTGATCCTCTCTGATCGAATAAATCCCTGCTGCTCCTCAAGGATATCTGAACATCCTTCACAAACTCGCATATATCTTTTTTTTCTTCTTCTATAAATCTTCTGCTATTTTTTTTGCTTTTCACATTTGACCTATTATTTATATGATTTTGGATTAGTCAAATCGTCATTTATTAGAATAACAGTCGGCTGAATTAAGTAAGCTCTATTTGCAAAAATCCTTCAAAGGCCGACAGTGCTCGGTGACCATATCTTTTATAATTTTCCAGAGACCGAGGGAACTCGGTAAACACCAACAATCCTCCTCCTTTGATAACCGACTGAACTTAGTAAATACTAGCTTTCTTCGATGACCGACTGAACTCGGTAAGCACTAAACTTTCTTCGGCAACCGAGTGAACTCGGTAAACACTAATATCCCTGACAGGCAGACTGACTGAGCTCGGTATAAGCAGATTGCTGTGGATTATGACATAGTGTGACATCAAAGACAATACATAATTGAGTAGCAATTTCCTTCAGACAATTGTTTCCAACAATCTCCCTCTTTGGCATTGATGGCAACACAATATGTCATAACACAAGAAATTTGAAAGAGTTAGCTCGGTTTAGATTTTAAATCTCCCTCTGTCAGTAAACTTCCTGTATCCTGAAAATTCTTTCTTCTGACTATAAATTTCTTGAAAGCAATAGTAAAGACATAGCAAACACTCCCTCTTTGACAGCATATGCCAAAGATAATTCACATTTTACCGGTGAAAATTAATGTACCTCAAGTACTGATTCATATGCAATGATTCCTTTAATATGCTGCATCAACAAGTTGATTTTCAATCATGTTCTGGTTGATGCATCACTAAAACTGTATTTAGTGAGCCTCGGATAGGGGAATGACCCCTAACTTACCTCTTAGATACATAAATGCATCCTTAGGTAATGGTTTGGTAAAAATATCTGCAATCTGTTCTTTTGTATGAATATATTCTAATCTGATTTCCTTGTCCTGCACCAATTCTCTGACAAAGTGATATTTAATGGCAATGTGTTTGGTTTTGGAATGCATCACTGGATTCTTAGAAATGTTTATTGCACTGGTATTGTCACAAAATATAACAACTGGTTCTTTGATTTTGACCTTCATACCTTCTAATAGCTGTTTAAACCAAACAATATTTGAACAGTTTACTGCAACAGCAACATATTCTGCTTCGGCTGTGGATTGAGATGTGCAATTCTGCTTTTTACTAGTCCAGGATACCAGTCTTTTTCCAAGAAAAAATGCTCCACCACTTGTGCTTTTTCTGTCATCAATGTTTCCTGCCCAATCAGCATCAGTAAACACTTTCAAGTCTAGATTGCCTCCAAATTTATACCACAAACCATATTCTTCAGTTCCTCTTAAGTATCTTAAGATTCTTTTGATTGCCATCATGTGATTTTCCTTAGGTTTAGCTGAGAATCTAGCTACTATACCGACTGCTAAGGCAATATCAGGTCTAGTATGTACTACATACTGCAATTTTCCAATCATAGATCGGTATAGGGTCTGATCAACTTCTTTTGAATCATCATTTTTGGTAAGTTTCAGTCCAGTACACATGGGTGTACCAACTGGTTTTGAATCTTCCATTCCAAACTTCTTAAGTATCTCCTTAATGTATTTTGATTGAGTAATGTATATACCATTTTTGCTTTGCTGAATTTGAAGACCAACAAAGAATTTTATTAAACCAAACATAGACATTTCAAATTCTCTGTTCATTTGTTCTGAAAATTCTTTGCACTGATCCTCATTCCCTGTAAATATAGTATCATCCACAAATATTTCTGCCAGTACAATTTTGTTATTTGGTCCTTCTTTGATATACAGATTGCTGTTATCATTAGCTCTTTTGAAATTAATCTGGATTAAATAGTTATGGAGTCTTTCATACCATGCTCTAGGAGCTTGTTTTAAGCCATATAATGCTTTGTGTAATCTGCAGACCATGTCCCTTTTGTCTGGATCAACAAAACCTTCAGGTTGTTCAATGTAGACTTCTTCATCAAGAATTCCATTGAGAAATGCAGATTTTATGTCCATCTGATATACCTTAAATCCTTTGTGTGCTGCATAAGCAAGTAGAGTTCTTACACCTTCTAATCTTGCAACAGGAGCAAAGGTTTCTCCATAATCTATACCTTCTTCTTGAGAGTAACCTTTACATACCAGTCTAGCCTTGTTTCTAGATACTTGACCATCTTCATTTAGTTTATTTCTAAATACCCATTTTGTTCCAATTACATTCTTATCTTTAGGTCTAGGTACAAGAGTCCAAGTTTTGTTCTTTTGTATTTGTTCTAATTCTTCATTCATTGCTTCAATCCAACTTTCATTCTCTAATGCATCTTTGATATTTCTAGGTTCAAAATCAGTAAGTAGACATGTACCTTTTAGCTTGCTTCTTGTCATAGTACCATCTGATTTGTTTCCAATGATTTGATCTGGTGTGTGATGTCTTCTGACATATTTGGCTAGTATAGGTTCCTTGCCTTTTGAATGATTCATGCTGTTGTCTTCTAGGATCTCTTCTTCAGGTTGCTCGGACTCGGTAGATATTTGCTCGGTAATTTCAGGCTGAGACTCGGTCTGAATTTCTTCCTGTGACTCGGTTTGAACTTCTTCCTGTGACTCGGTCTGTGACTCGGTAACTGTGCTTGGCTCGGTAGATGTAGCTTCCTTATTGATAGTTGTGTCTGTCAATGTTTCAGGTTCAATGTAAACGAATCTTCTGTAGTTCTCAGGTTCCTTTTTGCTTTCTTCCTCAGTCTTTTCTGCAAACTCATCAAATTTCACATGTATACTTTCTATGACTTTGTGAGTAGATAAGTTTAGACATTTGTATGCCTTGCTTTTGCTAAAATATCCTAGGAATATTCCTTCATCACTCTTCACATCAAATTTATTTCTTCTGGATTCCTTTAAGATATAACACTTGCTACCAAATATTTTCATGTAACTTACATTAGGTTTATAGCCATACCATAATTCATAGGGAGTTTTGAATGTGTCTTTCTTCAGTTGTACTCGGTTCAGGGTATGAACTGCAGTGCTGATAGCTTCCTTCCAGTATGTTATAGCAATGTTCTTTTCTATCATTAGAGTCCTTGCACAATCCATAATAGATCTGTTTCTTCTTTCTGCTATTCCATTCTGCTCAGGAGTTCTAGGAGCTGATACCTGTCTTTTGATTCCTCTTTCAATGCAGAAGTTGTTAAAATCATGGGAGATGAATTCACCACCTCTGTCTGATCTTAAGCATTTCAATCTTTTCCCTGTTTCTTTTTCTACTCTTGCTAAGTACCATTTGAATTTTTCAAATGCCTCTGATTTTTCTCTTAAATACATAACAGTCATCATTCTAGAATAGTCATCAACGAAAAGAATAAAGAATTTATCTCCAGTATAGCTTTGTATTCCAATAGGTCCACATAAATCAGTATGCACAATTTCCAAAATTTCTTTAGACTGATAGTTCTTACTTTTGAAACTAGTTTTACTGATTTTGCCAATCTGACAATTCTTACATAGACCAGTGTCAGGTTTCTTCAAGGTAGGAATGCCTCTAACCTTCTTGAATTTGCTTATCTTTATCATGTTATCAAAATTTACATGACATAACCTTTTGTGCCATAGCCAACTTTCTTCTATTTGAGCAATAAGGCATGAATATTCATTGAGATCAAGATAAAATAAGTTACCTTTTGTTTGTTTGCCTGATCCAATGAGTTTTCCTTTTCCATCCAGCAGTCTTGCTTGACCATTCATGAATTCAACCTTGAAACCAGTGTTGATTAGCTGTGCTACACTTAGAAGATTATGTTTTAGTCCTTCAACCCAGTAAGCATTATCACATATGAGTTCTTTGGTTAATGAGATTCTTCCTTTTCCTTTTATACAACAAGGTTCATTGTTTCCAAATCTTACATTACCATTGTCACAGTCTTCTAGATATTCAAATTTTGTCTTATCACCAGTCATGTGGTGTGAACATCCGCTGTCTATTATCCATATATCATTTTTGCTTATATGAGAAATAAGTGCTATCTTATCTTCATCATCATCAGATTCATCTTTTATAGCAATAAAGACAATTTCTTCTTCACTATCATCAGAATCTTTAGCCATAAAACATGATTTCTTACCTTTATCCTTGTATGATTTGAAATTCTTTTTGCCATAGTACTTGTGACTTCTCTTTTCTTCCTTGACTTGCTTGTTTGGGCACCTAGCTGCAATATGTCCAATTTCTTCACATGAAAAACAGATTAAAGGAGTTTTACCTTTATACTTACCTTTCCCTCTAGAGTACTTCTTTGCAAGTAATGCTTCTACAATTTCAAGATCACTATCAGAACTTTCTTCTGATTCTTCTTCACTTTCTGTCTGAACTTCTTTAATTTTCTTGTTCTTCTTTAGTGAAACTTTGGCCTCAAATGCCGATTCAATATTTTTGGAACTAGGAACATAGTTGTCATAGTTGTCTAGTTCAAAAGCTGTCAATCTTCCAACTAAAGCATCCAAAGTTATACTGTGGTTTGCTTCACATCTTCTTTCTTGAATAGCTGATACTCTTATTGCATAGATAGGGAGTAGTGTTCTGAGTACCTTACTTATGACCGTCTCATCTGAGATTGTTCCTCCAGAAGCTCTGATTGCACTTACACTTGCTTTGATTCTTTCAACATATTTTGCAATGTTTTCATCTTCCTTCATATTCATCTTGTCAAACTGTCCTCTTAGGCTTTTTGCTTTTGCTCTCTTAACATTTGCATCACCACCATATATCTTCTTCAGTGCCACCCACATTTCATATGCAGTAGTGCAGTCTTTAATATCATCAAATTCTTCATAGCTGAGAGCAGATGCAATGTCTATCATCATGGTGTTGTGAGTCTTTTTATCTGCAATGTCTTCAACAGTTAATGCGCCATTAGGAATTGTGTATTCTTCATCAATGTATTTGCATCCTGAGTCACCAATGGAAGCCAGATGAAGTCGCATGAGACCTTGCCATGCTGAAAAGTTTTCTCTGTTAAGCTTTGGAATTTCCCTCTTGTAAGACATCCTGATCTTTAGCTTAGGTCTTTGAAAGCCTTCCTGCAAGCACCAAAAGCTCTGATACCAATTGATGGAATATGGATGAAGTGACTGAGAGGGGGGGGTGAATCAGTCAACCATAAAAACTTTGACAATTAATTCTTTGTAGATCCCTTAGGATATCTTAACACTGTTATTTGTTTCGGCACTCGGTAAGTAGATTGCAGTAACTTTGAAGATGCAGAAAGTATTAGCAATAATATCTATAGATATTTATCAGTGCATGTAAGTGATTGAGAAAGCAATTAAGAACATAAGAGACACAAGTTTTAACGTGGAAACCCAATATGGGAAAAACCACCAATGTATCTAGATACTGATTTTCACTTTTTTGAAGTGATGCCCGGTTAGAAGCCAACCCGGTAAAAGGTTACAAAACACACTGTTAGGTGTGACCTTGTTAGAGGATTTAAAACACCCTGCTAGGAGTGGCCTGGTAAGAGGTCTTTGAAAACAATTCAATGGAATTGTCACCTTGTTAGAGGATTTATATTTTGGCTGTTAAACCAACTCGGTTAAGAGATTTAGAATTCACTGTTACAATGATAAGAAGGTAACAATGAAAAATGACCTGTATAATAATGCAACTGTCTTGCTGATTACAGATCTCTGTTCTGCATAAGTCTGATCCTCTCTGATCGAATAAATCCCTGCTGCTCCTCAAGGATATCTGAACATCCTTCACAAACTCGCATATATCTTTTTTTTCTTCTTCTATAAATCTTCTGCTATTTTTTTTGCTTTTCACATTTGACCTATTATTTATATGATTTTGGATTAGTCAAATCGTCATTTATTAGAATAACAGTCGGCTGAATTAAGTAAGCTCTATTTGCAAAAATCCTTCAAAGGCCGACAGTGCTCGGTGACCATATCTTTTATAATTTTCCAGAGACCGAGGGAACTCGGTAAACACCAACAATCCTCCTCCTTTGATAACCGACTGAACTCAGTAAATACTAGCTTTCTTCGATGACCGACTGAACTCGGTAAGCACTAAACTTTCTTCGGCAACCGAGTGAACTCGGTAAACACTAATATCCCTGACAGGCAGACTGACTGAGCTCGGTATAAGCAGATTGCTGTGGATTATGACATAGTGTGACATCAAAGACAATACATAATTGAGTAGCAATTTCCTTCAGACAATTGTTTCCAACAGAAATGTCCAGCAAGAATGAATGATAATTAGAAGAGGACATTGAAATTATAGGCCATCAAGTATGTGATTGTAAAATGCAAATTATATAGGAAGAATTTGGATTGCATACTCATGAAATGTGTTGATGAGAATCAGGCTGACAAGTTGTTGAAAGAAATGCACGAGGGAGTTTGTGGAGGACATTACATGGGTAAAACTACTGCTCACAAGATTCTGGTGGCCCACAATCTTCAAGGATGTAGAGCAGTTGGTAAGGAGATGTGATGTTTGTCAAAGGTTCTCTGGTAAACTTAAGTTTTCAGGCAATATGCCCTTAAGGCCAGTTGAAGTATAGGCTCCTTTCCAACAATGGGGAATATATTTCATAGGAGAAATACCAAACAAGTATAGTGGGGGACATTCATGGATATTAGTTGCCACTGATTTTTTTACAAAGTGGGTAGAGGCTATCCCCATAAGGAATTCAACTAGTAGGGTGGTGACTGATTTCTTATTGAACAATATTGTTACAAGGTTTGGTTTCCCTGAGAGGATAGTCAGTGATAATGCAATGTGTTTCAGGTCTACTGAATACAAATATTTTTGCAAAGGTCTAGGAATTCAGATGTCATACTCCTCACCCTATCATCCACAAGGGAATGGATAGGCAAAATCAACAAATAAGAGCTTGATAAAAAACCTTTAGAGGATCCTTGACAAGAATAAAAGAGAATGGAGTTCAAAATTTCCATTAGTTGTATGGGCTGATAGGGTAATTGTGAAGAAGGCAATTGGTTGTGCACCATTTGACTTAGTGTATGGGATACATGCAAGGATGCCTCAAAACAACTTATTAGAAATGTATAAGTTTGTTCAGTTATATGATGATGATATAGATGATGAAATGTAGTTGAGGATTGAGGACCTCATCAGGCTAGATGAAATTAGAAGAGAATTAGTTGCAAAAAATCCCAGGTTGCAGTTACAAGTTAAGAATTTGTATGACAAAAGGATTGTTGATAGGAAGTTTGAGCCTGGTGACTTGGTATTAATTTGGAATGCTAGATTGGAGGATAAAGGGAAACATGGAAAATTTGATCCAATCTGGCTAGGGCCATATCTAATTCATCCAAAATGGGGCTAGGATTCTTATATTGTAAAAGAACTAAATGGTGATGTTTAGGAATTGCCAGTTCATGGACAATTCTTGAAGAGATACTTCAATTGAAGGTATTTTTATTTCCATGAATAGTAGTTAGGTCTGTATATTTTGTAAATTTTGTAGAGTTTCCTACCCCCTGTCTCATTTTGTCTTGGTTTGTGGTGTCTTTGTCCTATTTCTCTTTGTTGTTTAGTTTTTCCTATGGGTGGTTTGCTCTCCCAAAAATCCTAGATTCTTGCCATGCCTGCAGGAGGCATACATCCCCAGATAGAGCCACTGTTAGTACCAGCAAAAAATTTCATGGCCTTACCCATTTTCCCCTGGTCTTTGCAATGTTTTCATGGTCTCTGCCTTGAAACCCTAGTCAAAATTTCAAATTTATAGCCATTGCATGCAAAAAATCCTATTTTGCCTTGGTCTTGTTCTAATTCTTTCATTACCTTTTCAGGCCACTTAAGTCTTGTTAAATGCATGTGCGAATTTCTTTCCCAGCTAGTCACTTATTCACATGATGCCTAGCGATCACATTTTTTTATTCGGTGAATTGGCGAATATATGTTCACGTAATCTCCTAATGTCTAGCGGTTACCAGTTAATATTATGTGGCCCGGTGAATGGCTTGTCTTTCCTCTTTAGTCACGTATTCACAAAATGCTAGGCCTTTATTCATAAATGGTGATACATGTGGACCTGTGTCAGTGCAGAGGCTAATGTATCAAAAAATTATTGGTTGCCGAGTGGTGAAGTGGAATATGTCAGCAGGCCCAGCTTTTAGTTTCTCTTTCGATCCAACGGTTTGTTAGAAATAGGAAATACTGAGAGGGGGGGTGAATCAGTATTTCACAAACTTTTTCTTTTACCCACTTATGGATATAACAGATTACTTTAGTGCATACAAAGATTATCAAGTTGATTAACAAACATAGCAGTATATAGAAAGAACTCATAACACATGATATGTTCTCGAGGAAACCCTGGCCAAGGGAAAACCCCGATGGGGATGGTACCCACAAAGATCACTAATCAAAAGTATCCTGTTAGGGATATTGGACCTTGTTAGGAGTCAATTTACAATATATAGTAGATCTATCCTAGTTAAAGGACTTTAGGCCTTGTTAGAAGCCTTAACCCTATTAGGAGTTAGATTACAAAACCTGATCACCAGCTGAGCTCACTGCTCAAACAGGTAACACAAAATTTTTCTAACTATAATATGGTACTGCTTACAACTACGCATCAATAGCCTTTGCTGCTATCACAATATACAACTATCGCAAGTTGTCTTTTCTTTCTTTTTACATATCACATCTATATTCATTACATTTCAAGTATGCCTAATATATGAGTTATTAGAGCTAATAACTTTACATGGTCAGCTTCCAAAATCTTTATCCAAGAGTAAACATCTAGTATTTCATCCCTTCATAATGTTAAGTCATTATTTTTGACAAGAAAAAAATAATCCCTGAACTCTTTCGCTAATACTGTCTCCAAAACTGTTTTGTCTGCAAAAACTATCTTCGGTAAACTTTGAATAACTTTGTCCGTACTGCTCCAAAATTTATGTTCACTAAGATGGGGTATCCTCATACTCTATAGGAGCTTCAATTAACTACGCAAACAAAAATATTACTCCAGTGGACGTCGCCAACTAAGTCTTCATCGGGTGCTCTGTCAGGATCACTGTATCCATACTTTGACAATTTCTTCCTTCAACTTGCCATACTTGCATTCTAGATTCTGCGCTCTCAATAGAGATCATATGTTGCCATAATTACAACATCTATGCATCCACATTAGCCAAATTGCTAACACGATTGGCGTAAAAGTGCATAGAATGTGTCAGAGGTATGCGATCTTACGCTAGCTGTTGATTCTCCTTTATAGAAAAGCTTTTCAAATGGTGGGTCCACTCCTACATGTACACATTTGGCGGCTCTTCATTGGTCCACATAATGATGAACTGGTGGTTGTTAGTGGGTCCTAGTATCTGGCTTGTCTCAGATGGCCTTGATATCTACAGAAGATCGACAGTTGGCGTAAGTTCTCATGGGTTGTGTCAGAGCTATGAGATCTTGCACCGACCATCTGATTCTCCAGCATGCTTATGCAGACATTACGGTGGGACCAATTTGCCAAGTCACTTTGGATGCTAGGTGTTGTTGACTCATTTTTGTTTGATTGGATGAGAATGAATGATGTGGATACATGTCAGTGGGGCCAAATTCTTCAAGCGGTAGAGGGAAGAGATCGACGACAGGTGTATAATCTGATAGAATTTATTAAGCTCATGAGGGCATGAGACTAGCCATCGATTTGGAATCTAAATCTTAGTGACATAGAGCTATTTGTGGGTCATGTTTTAGTGGTGATTAGGTGGATACAGTGAATGATATGATGACAGATGGCACATTGCAGGCCCAGGTGCGGGTCTAAGTTTTAGCAGATCTGATAAAGGTCTTTGGCGGCTCTAACAAATTTCTTCTTGTTCGCTCATTTGTGGAGTAAAGTGGTAGTACTCTAAGGGGTTTAGTGATTCAGTGAAGGAGTGTTCATGCAGTCTCTAAATAGATTGGTGGTAACCCAAAACATTCAGCGAATGGGAGAACAGTCTTCAATCGCTTGTTCACTGAATTTTTAATTGGAGTTAGAGGTTTTGTTTGTTCATTGAATCACTGAGTTAAGCTTGGGTCAGTTTTCTCGTTTCACAAATAGAAAAGGCCTTTGTCATGTATTCACCGAATGCTAACCCAGGGATATCTATTGAGTTAGATTATGAAGCCCAGGAAAGGTAAGGATCTGACGACCATGACTTAAAGTTGATCTTAGTTTGAATATTGACTATCGATTTGTTGTTGGCACCATGAAACTAGCTGTTTAAATTCAAATTCAAATTTTCAAAAGGTTTCCAATGACAGAAAGGACTGATTTTTAATGTTTTAGTGGCTGGGTTTGGTGAAATTGGTTTTGTCGACTATTGCAGTGTGGTCCAAGGTGTTGCAGGGTGTCTGTACCATGAGGAAATGGATAAATTTGTGGCTCAAGGCATGTTGCAAGTGTCTAATTAGGTTGATAATGCATGGTGAATTCATGATTTTCAGTACTTTCTCAGGGAATTACCATGATTACAGATCATTCTTGGATCTGCTTTCTCCAGGCTGCTTGGTTTTTCTCCTAACTGTAATAAATTCCTGATTGATCTTAGTTGGTTTGGTTGGTAAAACCTTAACCCTAGTCATCTGTAGCTTGTTGCATCCTATTTATGGGATTCCAAGATGACTAGGGGTATATATTACATAATTTTTTCTGTATTGGGTTGTTGATGATGTATATTGAAAGTCAATGTAAAGATTGAACAAGGAGAGCTTGGATTTAGGGTTTGTCTCCTAAGCATTTTATTATGGTAATGTATTGATTCTACAAATTTTAATGAGAATACACTTGGATTTCAATCTTATATTTGTGTATGTCTTCTTATTTTGTTCTTGGGCTCATATATGTTAATGTCACAAGGTGAGTTAGCATATGGTAAACAAAGAGTATTGTGGAGTTGTCTTTGAGTTCCTAACAAAGTTAGGATTAAAGTCTTTAAGGTGATTTTAGTGAGTTCGTGGCTAGATAATAATTTGATGTCCAGGTATGTGAGGGAGAGGAATAATAGGCAAAGCACTTATTCTAAGTCCCTGAGTGTTTAAGTTGGGGTTTTTAGTTGATATGCATTGTTGATGACTCTATGCCCTTGGTTAAGGCATCAATCCATTCTCTGGAAGCAGTTCATCATCATCAATCGCAGACACAATATAAATGATAAAATCTTTCAATCAGTTTGTAAAGGGTATAATGCATAACATTTTGTGATTCCTTTCAAGAAGTGAATCAAAGGTACACCCACCTAAGCATACAAGCTCAAAGTATAGGAGGATCTCTTTGATCCTCATTAATTGGCCCTTTTCCTTGCAGACTTTCGAGTGGTGATAGAGTCAGTGACATATATTTGTCAATCATAGTGTAAACCTGCAAGTAGAAATGAAAAGGGGAACCAACAGTATGTAAGGGATATGTGAAAAGAGAAGGAATTGATTATTCTGATACATTTTCCCCTATAAGAAGATTGGAAAACATAAAGTTATTTCTAGCCTATGCTACATTCAAAAACTTTAAGGTATATCAGATTGATTTTCAAGTCAACATTCTTGAATGGAGAGTTGAAGGAAGAAGTATACATAGAGTAGCCTGACAGATTTACTTTATCAGACAAACCTAATATGGTATGCAGACTAAAGAAAGCCCTCCATGGACTTAAGAAAGCCCCTAGAGCATGGTATGAAAGACTAGATGGTTACTTAACAAAGATCAGATTCAAGAAAGGAGAAGAAGATCGTAACTTATTCATAAGAGAGACACCTGATGGACTATTGCTAGTTGATATTTTTGTTGATGACATTATTTTTGGTGGTAATGACAAGCTTAGTGCAGAATTTGCTAGAGATGCAGAGAACATTTGAAATGAGCATGATTGGACCTATCAAATACTTTTTGGGATTGTATGTGCAGCAGACATATAAAGGTATATTCATTAATCATACTAAGCATGTGAAAGAGATATTGAAGAAATTCAAGATGGATGATTGCAAGCCAGTAAGTACCCCTATGATTATAGGATGCAAGATTTCAAAACAAGATGATTCTACAATAGTAGACATAACCTTATATAAATCTACAATTGGTAAAATCATATATCTTAATCTAGACCAGATATTTCCAATGTAGTTGGTATTATTGGAAGATTTGCAGCAGAACCTAAACAAAGTCATCTCATGGAAGTAAAAAGAATATTTAGATATTTGAGAGGACCTATAAACTATGGTTTATGGTATCCTATTTCAAAAAATGTAGAACTTCATGTGTATATAGATGTAGATTGGGTAGGTTGCGTTGATGATAGAAAGAGAACCTCAGGAGGAGCAATATTCCTTAGAGATAGACTTGTTACTTGGACAAGCAAGAAGAAAAATTGTATCTCTCAGTCAACAAAAGAAGCAAAGTATGTAGCAGTAGCATTAAATTTTTCTACAATTGTGTGGATCAAGAAGATGATAAAGGATTTTGGTATTCAGATTGATTATCCTATTGTTATTCATTGTGACAATACTAGCACTATCAATATGTCAAAGAACCATGTGATGCATGCAAAGACAAAACACATTGAGATAAAATATCACTTCCTAAGAGAGAAAGTTGTAGAGAAAGAAGTAAAGTTGGACTATGTGAGTACAAAAGATCAGATAGCTGACATTTTCACAAAGCCTTTACCGAAGGATACTTTTGAGTATCTCTGGGAGAAGCTGGGAGTAATTCCCTTTCCTGGATCATCTTAGAGTTTATAGAAGTGCATCAGTCCTTAGTGACTAATGAATGGTTGACTAATCTACTTCTAGAGTAGTACCTATGCTTATTTGTTTTGGCACCCTTTTCCATTAATGTCAAAGGGGGAGTATATAATCATGAAAAAAAAATAGATGTTTCAATATAGAAAGGGGGAGTATATAGAAAGTTGATATGAATTAGTAAGGAGGAGTTGTAGAAGTTGATATTCAGATCATTTAGTAGTAGATGGAGGATTCATCCTTAGGGGAGTTTTGTTGAGGAAATAGAGAATGTTATAAAATAATTTTATGTTTGGATTGGTGGTGTTTTTCATTCCATATGTTACCATCAATGCCAAAGAGGGAGATTGTTGGAGATTTTCCAACAAGCTAGTGTTGAGTGTATGTTTGTCATTAACGGCAACATATGGTAAGTAGTATGCGTGGAAGCCTGATGGAGAGATCTTTGAGCATATGGTTCTTAGATATGTTATCAACATGATATCATAGACGCAGAGGTTGATTCTGAGTGAAGATAGTTATACAGTTGTTTACATCAATGGTGTTCCTGATAGGTCCTAGGAAGAGTTTTGTATGTGATTTTCAGTATGGATATGGTAGAGCCTTGTGCATTTATATTTGTGTTGTAGACATGTTTATGTTGTTATTTTCATGGACGTAGAGTTAGTTTTGTAGTACAATATTAATTATGATGTTGCTATGTGCCATTTATAGTTTCTTGAGTTTATCTGGTATAGCCGACATTGTTTATATTGTTGTAGTAGTTGTGCCTATCATTTTGGTATGTGTGTTTGGTTTCATGTATAGAGGAGAGTTAAGAATGTTTTTTTAAGAGTACATGACATAATTTAGCATGAGAAGAAAGCTATAGTAAATTTGGTGGAGCCGACTATGTGAAGTGACACGTCTACTCATATTGAGTTGGGTGGTCCCATTTTGTGTTGTGTGCTTAGTATAGCCATTGGAGATATTATTGGAGATTTATATTTTTTCTCTAATATGATTTCAAGGAGGTTCTAATAGGCCAACTTGATTATATCATTTGGAGAAAGATACTTATAGCCAGTCAGTTGTGATTGCTAAGTATGGTAGACAGTTGAAAGAAAAGAGAAGAGAAGAAGGTGTGAAGTATTGAGCCATCAGTAGAAGGTCTATGTTACAAAGAAGAAAATATATTCTATTTATTGGAACTGATCAAGACAGTAGGTCTACTTCATAGTTCACCAAAGATCTAGATATAGTGTGCATCTATTATACAAAAGGTTATAGCCTTCTCCCTTTGAGCTGTGTGCTCTCAGACAGTGTGTCCTCACCCCTAATAGGGTTAATTGTAAAAGAATCCTAATAGGGTCTGACCCTTGACCAAGTCATTGTACTTAATGCATTGTAAAGATCAACACCTAACAGGGTTGTAAGATCTTCTAACAAGGATCATAATACTCTAGTGCAGTTTATAGTGGGTGCTAATTCTCACCGGGGTTTTTACCTATTTGGGTTTCCCCATAGCCAAAATTGTGGTGTTGTGTTAAGTGTTATCTTATTGTGTATGTGCTTAATGTTCTTCTATACTTAATTGGATAAAAAAATGAATCTAGTAGATAAATGATTCCCCCCTCTCAGTTATCTCTTGGGACTATTCCTAACACCTAACCCTTCCACAAAGAATAAATCTTCTCATTCATCCCATGATGAAGATAAATCCCTAAGAGTTATTTCCGTTCAAGTCCAAAATCTTACTAGTGACCTTGAAAAGATGGAAAGTTTGATTATTCAAGAAAATCATAATCCATATACTATTGCCCTTATTTAAGCTATTAAGAAAGTTATCTGTAATGATGAGAATGTTGTTAACCTTTTGTGTGGTATCTCTCACCTCGTTACTTCTAATTTTAAGCCTTTAGTTGAAGAAGCTTATGAGTTAGGATATGTTCCACTTGCTATTAGTGTTGAACCTTCATTGCCTATATATTTTCTTATGTCTACCTTTCCTACATATGTGCCTTCTCTTGTGATCACATCTGTGCAAGTTTCAAATCATGTCAACGTGATTCTTCCTAATGCCTCCATTTCATCTCTTCCTATGAGTGTTTTTCTTGTTTCATTTCCTACTTCAAAAAATTCTTATTATAGTGTCCCTTATACCTATTATAATCATCTTCCTACCGTGGTTCCAAGTGTTCCTCCAGGTACTTCTATTGTCCCTTTTACTTCATACACTTTACCTAGTTTATCAAATGTGTCTATGCTTCCTATTTCCTCTAATGATTCCACCATCGTTAGTCTTGCTCAAATAGTTTCATCCTTACACCAACAAATTTCTTCCTTTAATCAATCTAAGTTTAATGTGCCTACATGTGACATGGGAAGCCCTTTTACCTTAGACTTTATCCACATGGTTTCCCTCAACAATTTGAAATTCCTCACCTTAAAATTATAATGGTAAGGGTGACCCTATGACTAATGTTAAGACCTTTCAAATTCTATGTAGTGACTATGCCCATGACCATTGGCTTATGGCAAAGTTTTTCACTGGGAACTTTCATGACAAGGATTTAAATTGGTAATGTTACTTGCCTCATTTTTCTATTTATTCTTTCCAAAATCTTGCTAATGCCTTCATACAACAATTTCAAAAAAATATTGGTATGCAAGTATATTTGACTAATTTGATGTAGTATAAACAAGGAGTGAAAGAAAAGTTACTAATTTCATTTGTAGATTTAAGCATTTATATGCTTAGAATTCTTATCCTATGGCTGATATTGATATACAACACATTTTTATTGCTAATTTAAAACAATAAATTAGAGATAAGATTCTTCTTACTGAATTTACCTCTTTTCCTAACTCTGTGCAATGCTTCACCACTATCAATTACAAGTGAGTCAATTTGAGAGCACAACTCCAATGGCCTCTGTACCTATTGATAAGAGTTATGACACCTCTAATCACAATAAATATCACAAAATAAAAAACTATGTCAAGATTAACACGACATCAAATATGGTAGATAAACAAGTATCTATTGCATCCAAAGGTACCACTTCTTCTTCCTTTGTTTTCCACCCAAATTGTAAGTATACTCCTCTTTCTGAGTCTTTACAAACTATAATGAAAAATTTGTTAAATGCTAATATCATTAAACTTCCTACTATTAAACCCATTCATCCTACTACGATGGTTTCTGAGTCCTTTCATTCCAAAGCCTTTTTTCAATACCATCGTCATCTTGGCCATGATACTGAGAGGTGTTATTACTTGAAGAATACTATACAAGACTCTATTGATTCCAATTGTTTATCAATTGAAGATGATGATAGTAGTAGAAACAAATCTATAGCACCTCCTAACCAAAATCTTTGTATTTATACCAATCCTTTACCTTTATATTCTACCAACACTATTTCCCCACCTTCTTCATCTTCTATGTAGATTGCCTATGATAAAATGTGGAAAGAAGAAAAAATCCATGTTGTTAATCATGTGGAGAATGAACCTCCACCTTAACCTCAACCTCAATCTAAACCTCAACTTGGCCCTAAACCTAAACCTAGTAGAGATATTTTTATTACCTTTGACCATTCTAAAACCATTAAGGTTCCTGAAGGTACACTTTACATTGCTGCTAGGGTTGCTAGGACTCCTTCCTATGGTTTTCTTGTTGATCCTATGTCTATGGTGAATGTTATCATTAAAGAGAATATCTTTCATAAATATTTACAACATAATTTCTATGATATGACAAATGCTTGGACTCATACATGTAATGGCTTCCTTTATAGACCTCATCATTCCATATCCTTGCCTGTTGAGATTTGTGATAAAGTGGGGGATAGTAATTTTGTTTTCATCCCTACTTTCAATCAATTTCACGTGAAGATTGGTCTCCCTTGGTTGTATTTCACGCAATCTATTTCTTCTCATACTAAAAAATGCATTAAATTTCCTAATGATGGTGAGATTAGGACAATTAACCATAGTCTCTATCACCCTTCTAGGCCTAGGGATTGTGCTACCCTTGACTTATTTTGGCCTTCCTTACCTACAACTCCCCCAATCAACCTAATTACCTTTTCCAATCCTATCAAGACTATAAAGATAGAAAGATCATTGATTTAAGTATGCCTAAGATTGATATTACTTGTGGTATTTTTCCTACACCACCTATATCTCCTTTGTATGACTCTTTGAATTCCATTGAGAAACCTCCTACTCCTATATATCAACTGATATCTAGTAAGAAAAAATGTAACTAACATTCCCATGACCATCAAAAGAAGCATCAAGCTAAATCCAAGGCATGTATGCATGCTTCCTAGACTATCTTACCTTCCTTTGACCATCCCATGCTTGAGCTTGTAGAGGAAGTTAATGATCCTAATAATGTTAACATGAATAAAAATGATGATTCTACTTGCATTTTGGATTCTATTGTGACTAATTTTTATGAGGAAGATACACTTTATGATACTATTGATACTAAAAATGCTTTACATGATAGTGATAATGATGAATATGAAACTATTAATATTGATCACTATTTTCCTAACATGCTTTCAAAATAGTTGTCAATTACTCCTAGTCTCGAACACAGTGACCCTCAAAATGGTCCTTATTTGGAACTAGATATTGTTCCTATTGTGTTTGATGTTTCTCCTCTTGCAATTTTACCACCTTCCCTGCATGATATATATAGATATGGGGGGGGGGGGGGGGGGGGAGGGGGGTAGGTGCTGCACTTGATTAGCCTCTCTAGCATGGTAGTATTTGTGTGCTTTCATGTTGTGTTTTCTATATGTTTGTTTAGATTTATTTAAATGACCCTTGTTTCTTAGTTTGTGCAAGGTGATTAAGGAATTAAAATTTTTTATTCTTCTTCTATTTTCATCTTTCTTATTCTAAATGTTGTTACATATTGTGTTAAATATGTGCTATTGTTCGTAAATGTTCCTTTGTATAGTCCACTTGGGGTTTCTGACATGGTAGCACTAAATATTTTTGGTCTCCGTGATGCTGGCCCAAAAAGACTCTTCTTTGCGATTGTTATTTGTTTTTCCTCCATTGTTTTGTATTTCTACTTCCTTTGGGGAATGATGACATTCATTTGACATAATATTTCATATATTATCTTATGATCATAGTGATTACAGAGTTAGTAGATCTCTTTTGTGCTTCTCTTTATGTTATGTGCCTATTTCCCTTGATTTATCTTTCCATAGGGGTATTTCATAGTGGAAGCACATCTTGTGGATGCATGTATGCTCTATTAAAGAAATTACTCCCATTAAGGTATTTGTAATAGCTTTAGCATGGGGTTATACACTCTGCTCACTTTTTACACACACTCACTTTTACATAAAACTTTTCTTTATTGAATCCATTTATGGATTAAGTTACATGATCCTAAAGACTGGATTCTCTTTTGATCTCTTCTTGGATTGCAAACAATCTAGAAGTTTGACCCCTTGGTAGTTTCTCTCTTTGATCTCTTAAGGGTGTATTCATCCTTAGGTCTGGATTGTCTCTTTTTTTCTTTTTCTCTTTTGGAAAAGAATTTTCCTGAGGTTGAATGGGTTGACTAGAATGCACAAACACTTGTTAGACCATTCAATACTATATTTTGTACTAGTTTTGTCTCTTTGTGTGGTTCACAGTAGGATATACACTTCTTACTGGGCAAGTTAATCTCACTTCTTTTATTTTCTATTTATGCTAGTGATATCTCACTTGTTATGATTTTGGAGTTAGAAATAACTTAAGTTTGTTGGGGGCTTGAAGGCCTCTTTTTCTCCTTAGCCATGATGAGATTATCTTATGCCTTTTTCTTTACTTTACCAAGAGTTTGTGTTAAGCTAGTCCATACACTTGCTAAAGTGGGGACTAAATGTATCATCTTATAGTGGAAGCACCCATGTTAGGACATGTTTATCCCTCCTTAGTGGATTCTTTGGAATCAATTCAAATTCCTTGTATAGATCCATAGATGTGCATATGCTTTTGTGCCAGTTTGTGCCACGTTCTTTCCCTTTTCCTGCTTCTTTTTCCCGCTTTTCGATACCTCAAGGCAATTCTAGAAGGCCTCACCCTTTAGGTCTAGGTTGAATTTAGGCATTGGCTTTTAGTTCTATGCTTAATTTTGGCCCTGACCCTTAGGTATAGACATAATTTTGGCCCTGACCTTCTAGGTCACCCTCTTCCAGATCCTGGGCCCTTTCATAGTTTCAAATTTCTTCCCGCCTTTTGGTTGGCCCTTTTTTATTCCATAGATTAAATGGGTATAAAAATATTCCTTCCCTCTTCATTTGAGACATAAAAAATCACTTACATTCAATCAAACATGAAAACAAGCCTTCATATTACATTCAAGAGAATTCTACAAGCATTCATAAGCATTTTTGGAGCATTCAAGGAGATCCTTTTGCAACACTTTAAGACTTCAAGCACAAGATATCTCTTGCATTCTAGGATCTTTCAAGGATTCCATTTGAGATCTTTTCATCCTTCTTTTGTGTTCTTTCATCCACCTTTCAAGATCTATCTTCCTTCCTTGATGATAGTGGATTTAGAAATCAAGGAAGGGCTTCTTCATTCTTCATTCTTGCACACCCAATTTGAGTACATGAGCACATCTACATCCATTGATCTATTGACTTGGTGAGGTGGATCTATTGAATTTGGTTGAGATATCCTAGTCTTCTACAAGATTCAATTACATTGGAGCACTTCTTCATCCTTTTGGAATACAGATCCAAATCCTCCTCAAGGGTTTCTACAAAAGTAAGGTGAATTCATACATTTTCTTTACTTTTTACATACATACTTTCATATTTATTTAAGGTTGATTCCTCAATTGGGGCTTTAAAGAGGCAAGCCCCTCAAAAATCAAACAAAACCATTTTTCTTGCAGGATCAAGTTTTCAAGAGTTTCATATCCACTTTTTCAGGATTTTTGGAATAGGAAACAGTCGTGGATTCGGAGACAAATTTTAGCAGAGAAGGTCTAGGATGAAGTTTGTTCTAGGCTAAAGTTTGGCCTAGTCCTGGGTATGGGATGTCCCTAAGTCAAAATAGACCTAAAAATTAGCCTAGTCATGGACTGGAATGATTTATGGGTTTTGTTCATCTCGCAGTTTCAGGTTTGAATCTGGTCCTGTTTGCTATTCTAAGGCTAGAAATATAGATCTGAATTGGAATTTTTTATAAAGGTAAGTTTGTAATTGACATTATTTAGTTTGTGTATTTAACTTTAAAATGTATCATATTTAATTATATTCAGCATTTTTCCTTCTTTCCAAGTTAATTTCCCAACCCTAGGCTTAAAGGAACTTGCATCTTCTTTCCTAGCTCTTGGATCTTTGGATCTTTGTTTGCATTGGAACTCTTACATCATTTTGTTAGTTCTAATCTACTTGGATCCAAAACTTTGGGGGCTTGTCTTAGATGATCTATTCCTTTGTGGCCCTTCTGAGGTATACTTGGCCACAAAAAAGTGGGGTGTGTTAAACTTTTTATCCTTATCTCACTTTTCCCACTATACAAGTCTAAATTTCATCAAATTGGTTTTTTTCTTGTAGTAGGTGAAGCATAGAATATGACACATGTTTTAGATTAAAAAATTTATACCAATTTAAAGTTATAGTTGTTTTTCAATCATACATTCTTTTTCACATTGCCACTTTTTGGCATATCACGATCCTATACATACCCTCTAATGCCTTTTATTTGATCACATTATTCTCTTGCAAATCTAATTGCTCCTCTATCTTACTTTTTCATCTTAATCAATTTTTTCTTGTTACTTTTCATATGAGTTGAACATCTGGAACCTATAATCCATGCACCTACAACAAATTTAGCATGTAATGTAGTCTCCTCAATCTTTACCTCTTCCTTTTGAGAGATAGTCAGAATTAGAGAATCCTTAATTGTTTTAATAGTATCCTCATCTTTAGATAAGTATTCCTCCATGGACCATAAGCTCTGTTTACCCATTTAAAATTTATTTTCTTCCTAAAATATCCATTCTTATGATTGTCTTTTCTATCATTATCTTCTGATTCACTGAGATATTTTTTATGCTTGCATTCATTAGAAAAATTTCCTATCCTTCCATAATTAAAATATTTAAGAGTTAACTTTCCTTTGTATCTATCAGTGCATCACTTGAATATTATCAAAAAATATTCTTAAGCTTCCTCCAATATCTTACATGTCTCAATTTTAGCTTATTCAATAGCTCTAAATGTGATCTCTCTTTTCTTTTTCAACTTCTATGATCTCAAATGGAGAAAGTGATCCAATAAGTTGATCAATTGAATACTGACTTAGATTATTTCTCTCTCTTATTGAACATTCCATCAGTATTAAATCCTTTGGTAGGGTTAATAAGATATTGAGTATGACATCTAAGTCTTCTAGATGTCCACCAACAACTTTGATTATGTCAGCAACATTAGTAAATCTGTAAATATAAATTTTTACACTCTCATCTTCTTCCTTTCTTAAGACCTCATACTTCTATTTGAGATTCATTAGTCTTCTTGTTTTGTCTTTAAATCTCCTTCATACACCAAGACTAGTTTATCCCATATCTCTTTAGTACCTTTTAAACCTTTCACTGTCCCAAATGTTGTGTCACATAAACTACTGAAGGGTATATGCAGGATCATGGTATGCCAAACTAGGCCCTTAAGTGGCAATGAAAATTCAGAAAATTAGGGTTAGGCAAGTTGACATAAAAATTTGAACAAGTTATAAATATTATATCAAAAATATGTAAGAAGAGAATTTGTAGAAAATTGAATTTAGTTTCTAACATACTAGGCCTTTTTTGAAAAATAATTATTTTATATGTTGAAATTTTTAAATTTCAATGTAGTGGTACAAAAATTTCAGGAAAAAAATAAGTAGGTGTATGTCTGACCACCTTAAACACAATCAAATGATAATTATTTTTTACAAGATTCTAGATATAAGTAGTAGACTCATGTTCGAATGTGACACATTTTTTTGTAATTTTTTTCCAAGTAAATAATTAATTATGATTTTTCTTCTACAACTTTTCTAAATACAAAAACTCTCATGTCTAACCACGTTAACTTAGTATAAACTTTATCAAATTGAAAACTTTATTGGTTTTTCTTGTAGTAGGAAAAGCATAACATGTGACACATGTTTTGGATTTCAAAAATGTTATACAGTTTGAAAGTTATAGCTATTTTTCAATAAGTCTATCAATCAAGACTAGAAAGATAACAAGTAGGTGTATGTCTGATGACATTAAACAAAATCAAATAGTAATATTTTTTTATAAAATTATAGATAAAATTAGTAGACTCATGTCTGGATGTGATGTATACTTTTTTGTATTTTTTTTTCAAGTAAAAAATTAATTATGATGTTTCTACTACAAATTTTTCTGAGTATAAAAACTCTCATGCCTGACCACCATAACTTAGTCTAAACTTCATCAAATTTAAATAATTGTTTATTATTATTGTATTAGGTGAAGTATAGAATGTGATGTATATTTCAAATTTTAAAAATTTCATATTGTTTGAAAGATATAGTTATTTTTCAAAGAGTCTATCAATCGGGACTTCTTTTTTACATTGCCACTTTTTGGCATACCATGATCATGCATACCCTAAAAAGAATTGCTCTTTCTTTCACATTAACTTTTCTTTCTTTCTTTTAGTAGTTAAAGGTCTTCCAAAAGGATGATAGAAACCAATTTGAATAAACTCTTAAATACCATTCTAGACAATGATTCCAAATATGCTTCCATCTTGTCCTTCCAATAAGGAAAATTAGAGACATCAAATACCAGAGCCTTAAAGTACAAGTTTTGTGCCATCTTGGATCTCCCTCAAGAGTTTAAGCTTCTTCAAGAGGAACGCTTCTCTAATAAAAATTTTTGAACACACACCAGATGTTGATGGGGGTAGGGGTGTGGTGAATCAAGATAAATGAAAATATTTCTTCTTTAATAAATTAACTTCAATATTCATCACATAGATATTAAGAAAATAATGAAATTGAAACAACACATAAACACTAAGATTTTTATACATGAAAAACCCAAAATAGAAAAAGCCATGGTGAGCACTTACCCATGTGAAAAGATAATTAATACACTAATGTATAAATTCTAATTACAAAGAAAGAAAAATTTCACTACTTCAGATCTACAACTAGAGGCTCACTTCCAATACAAAAATGAACACAAATAGGAGCTTATTTCTCTAGACTTTCCAACCAATGGTTTAAATTCCCAAGTAGAAAGCTACTGCAAAAAAATTGTGCACCTAGGTCTCACTATCCTAGTGAAAAGGTACATACAACTCTTCACAATAAAGAGAAATTCTCTTAATAATGTAGTCAATTTGCACAATACTGTCAATCTCAGTAGCACACTATTACTATCTTTTCTTATCTGCCACTATCACAGAATAGTAGCCTCATAAAATAAACCCTGCTCTTCTAGAACTTTGCATATAAATCACCACTAGTTCACCCACAACACTCTTTCTTACTCTCTTACCTTTTTCCAAAGCACAAACTATATTTATATAAAAGATAGATAATTGGAGATTAAAAAAAGGTAAGTCATGCCAAGAGGATATTACAATTAAGTTACAATTCAGCCATGGAAAAAAAAAATTACAATGAGGACCCATTCCAAAAGCATCTAGACCAAAACATACAATGGACCCAATTAGATAAGAGATAACATTAAATACATAGGTCACACATAGCATGAACCCATCCATATAAGAGATAAATATTAAATGCAATACCCACACCTAAAACATGAACCATGATCCACAAACTATACTGAGATCTACATGCCATGTTAGATACAATATCACTTTCCCAAAATCTATGTTAGAATTATTACAAAACATTTCCAGAGAAGACCACAAATTGATGAAAATTGCAATGCTTGAAGACATTATTTATGGATTACCAAAAATTATAATTTCCAGATCATAGGGAAACACCAAAACCAACACCAAAAATTTAATACCATTTAAATCACTTCTGCATATCTTCAATCTTCATTTCCAAATTGAAAAACTTTTAGATAGAACAATTGTAAGCATAATTTTTAGATAGAACAATTGTAAGTACAATTGTAGCACTATCATTTGCATCTCAAAAAACTATTATATGTAGCTATATATCTCTGTCACTGAAGCACACAAATTTGAACCATGTAGAATTCCACACATAAGAATATAACAATGAAGCACTAATAAACACTAACTTCTCATGATCACATAAAACGTACCTATCTTCCATTGTTTTGAATACACAAATGTCTACTATTTTGTCTTCCACTGTTCTAGATACATACTTGTCTTCCACTATTTTGTAGGATCAAAAACACTAACATGTTCAACAAACAACCTTACATTTTTTTGAACCAATAGATATATCTGAACATATCATCAGAAAATGCTTCTGGACACAAGTGTAAGAGAAAACACCTCTAACACCTTCAAACCATAGTGTTTAACATCAATGACAATAGACAACCAAACCTATATTTCTAACATGTATATGTATATGTATCTGTATATGTATATGTGTGTGCTAAAATGGTGACAAACTTCCATGAGTCATTAACTTCAAGATTTCTCAAGAATGAGGTCTCAAATGGTGACTCATAGCTCTCTATTCATGGAGTGCAAGGGTTTGTAATGGAGGCCCTCAACTTAGACCTAGTTTGTGCCCATTCAAGTACACCATAAAATGAGAGATTCAAAGAGGAAAAGAAAGAATGATAGTCTCCATGATCATCAAGTATGTATGAAAATGAAAATGAAAGCTATTCTATATGATAACAATGCATGAAAGCAAACTAATTTATGAAAGGAAATGCTTATGCAAGATTATTCTATGAAAGAAAATATGAATCTAATCTAATATGAAAGTGCAAGAGTAATCTAAATGGATTGTTATGGAGGCATGAGAGAAGAAGACAAGAAAAGAGAAGCTGCAATATCTAAGCTCAAGTGCTCAAATTCTCCTAAAAAATCACTCTCCAAACCTGCATAACAATAACATAAAATTTGGATCTCTAAAATTTGTATGCATAAATGAGAAGGAGGGGGCTCCTTATAAAAGATTTTAGAAATGAATGAATGGTCAAGATTAAGAGGCAAAAAGAAATGAGCAATAGTTAAGATGAAAAAAGATGTGTGGAAGAGTTTAAGAGGCAAAAGGAGATTCCACTCATCTTGGAAAGTGTGGATTCAATATGTAGACAAAAAGTCTTTTTATTTTTATTTTTATTTTATTATTTATTTATTATTTTTAGCAAAGTGGTTTCCATTATTTAATTAAAAGGTTTTTTTATTTATTTAAAAGAAATTTTTTCTTTTAATTAAATGTGGCTTAGGATAAAGTGATTTTATTATTTAATTAAAAGATTTATTTTTTATTTAATTAAAAGAGATTTTTATTTAATTAAAAGGGAGCATGTTCTCTTAATTAAATAAGATTATTTTATTTTTTATTTTTTCTCTTTTTAATTAAATAAGGCTTAAAATAAAATGACCAAACCTTAGGAAATATTGAATTAATTACGATTTGATCAAGAAAATTGATTTGAATTGAAAATATTGCAAAGCATTGATTCAGAAAATTGATAAATTGATGAATGGGGGCCCAAAGTCTAGGTGTCCATTTTAGGGTGCATACATTTGCCCCTTTTTGGGTAATGTGTGATCTTTATGGGAACACATGTAGTCAAAGAATGAAGTTGAAATGTGAGATCAATTTGGGATCACAAAATAACCTAGACGTGCGATCGACAGATGAAACACATCAGGACAAAAATAAGCCTATTGAAAAAGACAAGGCCAACACCCCTGTAAATAGGTAATTATCAAGTCTCAAGCAAGGTTTCCCCAAGTGAAGCAATGGATAGGATTAATAAAGCTGAATCAAAGATTGAAGTTTGATATGTACTGCCCCCTCATGATCAAAATCAAAATGAGATAGAGGAGAAACAACGAATTGATAAACTTGATCAAATCAAATTAAAGATAAGGTTCTTGATGTAAGATGAAAGATATAAGGATCACAGAACCAAGGTAGATCATCAAGAATGAAAGATTATGTCCCAAGGTTGAATTAGAAGAAAAGAAGTGGGGTGAAAGAGAATGGAAGATAGAAGTTTGGAAGAGGTCAAAAGAAATGGAGAGAAGAAAGAGAATTTGCCTCAAGAAAGAGAATACCTCAAAATCAATCAACTGTTTAAGATAGGAAATTTTGATTGAGATGATGAAAGAATATAATGAAATGAGGATCAAAACATGATCACAGTTGTTTAAAAGTCAAAAGAAAGATGAAGGAAAACCCTCTCAAACTCATAATGCAACCTAAAAATGCAAATTAACATGAAGTCTAACAATGCAAGCTACATGAAAATGCAAAGGTGTACTTGCAATAGAGTAACTGTAACATAGGATTTTGTGTTCATCATTCATTAGAGAATGTAAAGGAACTTATTTTCATCATTGGGCCATTATTAATGGACATCAAAAAATCACACAATCATCACTAGTCACAAGTGCAACTATGAAGATATGAATGTGATTGATATCGGATTGGAATGTGGAAAGATTCTAACATAAGCATCAAAGACATAAAGGTCAAGATGACTTCAATGTTAGCTTACCCAATTTAATGTAGAAAAACCACACTTGCATCAAGGCATACATGTTGGGATGACAATAAGAATAGTTGTGCAAAAACAGTCAAGGATGATGCCTCAAATCTCTTAAGTGTTTCAAGAGAACAACAAGAGACACTCTAGAGTTTCAAAAACACACCCACAAGAAGAAAGAAAATAAAAACATGCCCCATACCCCATGCCCCAAGTCCTCTAGCTATGCATCCCGGATAGACTTATTAGACAAGGACACTCAATGAAAATCAATAACAATCAGTACACAAAGAAAAGATCATGACATATCTCAAGCATTAAGTGTTGTGTTTAAAAATTGAAGTGTGTTAACTGATACTGAGTTCCGAGGATAAGGATCGAATCCTTCCTAGTAGGTAAGCTCACATGAAAAAACTAGGTAAGAACAAACTGAGAAGTGTTGAAAAACACTCGATGTTGGGGGTTGTGCTGAAAAATATAGTTTGCAAAGTGTCCTAAAGACTAACGCATCCAAGAGACCAATGCTAACATAGTTATGCCCCCTAGATAAAGATAAAGACCAATTCCAAACCAGGGCAACAAGGAAAAGGCATGATGGAGAAAGGCTAAGTTTCGAGGATGCATCCTAAGAAATAGGGGTGTAAAGGCCTCAAGTAGCATCCGTTTCTAAGTTTTCACCACTTAGATTTTATTGCAAAAAAAAAAAAAAATTCTACTTTTTTTTTTTAGGACTTTTAATAATTTTTTTGTAGTTTTGGAATATATAATTTTTTTGGAGATACATCAAAGAACCTATTGCTAGGTTTTTGCTAAGATGATCATTTTTTTAGGACATTTTTCAATTTTTAGAATTTTTGACAATATATCATTTTTTAAGGATTTTTTTAGGATCAATAAGTATGTACAAAGGATGCCCCCAGACAAAATGGGCACCAAACTCCCAAGAAAGATCACATCGTGTAGTCCTAATGTCTAGCAAGGTGGAGAACAAGAGGGATTAGCAATCTGGTGGAAGATATGGAAGATAGGAGAATGAAGGAGAATGAAGGGAAGAAATCCTCAAAGGAAAACTCCTCAAGAGTTCCCAAGCTAGGGAAAAATTGTCATGCAAAGCACATTTGGACAAGCAATGAAAGGCTAGCATAGGATAAGTCACAAAAGCGTAATGCAAAAAAAGGAAAGGATGCAATCCAAAGGAGTAGACATGTCAAGAGGCTTCATAGCATTATGTTTTACTATTTTTTATTAGATCAAGACCAAAGGGGAAAAGGATAGCGAAAGGATAGAATGAATGGAGGAAAATAAATATGAAGGCTAGACATGAATGGAATGAAATCAAGATCATCGTAAGATAGCTCACAAGATAGCTAAATATTTTTGTATAGTTGAACATTGTCAAGATCAAAGGGAGAAGATGAAATGGATGAAATATGTAGAAGAACTACGCATGATGCCGCCAAGTTTTCATCATGGTACTTATCCAAGGTGACACAAGGGAGTGGTTTTCACCATAGGAAAAATTTATTTCTCTTTACTTTTTCTACCAAGTTGCCTATTTCTAGGCTTCCACCAAGGCACATTTTCAATTTTTTTTTTGTTTTTTGGTTTCTTTTTGAATTTTTCTATTTTTTGAATTTTTTTTTAGAAGAAGGAAAACTTTTTAGATAATGCTCCCTAAAAGGATAAACCATGATATGCCAAGGATTCAAAATGATAGGCTCAAAGATGCTGATAGGGAAAGGAAGATGGAAGAGAAAAATTGAGGATAAGGTTTTATGTAAAGCGAGTGAGGTTGGAAGATAGGAGGAATAGGCAAATGGGAAAAAATGATAGAAGGTAGAAGGATAATGAATGGAAGGACTGTAAAAGGGTAGATGGAAAGGAAGGAAAGATCAACATCAACACACACCTTGAAGGGTGGTGAGAGGATGGAGGAAACATGAATGAAGGAATACGTGAAGGAATATGGTGAATGGATAGTAGAGGTTGTGGTTTAAGAATATGGAACGGAAGAATATTTTTGGAAGAAGATGAAGTGGAAGCCTTTGGAAGCTTGAATGTCAACTTCACTTGTTGCTCAACATCAAACTCTTTCAAGAGAGACTTTGGAATCCATATAGCCATAGGCTTTTCATTTTTCTTTTATGACTTAGAGAGAATATCTTCAATGATGGATTTTGGAACCCATACTTATCTTGTAGTTTTCTTCTTAGATATCTCTTTTGACTTCATTCCTCCATGTCAATTATAGGAGACATGGTGATCTTCTTTTTTTATGGATTCTTGTATTGCTTCTTTTTCTTGTATTGAACATTCAAGTTACTTCCAAAAGACTTGGGACTTGTGAAAGAAGAAGGAGGATATGACTAGTTTAGATGGGTGGGTGGATGAAAAGGATTCAAGGGTATGCATCTATGTTGATCTTGAGAAAAAATAGGAGATGGAGGGATGTAAGGACCCAAGATGGATGATGAATTAGGAAGGAAAAGTGAAGGGACATAAGGGCCCAAGATGGAAAGAATATGTGAAGCCCTTAGTATTGATGGAGGAGGTCCAAGGATGGATGTGAAAGATACAAAAAGATAATCAATAAGTTCATCAACATCTATATGACAACCAAGGACATCAACATCATTAGAGTGATCATTAGGATTTGTAATAGGATCATGAACATCTTGAATAGGAGAAACTTCTTTGATATGATTGTTCAGAGCTTGAAAAGACTTAGGAAGAGTAGAAAGTGGAAGTGAACATGGAGCGGTAGAACAAGAAGATGGAAGACTTTGATCTTGATAAGTAGCTTTGGATAGCATAAGTGTATAATTTTTCTCTTGATTTTCAATAGGATTAACATTGGAAGTAACAACACTATTTTTAATAACCTTAATGGAAGTATCATCTTTGGAAAGTGCAAGTACAGTAAGGTTATTTTGATTGTCAATAAGCTCAACAGTGTAAGTAGTAGCTTGATCTTGCTTAGGAGAAGACTTAAAACATGGTGGAATGAATGAGAAAGAGCATGCAAGATCAAAAGAACCATGAAATGAATAAGAGACATCATGAAAAGGATTGGATGACATGGAGGGTTCTTGATTTTGATATTTCTTTATGTTTTTTTCTTTAACATTTTTAGAGTCCTCTTGACATGGAGCCACTTCTAAGGACAAGTAAGCATGTTGGAATTATATGGAATACTTTAGAAGAGATGGTGAAGGACTAGCTGAAGTGGGAATTATAGCATATAAAGGCTTGGGCTCTTTAGGTTTAGCATTATTCAAAGTATTTGCAGCTAAGTGAAGGTTAGCTTGAGTTTCTTTAAGAGGTAGCCCTTGAGAACAACTATAGGGAACCGTATGAAAAGTATTAGGACCTTTGTTGGATGAAGGATTTGTGAAATATTTGAAAGACTTGGAAGCTTTAGGAAATGTATGGGTATTGGAGGAAGTAGGGGATAGAAGGGAACCATCACAAGACAAAGGTCCATTATTAACATAATCTTGCTCGAGAGTGTAATCTTTATTTTCAGCATGAGAGTTCTTAGAGGATAGATTCTTATAGTATTTACATTTATGATCAACGCGGAAAGTTTTATCTTCCTCAATAGAAGTAGATGTATCATCTAGGTATTGTTCACAAAAATCATCAAAGTCTCTTTCAAAATTAGAATCATATGGATCACCATCACAATCTATCCAATGTGAGGACCCATTTCTAGTAAGCATGAGCACATGACTAGGAGGACTCTTAGGAATAGAGGTGTCATAGGTATCACTACATTTGACATCATCATAGTCATCAAAGATGGGCATGTCACTCTTTGTGGAAGAGGTATCACAAGAATTGTCACATTCCTCATTATGGTATGTCTTGAGATGAGAAGTAACACTCTTAGGAGAAGTAGAAGAGGAACGAGATTGTGAAGAAGAGTAAAGTGAAGACAAAGTGGAGGAAGAAGACTTGGATAATGAGGAATGTGAATAATGTCTAGAAGAGTCATGGTAAGACTTGGAAGATGAGGAAGGATGAGAAGACTTAGAAGATAAAAAATGTTTGGAAGAAGGAGGTCGTGACAGGATTATGCATATGATCCTAGCAAAGGTGTCTAATTCAATCAATTTTTATTTTATTTTTGTCTTAATTTTATCACCCGTGCAATATCTAGAAGGACTATTGGAGGAATAAAACTCTTCAAATTGAGCAATGAGTTCAAGATCATCTATTTTCAAGAGAGGTTCCATAACAAGATAGTTAAAATTCATGGTTCTGGAAGATGAGGAATCAAGCGTGGAAGTGGTAGAAGAGATGAATAGAAGAAGGTAGACTAGATAATAAGAGGAAAAGAATCAAGAAGATGTAAAGAGTTTAGGAAGAAGAGGAAGAAGTGTGAAGGAAGAAGAGAAAGGATGGAAATGGGAGACTAGGAAGACATGGGAGATGTGGAAGAAAGAAGACCAAGAGTCATTTTGTGCAACTTGATACCATTTAAGTTTACTTTGATGTTGAGCAACATTTCATAGAAATTTTGGGGAGATCTTTGAATTTTTTATCACTCAGGAACTCAAATTTGTTTTTTTAATATGACCAATTAGATGCATCAATAGATTATTATCATTAATTAGGTATGCAAGATAGAAATCAAGGAGTTCAAGCAAACAATTTTTTTCAAATAATGAGAAAGGGACAAAGCAACCTTGCGCATGAACAAGAATAGTGACTTAGTATGCTACTCCTTAAAGATTCTACTTGTGTATGTTCTCAAAATGTTTTTCAACCATGCACATAGTCCTAGCAAATAAAAAGTTGGTTGCAGTTCTTAGTAATTGTTTGACTCTGCTACTTTTGTAATATCAAGAGGTCGAACTCCAATCTAAGCACATGGGAGTTTTGACACATTCCAAGAATTTAATCAATCAGAGATGCTGAGGAGATCTGACAGCCCAACAAGAAACTACACCCATGGAGATTTCTTCCACAAGGACATTTATATAGCAGTTGTTCCTACCATGATGAAAATGGCTATTACCGCTTGAGGTTCCTTCCACAATATTGACCCAATAAAGGGAATGTCCACTATGGTTAACCCTCTCTAAAAATGTGACTCACAAAAAGGACCACATGGGGACTTAGTTCAAATTCAAGGATTTGAGTTTCTGATAGTACTCAAAAAGGGAATAGACCATAATCCTCTAGCCTCTTCACTTCAACCAAACATAGAAAGAAATTTCATTGAAATGCTAAGATTGAAACCACTTCACCAAGGTTCATGATGTCAATAACAATGTCTACCGAGATCTCTCAGTGGGTCCAAGAGAGAACGTGGCAATCAATCTTGAGGACTAAACCAAGTAAGACCGTGAGATAGTAACAATATCCTCCCTACCTACAAGGGGTTCTATTGTCAAGAAGAACTTTTCAAGAAGCCCAATCTCTAAAGAAGGCCACAAATAGTGTTCATAGGCCCTAATTACTATGTGAAACATATATGCAAGAAAGTGAATCTATGTTCTTTTTAGAGCCCAAAATTGAAGTGTGATCTATGAAAGCAATAAAAACTCAAGCTAGAAACATGAGAGATTAATTTTATTCCCAAAATCCAAATTTTATAGAGATGCAACAAAATACCTCAAGTCCAAAGCAACGCGCTTAGTAGATTTTTGTTGAGCTTTTTTTGTGCAAGCAAGCCACGAACTCTCCAACAAGCAAACAAGCAAACAAGCAAACAAGATATGCAATGTATATCCAACTTATGCAAACCCTAGAGTTAGATCTGAAAATAAATTGTTAGGAGAAATAATAGCCAGCAAATAATCCAAATGACAACTCATATTATGCATTGAACCATGAAAATAAGTGCATACTCATCACAACATTTTATTTTTTTTGCGTTTGACCTAGTCAACAAGATCTAATTTTTTTTTATATGATTTTAGCCACAAAAATAGAAATGCAAAATTGAGACCCCTTCTAAAAGATAGATAGCTTTCCAAAAATGTAAATATTTCAGAAAAATATATTAATTTGTGCCCTACACACCCATTTTACCAAAATAGACTAGTTTTTATAAATTGACTATTTGAGCTATGATATTGCATCCAAATTTAAAAAATAAAGAATGGAACCCCTATAGAATTTTAAGAGCTTTCTGAAAATGTAAATTTTTTTGAAAATATGTTGATTTGCTCTGAAAATTAATTTTTTATGAAAAATAAAAAAAAAATTATAAAAAATTCAAATTTTTTCATAAATTTCTAAATTTTTTACAAAAGCTTCTCTGATATGTCTCCAACTCGTAAAAAAAAATTTAGATTGAAAATCCAAGCCGTTTGGGAGATATGATCAAAACTTTGAAAATCTAAGGTTTTAGTCTCCAAGCAAATCTGCACAAGGGAGTTAGCTCCAAAAATAACCAAAACAAGCATGTAAAGGTGGGTTGCCCCATAGTGGGTGCCAAAAATATGTGCTAAAATGTTGACACACTTCTATGTGTCATTAAATTCAAGATTGCTCAAGAATGAGGTCTCAAATGGTGACTCATAGCTCTCTATTCATGGAGTGCAAGGGTTTGTAATGGAGGCCCTCAATTTAGACCTAGTTTGTGCCCATGCAAGTACACCATAAAATGAGAGATTCAAAGAGGAAAAGAAAGAATTCTAGTCTCCATGATCATCAAGTATGTATGAAAATGAAAATGAAATCTATTCTATATGATAACTGTTACCTTCATTTTTTTCAGCTCCCGGTTTTAGTCTTGGTCAATGGAAGTATTTAAGTCAAAGTTGAAGTTGAACTTTGTTAAGTACAAGTTCAACCCATTACCACTTTTGAGTCTTATAACATCCATGCTTGTCTATCCCTCAAAAGGTATAATGTCAATCTCAAAGATGAACCCGAACTTGAAACTAGTCCCGAACCTTAAGTTAGTTCAAGTTCAAGTTCACGTTTGTTTAATATAATAGCTTACACATGGAGAGTTTGGCGGGATTATCTTCTCTTCCAAAAGAAGGTTTTTGTTTTGTAGTGCTCTGAGTATTTATTAATTTTTGGAAACTTCTATACAAAGATTATCTCATTCAACTAGATGGCTCGTACATGTGAAAATTGGAAATGACAGTTGATTGCATGACGTAGAGGGAGTCATTAATATACAGATATGGTGATCAAGGATTTTCCTTAGGAATTGAAATATTCATGCTGAAATAGCTAGTGGATTAATTAAGATTGGTTGGACATGTCAAATCAATCATTCTTCCATTAAAACATTTATTATAGACATGCTTTGAAGATTTATTAAGGATCCTACAAGGCATTTTTGAATAAATGAAGAATGATTAAGGCCTTTCTTGTTAGTTATTTTGTTTGGAGAAGGAGAAGGAGTGATAGAATTGGTGGCAAGAAATTTGTAGAAAGATGGTGTGCAAGACATTGGTGAGTTATCTTTCCCCTTTGTAGTTTTTAGTTTTCAGAGGCTCTTTTTGTGTTGCAAGTCTTTTCTCTTCATATTTGGTAAGATGTCATTGTTCTGTCCAAAACTTACGAAAGAGCAGAGTAGAACCCACCTATTAGTTTCTCTTCCAGACATAGGGGATACTTTCTTGTTGAATGTAAACCTAGGGGAGCTTTGTGATAGAGCTCGAAATGCTTCCGACGGTTCTTTTTCTAGGAAGTTAGTAGGAAGAGGACTTTTAGAAGTTGTTGCATTTCCTCCAGCTCTGATTTGTCCTGAACTACTATTGGAGTGTGCTAACAAGTATGACACTAAGAATAGATGCATTAAGGATGTGTTTAGAGAAATCTTGGTCAAAATCAGTTGAGAGACATTAATGGAGGCCCTACGGATTCCAAATAAGGAATTGTATGAACCATGGACTTGAGTGGAAGTAGATCATGTGTATGAGGCAAATAAGAAAAAATACAGCTCCTTGATAGCCCAAGTATGGCTTGTGAAACCAGAGAAAGGAGGATCCAGGTTACGAAAACCTCTGACAATTGAACACCTCCATAAAGACATAGCCGATATGGTGCTTCTTCTAAATAGGAAGAAAGGGAATCCCCATGCATTTCATTGGGAAAAATGGATGTCTTGTTTCATTCAGAACATTATAGAAGGAGATAAGTTTATTGATTGGGCTGACCTAATAGCAGAAAAACTCCACAGAGAACTCTTAAACGTGACTAATTTGATTGTTTATGTCTTAGCATGTTGTTGAGCTTGGGAAGGATTAACTCATGACTTATGGACAAGTGATATGAGGATATATGATTACTTCACATGCTTGTAGAAGGAGAAGTTCTCCAGTGTGTTCAAAATAGTAAATGATAGATTTTCAAGAAAGTTAGTTTTTGAGTTATGAGGGAAAGAAAATTGTAGGCTTTCTGAGGAAGCTAAGCAGGTGATCAATGTTTATGGCTATCATTTTATACAATTTCTAATATTTACTTATCTTAGGGTTGGATCGTTTGATGAAGAACTCCTACGGCTCCCTAGATTTTGTTTAGATGATTTAGTCTTAATGGAGCTATGTAGGCAGCTCATTCTGGTTGAACAAAAGGCTGGGGCCCCAAAGAAGTCTCCAGGTGTTCTTTTCCCTATTGAATTAGGGTACTACAAGTGTAAAAGCTTCCAAGATGCTATGGTTGTAAAAGAATAATTGGATACCTTATGTTTAGAAACTTATACTCCTAGGGTCAATTTTGACTATAGAGGCTTTACAGGAGCAAATCTCAATGTCCCAGAGACATTCATGCACATCCCTAAGTTAGAAGATTTTTGGGTCAACTATTCTGATGAACTGGAGGTAAGGAAAAGACTATGGTCCCAGCTAACTTTGAAACAAATCAACACCTTTAAGCTGGATTTGGATATAGATGGGGTAGGGGAAGACAATGAGGTTGATGTTGTAGACTCTCAATACTCAGAGAAGGTCAAGGCCCTCCCTATTCCTGAGTTAGATTGGATGGAGCTGGAAGAAGATGATTTGCATAAAAGAATGAAAAGGGTGATTGAAAGAACAAAAGCATGGCTATTGAAGAAAATAGTTTATGTTGCTCCTTTGCAATCAGCCAAGAAACAAATAAAAACCAAGAAGAGGAGTTCAATGAAGAAGACATCTATTTTAACTAACTTAAGTATTGATCAATCTTGTGTAGGAAAAGCTAAACCTGAAGTTGAACCTAAACTTGAACTAATTTCTTCACAAGTTCAAGTTCAAGTTCAAGTTAAACACCAGGCTAAAACTGAAGTCTGAGTGACCGGAGAAAGTCTAAGGGTAAAAGAAAGGGTTTAGAGGTAGAAAATTACTCCCAATGTCATCATGGATTTAGACTCATCAGACCCTGATCCAAAGGAAGTTTTAGTTGAAGACCACAGGGTACTTGAGATGGCAGATGATCAATAGATGCAAGAGGAAACAAAAAATACTCTGAAAGAGTCACTAGCTCTTTTGAGTAACAATGATCCTCAAAAGAAATCCTCTACTACCCCACCATTGTTGGAGACCCTGATAGCCAAGAAAATAAATATTGTTCCTTTATCAATACCCATTGATGATGTAGTAAGCAGATATTTGGGAAAATCTTCTAAGGTTAAGAAAATGAAGATGGAATCCAGAATCGATTTTGATGAAAGCAATGGTCACTGGATGGCAGAGATTGCAATGCCTAAAGAGGAAAAAGCTGAGGGAGAGGCTTCAGTCCAAGATTTTCAAATATCCAAGGTGGATTTAGGGAGAGACACTAGAGCCGCCGATATGAGATTTTTTGAGGTATCAAATAAGAAATTTGCTAGTAGAGTCTAGAAGGATGCCAAGGAAAAACATGAAATGAAGGAGGCTATGAAGAGTATGGCCCAATATATAAATTCCATCCAATATCTTGAACCTTTCCCTCCGAGTGAAATTCCAACCTCCATTGATAGGAAATCCCCTGATAATCAATGGTTTCTTAACCAAGTTCAAAGAAGCAAGGCGGTGAGAAAAGCATTTGATGATTAGGTAGAGCATGTAAAAATAGAGGTTGTTGAGTAGCTAAGTCATCTAGATCAAACCCACAATGAAGGAGATCACCTGGTAAAGAAAGTAGAAACCAGCATTAAAGAATGGGAACTAGAAAAGACTACCTGGACCAAAGAGCTCCATTGGATTGAAGAAGTTGAAGAGTACAGCTTGCAAAAGTTCCTCATGAAGAGGTTAGTACCAGGACTAGATGAAAAAGTTCTTTATGTTATAAAGGAATGTATAGAGTAGAGGAATGAGCCTGTGGCTATGGGAATTTTTGAGGTAAAGGATCTCATGAAGGGGCTAAGAATTATTAAAGAAATCATCTCCAATGACATAAAATGGATTGATGAGGGGTGCCAGGAAGCTCAAGAGGAGTCAGATAAACTAATTGACCAACTAATCAAGGATGAAAATACTTGGTTCCAAAATCTCAAAAGGATGAAGACATCTATAGATGAGCATTTCACAAAGGTTGCATGGATGGAATCAATGATAATCTTTCAGCAAAATTATTTGGTTATGCACAAAGAAATGATAGCTGAGATCGAAAGGGAGAAAGAAGTCTGGAAATAGATGATCAATTTTATTGGTCTACCACACCAATCGGTAATATCCATGTTTATAGCCACATTTGATGATTTGAAAGTAGCATGACTTGCAGTGACCTCAACTCCTTAACCATCTGGGACACTTGGCAACTTTTTGAAGGCATTTTTGCTTCCAGTCCAATTTTTTTGGCTTAATGCTTAAGATAGTTATTGGATCTAGAAATATTTACTTTCAAGAAAGACAATTTTACTAAGTTAGTTGTTGAAGCTCTGTGTGGCTATTTATTGAAAAATTTTTAACTATTTATGGGTTCGGCTCTCTGAGTTGGAGAGAAACTATTTTCTAAAAACTTGACTTCAAGTTTTGTGAAGACTGATATTAGAGAATATATGAAATATCCTATGCTGTTGCATATATGTTTAAGCTTTTAAATGATAAATACTATTTTTTATCTTATGTGATTTATTTTCTTGTGGAGATAAGTTATGTTTAATAAAGCTTAACTGTGATATAGATGGATTATATGCTTAGAAGTGATAGAGAGAATTGTTATTTAAGTTTAGATTCAAGAAATTAAAAGTTTGAGATTGGGATAGAAGTAGATATTTTTCTCTAAAATCTGCACATTCTTTTCATGTTGATGGATTGAATGTTTTCCTTATGTGTTTCCTGGTGAAAAGCACACATGATGTTACATTTCTATGTTCAATAAGATCATATTGAAAATCTTTCTAGAAGGTCGCTGGACCTTGTAATTTGTAGAGAGTTTTCTTTTAGCAACTCATTTGTTAGTATTAAGATTTTCCTCTTCTTTTCATTCTTTAAAGGAGTCTAAGATTAATTTAGAGAAAAGGGAAAAATTGAATGCTAACAGTTTTTGGTGACTCTGTTGGGGAGAGTCTAAGAATAGAACAAGGTTGGTATTTTTTTATTCAATGATCAACTATGGTGTTACCCACTGAAGTTATCCTTGGTCGACAAGAACTTCCTCTGATTTTGCAACCAGGCCTAGATTTTTCTAATACTCAAGAGGAATTAATCACTGACCTTAATGCAATAGCTTGGAAATTGAGAACGAATGATCAACAATACCACCAAGTAAGGTTAGTCCTTGAGGAAGAGGAAGAAATTGCAGAGTGGCTCAAAGGCTTGCCTATAGCCGATGAGGCTATTGTAGTTGATAGGGCAGTCGGAAGGCCCTAAGAATAATTGGTCCTTTTATTTGGTTTAGTTCAACTCAATAAGTTGGTTGATGAGATATTTACAAGGGGAGATAGAGGAAAAGGTCTTGTAGATTTTGATTTTAAAGATCTAGCGAAGCTTGATTTTAAGCCCCGGACTCCTTCTAGGCGAAGACATTATAAGACTGCTAGTAGACCTTCTTCTCCCACTAAGTCTCCTCCTCTAACTACTTTTAGTTCCTTGGTGTCACCAGGAACCGTAACTCCCACTTTTGTAAATTTACAACTATTGAATTTTATCTTACCTCTCATGGCACAAAATCAACCCTGGGGTGTTATCGTAGGACCTTTAAGCTTAGGAGAAAATTTGGGAAACCTACCTAAAGGTCATGGCATCCTACCCAAATTTAGTGGTGATGGAAAGAAAACCCCTGAGGATCATTTGAAATATTTTAACATAGCATGTAGAGTTTTAGCAGTGGGTACTCTAGATGTGGCTGTCAAGCTTTTTGTCTTGACCTTAACTAAGGCTACAGCCAAGTGGTTTCACAATTTACCACACACCTCCATTACTAACTGGGATTCTATGAAAACAACATTTGAGACTAGGTTTAAATTATTTGATGATGCAAATACTCTTTTGATTCAATTAAGTCAAATGAAGAAGGAGATTCAAGTACCTATGAGGGAGTTTGTGGCAATATTCAACAAGGGAATTCAAGTGATTCTAGCTGCAAGTAGAACAAATGATGAAAATCAAAAAGGATTTTTCTTAAATGCTATGCCTCCTGATGTTGCATTTCCCTTAAAAAGAGCTAGGCTAGCCACATTAGCAGCTACTCAGACTCTCACCATTGAACTGGAGGATGATCTCATAGAAAGTGGCAAATGGAGAAAAGATGTTCAAGCATTCAGCTCTCAACCTTCTACCTCCTCATCATCAGACCCTATGATTCAAAGACTGATGAATGACTTGATAACCATCAAGTGACAGTTGCCTAAAACTACCAATCCCTATCAAGATATTCCACATAAATATCCAATTCATGGATCCTCAAACTCAGGAAAACAATTTGATTTGCCTCTTTCTCAGTAGAGACTACAAATTGAACCTCCACCGAATAAAAGCAACATGTGTGTTTTCAATCTTACCGATGAGCATGAGGGAGTTTCATGCCTTGAAAACATAAGATATGCATAGCTTGAAGCTGAGAAGGAATTAACAAAAAAGGTGACTATTGAAGACATATCCTCTGAGGTGCCTGGTGACTCTAGAAATTTTTACCTTGAATATGAATCAGACTCTGAAAGGGGGGGAGACATATTGGTAACTTTAGAGGATACCTCTTGCTCAGTTTTGACAAGAAACCAGCATGGATGAAAAATGAGTAATTGGACAAATGCAACAGCTAAAGGTAGTGAAGGGTAGGTCAGTGATCATCCAAAGATCCTAAAAGAAAGCAGTCTGGAGGAACAAGTCATGAAAAGGTCTGAATCTATTTCCCCTTTTAGTATAGTTGATTTTTGTAAACTTCAAAAGTGAAAATTTCTACTGTAGAATATCTAAAAATGAATCCCCAAGAGTTATATAAATTGGTTAGTTATGTCAAAGGTTCTCCTGGGGAACTTAGGGCTCAACAGACAAACAATGCATGTTTTAAAGGACAGTCTATAAAGAAGGAAGAGGTAGTTGACCAAAATCATGCTGAGAATCCCATTCCTACTATTCCTTTTGGCTTAAAACCTAAACCTTTTTATCTATCCTTATTCATTCATGGCTTCAAATTAAACAATTGTATCATTGATTCAGGGGCGTTGGATAATATTATGCCTTCATCGATGGCCAACCCATTGGATCTCCCTATGATTGATACCTTTAGATGCTACTATTCTATGGATGCAAAAAAAGTCCCACTCCTAGGACAAATCAAAGATGCCCAAGTTCCTTTGGCAGCTTTCCCAGATAAGAGATTGAAATTAACCATTCTAGTAGCTGATATTTCGACCAGCTATGGTATGCTTCTTAGCATAACCTTTTTTAGGGATCTAGGTGGTGAAATAAAATTGGATTGGTCTCAGGCCATAGTCCCTATAGGAAATAAGAAAGTTACTCTTCTTCCAGAACCCAAATCCAAATACACAATTTTTCCCTCAAAAGACCCTAAATCTGATGCAGGAACATCTTGGGTCTTGGAGCAATCTTGCATCAACCAAAAACATTTCCTAATTTTTGTACCTATTTGCTGTTTTTTTCTTTATAATATTTTAATTTGATGGTTTCATGGTGTGAAAATCTTACATTATGTTGAGGACCTATTTGGGAACCTTCTCCTATGAGGACATAAAGTTTGGATGGTTGTTTCAAAGTTATAGTTGTTTTTCTTACCGTCGGAACAATATTTTCCTACAGTTTTGGTGCTGATTGTTCATGTTGGTGACCTTGATCCATAAGGAATCTGCCTTTATGATATTAAGGAGTTTTAGATGACCTAAATTAATATCATTTCCCAAGAGCACAATCCATAATTCATTATGAGTAATAAGTTATACCCATTTTGCCCCGGGACCTATTTTCTACCAGTTTTCAAGTGAAACGTGTGGTGTTTCTTTTTGTGATGTTTCGTATGATCAAATGGGAACTTTCACCCTTAAAAGAATGTTCTTGGGTCATGTAAGGACCTAAATCAAAAGGTTCATCAATTTATATTCATTCTAGCATTAGTTTTGGTTTAAATCTTCTAGACTAGACCTATAATGTAATTAAATGCCTGACTAGCCGACCTGTGGCTTAGCTGGCTATATAAAGAGTCTAGATTAATGTAGTAGGGCATTAGGGGAGATCTAAGGAGGATAATTGTCAAGATATATCATTGGATAGAAAGATAGGATGCGAGTTGTAATTCTGATTTCATAATTATCATTGTATAAGGCCGAAACCTGGAAGGCCTCACAACCGGGCATGTTGAAAGAAATAATACAATTCTCTATTGTTGCTGCTAGTTGATTGTCTCATATCCATTGTGATTTCATTTCTTTCATGTGATATTATATTTCTTCCATTTTGTAACTCTGATTAGGGCTTGGTTGTTGATTCAAGTGGACTCAATTCTGCTTGATTTTACTTGTATCTACCCTGCCCTTGTGTCAAGTGGTATCAGAGTTCTTTCTTTCTTGTGGATTGGATCATGGAGAACCTTGTTGGATTTTTTTGTAGGGTGGTGGATTTGAGATCTAATCTATAACTTTCAAAAGGTTATGATCTTGTTGAAACTTGATTGTCAAGATGGTTCATGGTAGAGGAAATGATAATGCTATCATGGATATGTTGAGGCAGATTGCAACTAGGCTTGAAGCTATAGAGATAGCCCAGAGAAGAGGAGCACATCTTGAATATGTTAGTGATGAATAAGAAGAAGCAACACCTAATCCTGAACCTAAAGTTGAACAAGATGAGGAAAAACTTTTGAGAGTTTTGTCTAAGGCTAACTCTAGAACTGTAGTTGAAGTTGCTTGCTATGATGGAAGACTTGAGACTGATACACTTTTGGATTGGATCTCTGAGATGGATAAATACTTTGAGTATGAAGGTACTCCTGATAATAAGAAGGTTAAGATAGCAGTCACAAATTTGAAAGGACGTGCATCTCTTTGGTGGGATCATTTGCAAACCGAGAGACAGAAGAGAGGACAAGAAAAGATCAAGACATGGATGTGCATGAAGATGCTTGGAAAGATGAAGAAGAAGTTTCTTCTAGCTAACTACCAAGTTATTTTGATGAGAAAAATGCAAAATCTGAGACAAAAGGACATGAGTGTGAAAGAATATACTGAGGAATTTTACAAATTAGATATCAGATCTGGACATGTGGATGATGAAGTTTAGAAGGTGGCTAGATATTTGAATGGCCCGAGGACATCTATTCAAGATGAGATCAGTTATGTGAAGATAGATAGTGTGGAAGAAGCATACCAATTTTCTTTGAAGGCTAAAGAACAATTGACAAAAAGACATGATCAAAGACATAAAGGAAAGGTGGCAGATTTCAAAGAAGTAGAGGTAGATCTTATGGAGAAAGTAGCAGATCTAACAATGTAGCACAAGATAAAGGATGGAAAGATGAACCTGCTAAAAGAGGTAATTAATCTAGAGGTAGTTATACTGGTTACTCTAGGAATAACAATAATGGGAAAAGAGAAGATAAGTCTTGGTTTAAAGGTACTTGTTACAAATGTGGTGAAGAAGGACATAGAGCTTTTGAATGTACTAACTCTGGAAAGAAGACTGGAGGTAATGGTAGAAATAATTTGGCTCGTGAAGAAGTTAAGGAAATGTCTAATGAAATTGAACATGGTGAGAACTTGATGCTAAGAAGGATCTTGTGGAATGAAGAAGATGATGAGGAGCCTATTTTGAGGAAAAGTTTGTTTAGAACTAGATGTAAGATCATTGATAAATGTTGCAAGGTAATCATTGATAGTGGAAGTTTTGATAATTTGGCATCCAAAGAGCTGGTTAAAAAATTACAGTTGTAGAGATTGAAACATCCTAAGCCTTATCATATTGCTTGGATCCAGAAGGAGCATAAACTACTTGTAAGTGAACAATGCCTTGTTAAATTCAAAATTGGGAATTATCATGATGAAGTCTTGTGTGATATTATGCCTATGGATTGTTGTCATATTCTTTTGGGTAGACCTTGGCAATATGATAGGAAAGCTTTGCATGTGGTAGATTGAATCAATATACTATTTATATGGATGGAAAGAAACAAGTGTTGTTGCCTTTGATAGAGAAGTTTAATGAAAGTCACTGTACCACAGTCATAGTATGTTTGGTTGATGATAAAAAGTTTGCAAGAGAAATGAAAGAATAGAATGTTTTCTTTGCTTTAATTCCAAGGAAGACTGAGAAACAAGATGAGTTAGAACATGCACCTAAAGTTAAACCTTTTTTGAATGAATTTCATGACATCATTTCTGATAATGTACCTGATGGTTTACTGCCTATGAGAAGTATAAGTCATTGTATGGATTTGATACCTGGAGCTAGTTTTCCTAATAAAGCACCACATAGGTTGACACCTGATGAAAAGACTAAATTAAATAGACAAGTGCAAGAATTGCTTGAAAGAGGTTTGATTAGGGAAAGTCTAAGTCCTTGTGCAGTACCTGTTGTATTAGCACCTAAAAAGAATGAAGAATGGAGAATGTACACTGATTCTAGAGCTATAAACAAGATAATAGTAAAGTACATATTTCCTTTGCCTAGGATGGATAACATAATGGATTGTTTGACTGGAGAAAAGTATTTCAAAAAGATTGATTTGAAAAGTGGATATCATCAGATTAGGATCAGAGAAGGGGATGAATGGAAAACTACTTTTAAGACTAATAAAGGTTTGTATGAATGGTTGGTTATGCCTTTTGGTTTAACTAACACACCTAGTACTTTCATGAGGCTGATGAATGAAGTTCTAAAAAGATTCTTGGGTAAGTTTGTCATTGTATATCTTGATGACATTTTGATATTCAGTAAGAGTAAGGAAGAACATCTTGAACATATCAGACAAGTATTGCAAAGATTGAAGGAAGAAAAGTTGCTGATTAATTTGAAGAAATGTTCATTTATGAAAGAAGAGATTGTGTACCTTGGTTTTGTAATTTCAGCTGATGGATTAAAGATGGATCCTAAGAAAGTAAGGGCTATACTTGATTGGCCTACACCAGAGAATGTTGGAGAGGTAAGATCATTTCATGGATTGGCTAGTTTTTATAGGAAGCTTATCAAAAATTTCAGTTCTATTTGTAATGCTATGACTTAAACTATGAGAGGAGATAAAAAGGATTTCAAATGGACACATGGAGCACAAAAGAGTTTTGAAACATTGAAACAAAGAATTGCAAAGTTGCCTACACTTCCTTTGCCTGATTTCAGTAAGGTTTTTCAAGTTGAATGTGATGCTAGTGGTAGTGCAATTGGATCTATTTTGAGTCAAGAAGCAAAACCTATAGCTTTCTTTAGTGAAAAGTTGAATGATGCTAAGAGAAAATATTTAGTTTATGATTAAGAATTCTATGCTATTGTTCAAGCTTTGAAGAAGTGGAGACATTATTTGATGCCTAAAGATTTTGTGTTGTATACTGACCATAAAGCTTTGCAACATTTGAGAAGTTAGAATAAATTGAATCAAAGATATATGAAGTGGGTTGAGTTCTTGTAGAATTTTTCCTTTTCATTGAAGCATAAAAGTGGATAGTCAAATAAGGTTGTTGATGCCTTGAGCCGAAGAATAAGTTTGCTGATAGAGATGAGAGTTGAGGTACTTGGTTTTGATGATTTGAAGTGTCTATATGAAATTGACATTGATTTTGCAGAACCTTGGAAAGCTTGTAAGGAACACACAGTGAGTGATAAGTGGACTGATTATTTCATTCAAGAAGATATGTTGTTTAAAGGAATTCAGTTGTGCATACCTAGAGGATCTATGCGAGAGAACATAATAAAGGAGAAACATAGTGGTGGACTTGGTGGACATTTTGGGATTGATAAGACTATGAACCTAATTTTAGAAAGATACTTTTGGCCACAGATTTATAGAGATGTACAGAGAATGGTTAGAGGTTGCAAAATTTTCCAAGTAGCAAAAGGAACTAGTCAGAATGTGGGATTGTATACACCTTTTCCTGTATTTGATAGACCTTGGGAAGATGTGAGTATGGACTTTGTTCTTGGATTGCCTAGAGCTCAGAGAGGTAATGATTCTATTTTGGTAGTGGTTGATAGATTTTCAAAGATGGCTCATTTCATACCTTGTAAGAAGACATCTGATGCATTTCATGTAGCTGAATTATTCTTCAAGGAAGTGATAAGATTGCATGGTTTGCCTAAGTCTATTGTTTCAGATAGAGATACTAAGTTTACTAGCTATTTTTGGAGGACACTTTGGAAGAAGATGAATACTGAATTAAAGTTTAGTTCTACATTTCACCCTCAGAAAGATGGACAAACTGAAGTTGTGAATAGAATTTTGGGAAAATTGTTGAGATGTTTAGTTGGAGATAAGCCTGCTAATTGGGATTTGATTTTGGCACAAGTAGAGTTTGCATATAATAATTCTGTGAATAGAAGTACTAAGAGGACACCATTTGAGATTGTTACTAGATTTCATCCTAAGGGAACCATAGATCTGAGATATTTACCTACTGAGACAAGAAGAAGTGCTAAAGTTGATCATTTTCTAGAATACATGAGAGCTTTGCATGATGAAGTTAAAAAGAATTTGGAGGACAGTAATCTGAAGTATAAACAAAGAGTATACAAGAGAAGGAGATATAAATATTTTGAAGTAGGAGATGAGGTTATGATTCATTTGAAAAAGAATAGATTTCTAGTTGGTACCTACAACAAGCTGAAAATGAAGAAATTTGGACCTTGTAAGATTTTGAAGAAGTTTGATAGTGGAAATGCTTATGAAGTGGAATTACCAGAGGACATGGATATATCACCTATATTTAATATTTTTGATATATTTGAGTACTTTGAATCAAATGATGACATTGAAGATGATCTAGATTATCCTAAGAAAAATAATGATAGCATTGAGAAGATCTTGAACAAAAGAGTGAGCAAGAGTACAAGAGGAAGAGACTACATGGAATATCTAGTTCAGTGGAAAGACAAGCCAGTTGAAGACAGTTCATGGATTACAAAAGCTGAGTTGGATCTTTATGATTTAGGTTAGAATATGAGCATTTCTTGATGTGGACATCAGTTCTTTATTTACCCCAAGTGTCTGATGCAGGAGCATCTTGGGTCTTGGAGCAATCTTGCATCAACCAAAAACATTTCCTAATTTTTGTACCTGTTTGCTGTTGTTTTCTTTATAATATTTTCATTTGATGGTTTCATGGTGTTTGAAGCTTAGATTATGTTGAGGAACTATTTGGGAACCTTCTCCTATGAGCACGTAAAGTTTGGATAGACTGTTTCAAAGTTACAGTTGTTTTCCTTGCCGTTAGAACAACATTTTCCTACAGTTTTGGTGCTGATTGTTCATGTTGGTGACCTTGATCCATAAGGAATCTACCTTTAAAATCTTAAGGAGTTTTAGAGTACCTAAATTAATATCATTTTCCAAGATCATAAGCCCTAATTAATTATGAGTAAAAAGTTATGCCCATTTTGCCTCGGGACCTATTTTCTACTAGTTTTCAGGTGAAACATGTGATGTTTCGTATGATCAAATGGGACCTTGCACCCTTAAAGGAATGTTCTTGGGTCATGTAAGGACCTAAATCCAAAGGCACATCAATTTATATTCATTCTAGCATTAGTTTTGGTTTAAATCTTCTAGACTGGACCTATAATGTAATTAACTGCCTAACTGGCCGACCTATGGCTTAGCTGGCTATATAAAGAGTCTAGATTGATGTAGTAGGGAATCAAGGGAGATATAAGGAGGATAATTATCAAGATATATCATTGGAGAGAAAGATAGGATGTGAGTTGTAATTCTGATTTCATAATTCTCATTGTATAAGGCCGAAACTTGGAAGGCCTCACAGCCGGGCATGTTGAAAGAAATAATATAATTCTCTGTTGTTGCTACCAATTGATTGTCTCATATCCATTGTTATTTCATTTCTTTCATGTGATATTATATTGATTTCATTGTGTAACTCTGATTAGGGCTTGGTTTTTTATTCAAGTGGACTCAATTCTACTTGATTCTACTTGTATCTACCCTGCCCCTACGTCAAAATCCTAGATCTTGTATCAAGAATCTGAGTTTGCTAATTATGTTATCTTATCAGAGGTTAATATTCCAAATCTAGTGGTTGTAGATGAAGAAGTTCCTTGGACTCTTGAATTCAATGGCAGTTGCTCTTCTATAGGCTTGGGGGTTGGAGTAGTCCTCATTTCCCCTACTGGACTCAAATTCCCTTTTTCATTCAAACTTGAGTTCAAGAACACTAACAATACGGAAGAGTATGAAGCTATATTGTTAAGTTTAGAAGAAGCCAAGAAGTAGGGGATTAAAATTTCAAAGGCACATGGTGATGCGGAACTTTTTGTCAAACCAGTTAAGAACTTGTTTTCAGTGAAGAATGAGAGACTGAAGCACTACAGAAACAAGGTGTGGGATGAACTCAAGTGGTTTGAAGCCTTTTCAATTAAAGAAATTCCTAGGGAATATAACTCAAGAGCAGATGCTCTTGCTAGGTCAGCATCTTTGTTCATCCCACACCTAGACTTTATAGAAGATTGTTATACCATTGAAGTCATTCATAGGCCTAGTGTTCCTAATAATTCCTATTCCTTGAAAGTGTTTAGAGATGATGCTCAAATAAATGAATTTCTACAGGGTTTGGATAAGTTTTCAACCAATTATTATGAAGGGTCAGAGTCCAAATGCCATGAATTATGTCCGGGGAAGGAATCCAGTGCTGCAGAGGAAGTGATTCAACTTAAAGGAAACTCCATATCCAAAGGATTGGTGGAGTTAGAGAGGATATTTGATAGGAGAGATTGTTATTTAAATTCACCTGACATACCAGACACCACTCCTTCAGGTGAATATGAAAAAATTAATATTGGTGATGAGTTCAATCCCAAGATGGGTAATTTAGGGGTGTGTTGTGATGAAGATGAAAGAGGTCATTTTGCTAAGTTGTTGAAAGAATATGGTGACATATTTTCTTGGACCTATGATGATTTAAAGAACTTTAGGCAGGGACAGTTTAAACACCATATTCCCTTGAAGCCCAATACGTCACTGTTCCATCAGAAATTGAGAACATACAATCCGAAGGTGTCAGATGCCATTTTTAAAGAGATTGATAAAATGCTTCAAGCAAGAATTATCTTCCCAATACATTATTCCACATGGGTGGCCAACATTGTTCCTATGTGGATATGGAATGGAGAAATTAGAATATGCGTGGATTTTAGGAACCTCAATCAGTCAAGCTTTAAAGATAATTTCACCTTACCTATGATGGACCAGATTCTTTAAATAGTAGCTAGCTCATAAATGTTGTCATTGCTTGATGGTTTTTCAAGCTATAACCAAATCAGTGTTACAGAGGAAGACCAACAAAAAATAGCCTTTACCACACCTTGGGGCACATTCGCCTATAAGAGAATGCCTTCTGGCTTAATTAATGCTGGAGCCACATTTCAAAGGGCCATAAATTCCACTTTTGACCATTTGCTAAACAAGACCATCACCATTTACTTGGATGACATGAAAATTTTGTCTAGGAGGCGTAAGAAGAATCTAAAGGAATTGAAAGAAGTTTTTCAAAGGTGTAGGGATCATGGTGTTTCCCTGAATTCAAAGAAGTCAATCTTCTAGGTGACAGAGGGTAAGTTACTGGGTCATTTAGCTTCAAAGGAGGGCATTAAAATTGATCCAAAAAGAGTCAAAGCTATTCAGAAGCTGTGTCTACCTATTAATTGAAAAGGGATTAAATCTTTTTTTGGTCAAGTTAACTTCTTAAGGAAGTTTGTACCTGATTTCACTAAGACAACAAAACCGATGGTAGACCTGTTAAGTGAGAAGAAAAATTTTAAGTTGGACAAACCAGTTGTCAAATCATTTGGTAAGATTAAGGAAGCCATAGCCAATGCTCCAACATTGATACACCCAGATTTTAAAAATTATTTTATCATCTACTACTATGCATCAGAACACATAATGTTTGGGGTGCTATTACAGAAAAATGACAATGGTGAAGAAGTGCCTATCTCCTTTATGAGTGTCCCACTCAAGAAACATGAGTTACGCTATTCATAGATAGAAAAATAGGCATTTGCAGTAGTGAAGGTAGTTAAACAATTCCGATACTACATACTTCATTCACATTCTGTGATCTTTGTTCTAAATTCTATCGTTAAGACCAACCTTACTCAATAGGAAGTTGCAGTGAATAATAGGGCTAGTAGGGTTGCAAAGGTGTAGGAGTTTGATTTGGAAATTAAGCCTACAAAGTTGGTGAGAGGATAGGGCCTATGTAAACTGATGGCTGAAAATCAAGAAGAACAAAGTTTACGCAATTGTCTATTCATAGCGACAAATGACTCATGGTTTTCAAATGTAGCTTTCTTTCTAACCTATGGAGAGCCTCCAAAACACTTATCAGCTAAAGAGAGAAGAAATATGAGGTTGAAGGTAGCAAAGTATGTCATAGTAGATAATGTTCTATATAAAAGGGGACTAGATGGGATGTTTTTGCAATGTGTTGACAAGGAATAGCAACAAAATTTATTGCAATCATTTCACAATGAAGCATGCGGGGTGCACTATTCTTCCTCTATGACAGCCTTTAAGATCCTAAGAAACTACTACTATTGGCCTAGAATGTTTAAAGATGCATACAAGTGGGTGGTGAATTGTGAGAAGTGTAAAATTTTCTTAGGAAAACCTCAGTTGGTTGCTTTACCGCTAAGACCTATGATTATCGAAGAGCCCTTCCAGAATTGGGGGTTAGATTTTATTGGTCCAATCAACCAAACTTCTAGTGGTAGACACACACATATCTTGATAGTGACTGATTACTTTACCAAGTGGGTGGAGGTGATACCAGTTAAAGTAACCACTTCTGAGATAGTCTGTAGATTCTTAAAAGAAAACATTGTCACTAGATTTGGAGTTCCCCTTAAGATAGTGGCTGATAACGCTTAGAATTTCTCCTCTCAAGAGATTCAACTCTTTTTCTATGATCATGGTATAAATTTATCTCACTCTTTAGATTATTTTTCATAGGGAAGTAGCCAGGCAGAATCTACAAACAAGAACCTAATTAACATCATGAAGAAATTGGTAGATGAAAAGGGAAAAGACTGGTACAAGAAGTTATATGAGGCATTATGGGTGGATAGAACCTCCCCAAAGAGGGCTATTGGTATGATGCCATTTGAATTAGTCTTCATAGTTGAAGTACAACTACCACTTCTATTAGAACTAGCCTCTACCAAGTTATAAAGGTGCATGGAAAACAAAGTCTTTCAAAATTCATTGGAGAAGAGGATTTTGTATCTGGCAAAAATAGAAGAAGAGAGGGCAGAGTTACTTGATCACATAACCATTTATTAGTTGAAAGTGAAGGAGATTTTTTATTTCCATGCTAGGCCAAGAAAATTTATGGTGGGTGATAAGATCCTTTTGTAGGATAAGCACCGAGAGCCAAGAGGAGCACATGGCAAGTTTGAGTCTCTCTGGAAGGGACCGTTTGAGATCTCTCAAGATCTAGGTCTGAATGCATTCAAGCTAAAATATATTAATGGAGATAAACTACCCCTATCCTATAATGGGTAGGATCTCAAGCTTTACCAGTTGTAAGTCTTTTATTTTACTTGCTTGTATATAAAGTTTTGGCTTGTGTCTATAGGAGTAGAAGTTTTGGTTGTGGTAAGTCAACCTAGTCTAATAAAGTTTAAATTGTCTTGTCAATTGAGATTGTAGTTTCATTCCTTGGTCTTGAGCAGTCTCGGTCCCCAGTCAGAGCTAGTTGTTACCTTCATTTTTCTCAGCTCCCAATTTTAGTCTTGGACAGTGGAAGTCTTTAACTCGAAGTTGAACTTGAACTTTGTTAAGTTCAAGTTCAAGTTTAAGTTCAATCCATTACCGCTTTTGAGTCTTATAATGCCCATGCTTGTCTATCCCTCAAAAGGTCTATTAGTCTCAAAGATGAACCCGAACTTGAAACTAGTCCCGAACCTTAAGTTAGTTCAAGTTCAAGTTCACGTTTGTAATATAGTAGCTTACACACAGAGAATTCAGTGAGATTGTCTTCTCTCCCAAAAGAATGTTTCTACTTTGTAGTGCTCCAAGTATTTATTAAGTTTTGGAAACTATCGTACAGAGATTATCTCATTCAACTAGAAGGCTCATGCATGTGAAAATTGGAAATGACAGTTGATGGCATGAAGTAGAGGGAGTCATTAATATACAGATATGGTGATCAGGGATTTTCCTCAAGAATTGAAATATTCATGCCGAAATAGCTAGTGGATTAATTAAGATTGGTCAGACATGTCAAATCAACCATTCTTCCATTAGAACATTTATTATAGACATGGTTTGAAGATTTATTACAGATCCTACAAGGCATTTGTGAATAAATGAAGAATGATTAAGGCCTTTTCTATTAATTATTTTATCTGGAGAAGGAGAAGGAGTGATGGAATTGGTGATGAGAAATTTGCAGAAAGGCGATACGTAGGACATTGGTGAGTTATATTTCCCCTTTGCAGTTTTCAATTTTCAGAGGCTCTTTCTATGTTGCAAGTCTTTTCTCTTCATATTTGGTAAGATGTCATTGTTCCATCCAAAACTTCCGAAAGAGGAGAGTAGAACTCACCTGTTAGTTTCTCTTCCCGACATAGGGGATACTTTCTTGTTGAATGTAAACCTAGGGGACCTTTGTGATAGAGCTCAAAATGATTTTGAGGGATATTTTTCTATGAAGTTAGCAAGAAGTGGACTTTTAGAAGCTGTTGCATTTCCTCCGGCTCTGATTTGTCCTAAACTAGTGTTGGAGTGTGCTAACAAGTATGACGTTAAGAATAGATGTATTAAGGATGCGTTAGGAGAAATCCTGGTCAAAATCAGTTGAGAGACATTAATGGTGGTCTTGTAGATTCCAAATAAAGAACTATATGAACCATGGACTTGTGTGGAAGTAGATCATGTGTATGAGGCAGATAAGACAAAATATAGCTCCTCGATAGCCCAGGTATGGCTTGTGAAACCAAAGAAAGGAGCATCCGGGTTGCTAAAACCTCTAACAATTGAACACCTCCATAAAGACATAGCCGATATGGTGCTTATTATAAATAGGGTGAAAGGGAATCCCCATGCATTTCATTGGGAAATTGGATGCACTATTTCATCCAGAAGATTATAGAAGGAGATATGTTTATTGATTGGGCTGACCTACTAGCAGAAAATCTCCATAGAGAACTCTTAAACGTGACTAATTTGACTACATTTTATATGTCTTCCTACCTTGTTTATGTCTTAGCATGTTTCCAAGCTTGGGAAGGATTATCTCATGAATTATGGACAAGTGATATGAGGATATATGATTACTTCACATACTTGCAGAAGGAGAAGTTATCTAGCGTGTTCAAAATAGTAAATTATAGATTTTTAGGAAAGTTAGTTTTTGAGTTGTGAGGGAAAAAAAATTGTAGGCTTTCTGAGGAAGCTAAGCAGGTGATTAATGTTTATGGCTGTCATTTTATACAGTTTCCAAGATTTAATTATCTTAGGTTTGGAGCGTTTGATGAAGAACCCCTATAGATCCCTAGATTTTGTTTAGACGATGTAGTCTTAATGGAGCTATGTAGGGAACTCGTTCTAGTTGAACAAAAGGCTGGGACCCCAAAGAAGTCTCCAGGTGTTCTTTTCCCTATTGAATTAGGGTACTATAGGTGTAAAAGCTTCCAAGATGCTATGGCTATAAAAGAAGAATTGGATGTCTTATGTTTACAAACTTATACTCCTAGGGTCAATTTTGACTATAGAGGCTTTGTAGGAGCAAATCTAAATGTCCTAGAGACATTCATGCACATCCCTGAGTTAGAAGATTTTTGGGCCAAATATTCTAATGAACTAGAGGTAAGGAAAAGACTGTGGTCCTAGCTAACTTTGAAACAAATCAACACCTTTAAGCTGGATTTGGATATAGACAGGGTAGGGGAAGACAATGAGGTTGATGTTGTAGACTCTCAATACTTGAAGAAGGTCGAGGGCCTCCCTACTCCTGAGTTAGACTGGATGGAGCTGGAAGAAGATGATTTTCATAAAAGAATGAAAAGGGTGATTGAAAGAACAAAAGCATGAATGTTGAAGAAAAGAGTTTCTGTTGCTCCTTTGCAGTCAGCCAAGAAAAAAATAAAAACCTAGAAGAGGAGTTCAATGAAGAAGACTTCTATTTTAACTAACTTAAGTATTGATCAATCTTGTGTAGGAAAAGTTAAACCTGAAGTCAAACCTAAACTTGAACCAATTTCTTCACAAGTTTAAGTTCAAGTTCAACACTAGGCTGAACTCGAAGTCTGAGTGACTAGATCAAGTCAAAGGGTAAAAGAAAGGGTTTAGAGGTAGAAAGTTACTCCCAGTGTCATCATGGATTTAGACTCATCAAACCCTAATCCAAAGGCAGTTTTAGTTGAAGACCACAGGGTACCTGAGATGGCCGATGATCAACAGATCCAAGAGGAAACATAAAATACTCTGAAAGACTCAGTAGCTCTTTTGAGTAACTATGATACTCAAAATAAATCCTCTACTATCCCACCATGGTTGGAGACCCCAGTAGCCAAGAAAAGAAATATTGTTCCTTTATCAGTACCCATTGATGATGTAGTAAGTAGATATTTGGGAAAATCATTTAAGATTAAGAAAATGAAGATTGAATCCAGAATCTATTTTGATGAAAGTAGTGGCCATTGGATGGTAGTGATTGCAAAGCCTAAAGAGGAAAAATTTGAGGGAGAGGCTTCAGTCCAAGATTTTCAAATATCCAAGGTGGATTTAGGGAGAGACACCAGAGCTACCGATATGAAATTTTTTGAGGTATCAAATAAGAAAATTTCTAGTAGAGTCTGGAAGGATGCCAAAGACAAACATGAAATGAAAGAGGATATGAAGAGTATGGCCGAATATATTACTGCCATCCAACATCCTGAACCTTTCCCTCTGAGCAAAATGCCAGCCTCCATTGATACGAAATCCCTTGATAATCAACAGTTTCTTGACCAAGTTCAAAGATGCATGGCGGTGAGAAAAGAATTTGATGATTGGGTAGAGCCTGTAAAAATAGAGGTTGTCAAGAAGCTAAGTCATCTAGATCAAACCCACAAGGAAGGAGATCACCTAGTAAAGAAAGTAGAAACCAGCATTAAGGAATGGGAACTAGAAAAGACTACCTGGACCAAAGAGCTCCATTGGATTGAAGAAGTTGAAGAGTATGGCTTGCAGAAGTTCCTCATGGAGAGGTCAGTACCAGGATTGGATGACAAGGTTCTTTATGTTATAAAGGAATGTATAGACTGGAGGAATGAGGTTGTGGCCATGGGAATTTTTGAGGTAAAGGATATCATGAAGGGGCTAAGAACGATTAAATAAATCATCTCTAATGACATAAAATGGATTGATGAGCGGTGCCAGGAAGCTCAAGAGGAGTCAGATAAACTGATTGACCATGTAATCAAGGATGCAAATACCTAGTTCGACGAGTTCAAAGGATGAAGACACCTATAGAAGAGAATTTCACAAAGGTTAAATGAATGGAATCAATGATGATCCTTCAACAAAATCATTTGGTTATGCACAAAGAAAAGAAAGATGAGATCAAAAGGGAGAAAGAAGTTTGGAAACAGTGGATTGATTTTATTGGTTTGCCACACCAACGGGTAATATCCACATTTACAACCACATTTGAAGATTGTAAGGCAGCACAACTTGCAGCGACCTCAACTGCTTAACCGTCCGGGACACTTGGCAACTTTTTGAAGGCATTTTTGCTTCCAGTCCAATTTTTTTCACTTAATGCTTAAGATAATTATTGGATCTAGAAATATTTACTTTCAAGAAAGACAATTTTACTAAGTTAGTTGTTGAAGCCCTACATGGCTATTTATTGAAAAACTTTTAACTGTTTATGGGTTTGGCTCTTTGAGTTGGAGAGAAACTATTTTCTAAAAACTTAACTTCAAGTTTTCTGAAGACTGATATTAGAGAATATATGAAATATCCTATGCTGTTGCATATATGTTTAAGCTTTTAAATGATAAATACTACTATTTATCTTATGTGATTTATTTTCTTGTGGAGATAAGTTATGTTGAATAAATCTTAACTATGGTATAGACGGATTCTATGCTTAGAAGTGACAAAGAGAATTGTTATTGAAGTTTAGATTCAAGAAATTCAATGTTTGAGATTGGGATAGAAGTAGACATTTTTCTCTAAAATCTATACATTCTTTTCATGTTGATGGACTGAATGTTGTTCTTAAGTGTTTTCTAGTGAAAAGCACACATGATTTTACTTTTCTATGTTCAATAAGATCATATTAGAAATCTTTCTAGAAGGTAGCTGCACCTTGTAATTTGCAGAGAGTTTTCTTTTAGCAACTCATTTGTTAGTATTAAGATTTTTCTCTTCTTTTCATTCTTTAAAGGAGTCTGAGATTAATTTAGAGAAAAGGGAAAAATTGAATGCTAATAGTTTTTGGCGACTCTGTTGGGGAGAGTCTAAGAATAGACTAGGATTGGTATTGTATTCAATGATCAACTATGGTGTTACCCGCTGAAGTTATCCCTAGTCAACAAGAAATTCCTCTAGTTTTGTAACTAGGCCTTGATTTTTCTAATACTCAAGAGGAATTAATCGCCGACCTTAATGCAATAGCTTGGAAATTGAGAATGAACAATCAACAATACCACCAAGTAAGGTTAATCCTTGAGGAAGAGGGAGAAATTGGAGAGTGGCTCAGAGGCTTGCCTGTAGCCCAGGAGGCTGCTATAGTTGACAAGGTAGTCGGAAGGCCTTGAGAATAATTGGTCCTTTTATTTGTTTCAGTTCAACTCAATAAGTTGGCTGATAAGAGATTTACAAGGGAAGATAGAGAAAAAGGTCTTGTAGATTTTGATTTTGAAGATCTAGCGAAGCTTGATTTTAAGCTTGATGAAAAAAGTTTCTAATTTAGTAGGATTCACTTGCTACCTTGACACTTTCATATATATGTCCAAAACATCTTTGAAATCCTTAGCTTCTTTATAATTGTAGGCTCCTGGGAGAATAGTGTCATCAGCAAATTGTTGGTGAGTTATATTTGGTACATGTTGAGAGACTTTGACTCCTAATATTTTGCCTTTGAGGTGAGCCTTAGTTATGGTTCTACCTAGAGCTTCAACCATGATAACATATAGGAAAGGAGAAAGTGGTTCTGCTTGTCTAATACCATGAGAGATTTCAAAAAAACCTTCAGGGGTACCATTGATGAGTAATGATATTTTGGATGTTGAAATACAATTGAAAATCAAGTTAATCCATTGTTTGGAAAAACCAAATGCTTCCAGACATTTACATAGGAACCTCTAGTCTACTTTATCATAAGCTTTTTGAATGTCAACTTTAATAAGCATACAAGGTTCTTTATTGTATTGCGTTCTATGTATTATTTATTGGGCTATAATAATCCCATCTAGGATAGATCAATTAGGGACAAAACTGGTTTGTTCTTCTGAAATAATATTAGGAAGGAGTGTTTTAAGTCTATTTGCTAGATATTTGGAAAGGATCTTATAAATGGTATTACAAAGGGAAATTGGACAGAAATCTCTTGGCTTCGTAAAATCATTTTTCTTAGGGATAAGTGTGAAAAATGTATTATTGATTTCAGTTAATAGTGTACCAGAGTTCCTAGTAGCCTCCACTACTAGCCAAATATCTTCTCCTAAAAAATGCCAACATTTTTGAAAAAAACCTTCCTGGAAACCATCTGGTCCTGGGGCTTTTCTGGGTGAAGCTGGAATAAGGCTTTTTTAACTTCTTCTAGGGTGAACTTACTATTAATCCATTTATTATCTGCCTCTGAAACTAATTTTGGAATAGCCTTTAGCATTTCAGTTTGGGCTTTGAGGTCAGCGGCCTCCTGATTGTTAAGAAGAGAATGATAGAAATGAATGAATTGTTCAGAAATAAGTTTGGGGTCCTCTAGGTTTTGTCCATTTTCATCATTAATTTTTGAAATTCTATTTATATTCCTTTTTCTATTAGTAATGTTGTGAAAAAATTTTGTATTACAGTCTCCTTCTTTTAGCCATGTCTCTTTGGACTTTTGTTTCCAAAATATTTCTTCTTTTAATAAAATCTTATTATATTTAGCCAATAGTTCTTTTTTTTAAAGTAGCTTATTTCATTCATCCCTTGTTCTATAACTAAATTATTGAGACATTCTAACTCTTGCTCAGTTTGATTTTTTTGTTCAAAAATATTATTAAAATTGTTTTTGTTCCAGTCTAGGATCTTATGCTTTAATATCTTAAGTTTAGCTACTAGACAATACATCTTAGATCTAGACACTTTTATCTGCTTCCACCACTATTCTGTTAGGTGCATAAATTCCTCATCTTGGAACCACATGAATTCAAACTTGAAGGGGTTTCTAGATGGTTTACAATTTTCCGTAATAGAGAGCCTTATTGGGTAATGGTCTGAACCTGCATTTGGAAGAATTTATGCATTTAAAAGGTGATTAAAATTTCTAGTATCTCCACTAATCATAAATCTATCGAGTCTTTCTGCAATGTGGCTGAAGCCCGATCTTCTATTGTTCCAAGTATATAATCTGTTGTTGGTGTTTATATTGAATAAGTTATTGTTCATGACCCATTGTCTAAAATCTTTTTGTAACTGCAAGATATATTGAGAACCCCCAAATTTTTCTTTAATATCTAATATGGCATTAAAGTCCCCTCCTAAAATGTGTATGTCTTCAGCATTAGATGCAATTTGGTTCTATATTCCCTGCCATACTTTCCTTTTTTCTTCATTCTGAATGGGTCCATATATATTAATAAGTTTAAATTTTAGATTTGTCTTTAAACTATTAACACCTAGTACCATCCAATTATTGTCTTTATCTAATACCTCAATCATTATTTTCTGAGGGTCCCATAATGCAGCCAGACCCCCAGAAGCTCCTGTGGATGGGATGATTTCTATTTTCCATATGCCCAATTTAAGACTAAACCTTAAACTTTCCTCCTTATTTAATTTGGTTTCCTGTAGTAATATAATTTTTGATTCAAATGTATTAAGGTATCTTTTAATTAATATTTTTTTTTTAGGAGCATTTAGACCCCTAACATTCCAGGTTGTTAGTTTCATTGCCCTTGGGGAAGGCTCTTCCCCTTCCCAGCATTTAGGATATCAGATAATTTTTGTTGATTGTTTGCATTACCAGCTAAAGTTCTTAGTTCATTGATGGATTTCCTGCCTCTCTTCTTCTTGATCTTAAGGATATTTGGATATGAAAGGCCTTCCCTATTCATAGAAATACCTAACTGTCTATCCTTATTAGTTATCCCATTCAAACAGCTGAAAGATTCTTCTTTTGCCTCTGCTAAATCATTGCTTCTAGGAACAAACTCTGTAATAATATTCTGCTCACATTCTTCCTGGCCTTTCTCTAAATCAATGAGGGAATATTCTCGGTCTATAATATCTTTTCCATAATCTTCTAGGATATTGTCCGAATTGGTTCCCAATGCTTCCTTGAGTGCTTCAAGTTCTATAGGCACTGATATTATTGAAGCAGGGTTAATCTGAGGTACAGTATCCTAATGATCCAGAATTATCTCTTTTGTTATGTCTTCCTTCCCATACTTATTTAGCATTATGTTCTTGATTAAGAGTTCTCTTTGTAGGGCTAATTCCACATTGTCACAAATCTCATCTATAAGTGTATCCATCAGATCATCTGTAACTTCTTCACCTAAATATTCTAAAATTATATTAACCTCACGAATACATCTCTCTACTTCAGTTTCTTTACTAGGTGTCATATCATCTATATGATTACTTATATTTTCCATAAAATTATTTTCTATTGTAGAGGGTATAACAAGGTCTGAATCACTTTTCTGTTCTTTGACTTTTGCATTAGTCGGAGTAGATTTCATAGGAATGCTTATACTTACTGAATTTTCTGGCCCCTTGTTTTCATAACTTGATCCCATAACAGGAACTTGTTCCTTGTTGATCTTGGGTACTATATCATATATATCTTCTTTACTATCCTCTACCTAATCTACCTTGAGCTCTTCCTCAAAATTGTCATACCTAATTACTCCAGAGGTGGGAATACAATCAAAAATTTTGTCATGGCTACATTCTGCATTCTTAAACTTACTCTGTTCTTCCTTTCCAAGTCCAACAACCAAGGGTGTGGTCTAAGGGTTATTATGTTTGGGAGGTGTTGATGCATTCCCCATAGTCTTGCGAGGTGTATTGTTGATAGAAAATCCTCCCTTATGTTCAAGAAAATCTACCTTAATAACCATATTCTTTAGTATGTGGCTAGGAGCTACTATAGAACTAATAGGGCAAACAGGGGAATCTTCCATCTCCTCAATGTAGTCATCAAGAATAGTAGGGTTAATGATCACTGTGCTTGATTTAAAGCATAATATTATAGGCGAGATTATCTTTTTATGTAGATTCATTTTAACTATAATTATTTTTTCTACTTGATTATACTCATTTTGAACAATTCCTATGAACTTACCAATACTATTGCCTATTTTTCTGAGGATTTCCTACCATGTGCATTCCAAGGGAAGGTTTTAAAGGAGGATAACTTTGTCTACCATAAAGCCAGTCAATTTTTTAGGATTAAAGAGGGGAATCCAATCAAAGATAGTAAAAGATATATGTCTGAATTTAGGGCATCCTTCTAATAAAACCTTCTTCTTCATTTCTTTATTACTAAAATTCAAATAAATGAAAAATTCTAAAAGGATTGATACCACTACCTTTTTGTGCCATTGGGTTTTTAGCCAGTCAGCTATATCCCAGACTGATGCTCCAACTCCATTCCATCTGCAGATAATTCTGGAACCTGTACACACATTTTGGATATTTTCTATGCAACCATCTTTAAGATCTAGGTTAGTGAATTCCTCTTCAGAAAATGAGATGTTTAGGTTAGCAGGGATATTGTTTAGTCTCTTGGTATCTTCTTCTATATAGCAATTTAATCTAAAACTATCTGATCTCCTGTGAGGGGGAGAGTAAACTGAGTTATTCTTAACTAATGTATGTTGATGCCGATTATTGGTTTTATCTCTACTGCTTATCGCTGGGGATATTGTAGGATGATCTAGAGAAGCTTCAAATTTAGAATCAGATTGTCATTTTTTAGTCATACCTTTAGTGACACAATGCGGAGGTGTGTAGGGCTTCACCCTCTGCAAATTCTAAGAAATGTTGAGGGGCCTGAATAGATTTTTCTGCATAACTATAGGGTTGAAAACTTTGCCTTTAGAAGCAGATCTCAAAGGGCGTCTATGGGGCGGAGAGTACAATAATGCTCCTTCTATGTTGATCTTATCAAACTTATTATTGAGAGACAGATCAAAAGACGCTGCTTGATGTTTTGGAAAGACTTGCGTATTATGTTTCTTATCATGGTGCTTAGCCCTCCTGGCATTTTGTTTGTGAGCAGGTAGCCATAGATTATTTTGGATAGGATTCAGTAGCTCCTGTGGTGGTGCCCTAGAGATGGTTCTAGGGGAAGACTGCTTGATAGTCCTATCACTGCTAAGTATTGAGTTCGATGTGAGCTTTGAGCCCTGTGCATACTTGGTTTTACCAAAGAAAAGCAACTGTGCGTCCAAGGACACCGTGGAAAAATTTTTGCCTTTGCATGGAAGGGCTTACACATTTTCGCTAAACAAAGCTAATTAATAAATAAAATATTTTTTTATTTATTTAAAAGAGATTTTTTCTTTTAATTAAATGCGGCTTAGGATAAAGTGATTTTATTATTTAATTAAAAGATTTATTTTTTATTTAATTAAAAGGGAGCATGTTCTCTTAATTAAATAAGATTATTTTATTTTTTATTTTTTCTCTTTTTAATTAAATAAGGCTTAAAATAAAATGACCAAACCTTAGGAAATATTGAATTAATTACAATTTGATCAAGAAAATTGATTTGAATTGAAAATATTGCAAAGCATTGATTCAGGAAATTGATAAATTGATGAATGGGGCCCCAAAGTCTAGGCAACCATTTTAGGGTGCATACAATATGTATATATGTGTGCGTGTGCGCGCATGTAGTCATAGGTCCATATCAAGGAAAAAAATATTGTACCATTATACCAGGTACTGAAATCAACCATTTTGTTTAATAAAAGTATTAAATAACCAAAATGCCAAATGAATCTCTCTATACTACTTTTATAATATTTTCTAAAGCCTTTTGAACTTGGAACATAATTTATATTTAATTTTTAATAATATGCTTCTAAAAGGTACCTATTATAAAGTAACTTTATATTATTCATTTTTTTCAATAAATTCTTCCTAGCACCAAATAGACTTCAAAATTAATTAATTAATTAAATGCAAGTTGACGACTTATATAGAATAAATTATCTTATGGTTAATCACCTAGGTCATAAAAGGGGCTTTACATCGTCCAACTTCAATTTTTCAACAATCATGATAGAAATGATATTTTAATTTTAATTTTGGGAGATTCAATGACCAAAAAATGATGAATATTATACCATTTGGAAGTGAAACTAGATTTTTATTATCCATTTGACAAAAGGTTATACCCATTATTCTATTGATTGATCTATAGTTGATAAAGTAAAATCCATCTAAAAGGCTACTACAAGATTCTAGAATGTCATGTTCCGAACCCAAGATGAGCTCTCGACTGTGGCATACAGTATAGAATAGGCATGCTTATAGATTGGGAGAGGCCAGAAGGCCGTATAATACAAGGTTCGTATGTAACTATTGTAGGTTGTATGATGTTTGTGGAAGCCATACGTTGGAGGTCATACATGGAGGATGGAGGTCATACGGTGGAGGGGTTGTAGGTCATACGGTGGAGGCTATAGGCTGTACGGTGGAGGCCATACAGTGGAAGCTACAGGATGTATGGTGGAGCTGAGGGCCATACGACGGATGCTAAGGGTCGTGTAGTGAAGATGGAGGTGGTACAGAATGAGTTGGGAGTACGCTGAGGGATGAGAGTTGTTCCTATCTTTAATAAAACCACACAATTCAGATTTAAACACTTGCCAGATGAAATATGAGTAATAGATATCACTTCAGATTGCCAAAATATGGAACCGGAGAAAAAGAAGAATAGGGTGAGGGTTGAATCCCACCGAAATTGTGAGATACCAAATAGGGAGGATATTTCACCTCTGAAATGGTAGACAACAGAATCCCTGTAGGAATTCACAAAAATACAAATAAGTATCAAATCTCAACATATGAAAATTACATCCTACACACTATTCATAAATACCCCTTCGGAGAAACTCTCGAGGGTTTACAAAAGAGGCCGACACGGAAAACACCTACGAAACAAAAATAAAAAAAGGGACCGAGATAAGCTAAATCAATTGGTTCACATACAAGACATAATAATTTATTTACTTTATGATGGGGATATTATAGTCCTCCCATCCAAAATTTTTCTTGTCCTCTAGCAAATGTAACACCGAATGCTGGAGAATGTGTTCACCTTCCCAAGCAGCGTCATCCAGCGGTAAGTGCTTCCAATGTACCAAGTATTCCTTTAGGGTATGGTTTCACAGTGTCTTCTCTTATACATCAATGATCTCAACTAGTTCCAATATGAGCTTCCCTTCTTCATTCAAAGGTGAAAGGTCTGTGGTTACTACAATGTTTTGTCACATGACTTTCTTCAAGTAGGAGACATGAAAGACATTGTGGATGTGGCTCCCTTCTGGAAGTTCAAATTCATAAGCAACTTCACCGATATGGAAAGTTACACAGTAAAAGGACAATAAAAGTGTGGCCTTAGCTTTTCATTCCCCTTTTCCTTCTATGATGTCTATCTGTATGACTGGAGTCTAAGATATACTAAGTCTCCTACCTTGAAACTTATCTCTATTTAGTGCTTCTCAGCATAGATCTTTTATTGATTCTGTGCATTTTCTAAGTTTTCCTTCAAGACTTTGAGAATGTCTTGCCCTTCCTGAAGCTAGTCCTTTTCCCTTGGTGCACGATTGTCACTTAGAATCATGTCAATAAATGAAAGGGGTTCATACCCATAGATTTTTTTGAAGGGTTCCATCCCAATAGACATATGATAAGTTGTATTGTAACAATATTCTCCTAAATGAAACCATTTGACCCATGTCCGTTCTTGTGCTAAAATGTAGTTCCAGAGGTAGCCTTCTACCCATTTCTTCATAATTTCTATTTGTCCATCAATCTAAGGGTGGTAGCTGGTGCTTGGTGACAATTCTATTCATTCCAACTGAAACAATTCTATCGACAAGATGTTGAGGAACTGACCATCCCTCTCACTAACAATGTTTCAGGGTAGCCTATGCAGATGAAAAACTTCTATGAAAAATAAGTCAGCTACCTGTGCAGCCTGGAAATCTAAGGAGATAGCAAAGAAGTATGCATACTTCATCAATCTATTAACTACTACAAAGATAAAATCCCTTCCATTTAACTTAGGAAGTCCAGTGATGAAATCCATGGAGATACCTTCCCACTTCTATTCTAGTATGGGAAAGGGTTGTAATAGTCCGGTGGGTAAGGTGTGTTTGGATTTTTTTTGCTAGCATACTACACATTCTTACACATACTAAAAGACATCATCTTTAAGTCCCTTCCATGCAAACCTCTCCCTGAGATATCTATAGGTTTTGAGAAACCTCGAGTGCCTGACCAATGGTGAGGCATGTATTTCCTTAAGGATTTTTTGCTTCATTTTGGACTCAGATACTAAGTATATCCAATCCTTATAGTAAATTATGTCATCCACCACCTTGTAACAATTGTCTTGAGCATTGTCATCCATTAAATTACATGAAAATGTGTTTTTAGAATATTCCACTAGTAAGCGTGCTTTCCAGTCGGCTGAGATTTGTGACAACACATAGATGGTAGGCTTTCTTGACAAAGAATTTGCAACCACATTATTCTTCCCCTTTACATATTCAATGTCAAAATTAAAAGCTTGAATCTTACTTACCCATTTTTTTTGCCTCTTGTTCAAATCGCGTTGCTCCAAAAAATATTTTAAGCTATTATGATTGGTATGGATGGTGAACTTGGCACCCACTAGATATTGCCTAATGGCCAACATCTCTTTGTCATAGATGGAATATAAGCGCTCAACTTGTGTAAGCTTCTGAATTTCATAGGCTATAGGGTGTCTTTCCTACATCAGTACCATGCCAATACCCTCTCAAGATGCATCACATTTCAGAATGAATGGTTGAGTGAAGTTAGGTAAGTCGAGGACTAGGAAAGTGCTCATTGCTTCTTTTAACTTATTAAAAGTGTGTTATTCCTTTTCATTCCATTGGAAGGACTCCTTCTTAGTCAGATCTGTTAATGGTGCACTGAGCTGAGAGAATCCTTTTACAAACCTCCAGTAATAACTGCACAACCCAAAAAAACATGGCAACTTAGAGAGTGATTTTGGTGGAGGCCAATCAAGTATAGCTTGAATCTTCTCCTGGTGGACCTGTACTCCATGTTTACTGACCATGTGCCCTAGGTATAATATTTCTATCATTCTAAATTTGCACTTAGATTTCTTAGAGAACAAGGACTAAGCTTCCATGATCCCAAGGACTTCATCCAAATGACTTAGGTGTTCTTCCTAGGTTTTATTGTAAATAAGGATGTCATAAAAAAATACCAGCAAGTACTTACATAATTGGTTTTTTAAGATGTGATTCATGCAAGATTGGAAAGTAGCAGGTGTTAGGAATGGGAACACTGAGATGAGCGGGGGGGGGGGGGGGGGGGGGGTGAATCAGTGTTCACTGTATTGTAACTTTTCACTTTAATCGGAATACTAAATTATAAATGCTTAAGTGCTGAATTATAAATGCTTAAGTACTGAATTAAACATTCACATAAACATGAAACATGAAATCAAAACATGACACCAATATGGTTATGAGGAAACCAAAATAGGTAAAAACCCCGGTGGGACTTGATACCCACTAATATTCTGCACTAGTGTTTTGTGATCCTTGTTAGAAGATCCTTTACCCTGTTAGGAGTAGCTTTACAATGTTTAAAGTATAGAATACCTTGTTAAGGGTTGGACCCTATTAGGATTCTTTTACAATGATCCATGTTAGGGGAATGGACTCATTTTCCTAGAGCTCACTACTCAAATGATGAAGGCTACAACCTTCTGAGATTAGATACACACTATATCTGCAGGTGAATTGTTGTTGTGACACTACTTGTTAGATTAGTTCCTTTGGTACGCTAATGCTTTGACCTCTTACAAAGCTCTAATACATCATATGCTCTCTTTGCATACCTCTACTCTACTTCTCACAACTCTATTTCCACTTCCATACCAAATACAATGGGCACACATTATATTTATGCACTCATACCAATTATACAATTAGGTCAGTCCTATAACTAATTACAAATAACACTTCCAAATGAATTGGCTTAAGCGTGCTTACAATTATACATATACATATGTTGGAAACCTAAATACAATGGATGCATAGCCTCTACAACATTAATTTACAATCGCAAACCAAAATAGTCATTGTTGGCTCTATGCTCTATTCTCTGCTGGCACACACTGGCTGTGTAACTTCAACTGATTGTAACTTTCACATCTTTGCATATATACTTATGCGCTCTTAGACTAAGCATAAGTATAGTCTAACAACCTTAACTTCTAGAGCACATACCTTAATTCATTCGTACACACATGCACTGATGCTCTGAGTCTCTAGTGCTCTGTATGTTGTCCAGTCTTCAACACTTAACTAATTTTTGATCTTTACACTTATTGCGCTGACTCCAAACTACTATGACTTTTTTCCCATAATGACAAAACTATATCTAGTCATATACTTCAGTATAGACAACTTGCCAACAATATCCCCCTTTTTCATTGATGGCAACAAAGGAATATGGCCAAGTCTCTAACTGATCCTTTGCACAAAAACTTTTGTCTTCTATACATTTTATACAAACTCTTATATCTCCCTATACATATATGTGTATACACCTAAAAATAGTCATCTAGACTATTAGCCCCTTTTGCTAAATCATAAATTGCTTATTCTAGATCAAATCCTTGTTCTATCATTTATTCGATTATTTTCTATGAGCTAACCATCTTATCCTAAGTTTTTATTTATTTAAAAGGAATATTTCCTCCCCTTTTAATAAATAAAAAGCCCCCACTTTTCCTCTTATCCTAAGTTGCACAAATAAAGCATTATTCTTATTTTATAAAAAAGGAAAAAAACACTTTTTGTCTCATTTGGACACAAAAGTCAACTCTTATTTTCTCATTGGAGGATACTTGTGCACATGGATTGCTCCTCTTTTAAGCTCCACCGTTGATTAAATCTTTTTCCTCTTAATCTCCATGGTCCATTCCTTCTCATTTCCTTTAAAAGGAGAGCTCTCTTCTTGATTCTAGATCCCCAACTTTTTATGCTAATATTATGCTGCAGGTTTTTTAGGTCACTTTGGAGCTTTTTGAAGATTTGGAGCATTCTTGGCTTTTGCATCTACATACTACTCTAGTTTCATTTCTTACATAGTAGCTTCATTATCATGGCATTCTTAGCTTAGTTTCCTTTATGCTTTAGATTAATTCATCTAGCCTAACTAGGAGGCTTTGTAATACTTGCATCTTTCATTTTCATAGCTTAGCTTGCATTTCCATTTCTAGCATAGCATTGCATTGCATTTTCATTCTTGATTCTTGAGGATATTGGCATCCTTGCCCTTGTCTTCATTGAATCTCCCATTGCATGGTTTACTAGCAAGGTTATAGGCTAAATAGCTCTAGCTGAGAGCATTCTTAAAACTCTTGCACTCCATGCCTAGGGAGCTATGGATAAATTTTTGAGACCTAATTCTTGAGTGTTCTTGAATGTAATGATTCATAGAACCGTGACACAATTATAGCACACAATATGTACTCCATATTCTATACAAATCCCCCTTTGACATTAATGACAAATGTGCATCAAGAAACTTTATCTACATACACTCACTAAGGGAAAACATCCGGATATGCAATCTTGAGTTTCTAGATCTCCTTCTTCCAAAAGGTTATCAGAGAATTGACTATCTGTAGATGGGTGCATAATTCATATTGAAGATTCTCCATATTCTCCAATTCTATGCTCAGACCTTGATCATAGGTTATCATGGTCGCACCAATCTCCTTTATTTTTTGATTGAGAATGTCTAGTGAGGGCGTAAGAGTGTTCCTCAATTGAGTCTATCTAGATCTTACCTTCTCCATTTCTTTCTTTGCCTTCTCAATTATGTCCAACTAACCTTGATAGACATTTTTGCACATGTTTGCATCAGTGGCCATGTCTAGCACTAAAATCTTCACCTTCTCAATCATTGCCTCTGCATCTTTGATCTTCTTAAGATGGGAAATGACTTTCCTTCCTTGATCTACAAACTCTTTTAATGATGCCTAACTAGACTTAAGAGAGTTCAAGTCTAGTGCAAATTTACTCATTAGTTCATTGAGTCTCTTCTTTAAGTATTTCTCCTCTGCCACTATGGCTACAGATTCTTTTAGGCTTGAAAAATTTACTTTGAACTGAGAGATGACTATGCTCACATCATCAACTGAATGTACATTTACCATTTTCTTATCCTTTGGCAGCAAACTATTCAAAATATTTACTGATTCCACTAGGAGAGGATTCCTCATTACTTGCTTCTCCTTTTCCTTCTCCATAGCTAGGACGCTGAACTTAATCAGGTCTTCTTCCTTCCAGGAGTCCAAACTGCTAGTGTCAGGTGTGAAATTTGACAACAATGCTGAGGAGGGAGTGATGGGAGTGCTATCCATCACCTCTTTCTTCACCTTCACCAAATCAACAAAAGATTCATGTTTCTTTTCTACCTCTACTCCTTTCTTTTCTTCTTCTTTCTTATCAGATATATTTTATATGATTACTTCTTCTTGCTAAGTGGGAGGGGTATTGCTGCATAAGATTTTTGCTTCCTCAGTGCTGACAAATGCTTCCTCAAACTTGTCCAACTCCTTATCAGTAGCCACCATGGCTATTTCCACATTATCTATGATAATTGTGTTGTCTTTGGGTGATTCTATCATAGGCACAGACTAATCTACTTCTATTTGAGTTTCTGCTATGGGTGCTGAGTCCTGAGTGTTAATCTCTATTGAGCATTTAAGGTTGTCATTAGTATCAAAGTATAGTATATAGGTCGGTCAGTTACTTATATTGAGTTGGTCGGTAACCAAAAGTAAGACAGAGTAGTCAGTAAAGCCTTTACATCAAGCATCACATAGTTAACTGAGCACCAATGACACCAACACCGATAGTTAGTAAACACCGAGCATCACAGTATACACTGAGCAGATTATATAGTGTTTACCGATGATCACAAAAAATGGCATAGTAATCTGAAATGGCACATTATTCTATTTAAATGGTTACAAAAAATCATAAAATAGTTTACCAAGATCGAGGAGCATTTATTGTAAATAGATACTCCTTAAATGTAATGTTTGTCTTATTGTAATAGTTGATCTAGGTTATTTTGCACCGTAGATCTTAGGGTTATGATTATGTTTGTAACCTAATTTTTGCTAAGGTGGAAAAATAGAACACTATATATTTTGTTTGTTCACACCATTTTTAAGAGGTTGGGTGAACTAATATATATGAATCATGGAGCACTTGAAGAAATTGCCTATCTTCAAGACAATTAGTTTACCGAGTAGAATAGAGCATAGAGGATATCAGATTGAGCAGAATCAGAGAAGGCTACAGAGTAGAACAGAGTAGAAAACCATCATAGATAGGGTGATATTTTGATGAGCACTTATAGAGCTGTTTCAGACAATTAAATTGTCAACTAGTAGATAATTACCTATTACTTTCTTACAACTGTGATAGAGTTTTTGATAAATCTCTTAACAGAGTAGACTTAGTAGTCTTATGTAAAGCTCTTAACCGAGTACACACTTCATTAGTGTTGTTTAAATCATATAACTAGGTAGATCTAGCTGATCTAACATGTTACTCCTAATAGGGTAAGATCACCAGAAGTGATCAAAACTTGTTTCCTTAACAGGCAAACCTTTTCTATCTATAGTACGGAAGAATTTGTGGGTGTCATCCCCACCGCAATTTTTACCTTCTTACAAGGGTTTCTAAGTTACCAAAATACTTGTGTTATGTGATTGTCATATTGATTTTATGTTTTTTACTTTCTTAAGTTAACTAGATGATTGATTTATACAATTGTATTCAAGTTATTTTGATCAGTTATCATAGTATTTAATTATAGATCAGAAAGGTTTTACAAGTAAAGTTTTGAAGGCACTAACTCACCCCTCCCCTCTCAATACCTATCTCTCCTAATTCCAACACTAAGTACTTGTCATTGGTACATTAGTGGGTTCTGCCACTTTATCTTCCTTGATGGGTGCATGAGTGATGGGTGCAGCAGGTGGTTTGTGTGTGCTATAAATATGTCACACTTCTATGGATCATTACATGCAAGGAAACTCAAGAATAAGTCCTCACAAATCGATCCATAGCTCCCTAGGCATGGAGTGCAAGGGTTTTTAAGAATGCTCTCAGCTAGAGCTATTTAGCCTATAACCTTGCTAGTAAACCATGCAATGGGAGATTCAATGAAGACAAGGGCAAGAATGCCAATATCCTCAAGAATCAAGAATGAAATGCAATGCAAGCTAGTTTAAGAATGGAAATGCAAGCTAAACTATGGAAATGAAAGATGCAAGTATTACAAAACCTCCTAGTTAAACTAGATGAATTAATCTAAAGCATAAAGGAAATCTAAGCTAAGAATGCCATGAAAATGAAGCTACTATGCAAGAAATGAAATCTAACTATGAAGCAAGAAAGCCATGATGATGTAAGAATGAAGACAAGAAGATAGAGTGTTGATGAAGATCCAAGATGAATGCCAACAATGCTCCAAATCTTCAAACCCTAGATGCAAGAATATCTCCAAAAGCTCCAAGATGACCTAGAAAACCTGTAGCATAACAATAGCATAAAAATTGTGTGTCCAGAATGAAGAAGAGAGCTCTTCTTTTATAGGAAATGAGAAGGAATGGACCATGGAGATTAAGAGGCAAAAGATTTAATCAACGGTGGAGCTTGAAAGAGGAGCAATCCATGTGCACAAGTATCCTCCAATGAGAAAATAAGAGTTGACTTTATGTCCATATGAGACAAAAAGTGCTTTTTCCCTTTTTGTAAAATAAGAATAATGCTTTATTTGTGCAACTTAGGATAAGAGGAAAAGTGGGGGCTTTTATTTATTTAAAAGGGGAGGAAATATTCCTTTTAAATAAATAAAGACTTAGGATAAGATGGTTAGCCCATAGAAAATAATCGAATAAATGATAGAGCTAGGATTTGATCAAGAATAAGCAATTGATGATTTAGCAAATGGGGGCTAATAGTCTAGGTGACCATTTTTAGGTGTATACATTTGCCCCTCTTTGACTAATGTGTGATCGATTTGGGAACACATGTAGTCAAAGAATGAAGTTGAAATGTGAGATCGATTTGGGATCACAAAGCAACTCAGATCAGCCAAGAAGGCAAGAGATAGCCAAGAAGGCAAGCAAATAGCGATCTGACTCCAAAGAATGAAGTGCAGAGAGATAGCAAATCCTGCATGGTCAGCCTGGTAGCGATAGTATTGAACACTTAGGAAAGAGATAGCTAATAAGATATGATGTGTCTGCCCCCTCGGGATCGAAAGCGAAATCAAGTAGAGGGAATGCAGAAGCAAGAGCAACATGATCAAATCACTAGAAATCATAATCGAAGATGAAAGATAATAGAATAACCATCAAGCAGTGAAGGTATGCCCCACACAGGGGACACGGGGCACGAACCAAGTGGTCCCTCAACCCGAAAACACCACGGAGGGGGAAGAATTTGAACTTGAGATTGAAAGTGAATGAAAGACTAGAAGTTTGAAAGAGATGGGGATGAAGAGGTTATGATGCCCCAGCGAAGATCAAAGGATCAGGCCTCAAAAGGTCAGCCAACTATGCGGAAAAAGGAGAAAGGGTCAAGGTGAATGTGGATTTCGGTTTGGATCCCGAAATGAAGAGAAAATGATGTGAGATGAAAGACAAGAAAGTGAAAGACATGATCGGGAAGAAGCGAAAGGTGAGCGCAGTTGATTAACAAGTCCATGAAAGATGAAAGGAGAGCTCTCTCCATATGCAAGATGCAAAACTAAACTAACATGAACCTAAGAAATGCAAGCTACATGAAAAGTGGTTTACTTGCAAGGTTACAAAGCCAATAGACATCTAATATTCATCATTGAGCGTTATTGGTAGCGTCACAAGATCATACAATACACACTAGCATAACTATGTGAATATGAATATGATCTTTATCAGATAGGAATGTGGAAATCTCACCTAGGCATCAAAGACATGTAGGTCAAGATGACTAGCACAGTGAGATTACCTAAATTTAATATAGAAAGATTATACTCGCATCAAGACACAAGGAAAGTCAAGATGGCTACAAGTATGCACTTGCACAAAAACAGTCAAGGATAATACCCTGTCAATCCACAGTGTCAAGTAAGACCAGCATAAATGCTCATGACAGTTAGGATCAACAAAATATACCCACAAGCAGAAAAAGCAATAAAACATGTTCTCATACCCTCAGTCTTCTAGCTATGCATCATCGAAAACTTCTCAGGGAGAGACCACTCAGCAAAGAAAGCATCGTAGACAGCACACAAAGAAATAAAGTCAAACAAATCTCAGCAAGTCAAGTGCGTGTGTGTAGGTCATAGAGTCAAACTTTGAGTATTGCATCTGCAAATGAGAAATATTGCATCATACTTAGACTATAGGTAGGACATCTGATAAGTGTTGAGAAACACTCGACGCAAGGGTAGTGTTGAAAAACACAGTTGGGGTGGTGTTGAAAAACATCATTTGTGAGGTGCCTAAGAAACCCATACGCACAAAGAGACCCAAGATAAGCTTAAAACAACATATGCCCCCTAGACTAAGACAAGAATCAATTCCAGGCTAGGAGAGGAAAAGCGAGAAGTGGAACGAAAGAGCACCACGCAAGACTGATAGACATAGGTGCAGAGGGTCTCAAGCAGCGCCTGTTTTTAGGTTTTCACCACTTGATAGATTTTTTCAGGACTTTTTTTATAATTTTTTTTGTATTTTTGCTACCAAGGCGCCTGTTTCCAGGTTTTCACCAAGGCACTTTTTCTATTTTTTTTTTAATTTTTTGAATTTTTTTGATTTTTTTGGTGAGACATCAAAGCGCCTATTGCTAGGTTTTCACTAGGATGCTCATTTTTTCAGTACTTTATATGCTTTTTAGGATTTTTTCAGCATCATATATGAATTTTTTTGGGAATTTTTTCAGGATCATAAAATATGTACAAAGAATGCCCCAGACAGGAACGGGCATTAAAGATCTGCTTCCTTTGATGTAGAGAACTGATAGGCCCCAGGCCCAAATGCTACAGCTGTGATGATAGGAGGTCTCAACCAGTTCGACCAATAATAACCAGCCCTAAGCAATGTCTGAGTTAGTGGAGGATCATTAGAATGTGATCCACATATGCCATCGTGGATTTCAGCTAGTACTTTTTCTGACTCCTCTATTTCTAGACACCTAAGGAGAGTTCCATCTAGACCCTTCCTATACAAGCCACCAGAGACAAAGGCAAAGTGTAAGGGATGGCGGAAAGAATGGCATGGAGGAGTATGAGGTGGAAGACATGGAAAGATGGTAGGATTGTAAGATTTGTGAGCAGGATAGCGTAATTCATCCACCAGGAACTTGAAGCGAAATTTATGCTTTTTCATTTGTAAGATGGATGTCGAAGCAACCAAGGCATTAGCAACTTTGTTCTTAGCTTTAGGAATGGGCTGAAATATAACAGATATGAGATCATGCTTGAAGTAGTGCACCATTTTTTTGTAGAGAATCAACTTGTCATCTTTTATTTGAGAATCATTATGTTTGAGCAGATTTTTATTTTTACTTTTCTTAGGTTCGGATACCGCCACAATGTGGTTTTCGCCATCCGACCATTGCTCTTTTCTTTTGACTTGATGACTGTGATGCTTGATTTCTGATTCAATCTTTTTTGTTGCTAGTTCACTGGTGGAAGAAGTAACAGGTGTTGATGCGAGATGAAATGAAGTAACCGGTTCAATAGCATTTATGCGAGGGGTGTCATCTCTGGTGACAAGAGAGGTTGAGCCTATAGGGTAGGCTCCAAAAGTAGCTAGATCTAGATTCATCATAGGAGGACCAACGTAGTCCACTAAGGCAATACAGGGAACAAACTCATCAGATCCAACACAAGACTCATCAACTACGTCGGGATGGTTACTACAAGAATGAACCATATCAACATCCATATCATCAGTAGATATACATTTTTCTCCCCAAAGAAGTGAAGTAGAGGGAAGATCATCTCCCATTTGAGCCATAGTGTGTAGCGGTGACTCATCTGTATCTGTGTCTGAATTACTAAGCATGGGAGTATTTCTAGAATCCTCTCTATAGATCCACTCTTGAATAGCTTGTTCTTCTCTTTCTGCTTCTAAAGGAACAAATGAAGGAACAAAAGTATCAAAGATCACCATAGTAGAAGTGGAAGGCTTCATCGGATCAGAAGGTTTCCCATATGACCTAGGAGAAACAGGTATAGAAGCAAAAGAACCCAGTTTATATTCACCCATACCAAGGCTCATCATCTTAAGTGATTTCTCAGCAGCAGCTAGAGATGTACTAGGATCAACAAAAGGTTCATTATGAGGAACAAATTTTTCAGTAGCAGCAAGAGCATTGATAGCAATAGTATGGTCTCCAGGAATCACAACCTCAGTGCCATTGTATGGAAATTTGACGCACTGATGATAAGTGGAAGGAACAGCTTGCATGTCATGGATCCAAGGACGACCCAAAAGAATGTTATATGCAAGTGGGATGTCCAATACTTGGAAGCTAATATCTTTCGTGACAGGACCCACTCGAATAGGCAGCGTGACAAGACCTTTGGAAGATCGTTCCACTTCATCATAAGCTTTTATAGTAATCTTCTTCTTGGAATCCACAGCCAATTCTGACAAACCCAATTGTTGTATGACATTGAAAGAAACAATATTTAACCCTGCACCATTGTCTATCAGGACTCGGCGGACTCGGGTGTTGTAGACTAGAACTTCAATGTGTAAAGCCAAATTATGAGGGTGAGCAATAGATATGTCATCTTCTGCAGAAAAGGAGAGAGATAGTGGAGATGAAATGTGGTTGACCATAGCCTGAAATTGATCTGGATCAATGTCATTGGGAACACATGTTGTACGTAAAGCCTCATCAAGAATCTCTCTATGCGAAGGGGATAACCGAAGCAACTCAAGGATAGATATCTGAGCTGGTGTCTTTTGCAAATGTTGGACAAGATCATAGCTAGGGGTGGCTGAAGGAGCCACATGTTTGGAAGGCAAAGATTGTTTGGGATCTTGCGCAGTTTTAAGGACAATCTTGGCTTGCCCCCTAGTAACAGCATTCAGTGTCTCACTTTGGGAAGGTGAACTACCATGTGTTTGCAAGACTAACTTTGGCTTACCATGATTGGTGTTATTATCATCTTGAGACCTCATCATTAGAACACTCTCAATGGGCTCTACCATGTTAATCACAGGTGTATTAGAAGGATACGTGTAATTGATCTTAGCATCATGATTCTTCTTATGTGCTCGAGAGGTTTCCCCCTTATCATGCTTAGGTAGAGGATCTTTGAAAGCTGTGTGATCAGAATTTTTAGTTAAGCCATCAGTGGAGATTGTGTCATTCTCAATAAGATCTTGAATATCATCCTTAAGCCTAAAACAATTGTCTGTTGGATGTCCCTTGTTTCTGTGATAATGGCAGTAATGATCCTCTCTCCACCAATCTGGCTTATTTATTGGATCCCAATTACCAGGTTTATCAGGAAGCATAAGATATCCATTGTCAACCAAAGTCTTAAGGATCACATCGTAAGGTTCTGCCAACTTGGTATAGACTCGCTTTCGAAATGACTTCTTAGGTTTATCTGCATATTGAGGTTTAGGAGCATTGTGAGCATTGGCAGCTTCTTGTTGTTTTGCTGCATAGATAGCATTGGAAAGATTGAAAGCAGGCTCTTTAACTTTAGGAGCATCAACAACCCCATCATTAACAACATACTTGTTCTTATTCCAAGGTTTGTTCTTGTCTTTACCATTGCCTTTAGCATCTTTATTAATAACAATATCCCCTTTTCTTATAGCTACATCCTCAATTCGATATGCACTTTAAACCATGTCATGGAAGGAGGAGAACAGTTGCTTCCTTAGATCATAAAATAGCTCAGGCACAAGTGTGTTGACAAAAATGTCAATCTTTTCTCTCTCGGGTAGCTGACGAGGATATCGAGAATACAATGACCTCCAACGTTGTAAGTAAGTTGCAAATGGCTCACCTTGATGTTGTCTTAGATTACCGAGATCTATCACAGTGACAGGTTGTTGGATGTTGTAAGAGTACTGCTGGGTAAACCGCTGAGCTAACTCATCAAAAGTCTTAAGAGGTGGTGTCAATTTCGCAAACCATTCTAAAGCTTGTCCTCTTAAGCTTCGAGGGAATAATCGTAGAAGATATGTGTCTTCATGAAGAAAGTCCATACTAAGAGCATAAAAGTGACGCACATGGTCATGAGGGTCACCATTTCCATCATACTTGTCATATTTAGGAACCTCAATATCCTTAGGAAATGGGACCATGTATAGATCTTTATCAAAAGGAAGAGCACAAATTGATTCTACAAAAGAGACCTTTGGAGGCTCTCTTTCTAATGCCATTTGGGTAAGGCGTTGATTTGTCCGACGTAATTCTTCTTGAAGGACTTCCAATTCAGTTGGTACTCTTTGTTGGACAATTTGTCTGACATCATAGCCGAGAGGAAGCTTGTATCCTCTAGAAGTCATATATTGAAAATATTGATCGCCATTATGCTCTAAAAGCTTATGCATCATTCGTTGGAAATCCACATCTTGTTCACATCTCATAAGATCCTCACTAGAAATCTCATCATTAGCCTCTGCCTCATGTTGAGAGGGAGGAGGTCTAGGAGGTGAAGAAGGCATAGCAAAAGTTGGCCTTGGAGGAGATCTTGGTGGCATGTTGTTGTCATTGTTGCCATTGTTAAAAAGAGGTCTATGCTCATGATTACTAGTCTCAGGTTGCTCATGAAATGTCCCTCTATAAGCCATGCGCCTAGGAGCATCCATCTTTTGTTGATTGTGTTCTTTGTCTAAGCGCGCTTGATTATCCTTACGCTCAAAGTGTTCTTGCAAGAGTTGAAACTTTTCTTGTTCAGTCAAAGTGAGTGAGACACTGTCTATGTTTTTGGGGGTCTTGAATGCGGAAAAGAGGAAACCTCCTTTATACCACGGTGTAGCCTTAGAATTCTCAGATTGGTCAGAACTAGAACTGTTGTTGCTAATGGGTGCTTTTGAACGTCTAGTTGGAGAAGGTAACTGTGTATAATTGAACGGAGGATGACTCTCCTGCTCAAATTGAGACCGAGTTGTAACCGGCATGAAAAGAGATGTTGGTTGACTAATAGAATGAGACAAAGTTTCTTAGATTTGAGATAAGAAAAGCTAATAAAGATCACTTGTCAAAGTAGAACAAATAGAGAGATGGCTCGTCAAAAGTGCTCAAGCACTTACAGCAATCAATTGACTAAAGCCAAGCAACGAGCAAGAAGCTCAATAAGCAAGTAGCTAGAGAGGTAACCGTGATGCGACAAGTGATCAAGAGTAGCATTTGTTAAGCTCAAATCCAATAGTTTTAGCTCATTTGTTTCAGTCTAGAACAAATCTAAACATGTAAGTAACAAACCAGTTTCGAGTAAGAACAGAAAAGGACATTATATAGCAGGTTAAAGTGCAAGTTTAGCAACTCCGAATTGTAGCAATGACATGACAGTAGAAATGACTCAGGATTCTTGGTTGAGGGTATGCAAGGATACTTCAATATCATATGACTCTTGACCAGTGAACGTGAAAAACTCAGTTTTGAAGCGCTTGGACCAAATTTGTAGATTGAACAGTGCAATTTTTCAGTTTGACAAGCAGTAGCAATAGATAAGAGACAAGTTTGCAAACAGTATGGGATCAAACATGTCATAGAACACTTGAAACAAGGGCAAAAGCAACCTTGCCAAGATAAGCACTTGTGATATCAAAATAGAGAACCTTATGAATGCTACCGTTTGTTTGAATGTTGAGAACATTTACACGGACATAGCACAATCGAAGACAATTCAAGCAATTACTACCTAGAAGGACAAGGCTCATTACTTAGCAACGTGGCCCACAACTTGATGCTCCCTTGCCTCACACCCAGTGGTTGCCCACAAGAGATATTGGCGTTGTCATGGAAGTGTCAAAGACACAACCAAAGGAACACATATGGTGAGTATCTTGGGGTGATCCGGGTAAGTCCACTTGGATCAATCCTTGCACCAAGAAGCTAAGCGGCTAAAAGAAGGTGGCCTCTATCTAATGGTTCATAGTAAGGATTTCCGTTCATAGCACCCCTCTTGCTCCTCATAAAGGACTAGGACCTCGCGGCCTCAAGAGTACCTTAAGCATTCTTGCTTAATGCTTTCCTCATGGTCACAATCCCACAAGTTACTCACATCAAGCGAAGATAAGTACTATGTCTACCAAGGTTTTGTGTCCTTGATAGCCTTGAGATTATAGTGAGTTGGAATCACTCGCCACCAAGGAAAATGATGACAAGGTTGTCCCCACTTGGGTCGTTCCTCTTGATTTCTCAAGAGCAGGCCCGCTAAAGGATCCTAAGCTAAACAAATAATGGATGATTTTTGAGGTTCAAGGTTTTTGATTCACCACAAGGGTGAAGAGCATACTCCCCTATCTCAAAAACTTCTCCCAAACACACCAAGCAAGATCCAATTACCCCTTTGCTTCCAAAACCTCAAGATGGGTCAAGATTTTCTGATTCACCTAAAGGTGAAGAGCATACTTCTCCTACCACCCCAAGATTCCTTTCACAAAGTATTAAGTGCCTATGAAATGAAACAACTAGTATATGCCGCACTTAATAAAAAAAAGCAATTAAACAAGCACTTGATTTAGTTTTTATGCTTAGGGCAGCCCTACAAAAACCATTAGTAGCCCTCTTTGACATGCGTTCTTTTGGCAAAATATCTCAAGCAAGTGCACCTACAACCACAACTTGTTAGACCCACAATGGTTAGCACATGAAAAATCTGATAATCTGCAAAAATAATTGATCAAATGATAAAATCTGAAAATGAAACCATCATGGTTGGATTGGGCTCAAAAAGACCTTTCCAACGATATATCACACTTAAACTTTTGATACCATTTGCAAAATTTCAAAAAAAATGGGCACCCATTTTCCAGAGTGGCACGGATTTGAAAACGCCTGGAAATTTCAAAAAATTTCAAAAAGATAGCTAGCAACCCGAAACTTGCAAGATAGATAAAATAGCCTAAAAATAGCTCACTGCCAGGTTCAGACACAGTATCGCGCGATACTTCGCCCGACACCAGGCGATACTTTTCAGTCCATGCGATATTTCGCCCGACACCAGGCGATATACCTCAGTACTGGTGGGCGATATACTCCAGGCAGGTCGGGCGATAGTTCGTCAGGGGCAAACTATCGCACGATATTTCTCTTCAAAGTGGGCGATATTTCTAGCATGCACGAAGTATCGCACCTCTATATAAAGGTATATCGCGCGATATTTCTGAGAAGTATCGCGCGATACTCTGAGACAAAAAACCAGAGGCCGAAAATTAAGCTAAAAACTTGCCGAAAAATTGACGAAAAATGACGAAAATGCAGAAAAAGAAGGGACAAAGCTAGTCTACTCTGCCCCACGGTGGGCGCCAAAAATGTGTGCTATAAATATGTCACACTTCTATGGATCATTACATGCAAGGAAACTCAAGAATAAGCCCTCACAAATCGATCCATAGCTCCCTAGGCATGGAGTGCAAGGGTTTTTAAGAATGCTCTCAGCTAGAGCTATTTAGCCTATAACCTTGCTAGTAAACCATGCAATGGGAGATTCAATGAAGACAAGGGCAAGAATGCCAATATCCTCAAGAATCAAGAATGAAATGCAATGCAAGCTAGTTTAAGAATGGAAATGCAAGCTAAACTATGGAAATGAAAGATGCAAGTATTACAAAACCTCCTAGTTAAACTAGATGAATTAATCTAAAGCATAAAGGAAATCTAAGCTAAGAATGCCATGAAAATGAAGCTACTATGCAAGAAATGAAATCTAACTATGAAGCAAGAAAGCCATGATGATGTAAGAATGAAGACAAGAAGATAGAGTGTTGATGAAGATCCAAGATGAATGCCAACAATGCTCCAAATCTTCAAACCCTAGATGCAAGAATATCTCCAAAAGCTCCAAGATGACCTAGAAAACCTGTAGCATAACAATAGCATAAAAATTGTGTGTCCAGAATGAAGAAGAGAGCTCTTCTTTTATAGGAAATGAGAAGGAATGGACCATGGAGATTAAGAGGCAAAAGATTTAATCAACGGTGGAGCTTGAAAGAGGAGCAATCCATGTGCACAAGTATCCTCCAATGAGAAAATAAGAGTTGACTTTATGTCCATATGAGACAAAAAGTGCTTTTTCCCTTTTTGTAAAATAAGAATAATGCTTTATTTGTGCAACTTAGGATAAGAGGAAAAGTGGGGGCTTTTATTTATTTAAAAGGGGAGGAAATATTCCTTTTAAATAAATAAAGACTTAGGATAAGATGGTTAGCCCATAGAAAATAATCGAATAAATGATAGAGCTAGGATTTGATCAAGAATAAGCAATTGATGATTTAGCAAATGGGGGCTAATAGTCTAGGTGACCATTTTTAGGTGTATACAGTTTGATCTGTTGTTCCAACAAGACCTTCTCAAAGGCCTTCTCTGTTTCCTTTGTTATCAACTCATAATCTTTGTTCACAATGTGAAGAATTCTCATCTTTGTTCTAAGGTGTGGCATTACCAAATTCAATATCAGATCTATTTCTTCTTTAGAACATATAGGCAAGTATCTTCTAATACTTTTTCTCTTATTCTTTGATCTTCCTCATTAGCTTGTCTCTTAAGGTTTTCTAGAATGTCCCATACATTATCTGGTATTTCTATTTTCAATTCAAGAACTATATTTTTGAACTTTATCATATGTTTGATAATCATACCATGAATTTCAGACTTGTCAATCTCACTGTATGATTCATATAACTTCCCTATTTGATCAATCCTTCCCTCATCAACAATTCTTGCATATAGAACTTTGAGGCTAGGTCTAAATCCTACCTAAGGAGGTGCTTGAGTTTTTTTCTTTCTCCTTAATGCTCATGAGAATGAATGACTAGTGCTTGCTTCTTTATTCCTCTTGAATAAATTCTTATACTCTGGAGGAGTATCTTTGGGCGCAGAAGGAGTACTATCTTCCTTATCCTTTTGACTATCATCTTTCTCAATTTTTATCTTCTTTACCTTGGGATCTTCTTGTTCTTCTGCTATGCTCTTCAATTCTAGAGCAATATTCTCATCCCTTACTTTATCAAGGTATTCTTATGATACACCATGAATCCTTAGAATCTCTAATGTGACCTTTGCAACCTTTCTCTTTGTTGTAGCATTGTTCAACTTAGCATCAACTTCTCTAGTCTTCTCTTCATAGGTTCCCCACCTAGGCTCATTGACATCCTTTGGGGCTGATAGTAGTACCTATGCATAAGCTTCAAGAACTTGTTCTTCAATGTCATAGCTAAGTGGATGAATCCACTTAGTCCTAGGTTCCACAGCTTCCATACATGTAGTATCAATCTCCACCATGAAGCATATTGTATCCTTATGCTTCTCTACAATACTCTTAGGAATCCTATACCTAATTTGCATCTTTTCTCTAAAGGTATTCAAGTCCAAAGTAATGTAATCTCTAAGTTTTCTTTCTGTGGTTGCCTTGTTTGATATCTGAGGCATGGTAGGAATGGACTTGTCTAGATACAAGTCTGACACTTTACCAACTATATGAAGGTACATATAGATGATTAGGGACACAAACCTGAATACCTTAGTCTTGTCATGTTTGATAACTTTGATATTGTCTATCAACTATGTGCACAAGATCTCACACAATTTGAACTCTCCATCTTCTTGCACAAGATAGATGGTTGCTAGAATAGTTCCTGCATACACACTATTCACCCTGCTGGTGTGATGAAATCTGTAACCCAATATCATTGATATCAACTTGATGTCTAGTTTCTCTATAGGCTCAATGGTCATGCCATGCTTATCAATTCTAGATTTACACACTTGCTCCACCATTTTCCTAACATCCTTACCCACAGGAAGGGTGACACCAATCTTAGAAAAACTTGTCACTTCAAATTTTCAAACTCAAGTTTTGCTAACAATCAGCATGTGCGCTCTTGCAAAAAATTTTTTATACACTCCAAAAGCTTAAGTCCAAAGGTGCATACTCTGAGGATGAGTATACTAGCCACGTAGGGGTATAGAGCTAAATTAGCTCCCCCTATGACCCTGAGGGCCATTTATGTAGATGTAGAGGGTGCATCCACTTGGGATGCATCCAATACATTCTCAACAACATTTTCCTTCTTTCCTTCTGACCAAATCAAGCTCACATCTTCTGAGGCCTTCACAAACTTGACTTCTGCTTTAGGATCCAAAACTAGTTCTTCAATCTTTTTAGGGCTTTCCTGACCTTGCATCCTTGATCTACAAAACTTTGAGATATGTCTAGCCTTGTTACAGGTGTGAAAAATCACTGGAGGTCTATTATTCCTTGGTGCATTGACATGAGTCACCATTCTGCATCTTTTGGATGAGTGACCATTATAGTTACATATTCTGATTTCTTTGATCATGCTTTATCCTTATTTTCTTACTAGTCTTGCAATTTATTGCTCTATGACCAAATCTATTACATGTATAACAGTAACCATTGAAGGGTTTTACCTTTGTATAGTTCTTTGCAATGTGTCCATGCTTGTTAAATGCAAAATAGGTGCATTCTATAGTCTTGCGCTCATTCTTAAAAGGATTACTGTTGTCTTTGGTTTGATCTTCAGTCTTCTCATCATCAATAGAGTTCTTTTGTGAATCCTTTCTTGCTCGCATATTGTCAATCTAATTTTGTGCTTTATTGTATTCAATATAGCTAGAGTCTGCTTTGATTCTTCTTGCATACAACTATGATTCTACCATTTTAGCACTGGTTTGTAATTTGGCTATATGATCCTTTGATTTTTTCAATTTAGACTCCAAGCTTTCTTTTTTGTTTCTTAGCTCCAAGATTTCCATGTTTGCTTGCCTTAGTTCTTCATTCAGTTGAAGGTTCTCCTTGACTTGTTCATTGTAGACATCTTGATTGTTCATCAATTTGTCATCAAATTCTTCAAGCTGACTCACTAAGGATGCATTTTATTCATTCAACTTCTTGACTTTTTTTTCAAGATCACTATTAGAGTGTCCCTTCAAATATTTTCTTAGTCTCTTGATAACTAATTGAGCATCACTAACTTTTTCTTTTAGTTTTTCAATTTCTCTTTCTGAGTTGTCTAGCTCTTCAAGAGCTACTTCAAGATTCTTCTTCAAATCTTCTTTGTCCATGATCCCCTCAAGTGGTTAAACTTCTTTGATGAGGACAGGAGCTTTGATACCAATTGTTAGGAATGGGAACATTGAGAGGGGGGGTGAATCAGTGTTCACTGTATTTTACCTTTTCACTTTAATCTGAATACTAAATTATAAATGCTTTAGTACTGAATTAAACATTCACATAAACATGAAACATGAAATCAACACATGACACCAATATGGTTATGGGGAAACCCAAATAGGTAAAAACCTCAGTGGGACTTGATACCCACTAATATTCTACACTAGTGTTTTGTGATCCTTGTTAGAAGATCCTTTACCCTGTTAAGAGTATCTTTACAATGTTTTAAGTACAATAGACCTTGTTAAGGGTCAGACCCTATTAGGAGTCTTTTACAATTATCCCTATTAGGGGAGTGGACTCACTGTCCTAGAGCTCATTTCTCAAATGATGAAGGCTACAACCTTCTAAGATCAAATACACACTATATCTATAGGTGAACTATTGCTGTGACACTGCTTGTCAGATCAGTTCCTTTGGTGCGCTGATGATTTGACCTCTTGCAAAGCTCTAATACATCATATGCTCTCTTTGCATACCTCTGCTCTACTTCTCACAACTCTATTTCCACTTCCATACCGAATACAATGGGCGCACCTTATATTTATGCACCCATACCAATTATACAATTAGGTCAACCCTATAACTAATTACAAATAACACTTCCAAATGAATTGGCTTAAGTGTGCTTACAATTATACCTATACATATGTTAGAAACCTAAAAAAAATGGGCGCATAGCCTCTACAACATTAATTTACAATCGCAAACCAAAATAGTCATTGTCGGCTCTATGCTCTATTCTCTACTGGCACACACTGGCTGTGCAACTTCAACTGATTGTAACTTTCACATCTTTTCATATCTACTTATGCACTCTTAGACTAAGCATAAGTATTGTCTAACAACCTTAGCTTCTAGGGTGCATACCTTAATTCATTTGTACACACATGCATTGATGCTCTAAGTCTCTGGTGCTTTGTATGATGTCCAATCTTCAACACTTAACTAATTTCTGATCTTTACACTTAGTGCGCTGACTCCAAACTTCTATATGACATTGTTGCCATAATGAAAACACTATATCTAGTCATATACTTTAGTATAGACAACTTGCCAATAGTAGGTGTGTTCATTAATCTGAATGGCATGACTAGGATCTCATAATGCCCATAGTGATAATGAAAAGTCATCTTCTCCACATCTTCTTCTTGCATGCAGATTTGATAGTATCCAGAATGGAGATCCATTTTAGAAAAATAAACTGCACCATGCAACTCATCTAGCAATTCATCAATCCTGGGAATATGATATCTATTTTTTATGATCTTCTTATTTAACGCATGATAGTCCACATACATGTGTAACATTCCATATTTATTTTTCCACCAATACTACTAATGATGCAAAAGAGATAGATCTTGGATGGAGCCATCCCTTCTCGAGTAGCTCCTAAATCATCTACTCAATCTCATCTTTGAATGTTTTGGGATGGCAGTATGGCATGGTGATAAATGTTTTGGTTACATCTTCCAATTCGATCATATTCTCAAACCCATGATAGCGAGGTATGCCAAGAGGAATGTCAAAAAATTTATCATGGGTACTCAGGATAGCCTATAGATCAGAATCTTTGGGTTGCATTCACTGTCCTTTTATTGGTTACACCAAAACAAAGCAATGTGCAACCCATGCTATATCATCATGTCAGAGAATGGCCTCCATCCATTGTGCGGAAAATTCCCTGGGACCCTCATTAGCCATACCTTGGAGAACAACTTTCTTCCTTTCGACCACAAAAGTAAAATCGATCCATTTGAAACTTTGTGTGTACTCATCCAGGGACTCCATCCACTATATGCCCAAAATAACCTCCATATCATTGAGGTCTACTACAAAGAAATCCTTTGTCATAGTTTGATTAGCCATGGTGATACTAAGTTGGGGAACAAGGTGTGTGCAAGGTAAGAGTGTTCCTCCGGTGACCTTGACATGGAAACCTATGTGAGCCTCTATAGGGAGACCTCTTCTCTTCACCAAGGATGAGTTTATAAAGTTAAGAGTGGCTCCCCTATCAAGCATCACAATGACCCTCTATCTCTGAAAGGTTCTTCATACCCAGAATACCATACATTTCGGGGTCCTATCCAAGACGATGGTCCCTTCGCGCCATACCAATGTCACAAATCTCTTTGTACGATTCAGGCTAGCCATTTTGGAGACCTCCTGTGGGTGACCGTCCTTTGTGGGGGGATTCTCTTGATCATCCTCATCATCAGATACTACCTTGAAGTAGTGTATTTTCCCTTTATCAAGGCATCTGTGCCTAGGTTCCCATAGTTCCTTATAATTAAAACATAATTTCTTCATTCAGGGCTCCTATCTGGTGGCTTTGTCCAATGAAGGCTTCTTCAGTGGAGGTTTGATATCTTTGTCTCTTAGAATTAACGACAGTTTGGAGAGGGAGTAACCTCAAGAGGAGGATGTTGATGATGATGCCATGCTTCATGCCTTTTTTATAGCCTCCGAATGGGTGGCAGTGGCAAGATTAAAACTCTTAACCCATCCCCTCAGTGGTTTTGTTAATCCATCCATGAAGAGCACTATCTGTCTCTTTTAAAAAAAAATTGTAACCAACATGGAGAGCTTCTGAAACTCTGTGATGTACTCGTTGACCAATCCAGTTTTCCTTAACTGAGCTAGCTCTTTAAAATTAAGCTATGGATCTTTACCATCAAATCAATCTATCAATCTTTTAGTGAATTATGCATATGTGCTTACTTGGTCATGTCCCAGTGTGATGGTGTCATGATGCCACCATTCATGCGCCGCTCCCTCCAAGTGGAGTGCTGCAAATTTAATTGCTTCCTCCTCTAGTATTGGATTGAGCTAGAAGTAAGTATCGACCTTCATTACCCATGCCTAGGAAGATATGGATCTAGATCCATCAAATGGTGAAAGGTTTACTTTAATCAACTTCCTTCAGAGGTCATCGTTAAAATATCCTCGGTTTCCACCTCTGGAATATTGCTTCTGAATTCCACGTAATCTTTGTAGGATATATCCCCTTCAAAGTTTGCATTCTTCCATTTCTCTTTCAACTGTTCTTGAACTTCCTCAAAGGTCAGTTGCCTTCCTCGTTGTGGTACCTCCATGCTTGGAGGGAAAATTGGCATGGAAGGGCGGGAGCGTGCTGAATGAGGACAACTATCCCTCTCATAACTCCCACTACGATGTTATCTGGCACCATTTCTTATTGTTTCCAATTAAAATAGTTATATCTCCAAAATATTTAAATTTTAGCATTCTTTATTTAGATGTTGTGGTGTATATTTATTATTTAACTGTTCTAACATCTTTTCTCTTTTCACTATTTTTAGGTCCTTCTATCTATAGTTTCCTCCTTCATTCAAAATCTGCCTTAACGTTGCATTGTAACATTTCATTTTTTTCCACTATTTTTTATGACTCTAAGTTGCTTAAGTTTGTCTCTCCTTAATACTCTCTTATTTTTCTTTCCAAGTTTCTTATATTTTTTTAAAAAGAAGTTCCACGTAACTTCATTTTCTGGCTTTTACGGCCAAAGATCTTCACTATGCTTAAATCAAATTTATTACGACAATGACATTAGTCGTAAGATTAAAGTTTAGTTTTATCTATCATTCATTTTGTTTTCCTGACTTCTATTTTGAATACCTCAATAAACATATATATGTTCATTACTCACCAATCTAATAACTGAGGTGTTTTGTCTTTTTTGGCTCATCCATTTTAAAAAAATTTCTAACATCTCTTCTTGTTTCTTTATTTGTCTTAATTTAATCTTATCGCTGCTTTATCTCTTTTAAGTTTCATACCATAATTCCTTTTAGTTCTTACTTATCTATTGTTCCTTCTAAACCTTTTGGTTTGGAAGTTATGAATAGTTTAATAAGTTTAAAAGCTATCTTTAAGAAGCAGGCATATTCCTTTTAAGGTTCCCTTAAAGGCACGTGGTTTCATAGGTTTGAAGGAAAGGAGTTTAATGTGATTTGTTTAGAGATAAAGTTTGTAAGTTTTTAAAGTTTTTAAAAAAAAATTTAAATTAGAATTTTGATTATCTTTATTCATAATTTTTTTAATTATGTCTACGTTATTTCTAGAATCAAGTTAACTAGTTCTATTTTTTTCAAATTTTAGAATAACAGTTTGTATCAAGAACACAAATTTGTTTTTAGATATTTATTATTATTTTTATTACGACATTTTTTTTAACTATTAAAACTTGTTTAAATAAAGAAAAAGCTTTTTGTAATTTAAAATTTTTTAAATCAAAATGTCTTTTTTAGCTATATAAATATCATTTTTTTAAACTCAAAGTTTAGAATTTTTATTCAAGTGAAGGAGATAAACTTTTTTTTAGCTAACCAAAGTTCACAACTTATATCAACTTTATGAAGTAAAATGATATATATCATATGTTTGATCCAATTCACTTAATTCATTGCTATTGCTAAATTTTAATTTGTTCAAGTAGTGTGAGCTATCTAACAACATTTCCTTCTTGTGGATTATTATTGATTTAATTATTTAGCATTAAGTGCTAGATCAGATTTTATATGATCTACTATTATGCAATTAGTTGCATTGTTTAGAAGTTCCATTTGATCCATTTTCTTAATTTTTAAGTTTCATTAGGATGCACTTACTCACTTGATGTTTATCAGCTTGTTCCATTTGTAAGTTGCACTGGGATGCACTTACTCATTTGACGTTTATCAACTTGTTCCATTTGTAAGTGGCACTGGGATGCACTTACTCAGTTGATGTTTATCAACTTGTTCTATTTTTAAGTTACACTGGGATGCGCTTACTTAGTTGATGTTTATCAACTTGTTCCATTTGTAAGTTGCACTGGGATGGACTTACTCAGTCGATGTTTATCAACTTGTTCCATTTGTAAGTTGCACTGGGTTATGCTTACTCAATTGATGTTTATCAACTTGTTCCATTTGTAAGTTGCACTGGGATGCACTTACTCAGTTGATGTTTATCAACTTGTTCCATAGGTTATTTTTTTCCCTCATGGTGAGGATGGTGCTCTTGAACGTTTTCCTAAATTTTGTTGGATATCTCTTATATTTGGAAGGCAATATGTTTTTCACACTCACAATCCTTAGTTCATATTATTTTTTAGTACATGTCAATATTAGTTTTGTTAATGTTAGTTTAGATTCTTATCCTCTTAATGGTTCATTGATTATGGTACTTGTGTGTAGACATGTTTGGAAAATCATCTCTTAGGTTGGTTTATTGTTTGGGTCTCATGTTCTACTAATTTATCTTTGTCTCTCTCATATTTCTATGCAAATTCTACTATTGCAATAATGCACTATATTATTCATTGCTTAGATTGCGGGTCATGTACGTGATGGAGTCATGACCCATTCACTTGTAGTAAGATGACTCATTAGTGGACTGTCTATATCCATCTGATTGATGCAATGTTGATGCAGGTCTCATTAGTTGGCCTTGTCTGTGGTCATTTATGCATTAGTATGTTTCTTTTATGAGAACATTGATAATGTTTATTATAACTCACTTTGAGCATTTGATTTATCTTGATATCATGTTAAGCTAATTTGTACTTTTTAATGATTTCTCATGATTAATCTCATTCTAAAGTTCTCATTGATTCTCTAAATTTGAATTATTTTATGATACATATTATAAGTTTATTTTCAAAAGTGTACTAATTTTTATCAAGGGTAGATCCCACCTATGGGAAATCTACTTGTGGTTTTTCTATGTTCTATGTTTCAGGTGATCCATCAAGGAAAATTCAAGACATTAATTCATTTACACAAATCTTATGAATCACAAGACTACTTGAAGATGTGGTTATACTTCCACTTGAATACATTTAAAGGACCCATCTGTTAGCACTGGTAAAAATTTGCATGGTTCTCCCCTTTTTATTCTGGTCCCTGCAGTATTTTCTAGGTCTCTGGCCCAAAACCCTGGCATATTTTCAAAAAACTAGCCGTTGGACGTTTAAAAATTTCAAATACCCTGGCCCTGTTCTAATTTCATGTTACCTTTTTGGGAAAGCTTTTATCCACATGTGCCTTTTAAATTTCACTTTACCTTGTGCGCAGTTAGGTCTTCCATGTGTCGGCGGGGTCCCCCTTTAATATTTCCCTAAGTCATGTTTTAATTCTTCCTAAGTTCTCGGCTTCATTATTTCCTTGGCCCCTTCTCTGACAAGTATCTTCATCCGACGGTGGGTGTGTCTTCTCATGAGATTTGTCAGAGGATTACGAACATGAGATGTCTGTTGATTCATCTCCATGACGTAACCTTTTCAATGCAGGCGGGTCCACTGCCAAGTAGGCTCACGTGGCGGTCTATCATTTGTCGAAGTATCCTTCAAGGCACAGTGGGCCCGGTATCTAAATCAGATAGATTCCTAATCGACGGTTGGTGTGTAAGCACTTAGAATCTTTGGAGCCTTTTAGATCATGTGCCAGCCATCTGATCTTCCAAGTGGTATAAAGTTTTCAGTGGGTTCTGACTGCCAGGTGTGTCTTGTCAGCATTTTCCTATTGGTCCACAGGTAAACAACTCAGCATGTGTCAGTGGGACCTAATTTTCCGATGGGTTAGAGGGTCCTGACATCCGTAATCCATCCAACGGCGGGTGTAAGTTCTCATGGAATTTGTCAGAGGCTTGAGATCTTATGCCAGCCGTTGATCTCTTTTGTCTCAAGTGTTTCATTGGCGGTGGTCCCGGTGTCAGGTGGAGCTGATTCAGAGTGTTTTGATTGGTCCGCATGTTGTTGACTATTTTGTGTTAGTGGGGATGATTGTTTTCCAAGCGGGGTAAGATTCTTGATCAATGGATGGTGTTTATTTTGATTGAATCTTAGGGGTCTATGCGATCTTAAGATGGTCGTTGATTTCTTTTTATGTCAAATCCTGTCAGATGTGGGGTGAGATTCAAATCCAGTGGTTGTCACATGATCTCAAAGAATCTGTTAGACCCATAAGATCATGCGCCAGCCATTGATTTCCTTTGTTCTATGCGGTCCTGTATCAGACAGGGCTGATTTGGACACTTCTTATTGGTCCAACTATGCTGAATTGGCATTTCCTCATTGGTTGTGTCAGTGGGCCTGAGAGTTCCTAAGGGGATGATGAGATGGAAGATCTGATGATTCTCTTATCTTTGCAAAGAATCTGTCAAAGGCCAGTGAACTTAAGACAACTGTCCATTTAAAAGGTTTATATTTAGTGGGCCCTAAGGTTTTGAAAGGGTACGCACAGTGGTAGATCAGGTGGATAGCATATCATCTCATGAAATATGTCAGAGCTATGAGATCTTAAGATGACTGTTGATCTTCCAATGCGAACCCAATTAGTTTCTCAATTTGTTGGCGGTCCAGATAACTTTGGGTAGCGGTTCTGACAAATCTTTCATGTGTTCGCTAGTTCATGTAATGTTTTGGTGAAGGTCTTGTAGACTTAGCGGTTTGGTGAATAGTGGTCGTGAGATTGCTAAAATATTTGGAGGTAGAATGTTTTTTGCGAATTGACAGTAACCTTTGTCGCCAACTCGCTAATTTGACTGGGGCCATTTTTTAAGAAGTAAAGACATAACCCACGAAATGGAATAATCAGATGGTCACGACTTAAAGTTGACTGAGATTTGAATGAGGACCGTCGATTTGTCACAGAAGCCATAAAGTGACCATTTATATTCAAATTCAAATTCTTGCAGAGGGTTTGCAATGACAGAAGGTACCAGAATTCAATTTTTGAGTGGCTAGAGTGGGTGAAATTGGTTGTCAACTGTTGCAGTGTGGTCTGGGCTATCGTGAGTAGTTGCAGAGGAGTGTCTTATCGTGAGAAAGTAAATGTGGCAGTACCCAAGATGTGTTGTAGGGATCTTTTTGGCTGGATTTCTTGGGGTTTTGTGATGATTTTGTACTTGGACCAGTACAGGGCTAGATAGCTGTTGAAAATTGAATTGTCTCAGCTTACCGGCTGTAGCTTGGTCCCTGTTATGTCTGTGTTAACTCCTTAGTGGTGTTAGGTGGTTTTGAATTTTTGAGTTGGGAATGATCATTATGCTTGTATTGTTACCCTGCTATAAAGGGATTTTTTATGATCATTCAAGGTTATTGGGAGTGAGGTGTTCAAATCTTCTTGATGGTGAACCCTCTTCTCAGTCTGATTTGTAATGGTTTGCTCTTGATATTCATTAACAAGTAGAAAGAAAGTTGTTGGTCTAAGCTGTAATTTGCAAGCATGGTTGACTTAACTGATTGTATACACTTGAAGATTCTTCATACTTAATGCAGATACATGATTCTTATCTCTCCTTGTGTCAATCCAGGTAGATTTTGAACTTTCTAGTTCATTGCATATTAATTTATGCATGTGTCTTCATTCTTGAGTTCTAATCTAGGATTAGATGAAATGATGCTCTATATGGGACATAGGTTTATCTCTTTTCTATGTAAGGGTAATCTATAAGTAGTAAAGGAAATTGTAAATGTGTTTATGGCTTTGAATCTCAGATATAGTCTAGTTTGTGTGTATAGTTTGTCTAAGAAAACCTACCCAATGGATGAGGCACTGGCCTAGATGAGTGTTTCCCTTATTGATCCATATTGATTGAGGTTGTTATGATTCAATCACATAAATTAAGAACCATTCCTAAGCTTTAAGTATTTGGCTGTGTGAGGTTCTACCCTATAGTAATGGAGAGTCAATGAATGTGTAGTTAGCATTTAGTACTTTCTTACTATCCATTCATCTATTTTTCAAACCTAGTCCTTGGTGTGTGAAGTATAGTTTATAATGGGTTAGGTGCACCCGCCTTGGTTTTGCAGAGCCAGAAGCAGAAGAGGGTAGTCTTGTCCCTATATTTGGTCCAGTTACCCTAAGACCTCATAACATTTTGGAGCTAACCATTCCTAAAATCCATCTGAGGGTATATTGGTAGCCTAAGAGCATAAGCGTCATTTTGAACACCAACACCATCCACTTCTCTTGGCTCTACGAAAGATGCGTGTTCTAGTACAAAGGACTACTTGCACACTTGAAGACAATACTTTTGTCCTTATATTAAAGATCAAGTTGCAGATTGTTGTAAAATCCCCAAGTAAAGATTAAAGGGGGACGTTAGAATTTATAATCTTTCCTTGGTTATATTATTTAAATAAGGATAACCCAAGGTATCCTTCATGTACTTTTGTCCTCTAGTCCAAGTGGGAGGACAATTCATATTTTGTATTTCCTTTAATAAGGAATTCAGTTGATTCCTCCTTAAGAGGACCTTGACACTTGTATCACACACTTATGAATGGTGGCATTCATAGACTTGGGTGTTACATGCTAACTCCTCTCTCTAATCTCTATTTAAGAGATGCTCCTATCTCATTTCTTGGTAGATCATAAAGATATTGTAAGTGAGCAACTCCATCTCTCTTTTTCTCTCTCTCATTTTAGGCTATGGCTTCATTCATAATATCAAAAGGGGTTTTCTTTGCTTTCCCCTTTCAAAATCTCTTGGCTCATTGTTTGGATTCTTGGAGCATTCTCATGTTGGTGATTGATATTGAAGCATTATCTCAATCTTGGCCTATGGTAAAATTTCTTCTTGCATTACACTTTCTTGGATTCTTTCCTTAACTTCTTTTCATTTTTTCATACTTATAACATACACGCCAGTCATAAATACCCCTTCGGAGAAACTCCCAAGGGTATATAAAAGAAGCTGACACGACAAACACCTATGGAACAAAAATAAAAAAAGGGACCGAGATAAGCTAAATCAATTGGTCTGCATATAAGAGATAAATAATTTATTTACTTTATGACGGGGATATTACATAGAACATCTATCAAACCCTTGAAAAATGAGTCATAAAAATGTGTAAACACTATGCCTATTGTTGATAACATGACTAAAAGCTAGGTAAAATGATGATGACACTCTAGCTGTATAATGAAAATAAGTATCAAAATGATGGATTTGTCAAAATTGAAACACTAGTACTCTAGTAGATTAGGAATAGTAGTATTCAATTGATGAAAATATCTAAAAAATTAAACTCAAAAGCCTAGGTGTTGCAACAAAACTTTAACATTTGAGTTTTGATGATGTAAAAGTTTGCTTAAAATGAAGGAAACCTTATTGGAGAGCACTAAAGTGATGAGCTTAGTTGAATCACCCCTTTCAAATTCAAGAATCTATATACCTTTGAGAAATATTAGAAAGATAGAGGAATGGCGTTTTAAAGGAAATCACACCTAATTTAGCTTGCTTCACCTTCTACAAATTTGTCTATATATATATCTAACCTATTGTTTATGATATATTTTGGAAAAATGTGTTACATCTAGTTTTCAAAAATCTTCCTTCCCTATTGCAGTGCATGCCCCATCATGTATTCTTTTGTAAGTGTGAAGTGGTTGGCCTTTAGTTTGATGCATGACCATATATGTCCATACAATTTTGTGTATTGGAAACCTTACTCATCATTTTCCATGAATCTATTAGTGAGTGGATTTGTTTTTTTAATTTTGAATGATCAATATATTTAGTCTCTACGAGGCATACACTATTAAATGCTAGAACACTTTTGAGTTTATTTTTTTGGCTTCACACTTTTAAGTACACTCTTCTATACTATTTTGCATATTTTGAAACCTTTTGCAACCCCTTCCAATGGAATGCACCTATCTACACATTACAATAGTTTATTCTAAAAAGATTGTCATCGTGGATGAGAAGTGATAAAATAGATAGGCTTACAATATTTACTTTTCAACTTCTACTTGATCTTACGAGAGGGTGATATTATATAAGAGGAGAAATTTTATGCACATTTCATCTTAGCCAATAATGGGTGTTCACCATATACTATTTAATATCCTTTGAAATATATGTTCTCCTTCCAAGAAGCATGGACAACAACAATAGGAAATGGTTTTATAACTAGATTTTGTTTGAATCTTCAAATAGGTGCGCTTTGACTAGAGATGACACAAATGACATAGATGAACACAATATTGTTTAAAATAGCTACTGATTTAATAAACAAAATTTTTTTAGATTGAAGTAACTTCGTATGATTGTTTCTAGTATGGGTACAACAAAGTTTATGTTGCATGCTATATTAGAATTTATTTGTGTAAATTTTGCAACTTGATCTACTAGCAATGTTGAAAAAAAGAAGACAAATTTATAGATAAAAATAGAGTTCAAAATGAATGAAATTTTATTAAAACCATTATATCTATATTGACAATTTGCAAAGATTGTATGATTTATACAAAGTATGCACTCTTGTAAGAGCTAAAATCATGATGAAAATGAAGGAAGATCCAAAGAAGTCTTAACAAGTTTCATAAAACTCCACTTTACTTAGCTTAGAATAAAATGAGCATGCATCGATAGCCTTCCATAAATCATGGTTAAAACATAAAAATTGAGCTTTCATGTAGGTGTGAACACCCCCCTTTAAGTCTAACTAAGGAGACAATCCATTGTAAATGTGTCGTGTAAAATTATAGCTATAGTTGCATAGTAGGATGTTGGCAATTTGGCTGAGTTGAATACATAGATGTTGTCATTATGGAAACATATGATCCCCATGAAGATCACACAGGTTAGAGAGCTAGTATGATAGAGCGCATTGCAAAATTGTCTAAGTATGAGACATTATTTTTACCAGTGAACCTAGACATAGTTTTTGTTTACGATGTTGATTAGAGTAAGTTCAGTGCTTGCACACTTGAACATAGACTCTATGATGACTATTGATCATCTATCTCAGAGTGCAATTTAGTACGGCATGTACGGAAGAAGTTATGATAGTTTTACCGAAGACAGCGTCAAGCCGACAAGACAGGATATGAAGATAGAATTAGTAAAGAGTTAAGGGATTATTTTGTTTATCAAAATAAGGACTTAACAATATAAAGGGATGACATCCTAGATGTTAACTCTTGGATAAATTTGTTTGTATAAATGTAATTGTAATTGTAAGAAGAATATAGTTGCAATGTGATGTAATGAAGTAGTGACATGATGCATATGTAATAGCGATAGTGAAAAAGTAGTGAAGAGATATTGATGCAAGCAGTATAAGGTTATGTACCTTAACCTATTTTTTTAATCAGTGTATATTGTACATTACTTGTTTGGGCAGTGGGCTCATCTGGTAATCACATTTTGTACTGCCAACTCCTAACAGGGTTGAGGCTTCTAACAAGGCCTATGGTCCCTTAATCTGGACTGATACACTATATGTTTGTAATAGACTCCTAACAGGGTCAACATCCTTAACATGATACTTTTGATTAGTGGATCTTTGTGGGTACCATCCCCACTGGGGTTTTCCCTTGGCCAGGCTTTCCTCGAGAACAAATAATGTGTTATGAGCTCTTTAGTTTTATTGCTATGCATTTTGTTTAGCTTCTTATGTTATGCATGTATAAAGATAATTTGTTATATCCATAATTGGGCAAAAGATAAAGTTTGTAGAATACTGATTCACCCCTCCCTCTTAGTATTCCCTATTTATAACAATTGGTATCAGAGCTTAGTTACTCAGAAAAGAATCATTCAAGGAAATCCTAGCAGCTTGAGTAAGATCTCTATCGATATGGATCAACTACAGAAGAATATTGAAGAAGCTCTTGAACAGATTGACTTTATTACTATTGAAAAAGATACTTTGAAAAGAAAATATGATGATGCAAAGAACCTCATTGAGAAACTAAAAAACAAGTTGGAAGATCTAAGATTTGAAAAGGAATTCAAAGTTTTTATTGAAGATTGTGATGACAATTTAGAAAAAGAAAATGAGATCCTTAAGCATGAACTGAAGATAGAAAATCTGAAGCTTAGCTTGAAAGATGGAAATGGCAAGAATGAAGTAAATCTAAAATCTGAGAATGAAAGTCCAAAGACTAAAAATGAAGGACTAAAATCTAAACTTAGTAAAGTAACATCTGAACTTGAGAAAGTCAATTTGCAGCATGCTAAACTTGAGAAATACAATAAGATTGTGAAAGGTGAACTGGCTCAATCCAAATAACAACTTGAAAGGCTATATTCAACTAGGGAGAAGATTGATGAACAAATATCTTATCAAAAACCATTCTATGATAAGACTGGTCTTGGATTCAACACTTTTAAAGCAAATGATGAAAGAGGAACCATATCTGAAAATATCTGAAAGCATAGATGAGAAGAAGTCTGATGAGATTAACAAGTCTGAAGGTACACTTAAAGAAGAAGAATCACCTAAGTAGGAGGAATCACCCAAAGGTATGCAAAGAGAATTCAAAGGTAGATGTTTTTCTTGTAATACTATTGGTCATATGAAGAAAGATCGTAGAGGTAAGCAATTTAAACCTCTTAATGGTTATTGTTCTAATTGTCATGGTTTTGGACATAGAGCTATTGAATGTAGGAAACCTAAATTTATTGAGAATAATGATGGTAGTAGAATGTTTAGGAATACTAACAATGCAGATAACAAACCTATTGAAGATATGAACAGAAGAAATGGAGTAATATGTTATAAATGCAACAAGGTTGGACACATTGCTAGAAACTGTAGATCAGAAATCAATTAGCCTAGACCAAGATATGGAAACAATAGAATTGTTTGTCAGATATGCAACAAGATTGGACATATAGCAAGGTTTTGCAGAATGAACAATAGAGTTTTTCATCCTAATCCTAATCTCATAAATCATGCAAGAAGTAATGAAGTTGCAAGTAACAGTCAGAAAGGATGTTGTAGTAATTCAGATGAAGTGAAGTTTATCAAAAGCACAGACCAAGGAGACATATTCAACATTGAAGGTAATCAAGAAGGTGAAGTATTGAAAGGTAAGAATGAATCTTTACCTGACCCATCTCAAGTACTTAATTTATGAAAATTGTAATAGAATATGAACTTAGATTAGTGTAGAAGTAGATATATGATGAGCTGAGTCTTGCACAGTTAATGCAAGGTAGTTTATGATGTTCTAATGCTATGGTTAAGAGCGCAAAGAAAAATATTATGTTTTGCGAGATCACAAGAAGTTTTAAGTTTTACAGGTTAGCAAAAATAACTTTTTGGAAAGAAGCGGCAAAAGAATGGAAAGAATAAACCTAGTGTATAGAAGGCATGTTATTGACAAGGTGAATGAGAGTGTAGTGCTAGTAATCAAGACATTTCAGGATATAGTATCTAGCAGATCAAGGATCCCAAAGTCTCTTGTGGAGAAGTATAAAGATGACATATGTTTTATGGTGGATACTAACTTTACGTACATTGAAGCAGTAGAACCTAGAACAGAGTTCATAGACCCTCTTGGCTATGAGATATCTGAGGTAGAGACAGAAGACTATGTTAGCAGGTTACTTAAGTGTAAGTTGGACACTTAGTGTAACAGGTTTGGAACCTTTGAGGAGAAATTCAACTTCGCAAAGACCTTACTTGAAGAGAAGTAGTTTAAGAAAAGAGTTGAGAGTACTATAAAGAAAATCCTAAAAGATACAGGGATGACAGAGCATGGATTTTTAGTAGCAAAACAAATAGCAGCAGCAATTAGAGAGAGTGGACAAAAAGAAGTTTTGTCTATTCCACATTTATCAGCAATTGCAACACAATAGGAAGAATCACAAGTTAAGGTGAAAGTGGAAGAAATTGAGAAGGATCAAGAAGCAAAGATACCCACTAGATCCACTTCCTCCACACCTAGCATAAGAGTAAAGGAAAGTGCTATTGGATCAAGAAAGAGATAGAAAACATTAGTGCAACCAGTTCCAAGAAAAATTGTAGAAATCAAAGATGATGGAACTTCTATTAAGAAGAAAGCTTGGAAACCTAAAGTTGAGAATCTTAATGAGCAGATCATTGAGGATGAAGACTTTACAAGAATGAATAAGTACTATGACCTTTATGATTATGCAAAGAGACTTAATATGGAGAATGCAGTAGTAAAGCATATGATTTTGTCTAATAAGAAGTTTGATACAATTCAAGGTTAGATACTTGATGATTTGTATAATAAACTTGTGAATAGGAAGAAGAGAGCATCAGAGGAAGACACAACTATTAGAGAAAAGCTTGTAAGGAAGCTTTGTGTAATAAAAGATGAAACTCATTTTAGTCAAATCATGAAAGCCTTAAGCACCCATCTGAGAACCAAAAAGAGAACCATTCAGATTATGGGAGGTAGATATGAAGAAGTTAATACAGAGACATAGCAAGCAATAATCAAGGTTATGTCAAAAATTGTTGGAGAACCATCAGTTGCAGTAGAGCAAGCAGGTGTAACAGAAAAAGAGGACATTCCCTCTCCTCTATCCATTAACATTGAAGATGAAACCATGAATGTAGAAGGAACAAAGATCACCTTGGATACTGATGATAATCTATTCAAGAATCTGGAGAACATTGTTGAAAATTCAGCCTTTGAAGAGTAGGAAACTACAAAAGGAGAAGAGAAAGTAGAAACCACTATTGTAGAACCCTCAGTGACAGAAAAACAAGTACCCATTCCCACTAAAGAAGATATTAGTCTTACTCTTGAGACTGGAAAGAAGAATCAGATTGGATCTATGATTGAGCACTTGGGAAAGGAAGTAGATGATGATGATCAGTTGGAATTGATCACATCCTTGAACAAAATCATTGGCAAGAACAAGAAAGTGAAAAGTCTTGAAGGATGCCTAAAAGAACTTACTAAGAAGTTACAAACCATTGTAACTACACAAATTCTAGAAGCTGACCCTTTGGAGAAAGCAAAGAAGGTAATGAGCTCTTTTGACAATGAATTCACAACTCTATCTGATATTGCAAAAGTGAAAGAACAAGCAGCCTATGAGGCCAGAATGCTTTTGAACATCAGTCATAATATCAAGAATGATATCAACAATCTTGATATCTATATAAAGGACTTGAGGAATAATTTGGAAACAAGAAAATCTTTGTACATCCAGTGTACAAAAATAGAGACCTTGATAGCAAAAGAAGATAAGAAGATGAAGTTGAAGGAAGTAGACATTCTGAATGAAACTAACCTTCTTTTAAGCCCCAATGTGAAGGTATTTGATGTTGAAAAGAAAATTCATAAGTTATATGATAAAATCAGAGTTTCACAAGATGAGAGAGAGAGAGAAAAATGAAAAGATTCACTCTTTTGAGAGAACACACCTTTACGAAGTTAAGCATTATTGAAGAGCAGTTGGAAGAATGTCTTTCAACTAAGACATCTTTTTAAAAGTTTAACTTTGAGAACCACCAAGCATGTGAAATAACATCTTATGGATTGAGCACACTACTCAATGTGACAAATTCCATTAAGAAATCATGGGAGAAGGAGCTAGAAGCTATAAAGATTGATTTTGCAGAATGTGTTGCAAGCCTACCATCTTTGCAATAATGAATTAAGGTATAATCTTTTTGTGATACAGTTTTGTAACCCTCCTTACCTTTATTTTGTCATTGTTGTCAAAGGGGGAGAGATATATAGCAGAAAATTGATAGTATATGATAAGGATTGATACTCTTAGGGGGACTATTGTATTATAGATAAGATTTTTGAGGATTTATAAGAATAGTATATATATTTTATACTATGGCCACAATTTTGAGATTTTGAAGTTGTACACTTAGCCAATTTTCTCATATGTTGTCACCAATGACAAAGGGGGAGATTGTTGGCAATTTGGATGAGTTGATTACATAGATGTTGTCATTATGGCAACATATGATCCACATGAAGATCACACGGGTCAGAGAGCTACTATGATAGAGGGCATTGCAAAATTGTCTAAGTATGAGACATTATTTTTACCAGTGAACCTAGACATAGTTTTTGTTTGCAATGTTGATTGGAGGAAGTTCAATGCTTGTGCACTTGAACATAGAATCTATGATGACTATTAATCACCCATCTCAGAGTGCAAGTTAGTACGACATGTACGAAATAAGTTATGATAGTTTTTACCAAAGACAGTGTCAAGCTGACAAGACAGAATATGAAGACAAAATTAGTAAAGAGTTAAGGGATTATTTTGTTTATCAAAATAATGACTTAACAATATAAAGGGACAAAATCCAAAATGTTAATTCTTGGATAAAGTTATTTGTATAAATGTAATTGTAATTGTAAGAAGAATATAGTTGCAATGTGATGTAATGAAGTAGTGACATGATGTGAAATACATGATGCATATGTAATAGTGATAGTGAAAAAGCAACGAAGAGATATTGATGCAAGTAGTATAAGGTTATGTACCATAACCTATTTTTGTAATCATTGTATATTGTACATTACTTGTTTGGGCAGTGGGCTCATCTGGTAATCACATTTCGTACTACCAACTCATAATAGGGTTGAGGCTTCTAACAAGGCCTATGGTCCCTTAATCAGGACTGATACACTATATGTTTGTAATAGACTCCTAACAGGGTCAACATCCTTAAAGAGATACTTTTGATTAGTGGATCTTTGTGGGTACCATCCCCACCAGGGTTTTCCCTTGGCTAGGGTTTCCTCGAGAATAAATAATGTGTTATGAGTTCTTTAGTTTTATTGTTATGCATGTTGTTTAGCTTCTTATGTTATGCATGTATAAAGATAATCTGTTATATCCATAATTGGGAAAAAGATAAAGTTTGTAGAATACTTATTCACACCCCACCCCCTCTCAGTATTCCCTATTTCTAACATAGGATCGCATAAAAAAATAGAAGAAAAACTTGTAAGAAAAAGAGAAGAAAAAATAGAGCTGACAGAGTTCAATGCACATGAATGGAATTATTTTTCATTAAATATTGTAAAAATATGTATAAATTACAATGAATATATCATCGTAGGAGAAAACATTATGCATGTAACTTCTGAAGAGATCTTAAATATATGAAATCAACATCTATTCATTTAGTACTTAGCCTTAAGCATGATGAATGGTCATCCTTCATTTATGAAGAAATTAAACGATCATATTGAAATCATAAATTATTGTCCATAAATCATGGATCAGGCTATGGTGGAAGGATTGGAGTTAATGAAGACTGAAATTAATGCTAACAAATGACACTCTTCTTTAGGTAGCTTAGGATAAAATAAGCATGAGCCAATGACTTTCTATAAATCATTGGTAAAATAGAAAGTGAATTGATCTTGCATGTGGGTGCTAACAATTTGTTTGAAATAAGTTTGATTTTAAATTTCATAAGTTCATATTAGATTAATAAAATTTCTAATTAATTCAAATACAATGACGTACAATTTGTAATGAGTGTAATTATGTTAAAATAGAGAGTTTGAACTAATCCCATGAACAAATCATTTTAATAGAACTTAATGAAGCTTTAATTGTCATAGCTACCTTTTTTAGATTTGTGAACATGAGAATCTTATGGTATATTTTTTTTAAAAAGATGAATATAACATCACACTTTAGCCATGGAACATATCAGACTTGATATTCGTAGTTTTTTTTTTTTTCTTAATTCTAAGAGTCTAGTCCATTAGTTTTAGTTATATTTGATGATTTCTCGAAACTCTCAACACCTTATCCTTAATAGTGTTTACAAAAAGAACTAAAATACAAATATTCTGTTTCAACAAACTATAAGACAAGCACTTGTTTAGATTTAATTTGTATTATACTTAAATTAATATTATTTACATCCTTCGTGACTTTAGTCAACCAACTATAATGCCTTTTTAATTACTATTATCCTAAAACTCAAAAAAGCTTATAATTTAGTTTCAAATTTTAGACCTACTCCATTTAATTGTCATATAATTTTTGAGAGAGATTGGTCTTACCCATCTGTTAGGCCAATTTTCTATCATTGCAAAATCTCCTGAAGTTGGCCTCTCCCTTGCAAGTGTTTGTCAAGTGTCCTGTCTTGTGCTCTTTATTGTTATCACCTTGCTTCAGTCCAAACTGCATCTCCTAATTCGCAAAGTCCAAGAAATTATTCATGTTCTAAGGTCCACGGGTAACAAACTAAATTTCTACCATAGTGTCGAAAACATGCAGTGTTTTTGAAAACCCATGTTGTTTTCAGCTTCCCTACTACCTTTCAGTCTGTCATTGTTCCTATGTGTTTTTGATCTTTTGCTGAAAACCTGCGTTGTTTTCAACCCTTTGCCTTCAAGCTTTATGCACTTGTCTTTTGGTGCTGAAAACTTTGTGTGTTTTCGACTTTGTCTTAACTGTGCATGTTTGACTGGATGGTGGGTCCAGGGTCTTCTCTGATTGGTTTTCGCATGGTCGCATGTTAGACTTTTTTGACATGCGATCATGCGACCACTTGCCACCTGTCCGTGTGGGTCCCACTTTTGTTCGGCTGCCTGGCAGTTTACTTTTCTAAGTACGCAAGTGCGATGTGTGGTGGGACTTGGTTTCTAGATTGGGCAGAGTGTCCTAACGTGTCAGAGCATCAATGGTTGTCGTTAAGGTGCAAAGGATTTGTCAAGGCTATGCACTTTTGTGACAACTGTCTGATCCTCTAAAAGGTAAGGTTCATGTCCGATTGGTCCATGTGGCGGTGACTTGTCAGACTTGTCAGCGGGGCTCGGTGTCAGAGGTGGTCATGTGGTAGCTTTTGGTTGGCTGTCACATGATCACATAGCCCATTCTTTGGCTATGCAATCATGCGACTAGTTGACACATGTCCGTGGTGCTGAGCTGGATTTGCTTGGTGGGACCGCAACTTTTGGCAGGCAGTGGCGACAGTTTGCTGGCGGTTAGTCGCATGTTCGCATAGCCTTTTGCAAGGCTATGCGATCATGCAATTGACATTTTTTGTCAGCTCCATGTGGTGATGGTTGCAGTGGTAGTTAAGGGTTGTGGGATGTCACATGTCCGCATAGCCCATTTCTGGGCTATGCGATCATGCGACAGGGTGCCACATGTCCTTAGGGCCCGTTGGAAAAAGCGGGTGTGGTCCTAGTAGCAGGTGATGGGGCATCTTTCAGATGCGCTGGCAATTGCGGTGGCAGTTTTCTTTTGGCCTGCGGGCGGTGGTGTTGTCTCCACGCAGTTGTGGAGTTGTGCGGTCATAGTTTTGCGTGGCAAGGTAGAGGCTAACAGTTGTCGCATGTTCGCATAGCCCATCTCCGGACTATGCGATCATGCGACAATAGTCTAAGCATCACCGTTGCGGAGGTAAAGGTTTGGGGTTGTCGTGGTTGTGGGGGTCATATGACCGGAGACTTTGCAGAGAGTTTGTGACTGATTGTCGACTGCGGCTAAGAGTCTGCGGTCGCATGATCGCCAAGGCTATCTTTCGGCCATGCGATCATGCGACCAAGCATAAGGTGAGCCCATTTTCTGTGGCAGTGAAATTCATGATAGCACGGTTGCATGACTAGGGGCAAATGGCTAGAGAACATAGATCCCGCCAAATGCATGATAACCATTGCAGTTTGAGTTTGATTTTCTAAGAATTTTTAGTGATAGAGGGTACCCTTTTTGTGGAATTGAATGCAGAAAAGACCCTGTTTGGTGAGAAGCATTTGCAGTGTGGTCCAGGGTGCTTGACAGTTGATTGCAAAGGTTTTGTACCGTGAGGAATAATTTCAATCTTGGCTCGAGAAGTGTCTACAGTTGGTTGATTAGACTGTTTGAGCTTGATGTTGTGGTTCAGTCCCTATCTTGTCTATGTTTACTCCTTGAGGGGGTTAGGTGGATTTTGAATTTCAAATGATCGTATGCTTGCATTGTGACCCTGGTATAAAGGGATTTTGGTGATCATTTTTTTTGGTTATTGGGAGTTAGATTTTCAAACTTTTCTAGTTGTGAGTCTTCTGCCAATTTGAATTGTAATAACTTGTCTTGATTTTTTGACAACAAAAAAAAGTTGCAGGTCTAAGTTGAGTTTGCAAGCAGGTTCCCTTTGGATGGATTGTACACACTTAAGGATTCTTTATACTTTATGCAGATATATGATTCTTATCTCTCCTCTGTGTCATTGTAGATAGATTTTGAGTTTTCTAGCTCACTGCATATTTATCCATGTATATGTCTTCATTTTTTAGTTCTAATCCAGGATTAGATTAAATGATGCTCTAGATGAGACATAGGTCTATCTCTTGTCTATGCGAGGATTTCATATAAGTAGTAAAGGAGATTATAGATGTGTTTATGACTTTGAATCTCAGGTATATTTCTGGTGTGTGTATGTAGTCTGTCTAAAAAACTTTGCCCAATGGATGAGGCACTGGCCTAGATAAGTATTTCTTTGCTAACTTGTCCTGATTGGTTGTTATGATCCAAAACATAAATTAAGAACCATTCTTTAAGTTTTCAGCATTTGGTTGTTTGTGGTTCTACCCTATAGCAATGGAGAGTCAATGAGTGTGTGGTTAACATTCAGTACTTTCTTGCTATCCATTTATCTGTTATTTAAACCCAGTCTTTGGTGTGTGAAGTATAGTTTATACTGGGTTAGGTGCACCCACCTTGGTTTTGCAGAGCCAAAAGTAGAAGAGGGCATTCTTGTCCCTAGAGTTGGTCCAGTTACCCTAAGACCTCATTCCATTTTGGAGCTAACCATTCCTAAAATCCTCTAAGGGTATATTGGCAGCTTGTTAGAGCATAAGCATCATTTTGGACACCAACAAGATGGCGACTCTATTGGGGAAGTGTTATGCATGTTCATCTTAACCAGTAGGTCATCATTGGAAGAAAGAGGGTTGTTCTTGTCCCTTGTCTCTCTAACTCTTTTGAATATTTCTAAAGTGAAGAAACTATATTGTGATATTCCCAATACACTTGGGTGGTGACTCAAACATCTCTGAAGTAGTACTAGTCAGTATTTATTTTACAGGATGAGTTATAGATGTTCCAGATCTCAGAGAAAGAAGCCTCTTGAAGATATAATGGAAGAAGGCATTCCAGAGACTTCTGGGCCTAGTCAGACAAGGGGAGGAAAGAAGAGAAGAGGTGTTTCTCATACTTGGAGAAACAAGAAAGATACCAGACAAGAAATCCAAGCCAGGCCTAGTCAGGAAGAAAATAATTCAGAATATGAAGAGGCTATTGACTTGGGACTGAATCAGTATGAAGATGAAACTCAAGTGGGAGATGATGAGTCAGACACCACACTCCCTGAATTAGAAAAGATCTTTGAGGAGGTCTATGAACTAGAAAGAAGAGTTCAAGAACAGCTTGCCATTAGGCAGCAAAGAGAAAAGGATAAAGAGGATAAAGTAAGACAAGCCATGATAAGGGCTGATCAGCTAAAGAGGCAATTGCTAGATTGGAGGCAATTAACTTTGTCCCAGAGCCTGAGAGGGTAGAGGAACAACCTATTGTGCAAAGGACACGTGAGGAAACTAGGCCAAAGGATAAAGGAAAGCAAAAGGCCATTGGAGTTCAGATCGATGAACAAGTTGTTGTTGATAGAACATCAGATCCAGGACTGAGATTAGACTCGGACCTTGAGATAGCTAGAAGGAAGAAAGAGATATTGGACAAAGAACTAGAGAAAGCTGAGTTGGAGGCTTTTGCTGCAGAAATCAAGAAAAAGATTGATTTTCTCAAGCATGCTTTAGGACCTTCACATGTTGCTGCTTCCTTTTTAGGACAAGGTGGAACTCATGGTAACAATGCAACTCAAACAAATGGTGTGCTGGGTGCTGCTAGAGTTCTTGATGGTTCAAACACAAGGATGTCTACATCTCAAGGAATGGATCCACCACATGGAGCTCCTATTCATGAAAGGTACAAACAACTTGTTTTTTTTGGTATTCCTGGTTATCCTAATGTAATCCCTGATGAAATTAGAAAGAAGCTTCCTAAATTTACTAAAAATAATGTCATCACATGTGAAGAACACCTAAAAAATTTCATAGATGTAATAGATGATTATAATATAGAGCCTGATGATGTTATAATGAAGCTATTTGTACAATCCCTGAGTGAGGATGCTAGGGACTGGTTTAGAGGATTACCCCATGCTAGTATAGGGTCATGGAATGAATTCAAGAATTGTTTCAAGGAACACGATGGTGATAAGACTAATGAGGGTTTTATCCTAAATGAATTCAATAACATAAAGAAAAATCAGAATGAAGAGGTCCTTGAATTTAGCATAAGGTTCCAAAAGGCTATGCATAGGCTCTTGCAAGTTATCAGACTGGATGACAAGGTATGTCTTGTGACATACTTGAATGCCTTTGATGCAAAGATGGGATATCTCTTGAGGGATAAGAACCCTAGAAGTCTTGGGGAAGCTTACAAATTGGCTATCAACATAGAGAGCAATAGAAGAATATCAGGGAAGATAGGAAGAAGAGATGATTGTAGGCCTCAAATGCAGAGTAAGAAAGAAATGGGAAGGTCTGCTGACTCTAAACCCAAAGAGGATAACAGTCTAAAAAAAATTTTAAAGGGTTTGGAAGGTTTAAAGCCTGGAGAAAAGGGAAACAATACAGCTATGACTATGGAGAGGTCAGCTCCAAACAACTTTAGCAGACAGCCAAGGATGCAGAATTATCCTTACAACACTCAGTGGAAAGATGGCAAGCCCATTTTCCCAACCAAGCAAGAAAGGCCTGATGGAAGGATCCCTGATCCTTTGGAGAGAAATTCAGTGAATTTAGCTGATGAGGTTCCATGGTGTGCTGCTTTTCAATCTCCTTATAGTCCAAAGCATTGTGTCATTGCTTTGAATTTACCTGATAATCAAGAAGGTGAGGAGCAGTATGATAAGGAAGGATGTGGTATGACTTCTTCACATGCGTGGGATGAAGCCGACTCTACTGATGATGAAGAGGGAGAAGAGTTTGATGATGTTGGATGTGGTACAGTGAGGGGTGAGGAGAAGGTTTCTTTAAGAAGACCATCAGATGAAGAAATTACTCAAATCACTGCAGACATGGTCACTCAAGCTAGAAGCAATTACAATTTGAGAAATATGACAGTTGGAAATGCAGATGGTAAACCGGGTAGTATGTTCATCAAGAGGATAGAAAATAGTGTACAACAACATGAAGAAAAGGGCAAGGGTGCTTGTGTTGCTAACCAAGTGAAGGTAAAAAAGAAAATTATGCCTATTACAGCACCTAGGAACAAAGAAAAGACATCAGATGTGGTTGTTCTTGCCTTTCAGAAGGGAGAGGAATCCTCTCTCAAGGACAAATTTGATTTCACAAAAGATAAAGTTGTCACTGTTTTTGATGTAGACATGAATAGCCAGAAGTATGTTCCAATAGACATGTCTAAGTTGCTTTCACAGATCACTGTCAAGGTTCCACTTTTGGAAATGATGAGAATAGAGGAACACAAGGTCAAGGCCTTGAATTGGGTAAATGGTGTTTCTTCTATAGGAATCCAAGAAATGAGTAGAAATGACAAACATGTGGCTTCCTTGGAAGACACACCCGATAGCAAGAGTGAAGAAATTGTTTCTAAGATCCCTCAAATCTTCTTGGATACAAATATTGTAAACAATGCAATAGGGACAGTTGATCCTTTCTTTTTGTCCCTTGTGATTGATGGTAAAATATTAAAGAATTGCATGATCGATTCTGGAGCATCAAACACTGTCATGCCTACAGAGATCATGAAATCATTAGGACTAAAGGTTGATACACCTCACAGGAGATGCCAAGCCATGGACTCAAGAGAAGTGCCAGTTATTGGTACCATTAAGACTCTGCCTTATAAATTAGCTGCATTTCCTGATAAACAATCGACTGAGTGTTCTTGTAGTTGACATTCCTCCTCAATATGGAATGTTGTTATCTAGAAAGTGGAGTGCCTCCATGGGAGGAAGTATTCAATGTGACTTGTCCTTTGCCACTTTTGACATTGAAGGAGATAGTGTGAAGGTGTCAAGGGAAGCCAAGACCCCACATATGATTGAGGAAAATGAAAAGGATAGCATGAATTGTTTTGTTGACACTGACATTGGTTCATTCCAAGTTCAGAGGAAAGAGATGCAAGAAAAGGTCAGGCCTATCCTTTTGGCTGATGATGAGAATAACATGGTAGAGGGTAATGTCTTATGGACATTATATTTTGATGGAGCAAGTTCTAGAGAAGGTGCTGGAGCAGGAGTATTGTTGGTATCCCCAAGTGGTAAGACTTTTAAGTTTTCTTTCACTCTCCTATTTTCTTGCGCAAACAATGTTGCTGAATATGAGGCCCTATTGATTGGTTTGAAACAAGCATCAAAACATGGGATCAAACATCTTAGGGTAATTGGTGATTTTGAGTTAGTAATATCTCAGATTAGATCAAAGTATGCATAAAAAAACCAAAGGCTGAAACAATATAGGAATGCTGTATGGGATGAAATTGAATGTTTTAGTGCTTTTGGAATTGATTGGGTCGATAGAAGCCAAAATAGGATGGCGGATTTACTAGCAAACATAGCCTTAAGGCTAGAGGAAGTTACCTTTGCAGGGATATCCAGAATTGAGTGTAAGTCCAGGCCTTCTATACCAGATAATGTTGAGAATTGGCAAGTTTTTTTTTTATGATCAGGATATTTTGAGGTTCTTGCAATGTGAGTCTCACTTTGATGGTCAGGAAATGGATTTCAGCACTTATGTAGACAGCAAAGATGGAAAGGAGAATGTCCTTGGGAAGGAAGTGCTGCAATTGAAGTCAAATAGGATCCCAAGGGGATTGGTTTCTCTTGAGAGAGCATTTGATGATAAAGAGAGGGCTTGTGTAGCTAGACTTGCTGACAGGGTAAGTGATTTGGAGGAGGTGAATCTAGGGACAAGAAAAGAACCAAAGAATGTTTACATAGGTAAATGTTTATCTCAAAGAACTAGAAGAAATCTGATTGATCTTCTCAAAAAATTCAGACATGTCTTTGCATGGTCTTATGAAGATTTGAAGGCATATAGAGAAGATCTCTTCCAGCATGAGATACCATTAAAGGAAGGAACTAAACCTTTTAGGCAGAAATTAAGGCCTGTGAACCCTACTTTGGCACTGAAAATGCAAGATGAACTCAAAAAGATGATGAATGCTGGTATTATAAAGCCTGTCCAATATTCTACTTGGGTGTCAAATTTGGTTCCAGTCAGGAAAAAAAATGGTGACATTAGGCTGTGTGTTGATTTTAGAAATCTGAATGTCAATTCTTTGAAAGACAACTATGGTCTCCCTAATATGGAAAATATGCTGCAGAGAGTCACAGGGTCAAAGTTAATGTCCATGATGGATGGTTTCTCTGGTTATAATCAGGTCATGGTCAAGGAGTCAGAACAATTTAAGACTGCATTCACCACTCCTTGGGGAACATATGTTTATGTTCGAATGCCATTTGGTCTGACAAATGCAAGAGTAACTTTTCAGAGGGCTATGGATGTAGCTTTTTCTGATTTCATAAACAAGTTTTTAGTGGTATACCAAGATGATCTTATAGCATATTCAGAGGAGGATCAACATTGTGAACACCTTGAAAAGATTTTCATCAGAGCTCTAGAGTATGGGATTTCTTTGAACCCAAAGAAGTGTTCTTTTGGTGTTATAGAAGGCAAGCTCTTAGGACATATTGTGTCCAAGGATGGAGTGAGAATTGATCTAGAGAGGGTCATAGCAATAGACAAGCTCTCACCACCAAGAAATGTTAAAGGAATACAGTCTTTCTTTGGGTAGGTAAATTTTCTAAGAAGATTTGTTACAAATTTTGCAGAAATTTGTATTCCCATCTCTAGAATGTTGAAAAAGGATGCAAAGGTAGAATGGAATGAAGAAGCAGATGAATCTTTCAGAAGTATCAAACAGGCCATTAAAGATGCCCCTGTTTTGAGGACCCCTGATTATGGTAAGCCCATACAGATTTTCTCTTTTGCTTCTTATCATACGGTTGCAGCAGTCTTATTACAAAAGAATTTAGATGGATATGAGCAACCTATATCATTTTTTAGCAAGTCTTTACATGCAGCAGAATTGAAATATGACATCACTGAAAAATAGGCTTATGCTTTAGTCAAAGTAGTCAAGGCTTTTAGGTGTTATCTTGTGGGAGCTAAGGTGGTTGCTTATGTCCCTAGTGCTGTTGTTAAAGACATATTGGTGCAACAAGAGGTATCAGGAAAAAGATGTAGATGGATCAACAGGATCCAAGAATTTAATATTGATATTCAGATTACAAAATTGGTGAGAGGCCTAGGCCTTGCAAAGTTGATGGCACAAAGTAATCTGATTGCTAATCATGTGAATATGCTAGAGGAGGAAGAGAGGCCATATATTTGTGATATGGATTACTGTGATTGGTATAAAGATGTCATCAATTACTTGCAAAAGTTGTTCCTCCCCCCTGACATGAATGAAAATAAGAGGAGGACTGTCAAGTTACAGTCAGCAAAGTATGCCATTATTCATGGTGAGTTGTGGTGGAGAAGCAATGAAGGAGTATTGCTAAAATGTGTGGACCATGAAAGATCTAAGACTCTATTGGAAGAAATGCATCAAGGTGTGTGTGGAGGACACTATATGGCAAAGACCACAGCCCACAAGATTCTTAGATCTGGATTTTGGTGGCCTACAATTTTTAGGGACACACATCAGTTTGTGAAGAAATGTGATGCATGCCAAAGATTTGCAGGAAAGTTGAAATTTAGTGGGACTTTGCCACTCAGGCCTGTCTCAGTTCAGTATCCTTTTTAGAAGTGGGGTATTGATTTCATTGGTGAGATTCCAAACAAGTCTAGTGGTGGGCATTCCTACATATTAGTGGCAACAGACTATTTCACTAAATGGGTTGGAGCTATTCCCACTAGAAGGGCCACTAGTAAAGTTGTTATTGATTTCATGATGCAGAATATTCTCACTAGGTTTGGATGTCCAGAAACAATAGTGATAGACAATGCGATGTGTTTTAGATCTCAGGAGTTTGATAATTTTTGTAAGAATTATGGGATACACATTTCATTTTCTTCCCCATATCATCTGCAAGGAAATGGCTAGGCTGAATCCAGTAATAAAAGCTTGATAAGGATCCTCAAGAGGGTGTTGGACAGAAATAAGAAAGCTTGGGACTCAAAACTTTGGTGGGCATTGTGGGCTGATAGAGTGACCATCAAGAAGGCCATAGGTTGTGCCCCATTTGATCTAGTCTATGGGATTGGAGCTAGGTTACCTTAGAACAATCTATTGCAAATGTATAAATTCATCCAGGCATATGATGAAGACTTAGATGATGAAATGAGACTGAGGATGGATGAGTTAATCCAGTTGGAGGAGGTAAGAAGAGATGCACATGAAAGAAATGAAACACTTCAGACACAGTGTAAGAGCTTATTTGATAAAAGAGTCACTCAAAGGAGTTTTGGGGCTAGTGATCTTGTTCTAATGTGGAATGCAAGATTAGAGGATAAGGGATGGCATGGTAAGTTCGATCCTATTTGGTTGGGTCCTTATCTCATTGAAAGTAAATGGGGAGTTGATTCATATATTCTGAAAGATCCAACTGGTGGCACTTTGGAATTGTCTGTTCATGGACAATTCCTAAAGTTTTACTTCTCTTGAAGTATCTTTTTCCATGAGCAGTAGCTAGGATTCTTCGCTAGGTCTCTTAGGGTTGTTTTTGGTTCAAAATTTTATGGTCTGCTCTTCCAGTAGATTCTATTTTTTCATTGTATCTACAAGAGATACATGTCCCCAGAAAGAGCCACTGTTAAGCCAATTTTCTTTCATTGCAAAATCTTGTGAAGTTGGCCTCTCCCCTGCAAGTGTTTGTCAAGTGTCCTGCCTTGTGCTCTTTATTGTTATCACCTTGCTTCAGTCCAAACTGCATCTCCTAATTCACAAAGTCCAGGAAATTATTCATGTTCTAAGGTCCGTGGGTAACAAACTAAATTTTTGCCACAGTGTCGAAAACATGCAGTGTTTTCAAAAACCCGTGTTGTTTTCGGCTTCCCTGCTACCTTTCGGTCTGTCGTTGTTCTTGTTTGTTTTTGATCTTTTGTCGAAAACTTGCATTGTTTTCAACCCTTTGCCTTCAAGCTTTATGCACTTGTCTTTTGGTGCCAAAAACTTTGTGTGTTTTTGACTTTGTCTTAACTGTGCATGTCCGACTGGATGGTGGGTCCAGGCTCTTCTCTGATTGACTGTCGCATGGCCGCATGTCAGACTTTTCTGACATGCAATCATGCGACCGCTTGCCACTTGTCTGTGTGAGTCCCAGTTTTGTTCAGCTACCTGGCAGTTTACTTTTCTAAGTGCACAAGTACGATGTGTGGTGGGACCTGGTTTTCGGATTGGGTAGAGGGTCTTGACATCTCAGAGCATTAAAAGTTGTCGTTCAGGCATGAAGGATTTGTCAAGGCTATGTGCTTTTGCGATAACCATCTGATCCTCTAAAAGCTAAGGCTCATGTCCGATTGGTCCATGTGGTGGTGACTTGTCAGACTTGTCAGCGGGGCCCAGTGTCGGAGGTGGTCATGTGGTAGCTTTTGGTTGGCTATCGCATGATCGCATAGCCCATTCATTGGCTATGCAATCATGTGACCAGGTGACACGTGTTCGCGGTGCTGAGGTGGATTTTCTTGGTGGGACCGCAACTTTTGGCAGGTAGCGACGGCGGTTTGCTGGCGATTAGTTGCATGTTCACATAGCCTTTTGTAAGGCTATGCGATCATACGACTGACATTTTCTGTTAGCTCCATGCGGTGATGGTTGCGGTGGTGGTTAAGGGTCGCGGGCTATTGCATGTCCGCATAGCCCATTTTCGGGCTATGCGATCATGCGACAGGGTGCCACGTGTCCTTGCGGCCTGTTGGCGGAATGGGGTGTGGTCCCGGTAGCAGGTGATGGGGCATCTTCCAGATGCGCTAGCGGTTGCTGTGGCAGTGTTCTTTTGGCTGGTGGGTGGTGGTGTTGTCTCCATGCGGTTGCAGAATTGTGCAGTCACAATTTTGCACGGCAAGGTAGAGGCTAATAGGTTGTCGCATGTTCACATAGCCCGTCTCCGGGCTATGCGATCCTGTGACAATGGTTTGAGCATTGCTGTTGCAAAGGTAAAAGTTTGGGGTTGTCGTAGTTGCGGGGGTGATATGGCCGAAGACTTTGCAGAGAGTTTGTGACTGATTGTCGACTGCGGCTAAGAGTCTGCGGTCACATGATTGCAAGGGCTATCTTTCGGCCATGTGATCAGGCATAAGGTGAGCCCATTTTTTGTGGCAGTGAAATTCATGACAGCGCGGTTGCGCGACTAGGGGCAAATGGCTAGAGAACATAGATCCCACCAAATGCATGATAACCGTTGCAGTTTGAGTTTGATTTTCTGAGAATTTCCAGCGACAAAGGGTACCCTTTTTGTGGAATTGAATGCAAAAAAGACCCTGTTTGGTGAGAAGCGTTTGCAGTGTGGTCTAGGGTGCTTGACGGTTGATTGCAAAGGTTTTGTACCGTGAGGAATGATTTCAATCTTGGCTCGAGAAGTGTCTGCAGCTGGTTGATTAGACTGTTTGAGCTTCATGTTGTGGTTCAGTCCCTATCTTGTCTGTGTTTACTCCTAGAGGGAGTTAGGTGGATTTTGAATTTCAAATGATCGTATGCTTGCATTGTGACCCTGGTATAAAGGGATTTTGGTGATCATTTTTTTTGGTTATTGGGAGTTAGATTTTCAAACTTTTCTGGTTGTGAGTCTTCTGCCAGTCTGAATTGTAATAACTTGTCTTGATTTTTTGACAACAGAAAGAAAGTTGTAGGTCTAAGCTGAGTTTGCAAGCAGGTTTCCTTTGGATGGATTGTACACACTTAAGAATTCTTTATACTTAATGCAGATATATGACTCTTATCTCTCCTCTGTGTCATTGTAGATAGATTTTGAGTTTTCTAGCTCACTGCATATTTATCCATGTATGTCTTCATTTTTCAGTTCTAATCCAGGATTAGATTAAATGATGCTCTAGATGAGACATAGGTCTATCTCTTGTCTATGTGAGGATTTCATATAAGTAGTAAAGGAGATTATAGATGTGTTTATGGCTTTGAATCTCAGGTATATTTCTGGTGTGTGTGTGTGTAGTCTGTCTAAGAAACTTTCCCCAATGGATGAGGCACTGGCCTAGATAAGTATTTCTTTGCTGACTTGTCCTGATTGGTTGTTATGATCCAAAACATAAATTAAGAACCATTCTTTAAGTTTTCAGCATTTGGTTGTCTATGGTTCTACCCCATAGCAATGGAGAGTCAATGAGTGTGTGGTTAACATTCAATACTTTCTTGCTATCCATTTATCTGTTATTTAAACCCAGTCTTTGGTGTGTGAAGTATAGTTTATACTGGGTTAGGTGCACCTGCCTTGGTTTTGCAGAGTCAGAAGCAGAAGAGGGCAATCTTCTCCCTAGAGTTGGTCCAGTTACCCTAAAACCTCATTCCATTTTGGAGCTAACCATTCCTAAAATCCTCTGAAGGTATATTGGCAGCCTGTTAGAGCATAAGCGTCATTTGGGACACCAACACCATCATTCAAATGTATTTTAATTAAATAAAATATATTCATCCAAATTTTTACATAAACAATTTTAATAAATTTTCTATTGATAACTTCTCATTAAATTCCTCAACATCAATGAAAAGATGTGATATTAATTGTAGCGACAATCTTTCCCCACAAGAGAGATTTCCCACTACCTTTAGAATTTGATGGAAAACTCTGAATAAGTTACTAGAGAAGGACCACCGACTATTATGAATTTTATATTGAATCGAATTTTCCATCATTTGGACAAAGGTTATGGAACATTTTTGACTCGCTAAGGAAAATTCCTAATCACTTTTCGCCCATTTCTCACACGTATCTCTATTCTTGTTCCCCGAATTCTCTTTTGTCCCAAAATCTTTTTCTTTTTGGGATCTGTGAATTAGTTCAGACAATTTACGCCTCGCTTAGAGTTGTTTGTTAAATGGGCATGTCTAACATTTTCCAAATAATTGCTGTGTTTTGTATATTCCTCTGTGCAATGAGTAGCAGGTCTATCTCCATTTTGATGGTCCATTCGCAAGGCCTGAACTTCAGCTTTCCTGAATTCACCAGATGCAATACAAGCGACATTCTCTGTGTATTAGATGCCCAAATTTCTGAGCATGAAATCAATCTTACGAATAGTTCAAGTGCTCACTATAAATTGGCCAACAAAACTGCAGGTAGAGTTTTTTACAACCAGACTATTCGGCTATCTTCTCTTGCTAGTTTTACAACGCACATGCAGTTTGTTATGGAATATCATAACCTGAGCCCTGATGATGGAGGAGGAGGCCACGGAATCACTTTCTTCATGACATCTAAAGAAATTGCGGCTCAGCAAACATGGTATTCCCATGCCGATCTTCCAGGAAATGGATCTAAATTCTTCTCAGCCGACACGTTCGCTGTTGAATTCAGTAGCATTACTTCCAAAGTCCACACAAGAGTTGGTAATGCCCGTCCTACAGATTACAATGAAACCATCTTGAATGAAAAGTTGAACGATGGTACGTTCTGGACTGCACGCATAGATTATAATGGTATTAGAAAATACCTACAAGTATTCCTCTCTAGTGCCTCCAAGACCTCTATGTCTCAAACAGATCCCGTTCTTGCCCATTCTTTTGATTGCTCAAAATATCTTCCTGATAATCTTGTAGTAGGGATTTCTTCTTCTGCTCATAACTCCTTTGAGATCCACAGAATCCTTTCATGGAGCTTCAATACCAAGACAAAACCAAGGAAATCTCCAACAAAAACAATAATTCTGGCTACTATAGTGACTATTGTTTGTTTCATAGCAGTAGTAGTTATCTGTAGCTTGTTTTCCTTTGTCAAAAAGAAGAGAAGATTGAGAAGTAGCAGTGAACAAACATGCGAGGACAATGAAATTGAGATTGGAATGTTTGTAGATCAGGGTCCATGTAGATATAAGCTGGAGGATCTCAAGGCCGGGACCAATAATTTCAGTGATTCTGTGAAGCTTGGACAAGGGGGATTTGGAGATGTGTACAAAGCCTTTTTAAAAGAAGCAAATGAAGTGGTAGCTGTCAAGCGAATCTCAGAAAGGTCGAGACAGGGAATGAGAGAGTTCATCTCAGAAGTAAGTATTGTCAGTCGAGTAAGACATCGAAACCTCGTTCAGCTCTTGGGATGGTGCCACGAGAAAGGTGAACTGCTCTTGGTATACGAATACATGTCCAATGGAAGTCTTGATAGATATCTTTCTAGGAGAGGGGATTCTCCTCCATTACAGTGGACTTACAAGTTTCGAATAGCTTTGGAAATAGCTTATGGACTGATGTATCTCCATGAAGGATGGGACCAATGTATTGTACACAGGGATGTAAAATCAAGCAATGTTATGCTTGACTGCAACTTCAATGCAAAGCTTGGGGACTTTGGTTTGGCCCGCATGTTTGAACATGATCGTTTATCTCAGACCACAATAGCAGCGGGAACCATGGGTTACCTGGCTCCTGAGTGTGTGATGACAGGTAGAACAAGCCCTGAATCAGATGTTTACAGCTTTGGGGCAGTGGCCTTGGAAATCGCTACAGGTAGGAAAGCGTTAGATGCGAGCTTGCATGATCATAATATGAGGCTTGTGGAGTGGGTATGGGATCTTTATGGGCAAGGGAAAGTTTTGGAAGCTGCAGATGCGAGGTTAGATGGGGAGTTTGAGAAGTCAGAAATGGAACAATTGATGGAGATAGGGTTGTGGTGCTCTCATCCAGATCCAGCTGAAAGACCCAAAATAACCCAAGTGGTGAAGTTGCTGAAGCTGGAAGATCAAGTGCCTCACCTCCCCCGGGGATTACCTGTACCAACATATGCTTCGATTCAAGGAGCTAATCTTTCGGTGGTTTCTTCATTTACAACAGGTACTTCTCAGTTATTCCCATATTTTGTTTCGAGCTCTTCTCATTCGATGGCATCTTCAACCTCTGTATCAGTAAGCGCTCCAGGTACTACTTCTCAAGCCTTATTCTCCTCATAAGCAAACGCACTTCCCATGGAGTATCTCTCTATCACTACCCAACTTGCTCGCTGATTCACTTTTGATATGAAGACTCTGAGATTTTATCGCGACCCAGCTTGCTCAATCATTTAATTTGGATGTAAAATCTGTGTTGTTATTAGGCATGTTGTTGCAATTAACTATAAGACCAAGTGCATAGAAAAGTAAGGAATTTTGGTCAATTGTTTTTCATTGTTCATATGCATGGTTTCTCCTACATACTTTTCTTTATAAACTGATGAAGGGTGCTCCCCTTAATACCACAAACACATAACAGAAATAGAGAAACAACAACAATATGCAAGAACAGAAAATTGGCTTCTTATTATCTCCACAAATGTGGAATTACAAACTTTCAGAATTACAATATGCAAAGCCACATGGGCATTCCCTTACAATATTCCGTAGGACAAAGCCTCGAACTATTACCCAGATCTACTATCCAGAGCTATTCTGAACTGCCTAAGACAATAACACAGCCTTCCTTATATAGGCAATTTTCCACCGCCTGGGAAGGTTTCAGAAATTTAGCCCATAGGGCCGACCAAACTTAGAATTATTTTATTTTTCAATTTATTACATCAAAGTCGGCTCAAAATAAATTTTGAAACCCGAACAGAAATTTTGAAGAAAAATCATTTTCTGCCATTTCAGGTGACCCAACTTCCGAAGACCATAAGTCATCACCAGTTGACTCGATTGACTATTGTAACCCCATTTCGGAAAGGGCGCGAGGAGCTCTACAACATTTGAATAAGCAAGCTTCATTCAGCCCAAAATTTGACCTCATCCGGGGCCTCTAAAGCCTTCAAAACTGAGTTCAAAGTTTCTGCACCCTGTTTCCAAAATCAAAAATTTTCAATATCTTCAAAACCAGACTTGATCTAGCTATGAAACTTTACTGGCAGGCTGATATGACAGAGATGAACCTCCACATGTGAAATCAGAACATTCCGAGATCGTATGACCAACTTACTAAAAATAGAAAGTTTCTAGAAATAGCAGCTCTGCACAAGATAGCCCTTAATGAAAAGCAAAAACAAATATTTTTGGGTGATGCAAGATTGCTCTTACACCCAGGATGCTCCTGCATCAGACACCCAGGGTAATTTGAGAAGTGACCCTGTCACGACTCAGGTGTGCAGAGGAAAACCAAGATGGCTAACCTCCTCCTTTGTCAGCCATGATGAATCTTCAACAGGTCATCCTTTCCACTTGACCAAATATTCTTCATATGTCTTGTTCCTTGTGCTTCTGCCAACACGACTGTCCAGTATATCTTCGATCTCCTTAGTGTCTGAACTAGTCGCTGGAATACTCCACTGTGCTGTTGTGATCTCATCTTCAACACCTCCCTCATGATACTCTGTCAGATCTGAAATGTTAAACACTGGTGAAATATTTAGCTCAGTAGGCAATTCTACCTCATATGCATTTCCTAAATCATGTTTCTTCAGTATCTTACATGGCCCAAACTTCTTCATTTTCAGCTTGTTATATGTACCAACTGGAAACCGCTCCTTCCGCAAATGAACCATGACTTCATCACCAACCTGAAATTCCTTATACCTCCTTTTCTCATCTGCCTTAGCCTTATACTGTGCGTTCATCTTGGTAATATGCTTCCTCACCTCCCCATGGATGTTCTTTAAGTGTTCTGCAAAATCTTCAGCTTCAGCACTGCTTATTTCTCCTTTATCTATCTTCCTCAATTCAGATGCATTTCTTGGACTACTTCCATATACAATCTGGAATGGTGATTTACCAGTGCTCCTGTTGACAGAATTATTGTATGCAAATTCCGCCTGTGGTAAAATAAAATCCCATCTTGTTGGCTTATCTCCAACCAAACATCTCAGCAAATTTCCCAAACTCCTATTCACCACCTCTGTCTGTCCATCAGTCTGTGGATGATGTGATGACCTAAACTTCAAATCTATCTTCAACTTCTTCCACAACGTACGCCAGAAATATCCAACAAACTTAGTGTCCCGATCTGAAACTATGGTCTTTGGCAAACCATGAAGTCTCACTACTTCTCTGAAAAATAATTCTGCTATATGAATAGCATCATTAGTCTTCTTGCAGGGAATGAAATGTGCCATCTTTGAAAATCTGTCAACTACCACAAAAATTGAATCGTGTCCCCGCTGAGTCCTCGGTAAACCAAGAACAAAGTCCATGCTGATATCCTCCCAAGGCTTCTCTGGTATAGGTAATGGCTGATACAATCCTGTATTCTGCTTCACTCCCTTCGCCATCTGACATACTCGGCAACTCTGTACAAACTTCTTCACATCTTGCTGCAACTGTGGCCAATAATAATTCTCACTAACCAAACCAACGGTTTTATCACGACCAAAATGTCCAGCCAATCCTCCCCTATGCTTCTCCTTGATGAGATTCTCCCTCATAGAACTTCGTGGAATGCACAACTGACTCCCTCTGAATAGCATATCATCCTGGATGATGAAATCCAACCATTTTGTCCTGTCTAGAGTAACAGGTTCTGCACAAGCTTTCCAAGCTTCACCAAAATCAGGATCCTCTGGATACAAATTCTTGAGTTCCTTGAACCCAACCACTTCAATCTGCATTTCTGTCAGCAATAGTTGCCTTCTGCTAAGAGCATCTGCAACCCTATTAGACTTTCCACTCCTGTGTTTCAAAACAAATGTATAACTCTGCAAAAACTCAACCCATTTCAAATGCCTTTGATTCAATTTTCCTTGACTATTCAAATATTGCAAAGCTTGATGATCAGTATACAAAACAAACTCCTTAGGAAGCAGATAATGTCTCCACTTTTTCAATACCTGAACTATAGCATAAAATTCCTGATCATAAACAGAATACTTCCTCTTGGCATCATTTAACTTCTCACTGAAATAAGCAATAGGTTTACCTTCTTGGCTCATAACAGCTCCTGTTGCAGTACCACTAGCATCACAATCTACTTGAAACACCTTATTAAAATCTGGAAGTGCTAAAACAGGTTGTTCTGTAACTTTTTGTTTCAATAATTGAAAACTCTTTTCTGCCCCATTAGTCCACTTAAACTCTTTTTTATCCCCTCTCATTATTTTAGTCAAGGGTCCACAAATACTGCTAAAATTTCTGATAAACTTTTTGTAAAAGCTAGCTAGACCATGAAAAGATCTTACCTCAGTAGCACTCCTTGGAGTAGGCCATTCAAGGATAGCCTGTACCTTCTCTGGGTCTATTTTTAGACCTTCTCCTGAAACTAAAAATCTCAAATACAATAACTCTTTCTTCACAAAACTGCACTTCTTCAAATTAATCAACAATTTCTCTTCTCTCAGCTTCTCAAATACCATACGAATATGCATCATATGCTCCTCCAATGTCTTACTGAAGATCAAAATATCATCTAGATAAACAATGACAAACTTACCCAGAAATTCTTTCAGAACCTCGTTCATGAGCCGCATGAAAGTGCTCGGTGCATTGGTTAGCCCAAAAGGCATGACTAACCACTCATACAGTCCTTCCTTTGTCTTGAAGGCAGTCTTCCATTCATCTCCTTCTCTGATCTGAATCTGATGATATCCACTCTTCAGATCTATCTTTGAGAAATACACAGCTCCACTCAAACAGTCCATAATATCATCCATTCGTGGCAATGGAAACCTGTACTTGATTGTGATCTTGTTTATTACCCTAGAATCTATACACATCCTCCATTCTCTATTCTTCTTTGGTGCTAATACCGCTGGTACTGCACAGGGACTCAGACTCTCACGGATCAATCCTTTCTGTAACAGTTCATGTACTTGTCTGTTCAACTCCTCACTTTTTGCAGGTGTCATTCTGTGTGCTGCCTTATTCGGCAAACTCGCTCTTGGGATCAAGTCCATCTGATGACTGATCTTCCGGACTGGTGGTAATCCATCAGGCATGTTATCGGATACAATATCCTGAAACTCATTCAACAAATCTGCAACTTCTACAGGAACATCTTCTACTTCCTTTTTACCAGCTTTTTGAATTAAAGCAAAACATACATGCTCATGCCTGATACCATCTAGGAATTTCCTTCCATCAACAAATGTTATTCTTGCATTACCACATACCTTTTCTTCGGTCTCCTTCAATGGCTTTAGCTTATGTCTCACTCCATCCTTTGTCAGAGAATAGGTATTCGCACGGCCATCGTGTACAGCACATCTGTCAAACTGCCACGGTCTACGCAATAACATATGACATGCATCCATAAAGATGATATCACATAGTACCTCATCTTGGTACCCCGCCGATCTTGAACTTTACCAGGCACTGTTCACTGACCATGACCTTGTGGTCATCCTGCACCCAGGCAATCCGATATGGATGTGGGTGTTTCTGTCTCTTGAGCCTCAACTTTGTCACCATCTCTTCTGACACCAAATTGTCAGTGCTTCCACTATCAATAATCACATCACAACATTTACGCTCACACTTGCATCTAGTGCAAAACAGGCTCCTCCTTTGCTCAGGTTCATTCTCACCACTCAACAGGACTCTTCTGTTAATCAACGTTTCTCCTCTTTCAGCATCTTCAGAATTTGATGATCTGACATCTTCATCTACATGTGCAACTCTAGCCTGGCCTTCATTTCTCCTGTCTGTTCTTCCTTGGCGCTGAGGACATTCAAATGCCCTATGACCTTCTTCTCCACAGTGAAAACATGTTCCACGGAAGCCACCTCTTCCAGATCCTTGTCCTCTTCCTCTTCCTCTCTGATCTCTATTATTCTGATCCTGGAAACGATTGAAATTATTTTCTTGCTGATTCTGACTACTACTGGCCTCATCCTTCTTTTTCGGATCTTCATTTCGGCCACCATATGACCGTCCACCAGATCGTCCACTGCGACCTCTTCCGTTTTGTCTGCTCTCAAACTTCTTGTTCAGCTTTTCCTCTACTTTTAGGGAAAACTGGTATGCCTCTTCAATACTATTCATTCGAACCAGATTCAGCTCCTCCTGAATGCTTGGCTTTAACCCATTAAGATATCGGGCAAATTTCTCCTTATCAGCTTCTGCATGGCCTGTTCTGATGAGAAGTCGATAGAACTCCTGTGTATATTCCTGAACAGATCTTCCTGCTTGCTTCAAACTCTGCATTTTTTTCAGTAGGTCAAGTTCATAATCAACAGGAATGAACTGTCGCTTCAATTTATCCACCATCCGATCCCATCTCGTGATTTTCTCCTTTCCCCTTCTATTTCACTCCAACTGAATCTCTTGCCACCATATCTTCGCATCACCTTTCAGTCTGGCCTTCGCAAATTTGACCCTATCAGGATCCTCAACATCTTCATACTCAAAATATTCTTCACATTCATTGATCGAGTCGATCAATTCCTCTGGGTTAAGATTTCCAGAAAATGTAGGAACCTCAATCTTAGGTCTTTTCTCAATCTTGAAAATCGCTTGAAAAAGTCTTTCTTCCTCCTGGTTCACAATTTCAATTTCTCCTTGTTGATATTCTTCTTCGGCTTCATCCTCACTTTCGTCTCTGACATTAAGATTCATTCCTCTGCGAATCTCTTCTTGCAATGCTCGCACTTGTCTCTGCAGCTCTCTAACCTCAGGTGTTACGACACCAGCTCTTCCGCCACGTTCGCTTCGTGGAGGCATTTTCGCAATGCGCGCTGAAACCCTAGCCACGGTCCTGGTGCAAACTGTCTCACAGTCGGCGATCTATTTACACACTCAAGAACTCCTACTCTGATACCACTTGATGAAGGGTGCTCCCCTTAATACCACAAACACATAACAGAAATAGAGAAACAACAACAATATGCAAGAACAAAAAATTGGCTTCTTATTATCTCCACAAATGTGGAATTACAAAATTTCAGAATTACAATATGCAAAGCCACATGGGCATTCCCTTACAATATTCCGTAGGACAAAGCCTCGAACTATTACCCAGATCTACTACCCAGAACTATTCTGAACTGCCTAAGACAATAACACAGCCTTCCTTATATAGGCAATTTTCCACCGACTGGGAAGGTTCCAGAAATTTAGCCCATAGGGCCGACCAAACTTAGAATTATTTTATTTTTCAATTTATTACATCAAAGTCGGCTCAAAATAAATTTTGAAACCCGAACAGAAATTTTGAAGAAAAATCATTTTCTGCCATTTCAGGTGACCCAACTTCCGAAGACCATAAGTCATCACCAGTTGACCCGATTGACTATTGTAACCCCATTTCGGAAAGGGCGCGAGGAGCTCTACAACATGCAAATAAGCAAGCTTCATTCAGCCCAAAATTTGACCTCATCCGGGGCCTCTAAAGCCTTCAAAACTGAGTTCAAAGTTTCTGCACCCTGTTTCCAAAACCGAAAATTTTCAATATCTTCAAAACCAGACTTGATCTAGCTATGAAACTTTACTGGCAGGCTGATATGACAGAGATGAACCTCCACATGTGAAATCAGAACATTTCGAGATCGTATGACCAACTTACTAAAAATAGAAAGTTTCTAGAAATAGCAGCTCTGCACAAGATAGCCCTTAATGAAAAGCAAAAACAAATATTTTTGGGTGATGCAAGATTGCTCTTACACCCAGGATGCTCCTGCATCAGACACCCTGGGTAATTTGAGAAGTGACCCTGTCACGACTCAGGTGTGCAGAGGAAAATCAAGATGGCTAACCTCCTCCTTTGTCAGCCATGATGAATCTTCAACAGGTCGTCCTTTCCACTTGACCAGATATTCTTCATATGTCTTGTTCCTTGTGCTTCTGCCAACACGACTGTCCAGTATATCTTCGATCTCCTTAGTGTCTGAACTAGTCGCTGGAATACTCCACTGTGCTACTGTGATCTCATCCTTAACACCTCCCTCATGATACTCTATCAGATCTGAAATGTTAAACACTGGTGAAATATTTAGCTCAGTAGGCAATTCTACCTCATATGCATTTTCTAAATCATGTTTCTTCAGTATCTTACATGGCCCAAACTTCTTCATTTTCAGCTTGTTATATGTACCAACTGGAAACCGCTCCTTCCGCAAATGAACCATGACTTCATCACCAACCTGAAATTCTTTATACCTAATTTTCTCATCTGCCTTAGCCTTATACTGTGCGTTCATCTTGGTAATATGCTTCCTCACCTCCCCATGGATGTTCTTTAAGTGTTCTGCAAAATCTTCAGCTTCGGCACTGCTTATTTCTCCTTTATCTATCTTCCTCAATTCAGATGCATTTCTTGGACTACTTCCATATACAATCTGGAATGGTGATTTACCAGTGCTCCTGTTGACAGAATTATTGTATGCAAATTCCGCCTGTGGTAAAATCAAATCCCATCCTGTTGGCTTATCTCCAACCAAACATCTCAGCAAATTTCCCAAACTCCTATTCACCACCTCTATCTGTCCATCAATCTGTGGATGATGTGATGAACTGAACTTCAAATCTGTCTTCAACTTTTTCCACAACGTACACCAGAAATATCCAACAAACTTAGTGTCCCGATCTGAAACTATGGTCTTTGGCAAACTATGAAGTCTCACTACTTCTCTGAAAAATAATTCTGCTACATGAACAGTATCATTAGTCTTCTTGCAGGGAATGAAATGTGCCATCTTTGAAAATCTGTCAACTACCACAAAAATTGAATCGTGTCCCCACTAAGTCCTCGGTAAACCAAGAACAAAGTCCATGCTGATATCCTCCCAAGGCTTCTCTGGTACAGGTAATGGCTGATACAATCATGTATTCTGCTTCACTCCCTTCGCCATTTGACATACTCGGCAACTCTGTACAAACTTCTTCACATCTTGCTGCAACTGTGGCCAATAATAATTCTCACTAACCAAACCAACAGTTTTATCACGACCAAAATGTCCAGCCAATCCTCCACTATGCTTCTCCTTGATGAGATTCTCCCTCATAGAACTTCGTGGAATGCACAACTGACTCCCTCTGAATAGCATATCATCCTGGATGATGAAATCCAACCATTTTATCCTGTCTAGAGTAACAGGTTCTGCACAAGCTTTCTAAGCTTCACCAAAATCAGGATCCTCTGGATACAAATTCTTAAGTTCCTTGAACCAAACCACTTCAATCTGCATTTCTGTCAGCAATAGTTGCCTTCTGCTAAGAGCATCTGCAACCCTATTTGACTTTCCACTCCTATGTTTCAAAACAAATGTATAACTTTGCAAAAACTCAACCCATTTCAAATGCCTTTGATTAAATTTTCCTTGACTATTCAACTATTGCAAAGCTTGATGATCAGTATACAAAACAAACTCTTTAGGAAGCAGATAATGTCTCCACTTTTTCAATGCCTGAACTATAGCATAAAATTCCTGATCATAAACAGAATACTTCCTCTTGGCATCATTTAACTTCTCACTGAAATAATCAATAGGTTTACCTTCTTGGCTCATAACAGCTCCTATTGCAGTACCACTAGCATCACAATCTACTTGAAACACCTTATTAAAATCTGGAAGTGTTAAAACAGGTTGTTCTGTAACTTTTTGTTTCAATAATTGAAAACTCTTTTCTGCCCCATTAGTCCACTTAAACTCTTTTCTATCCCCTCTCATTATTTCAGTCAAGGGTCCACAAATACTGCTAAAATTTCTGATAAACTTTCTGTAAAAGCTAGTTAGACCATGAAAAGATCTTACCTCAGTAGCACTTCTTGGAGTAGGCCATTCAAGGATAGCCTGTACCTTCTCTGGGTCCATTTTTAGACCTTCTCCTGAAACTACAAATCTCAAATACACTAACTCTTTCTTCACAAAACTGCACTTCTTCAAATTAATCAACAATTTCTCTTCTCTCAGCTTCTCAAATACCATACGAATATGCATCATATGCTCCTCCAATGTCTTACTGAAGATCAAAATATCATCTAGATAAACAATGACAAACTTACCCAGAAATTCTTTCAGAACCTCGTTCATGAGCCGCATGAAAGTGCTCGGTGCATTGGTTAGCCCAAAAGACATGACTAACCACTCATACAGTTCTTCCTTTGTCTTGAAGGCAGTCTTTCATTCATCTCCTTCTCTGATCCGAATCTGATGATATCCACTCTTCAGATCTATCTTTGAGAAATACACAGCTCCACTCAAACAGTCCATAATATCATCCATTCGTGGCAATGGAAACCTGTACTTGATTGTGATCTTGTTTATTGCCCTAGAATCTGTACACATCCTCCATTCTCCATTCTTCTTTGGTGCTAATACCGCTGGTACTGCACAGGGACTCAGACTCTCACGGATCAATCCTTTCTGTAACAGTTCATGTACTTGTCTGTTCAACTGCTCACTTTCTGCAGGTGTCATTCTGTGTGCTGCCTTATTCGAAAAACTCACTCATGGGATCAAGTCCATCTGATGACTGATCTTCCGGACTGGTGGTAATCCATCAGGCACGTTATCGGATACAATATCCTGAAACTCATTCAACAAATCTGCAACTTCTACAGGAACATTTTCTACTTCCTCTTTACCAGCTTTTGGAATTAAAGAAAAACATACATGCTCATGCCTCATACCATCTAGGAATTTCCTTCCATCAACAAATGTTATTCTTGCATTACCACATACCTTTTCTTCGGTCTCCTTCAATATTTTTAGCTTATGTCTCACTCCATCCTTTGTCAGGGAATAGGTATTCGCACGGCCATCGTGTACAGCACATCTGTCAAACTGCCACGGTCTACCCAATAACATATGACATGCATCCATAGAGATGATATCACATAGTACCTCATCTTGGTACCCGCCGATCTTGAACTTTACCAGGCACTGTTCACTGACCATGACCTTGTGGTCATCCTGCACCCAGGCAATCCGATATAGATGTGGGTGTTTCTGTCTCTTGAGCCTCAACTTTGTCACCATCTCTTCTGACACCAAATTGTCAGTGCTTCCACTATCAATAATCACATCACAACATTTACCCTCACACTTGCATCTAGTGGGAAACATGCTCCTCCTTTGCTCAGGTTAATTCTCACCACTCAACAGGACTCTTCTGTTAATCAACGTTTCTCCTCTTTCAGCATCTTCAGAATTTGATGATCTGGCATTTTCATCTACATGTGCAACTCTGGCCTAGCCTTCATTTCTCCTGTCTGTTCTTCCTTGGCGCTGAGGACATTCAAATGCCCTATGACCTTCTTCTCCACAGTGAAAATATGTTCAACGGAAGCCACCTCTTCCAGATCCTTGTCCTCTTCCTCTTCCTCTCTGATCTCTATTATTCTGATCCTGGAAACGATTGGAATTATTTTCTCGCTGATTCTGACTACTACTAGCCTCATCCTTCTTTTTTGGATCTTCATTTCGGCCACCATATGACTGTCCACCAGATCGTCCACTGCGACCTCTTCCGTTTTGTCTGCTCTCAAACTTCTTGTTCAGCTTTTCCTCTACTTTTAGGGCAAACTGGTATGCCTCTTCAATACTATTCATTCGAACCAGATTCAGCTCCTCCTGAATGCTTGGCCTTAACCCATTAAGATATCGGGCAACTTTCTCCTTATCAGCTTCTGCATGGCCTGTTCTGATGAGAAGTCGATAGAACTCCTCTGTATATTCCTGAATAGATCTTCCTGCTTGCTTCAAACTCTGCATTTTCTTCAGTAGGTCAAGTTCATAATCAACAGGAATGAACTGTCACTTCAATTTATCCACCATCCGATCCCATCTCGTGATTTTCTCCTTTCCCCTTCTATTTCGCTCCAACTGAATCTCTTGCCACCATATCTTCGCATGACCTTTCAGTCTGGCCTTCGCAAATTTGACCCTATCAGGATCCTCAACATCTTCATACTCAAAATATTCTTCACATTCATTGATCCAGTCGATCAATTTCTCTGGGTTAAGATTTCCAGAAAATGTAGGAACCTCAATCTTAGGTCTTTTCCCAATTTTGGAAATCGCCCGAAAAAGTCTTTCTTCCTCCTGGTTCACAATTTTAATTTCTCCTTCTTGATATTCTTCTTCGGCTTCATCGTCACTTTCGTCTCTGACATTAAGATTCATTCTTCTGCGAATCTCTTCTTGCAATGCTCGCACTTGTCTCTGCAGCTCTCTAACCTCAGGTGTTACGACACCAGCTCTTCCGCCACGTTCCCTTCGTGGAGGTATTTTCGTGATGCACGCCGAAACCCTAGCCACGGTCCTGGTGCAAACTGCCTCACAGTCAGTGATTTGTTTACACACTCAAGAACTCCTGCTCTGATACCACTTGATGAACGGTGCTCCCCTTAATACCACAAACACATAACAGAAATAGAGAAACAACAACAATATGCAAGAACAGAAAATTGGCTTCTTATTATCTCCACAAATGTGGAATTACAAACTTTCAGAATTACAATATGCAAAGCCACATGGGCATTCCCTTACAATATTCCGTAGGACAAAGCCTCGAACTATTACCCAGATCTACTACCCAGAACTATTTTGAACTGCCTAAGACAATAACACAGCCTTCTTTATATAGACAATTTTCCACCGCCTGGGAAGGTTCTAGAAATTTAGCCCATAGGGCCGACCAAACTTAGAATTATTTTATTTTTCAATTTATTACATCAAAGTCGGCTCAAAATAAATTTTGAAACCTGAACAGAAATTTTGAACAAAAATTATTTTCTGCCATTTCAGGTGACCCAACTTTCGAAGACCATAAGTCATCACCAGTTGACCCGATTGACTTTTGTAACCCCATTTCGGAAAGGGCGCGAGGAGCTCTACAACACCTGAATAAGCAAGCTTCGTTCAGCCCAAAATTTGACCTCATCCGGGGCCTCTAAAGCCTTCAAAACTGAGTTCAAAATTTTTGCACCCTGTTTTCAAAATCGAAAATTTTCAATATCTTCAAAACCAGACTTGATCTAGCTATGAAACTTTACTGGCAGGCTGATATGACAGAGATGAACCTCTACATGTGAAATCAGAACATTCCGAGATCGTATGACCAACTTACTAAAAATAGAAATTTTCTAGAAATAGCAGCTCTGCACAAGATAGCCCTTAATGAAAAGCAAAAACAAATATTTTTGGGTGATGCAAGATTTCTCTTACACCCAGGATGCTCTTGCATCAGACACCCAGGGTAATTTGAGAAGTGACTCTGTCACGACTCAGGTGTGTAGAAGAAAATCAAGATGGCTAACCTCCTCCTTTGTCAGTCATGATGAATCTTCAACAGGTCATCCTTTCCACTTGAGCAGATATTCTTCATATGTCTTGTTCCTTGTGCTTCTGCCAACACGACTGTCCAGTATATCTTCGATCTCCTTAGTGTCTAAACTAGTCGCTGAAATACTCCACTCTGCTACTGTGATCTCATCTTCAACACCTCCGTCATGATACTCTGTCAGATCTGAAATGTTAAACACTGGTGAAATATTTAGCTCATTAGGCAATTCTACCTCATATGCATTTCCTGAATCATGTTTCTTCAATATCTTACATGGCCCAAACTTCTTCATTTTCAGCTTGTTATATGTACCAACTAGAAACCGCTCCTTCCGCAAATGAACCATGAGTTCATCACCAACCTGAAATTCTTTATACCTTCTTTTCTCATCTGCCTTAGCCTTATACTGTGCGTTCATCTTGGTAATATGCTTCCTCACCTCCCCATGGATGTTCTTTAAGTGTTCTGCAAAATCTTCAGCTTCGGCACTGCTTATTTCTCCTTTATCTATCTTCCTTAATTCAGATGCATTTTTTGGACTACTTCCATATACAATCTGGAATGGTGATTTACCATTGCTCCTGTTGACAGAATTATTGTATGCAAATTCCGCCTGTGGTAAAATCAAATCCCATCCTGTTGGCTTATCTCCAACCAAACATCTCAGCAAATTTCCCAAACTCCTATTCACCACCTCTGTCTGTCCATCAGTCTGTGGATGATGTGATGAACTGAACTTCAAATCTGTCTTCAACTTCTTCCACAACGTACGCCAGAAATATCCAACAAACTTAGTGTCCCGATTTGAAACTATGGTCTTTGGCAAACCATGAAGTCTCACTACTTCTCTGAAAAATAATTCTGCTACATGAATAGCATCATTAGTCTTCTTGCAGGGAATGAAATGTGCCATCTTTGAAAATCTGTCAACTACCACAAAAATTGAATCGTGTCCCCGCTGAGTCCTCGGTAAACCAAGAACAAAGTCCATGCTGATATCCTCCCAAGGCTTCTCTGGTATAGGTAATGGCTGATACAATCCTGTATTCTGCTTCACTCCCTTCGCCATCTGACATACTCGGCAACTTTGTACAAACTTCTTCACATCTTGCTGCAACTGTGGCCAATAATAATTCTCACTAACCAAACCAACGGTTTTATCACGACCAAAATGTCCAGCCAATCCTCCCCTATGCTTCTCCTTGATGAGATTCTCCCTCATAGAACTTCGTGGAATGCACAACTGAATCCCTCTGAATAGCATATCATCTTGGATGATGAAATCCAACCATTTTGTCCTGTCTAGATTAACTGGTTCTGCACAAGCTTTCCAAGCTTCACCAAAATCAGGATCCTCTGGATACAAATTCTTGAGTTCCTTGAACCCAACCACTTCAATCTGCATTTCTGTCAGCAATAGTTGCCTTCTGCTAAGAGCATCTGCAACCCTATTAGAGTTTCCACTCCTATGTTTCAAAATAAATGTATAACTCTGTAAAAACTCAACCCATTTCAAATGCCTTTGATTTAATTTTCCTTGACTATTCAAATATTGCAAAGCTTGATGATCAGTATACAAAACAAACTCCTTAGGAAGCAGATAATGTCTCCACTTTTTCAATGCCTGAACTATAGCATAAAATTTCTGATCATAAACAGAATACTTCCTCTTGGCATCATTTAACTTCTCACTGAAATAAGCAATAGGTTTACCCTCTTGGCTCATAACAGCTCCTATTGCAGTACCACTAGCATCACAATCTACTTGAAACACATTATTAAAATCTGGAAGTGCTAAAACAGGTTGTTCTGTAACTTTTTGTTTCAATAATTGAAAACTCTTTTCTGCCCCATTAGTCCACTTAAACTCTTTTCTATCCCCTCTCATTATTTTAGTCAAGGGTCCACAAATATTGCTAAAATTTCTGATAAACTTTCTGTAAAAGCTAGCTAGACCATGAAAAGATCTTACCTCAGTAGCACTCCTTGGAGTAGGCCATTCAAGGATAACCTGTACCTTCTCATGGTCCATTTTTAGACCTTCTCCTGAAACTACAAATCCCAAATACACTAACTCTTTCTTCACAAAACTGCACTTCTTCAAATTAATCAACAATTTCTCTTCTCTCAGCTTCTCAAATACCATACGAATATGCATCATATGCTCCTCCAATGTCTTACTGAAGATCAAAATATCATCTAAATAAACAATGACAAACTTACCCAGAAATTCTTTCAGAACCTTGTTCATGAGCCGCATGAAAGTGCTCGGTGCATTGGTTAGCCCAAAAGGCATGACTAACCACTCATACAGTCCTTCCTTTGTCTTGAAGGCAGTCTTCCATTCATCTCCTTCTCTGATCCGAATCTGATGATATCCACTCTTCAGATCTATCTTTGAGAAATACACAGCTCCACTCAAACAGTCCATAATATCATCCATTCGTGGCAATGGAAACCTGTACTTGATTGTGATCTTGTTTATTGCCCTAGAATCTGTACACATCCTCCATTCTCCATTCTTCTTTGGTGCTAATACCGCTGGTACTGCACAGGGACTCAGACTCTCACCGATCAATCCTTTCTGTAACAGTTCATGTACTTGTCTGTTGAACTCTTCACTTTCTGCAGGTGTCATTCTGTGTGCTACCTTATTCAGCAAACTCGCTCTTGGGATCAAGTCCATCTGATGACTGATCTTTCAGACTGGTGGTAATCCATCAGGCACGTTATCGGATACAATATCCTGAAACTCATTCAACAAATCTGAAACTTCTACAGGAACATCTTCTACTTCCTCTTTACCAGCTTTTGGAATTAAAGCAAAACATACATGCTCATGCCTCATACCATCTAAGAATTTCCTTCCATCAACAAATATTATTCTTGCATTACCACATACTTTTTCTTCGGTCTCCTTCAATGGCTTTAGCTTATGTCTCACTCCATCCTTTGTCAGGGAATAGGTATTCGCACAGCCATCGTGTACAGCACATCTGTCAAACTGCCATGGTCTACCCAATAACATATGACATGCATCCATAGAGATGATATCACATAGTACCTCATCTTGGTACCCGCTGATCTTGAACTTTACCAGGCACTGTTCACTAACCATGACCTTGTGGTCATCCTGCACCCAGGCAATCCGATATGGATGTGGGTGTTTCTGTCTCTTGAGCCTCAACTTTGTCACCATCTCTTCTGACACCAAATTGTCAGTGCTTCCACTATCAATAATCACATCACAACATTTACCCTCACACTTGCATCTAGTGCGAAACAGGCTCCTCCTTTCCTCAGGTTCATTCTCACCACTCAACAGGACTCTTCTGTTAATCAACGTTTCTCCTCTTTCAGCATCTTCAGAATTTGATGATCTGACATCTTCATCTACATGTGCAACTCTGGCCTGGCCTTCATTTCTCCTGTCTGTTCTTCCTTGGCGCTGAGGACATTCAAATGCCCTATGACCTTCTTCTCCACAGTGAAAACATGTTCCACGGAAGCCACCTCTTCCAGATCCTTGTCCTCTTCCTCTTCCTCTCTGATCTCTATTATTCTAATCTTGGAAACGATTGGAATTATTTTCTCGCTGATTCTGACTACTACTGGCCTCATCCTTCTTTTTCAGATCTTCATTTTGGCCACCATATGACCGTCCACCAGATCGTCTACTGCGACCTCTTCCATTTTGTCTGCTCTCAAACTTCTTGTTTAGCTTTTCCTCTACTTTTAGGGTAAACTGGTATGCCTCTTCAATACTATTCATTCGAACCAGATTCAGCTCCTCCTGAATGCTTGGCCTTAACCCATTAAGGTATCGGGCAACTTTCTCCTTATCAGCTTCTGCATGGCCTATTCTGATGAGAAGTCGATAGAACTCCTCTGTATATTCCTGAATAGATCTTCCTGCTTGCTTCAAACTCTGCATTTTCTTCAGTAGGTCAAGTTCATAATCAACAGGAATGAACTGTTGCTTCAATTTATCCACCATCCGATCCCATCTCGTGATTTTCTCCTTTCCCCTTCTATTTCGCTCCAACTGAATCTCTTGCCACCATATCTTCGCATGACCTTTCAGTCTGGCCTTCGCAAATTTGACCCTATCAGGATCCTCAACATCTTCATACTCAAAATATTCTTCACATTCATTGATCCAGTCGATTAATTCCTCTAAGTTAAGATTTCTAAAAAATGTAGGAACCTCAATCGTAGGTCTTTTCCCAATCTTGGAAATCGCCCGAAAAAGTCTTTCTTCCTCCTGGTTCACAATTTCAATTTCTCCTTCTTGATATTCTTCTTTGGCTTCATCCTCACTTTCATCTCTGACATTAAGATTCATTCCTCTGCGAATCTCTTCTTGCAATGCTCGCACTTGTCTCTGCAGCTCTCTAACCTCAGGTGTTACGACACCAGCTCTTCCACCACGTTCCCTTCGTGGAGGCATTTTCGTGATGCGCGCTGAAACCCTAGCCACGGTCCTGGTGCAAACTGCCTCACAGTCGACGATCTGTTTACACACTCAAGAACTCCTGCTCTGATACCACTTGATGAAGGGTGCTCCCCTTAATACCACAAACACATAACAGAAATAGAGAAACAACAACAATATGCAAGAACAGAAAATTGGCTTCTTATTATCTCCACAAATGTGGAATTACAAACTTTCAGAATTACAATATGCAAAGCCACATGGGCATTCCCTTACAATATTCCGTAGGACAAAGCCTCGAACTATTACCCAGATCTACTACCCAGAACTATTCTGAACTGCCTAAGACAATAACACAGCCTTCCTTATATAGGCAATTTTCCACCGCCTGGGAAGGTTCTAGAAATTTAGCCCATAGGGCCGACCAAACTTAGAATTATTTTATTTTTCAATTTATTACATCAAAGTCGGCTCAAAATAAATTTTGAAACCCGAACAGAAATTTTGAAGAAAAATTATTTTCTGTCATTTCAGGTGACCCAACTTCCGAAGACCATAAGTCATCACCAGTTGACCCGATTGACTATTGTAACCCCATTTTGGAAAGGGCACGAGGAGCTCTACAACTCTTAAATAAGCAAGCTTCATTCAGCCCAAAATTTGACCTCATCCAGGGCCTCTAAAGCCTTCAAAACTGAGTTCAAAATTTCTGCACCCTGTTTCCAAAACCGAAAATTTTCAATATCTTCAAAACCAGACTTGATCTAGCTATGAAACTTTACTGGCAGGCTGATATGACAGAGATGAACCTCCACATGTGAAATCAGAACATTCCGAGATCGTATGACCAACTTACTAAAAATAGAAAGTTTCTAGAAATAGCAGCTCTGCACAAGATAGCCCTTAATGAAAAGCAAAAACAAATATTTTTGGGTGATGCAAGATTGCTCTTACACCCAGGATGCTCCTGCATTAGACACCCAGGGTAATTTGAGAAGTGACCCTGTCATGACTCAGGTGTGCAGAGGAAAACCAAGATGGCTAACCTCCTCCTTTGTCAGCCATGATGAATCTTCAACAGGTCGTCCTTTCCACTTGACCAGATATTCTTCATATGTCTTGTTCCTTGTACTTCTGCCAACACGACTGTCCAGTATATCTTCGATCTCCTTAGTGTCTGAACTAGTCGCTGGAATACTCCACTGTGCTGCTATGATCTCATCTTCAACACCTCCCTCATGATACTCTGTCAGATCTGAAATGTTAAACACTGGTGAAATATTTAGCTCAGTAGGTAATTCTACCTCATATGCATTTCCTGAATCATGTTTCTTCAGTATCTTACATGGCCCAAACTTATTCATTTTCAGCTTGTTATATGTACCAACTCGAAACCGCTCCTTCCGCAAATGAACCATGACTTCATCACCAACCTGAAATTCCTTATACCTCTTTTTCTCATCTGCCTTAGCCTTATACTGTGCGTTCATCTTGGTAATATGCTTCCTCACCTCCCCATGGATGTTTTTTAAGTGTTCTGCAAAATCTTCAGCTTCGGCACTGCTTATTTCTCCTTTATCTATCTTCCTCAATTAAGATGCATTTCTTGGACTACTTCCATATACAATCTGGAATGGTGATTTACCAGTGCTCCTGTTGACAGAATTATTGTATGCAAATTCCGCTTGTGGTAAAATCAAATCCCATCCTGTTGGCTTATCTCCAACCAAACATCTCAGCAAATTTCCCAAACGCCTATTCACCACCTCTGTCTGTCCATCAGTCTGTGGATGATGTGATGAACTGAACTTCAAATCTATCTTCAACTTCTTCCACAACGTACGCCAGAAATATCTAACAAACTTAGTGTCCCGATCTGAAACTATGGTCTTTGGCAAACCATGAAGTCTCACTACTTCTCTGAAAAATAATTCTGCTACATGAACAGCATCATTAGTCTTCTTGCAGGGAATGAAATTTGCCATTTTTGAAAATCTGTCAACTACCACAAAAATTGAATCGTGTCCCCGCTGAGTCCTCGGTAAACCAAGAACAAAGTCCATGCTGATATCCTCCCAAGGATTCTCTGGTACAGGTAATGGCTGATACAATCCTGTATTCTACTTCACTCCCTTCGCCATCTGACATACTCGGCAACTCTGTACAAACTTCTTCACATCTTGCTGCATCTGTGGCCAATAATAATTCTCACTAACCAAACCAACGGTTTTATCATGACCAAAATGTCCAGCCAATCCTCCCCTATGCTTCTCCTTGATGAGATTCTCCCTCATAGAACTTCGTGGAATGCACAACTGACTCCCTCTGAATAGCATATCATCCTGGATGATGAAATCTAACTATTTTGTCCTGTCTAGAGTAATTGGTTCTGCACAAGCTTTCTAAGCTTCACCAAAATCAGGATCCTCTGGATACAAATTCTTGAGTTCTTTGAACCCAACCAGTTCAATCTGCATTTTTGTCAGCAATAGTTGCCTTCTGCTAAGAGCATCTGCAACCCTATTAGACTTTCCACTCCTATGTTTCAAAATAAATGTATAACTCTGCAAAAACTCAACCCATTTCAAATGCCTTTGATTCAATTTTCCTTGACTATTCAAATATTGCAAAGCTTGATGATTAGTATACAAAACAAACTCTTTAGGAAGCAGATAATGTCTCCACTTTTTCAATGCCTGAACTATAGCATAAAATTCCTGATCATAAACAGAATACTTCCTCTTGGCATCATTTAACTTCTCACTGAAATAAGCAATAGGTTTACCTTCTTGGCTCATAACAGCTCCTATTGCAGTACCACTAGCATCACAATCTACTTGAAACACCTTATTAAAATCTGGAAGTGCTAAAACAGGTTGTTCTGTAATTTTTTGTTTCAATAATTGAAAACTCTTTTCTGCCCCATTAGTCCACTTAAACTCTTTTCTATCCCCTCTCATTGTTTCAGTCAAGGGTCCACAAATACTGCTAAAATTTTTGATAAACTTTCTGTAAAAGCTAGCTAGACCATGAAAAGATCTTACCTCAGTAGCACTCCTTGGAGTAGGCCATTCAAGGATAGCCTGTACCTTCTCTGGGTCCATTTTTAGACCTTCTCCTGAAACTACAAATTCTAAATACACTAACTCTTTCTTCACAAAACTGCACTTCTTCAAATTAATCAACAATTTCTCTTCTCTCAGCTTCTCAAATACCATACGAATATGCATCATATGCTCCTCCAATGTCTTACTGAAGATCAAAATATCATCTAGATAAACAATGACAAACTTACCCAGAAATTCTTTCAGAACCTCGTTCATGAGCCGCATGAAAGTGCTCGGTGCATTGGTTAGCCCAAAAGGCATGACTAACCACTCATACAGTCCTTCCTTTGTCTTGAAGGTAGTCTTCCATTCATCTCCGTCTCTGATCCGAATCTGATGATATCCACTCTTTAGATCTATCTTTGAGAAATACACAGATCCACTCAAACAGTCCATAATATCATCCATTCGTGGCAATGGAAACCTGTACTTGATTGTGATCTTGTTTATTGCCCTAGAATCTGTACACATCCTCCATTCTCCATTCTTCTTTGGTGCTAATACCGCTGGTACTGCACAGGGACTCAGACTCTCACCGATCAATCATTTCTGTAACAGTTCATGTACTTGTCTGTTGAACTCCTCACTTTCTGCAGGTGTCATTCTATGTGCTGCCTTATTCGGCAAACTCGCTCCTGGGATCAAGTCCATCTGATGACTGATCTTCCGGACTGGTGGTAATCCATCAGGTACGTTATCGGATACAATATCCTGAAACTCATTCAACAAATCTGCAACTTCTACAGGAACATCTTCTACTTCCTCTTTACCAGCTTTTGGAATTAAAGCAAAACATACATGCTCATGCCTCATACCATCTAAGAATTTCCTTCCATCAACAAATATTATTCTTGCATTACCACATACTTTTTCTTCGGTCTCCTTCAATGGCTTTAGCTTATGTCTCACTCCATCCTTTGTCAGAGAATAGGTATTCGCACGGCCATCGTGTACAGCACATCTGTCAAACTGCCACGGTCTACCCAATAACATATGACATGCATCCATAGAGATGATATCACATAGTACCTCATCTTGGTACCTGCCGATCTTGAACTTTACCAGGCACTGTTCACTAACCATGAACTTGTGGTCATCTTGCACCCAGGCAATCCGATATGGATGTGGGTGTTTCTGTCTCTTGAGCCTCAACTTTGTCACCATCTCTTCTGACACCAAATTGTCAGTGCTTCCACTATCAATAATCACATCACAACATTTACCCTCACACTTGCATCTAGTGCGAAACAGGCTCCTCCTTTGCTCAGGTTCATTCTCACCACTCAACAGGACTCTTCTGTTAATCAACGTTTCTCCTCTTTCAGCATCTTCAGAATTTGATGATCTGGCATCTTCATCTACATGTGCAACTCTGGCCTGGCCTTCATTTCTCCTGTCTGTTCTTCCTTGGTGCTGAGGACATTCAAATGCCCTATGACCTTCTTCTCCACAGTGAAAACATGTTCCACGGAAGCCACCTCTTCCAGATCCTTGTCCTCTTCCTCTTCCTCTCTGATCTCTATTATTCTAATCCTGGAAACGATTAGAATTATTTTCTCGCTGATTCTGACTACTACTGGCCTCATCCTTCTTTTTCGGATCTTCATTTCGGCCACCATATGACCGTCCACCAGATCGTCTACTGCGACCTCTTCCGTTTTGTCTGCTCTCAAACTTCTTGTTCAGCTTTTCCTCTACTTTTAGGGCAAACTGGTATGCCTCTTCAATACTATTCATTCGAACCAGATTCAACTCCTCCTGAATGCTTGGCCTTAACCCATTAAGGTATCGGGCAACTTTCTCCTTATCAGCTTCTGCATGGCCTGTTCTGATGAGAAGTCGATAGAACTCCTCTGTATATTCCTGAATAGATCTTCCTGCTTGCTTCAAACTCTGCATTTTCTTCAGTAGGTCAAGTTCATAATCAACAGGAATGAACTGTTGCTTCAATTTATCCACCATCCGATCCCATCTCCTGATTTTCTCCTTTCCCCTTCTATTTCGCTCCAACTGAATCTCTTGCCACCATATCTTCGCATGACCTTTCAGTCTGGCCTTCGCAAATTTGACCCTATCAGGATCCTCAACATCTTCATACTCAAAATATTCTTCACATTCATTGATCCAGTCGATCAATTCCTCTGGGTTAAGATTTCTAGAAAATGTAGGAACCTCAATCTTAGGTCTTTTCCCAATCTTGGAAATCGCCCGAAAAAGTCTTTCTTCCTCCTGGTTCACAATTTCAATTTCTCCTTCTTGATATTCTTCTTCGGCTTCATCCTCACTTTCATCTCTGACATTAAGATTCATTCCTCTGCGAATCTCTTCTTGCAATGCTCGCACTTGTCTCTGCAGCTCTCTAACCTCAGGTGTTACGACACCAGCTCTTCCGCCACGTTCCCTTCGTGGAGGCATTTTCGCGATGCGCGCTGAAACCCTAGCCACGGTCTTGGTGCAAACTGCCTCACAGTCGGCGATCTGTTTACACACTCAAGAACTCCTGCTCTGATACCACTTGATGAAGGGTGCTCCCCTTAATACCACAAACACATAACAGAAATAGAGAAACAACAACAATATGCAAGAACAAAAAATTGGCTTCTTATTATCTCCACAAATGTGGAATTACAAACTTTCAGAATTACAATATGCAAAGCCACATGGGCATTCCCTTACAATATTCCGTAGGACAAAGCTTCAAACTATTACCCAGATCTACTACCCAGAACTATTCTGAACTGCCTAAGACAATAACACAGCCTTCCTTATATAGGCAATTTTCCACCGCCTGGGAAAGTTCTAGAAATTTAGCCCATAGGGCCGACCAAATTTAGAATTATTTTATTTTTCAATTTATTACATCAAAGTCGGCTCAAAATAAATTTTGAAACCCGAACAGAAATTTTGAAGAAAAATTATTTTCTGCCATTTCAGGTGACCCAACTTCCGAAGACCATAAGTCATCACTAGTTGACCCGATTGAGTATTGTAACCCCATTTCAGAAAGGGCGCGAGGAGCTCTACAACTCTTAAATAAGCAAGCTTCATTCAGCCCAAAATTTGACCTCATCCGGGGCCTCTAAAGCCTTCAAAACTGAGTTCAAAGTTTCTGCACCCTGTTTCCAAAACCGAAAATTTTCAATATCTTCAAAACCAGACTTGATCTAGCTATGAAACTTTACTGGCAGGCTGATATGACAGAGATGAACCTCCACATGTGAAATTAGAACATTCCGAGATCGTATGACCAACTTACTAAAAATAGAAAGTTTCTAGAAATAGCAGCTCTGCACAAGATAGCCCTTAATGAAAAGCAAAAACAAATATTTTTGGGTGATGCAAGATTGCTCTTACACACAGGATGCTCCTGCATCAGACACCCAGGGTAATTTGAGAAGTGACTCTGTCACGAGTCAGGTGTGCAGAGGAAAACCAAGATGGCTAACCTCCTCCTTTGTCAGCCATGATGAATCTTCAACAGGTCATCCTTTCCACTTGACCAGATATTCTTCATATGTCTTGTTCCTTGTGCTTCTGCCAACACGACTGTCCAGTATATCTTCGATCTCCTTAGTGTCTGAACTAGTCACTGGAATACTCCACTGTGCTGCTGTGATCTCATCTTCAACACCTCCCTCATGATACTCTGTCAGATCTGAAATGTTAAACACTGGTGAAATATTTAGCTCAGTAGGCAATTCTACCTCATATGCATTTCCTGAATCATGTTTCTTCAGTATCTTACATGGCCCAAACTTCTTCATTTTCAGCTTGTTATATGTACCAACTAGAAACCGCTCCTTCCGCAAATGAACCATGACTTCATCACCAACCTGAAATTCTTTATACCTCCTTTTCTCATCTGCCTTAGCCTTATACTGTGCGTTCATCTTGGTAATATGCTTCCTCACCTCCCCATGGATGTTCTTTAAGTGTTCTGCAAAATCTTCAGCTTCGGCACTGCTTATTTCTACTTTATCTATCTTCCTCAATTCAGATGCATTTCTTGGACTACTTCCATATACAATCTGGAATGGTGATTTACCAGTGCTCCTGTTGATAGAATTATTGTATGCAAATTCCGCCTGTGGTAAAATCAAATCCCATCCTGTTGGCTTATCTCCAACCAAACATCTCAGCAAATTTTCCAAACTCCTATTCACCACCTCTGTCTGTCCATCAGTCTGTGGATGATGTGATGAACTGAACTTCAAATCTATCTTCAACTTCTTCCACAACGTACGCCAGAAATATCCAACAAACTTAGTGTCCCGATCTGAAACTATGGTCTTTGGCAAACTATGAAGTCTCACTACTTCTCTGAAAAATAATTCTGCTACATGAACAACATCATTAGTCTTCTTACAGGGAATGAAATGTGCCATCTTTGAAAATCTGTCAACTACCACAAAAATTGAATCGTGTCCCCGCTGAGTCCTCGGTAAACCAAGAACAAAGTCCATGCTGATATCCTCCCAAGGCTTCTCTGGTACAGGTAATGGCTGATACAATCTTGTATTCTGCTTCACTCCCTTCGCCATCTGACATACTCGGCAACTCTGTACAAACTTCTTCACATCTTGCTGCAACTGTGGCCAATAATAATTCTCACTAACCAAACCAATGGTTTTATCACGACCAAAATGTCCAGCCAATCCTCCACTATGCTTCTCCTTCATGAGATTCTCCCTCATGGAACTTCATGGAATGCACAACTGACTCCCTCTGAATAGCATATCATCTTGGATGATGAAATCCAACCATTTTGTCTTGTCTAGAGTAACAGGTTCTGCACAAGCTTTCCAAGCTTCACCAAAATCAGGATCCTCTGGATACAAATTCTTGAGTTCTTTGAACCCAACCACTTCAATCTGCATTTCTGTCAGCAATAGTTGCCTTCTGCTAAGAGCATCTGCAACCCTATTAGACTTTCCACTCCTATGTTTCAAAATAAATGTATAACTCTGCAAAAACTCAACCCATTTCAAATGCCTTTGATTCAATTTTCCTTGACTATTCAAATATTGCAAAGCTTGATGATCAGTATACAAAACAAACTCCTTAGGAAGCAGATAATGTCTCCACTTTTTCAATGCCTGAACTATAGCATAAAATTCCTGATCATAAACAGAATACTTCCTCTTGGCATCATTTAACTTCTCACTGAAATAAGCAATAGGTTTACCTTCTTGGCTCATAACAGCTCCTATTGCAGTACCACTAGCATCACAATCTACTTGAAACACCTTATTAAAATCTGGAAGTGCTAAAACAGGTTGTTTTGTAACTTTTTGTTTCAATAATTGAAAACTCTTTTCTGCCCCATTAGTCCACTTAAACTCTTTTCTATCTCCTCTCATTGTTTCAGTCAAGGGTCCACAAATACTGCTAAAATTTCTGATAAACTTTCTGTAAAAGCTATTTAGACCATGAAAAGATCTTACCTCAGTAGCACTCCTTGGAGTAGGCCATTCAAGGATAGCCTGTACCTTCTCTGGGTCCATTTTTAGACCTTCTCCTAAAACTACAAATCCCAAATACACTAACTCTTTCTTCACAAAACTGCACTTATTCAAATTAATCAGCAATTTCTCTTCTCTCAGCTTCTCAAATACCATACGAATATGCATCATATGCTCCTCCAATGTCTTACTGAAGATCAAAATATCATCTAGATAAACAATGACAAACTTACCCAGAAATTCTTTCAGAACCTCATTCATGAGCCGCATGAAAGTGCTCGGTGCATTGGTTAGCCCAAAAGGCATGACTAACCACTCATACAGTCCTTCCTTTGTCTTGAAGGCAGTCTTCCATTCATCTCCTTCTCTGATCCGAATCTGATGATATCCACTCTTCAGATCTATCTTTGAGAAATACACAGCTCCACTCAAACAGTCCATAATATTATCCATTCGTGGCAATGGAAACCTGTACTTGATTGTGATCTTGTTTATTGCCCTAGAATCTATACACATCCTTTGTGATCTTGTTTATTGTCCTTTAGTCATCTTGTGCATAGGAACAACATTAAGAAGAGTACTTTTGAATGAAATGTATAAAACAAAGAAAACAAGAGCTCTGTACAGCTGGAGTCCCGTCATGTGCGAAAAAGATAAATATGAAGCATTAGAAGAGGGGTTTAAAAAAATGCCAATTGCATTGCCAAAGACTTTCTAGCATATTGCATTAGTATTCAAGGTTTGTGCACAATAAGGTGTCGAATAGAGCTAGAGTCCTTGAACCGAGAAATTAGCAAAAACTTTTATAATTAATCAATTAAATACACTTATTATGAAACTAAGTTATTCATATTTTTTATTATATATATATATATATATATATATATATATATATATATATATAATTTTTCATGAGCGAATTAGAGAAGGGTTTAGAATGCCTAATTTGTTTTGATAAAAAGACCATTGAAGTGTGAGGTGTAAAACCAAATTCGACAACCTGTGCTACCATCCTCCCTGCCTATTACAAAATGAGAGATTTGGAATAGGGTATGGACATCAATCAAAGCAAGAAGGATGAAGACATTTTTAAAAATATTTTAGTTACAACTGCCTTGGTAAACATGTACGCAAAATGTGGAAGAACAGACACTACACTAGGACAGTTTGAAAACATACTTTTAAGATATGTGATGTCATAGATCGGAATGGTCGCAGGATATTCACAAAATGGATTGATTCTCCTACTAATCTATACAGTTCAATTAAGAATTATTCTAATACGTGACATGCAAATTATAGTTTTTTTTTTGTTTTTTTTAATCAGTAAAAGGTCGTAGCCCTAGACATTTTTTATTAATATAAATAGTTATATTACAATGTGACCCCGCTCACTGCAAGCGCTGGTAGGAAAGAGCAGGGCTGAGAAAACCTCTAGCCTTGCCCAGGACCATAGGTCCTAACCTGATACAAAAATTTACATGGGCATACCCACGACTTGACAATTGTCGAGATTTGTTAAAATACATATTTTCGGTAGGCATACCCACGGCTCGATACCTATCGAGATTTGTACATATTTTACGTAGGCATACCCACGTCCTGAAAAAACTCTAGATTGTTTTTTTTTAAATCATGAATTATACATAAAATGGCAATTAGACAAGGATTACATCATTTGTACAATTGAAGCAGAGTTTCTGATCCTCCTACTATGTCAAGTATATGTGTTGAACATCCAAATGATAGTCCTTCCTAAAAAAAAACAAGACAAAATTCCTCCAAGACCAAGGTTAACCTGCATCAAGATAAAAATTCTACATCTTGGCTACATAACCTATCTAAGAATATTTGATATTGACTATGAAGCCTGTAGTTAAACACTTTTATTATTGACAATATAATACTAGAAACAAATACTCTTGTGATTAAAAATCCTTACCGCTAAAGATTAACAATTCCTGCCATGAGAGTCTTAACATTTTAGGCATATTTATAGCAGAACTAAATATACTCCTTAGTACTATACTAGTGCTCTGACTAATTTCAAGTCATACCTGGCTAACTATCGGAAAGAAGATAATAGCAGAGTTCATTATGGGCCTCTAGTATTTACATCATTTAGAAAAAGCTGCAATGATTTCCAATCTCCTCAAATTGTAAGGCAAAAAATAATTAGTTTGAACATATGGTTATATATATACGTAGATTATATATATATATAACCATGTGTTCATACCCTTACCAAATCTGTGAGATCTTTTGAGGCTTATCCAATATATAAATATATATTTGCAAAGCTCTATATATTAATATATGTATACTGTCATCAGTATACCTATATTTATGACTCTTATATATAAAAATAACAGGAAAGAGAAGAATGTCCAGTACCTTAAGCCAAACATACTATAAAGCCCTGTTAGTTATTATATATAAGCCATTTTGAAATACTCATAGGAGGAAGCTAGAATTTATATATAAATATATATATACAAATACCCGTGTATATATATATATATATATATATATATATATATATATATATACCATAAAAACATATGTCCCTGTCTCTTGATACTACATTCTCAATTAAGGAAATGATTCAATTGCAAGTTGCCCATTAAAGCAAGTAATAACTTTATTTGTTGCTCAATACATCCCCAGTTCTTATCATACATGTATCCTGTGCTAAATGTTCCAACTTAATTTTAAATTTCCTAGCTGAATTATTTCCTCTTTTAGATTATTTTCTGGAGGTGATCAAGTGTATATAAATATAGATATACTGTTATTGACATATCTATATTTATATATATTAAACTATAAAAGGTAACAGGATTGAAGACTTTCTGATTCTGATCTTGCAAATCGTTATATATTAGCTTTAGGCATCAATATATATATCTATATATACTATTACTAGTATATATATATCTATATACCTAATATATACTCTGACTTTAGGATCCTTTACTTAATATAGGAATACCAATTGTGACTAGGTTCCATATTGTATTCTCAAATGCATGCAATTTTACTAACTGTGCCTCATCTTCTGCAACATGAAATGCTTCCCTGAGTAAAAACAATGCTTGGAAGACCTTGCTAGCTTAAAGTAAGATAAGATGGTATATACATACGTTTATATATACATATATATAATGTGCATATATATAAGCATATGTACATACCATTATCCTGTCTGAGGACATCATTAATATAGCACTTAGCAAGGTTTGTTAAGAAGAATATGAATATATGTATATACCTATACATAAATTCATATACTCTTACCCATGTCTAGTTGTGTAGCAAAACAATAAAAGTATCCATTGACCCCCTTCCCAGGGGCATCACCTTGGGGATTTTATTAACTCCTTACAGTAACATAATTAACATGACTTAGTCCATATAATGATAACAAATTACCTATGAATACCTTCATGTCAAAGGGAATCTGATCATGATTATCATTTCCAAGTATTTTCTCTAAGAGTGTATAATAATGTCAACCATGTATTATGGAGATGCCCTTTAATCTGCTATTGTGAAAGTACTGTTGCCCAAAATTTCCCTATCATTCCCTTTTTGGACGCATCCTATTTGTTCCAAGAAATGCTCAAGTGTCAAAACCCTTTGTGTTTTTTGCCTTTTGGCCCGAAAACCCAATGTGTTTTCGACCTTCTCTCTGAAGGCTCAGTATGTTTTTTACTTTCGGTCCAAAAATTCTCTGTGTTTTCAACCTCTAGTTTGAAAACCCTCTGTGTTTTCGACCTTCAAGTGCACAACTCTGACCAGGTGGGTCCCAGTTCCTCATAGCCATGCAAGTGCAGTGGAGATTCGACGGCTGTCGCATAATCTCATGGAATCTTTTGAGCCCATGAGATCATGTGACAACGGTCGGATTAGAATCTCAGTGGGTCCGCATTTTTTGAGTGAGGTGGCATATTTCCTAAGCACGCTATTGCGACCAGGTGGGTCCCAGTTTCTAACGTCACCGCGGGGCCAGTTAGGAGTCAAGCAAACAACAAGCTGCCAGCGGTCAATGGTTAACATCTTATGGTTGGTTGCATGATCGCATGGGCTTTTCTGAGCCCATGCGACCATGCGACAAACCGTCAGTGGTCACAGTTAAGGCAGTTCACAATGGTTTTGGTGGTGCAGTTTCATGCTTGTCACATGATCGCATGCGGCTTCCCAAGTGCATGCGACCATGCGACAAGCCTCTAGCGGTCAGCAGGGACTATGACTCTGGCGGTGGGTCTGTGGACGGTGATGTATCCATTTGGACTGAGGTAAATGCATAGGATTCAGTATTTGATTCCACCTTTCTGGATAAATGCAACCTCTGAAAGCCATTGCTCGGTCACTCTTAATGTAGTAGGTGCTGAGTCTAGTGTCCATGTTTCCTCTATGAAACTATAAACAATAAAACTTTTTATAAACAGCCATTGTTCGATTATTCTGGATTTTTCCAGAATACTCCTTCCCTTGTTCAAGATCCTTCTGAACTTCACTCAAATAAGTGGGCTGGTATTTCTCTTTGCATAATACCCTTTTCCTTTGTTACCTGGAGCCTAGAGGCTACAAGCTAACATTTCACATTCCCTGAATAACTTGATGGCGTTCACAACCATGAACTGTCATCAGTATTTATGAATCCAAAACTTACTCTTGAAACAATATCTTCTTGCCTAGACGCTATTTATCCGGTTGGAAATTGCCTATTAGTGAGTCTTAATGAAATGATCTCTAATCAATGACCATACAAAGGTATAGGAGCATCTGCTATACATCATGAAGCTATATCTTCTTATATCGCACTGAAACATAAAACATCTCCTACATGGAGAGTCTCAAACTTTGATATTATGCTTACAGACATACATGCTTATCTATCATTATTATCATTAGTAGAATCCCGCTAATGATGATAATGATAACTTCCCCAAGAAAACATACAAGTAATGCACTAAGCTTCTAGCTTCGGCTATTATTCAATAAGTAATCACTAGTTGAAATGATAACAAGGAGAAAAAGGATTAATTTCTGATTCCCTGCCGGTTCATGATGAGCTCATGAGTATAAGAGATGATGATTACATCCCTTACTCTAATACCCCGGCCCATCCCTATCCTTCTTTCTTAGCTGAGTTTTACAGGTAATAATTTTTAGTTACTTGGGGCTCTTCAAGCAAGGCCGCTAATACTAGTATCTACCTATAGCCAAATTTAATGTCTTTGGGCTAAATGACCTCCTATAATTTGTACTAATCCCCCTATAACTACTAAAAACCTATTGTTTAGTAGAAATTCATATTAATTGGAATGTTACTGCATCTGTGTTAAAACCAAAAAAGTTTGTTAGAATATAAGCCTATGTAGATTATTAGATATACCGATCCATAATTGTAACTCTGTTGGCTCCTAGATTGGCTAGCTTATCTGCCTCTGTATTACCCTCTCTATATGTGTGTCTTATTTCATACTTCAGGCTCCCCTTGATAACTTGGTTAATCTCTTCTATTTTCGAGTTAAGGGACCAATTGTGAGTTTTCTTGTTTCAAATGGCATTGATGATAATTTGCAAATCTCCTTTGATAACTACTTTGGATAAGTTGATCCTCCTACACAATTTTAAACCTTCTAAGGCCGCTCCGCATTCTGCCATGTTATTCATGGAAGGATTTATGGGACTAGAGAACTTAGGATGGCTTCTGACTTCCAACTGTGAATAATCCCCCCAATACCTGCTACCCCAGGGTTACCTCTAGAAGCTCCGTCAAAGTTAAGTTTATACCATCCCTCTCTCAGAGGGATCCATTTGCAAGAAACTCGGTCAGCCTTCACTTTGGGTCCCCCTTTTCCATATAGGGGAGGAATATCTAATTTTGGCCATTTTTCTCTAATTTTGTTATCCCAATTCTTGAATGCCTCTTCATAGCTTAGCTTGTTTCTGAGATTGCTATTGATATTTTCTACTATTGATGATTCTATTTTATTTGTGATTGAACTCCATGGTAATTTTTGACCTATGAAAATCCTCCTATTTCTTTCTTTCCATAATTCCCAAGCAACTATTGCCGGGGAGATGGTCCATATATCCTTATATAGATTATCTTTATAAAGTGATGGCCATGCTTTAAGGTTACTTAATAGATCAATGTGGAGAGCAGACTTCCAGCCTAAACATTGATGAAGCCAATTCCAATAGTTTTGGGCATATGGGCAGTTGAGGAGGATGTGATTAACATCCTCAGATTGACTCTCACACATGGGTCATCTGGACGACCCTTCAAAACCCAATTTCTTAAATCTGTCTACTGTCAAAATTTTATTTTGCAAGGCAGCCCATAGAAACATACCCACTTTTGGGAGGCCAGATTTATTCCAGCAAAGGTTCAGAGAGATATCTATATCGTCCATCTTCTATTCTCAGATAATGGTATTGTAGCCCTCCTTTACAGAATAATTACCATTCTTTGATCCTACCCAAATCAGTCTGTCTAATCTATTTTTAAGTACAACTTCTCTCTTTTCCATTATTGACGTAAATTTCTGCTTCTCCTGCCATACAAAGTCAATTTCTTCTAAATTGCTCCATTTATTACTCTCTTTCTTACATATATAATCCTTGAGAAAGACACCTTTGACTCTTTTACATTCTTCCATAAACTCCATGGAAAAACCCAAATTGCTAAGGGGAGTGAGACCTGCCCACGAATCCTCCCAAAAAAGAACTTGATCCCCTACACCTACATCCCACGATAAATAGTTATTAATAATTCCTCTACATTCTTTGATAAAATTCCATATCCTAGATCCTTTGACATGTGTGGAGGACCTGAAGATGTTGATGGGATCCGCATCGAGAATATATTTCTGTAATAATATCGACACCCATTTACATCTAGGTTCCTTATACATTCTCCATATAAGTTTAGCTCCCAGGGCTTGGTTTTTCCATAGAAGGTTTTTAATGCCGAGGCCTCCCTTAGAAATAGGTTTACATAAGGTATCCCATTTTATTAGGGCAAGTTTTTTGTCTTCTGATGGGCCTTGACAATAAAATTCTCTAAACATTTTATCTAGGTTCTTTTTAATATTTATTGGTAAAGAGAGAATTGACATCTGGTACATGGGTATGGCCGAAAGGACCGACTTGATCATAATTGTCCTACCTGCCTTTGTTAGCCATCTTCCTTTCCATGAGCTCTTCTTATTTTGGACTTTGGTAATCACTTGTTGCTAGAGTTTGGAAGATATGAGACCTTTATCCAGGTCAATGCCCAAATACTTACATGGAAACTTGCCAATTTTATAACCCATCAACTTACAAATCTCTCTTTCTACTCTCGGTGAGGTATTAATGAAGAAAATTTTTGATTTAGTGGGGTTAACCTGCTGCCCTGAGGCTTTCATGTAAATAGTTAGGATATCTTTAAATTCTTTAGCTTCTTGACAGTTGGCTTGACTAGGTAGAATCGTATCATCTGCAAACTGTTGGTGTGTGATATTTGGAATGTTTTTAGCGACCTGTAGACCTGAGATCTTTCCTTCCAAATCTCTCTTTGTTATAGATCTTCCCAAAGCTTCTGCCATGATTACATATAGAAAGGGGGACATTGGGTCCCCTTGCCTAGTGCCTCTCGAGATACTAAAGAAGCCTTCCGGAGTGCCATTAATTAGAACCAATATCTTAGGGGTTGAAATACAATTAAAAATAAGATTGACCCATTGCTTAGAGAAACTGAAAGCTTCCATGCATTTGCAAAGGAATCTCCATTCTACTTTGTCATATGCTTTTTGAATGTCTATTTTCATAAACATACTTGGTACCTTTGTCATTTGAGCAGTATGGACTAATTCTTGTGCTATAATTATTCCATCCAGGATCGATCTATTTGCTACAAAACCTGTCTGTTCTTTAGAAATTATATTGGGCAATAGTGTTTTAAGTCTATTTGCTAAGCATTTAGAGAGGATCTTATATATTGTGTTACAAAGGGATATTGGCCTGAAATCCCCAGGATCCACACTTTCATTTTTCTTTGGGATTAAAGCAAAAAAGGTGTTATTGATTTCACTTAGCAGGGACCCCACGTTCTTGGTAGCTTCCACTGCTTGCCATACCTCTTCCCCAATAAAATGCCAACACTTCTGGAAAAAACCTGCTTGAAAACCATCCGGACCTAGTGTTCTATTCAGGTGAAGTTGGAATACTCCCACTCTGACTTCTTCGATGGATAACTTATTATTTAACATTTTATTATCGAGCTCCGTAATCAGTTTAGGAATGGCTTTAAGCATTTCATTTTGTGCTGAAAGGTCAGATGCTTCTGCACCATTGAGAAGGGTATGATAGAAGTTCGTAATCACACTCGATATCTACTTAGGGTCCTCATTTATAAGCCCATCACTAGACTTAATTTTAGCTATTCTATTGATGCTTCTATTACACTTAGTGGTGTTATGAAATTTTTTTGTATTGCTGTCTCCTTTTAACCAAGACTCCCTAGATTTTTGTCTCCAAAAAATTTCTTCTTTAAGAAGAATATCATTGTACTTAGCCATTAATTCCTTTTCTCTTTGATAGCTTAGTTCGTCCATACCTTGTTCTATAACTAAATTGTTGAGGTCAGCTATTTCTTGCTCCAACTGATCCTTTTCTTCGAAGATATTATTAAAATTGTTCTTATTCCATTCTAATGCTTTATGTTTAATAATTTTTAATTTTTCTGTTAAACAATACATTTTATATCCTTTTATTGAAATTTGTTTCCACCATTCCTCCAAGAGATTTATAAACTCTGGGTTTTGGAACCACATAAACTCGAATTTGAAAGGACTTCTAGCTGGTTTGGAATCCTCTATAATAGTGATCCTAATCGAAAAATGATCAGATCCTACCTCTAGCAGAATCTCCGCACTATACAATAAGTTACAGATTCCATCATTCATCTTAACGAAGAATCTATCTAATTTTTCTGCTATATGGCTAAAACCTACTCTTCTATTGTTCCAAGTGTAAATGCCATTGTTTGTGTTTATGCTAATTAGATTATTGTCCGATGCCCATTTACTAAAATCCTTATGAGCTTGTGATATATATTGAGAACCCCCATATTTCTCTTTTGTATCTAAAATAGCATTAAAATCCCCTCCAATAAAGAAGAGGGATTCTGAATTTATGGATAAAAAGAGGTGGATTTCTTGCCAGACTCTCCTCTTATCCTCATTCAGTATGGGGCCATATACATTAATTAAGTTAAATTTTAAATTAGAGTTTAGACTTTTAATTTCTAGAGCCAACCGGTTACTATTATGGGATAAAGGTGTGGCTGCTAACTTCCTAGGATCCCATAATACTGCTAACCCTCCAGAAGTACCTATTGAGGTCACGTACTCTGCTTTCCATATGCTTAATTTTTTTCTAAACTTGGAGCTTTCAACTTTATTAAGTTTAGTTTCCTATAATAAAATAATTTCAGAGTCAAAATTTTTAAGGTATCTTTTAATTAATCTCTACTTATTAGGGGCATTTAGTCCCCTAATATTCCATGTAGTGACTTTCATTGTTCATGGGGAAGGCACTTCCCCTTCCCTGTGTTCAGAATATCGGGTAATTTCTTTTGATTACCTGAATTTCCATCTATGGGTCTGAGTTCAATAGCTGATTTTCTCCCTCTTTTCTTTTTGATTCTGTTAATATTTGGTGTACTAAGGCATCCTCTATTCATTGCCATTCCCAAATGTCTATTTTCATTAGTTATGCCAAAGAGGCCTTCTATGGAATCTTTAACCATTGACATGTTTCCCGGTATACTGATGATCTTGTCCTGCTGCCCTGCACTCACTTGTTCTGGTTCCATTTGTATATTGATCTCATTGTTATCTATAATCTCTTTACCATAGATCTCAATTAACTCATCTGGATTTTTTGGTATTATCACATTAAGGGATTCTATTTCTATTGGGATTTCTATTTCTGGTTCCTTCCCCTTGTGCAGTGATTTGGTATCATTTATATTGCAACAAGGAACCTCTTTATTGGTTCCCTCATTTCTTGAGCCTTCATTTTGAATAGAAATAGGGTCCTTTTTTGGACTATGTCTATCTTCACCTTTATCCTTTAAGTTTGTGTCATAGTCTCCTAGGAGCCTCTCACCACTTAGATCAGGGGTTTTTAATAGTTGTATTGTTTCATTATTCTCCTTCTTTTCTTGAACTAAAGTTGCATTGTTGATATATCTAATTAATGTTTCTCTCTGGTAATTTAGTTCCTCCAGATCAAAAATTTCATCCATGAACATTTTCATAAGATCCTCTACAAGAGATTCTCCTAGGCACTTTATAATTTGGTCTACTTCCTCATTACATTTTTCTTCAGGATCCCTATCTGCTGTTGTGGATGAGCCCTATGGGTTCACCGATTGATTTGCTAATAAATTTGTATCATCTTTGACAGTCTTTCTTTCTATCTCTATCTGTTCTGTTTCCAAAAATAGAATACCCTCCATATTTAGGTTGGGCATACTGTTATCAGCTAAGTCCCCCATTTCCAAATTAAGAACTAGATTTCTATTGTCCTCCTTCTGCATTGCTTTATGAAGAGAGGGGGAAACTATTGCCTTTTCCTCTCCTTCTAAGGGGAAAATTCTTGTATCCTTAATCTCCTGTGGAAGGTTGTTTATCAATTTACCCTGATCTTCCCCTAAAGTTCTAGGCTTAAATTGAGATGTAGGTCTATCTGCATTATATTCTTTAGGTCCCTTTATATTGAAACCTCCCTTGCCCTTACAGAAGTGGATTTCATAATCATTGCTAAACCGATTTAATGGATTAGTGCTTGCTTGTTCTATATTGGTGGCTTTGTTAATTTCCATATAATCTTCTAAGATAATTGGGTTAACAATAATAGAGTTAGAATTGAAACCTAATTGTATAGGAGAGATATATTTTTGGTGGTAATCCAATTCTACAATGATTATCTAATCTACATGCATGTTTATTGTTTCAGCCATTCTAATAAATCTACCAATCTTATTTCCTATATTGCAGAAAATATCCTGACTAGACAATTCCAATGGTACATTCTTAATGGTTACAACTTTTTCAACTTTAAAATTCTTCAGATACATGGGATTGAATAGAGGGATCCAATCAAACAAAGCAAAAGGAGTACATCTAAATTTAAGACACTTTTTTTTTTAATGCTATTTTTAATATCTATATTCTTGCAATCAATATACATAAAATTTTCAATGAGTCGAGAAATACTTACCTCTCCAAGAAGTAGTGATGTCAGCTTTGTGACTAAGACATTGATAGGAACCCCTGTACCTTTCCATGTAGATTAAACCTGTGTCTACAAGGTATTTCTGCTTTTGGACAACAACATCACTATCTAGGATGAGATTATCATAGTGCATACCAACCTTTGAGATGCCCTTATTCAGATCCTTACCGCGCCTATGGGGAGGCGTGTATGTGAGATTTTGGTGATTATTATTTTGCAGAACAAAGTATTTCCCATGTTTCTTACAATCAGACAAAGCGGGCCTTGCTAATCTTTTGTGATGCGGAGGGCTATAGATTTTGGTAGTTGCAATGTTCCTCCAATCCCCCGTAGAGAAGGAAGGATTTTTGGCTATAATAGGGTAGGGTTTCCTTTGCTTAGGCTGTGCTATCACATCTTTCTTGCTCTGATGTGCTAGCGCCCTATGCATTTGAACCCTAATTTCCTTACCTATCATAACTCCCTTCCTTTTAAGCAAGGGCGAGTAAATGCCAGGTAAGTTTTCCTTCTTACTTAGTAAATCAAACACATTCCTTAATGGTAAACTATTATTAATGTGAGCCAAAGTAGAAACCCTAACCTTATTCTTCCTTTTAACTAAATGCCATGCCCAATTTTGATCTATGAAGCACCCTAAGCTCGCCTGTGCTGTAACTTTTCCTTCCCCCAAACCTGACTGGGTATATTGGCATTATGATCTGAATTAATTCCAGATTCATGAATACTAGTGTACCCACTGCTAAGCTTGGCCCTTAACGCATACTTGGTTTTTGCAAACATATCAAGCTACCTATCCAGAGATTGAATTGTAAAAATGTTAAATGTAGGTTCATTGTTCTGCCCTAATTTCTTAAAGCCAGTCGAAGCCTCTACTAAGGAACTAAAGTTCTTTTCTTCAATCCCTTTTTCTTTTAGAGAAGATTTGGCCATGCTTTTCTCCTTCTCCTTAGCAATGAAACCCTTTAAGTGTTCATAATCTGATCGATACGATCTTTGGTCTGGTTCCCTACATTCCAACATTTTGTGCCCATATAACAAGCAATTGAAACAATAACCAGTAAAAACCTTGGCATCTCTATGTTCCGAGCTAGTGTTCGCATGAAAGCTAGCCTCGGGGGAAGAAGATGGAAGCAAGACGCCCTGCTTTCTTGCCTCCTCTTTCTGATGGAAAAGCAGCCCTTTTCTAATCTGTCGCTGCTGCAGAAAAGACTTTCGCTGAATTCATATTTTCTTCATATCTCCTGTATTAAGTATTAAATGGACATGCAAATTATAGTTATGTGCATGGAAATTGATCAAATAAAAAATAAATAATCAAGAAGAAAAACCAAAAAAAAAAGAATTGAAAACCATAGTTTAGCACTTGCAAATGGATTGATTCTAAACCCAACCTTAAATTCAGCCTTATTATTATCATTTATCCACTAGTTGACAATAACAATTTTAAGACCTCAAGTCAAAATGTTCAAACAACATAGGGACTATAGATAGACAAAAAAACATTTTCTTTACCCAAATAACCCAAATGTTTGAACAATTTTGCCACATTATTGTATGATTTATAAATGACCTTGAAGGTAGCAGAGAAACATGATAAGCATAAATCATATGCTCTATGAATCTGACACAAAGTGAGTCCTTTGTAAGCATCAATCATGGAGGAATAAGGACTGCTTACATTGTCTGTGCTCAAATCCTAGGCTATAAAATTCTATGTGCAATTAAACTTAGAAATACTTAAATCCTAGCCTATTAATTGGCTAATCGGTTGTGCATCTTCCAAACCATCTTAGGCAAGGGAATTGAATGCATAGATTACTATCTCGTGTACTGAAGATATGGAATAAAATAAGCAAAATCCAAAGAGTTCGAAATAGGCATGAAATCAATTTAGTATTAATATGCAGATATTGTGATGAATGTGGTAAATTTCAGAACTTTCAAATGAAAAATTATAATTTTTTTACTAATATTGTAAGCTCAAGTATAAATTGTACCAAGTACACTATTTGCTTAAATCTAAAAATTTCATATATATTCCAAATGAAAAAAACCCTAATCAATCAAATCTATAAATGACTTTGAAGGTAGCAGAGGAACATGATAAGCACAAATCATAGGCTCTATGAATCTAACATAAAGTGAGTCCTTTGTAAGCATCGATCATGGAGGAATAAGGACTGCTTACATTGTCTGTGCTCAAATCCTAGGCTATAAAATTCTATGTGCAATTAAACTCAGAAATACTTAAATCCTAGCCTATTAATTGGCTAATCGACTGTGCATCTTCCAAACCATCTTAGGCAAGGGAATTGAATGCATAGATTTACTATCTCGTGCACTGAAGACATGGAATAAAATAAGCAAAATCTAATGAGTTGGAAATAGGCATGAAATCAATTGACTATTAATATGCAGATATTGTGGTGAATGTGGTAAATTTCAGAACTTTCAAATGAAAAATCATATTTTTTTTACAAATATTGTAAGTTCAGGTATAAATTATACTGAGTACATTGTTTGCTTAAATCTAAAAATTTCATATATATTCCAAATGAAAAAAACCCTAATCAATCAAATCTAATAAATTACTCTACAAGGAGTAAATTCAGCCCAGATCCAATCTCTTGACTTGCATCAACAATAGTCAAATGAATTTATTTTATTAGGTGATTTAGAATTTAGAATTTGTGTGGGAAGTTGATGACCGACAAATGACAAAATGGGAGAATGTTTTCTTCATATTTTTTGTGAAGAGTATGCAACAGTAAAATAAATGTTTTTGTGCTCTATGTGATTCAAAGTTTGTAGTAGCAACAACTATGTTTTTTATTGGTTGAGTAGTGATTGTTCTAGCTCCCAATGAGCATATTGTAATAGATTTGTGCAACTCCAGGTGTTTGTGTGCAGCCCCAGATTGCTACTAATAGTTTGTACCTAGTAGTTGCAGTCATAGTTTATATTCTAAGTTCAAAGTTTATTTATTGTTCGGTTTCAGAGGATTTTGTATGAGTTTCCCTAAAATCTCTGCATCGTATCAGAACCCCTTTGTCAGAAGATATGTATTTTCAATTTTAATACACATAGTACCATTTCTTTGTGAGCTTTGTCTAGGATTTGTAGTCGCTGTAGGATTTTTAGGAATAACATATTTCATTTTACAATACTATTGTTGCATTATATTGCACCTCTACTCATAAATTTTTTATCTTGTCTTCCTGTTTTCTCTCTTCTCTATTTTATATGTTTTTTGTGAGGGTTTAGGGAAGTCAAATTCATTTACAAATGCTCCTAAAACAAGGATAGATCCTTCCAAGGCTTCAAAATTTTATACCTAAAACTAGATATAATGGTAGAAATTTTCAGATACAACATAACTCTGCTAGCACCCACAATATTCTTATAGGGGTAGGGTTTATTAAAGTGCCATGAATAACTAGACTATAAAAGGTAGTCATCTCTACAACCAAGAACAGATTCTTTAAAAATTCTAACTGGTTCAATGAATCTCTCAAATCAAATCTTTTATATATAAAACCACACAATCTTTTAAGAAATCACATCTTGGTTTGCTTTGTTATTTTCCATGTAAAACGAATTCCCAAAATAACACCAACGCAATAATGACAGACTTTTGCAACTAGGTATGAATCAAACTATCCCCAAACATCTTATATATTAACACGAGATTTTTACCATTTTAGTAGCTATTAGATTTTTAGGGGATGATCATATGGTGCTTTGGTAGTGTAGAATTTAGGACAAGTCAGACCCTAATTTTAGTGATAAATTTTGCCTGTTGAGTGTTGTCCAATTTGGACCTTATTTTTAGTTTTCTTGCTAACTGTGGTTTTTATAGCGTATAATTTTTCACAAAAGGTGGCCCCATGGAAGTTGCTTAAAGTAGTTACAGGTAAAAATGGAATCTTGATGACCAAAAATGGACTAAACTGTGTAGAGATTTTAGCTGAACCTTCTGCAACCACTTAGCCCCCTTTTATCCAAATATGATAGTAGTTAAAGTGGTGAACATCTCTCAAGGAGCTTCTATTTTCTATAACTTAGTGGAAGATAGCAAGACTTCTGGTTATTCATTATATACTTAATTTTTGAGTTTAGACTGTTGGAAAAAAAATGTCAAGATGAGATAGATCTGATAGAATATAAAGTACATATGTTGAAATAATCAATCTTATGTTGTGATGGCAAACAAAGATTTACGAAGAAAAGAGGTTAGGAAGAAGTGGAACATATTTTATCAGTATCAGCACGGGTCTGTGTTTATTGATATGCATATATTGTTTTGCTTAATCCACAGAAGCACACATGCCTTACGTTTAACTAGAAATTTAATTTATATTAAAAGCATCAAAATTTAGACAACTGAATATAGGTGAATTTTTTCTCTCTTTGAAACTCAAATAGTTCTTAGTTTATTGATATGAATTTGTAGAGGCAAACATCAATGACGAAGAAAGAATAAAATCAAGTGCAGATGTATGCACAAATTACTTTAGTTACACCTCTTAAAAACTATGTGCAACTATTTTATCCGATGGCCTTTCGAAATTATTCTATTGATCTGAAATTTTTCACATTTCTTTCTCTTTTGTAATTGGTTGACCAGTTTTTCCCAATGGTTTTGTTATTTTCCATATTAACAAAAATGCTAATAAGCTCATGGGAAACGTGGCATTCCACATTCTTTTAAGTACCTGGTTGTGCTTCCACAATTTGTGGTGTATGGCAAGGGTAGGTGTTTCTAGGAGTGGACACTACCTATCTTGGCTGAGCCTTGACATTTTAGATTCATCCATGCGGAGTTTAGAAGGTAAGCTTAGAAGCAATCACAGGCAGCCATGTCAGGGCACAAGTAAATGAGGCAACTATTGATTAAGCCCCCACAAAATTCCATGCCCATGTCCCAAGCTATTTCAGCCACTCAGAGCTCATCCTTCATCACTTATTCCCATGCTTAGGCTCAGTTTCTAGTTCTGACTCCTCCATTTCAGTTGTTGTGGCAAATAATGAACCACCTTGCACAAAGAATTCTAGTGGTCTCAGAACTCATCCAAAAAGCCCCAGAAGAAGGAGGGTTTGTGAAATCTTGTATTGAAGTCCCCTCCAATGGCTATGATTGAAGATCACAAATATTGTTAATAGTAGACAAAGCGTCTGTTCTACCAGAACTCACTTGTAGAAATCATGACAAAGGCTTTTGAGGGTGATTGAATAAATTTGTCTGATAATTTTGGAGGATGTTTTTGGTGGGTTTGCAGAGATCAATATGTTTTCTTCAATTCTCGCATAAATTCTTGTAATTGACCCTCTTGCTTCACAGTTGATTGATCATCGTAGTGGCATTTTCATTCCTTTCTAGAGTGGTGGTTTTAGTCATCTTTCTTAGCTCTTGAAATTTTTTTCTAAATGGTTAGTAGAATTTTTGTAGATTCCTTGCTAGAAGTGTTTCTCACCAGAAGTTCTTGTGTAGCGTTTGGGTTAAGATTTGTCCCATTTTTATTTATAAATTTGTAGAAATTTTAATATAGAAGTGGTGCCTCTTTGATTTCTCTGAGGGGTTTCTTCATCTGTTAGAAGCTAAACAAGATTAAGTTTGGAGGGATCAGGTGTCAAAATTTGGTAGTCAAGGGTTGATTTCTTTGTCCATTACTATAAAATTATCAGAATTGAATTATTTACTCTGTTTAATTTTCACATTATTGTATTGTTCTAAATTTATTCTGTTAACCTTGCAAGGACGAACATTTGTTTGAGGAGATGGACCTAAACATTTATCATGGTTGAATTTTTTATTTCCAGCAATTGTAAATAAGCGAAATCATGGGAAGCATGGATAATGCACATCATCTCTTTGACAAAATTCCTCAACGAGATATTATCTCATGGGATACAAGGCACGTGAACTATTTGATAGAATGCCTCAAAGAGAATTTGCCTTATGAAAAGAAATTATTGGATGATATGCACAAATAGGACTTGTTGAATGTGCAACATTAGAATGGAAAATGTGGTTTATGTGTTACTTTTGTTACCTAAAGTCTTGAACATGTGTTTTAATTCAAAATTTCATGTGCATTGTTGCATAGATTCTAAAATTTGTACATTGCAAAAGTTATTTATACATAATATCAGCAAAGATACAATAGACATCAAGATTATTAGGATTTTCAAACAGTGAGCACATGTATACCTGAAAGATTGGAACAAATGAATAAATAAATAAATTCACACCAATGAGAATGTTTAGTGCAAGCATTAAATCTTTGTATTCACTTTAGGTAACAAAAATACAATAGGAGTAGGAGAAAATGAAGGTGACTCACCACCATTAAAGAAGCAAAAAAGTGATAAAATAAAACCCTACAAAGAGTTCGGCTCGGGAGTCACAAGATGATTAAAAAGGAGCAGAGTTTGAGAAAAAAATATTATAGAACCCTAATCCAGAACAAAACACGTAAATCAGCCACCATACCTGCAATCAAAGGTATTAAATGGAAACCCTTACTCAACCAATCAAATCTTTAATAGATGACAAAGACATAAACAAAATAAAAATCTTTAGCCACCACACCTGCAACCAAATACATAAAATCAAAACTCTTAGTCATTAAATTGAAGACATAACAAGGTTTCATCCTAAGTAATATCTTTATCTAAAAGAAACCTGATGTATTTCTTAACAATGGGCTCCAATTTAGGTCAGCTATTCACGTAAAACCTTCATGAAAGCCTATTTGTGAGAGAATGATCTATAGATGAATACAGATCATTCTACGCTCCACAACAAGAAAGGAAAATGGAGATGATTTGTGATGCCTTCCCTTATTCACCGTTATCCAAATACAATAGCAATGCCTCTGTAACAGAGGCATCATCAACCAAATTTAAAACAAAGGAAAATTCTCATGATTATAATAGGTTTAGCAATGACGGGAAGCTTCCAGAAAGACTCAATAGAAGCTTTTTAAAACATTAGAAATCTAACTTACAAATATTTATTTGTGTTCCTTTTTCATTGGTCCATGTAGTAATTTTTTAAATTTCAGAATAGAAAAATAATAAAAACCCCAACAAAATTGTAAAGAACCAATCAGAAAAAAGAAATATTCTTAAAAAAATAAAATAAAAATCACAAACCTGTTAAAACATTAGAAATGTTGTTTAATTTTTTTAAAAGCACAATTTTCGAGGTTAACAAATAATAGAAAGGCTAAGCGAAAACATAAGTCCTTGCCTATATAGGCGGGACTAATAAGTCCAGAATCTTCTTTGCAACAACATAAGCATAATAGGTAGAACAGGGCAGTTTTTGGGAATTAATGAATGAGAAAAATAGGGGTAAAGAAAGATCATGTTGTAGCAATAGTGGATGAAGTCTGGAATAGGAAAATTCCATTTGTAGATTTTTTTAGTACAAAGAAAGGGCAGCAGCCCTGTGTCTATTATGGGTAGTGGCTATTCAGCCATGAAAACCTTTTTTTAATATAGCTTTTTGTAAATTTTTGAAAAAAAAATGTCTTATGATTAACAATTTTTTTGGTTAATAATTTTTGTGGCTACATAGCGGCAGCCTCTGTTATGTATACATTTGAATATAAAAATATACATTATTGTCAGTTCATTTTTGTGTTCCTTTGCTTTGTATTTCTTTTATTTTCTATTTAAAAAAAAAGTTTTTTCAAAGAATTAGAAGAGTTATCTACAATCAACAATGGCAGCTCCAAGCACAAGCTTGACAAATCTACAAATTCCTCAATTTAATGGTAAAAATTATGACTATTAGGCAATCACAATGAAGGCATTATTTTGTTATCAAGATATTTGGAATCTTGTGGAGAACGGTTACCTAGAACTAGCTGACGCATAAGCATACAATGCAATGTCACAAGAAGATAAAGATCTATTGAAAGATAATATGAAAATTGATTCAAAAGCCCTCTTTTATATCTTTCAAGGAGTGCATGAGAGTATTTTTCCAATAAATTCAATAGCAACAAAGAAAAAACAAGCATGAAATACTCTTCAAACTACATACCAAAGATTGGCAAAGGTGATCACAACAAAATTACAAATCTTAAGAAGGGATTTTTAGACCATCTATATGAAAGAATCAAACACAATAGACTTATTCTTCACTCAAATCAGTGGATTGCTAAACCAAATTTGGTCTCATGGTGAAATACTTGAAGAAAGAAGAGTGAAAATATTTTTAGAAGTTTGCCTACAATGTTTGACTCTATTGTCGTTGTTAGGATATAGTATCTTATATCCAGAACCAAGTCTCTAGATATCCACCATAAATGAGAGTAATCAACACAAGATTGTATTGAGTGAGGTGAGTATAAACATACAATAGGCTCTTCTTAAATAGGAAAGAGCGATATAAAGAAAGGATAGGGTTGAGGCAAGTGTCTCAACCTGAAGGAAGTATCCTCTAGGATATAATAGAGTCCAAATACGACTAAACAATATCCATCTAATTGATTAATGATTTTTCCTAAGTAAACTTAGATAAAGAGTAATTGGTGAAAATAGTATTACACCAACAACCCACCTTACGTGAAACTTAGGGAGTACAATAATGTAGTAGAGAGCTATAAGGGTCTTGACAACAAATCCATGTTAGGTACCCAAGTACAACTACACTAGAAACTCTTGTAACATGAGAAAATGAGAAAACCCAGTGAGAGAGAACTCATCTCCAAAAGAGAGAATAAATAAAGTTCTAAAAAGAAAAGGAAAAGAAGGAAGAATCCTCAAGATCCCATAAGGACTACTTCCTTGACCCCTAACATCAATCATAATTGAAGATAGCTAGGATATGCTAAAGTTTTGGTAAAGATATCTAGAACTTGTTGTTCTGTAGGTAAATAATCCAAAGACAAAGCACCATCTTGAATGAGTTGTCAAATGAAGTGCATAAAGATTTCAATATGTCTAGTGTGTTGGTCTTCCATAGGGTTGTGAGAAATATGTATGTTACTCTGATTGTCACACCAAAGAGTAGTAGGATGATTTACCAGAAAGCCAAACTCATCCATCAACTATCAAAGCCAAAGAATCTCTTGACTAGCCAAGATAGCTCCTTGATACTCAGCTTTAGTTGTTGATAATGCAATATCAATTTTCTTTTTGCAAGACCAAGCAACTGGACTAGAATAAAGATAGAAAATAAAGCCAGAGGTAGACTTTCAATCATCAACATCACTAGTCCACTTTGAGTCAGTGAAGCGCACTACCTCAGTAGCACCAAATGTGTAGTGAATGTACCACATAATTCCCTTAGCCTCCTATAAATGGCTCTCATGAGGATCTTGAGACAACTAAGATACAAGTCTAACTGCAAAGGATATATTAGGATGACTAAGTGTCCAGTAAAAAAGGCTACCAACTAACTTCCTATACAAGGTAGCATCAATTGATGGAGTAGCATATTTGGTAGACAATGCAACACTTGACTCAAAGGGAGTAGGGGTTGGTTTTCAATAAGCCAATTCAAATCTTTGAAGAAAATCAAGAGCATACTTCTACTGGATGATTGGAATACATACAAAAGATTGATAAATTTGAAGATCAAGGAAATAATGCAACAAACCAAGGTCAGTCAAATCAAATTGCTTGATCAAAGATCTTTGAGTTTTCCCAATCATGGCATGAGAACTCCCTATGAGGATCAAGCCATTAACATAAAGAATAAGAATGAAAAGATCACCTCCATGCTATTGAATGTAAACTGTAGGCTCAGAATGACATCTAGTGAATCTAGAAGAAAGAAAAAAACCATCCATCTTCTCATACCAAGCTATAGGATCTTGCTTTAGACCATATAATGAATGTTGAAGTTTGCAAACAAGTGAAGATTTGCGCACAAAACTTGATGGTTTCTCCATATAGATCTCCTCTTGAACATTGCCATGCAAGAAAGCACTCTTCACATCCATTTGATACACTGAACAACCCTTCAAGGAAGCAATGGAAAGTACAAGATGAATGGAATCCATCTTGACAACTAGAGAAAAGGTTTCAAAATAGTCAATACCTTTAACCTAATAAAAACCCTTAGCAACTAGATGAGCCTTGTACTTATCAATGAAACCATCAACTGCAAATTTAGTACGATACACCCATTTGCATCGAACCAAATTTGTACCCTTGGGAAGAGGATTCAAATATCATGTATGATTCTTCATTAAAGAGGAATGATCCCCAGCCATATAATTATCCCAATTTGGTATACCTAAAGTATCGTAAAATTTTTGAGGATCAATAGAGACTGCACGACTCAAAATAATCAGACTTAAAGTTTGGGGAAAAGTGCGATGAATGCCTCTTGGATCACCTACAAGAGAACCAACATCCTCAAAAACTATTTGATCCCATAAGGGCCTACTAGGTGCATGTGGAGTAGAAGAAGATGGAGTAATGTCAAAAACTAGATCAATACCATCTTTAGGAATGCTAGCATCATGACCATCATCATCATCATCTAAAGGTAAAACATCTTCAAAAAAAGAATGTGGAAGAAGAGAGAGAGAGGCTTGCGATGGAGAATCCTTCTAAGTAAAGGATTAATCAAACTGAAGATCATGACAAATATGTACCTCTCGAGTGATAGAATCAAACAATCGATATCCCTTCACATCCTCACAATAGCTAAATAATATGAAGCACTGACTTTTTTTCTCCATTGTTTTGCACCAATTATGATGTAGGAGCATCCTAGGATTCTTGGCAATCCTATATCAACCAAAAAAAATATGTCTATCTTTGAAGGTAGATCGATAGTTTTGATCTTAGTTGGTGGAGTACTTGCTCGGTTTGGGAGATTGGTTGCTCAATTTTTATGGTTGCCAGGGTTGCTTGGTCTCTGAAGAATGCTCGATAACTAAAGGTTTTAGTTTCTCCTAGCACTCGGTGATAACTATGTTGCTTGGTCATGCTTGGCATGGTCAGTTTCTAGTGCTTGGTTATTTCTCTATTGCTTAGTGTTCTTGCTTACCGACTTGGTTTTTTTGGATGGATTGGCTTGGACGGCTGGTTTTGTTGATTTGGGTTGCACACCTCAAGTTATGGATTGACTGTTAGATGTGTGGGGACCTAGATCTAGTGTGTTGCATTCTTCTATGTAGATCTAATGACCGTTTGGGGCCATCTTGGAGAGTGTATTTATTTGTAAGGCTATTTGAGAGCCGACTGATGTTTTGGCATTTAATATTTGTTTGTAAGGGTTAATTGTTTCATCAGCTGACTTGTGGCTTGGAATAAATATTTATAGGAAGTTTGGGTGAATGTTTAGGGCATCAAAGGATTGGTAGTGAGAGTTAGTAGCCTTCGAGCTTAGGAACAAGAAGATTGCTTGGAAGTTTGAGTACAAGTTTAGATCCTTCCTGGGTGCCTACCAATGTGTTGTGTGTTGTAGACTTGGGCTAGCTAAGTACTGATGTTGTGGAAAAGATTTGGATCCTCCAAGATCTTGTAGACTATTACTTGCTTTGTATTTGGCTATAACTGGGAAGGCCTTATAGCCTGACACATTGCATGTAATCAGTGATTTGATGAATAAATATTTATGTTCTATATCAGATTTGTTGTTGTTGTTGTGTATTTTTGTTGCATATTGGTTTGGATGCAAGGTCGGTCAGTCCTTTATTGGATTCCCCAACCTTGACTGCGTCAAGTGGTATCAGAGCAAAGTTTGTTCCTGTTTGAGTGAAGTTTGTTCCTGTTGGAGCTGAGTAGATATTATGTGTTCTATCTAGATCTTGATTTGAAGATGCCTCTGAGGAGAAATCGTGAGATCTCAGAGGAAGAAGTTGCTGGAGAATTCAATCTTAATGATTTTAGGGCTTTGCAGAAACAAGTACAAGACCTACAAGAGGAATTGAGAAAGAAGAAGACTACCTTGAAAGAGGATAGTGATGATGAACCTGAGGAAGATCATTTTGAAGAAGCTAGAGATCTCGAGGAGAATAGAATTCTAAAAGCTATGTCTAAGATTGGAAAGAGACCTAAGATTAAAGTTTCTGCATTTGCTGGAAGCCTTAGGCCAGAAGAATTGATTGATTGGATTAATGAGATTGATGAATACTTTGAGTATGAAGAAATAGAAGATCCTGATAGTGTTAGATTTGCAAAGACTAAGTTGAAGGGTCATGCAAATATTTGGTGGAGAGAAGTTCAGTTGGAAAGAGGTAGAAGAGGAAAAGAAAAGATTACTAAATGGAACCGAATGGTTGAAAAGTTGAAGAAGGACATGTTTAAGAAGATGCAAGCTTTGAAGTAGACTAACAAATCAGTACAAGAGTACACTAAGGAGTTTTATAGAATCCTGATTAGGACTAGTCATTCTGAAGCTGATAAAGAGAAGGTTGCTAGGTATGTCTATGGTTTGAGACCTAGTATTCAAGAAGAGTTACTTACTATTTGGATGACAATGATATGAGATGCTTATCAAATGGCATTCAAGATTGAAGAGAAGCTAAATAAGAAGTATGAAGGAAGACGAAACAATAGGAACAGAGGTGGTAAGATTGGTGAGACAATTGTTGAAGGTAACGTGATAGAGAACCCTAAGCCTTATGTGGGATCTAGCAGTGGTCAAGGTACTAATAATTTCAATAGTAGAGAGAGAGGAAGGTGGACGAATGAGTTCACTGGTACTTGTTATAACTATGGTGAAGTTGGTCATAGAAGTTTTCAATGTCATAAGAAGAGGGTGGCACTGACTGCAGAAGAAGACATTGTCAATGTTGTAGAAAAGGGTGAGAATCTTATTACTAGGAGATTAGCTGCATGTGTCCATGAACCGGTACAAAGGAGAAATCTATTCAGAACCAGATGTAAGTGCAAGAACAAGGTATGTAATGTCATAGTTGATGGTGGCAGTTCTGAGAACTTTATTTTAGAAGAGATGGTTAGTAAATTGAGTTTAGAAAGAAGGAAACACCCTAACCCTTATCAATTTAGTTGGATACAAGATGTTTCTAAGGTTAGAGTTGAAGAAAAATGCTTGGTTAATTTTCAAATTGGATCTTACCAGGATGGGATATTATGTGATGTACTGCCTATAGATGCTTGTCATCTATTTCTCGATAGACCTTGGTAGTTTGATAGGAATGTGTTGTTTTATGGTCGTGCTAACACTTATTTGGTTAGGCATGAAGGTGTTCAACATAAGCTGATAGCTTTACAAGAGACAGGGACTAAGCAATGTGGAGTCATCAGGTGTTTTCCATATGATAGTGACAAACCTCAAAAGCATAGGGTTGATGAACCTTTTCTTGCAAAGTCTAGTTTGAAGGTAAAAAAGAGTGATATATCTGATGAGGTTGTTGAGATCAAGATGCAGATGGTCTTTCTAAAAGAGATAGTATAGTAGATGGTAAAATTTATGACATAGAGAGATGTAGATGATATTGAGGAGACCAGAGAGGGTGAACCTTACCAAGGCACTAATGTGATCGGTAGTGGTTAGAGTTGGTTGCTATCAGTTGTTGACTGGAAAGATAAGAAAAATGGGAAGCAAGAAGATTTGTGGTGGGAGATAGTGGATGAAGTGAAGACTACTTGGAGTGAAGGACAAGAGGAGATATGGGTGAAGAACAAATTTGACATACCTGCTCTGATTCCCTTGAGGCGTTCCTGATTTCCTTATGAGAAAATCTTTCTTACCTGGGGTGTCTGATGCATGAGCATCCTAGGATTCTTGGAAATCCTATATCAACCAAAAAAATATGTTTGTCTTTGAAGGTAGATTGATAGTTTTGATCTTAGTTGGTGGAGTACTTGCTCGATTTGGGAGACTGGTTGCCCAGTTTCTATGGTTACCGAGATTGCTTAGTCTCTAAAGAATGCTCGGTAACTAAAGGTGTCAGTTTCTCCTGCACTCGGTGATAACTACATTGCTTGGTCATGCTTGGTGTGGTCAGTTTCTAGCACTCAGTTATTTCTCTATTGCTCGGTGTTCTTGCTTACTAACTTGATTTGTTTGGATGGATCGGCTTGGCTAATTGGTTCCATTGATTTGGGTTGCACTCCTCGAGTTATGGATTGACCGTTGGATGTGTGGGGACCTAGATCTGGCATGTTGCATTCTTCTATGTGGATCTAATGATCGTTTGCAGCCATCTTGGAGAGTTTATTTATTTGTAAGGCTATTTGAGAGCCGACTGATGTTTTGGCATTTAATATTTGTTTGTAAGGGTTAATTGTTACATCAACTGATTTGTGGCTGGGAATCAATATTTATAGGATGTTTGGGTAGATATTTAGGGAATCAGAGGATTGGTAGTGAGAGTTAGTATCCTGTGAGCTTAGGAACATGAAGATTGCTTGGAATTTTGAGTAAAAGTTTAGATCCTTCCTAGGTGCCTACCAGTGTGCTATGTGTTGCAGACCTGGGCTAGCTGAGTACTGATGTTGTGGAAAAGATTTGGGTCCTGTGAGATCTTGTAGACTATTACTTGCTTTGTATTTGGCCATAACTGGGAAGGCCTTACAGCCTGACACATTGCATGTAATAAGTGATTTGATGAATAAAGATTTCTATTCTATATCAGATTTGTTATTATTGTTGTGTATTTTCGCTGTGTATTGGTTTGGCTGCAAGGTTAGTCAGTCCTTCATTAGATTCCCCAACCTTGAATACTTAAAATTATCAGGAATGAATGTCTATGCATCACTTCTAAATACTCTGAAACAAGATACACTGGGCTTGACACGAGACAATTTTGAATATAGTTTCCACAATTGACAACCTCTACCCAAAATGTTGGAGGCATGGACCTAGATTAGAGCGTGCAATTATCCATGTACCATAAGGTTCTATTATTCCTCTCGACCACACTATTTTTTTGAGGAGTGTATGATACTATATGCTGATGAAGAATACCTTGAGTACGATAGAATTCCTTGAATGCTTGATTGACATACTCCCCCCAATTAGTTGTACAAATATTTTGGAGGGAATATTCTGACTACTTCTCCACAAATGCAAGAAAGGTCATGAAGTGTTGAAGCACTTCATTCTTGTAATTCAAAAATCACACCCATATGTGCTTAGAGAAGTCATCAATAAAGGTGCGCACATGCTTGGCCCCTAAAAATGAAGGTGTTGGATATGAAATGAGGTCACTATGTTCCAAATTAAGGGGAGCTGAAGCTTGTATGGCCATACCCTTAGAAAAGCGATCTTGAGGATACTTTCCAAGAATAAAACCTGAGAAAACTCCATCTTAACAAGAGATCTTAGGTAGACTAATCACCAAGTTTTATGCTCATTTGTTGAAGATATCTATTCTAAGGTGGAAACATGTGATGGATAGGTAGGGTTTTGAACAATTGAAATGATAAGTAATGTATATCTTGAAATGCTTGTAAAGAATACTAAAATTAGAGAAATACATACCTCATGATATAGCTGATCTGAAAATACCTATTTTATGGTGTCTATACTGAGTTTTGGGAAATTTTGCAATCGAATTTGGGACAGGAAAATAGTGACAAAGATAACCCAGAAATATTTTCCTTTTCAAAGAAAGGTCAACCTTGACCCCTTTATGTCGACCTTGACCTGCACTACTCCGATGAAAATTCTATTCACAGATCCTGGAAGTTTTCTAAAAAGAGTACTTAGATTTTCTTTGCAACTCCTAAAACAATGATTGTAGATGTCTGAAAAATGGTGTTTGGGGGGTGGCTATATAGGGTTTTTCCTTAGTCAAACCCCCATTTTGGTGATCTCCACCTCCATGAGTAGCCAAATGTAATAAAATGTGTGTGTGTGTGTTGCTCGTAGGAAGAGCTTTGAACGTGCAATGCTAAGATCTAATCTTCTAGATTGAAACCCTAGCATGAATTGAAATGAGATAAAAATGCATAGATTTTAATATGATAAAGAAATCATACCAAGCCTCCAAAGATAAAGTAATCCTATGAAACTCACAATCCGTAATTGCTACCCCATGATTGTATCTTTGAATGCTTAAATGTTGAAAATGGTGGATCAAAGAAGAAGGAATCTTTCTTGCTCCAAAGGAATGCCCACAATAGCATGTCACAAATGCTTGCTTCCATCAAGGTATCAATAAAATCTTGATCTTCTATATCATCATCTTGCAATCTTGCATCATCATCTCCTAGTAACATCTTGCTTGTTGCTTCATGTGTCATTATCTTACTTGATTTTCCAAATGAAGGCAAAAGAGAGTGCTTAAATAGAGATTTCAAGGCAAGGCTCCTCAAGCAATGTAAGGGCCCATAATTCACATTTCACCTCGCATTATGGTCCAATCACAATAACCACCTAAGGAGGGAAAATAATTAAATGAATTTTAAATTAAAACCCTTCTGCATTTAGATCCGGAGGCCCACTTTTAAGTTTGGGACCCGCTATTATCAAAACCTGAAAATGGGGACCAAAACCCAACAAGATTTAAGGTCGACCTTGACCTTGACCCAAAGTTTTAGGCTCAGTCTACTTTGAAAATAGAGAAGCTCTGGGTCGGCTAGAGACTTGGGATGTTCAGGAAATCATAGTTCAGAATATTGGAAAAGGGCCCAGAGGCCTAGGAGAGATCAGATGAAGACTAGGAGGACTAATACCTAGTTCCTACCTAGAAAATAGAGCCATAATAAGGGAAATTAAGAAGAATCCCTAGGATCCTAACCCTAATTTCACCTAGTAATGAAGAACCAAGTGTAAATGCATCCTAAATGCAAATCTATCATGAAAAATCCACTAAATGAGGGTGCTAAACCTACCAAAATGGAAGTGCTTCCATTTTAAGATGATACATTTAACCCCCACTTTATCTTAGATATGACACTATGCGAATATGCATGCTAAAGTAAGAAAACATCATAGTAAATAAAAATAATATAACCAAGTCCTCAATGTAGAGATCCTACAAAAAATCATTTGTACCTGCAACACTCAAGGTTAATGAAAATCCATAAATCACCTAAGACTTACTAGAATGAAATTGAGAAGTGCATAGAGCCCCATATGCCCCCGAGTTTTGGCTTTCTACTTTTGAAGGGTGGAATAGGGTGATAAGGATAGCCTTAAAAACTAGATATATAGTTTGTTGATAAAGCATTTTCATATACCAACTAGGAGGATTCCTATCCTTCCTAAACTGATTCAATGGGTTATGTATCTGAATCATGATTCCAATACCACTGACGACACTAAAAATGGAGTTACCGAACTCAAGTTATGATGAAAAGAGTGAATGTCTATCTTAATGCATATGAAGGGAAATTCAAATTTAACAAAAGTAAACTCTAACAAACCCTAACAAAAACCCTAATTTTTAACTACAAATAAGGAAAGAGAACTCATACCTTCTCATTCTTACCATTTGCAGATTCAAAGAAAGAAAGAAGAGAATAACTTTGAGCGACACACATGGAGCTCCTATGATAGTGCCTGGCTACCGGACAACTGCTTCTCAGGGTGAGTTTACTATTATTGATTTCTTTACTTCTCAAATTCTTGTTTTTGTAGGAAAGGTCGATCGTGAACCTTAAAGGTCAAACTTGACTTAGTTATGTCGACCTTGACACTTAAAGGTTGGCATGAACTAGAAGGTCTACACCCTTTTATGGAATGAGGTCGGCCTTGACTTAAAAAGGTCAACCCTAACCCAAGAAGGTTGACCTTGACCCAGGAAGGTTGACCCTAACCTAACTAAGGTCGACCTTGACCTAGTCAAGTTGGATTTATATATTTTTGATTCTAGAGTGCTGATATGATGCCCGTTTACGCTTATAGGACCTAGTTCATCTATGAGAGCATCCCTTTGGAGGGATGCTACTAATTATCAGAGAGAGACTGTCTAAGCTAAGAGAGGATGAGATACAGTTATTGAAAGATGTAGGACTGTACTAGGTAATAGTCCTACCGTAGATCAAACTCCACTAAGCCATGTTATCGACTCTTATAGAGAGGTGGGATGAGGATACATACTCCTTTCATCATCCCTTAGGTGAGATCACTGTGACACTAGAGGATGTATACAGGATCCTACGACTTCCAGTGTGAGGTGAGCCCGTTAGACCAAGAGTACAACGGGGTCTTGAGGGTATCCATATAAATGCATAGTATTTCTTAGGATGAGTTCCATAGATGCAAACCCAAGCATATCAGATCACTCTACTAGCCATACTGGCCGACCTGACACCCTTGGTACGAAGGGTGATTCTATGTATATTATCCTTGGTTTTCGTAACCAACACAAAGGGTATAGTCTTTTCAGCACCTTTCACCCACCTTTTACATAGGATGAAGAGTGATAGGATTATCTTTGCATGGGGCCATAGCCTAATAACCCACTTATACTATGAGCTATGTCAGTTGGTGAGATATTGGCGAGAGAGTCTCATGGTATGCACACTTTTGCAGATTTGGTTGTTTGAGCACTTCACGTGTACATGACCACAAGGTGTTCTTATGATGGTAGATGCTAGCACATCGAGAGGCTTTGCTTATCCACTAAGAGATGTATGGTAGAACGAAGATATCCTCTATTGGAGGGTATGTCTAGACCATATTCCAGACACAGATGTGATATAGAGACCCTACAGCTGCATGATAGAGTGGCCAGATACACAACACCAGATGAGGTACTCACAGCAAAGTAAGCTACTAGAGGGTCATCAAAGTCACATAGTGATGCCATACTACTATGACCAAGTGATGAAACAATTTGGTCTGATACAAAGGGTCCCTAAAGCAGTACCTTGGTATGCACATCTAATGAGGTATTATCAGATACCCAGTGCATGGATACACCGTCCATTAGTAGCTGACATTATAGATAGTGATAGAAATGAGATAAAGGATATAGAGGTATCATGAGATGTGGCCTATTCAGGCATTAGCTGAGACTAGATCAAATACTGGAGTCTGAAAGGAACCCATCCCATCTTCCCTGATGACTATCCCACAAGTGATCCAGGATTTTCAGAGAGGACACACAAGGATGGTGGCATAGCAGAGGAGGATGAGGGTCAAAAAGATGAGGAGGAGCCCATCTTCAAGGGAGATCCCATGGAGGAGGAGAGGGAAGAGGACAGTGCAGATGGAAGACCAAAGGAGATGCCCCCAACTGATAGTACAGGTGTGAATATGCATGTTTTTAACACCTCACCACTAAGATAATGAAGAACTCCCCATGCCCATATAGAGACACCACCTTTGAGACCTAGACATAACGAGCATGGAGAGAGTAGTCACTCCATGCCCCCACCATTTAGATCCTTCAGTGACACCCAAGAGGTAGATCTAGGTATAAAATATGCATTCGATTTGAAAATTTAACTTAATTTGTGAAGAAAAAGTACTAAAAGATAAATATAATTCCATTCTGCAGCTAGCATGGTGGAGTGGAGGAGTTTTGTATCCAAGGTTCTAAAGGATACATGTTTGACCTACTGATTACCAGCCAATGAGTGAGAGTTTCCCATTGGTTAGAGAGATCTCAACAAGCATGCCGATATCTTTGTGTGTGTCTAGTGAGAGTTGAGGTTGTGTAGAGAGAGAAGAGAGAGGTTGTGTTGGTTTCCTAATCAGGAGATTACACTCAAAGAGACACCGATATACCTATGATGGATATTAAGGATTGGTTAGTTCCAAATGAGGGCAATCTATAGGCAACCAGACCAACTATAGGGATGGATTTTCCCTCTTCTGCTTCTGGCTCTGTGAAACCAAGGCGGGTACACCTGATCCAATAGAAATAACTCTGACTGATAGTTCTAACTCTGCCCCTTATTTCTATATTGAATGTTTCAACAGATGAATACAGTGAGAGAATACTAAACAAGAACCTATTGTTCATTGATCCTCCATCACTAGGTAGGACAATACATAACTCTAAATGAAAGTAAAAAATGGTATTGATTTAATGTTTCTTGCAGAGTGTAAACAATCATGCAACACATGTAATAGCACAAGGGATACTAGCTTATGATCAGTGCCTTATCCATTGGGCATCATACCTAAAGCAAACATGAAATACAAGAACAACTCCTAGATTCATCTAAGAAACCAGGCCATAAACATAGTCAAACATCTCTTACACTACTTGCAGATATCCTTCCTGATTGAACCCAATAAATCTATGCTTCACTCAGAGGCTTTTAAACTAATCCTAGATCAGGGCTAAGAGACAAAACACATACACCAGTAACCTAATGCAATGAGTTAGAAAACTCAAAATTCATCAAGAACAACTGAAGGAGAGATCCAAGAATGAGAAACTATATTAAGTATGTGGGTTCAAATCCCTGTATTAAAAACTGATTCAGTGATACCATAAAAAATATGCAAGAGATACATAAGTTTTCTTCCTAGTATTGATACAGAAGCAAAATGTTACCACCTAGATTGAGGATACACTCTTGGCTTTTTAGCTTCCTATGTCAAGAAATTCCAACCAGCCCCTCAAAATGATCATAAAATCCCCTTTATACCAGGGCTCCAAAGCAAGCACGATCATTTCAAAATCAAAATTTCAAAATCACCTAACCCCACTAAGAAATAAACACAGATATGACAGGGGTCAAGCCACAACATTAAGTTCAAACAGTCTAATCAAACAGCTGCAAACACTTCTCGGGCCAAGATTGAAATCATTCCTTTACGGTCAAAACCTTCTGCCATCAACCGCCAAGCACTTTGGACCACACTGCAAATGCTTCTCACCAAACAGGGTCAAATCTGGCCAAGACAACATTTAAAACTAGTCCTTTCTGTTGCAAAAACTCTCTGCAAGTCCAAACGGTCACCATGCTCTTCGCGGGCTTGAGTTTTTAAACTATTTTCCCTTAGCCGTGCAATTGTGCATTCATGAATCTTACCGCCACAGGAATCCGAGCTCCAAAATATGCTTGGTCACATGATCGCATGGCTCCCAACTCACCCTTGCGATCATGCGACCGTGGTCTCCTAACCACAGCCAATGGTTAGCGTTTGATCCAAAACCACCTGCAAATTCCTCGGCCCCACCACTAGTCAGTGCCCCATCAAAATTGAGCACATTGGCAAGACCCATGTCATAACTCCACAACCACGACGTCAGATGGTTTTTTGCATGATCGCATAGCCTGAGGACGGGCTATGCGGACATGCGACAACCTGCTTTCCACTAACCTAGCCACAACTACCACTACCACCGCTAAGCCTGGTGGTTAGTCACATGATCACATAGCCTGGAAATGGGCTATGCGGACATGTGACAACCCGCCCTTTAACCGCCAGCAAACCTCCTGCCACCAAAAACAAGGACACATGTTGACTGGTCATATGATCGCATAGCCAAAGAATGGGCTATGCGATCATGCGATAGCCAACCAAAGGCCACCACATCACCACATCCGCCAGTGGGCCCACAGTGAACAAACCATCGGCACCAAATCGGATGGTGGGTGCATGATCGCATGGGTAAGGAATATTCCATGCGATCATACGCCGACTGTAGATCTTTGAACTCTGACTCTGAGCAATGAAAAGAATGGGACCCACACGGACAGGTGGCAAGTGGTTGCATGATCGCATGTCAAAAAAGTCTGACATGCGGCCATGTGATAGCCAATAAGAGAAGACCCTTTGAAAACCTGGGCCCACCACCCATGGCACTTGCACAGTTAAAGAAAACACCATCAATTAGGGCAGAAGTGTGGGGTTGAAAACACACAGGGTTTCCACAATAGTGAAGGATCAAAAACACACAAAGTTTTTGACGCCAAAGGATAAGTGCACAAAAGAAGGAAGCACAGGGTCAAAAACAACGAAGGCCGAAAACACACAGACCAAAAACATCATGGACTTTCAGAAACACTGTGGATTTTTGACACTGTGGCAGATTTTGACAATTTTTCTAGCAAACCTTAGAATTTGAATAACTTTCAAGATTTGGCAAATTAGCTCATGCGATCTGGGCCAGAGCTTGGTGACAACATGAAGCACACAGGGCAAGACACAAACCATGAAACATTTGTAGAGAGGAGGCCATTTTCAAGGGATTCTTTGCATGATAGAAAAAAGGCCTAACAGTGGCTCTAGTTGGGGATGCATGTCTCTTGTAGGCATGACAAGAATTTAGAATCACTAGGAGAGAAGACCACCAACTGGACAAAAGTAGGCAACCACAAAAAACACAGGGAACAGGAAAGAAAAAGCACACAATAGGAAAGGAAGAGACTATACAAAGATCTACAGAGTGTACATTTTTTTACAAAAACCTGCAGCAACAAACATGAATTAATTCCTACCTCTGTCAAAAATCTGATTTTCATTTCTTCCTTCATGAGGCACATCAGACATTTTGTTTTCATTTGTCACCATAGGGCTGTCAACATGTTCAACTAGCATATTGGGAAGAATGAAGTAGCTTTCTTCATAGTGCATGTAAAAATTATTTGCACTCTCTTCTCCTTGCTCACTATGAAGAAAAGATTCAACATGCCAATGATCAACACCACTATACTGAAACTGATTTTCATCTACTGACTCATGCATGCTATCAACTAGAAACACAAAAACCTCATACTCTGCCTGCAAAAAAGCCCAATCTAGACCCTGTCTTTGAATTTCCATAGGTGTAACTGGTTGGACCTCAAATGAATAGTCAGATTGATACCCACGGGTGGAAAATAAACACCCTGCTTCAACTGGATCTGAGACCTCCACATGTTCTTCAAATAGAGGATTGATAACTCCATGCAATGCACCATGCTGAACATCATGACAAACAATGGGCTGACAGTCAAATTCTTCATCATATAAAGCATTAAAAAACACTTTAAAATCAGTACCCATCTCAACCTCATGGAAACCCACAACACATGAAGAAAAATCAGAACCATATGAAGACTCACTGATATCACATTCAAACACCACTTCCTTGTCTTCATACTCCTCACTGAAGGAGTGTTCACTTCCACCATTACTCTCTTCCTCCCATGCCTCATCTGATTCACATGGGGACACATCAGGATCACTGCCTTCATCATCCTCACCTAAATAGTCACTAAAATCATATTCAGACATTTCTAAATAAATGGAAGATCATGTACACCTTGACCCTGATTCCAACCCACTACCACAATCTGAATACTCCTCTGACCAAGACTCATCAGAAGAAGTACCCTCAGCACTAGAAATGGATTGCTCTAGAATACAACTTTCATTCCCCTTTTGCTGACGGTCTCTTTGCAACCTTTTCCATTCATCATCATCAGCAAACTCCTCCAAGAACAACCACTTAAACTCAGTCAAAGAAGAAATGCCTTTTGGGGGTAGATTTAGATACCAATTAGATGCAACTCCCTTGAGGGATCTCCCAAAAAACATCATGCGAACCTTCTCATCAAAAATTTGAAATTCTATAATGAATCTATAGAATGCTAAGAGATGTCTGACTGCTGAATCAAACTTACAATCAAAGGCAGGAATCAAACCCAAAAGCTCACTAGGAAAAGAGTGAGGGGACTTTGGAAGAGTATAGCCCAAAGGCCTATCCAACTTGAGGAAAACAAGTAGCCTAGACTGACTTTTCCCCTAATTTTTCATTTCACTTAATGCAAGATGAGAGCCACTCATCTTATCTCAGTCTTCCCTTTATACTTGCACTAAATACTTGATAGGGAAACATTGTAATCATAAATACCTGGAAGTTTTACAGCATAAAACTTTGTTGACTGGAAGGCAGGGCGAATCTTGAGCTCACCATGGAACTCCATCAGACTTTGATAGTGTAGAGCCGCCACCTCCTTGAAGAGGAAAGTATTTCACTGATTCGTGTATCTCTTCCAACCAACCAAAACTTACCAGGATAACATGCACTGTTTATCAGGAGCAACACTAATCAAACAGAAAAAATTAGAGATGCCACTCACAACTAGGTGAGAAATTTTCACCAAACGCTTTGTTGTTATATCTGACTCTTTTCTAGACTCTCCCTAGCAGAGTCACCATTTTGTTGGTTTCCTGATCAGGAGTTTACACTCAAAGAGACACTGATATACCTATGATGGATATTAAGGATTGGTTAGTTCCAAATGAGGGCAATCTATAGGCAACCAGACCAACTATAGGGATGGATTTTCCCTCTTCTACTTCTGGCTCTGTGAAATCAAGGCGGGTACACCTGATCCAATAGAAACAACTCTGACTGATAGTTTTAACTCTGCCCCTTTTTTCTATATTGAATCTTTCAACAGATGAATACAGTGAGAGAATACTAAACAAGAACCTATTGTTCATTGATCCTCCATCACTGGGTAGGACAATACATAACTCCAAATGAAAGTAAAAACTGGTATTGATTTAATGTTTCTTGCAAAGTGTAAACAATCATGCAACACATGTAAGAACACAAGGGATACTAGCTTATGATCAATGCCTTATCCATTGGGCATCATACCTGAAGCAGACATGAAATACAAGAACAACTACTAGATTCATCTGAGAAACTAGGCCATAAACATAGTCAAACATCTCTTACATTTCTTGCAGATATCCTTCCTGATTGAACCCAATAAATCTATGCTTCACTTAGAGGCTTTTAACCTAATCCTAGATTAGGGCTGAGAGACAAAACACATACACCAGTAACCTAATGCAATGAGTTAGAAAACTCAAAATTCATCAAGAACAACTGAAGGAGAGATCGAAGAATGAGAAACTATATTAAGTATGTGGGTTCAAATCCCTGTATTAAAAATTGATTCAGTGATACCATAAACAATATGCAAGAGATACATAAGTTTTCTTCCTAGTATTGATACAGAAGCAAAATGTTACCACCTGGACTGAGGATACACACTTGGCTTTTCAGCTTCCTGTTTCAAGAAATTCCAGCCAGCCTCTCAAAATGATCATAAAAATCCCTTTATACCAGGGCTCCAAAGCAAGCACGATCATTTCAAAATCAAAATTTCAAAATCACCTAACCCCACTAAGAAATGAACACAGATATGACAGGTGTCAAGCCACAGCATTAAGCTCAAACAGTCTAATCAACCAGCTACAAACACTTCTCGAGCCAAGATTGAAATCATTCCTTTACAGTCAAAACCTTCTGCCATCAACCGCCAAGCACTTTGGACCACACTGCAAACGCTTCTCACCAAACAAGGTCAAATCTAGCCAAGACAACATTTAAAACCAGTCCTTTCTATTGCAAAAACTCTCTGCAAGTCCAAACAGTCACCATGCTCTTCACGGGCTTGAGTTTTTAAACTGTTTGCCCTTAGCCGTGCAACTGCGCAGTCATGAATCTTACCGCCACAGGAATTTGGGCTCCAAAATATGCTTGGTCGCATGATCGCATGGCTCCCAACTCACCCTTGTGATCATCCGACCGCGGTCTCCTAACCACAGCCAATGGTCAACGTTTGGTCCAAAACCACCTGCAAAGTCCTCGACCCCACCACCAGTTAGCGCCCCATCAAAATCAAGCATGTCGGCAAGACCCATGTCATAACTCCACAACCGCGATGTCAGATGGTTTGTCACATGATCGCATAGCCCGGGGATGGGCTATGCGGACATGCGACAACCCGCTTTCCACTAACCTTGCCACAACTGCCACCACCGCCGCTAAGCCAAGCGGTTAGTCACATGATCACATAGCCCAGAAATGGGCTATGTGAACATGCGACAACCCACCCTTTAACCGACAGCAAAACTGCCAACAAACCTCCTGCCATCGAGAATAAGGACACGTGTCGACTGGTCACATGATCGCATAGCCAAAGAATGGGCTATGTGATCATGCGCTAGCCAACCAAAGGCCGCCACATCACCACATCCGCCAGCGGGCCCACAGTGAACAAACCATCGGCACCAAATCGAACGGTGGTCGCATGATTGCATGGGTAAGGAATATTCCATGCGATCATACGCCGATCATAGATCTTCTAACTCTGACTCCGGGCAATGAAAAGAACAGGACCCACATGGACAGGTGGAAAGCGATCACATGATCGCATGTTAGAAATGTCTAACATGTAGCCATGCGATAGCCAATAAGAGAAGACCCTTTGAAAACTTGGGCCCACCACCCATCGCACTTGCGCAGTTAGAGAAAACACCATCAATTACGGCAGAAGTGCGGGGTCGAAAACACACAGTGTTTCCACAATAGTGAAGGATCGAAAACACACAAAGTTTTTGACGCTAAAGGATAAGCGCACAAAAGCAAGAAGCACAAGGTCAAAAAAAATGAAGGCGGAAAACACACAGACCGAAAACATCATGGACTTTCAGAAACACTGTGGGTTTTCGACACTGTGGCAGATTTTGACAATTTTTCCAGCAGATCTTAGAATTTGAATAACTTTCAGGATTTGGAAAATTAGCTCATGTGATCTAGGCCAGAGCTTGGTGACAACATGAAGCACACAGGGCAAGACACAAACCATGAAACATTTGTAGAGAGGAGGCCATTTTCAAGGGATTCTTTGCATGACAGAAAAAAGGCCTAACAAGTTGATGGCTAACTTACGAAGAGCATAGGAGCACATGTATGATATGAGCATATCGAGAAGCCACTCACAGACTACCAGACATAGATCTACATCTTCTCATCATAGATCAAAGAGATTTGGGAGACATTGACCATCAGAGCATAGAGATAGACAGAGTGATAGATAGGACCTTGTGCCACATATGTATCAAAACTCAACAAAATTTATAAATGAAAAACTTTCTCTACTAGTTAGTTATGTGTTTGATTACTATATTTTCATCAATAACATAAAACTTAACAAAAAGAAAGAATGTGTATAAATGTATTCTAATGTAATTTGCTAAAACCACATAACCTATAAAACAAACATAATTATTTTATAAGGAATACATAAATACACAAGGAAAGAAAGATAAATTAGGGATAATAAGATGAATAATATTGATAGGTTCCTTAAAAGAAACATCATCCATATCAGCAATTATATAAGCACCTGAACCAAAGTGTTCAATTACAACAAAAGGTCCAAGCCAATTAGGTTGGCTAAACTTTCCTTTTTCACCAGGTAAAGCATTCACATTTCTTTGATTCTCATATAACACTAAATCACCCACTAAAAATGATCGTTCAATTACCTTATGATTATACTATTTCTAAAGTGATTTATGATAAGCCTTTATATGTTCCAAAGCATTCATTTGTTGTTCATCCAACATTTCTAATTATTGTAATCGTTGTTCTCAAAATATATCCTTATCAATTATCCCATGAAATGAAACACAAAGAAGTTATTTCCAATTCCAATGGCATAATAGCATCAGTACCGTAGACAATATTGTAAGGAGAAGTACCCGTGGCAATATGAACACTAGTCCTATAAGCTCATAAAGCATAGGTAAGTTGGGTATGCCAATCTTTTGCATGCTTATTAACTATTTTTCTCAAAATTTGTTCAATGAATTTATTTGATGCTTTAGCTTGATCATTAGATTGAGGATAGTAAGGAGTCAAAAATCTATGTTGAATTTGATATTTCTCCAAGAATTTCATGACGTATTTGTTCTTAAAAGAGGTAGCATTATCTGGAACTATCGTTGAAGGAATACCAAACCGTGTTATAATATTGTTAAGGATGAAATAAAAAATAACATTTGTAGTTGTTGAACAAAGAGGGATAGCTTCAACCCATTTCATAAAGTGATCTATAGCAGTCAGGATATATGTATGTCCTTGAGAAGTAGTTGGTGAGATTTTTCCAATAAGATCAAAACCCCAAATACTAAAAGGCCATGGAGCAACTTGATTACGAAGCTCACGAGCAGGAGCATGAATCAAATTACTATGCTGCTGACATTGAAGACACTTCTTAACAAACATGAAAGAATCTTGTTCCATTGTTTTCCAATAATATCCCATTCTAAGAAGTTTTTTAACTAAAGATTTTCCACCAAAATGTTCTCCACAAGAACTAGAATGAGCTTCTGCCAAACTACCAGAATTTTAGTTCTACCAAGGCATCTTAATAGTAAGCCCTCATAAGAGCATTTGTAAAGAGTGTCTCCTAAAATGATATAATGCACTGCAAGCTTCCTAATAAGATTACGCGTGTTCCTTGTTGCCAATTCAGGAAAATTACCATCTTTCAAAAAATGAAAGATATGAGAATGCCATTCATCCAAGTGCAAATTGAAACAATCAGAGGTAACCTTATTAGAAATTGCAGGGTTTTTAAGAGTTTGTATAGTAAATTGAAAATTTTCAGCATTGTTCTCAAGATAAACCAAAGAATTTTTGCTTGCCCTGGCGTCTACATGTTGATTAGATTTCTTAGGTAAAGTTTGAATCATGTAAGAAAAGAATTGTGAAAGCACATCAAGAGCCAAATCTTTATATTGTGTCATTTTATCATTCTTAGTCTGATAACATCCCTTAATCTGTTTCACAATCAATTGTGAATCTCCATAAATTTTGGAGTTTTTAATGTTAAGAGATGAAGCTACTCGGAAGCCAGTTATAAGAGCTTCATACTCCACAATATTGTTAGTACAAGGAAAAGTCAATGTATATGATAACGGGATCATCATTTTTGTAGTAGGGATCAAGATAATCCCAACACTAGAACCTGTCTTACATCTAGATCCATCAAAATATAACTCCCAAACATCATCTTGTTTAATAGCTAGAATGTTTTCATTGGGGAATTCTATCGTAGTTTAACACATGTATCTGAATGAGGACAAGGATCTTCCACCAAATAATCTGTTAAATCATGTCCTTAAATCAACTTTTGAGAAATAAAATTACGATCAAATTCTATAAGTAACATTACCCACTTTTCCAGACAGCCAAAGAGATCAATTTTTGAGAAGAGATGTTTCAAAGGATCAAATTTAACAATCACATTGACTTCAACATTTAAGAGATAATGCCTGAGTTTGTGACAAGCATAAACTATAGCTAAGCATTGTCTTCCCAAATCTGTATATCTTGTTTCATAATCAAGTAAAGTTTGACTAATGTAGTACATAGGTCTTTCCTTACCATCACTATCATACTGAGCCAACAATGCACTCACCACTTTTGGAGTGGCTAAAGTATATAGATAAAATGGTTTATCGTATTGAGCTAGTTGCAAAATAGGAGGATTGGCGAGATACTCCTTAAATTGCTCAAAGGATTGTTTACATTTGTCATTCCAAGAGAAAGTGGTATCCTTTCTAAGCAAGGAAGTAAAAGGAACAGTTCTAACAACTAAGTTGGAAACAAAGAGACGAATAGCTTGGATTTTTCCTTGTAAATTTTTTAACTGAGAAATATTCTTAGGAGGAGGCATATTAACAATAGCTTCAATATTTTTAGTATCTACCTCTATGCCTCGCTTAGAGATTATAAATCCTAATAATTTACCAGAATCAACTCCAAAGACACATTTTTTAGGATTCAAACTCATATTGTAACTTCTAATCCTTTCAAATATCTATCATAAATACTAACATGATCTTCTCAATATACATTTTCTCTAGGAGGCACTATGGAAAATGGATGGTTAGCAATTGATTATGAGCTAGTTATCATATTCATTGTGATTCCTACAAGAGCCAATCACTATGCTATTCATGATGCTTATATGTGCCCAAAACTATTGTCTTCTGATTTATTTATGAGTCAATCACTATTGGTATTATGATATATGTCAGAGATACTTTCTATGTATGTGATGTATGGAAAGCTAGTTAGCTTGTGTACTTATGATGCATATGAGCTAGTCTATTGTATATGAGATGTATGCTCGAGATAATCACTGTGCGTGTGATTTTTGATATATGCATATGCATGAAGTTGCTAAACTAATTATTGATAATGATGGGCATGGAACTATCACCTAATGGTAATCAATGTCTTTTATGGGATTAGACCAAGTTCATAGAATCCATTAATTAATAAACATGATTAAAGAGATTAGAGATCTCTTCAAGAGGAGAGAGTGAGATCCCTCTAAGTGTGAATTAAAAAGTATTTGACTTCCTACGAGATGATACGTAGGCAGGGTCCTCAAGAGTGATCCCTCGAGGCTTAGGTCCATCTCTAGGATGACACTAGATATGGAAGTTAAATGCCATCATGAGAATGCATAAAATGTGAAATCAAGTTGTTGCCACCATATTGAACGAAGGAGATTAAAATTCACAACTTCTAAATTAAATGAAAGACAAATGGTTGGATAAGTTGATGATTAATTTTTAAAATAAAAAAAATTAGTAGAAATAGAGGGTAGTTGTTACATTTCCATGTAGAGATCTGTAAGGAAGTAAATGTCTGTGGAGACGCTTCCTATGCTAATCTCAAAAGGATGATTATACAAATTTTAACTTAGCTATTGTAGAGATCTCAAGAAATACATAAGGGCATAAAAAATAACAATAAACACAAAACACAATGATTTACATGGGGTAAACCCTTATGGAAGAAAATCCCCACACTTTAAAACATGCATAATGTATTATCAAAGTAACAATAGATTATAATTCAGTTACAATGCAAGTTCTTATAGGAGTTATACCTCAACTCAAGCTTGGAGGAAATTCAATAGCATCCTTTTAGCATTCAATCTTGCAAACAAAACTCAATGATACAAACTCCTCCTCAAACTCTCATTTTAGAAGTTTCTCACAACCTAGAAGCCATTTGTGGTTTACAAAACCACAAGTTAAACCTCCTTGACACGTGTTTCACATCCTTGACATATGTTTCCCAAGATAGGCAAGAATTCATGTTAAAAATATTCTATCACATCCAAAGTCTTCTCCCATATTTTTTACCCTTATAATTGTCATGAAATGTGTCATAAAATATCTAAAAATTGTCCTTCCATAATATATTATGGACAAGGCATCTTTTGATAACTAATATTCCCTTTTTCAAGGCATCAACAAGTAGAAAAATGCCAACTACGTTTTGAAACTATTTGCAAGGTTGAGACACATGTTTTCTCAACAATCTCCTACTTGTCAAATACCTTGCAAGAGTCAGGGGATATATACTATCATGGAATCACTTGCTAAGAGTTGAGAGGCCCATAGACTCTAAACACCATGTCAACTTATTTGTGCTCATGAGCTTAGTTAATGAATCAACAACATGCACTAAAGTTTCTACATTTTCCAGTTGTACCTTGCCATCTTCAACCATATCTCTCTCAAATGATATTGTACATCAATGTTCTTGGTCCTGACATGAAATGTCAGGTTCTTCACTAGGCATATTCCACTCTGACTATCACTATAAATTGTCACTACACCCTATTTAAAATTATATACTTGTAAAGCAATCTTTTGAGCCAAATGGATTCCTTGCAATCATGAGTAGCTATCATATACTCTGCCTCTGTAGTGGAAAAAGTGACCACAATCAGTTGGTTTCTTATCCAATTAATTGCACCACCAAATAATGTAAACACATATGCACTATCGGATATTTTTTATCAATATCACCAACCCATTCTGAATCTATGCAACCTCGAATATCTAACGAATGGTCATTTCTTGTTCCATGAAAACATATAGAGCACTTTGAGGTAACCTGCAAGTATTTAAAAAATATGTAATGAGAAAGAACTCCCACTGCTTGGGCAATGTCTAGTCGTGTACAAACCATAACATACATCAAACTTCAAGAAACACACTGGTACAGTACTTGATTTATTTCTTCAATCTCCAATGGAGATGTAGGATATAGTGAAATAGAAAGCTTCATTCCCATTGTAACAGGAACACATAATGACCTAGAATCTTTCATATTGAATTTTCTTAGTATAATACCAACATACTAGCCAAAGTTTTCTATTTATCTATCTCTTATAATCTCCATCCCTAGAATGTGGCTTGCTGCATAAAGATCTTTCATTTCAAACTTTGCTGAGAGCTGATATTTTAATTCAACAATCAAACCTTTTCTTTTGCCAATAAATAACATATCATCAACATACAAGGCAATAATAAGGAAACAATCACCATCAGATTTAAAATATACACAGTGATCATATTTAAACCGCACAAATCCCAAACTTAACACATATGTATCAAACTTCTGGTACCATATCCTAGACTTTGTTTTAAACCATACAAGGATTTTTTTAACTTATAGACCAAATGACTTTTAACTTTCAGCACATAGTGCTCTACCTGTGCCATATAAATTTCTTCCTCCAAATTTCCATGAAGAAAAGTTGTATCCACATCCATTTGCTCAATCTCCAAATCATAGGCTGCTGCAATAGAAAGCAAGAAAAAAATGGATGTCATTTTAGCTTACATGACATATCTAAATGGAAGCAAATAGAGTTTCAGAAACCTCATTGATATCTGGCTTATACAGGAAAGCACTTGGCATGTCCATAGATGTTTTCGATTAAATTGCCTACTTCTGTGATTTGTTTTGATACTCTTTTGCTGACCAGTATTTGCCTGGTGTTATTTTCTACTACAACTGCTTTAATTACATTCTCTCTATTAAATAAATATGCATTTATTGATTCTTAATATACGATGACTTAGGATTGATTTATTTATCACAATGATTCAGGTAGCAGCAGATCATGAGATATTACTGCAGGCCAGATTAATCGAAAAACTTGCTTTAGACAAACTTTGTACTGATTTTGAAAAATAGGGGAAAAAGCAGAGCACATGGAAACACACAAATTTAACAGCAAAGATGACTTTTTAACACAAACACACATTAAATCTTCATTCAATTTACAAACCAAGAGATTACAATATACCTCAATATAGAGGTTTTTCTCAAGATTGGCCAATGCAATCAGGCTTACACACTTTGCTTCAAACAACATGAAGATGATTCTTTATAAAGAATACATTTTCTAAATATAAACCACAAACTAAAGTTTTTTTTCCTTCATGCGTTTGGCATACAAAACTAGAAAATGCTTCTACAAGCTGTCAACTCAAACTACACAAGGTGAACGACATTTGTAATTGAGCGAGGATCTCCCAATGCTATGATGAAACTGGAGTGAACGGTGTGCATGACAGTCAACACGAATCAGATGGTGGTGAGACTGAATTGAACAGTAGTAATGCTGAGTTGAATAGCAGCGAGACTAGGACTTAGCATTAGTTGCCAATACTTTGAGATGGACATTTTTACAGATTTAATTTTTGTTATTCTTAAATTAATATTATTTTCATTCTTAAAAAAAAAATTCAACAAATTGTAATGTCCATACCAATTTCCATTTAATAATAAGTCTATTTTTTAAATGAAATGATTTATTATAATTGTAAATTTAAAAAAAAACAAAGAAGACAAAATACAATATTTATAGTGATTCGACAATTCTCTAAATTAAGGAATTCTTATATTAATCCAATCTAGAATATACACAACACATAGACTGTGCACGGTCATTTATACAAAGCTTTTTGAATATGAAGATATAAGAAAAAACAAAGCAAGCTTTTTGAATATGAAAATATGGAAAAAAACAAACGGTCATATGACTGTTGCACTTCACATCCCAACAATAATTACACATTCATAAATAATTGTTAATATACATAAAGTTGGGATTGCTTCTTAATATACCTTTCCAACACATCGGATATGAAATCTGTGCTGTAATTTAAAATATGCTTTTGACATTGACTATAAGATCAAGTGTATAGAAAAGTTAAAAATCTTGGTCAATTGGATTGCTTTGTTCACGTGTATAGTTTTACCTTCAAAATTTTCTTTACAACACAAGTCTAAACCAAAGCTAAGGTTGAAAAACTTCATTGACATCTACCTTACACAGGCAAGCGATTGACATGTCAATAGATGTTCTCGATTAAATTGCCTATTGCTGTAATTTCTTTCGATACTCTTTGTTGATCAGTATTTGGCTGATGCTATTGCTAGTACAGTCGGTTTAATTAGAATCTCTCCATTAAATAAATATGCATGTGATGATTCTTGATGTATGATGACTTGGGATTTATATATTTATTACACCGATTTAGCAGCGAATCATCAGATACTTCTACTACTGCATGCTAGACTAAATTTGATAATTTCATATTATAATATTCAAATTTTTTATTAATTTAAATGCCAAGATCACAATTTATAATGATGAAATTATATTTTAATAGATTTGACTATGATTTATAAGAATATAATAGCGCACTTTATTAAAAAATTGGATGAATACAAAATCCCACTTCGGGCATGTAGCCAGTCAAAATTGATATTCATAACTTTTTGAGTCTGTCCAGTCTGAGGTTTTAATTAGGTTTGAATGATTTCTTGCAACGTCCTCAGTGCTGATGACAAAAAGACAAAAAACACAAAAGCTCCTTCTACACAAACTATTGGATGGACACTTATACAGATTTAATTTTCCATTCTTAAATTAAAATTATTCATATCCACATGAAAAACAGTGAACCATCCTAGAGCTCAGAAAGCTTGAAATTTGGTTTCAAAATCTCATTAGTCCTTTTACCTACTCCATTTAATTATCATATTATTTTTCTAATAGATTGGTCTTACCCCCATTGAAGTCTGCCACTAAATTAAATAAAAAAATATACATCAAAAATTTAATTAAACTAGTCTTAGTGAATTTCCTATTGGTGACTTCCCATAAAATTCCTCACCATAAATGGAAGGATGTGATATTAGTAGTGGCGACAATCTTTCTCCACAAGAAGCCTTCAACTGTAGAGATATTTCTCAATACCTTTTTGACTTGGATGTGAAAATTCTGAATAAGTTAAAAGAGAAGGACCAACCACTATCATAAATTTTATTTCGAATCGAATTCCCATCTATTGGAGGTAGGCGATGGAACATTTTTTATTCACTAATGAATTCATTATTACTTTGTACCCCAATTTATACTTATCTATATTCTTGTTACCTCAATTCTGATCTTTCACCAAATCTTTCCCTTTCTTGAATCTGTGACTAGTTTATACCGTCTACCTCTCATATAGAGTTGTTTGTTAAATGTGAATGTCTAGCATTTTATATGCTCTATGCTATGAGTAGCTGGTCTATCTCCATTTTGATAGTCCATTCGCAAGGGTTGAACTTCAGCTTTCCTGAATTCACCATGTTGGTGTCCAAAATGACGCTTATGCTCTAACAGGCTGCCAATATACCCTCAGAGGATTTTAGGAATGGTTAGCTCCAAAATGGAATGAGGTCTTATGGTAACTGGACCAACTCTAGGGACAACACTGCCCTCTTCTGCTTTTGGCTCTGCAAAACCAAGGTAGGTATACCTAACCTAGTATAAAATAGACTTCATACACCAAGAACTAGGTTTGAATAACAGATAAATGGATAGCAAGAAAGTACTGAATGTTAACCACACACTCATTGACTCTCCATTGCTATACGATAGAACTATAGACAACCAAATGCTGAAAACTTAAAGGAATGTTTCTTAAACTATGTTTTTTGAATCATAACAACCTAATCAGTATCTATTGATAAAGAAATAATCATTTAGGCCAGTGCCTCATCCATTGGGCAAGATCTCCTAGAACAGGACTGCTACACACACCAGACAATAGCTGAGATTCCAAGCCATAAACACACCTACAATCCCCTTCACTACTTATGAGATATCCTTACATAAACAACAAGATAGACCTATGTCCCATCTAAAACATAATTTAATCTAATCCTTGATTAGAACTGAAGAATGAAGACACATACACAAAACAATATGCAGAGAACTAGAAAGTTCAGAATCTATCAAAGTTGACACAAAGGAGATATAAGAGTCCTGTACTTGTATTAAGTATGAAGAATTCTTAAGTGTAAACAATCAAACCAGAGGAGTCAAGCTTACAAATTACAGCTTAGACCTGCAACTTTCTCTCTGTCATCAAAAAATACCAAAAAAGGTCATTACAACTCAGACTGGGCAGAAGACTCACAACTAGAAGTTTGAAAATCTAACTCTTGATCCCTCAAAATGATCATAAAAATCCCTTTATACTAGGGCTACAAAGCAAGCACGATGATCATTTCAAAATAAAAAATTCAAAATCACCTAACCCCACTGAGAAATAAACATAGACATGACAGTCCAATCAACTAGCTACAAACACTCCTTGAGCCAAAATTGCAATCATTCCTCATGGTCAAATCCCTCTGCAATCAACCGCCAAGCACCCTAGACCACACTACAAATCACTTCTCACCAAACAGGGTCTTTTCTGCAATCAATTCCAGTCCTTTCTAGTCGCAGGAAACATTCACACAATTCAAATTGAAAACGAATGGCTACTCAGCACTTCATGGGTTTTATGCTCCTTACATTTTGCTCTTAGTCGCGCAATTGTGCTGCCATTAACTTGACCACCACAGGAAATCGGGCTTCAAAATATGCTTGGTCGCATGATCGCAAGGCACCAAAATAACCTTTGCAATCAATAGATCGAGATCTCCTTAACCACGCAATGCCGTCACAAACCATCCAGAAAAGTCTTCGGCCACCTCAAAAATCCCTCGGTGAACGAAAAATGGGCACATTAGCAACACGACACTATGGACCCACACAACTCCGCAACTGTGATGACCAACAGCGGTCGCATGATCGCATAGCCAAAACCTAGGCTATGCGAACACACGACAAGCCATGAGATTGCCACTCTGTCACCGCAAACTGGCCCCACCTGGGTTCGCCCGATGCCACGGGGACCGTTGACCCATCCGCAGACAAGCCCAAAAATGAACGGCGGGCGCATGATCGCATGGGCTTAAAACCTCCCATGAGATCATGTGCCAACCACAGGATCTGCCACATCAACCCCACATACGCCATATTACCACCTCTCACCGGGCCCCAAGGACATGTGTCGAGTGGTCGCATGATCGCATAGCCAAAGAATGGGCTATGCGATCATGCAACAGCCAACCAAAGGCCACCACATGACCACCTTGCTACAAACGGGTCCACCGGGTAGTCTCCTCATAAACCAGAATCGACGGCTATCGCTATACCATGATGTTAAAAAGTGAGCACCTCCGCTCAGCGGTATAACGACAACCACCAGATCTGTCCACGCTTTAACCTCCTCAGAAGACTGCGGACCCACCGACACTATCCAACTTGTCATTCCGCCAACCAATCAGAAGATGCCAACTCGCTCCACCCTGACAATGGACCCACTGACAAAAGCCAAGTCACCACCTCGAACCAGCCAAAAGACACCACACCACCACCACAACCTGCCATGGACACGTGTCAGCCGGTCGTATGATCGCATAGCCCAAAAATGGGGTATGCGATCATGCGATAGCCAACCAAATGCTGCCACGTAACCACCAGGAACACAGCCCCTCTACCAATGGGCCCCACACGCAAGGCAAGAACTGGTCGCATGGTCGCATGTTAGAAAAATCTAACATGTGATCATGTGACAACCAATCACCTTAAAGCATTTGCAAACACGGGCCCACCACCGATCACACCTGCACAAATAGGAAATGCTGGCAAACAAGAAACTGTGCGAGGTCAAAAACACATAATATTTTTGACACAGCGAAAGACCGAAAATACACAGAGTTTTTGACGCCAAAGGATAAGCGCACAAAAGCAAGAAGCACAAGGTCGAAAACAATGAAGGCTGAAAACACATAGACCGAAAACATCATGGACTTTTAGAAACACTGTGGGTTTTCGACACTGTGGCAAATTTTGACAATTTCCTGAAGAGCTTAGAATTCGAATAACTTTTTGGATTTTATGATTCAGCACGTGCAAAATTGACTAGAGCTTGGTGACAACACAAGGAACACAGGGCAAGACACAAACCATGAAACACATCAGGGAGGAGGCCATTTTCAAAGGATTTTTACTATGACAGAAAACTGGCCTAACACACCAAATGCAATACAAGCGACATTGTTTGTGTATTAGATGCCACATATACTTGGTTTCAATTTTGCTAAATCTTCCTCGATGATGATTAATATTTTGATGACTTCATTACCTTCATTATCCTTTCTTTTGCAATGTTCCTATACTTGTTTGGTTTGCCTACAAACTGCCTTCAATTTTCTCTTTGGTGGACTTCCAAAGATAACTTTGTGTGTTTTCTTTCTTTGCAGGGTGCTTCCTCACACTACTATGTTTGCCTCTATCCTTTGCTGTATATTTTCTTAAACATAAGACTTAGTCTTTTTGCAGACTCTACTTTTTCCTCATGTAGCAGCAATATCTCTTTGAATAAACTGCAAACAAATTTTAGCAACTTAATCACCTTTTAGCGCACAAAACCTTTAAGTGGTGGGTTGTCTTCTCTCAGTTATAGTTTTCTAATCTTGTGTAATCTTCAATTGCTATATCTACGATAACTTCTTTTCCTTGACTTCAAACAAAACATATTTTGTTATAGCTTCATAATCTTCTTCTTTGAACAACTTTAAGGTCTTATAATTTCTTCTGCAATTAACAAGACCCTAGAATTTCTTCTGCAATTAACAAATCATTTTTAATAACTTTTACGAACCAAGTGTTAATGTTTGTAGCTTCGGTCAGATTATTCTAACCTTAAGCATTTGATATCTCCTTTTTGGATAAAATGAGAATTATATGTTATATATACATTATCATTATATATTTGATGATCTTATCAACTCGAGAATTCATTAAGATTCATTATACAATCATTATTATTTGATAACCATGATAGTTATAATTGATAATTATCATAGTTATCATTATTGATAACTAATATGAGTAAAAGTAATATCAATGTTATAGTTGATATTGTTATCAATTTTATTATTGTTATCAACTTTAATAGTTAATAAAGTTGATAACAATACCAACTTAACATTATTGATTTGGTTATCAAAAGTTGATTATGGTATCAACCAAATCAAGATATTACTTTATGTTGATTATGGTATCAACTATGAATCTGAATTATAATATTGATTAATCATTATTGGTAATGATATCACAATGATTATCATTATCAATAATACTAATCATATTTATATAATTATCAAAATAATTGTATCGACTTCATTCTTTTCAACGTAACAAACTTATCATTATTAATAAGGATAATGTCGACATATGTTGATAGTATCATTATTAACAATGATTATGTTAAACATATGTTTGGACAACAAATAGAATGAAGGTTGATATGTATCGGCTAGTATAATGTTCAATGTTATTATATGAAGATCGACATTAACAAGTTGATAATAAGGATCAACTTTAACATGTCGATAATGCAATTTTCTAAGTTGGTAAACTTTGATAATAAGAATGTCTCATGAGTAGACATCACTCTTTGTGAGACCCATAGTCTCATGAAGAGGTATGTCCCTTCGTGAGACATCCTTGAAGAATATATATATTACATCAAATTTATTTTTTGAAATTGATTATTAATACTAGTACAATTCAGCCTTAGTTTGATATATATATACCTCTTCGCGAGACTATGTGTCTCATGAAGAGTGATCACTCTCTCTCTCTCTCTCTCTAAAATGTTAAAACATGGTCCAAATCAAAACCTTTCGAAACATAGAGTTTTTAAAACATCAGAAACCTTGGAATCTTTTTTCAACCTTAGGTGTACATTCTTTAAAAAAAAACATTTGAACATTTATCTTGATTGTCTTTGTAACATGTAAAATGTTTAACTTATATGTTAATTATTAAATTATGACATGTAATTATTTTTATTTAACTCTCTCTCTCTCTCTCTCTCTCTCACACACACACACACACACACACATTGTAAGCTAAAATGTTTAAATTATTTTTTAATTTTTTATTATTCAAGTCATTCTTTGTAAGGTAAAATGTAATTTACAGTATGTTAATTGTAAATTTTCATTCTTTTACATGTACGTAGATTAAAAATATGGATGATTTTAACATTGATGAGCTTACAGGTCAGCATTCACCATCACCACCACCTCCACCTCCACCTACAAAGTTGAGAGATAGTATTAGGAGAAATGTAGAGGCAATAATGAGAGATGTAAATATTATTAGGAATGATTGCCATCTATCAGCCTAGCTACTACGCCTTGCAGATAGCATGCAAGGCATCATAGATTCAATACATACATTAGACTCTGAGCTTGATAGTTTCCAGTCATGGAGGGAGATTATGCGTGGATATTATGCTGACGTGCCTGTCTTATAAATAGGTCAATAATTTAAAAATTATAAAAATTGATATGGCATGTTATTTTTTGAACCTTAAAATAGGTGAGGAGATACTTGGCAAGAACCCATGTATTTCTATTAGATGGTGTAGACACCCTGGTATAGCAAAGAATTTTTGGGAGTAGTGGTGGATGGTATTTGACCATCCACCATATGCTAATCATGAGGTCCCACTTTATTTTTTGAAAAAATTATGAGGTGAATTTGAATTGGGTAGGAAACCCAATTATTTTGACATGAGAGCATTCCAAGGGGTTGGTCAGAGCATGCCACAAGAAAGGCTAGTGGCCGAATTGAGTGATAGAACTAGAAATCATGTGCGTAATGATTCCCTTATTCCTCTTCCTTCTCATGTAGTTCTTGCACATGTCCATCATCAAGCAATGTAGTCAGCTCTCGATTCATTGAGTGCCCTTACGAGCAATTTGTTATGGCACTTGACCCCGGTGAGGGTTGCCGCCAACATAGCACATCTTTGCATGAGTTGTGGGGATATATGTACGGGTTCCCAAACTGATCCTGATGCTGCCCATGGTGGATATGCTGATGATGATGGTGGTACACATGGTGGATATGCTTATGCTGATGGTGGCACACGTGGTGATGTCAGAGATGATGTCACATCAAATATTGTAGGGGTTCCCAAACTAATCCTGATGCTGTCCATGGTGGATATGTTGATGATGATGGTGGCGCACATGGTGGATATGCTGATGCTGATGGTGGTGCATGTGGTGAATATTTTGATAGTCCATTCGCAAGGGTTGAACTTCAGCTTTCCTGAATTCACCAAATGCAATACAAGATACATTGTTTGTGTATTAGATGCCTTATATACTTGGTTTCCATTTTGCTAAATCTTCCTCGATGATGATGAATATTTTGATGACTTCATTACCTTCACTATCCTTTCTTTTTCAATCTTCCTATACTTGTTTGGTTTGCCTACAAATCGCCTTCATTTTCTCTTTGGTGGAGTTCCAAAGATAACTTTGTGTGTTTTCTTTCTTTGCAGGGTGCTTCCTCACACTACTATGTTTGCCTCTATCCTTCGCTGTATATTTTCTTAAACATAAGATTTAGTCTTTTTGCAGACTCTATATTGTCCTCACGTAGCAGAAATATCTCTTTGAATAAATTGCAAACAAATTTTAGCAACTTAATCACCTTTTAACGCACAAAACCTTTAAGTGGCGGGCTGTCTTCTCTCAGTTACAGTTTTCTAATCTTGTGTAATCTTCCATTCCTATATCTGCGATAACTTCTTTTCCTTGACTTCATACACAACATATTTTGTTATAGCTTCATAATCTTCTTCTTTGAACAACTTTAAGGTCTTAGAATTTCTTCTATAATTAACACAAATCGTCTTTAGAAACTTTCACGAACCAAGTGTTAATGCTTATAGCTTCGGCTAGATCATTCTAACTTTAAGCATTTGATATCTCCTTTAGATAAAATGAGAATTATATGTTATATATACATTATCATTATACATTTGATGATCTTATTAATTGGAGAATTCATTAAGATTCATTCTACAATTATTATTCTTTGATAACCATGATAGTTATAATTGATAACTATCATAGGTATCATTATTGATAACTAATATGAGTAAAAGTAATATCAATGTTATAGTTGATATTGTTATCAACTTTAATAGTTAATAAACTTGATAATAATACCAACTTAACATTAGTGATTTGATTATCAAAAGTTGATTACGGTATTGACTAAATCAAGATATTACTTTATGTTGATTATGGTATCAACTATGAATCTGAATTATAATATTGATTAATCATTATTGATAATGATATCACTATGATTATCATTGCCAATAATGATAATCATATTTATATGATCATCAAAATACTTATATCGACTTCATTCTTATCAACGTAACAAAATTATCATTATTAATAAGGATATTGTTGACATATGTCAACTGTATCATTATTAACAATGATTTTGATAAACATATGTTTGGACAACAAATAAAATGAAGGCCGATATGTATCAGCTAGTATAATCTTCAATGTTAATATGAAGATTGATATTAACAAGTCGATAATAAGGATCAACTTTAACATGTCAACAATGCAATTTGCTAAGTTGGTAAACTTTGATAATAAGAATGTCTCACGAAGAGGTATATCCCTTTGTGAGACATCCTTGAAGAATATATATATTACATAAAATTTATTCTTTGAAATTTATTATTAATAACAGTACAATTCAGCCTTACACACACACACACACACATATAAAGTCCTCTTTACATATTAGTTAATAAGAAGATTATTTATATTATATTGATATTGATATATATCAAATAAGTGATTTGATATAATATCAATTTGGAGATCAATATATATAAAGATAATATTCTAAGGAGAAATTATCAAAATATACTTATATATCTATCTAAGATTAGATAACATTCTATTGTGAATTTATCTAATATATATACATAAGATTTTAAAATAATTACATACCCTAAATCTGAATAAACAACAACAAAATATTCTCCTAAATTCATGCCACGATCAAATTGAAGCATCTAGAAAAATATTATACTACTTCCTTGTATCTTATGTCAGAGATTGCATGAATAATTTCATAGATATATCCTAATTTTCAACCTCAAAGTTGTACATCATATTTTCAAATTCTTTGACATGACTCTCTCATGTCATGGCATTGTTTCAAGTTAATTGAGGAACAAAATTTCTTAATTCATTTGTTATGTCATGAGGGCATCTTGGTTGGTGCAGAAGCACATAATCAAGATCAAGGTCATGAGTCATTTTAGGAGTATTTGAGTCTATGTTTATTCTTCAAGTTCATTTCAATAGGTTTGGAGTCATATTAAGTCATTTTACAAAACTATGTAATGCAATTGCAATGAATTGCCAAATTTATCTTATTAGGGTCATAGTTGGGACTCACATATGTAAAATCATCTAAAAAAGCCTATGAAAAGGTAAGAAGGATGTAAAAGGTAATATTTAGTCTATTTTGACATGTTAATAATATCTATACAAACTTTTTAAAGTCATTTTTATAAAATGTCAATCATGGCAAAAAGTTGTCAAAGCAACATTTCAAAAGTTGCTAAAGTTGCTAATATGTTGTAAAGGGGAGGATTACTAGCATAAAAGGTGGTTGGAAATTTGTAAACTATCAAAAAAACTATAAAATCATTTTAATTGTCATTCCAAATTAGAAGGAGAAAAGGGAAACATTTCACAATAATTCTAGTGCATTCAAACTTGTTGTTTTGATTCGGTTTTACTATTTTTAATCTTGCTTTAGTGTATAAATTGTATAGTTAGAAAGTAGAATGAATACTATTCCCTCTGGTTTTGGTTTGGATTGATTTCATGGAGAAATAAAGAATTTATGAGGTTTTTGGTGAAATAAGTTATGAAATTCTCAATAAATGACTGTGATGCAAGGGTTTGATGTTTTCTCTATCTTTAACTATTGGGAAAGTTTGAATCGAGATTTATTCTAGAGTAAATTTAATACTCTTTCACATGCAATTTATTAGATGTTTAATGGTGATGTATTGTACAAATTTATTTGATGTCCTAGATGATTATTTCTCTTATTTTTCTGCTAATCTAGGACAATGAAATTGGGTCTCAGTACAGGGGGCATATCTTTGTAATTAACTGTTGGATTTCTCTAGTTTTTGGATATGTTTTAAGAATTATAGTTTTGTGAATCTCCATTGGAGAGATTTCCAAAAGAATCTCTGGTGAAAAATGTATGAACAACAAAATGGGAACTATCCAAACTATCACAACTGGGACAGTCATAGAGAGGAAGTGAACTTTGTTTTTTTTGCCAAGGTTAAATGAAGATTGTTACAATTCAAGGACAGTGGAAAAGAAATGTGTTATGGTATATATTTTTTTATTTCATCAATTGACTAATGGTTTCTGTTGAAACACAGTTAATGCATATGCCTAATGTTGCAGAGGTTGCTCGAGTTGGAAGTATCTATTATGATGAACATGTTGCAGGTATGGGATGTATTTGAGAGAAGTTTAGAAGCATGAACTAAATGAAATCTTGGAGGATACAAGACTGGGGTTGAGGGATTGAAGGTAATTGGCAATCTTGTTGTTGAATTGATTAACATTATGTTATGAGATGGAAGGTTGTTGAGATATTTGGTGCTTTGGAAATAATGATGTTTGTATTGATTTGAAACCAATGTGTGGTGGATTTGATATATTGGATGGATTAAGTGCAAGTTTATATTGAGTAAGTTGATTAAGATTTGGAGTTTAATCTTGTTAGATGCCTCAAACTCATTGAATTTATTATTGTGTTGGGTCATTGAGCACCCTATAATTGGAACTCCATGGTTGATTTGGGGTTCTTGGTTGGTTTTCCATGATGCTATGCATCATAATTGATATCAAAGCTAGAATCTCCTGAGAGTGTGAGGAGTGGAAACTCACCCCAGGACCTAGCCCAAGAAGATTTGATATTTGGATTTTGGTAATGGTTTTTGGGTGTAGGTGCTCATCCATCTAGTTGTAAGTAGGTAGATAGGAAGGTCTTTCAAGGGCCACAAGGATGGTCTCTAGGACCATAGGAGAAGGTCCTTTGGTTTCCAAATGTCCTAGAGAGAGAGGCAAGGAAGGGAATCCTAGGTGAGGCACACTAGTTGGTGAGGTGATGCAACATGGAGGGGTGGACATAAGGTTGGTAGAAAAACCATGGATAATAGTCTTTACAACTACATTGTCAGGATTCACAAAGATATTTCTTGAAGGAAGATAGAAACAACATGAAGCTGATGAAACAAGCATGAAGAGGCACAAATGAGGAAAAAGGTGAATATTTCACTCAATTTTTTTCCTTGCAGGTCATTGTACCCACATTTCCAAGAGGCTTGGAAAATTTTCAAGGTCGATAGTATGGTGTAGGAGCACCTAAGAACCATGAGGTTCTAGGGGGTTAAAGATCATAATATGAACAATTTGATTGTATTTGGGTCATTCATGATGTTTTAAGGTCAATTGAGTGAAGTGAATCCAATTATAAAGCTATGAAAAGCTAAAGCTGTAAAAGTTATCCTAGTTGTCCATTCAGGACCTAGATTGGTCAAATGGTCAAATTTATGTAAAAGACTCATAGAGGGGTGAATGTGTTGTGAAAGGTTATACTAAGTCCATTTTAACATGTTAGGAAGGTTCCTACCAAGTTCCAAGGTTATTTTGTAAAAGATGCCACTTTGCAAAAGTTGCAAAGTTGCACAAAATATTGCTAATAGCTGGTTGATTGGCTCAAGGTGGTTTAAAAAGTTAAAAAATATCAATAAAATTTTAAAATGGCATGTTAAAGTCAATTTTTTGTGGTGGTTATCAAGTTAGAAGAATTAATTTAAAGATGTAGTGTTGGATTTATGTCTCTAACTATCACCTATTCTGCAGATTTATGGGGACAGTCATGGAGGTCTTGAATTCAAATAGAATGGATCTTCATGGAATGTCATAGAAGGTTGGATAAGATAGGAGAACACCATACAAAAAAAATTGTAATGTATTTTTTAATGAGTAAATAAAGCCTTTAGAGTTACTTGCATTGAATTGATAGTTATTGTTGCACATTGTTGTTTCTTGGCATTTCCTCATATGTAAATGGAATGAATTAGTCTTGATATCTATGGGGAAGTATAATATGATAAAATATATTTCTTTTGAATCCATTATGAGGCCATTCCATGGCCTATTATGAAATATTTTTCTAATTCTTCCAAACTGCTTGAAACTCTTAAGGAGGGTTACCCGTTTTGGTAGAAAGACAATAATTTTCATTTTCATCATTGGATCAGCTTATAAATAGTGGATTATATCTGTAGGTAGATAATATAAAAATTGACCAAAGCAATTTTCAAAATATAAAGCCTAGTAAAAATTATTAATGACTGATCAAGATAGTTATTCATGACCAAAATATATTAGTTTTCTTGTTTGGACTGAGTTTTGCATGATGTTAATTGTTATTCACGTTGAATGACTTCAAATGGAATATAAATGTTGGATAATGAGAAGGAAATTTATTTAGACTTTTTAATAATGATTTGAGATGGGTTTATGTTGGTTTGAAGAGAGTAAACTAGTAGTTGCAGTTTAACTGTTTAATACAAGACAATCACAATTAATGGTAAGATTGATTTATGAAGTAATAGGGTTGAACCCAATGATGATAATAGAATTGTAGTGGATAGAATGACCTTTGGGAAGAGGCCATAGGATTATATAATGTTCCTTGAATATTTATTATTCCTACTAATCAAATTATGGAAGCCTTTCAAATCTGATTGACAATTCCTCTAAGGATTGTGCGTAGTATATATGAACAAATATCATGTGGTTCATTGCAGGGTAGTGATGAGTTGTTTGACTAATGGAAGTAAATGAATTTTTTTGAGATAGGGTGATACTCATTGTTGATATTTTCTTATTTTTCCTTCACTAATGTCTGGATGTGGACAATATGATCAATTGAATTTTGATAAGGAATACAGAGGTTTGGAATATTGAGAACAATTAGATTTTTATTGCAAGAACCAGGCTTATTGACAGACTATTATTAAAAGGCCTAATAGGCCTTGCTACTAGAATATAATGGCAATATATTAATGGTTGGCATAATATGTCTCTTGGAAGCAATAGGCTGAGATGTGGTGAATGTTTTGGTAATGTCTTATGAGAAGTATATTGGTGACTTGATAAGATGTATATTTGGTCTAGAATGATGATTATGATTTGATTATGCCTCTAATATGTTATCACTATGATAGAATGATGATTGGATTAGTATGATCCTAAGAGATTTAAAGGTTTCCCATGATATTGGTATCAGATCTTAGCGAAAGATCTAGGTTGAGAAATATGTTTGGCATTTTATGTTTCTAATGAGTTATGGTTGTAAGTGTTTATCCATCTAGTTGTAAGAGGGTAGACAGGAAGGTTTTTCAACGTCCATAGGGATGATCCTGGGCCACATGGGATGGTCCAAGTGATTTCCAAGAGATTAGGGTGAGAGAAAATGATGGGACTCCTAGGTGAGGCAAAAGAAGTTGGTTAGGTGATGCAGCATGGAGAGGTGGACATGTGATTGGTAAGACACCTTGGATGGAAGCCACTACAACTCCATCGATAGGAGTCACAAAGAGATTTCTTTAGGGCACAGATAGAAGAGGCATAAAATAAAACAAGAAGACAAAGATGCATAATGAAGCAAAGGTAAAATGAAGACAAATGTGAATCTTTCACTCAAATTTTTTTGTAGGTCATTGTACCCACGTTTCCAAGGGACTTGGAAACTTTTCAAGGTCTGGAGTATGGTGTAGAAGCATGTAGTCAAGGTCAAGGTCATGAATCATTTTTGGATTATTTGATTCTATGGTTATTATTCAAGGTAATTTCAATAGGTTTGGAGTCATATTAATTCATTTTACAAAACTATGTATTGTAATTGTAATGAATTGCCAAAGTTGTCTTATTAAGGTCTTAGTTCGTCACATATGTCAAATCATGTAAACAAGCATATGAAAAGGTGAGAAGAATGAAAAATGTCATATTTAGTCTATTTTGACATGTTAAGAATGTCTATAAAAAGATTTGATATTTGGATTTTGGTAATTATTTTTGGGTGTAGGTGCTCATCCATCTAGCTGCAAGTAGGTAGATAGGAAGGTCTTTCAAGGGCCACAAGGATGGTCTCTAGGGCCATAGGAGATGGTCCTTTGGTTTACAAATGTCCTAGAGAAAGAGGCAAGTATGGGAATCCTGGGTGAGGCACACTAGTTGGTGAGGTGATGCAGCATGGAGGGGTGGACATAAGGTTGGTAGAAACACCATGGATAATAGTCTTTACAACTCCATTGGTAGGAGTCACAAAGATATTTCTTGAAGGAAGATAGAAACAACATGAAGCTTATCAAACAAGCATTAAGAGGCACAAATGAGGAAAAAGGTGAATATTTCACTCAATTTTTTTTCTTACAGGTCATTGTACCCACATTTCCAAGAGACTTGGAAACTTTTCAAGGTTGGGAGTATGGTGTAGGAGCACCTAAGAACCATGAGGTTCTAGGGGGTTAAAATCATAATGTGGACAAGGCTTTTGAGGGTACCTGGTTTGGAAGACTTCAAGCCAAACAAAGATTAGATTTTAGTCTAGCATGAAATCAATTCAAAACAAATAAAACTCTAAACTAAGCCACCTCAGATTGAGCTAAAACAGGTGCACCCAAGCACTGTTTGATTTGCTCTTGCTTAAGGGGATGTGGGTGTTCTTTCTAAGCACTTGGAGCATGTTCCTTATGCATTTTGGGATGGATTGAGATCCATAAAAACCCCATAAATGGCACAAAATAAGTATAGAACACCTGATTTGCCCCTAAAGCCTGAAGGATCAAATGATGTTGAAATGAAGATTAAGCTACATGATGTTTATGCTAAGATTGATTTGAGACCAAGTAGAGATGTGATATGATGCTATGCTTATGCAAAATAATGAAATAAACTATGTTAATCCATTATTGCTATATTAAGATGAGCTAAAATGCTTGAAAGTAAGCTAAATTAAGATGACTATGCTAAGGCTAGAAGTAAAAGGGCATGATAACAATGCTTAAAATGAAAGGTGAATGGATATTTTGCTCTTGGAAATGAGGAGCATTTATAGGATTTGGGAAGGAGGAATGAGTGGCCAGGATCAAAATCCTTAAGAGAGGCCAAGATTCATTCAAAGGGGAGCATATGGATTGTGCTAGTCCAGGGCCACCTCCTTGTGACAAGTGTCATAAGGGCATTGGGTTGAAAGATGGGAGGGATGTGAACAATTTGGGAAATGTGCCTAAGGTCAAAGGGTGTAAGAAAGGGGTGAGGGGCTTCTTAAATGCATGATAAATGCATGTAAGATGGATAAGTAGGCCTTAAATGCACTTAATGCATGTAAGAGAAGTTTCTAGAAGTTTGTTGACTTTGGGTTAAGCTTAGGAGTTGGCTAACCTTGGTTAGGGAATTTGACAGGATTAGGGGAGGGATTATGATTAGGATTAGGGTTAGACTTTCTAGAAGAGTCTAGAATTTCCTTAGGATAAACATGGATTTTAGGAAATAAATAAAGATTTATTTATTTCCATGGTTTAGGTTGAGAATATTTATTAAAATGAATTTAATAAATATGAGGATTAAATATATAATCTTAATTAAATATTTTGAGTTGGGATTAGGGTTAGGAAATGAGGGGATTAGCCTTTAATCGAAATTAAAGAAGGATTAGAAGATTCTAGAAGAGGTTAGTGGTCTTAAGGAAATTGGCCAAGTTTTGGGCAAAAAATAAATAAATTATTTATTTTGGGATTTTTGGTCAATTTATTAATTAAATAATTAATAAATAAGGAGATAATGTTTAAATAAGATTTAAACATTTTTGGGAGGGATTTCTTAATTAAATATTTTTAATTAAGAAAAAGGGATTTAATGACATAAAAATAAATAAATTAATTAATAAATGATGATGTCATCAAGTTTTTTTCAGAAAATAAAAATACTTTATTTTCTAAAGGATTTTTAGGTGTCTACATTTTTCCCCTCTTTGATGCGATGCCGCAAGTGGCATGGCATCAAAAATAAGAAAATAAGATGTCAGAGGCTAGAATTTAGAGGAATAAGGGATTGTGCCCCCTCGAGAAAATAACGCAAGGAGTAAACGTTGTGGAATTTTCTCGAAAGGAAACAGAGAAGGAAGGAGCTAGGAAGAAGGGGAGATAAATAACCAAGCTTCCAAGAGCAAAGATGAGTGAATGCAAGATGAGATGGAATGCAAAATGTAGGATGCAGCTACATGAGAGATGCAAGATGCAAGATTAATCTATATGATGCAGGATGCAGAGGATTGGGGGAAGCTCCAAGTGCAAATGTGGAGAGCACAACCTAGTTTAATATAGCAATGCTAGAGACCTGCCAAGGATACTGGCATCACAAGGCCTTGTCACCAGCATTGCATAGGACTGACGCTAAAAAGACATGCAGGGTTTCCTCAGCATCACTCATGAAACCCAAAGGAGGCATGGTGGAAACGATGCTGAAGAAACCACAAACACACAACTAACTCACGAGAAGAAGAAAAAGATCAAAAGACCTTGCCTCAGATTATCCTCATTCACATCACACCATGATATAAAGGATCATGGCGACTTTGAGTAGAGAAAAATGAGAAGCCGTAAAATATTAACAAGATCCAAAGGACAAAATTCAAGACCAAAATGAGAACTCCAAAAAGACATCCTTTGCCAAGGAGAGAGATGTGATGGGACTAATTGATGGTGGGAAGATTGGTCTGAACATGTGGAAGGATGCATCGACATGGACCTAGTGTGCTTGGTGGAAGATTAGGTCAGACAGGAAGTATACAACTGAGGGGACCCGTGATTAGGCTTAGGTCAGACAAAACAAAAGCATACATCTATGCGGACCCGATGCTGATGGGGAGAATGTTGTGTTGCTGATTGGAAAATGATGCAGTTCAAAGATGGTCATGATGATCAAGGATAGCCAACAATTGATGTTGTTGAAGTACAAGGCTGGGTAGGACAAGATGTGATGATCAAATGTGGCTGCAAGACAGACAAGGACTATGTACAACAAGATATAGGGATATGTACAATAGATAGGAAAAGAAATACAACGGATATGTACAGAAGCTCAGGATTGGGGATAGGAAGGACCATGCTATACAGGATATACAGGATATGATACAAGATATGTGCAAGATATGTACAAGATATGTGCAGGATATGGTACAAGATATGTGCAGGTAGGATTGCAGATTTGCTGGAGGATTTATGAAAAAGAGGAATGCTGGGGGATGGTGGATGGGGATGGGGATGGTAGAAAAAGGATTGAGATGTTGGGATGGAGGGATGGGATTTTGATAGATAATGACTCGGTCCACTATGTATGGCACCTGTTTGCCGGGTTTTCACCAACATACTTGTCCAAGGTGCTTGAATTGCCAAGTTTTCACCATTGGACGATTGTTTTTCTTTTTCTTTTTCTTTTTTTTCAATTTTTTTTGGATTTTCTGAATATGTAGATCTAGGTCAGGCATAGAACCTCTTCAAATGTATGATGTTGATTGGATCATTCAAAGGCTCACCTTCTGGTGTAGATAGCTAATAGGCACCAGAGCTGAAGCATGCTGTGACAACATAGGGGCCCAACTAAGTAGGCTCAAACTTACCTTTCTTTTCTCTGTTTGCTTGGACTTTCTAATTTTCTTTGAGGACCATGTCACCAACCTGAAATTATTTGGGATGGACCTTCTTGTTATAACTCTTTTTGAGTCAATTCTGGTATACAACCAGGTGATCATATGCTTGTTGTCTCTTTTCATCTAACAGGTCTAGCTGTGTGAGATGGGCCACATGATAGTCTTCATCAGTGGTGTAGTTCTTCATGGAAACTCATAATGATGGGAGCTCGACCTCGATCGGTAGAATGGGTTCAGCACCATATACAAGGGAATATGGGGTGGTGCCTATGGGAGTGCAATAAGAAGTATGATAGGCCCAAAGGGTGGGACTGATTTGGAAGTGCCAGTCATGACCAGAATCATTGAAAACCTTCTTGAGGATTTTCAAGATAGTTTTATTGGTTGCCTCAACTTGGCCATTTCCTTGAGAGAAATATGGACTGGAGAAACGGTGATGGATGTGGAGTCTAGCACATAGATCATCCACATGTTGGTTTTCAAAAGGTGTGCCATGGTCTATGAAGATGGTAGATGGGATGCCAAAGTGAAAAATGATGTGGTAAAGGATGAACTTGGATATTTGAATGCCAGTAGTTAGGGTAAGCAGAATCACTTCAACCCATTTGGTGAAGTACTCTATGGAAGTTATTATGTACTTGTGTCCATCCAAGGAAAGGGGAGTGATTAATCCGACAAGGTCAAAGCCCCAACATGAAAATGGCCAAGGTGGCGCAATGGGCTACAAGTCTTGTGCTGGTGCATGAATCAAATTTGCATGCTGTTGACATGGTAAACATTTTCTAACAAACTCACAAGCATCATGTTCCATGGTTGGCCAATAATACCCAACTTGAAACAACTGCTTAGCTATAACCATGCCACTCGTATGGGCACTGCAAATTCTAGCGTGGACCTCTTGTAAAGCTAGGATGGCCTCATTTGAATCTAAACACCTAGAGAGGATATTGTGATACCCTCAACGATAAAGGGTGTTGGCTACAAGAGTGTAGAGGGAAGCTCTACAGATAAGGTTTTGGCATTGGTTGTTGGTGAGATGGGGAGATATGATACCATTCTTTAGATATGCATGGATGTCATGGTACCACGGGGACTGGGACCAACCAAGACACACACCATTTCTGCATTGGCCTTCTCATAAGCTAGTGTATGTAGCTGCTCAACTAGGAATTCATACTGTGATGCGTCGCGTGGGATTTCCAACAAGGACCCAATAGTTACCATTGTGTCTGCTGCTTTGTTCTCAAGTCTGGGTATCTATGTGAATTGTAGATTCAGGAAATGCTCTTTCAATCTATCCATGAGTTCTTTGTAAGGTAGCAGCTTGTCATCCTTTGTTTGATATTCATCTAGGACTTGCTTGATAATTAGCTGTGAATCGCCGAACACTTGCAGTTCTATGATATTCCATTGAATAGCTATTTTGAGACCTAAGATGAGCGCCTCATATTCTACAATGTTGTTGGTACATGAAAATCCCAATTTGAATGACTTTGGGATGTAGTCACCTTGAGGTGTGACAAATAGAATTCCTGCCCCTGATCCATGTAATGTGTAGGAGCCATCAAAGTATAGCTTCCACATGGATTGTTCTTCGATCATACATAAGTGTTCATCAGAGAATTCCATGATTAGTGGGTAAGCATCCACCAGTGGTGCTTTTGCTAGCTGATCAGCAATGACTTGCCCTTTGATTTCTTTCCGATCTATGTATTGGATGTCAAACTCGCTGAGTATCATGACTCATTTTGCCATATGGCCTGTGAGAGTTGTCTTTGATAGTAGATATTTGAGGGGGTCCACCTTTGAAATGAGCCTGATTGTGTGACTGAGCATGTAATGTCTAAGCTTTTGAGTGGCAAAGACCACTGCAATGCATGCTTTTTCCATGGGTGAATAATTAAGCTCATAGCTAACAAGAGTTCGACTAATGTAGTAGATGGCTCTCTCTTTGTTTTTGTCATCATGCTGAGCTAGGAGTGCCCCCAGTGCTGTAGTGGTTGTTGAGATGTAGAGTATGAGAGGGCATCCTGGAACTGGTGGTACTAGGATTGGAGAATTGGCTAGATACTCCTTGAGCTTATGAAAGCTTCTCTGACATATGGGATCCCATTTGAAGTTAATGTCTTTGCATAAGAGATGCGTAAAAGGTTGGCACTTGTCTGCTAGTTGAGAAATGAACTGACGCATTGATTGAAGCTTTCCTTGTAGGCTTTTGAGCTATCTGAGTGTTCTTGGGGGAGGCATTTCTATTATTTCTTTGACCTTTTTAGGGTCAATCTCTATGCCACTTCGTGATACTATGAAACCTAGGAGCTTTCTAGATGTAACACCAAAGACACATTTCTTTGGATTGAGCCATAACCCATAGTGTTGCAGGTGATCAAACACACTCTCAAGAATGTCAAGGTGTTCATGGCATGTCTTTGATTTTGCAAGAATATCACCCACACAGTCCTCTAGGATCTTGTGAATCATGTCATGGAAGATTGTTGTCATCGCTCTCTGATATGTGGCTCCTGCATTCTTTAGACCAAAGGGCATCATGTTATAGCAAAAGGTACCCCATGGAGTAGTGAATGTTGTTTTGTGTTGGTCTTTTGCTGCTATATGAATTTGATTGTATCCAGAGAAGCCATCCATTAGTGACAACATTTCATGGCCCGCAGTAAGATCTATGATCATGTCTATGTTAGGTAGTGGGAAATCATCTTTAGGACATGCCTTGTTTAGGTCCCTGAAATCTATACAAATTCGGATGTCGCTGGAAGGCTTTGTGACAGGTACCATGTTGGAGATCCAATCTGAGTAATCTATAGCTTTGATAATCTTTGCATCCAGGAGCTTTTCTAGTTCTGATTTTACCAATAGAGCTACTTTGGGATGCATTTTGCGTAGCTTTTGCTTTACTGGCTTAACATTGGGGTCCACAGCTAGATGATGAACAACAAGTTAAGGATCAAGTCCAGGCATGTGTGCGTATGACCATGCAAAGTTTGTAGTAGCTTCTTGAAGTAGCATAGTGAAAGCCATTTCTTCACCTTCTGTCATGTTGGCTGCAATGTAGGTGATCCTCGAACATTCCTCTGTACCTAAGTTAACTAGCTTGGTTTCTTCTATGATGATAGGTGACTGCTCAGGTCTATAATCCTGGATGGGAGGAAGAGGAAAGTCTTCATCTTCTAGCGCTTGAATTACCAAGTTTTCACTAGAAGATACGCTCTTTATTTTTACTTTTTTGGAATCAGAATGTGCCCGAGAAGGGTTTTCACATAAGGACTCATGTTTTACTCTTTCTATTTCTCTTTTGTAGCTAAAGCTTGCCTCCTCTCAGAAGTATCCTTCTAGGTCAAGCTTATAGATGTGAGCTAACTCTAAATCCTGAACTGAGTGTGGGCTTGATGCCCCCATGAATTCTAGGAGTGCTTTTGTGCTTTGGAACTCATCGATGTGTGCAATGCTTGGTTGGTCCCAGTCTATGAGTTGAGGGTGAATGAGGGGAAGGTCTATGAGATTGATGGAAAGTTTTTGGAGGATAGAAGTCCTTAGGAGGGTGTCATCGTCAAAGATATCATCATAGGATATGATTTCTTTCTCTTCAGGGATGTCTTTGATCTCTACGAGGTCATCCTGGCTATTTAAGAGGGGAATGCTAGTCATGTTGGTGCCCCCAGTTGCGGTATTGGGCCCTTGTATATGAAGGTGAGGGGTATTAAAGCTAAGACCCTGATGTTGTGGGTTCTTGGATGCTGTAATTGGGTCTTTGCTTCCACCTTCTTATGGTCCTAGACCACCACCTTGGTAATTCCACTGCTCAGTAGTGTACTTGTGCGATTGTGGGTATTTATCTTTGAAGTAGCCAAGGAGTTGAGTGTCAAGTGGTGGAGGATCTTTGTACAACCACCTATTAATGTCAGGATCCATTTCTTGACTATTTAATGTGCCATGGGATTCAAAAGTCATAGGTCCCATTCTCTTGATTTCATAATGCTCTTCAATAGGCTTGCTTTGGTGATTCGGGCGCCCTTGAGTATGTGGATCAAGCGGGAGGGCCCCTATGGAAAATACATCATGTAGGCTATATTCACCACAACCCTGGTTATTGATCTTGATGGAAGAGAGGGTGGAGGTGAGAATGGTTTCTAGATCGCAATGGGATCGGGATGAGCTGGCAATAGAAGTACCAATGTCAGTTCTAGGACAATGAGTGGAGTGAGGGAATGATGCTTTCATCGCATGACAGCATGCGAAGGGTTGGGGATCAGCATGGATGGTAACCTCAGTGCCTTGATGTGGAAATTTAATGCACTGTTGGTAAGTAGATGGTACAGACTTAATGGAATGAATCCATGGTCGGCCTAGGAGGATATTAAATGGTAGGTCAAGATCAACAACATGGCAAATGGTATCTTGGGTTGCTGGGCCTAGCTAGATAGGCAAAGTAATAGTACCTTCAGAGGTACACTCCAAGTTGTCATAGGCTTTGATAGTGATTACTTCATGTGCTATATCGGCCTGTGTGAACCCAATCTACTGAATGAATTTCAAAGTACACAAGTTTAGGGCTGAGCCATTATCTATTAAGACCCGTTTGATGGCAAAGTCTCTAACCATGACGATGATGCGGAGAGGGAGAGTATGGTTAGGTGCAACATCTGGCATGTCAGATGTTTTGAAGGATAAAGCATAGGCTATAGATAAATGTCCCACAAGGGTCGCAAACTGGGTGGTGTTAATGTCTGTGGGGACATGTCCTTCTTTGAGAGCTCGGTTAAGGATCTCCTGATGGAGAGGTGAAGTGCGAAGAAGGTCCAAGATGGATATTTGGGCTGGTGTATTCCCAAGATGTTCTATGAGGTTGTACTGTGCATTGTGTGCATTTTATACTAGCCTTGGATGGGCACCATCAATAGTGATCCGACCCCTGTGGGTAGTAACAACACATTGACGATCTGCTCCTCTGACATGGATGGTATTGACTGTGGGCTCAACTTGGGTTATACATCCAAAAAAATTATCATAATTGATGTAGGCAGTAGTGTGATCTTCTTTCTTGTCCTTGCCATGATTCTGGGAATGATTGGTATTAGTTTGGTTGTTCCCAACATTGTGTTGTGGGAACACATTCTGATAAATTTGTAAGTTGGCATTTGGCGAGGCTTGAGCGGGTGTATCTACTTGAATCTCTTTTTAATCAATGAGATCTTGGATGTAGTTTTTGAGTCTCATACACTTCAAAGTAGTGTGTCCTTTGACATGATGATAATCACAGTATTCATGATCTTTGTACCAATCGGGCTTGGGAGTGGTATCATCAACTGGCTGGATTGGTGGATATGTAATCAAGTTGGCCTTGGCCATTCGATGAAATATAACATCCAAAGGTTCACCCAGTGGTGTGAAGGTCTTCTTCAGATAATTTTGAGCTCTGGGTTTGTTCTACTTGGGAGCAATATTGACGACATTGACTTGATTGTTTGGATTACCTTGATAAGCTTGATGGGCTAGTTGCTAATAATTCTGTTGATTATTCTGAGAATGATATTGTTGCGTGGGTTGCTGATGAGCTTGAGGAGGTTGCTGATGGACGGGAACTTGTTATTGTTGGTATGCAGGAGTTGATGGAGGACTAGCCATGACAAATTGGACATGCTTGGTGTCAGTGGCTCCATCAGTAACAACATTTTTGTTACAATTCTAGTAATGAGATTTATCATTGTTGGGTTTTTGGGCATCATTTTTGAAGTGTCAAATTATGCCTTCATCTAGGAGGGCCTTTTCAATACCTATCCCCTTGCTCTTGATATCTTGATAGGTTTGGAGACAATTCATCCTCATGAAATGGGATAGCTTAGGATGCAGATTATCAATAAAGATTTTGGTTAGATGTTTTTTAGGTGGTTGGTATGATAACCTGGTGGTAAGGTTCTGCCATCATTACAAGTATTCTGCTAGGATTTCTCCTTCTTTCTATTTTGAATTGCAGAGATCTAACAAGGTCAACTCATTCTCAACATTGTGGGCATAGTGGGTGATGAACTTCTCAGAAAGTTCAGCAAAGGTTGTGATAGTCCCACATGGTATTTTGTAGAACCATTCAACAACGGTTCCTCCCAAGCTTTTGGCGAATAGGCGTAAGAGATAGTTATCACTATAAGCCACTTCTTGGCATGCCATATAGAATTCTTTAATATGATTGACTGGATCTCCTTTCCCCTGATATTTATCAAATTTAGGTGTCTCAAAATGCTTGGGGAAAGGTATAGCAGCAATGGATCGGTCAAACAAATAAGGACACACCTCCTCAAACTTGTAGGTTTTGCTATTAGTACCGGTTTGAAGCTCTTTAAGAGCATTCTTCATGGCTTCCTAGTCAGCATTGATTGGTGTTTGAGCAGGTACTTCCATTTGAGGTGGGTATTATTGAGTGGGATATGGAGATGGCCTAGCGGGATAGGTAGATTGGAGTGGATTTTGGAGTGATGTTTGCTAGGGATATTGTTGATGTAGCACAGGGGGATATTGCGATGGTGGATATGAGACTACTTGCTAGTGTTGTGGGATGACTGGGACTTGCTGTTGTTACTGATAGGAGGAAACTTGTTGCTGTTGGGGAATGATGGGGGTTTTTTGCTGTGATTGGAAGTATGGTTGCTGTGGGGGTGGCTGGTGGAATGATGCAACTTGTTGGTAAGATGGTCCTTGTTGAGCTTGGCTCTATGGCTGACCGATATAAGTCAGGTGCATTCCCATATTGGTTAAGGGTGGAACTGATATAGGGAAGCCCGAAGCAAAGGGTGACTGGGCAAGATAACTTGCGAAATGGGATGAACTTTTCTGCTGAGGTGGAGGAACTTGCTGAAAAGCACTGGGTGTTGGGAATGGATAGCTCGTGAAGGATGAGGTTGGTGGAGGTTGAGATGGTTGTTGTTGTGCTGCTTGTGAGAAGGTGGCTTGTTGGTTTGCAAATATGGATGTAGGCAAGTGAGTTGGTATTCCAAAGGTTTTCATGTCTTCTTGAGTGAGACCCCAATGAGGACCAGTGTGAGGTGGGAATTGTGTTGCAGCAGACGCCAGGAAGGTAGATGTGATGGGAGTTTGGGATGTGAATGGTGGTTTTGAAAAACCCATGGAAGGCATTCATGTGGTGAAGGCATTTTGCTGGGCTTGGGCCTGGGTAGATGTTTGTTGGGGGGGAAATGAAGAGAACACTTGCATTCCCCATGAAAAGGGTGATGTTGATGTTTGCTGATTTTGAAAGGGGAACGATTGCGCTGCCTCTGGAGTAGATGATGTAGAGGGTTGCTGGGTAAAAGAGGGAAACGATTGCATTGACCCCTGAAATGAGGGTGTGGATGTTGAAGCTTGGGGATTGAAAGGAAAAGATGATTGCATCCCTCCTGGCACAAAAGGTGTGGATGTGGAAGCTTGTGAAGTGAAGGGGAAGGATGATTGTATCCCTCCCGGAGTGAAAGGTGCTGCTTGGCCTATGGAAGATGGCAGGACTTCTTGTGCAAATGTTTGCGTAAGAGGTGGGAGTTGATTCTGGGACAAGCATTGGATTTGTGCGAGAGCTTGAGCAGTCATGGTGGATGATGAGGTACATGCGATAGGGAATGGAGCAGATGGTGTTATAGCTTGTGTTATAGGACTGGCGAAGCTTCCTTGCAAAAGAAGAGGAATGGTGGAGGTTTCTTGAGATGTTTGCAAGGTTGGATCAAGGAATGGTTGGATGAATGGGGAGTATAACTATGCTAGGATTTGGATAGTGCTTATGGGAATGCGAGGATGGAGATATGGTGGAATGGAAGTCTGTGCCTGTGCAAAGTTAGTGAGCATGCTTTGCTAGTTTTGGGCCATGAGTGTATTGACTAGTGGTGGATTCTCTAGATGATTCACAAATGTTTCTATTGCTAGAGGAGCCAAGGGGATATTGGGATCATCCCATGTATTTCTAGTTTGTATTTGGGGATCATAGGCTATCATTGCACTGGTAAAAATGTTGGGATCAGATGAACTGGTGATTGGATAAGGATTCATGTTCCTTCTTTTTCTAGATCCGGATCTTGTCTCGACAGGCATGGAGATGCAGATGCTTAGATGGATGCAAGATGTTTCCTAAAAGACTCTAAAGGATGATGGATGCAAGCTTAAGTAACTCTTAAGGATGATGAATTTCTAGAATGCAATGCAAGGATTGGTGAAATACTTGGATTTTGATCAAGGATGGTGGAAGATTGATGGGAGATGGTGGCAAATTGGTAAAAAAGCTTGGCGATGATGGAGGCTTGATGGGATGCTCTGATTTGGGTCAAGATTGGGTGGAGGATTGGTGGGATGCTGGTGGAAGACTACTAGGTGTCAACAATGAGCTACTATTTTTCCTGATGGAGGATCAGTGATAGGATTTTGGCCAACCTAGGATAGACTAATGATCTTCGGTCAACTGGATTCTTATCAATACAAGCCAATCTCTTGCTCGAGATGATGAGGCTATGCAAGGACAATTTGGATTTCCTTTAGATAATGCTCTATCAAAAAGGGGATGATTTCTGATTTAGGATAAGGATGGAAACAACTCAAAGGTTTTGAACACTAAGTGCTTGTGGTTTTGGATCTCTGGATTTGGTGCAAAGGATGGTGGATTCTGTTTTGGATATTGGATGTTGGATTTGGATGAAGGATATGGGACTCTGATTGTGGATCGCTGATGGAAAGATGGTGAAGGATGATGGAACAATGCTTTCTCTAAAAGGATGATGCAAATGCAATTGAGATGGATGATCTATGATGCTGCTAGAAAGATGATGGTGAGTGTAGCTAAGGACTCTAGAATGCAACTAAGGATTTTGGTGATGATGCAAGGATGAAACTAGGATGAAGGACTACCAAGATAGGATTTTGAGATCTGAAGGTAGAATGGACATGTGATGGATCCTATCTAATCTTCTCTTTCAAGACTGATGTAGCGATGGTTCACTTGGAATCGGTAGGCAAACTCTTTGACTCCTGCATTATAGCCAATATTATCAAGCTTTTCTTAATATTTTTCTTCTACTTGGATTGCTTGGATAGAGAATTGATGGCTCTTAAGGTTTCTTTCTGCAACTTTCTTCTCTTGATAAGCTTTGGATTTGGGCAACTTAGCTTTCAGATGTTTGATCAAATTTGGCATAACTTGGGGAAATTTTGATAAATTGGTTTGAGACAAAAAAGGTTCTTTGGATATCTGATTTCAAGAGTTTCTCTGCAAAATGTCTTGAGTATCTCGAACTAGGTTTGTTGATCAATTTGATGTTTCCCAATGGCAAAGGATAGATTTCAACAAAGATTTTTTGAAAAGCAATCTCCACAAGGGAAAAAGCAACCTTGTGGGATACAAATAGGATAACTGACTTTGATAAAGCTTTGAAAGTGTATTTTCCAACAATGTTTTCATGGAGTATTGACTGTCAAGCACTTCAAATAGATCTACCTAAGGAAGGTGAGTATCAAAATCGCTTGCCCACAACTTGGTAACCCCTAGAAGGGAATACAAATGGTGAGTAATCTTGAGGCAACCCGGTAAACCCCTTGGAATCGGTCCTTGCACAAGGATTTTGATACTTTCGGATGTAGATAGGGTAGCCTCTATTTTATCAGGTTTTTAATAGTTCCATGGAGTCTCCATACCCAGTTATGCTGACCACCTGTGACTCACTTAAGAGCCTAGCCAACAATGCTGGGGGAGGAATATTTACTTGTCCCCAGACATTTGCATTTGGCACAAAATGCCCGTGGATTAGGAGATATAAGTGAGTACTTTTTGCCTTCACTTTATTTATATACCGATCGGGGGGATACCAGTTTGAGGTCGTTCTCCGAGGAGGAAGTGCTTTTCTCCCTAGACAGGCCTCGCTAAAAGTAGAACAAGTGAACTTGTCCGAGTCCAAATGTTCTACATTGCTTTCTTTAATAGGTTTTACAGAAAATAAAAGCTCCTAGATGCACATCAAGCAATTTGTTCTTTTCTCCAATTTGATTAAGTGTGATTTGAACTTTGAAATAACTGAAGACACAAGTGTTTAGGTTTTGATTTGTTCTTTTTCCAAAAGACTTTCTAGCGTTTGCAGTTGCTTTGACTTGGGCATTCAAGATTGAATTATCATGTTGATTTAGAACTTTGAAGTGCTTTGTTTTGTCTTTAAGGCATTCAAGATTGAATTTGCGCTTTGCTTGAATTGAAAAGGAGGGAATAGAGATGCTTGTTCTTTCCAATTTAGATCATTCAAGATTGTGTTTGATTTTCAAAATGATAATGACTCTTAGGACCTAAGTTCTTTTCCTTAGTTTCATTCAAGATTTGTTTGACTTTTGCTTTTTATGAATCTAAGAAAAATTTAAGGCAAAAACACAGTCAATGGAGACATTGTCTAGCTAATACACAATGCTAGAAAATGCACACACGACACCCAAAAACTCTCAGGCGACAGCGGAATGATTACAAGCAACAGAGAAATCTGCGTAGGTGATAGGGAAATGATTCAAGGTGACAACGAAATATGCACAGGTGACAACAAAAACTCTTATAGGCGACAGCAAGCCACACATAGGCGACACTCAAACATGCCCAAGGCGACACTTAATTGTGCATAGGCGACACTGAAAAGTGCACAGGTGAGACTTAATTGTGCATAGGTGACACTGAAATGTTCACAGGTGACACTTAATTGTGTATAGGTGACAATGAAATTTTTACAGGCGCAGGCGACAATGAAATTTTTACAGGTGATAACAAAATGCTGTTTGGCGATAACGGAATGGATACAGGCGACAATGAAATGATTATAGGCGAGAATTCTATACGCGGATGCGTGAATGTTTATCTCGTAGGCATGATTATTTCCATTACAGGTGACAGAAGAGAAGTTTAGACAGAATAGAAGTTGTCGAGCACGGAATTCTTCAGGAAATAGGCGTCGATACAGAGCTTGTAGGCATTATCAAACTCTTTGTAGGCATGACTGAACTATGTCTAGGCATGACTAAACTTTGTGTAGGTGACATTTCATCTGTTTCCTACAAATACGAGAATACAAAGCATGATATAATCAAGTGATTGTGGGTTTGGGTCCCACCGGGCGTGCCAGAATGTGGACAAGACTTTTGAGGGTACCTGGTTTGGAAGACTTCAAGCCAAACAAAGATTAGATCTTAGTCTAGCATGAAATCAATTCAAAACAAATAAAACTCGAAACTAAGCCACCTCAGATTGAGCTAAAACAGGTGCACCCAAGCACTGTTTGATTTGCTCTTGTTTAAGGGGATGTGGGTGTACTTTCTAAGCACTTGGAGCATGTTCCTTATGCATTTTGGGATGGATTGAAATCCATAAAAACATCATAAATGGAACAAACTAGGTATAGAACACCTGATTTTCCCCTAAGGCCTCAAGGATCAAATGATGCTGAAATGAAGATTAAGCTACATGATGTTTATGCTAAGATTGATTTGAGACCAAATAGAGATGTGATATGATGCTATGCTTATGCAAAATAATGAAATAAACTATGTTAATCCATTATTTCTATATTAAGATGAGCTAAAATGCTTGAAAGTAAGCTAAATTAAGATGACTATGCTAAGGCTAGAAGTAAAAGGGCATGATAACAATGCTTAAAATGAAAGGTGAATGGATATTTTGCTCTTGGAAATGAGGAGCATTTATAGGATTTGGGAAGGAGGAATGAGTGGCCAAGATCAAAATCCTTAAGAGAGGCCAAGATTCATTCAAAGGGGAGCACATGGATTGTGCTAGTCCAGGGCCACCTCCTTGTGACAAGTGTCATAAGGGCATTGGGTTGAAAGATGGGAGGGATGTGAACAATTTGGGAAATGTGCCTAAGGTCAAAGGGTGTAAGAAAGGGGTGAGGGGCTTCTTAAATGCATGATAAATGCATGTAAGAGGGATAAGGAGGCCTTAAATGCACTTAATGCATGTAAGAGAAGTTTCTAGAAGTTTGTTGACTTTGGGTTAAGCTTAGGAGTTGGCTAACCTTGGTTAGGGAATGTGACAGGATTAGGGGAGGGATTATGATTAGGATTAGAGTTAGGACTTTCTAGAAGAGTCTAGAATTTCCTTAGGATAAACATGGATTTTAGGGAATAAATAAAGATTTATTTATTTCTATGGTTTAGGTTGAGAATATTTATTAAAATGAATTTAATAAATATGAGGATTAAATATTTAATCTAATTAAATATTTTGAGTTGGGATTAGGGTTAGGAAATGAGGGGATTAGCCTTTAATCGAAATTAAAGAAGGATTAGAAGATTCTGGAAGATGTTAGTGGTCTTAAGGAAATTGGCCAAGTTTTGGGCAAAAAATAAATTAATTATTTATTTTGGGATTTTTGGTCAATTTATTAATTAAATAATTAATAAATAAGGAGATAATGTTTAAATAAGATTTAAACATTTTTGGGAGGGATTTCTTAATTAAATATTTTTAATTAAGAAAAAGGGATTTAATGACATAACAATAAATTAATTAATTAAATAAATAAATAATTAATTAATTAATTAATAAATAAATGATGATGTCATCAGGTTTTTTTCAGAAAATAAAAATACTTTATTTTCTAAAGGATTTTTAGGTGTCTACACATAATATAAACAATTTGATTGTATTTGGGTCATTCATGATGTGTTAAGGTCATTTGAGTGAAGTGAATCCAATTGTAAAGCTATGAAAAGCCAAAGTTGTAAAAGTTGTCCTAGTTGTCCATTCAAGACCTAGATTGGTCAAATGGTCAAATTTATGTAAAAGACCCATGGAGGGGTGAATGTGTTGTGAAAGGTTATACTAAGTCCATTTTAACATGTTAGGAAGGTCCTACCAAGTTCCAAGGTTATTTTGTAAAAGATGCCACTTTGCAAAAGTTGCAAAGTTACACCAAATGTTGCTAATAGGTGGTTGATTGTTTCAATGTGGTTTAAAAAGTTACAAACTATCATTAAAATTATAAAATTGCATGTTAAATTTGATTTTTGTGTGGTGGTTATCAAGTTAGAAGAAGGAATTTAAAGATGTAGTATTGGATTTATGTCTCTAACTGTCACCTATTCTGCAGATTTATGGGGACAGTCATGGAGGTCTTGAATTCAAATAGAATGGATCTTCATGGAATGGCGTAGAAGGCTGGATAAGATAGGAGAACACCATACAAAAAAAATTGTAATGTATTTTGTTAATGAGTAAATAAATCGTTTAGAGTTACTTGCATTGAATTGACATTTATCATTGCACATTGTTGTTTCTTGGCATTTTTTCATATGTAAATGGAATGAATAAGTCTTGATATCTATGGGGAAGTATAGTATGACAAAATATATTTCTTTTGAATCCATTATGAGGCCCTTCCATGGCCTATGATAAAATATTTTTCTAATTCTTCCAAACTGGCTGAAACTCTCAAGGAGGGTTACTTGTTTTGGTAGAAAGACAATCATTTTAATTTTCATCGTCGGATCAGATTATAAATAGTGGATTATATCTATAGGTAAATAATATAAAAATTGACCAAAGAGATTTTGAAAATATATAGCCTAGTAAAAATTATTAATGACTGATCGCGATAGTTATTCATGACTAGAATATAGTAGTTTTCTTGTTTGGACTGAGTTTTGCATTATTGTAATTGTTATTCACATTGAATGACTTCAAATGGAATATAAATGTTGGATAATGAGAAGGAAATTTATTCAGACTTTGTAATAATGATTTGAGATGGGTTTATGTTGGTTTGAAGAGAGTAAACTAGTAGTTGCAGTCTAATTGTTTAATACAAGACAATCACAATTAATGGTGAGATTGATTTATGAAGTAATAGGGTTGAACCCAATGATGATAATAGAATTGTAGTGGATATAATGACCTTTGGGAAGAGGCCATAGGATTATATAATGTTTGTTGAATATTTATTATTCATACTGATCAAATTATGGAAGCCTTTCAAATTCGATTGACAATTCCTCTACGGATTGTGGGTAGTATATATGAACAAATATCATGTGGTTCCTTGCAGGGAAGTGATGAGTTGTTTGACTAATGGAAGTAAATGAATGTTTTCTAGATAGGGTGATGCTCATTGTTGATATTTTCTTATTTTTCCTTCACTAATGTCTGGATATGGACAATATGATCAATTGAATTTTGATAAGGAATACAGAGGTTTGGAATATTGAGAACAATTAGATTTTTATTGCAAGAGCTAGGCTTATTGACAGACCATTATTAAAAGGCCTAATAGGCCTTGCTATTGGAATATAATGGTAAGATATTAATGGTTGGCATAAGCTATCTCTTGGAAGCAATAGGCTGAGATGTGGTGAATGTTTTGGTAATGCCTTATGAGTAGTATATTGGTGACTTGATAAGATGTATATTTGGTCTAGAATGATGATTATGATCTAATTATGCCTCTAATATTTTATCACTATGATAGAATGATGATTGGATTAGTATGATCCTAAGAGATTTAAAGGTTTCCCATAATATTGGTATCAGATCTTAGCGAAAGATCTAGGTTGAGAAATATGTTTGGCATTTTATGTTTCTAATGAGTTATGGTTGTAAGTGTTTATCCATCTAGTTTTAAGAGGGTAGACATGAAGGTTTTGCAATGTCCATAGGGATGTTCCTGGGCCACAGGGGATGGTCCAAGTGATTTCCAAGAGATTAGGGTGAGAGGAAATGATGGGACTCCTAGGTGAGGCAAAAGAAGTTGGTTAGGTGATGCAGCATGGAGAGGTGGACATGTGATTGGTAAGGCACCTTGGATGGAAGCCACTACAACTCCATCGGTAGGAGTCACAAAGAGATTTCTTTAGGGCACAGATAGATGAGGCATAAAATAAAACAAGAAGACAAAGATGCATAATGAGGCAAAGGTAAAATGAAGAGAAATGTGAATCTTTCACTCAATTTTTTTGCGGGTCATTGTACCCAAGTTTCCAAGGGACTTGGAAACGTTTCAAGGTTCGGAGTATGGTGCAAAAGCATGTAGTCAAGATCAAGGTCATGAGTCATTTTTGGATTATTTGATTCTATGGTTATTATTCAAGGTAATTTCAATAGGTTTGGAGTCATATTAAGTCATTTTACAAAAGTATGTATTCCAATTGCAATGAATTGCCAAAGTTGTGTTATTAAGTTCTTAGTTGGTCACATATGTCAAAGCATATAAACAAGCGTATGAAAAGGTAAGAAGGATGAAAATTTTCATATTTAGTCTATTTTGACATGTTAAGAATGTCTATAAAAAGTTTTTAAAGCCATTTGTATAAAATGTCAATCATGCCAAAAATTTGTCAAAGCAACATTTCAAAAGTTGCTAAAGTTGCTAATATGTTGTAAAGAGAAGGATTATTAGCCTAAAAGGTGGTTGAGAAGTTGTAAAATATCAAAAAAATTATAAAATCATTGTAATGGTCATTCCAAATGAGAAGGAGAAGAAGGAAACATTTTGGAGCAATTATCGTGCACTCAAACTCGTTGTTTTGAATGCTTTTACTTTTTTTAATGCTATTTCTAGGCCTTGTACAGACCTATACGACATGAAAAGCATATATAAATTTTATAGTTAGAAATTATAATGAATAAGATTCCATATGGTTTTGGTTTGGATTGATTTCATGGATAATAAAGAAGTTATGAGGTTTTTGGCGAAATCAATTATGAGATTCTCAATAAATGATGGTGATGCAAGGGTTTAATGTTTTCTCTATCTGTAACTATTGGGAAAGTTTGAATCCAGGTTTATTCTAGAGTATATTTAATACTCTTTCATATTAAATTGATTAGATGTTAAATGGTGATGTATTGTATAAATTTATTTTATGCCCTAGATGATTGTTTCTCTTATTTTTCTACTAATCTGGGACAATCAAAATGAGTCTTTGCATCTTTGCAATGAACCGTTGTATTTGGCTAGTTTTTTAATATGTTTTATGAAGTATAGTTCTCTTAATCTCCACCAAATATATTTCAATACTAATCTCTAGTGAAAAATTTATGAACAACAAAATGGGGACTATCCAAACTATCACAACTGAGACAGTCATAGAGAGGAAGTAAACTTTGGTTTGTTTGCCCAGGTTAAATGAAGATTGTTGGGTAAAAGCACAATTGAGTGTCACATTTTTGGCTAACTCAAATGACTCGGCTTAGTTGGACTCAGCCCAGTTAGACTCGACCAAGTCTAACTGGGCTGAGTACACGTAGGTGCAATGCAGTGCTGAATGGCATCTACGTGGCCCAATAGACTCGGTCGAGTGGTACTCAGCCGAGTAGGACTCGACCGAGTCTACATGATATTTTTAATATAAAAAACCATCTCAAGCCCCTCATTTTCTCACTATTTTGGCTATTTGTGTGGGCCCAACCCCATGGGGACTCAGCCTAGTCAGACTTGGCCCAATCAGACTCAGCCAAGTCTACCTAGGTGGCATGCCTTGTTGGCAGCCAAACCTCCAAAAATACAAAAAAAACCAAAATTTTGCACTTCTACTGTAACTTTCTCTGATCAAAATAGAAAATGTTAAAAAACTAAAAGTACCCTTTTGTAGATCTTAGAAGTGTGATTCTAGACATATAAATTTTATATTGTTTCAACTGCAAAACATTAACCAAATTTTCTAAAAACTACATGGAGGTATATTAAACTTTGAGAAGACATTGATTCAGAAAATATAGAAAAATTCTAAATCAATTTAGAAATTTTTAAAAATCATATAAGACACTAGAGGAGAGATTCCTCTTCAAGAATATGTAATTTATTTGGTTTTTTGTATAGTTTTGACGAATAAAAAGTGACGGGATTAAAAAAGTGTTGATTTCAAGTAAGTTCGACTTTGAATGCTTATAACGGGTAAACTATAGATCAAGAAAACTTCTTTCTTTCTTCTTGCACTAGATATACATGTCACCTAAAACATATTCTAAAATTGGAGGGAAAAACAATGTTTTACTTATAATGATTTGATGGGAAGTAAACTCCCTAACTTGTAGTATTTTCAGGATATGAAAATTACACCTAAAAAATTAAAAAAACATATTAATTTTTGCTCAAATTAATTTTTAAAAATTATAGGCATAAAATTCATCTTATTTTACACATTTCATCAGTTTACATCATCTTCAAATTCTCAACAGAAATGTGACTTTTATGCCCTTGAATTTTTTCAGTTTTGTTGTTGTTAGCCTCTTCCTTTGTAAAAGGGTGACAACTTATTGTGCTTTTACCCTGTTACAATTAAAGGATGGTGGAAAAGAAGTGTGTTATGGTATATATATTTTAATTTTATCAATGGACTAATGGTTTCTGTTGTAACACAATCAATGCATATGCCTAATATTGTAGAAGTTGCACAAGTTGGAAGTTTCTATTATCATGAACATGTTGCAGGTATGGGACAAATTTAAGAGATGTTTGGAAGCATGAATTAAATGGACTCTTAGAGGATGAAAGATTGATGTTGACAGCTTGAAGGTAATTGGTAATCTTGTTGTTGAATTGATTAACATTGTGCTATGAGATGGAAGGTTGTTGAGTTATTTGGTGCTTTGGAAACAATGATGTGTGTGCTGATTTTAAACTAACATGTGATTGATTTGATATTGGGTGGATTAACTGCAAGTTGTTATTTAGTAATTTAATTAATATTTGGAGTTTAATCTTGTTAGATGCCTCAAAATCATTGAATTCAAGATTATTGTCTTGGGTCCTTGAGCACCCTAGAATTAGAACTCCATGTTTGATTTGGGGTTCTTGGTTCGTTTTCCATGATCCTCTACATCACTTGTATTCCTATAAATTCTAATTGTTTGTATCTATCCATATTCATGAGGCTTCTTGCAAACATATTTTTCCTTTGATGTAGTTAGTACTACTATCTTTGACTATGTGGGCTATGTTGATAATGCATGGTTTTGATCTACACCATTATATTGATAATTATAAGGGGGCATATTTGAATGGTGTGGTTGGTAATGTGCAAGGGGAATTGGTTGTCCATGAGGATCATATTGGTATATTCCATATTGACATCCTTTCTGAATCGATGATATGGAATGTCAAGGGGGTTTGGCTAATATTTTGGGTATCAATTTTCCATGTTGTTTGGGTTATACCCATCATAGAGGGGGTTGTAGTGTGTAATGCCCCACTAGGGAGCCCATGAGAATTTAACCTAATACATTTCACCATGTTTACAGAATACTTTTTTTCTTAAGAGTTTACAAACAATGATGATAACAATATGAAAGAAATACAACCATGAGACATAAACAAGTACCTATATACAACTCAATCACAATTAACAATCCTCGAGGGTCCCATGATGTATAATTACGTATCACAAAATAAATATTTAGATTAAGAATAATTACAATTAACTTATATGAATAAAAATAAGTACATCCAATACCATAAGGTATACATAATGATACAACATCCTCTACACAAGTCATAGGATATGTTAGAATAATCGAATACAAAATATAATTACAATGTTTGCAACTCTAAAGCATTGATACAAGATATAGTCATGAACGTCAAAAGATAGTAACAAAAAAGCCTCCAATGATGAATAAGAAGAAGGTAACAACTACAAGCATCCTCTAGCACCACTATAAGAACATCAAAATCTCAAATGGTACTTTAAAATATAACACTACCACCCAACCTCGTAGAAACAAAGGTCCACTCCCACCATGCTGAGGAGATAACAACAAATCCCACTCGGATTTAACAAACTCAATCAAAATATCTTAGAAAAGGTCCTGAAGGATTTCTAACTCAAAGGTACCACAAATAAAGATAAATAAACATCAAGTAACCAACACATACCAAAACAAAAAATAATATAAAATAAACAACTAGGTAATAATGAGACAAGGCACACCACTAGAGGCAAATGCAAAAACTATGGATGAGACTTAGGCTACAAACTATGGGAGTGTTGTCACATGGACAACTACTTGAGTTACCCTAGACTGGTCTCTTTAGACCCTGGACCCTCAAGTGTTTATCGGGTTGAGTTACCCTAGACTGGCACCTAGTTTCCAGATTGGGTAGAGGGTCCTGACATGTCAGAAGATCAATGGTTGTCGTTAAAGCATGAAGGATGTGTTAAGGCTATGCACTTTTGTGACAACCGTCTGATCCTCTGAAAGGGTGAGGCTTCTTTGGTGTGGTCCTGAAGGTGGACATGTGGCAGCCTGTGATTAGCTGTCGCATGATCTCATAGCCCAATTTTTGGCTATGCGATCATGCGACCGCTTGCCACATGTCCTTGAGGCCCATTGGCAGAAAGGGGTGTGGTATTGATGTGTCATATCTGCGCAGGTGGAGGTTTCTTATTGGTCGACGTGGATGTGCTCAGGAGTGGGGCCATTGTCAGAGGTGTCTATGATGAGGATGGATCCTATGGCCGGCGTAAGTTCTCATGGGATTTGTCAGAGCCATGAGATCTTGCGCCAGCTATTCATTTCAAAGGCTGATGGTAAGTGGGTCTCGTGTCAGTATGACCAGGTGTGAACTGCAAATGAAATGGTGACATGTGGCATCTGGCAGGCCCAAGTGCAGTCTAGTGTTTGGCGGAGTGGATAAAGAAGTTAACAGTGCTGAAAAATTTAATGTGGTCATGCATACGTGAAAAGATAAGAGGATTCACTAGTTTGTCTGGTGATTGCGCGAATGGTAGTTGGGAAGTCGCTAAGTTGTTTAGCGAAAGTGTGAAATGTTTAGTGAATTGGTGAAGGTCCTTTGTTACCAATTCGCTAAGTCTAGTGGGGCGTCTTCCAAGTGCTGAGGTGTTGATGTTTGATTGGCTGGTGTATCGAGGTGGCAAGGGGTTTGCAAGTGGGTCCCATGGCCTTGTCACATGATTGCAAGGGCCATTTCCATGGCATACAATCATGCGACAAACCCCTTGCGGTGGTGGTTGCAGTGGTGGTTACAGTTTGCGGGTGGTCGCATGTTCGCATAGCTCATCTCCAGGCTATGCGATCATGCGATAGGGTGCAACATGTCCTTGTGGCTCGTCTATATTTTCTTGGTGGTCCTGTTGGCGGATGTGTCATGGCAATTTCTGGTTGGTCCGTGCTGGCGGGATAATATGGTTTGAACGCAGGCCCAGGCTGGGATTCTCGGTGGTAACAAGCCAGTTGGTAGGTTTCATGTTTGCGGCTTGTCACATGTTCGCATAAGCTAGTTTCTCAGCTTGCGAACATGTGACAAACCCTGTTGTGGCAAGCGGCGGCGTCGGCAGTTAAGAGAAGGCGGTGGGAAGTAGCATGTCACATGTTCGCATAGCCCATTTTTAGGCTATGCAATCATGCGACAACTGTTTGGCATCGCCATTGTGGAGTTAGCCTAAGGTGTTCGAATGGTTAAAAGCATGAGGCCTGCAAGTTGCATGGTGACCGTTGCAGATTCAAATTTGAATTTCTGAGAACTTCCAGCGACCAGAAAGTACTAGGATTTATGGAATTCATTACAGAAATGACCTTGTTCGGTGAGAAATGACTGGTTTTCTATTTGTGGTGTGGTCCAAGGTGTGGTTGGATCATTTGCAGAGCTTGTACCATTGTAGTTGTGTGCTCAAGGCATGTTGTAGGGTGTCCTTTTGAGCCCGGTTTTGTGATTCCTTGTACTTGCAGAGAAGATTTTCATGATTAGGGATCAGTGCTGGTTTCCTCTTTCCTAATTTTGATGTGTTTCTCACCCCTATAATAACCTTTTAGACTGTTTCCAGTAGGTTGGGTGGTTGAGACCCTGACCCTAGCTTTCTGAAGCTTGTTGCATCCGATCTTGAGGATCCCAAGGCAGCTAGTGGTATAAGTTGCAGAATTTTGGATTTTGCAAGGGTTCCAAAAACATTGTTACTTTTGGTCCCTAGTTTTTTACTGTAATATACTGATAGAGGTCTGATTTGGTGCCTTTTTCTCATCTTGGTGTCATGCCAATTGTATGCTGATCCTGATTGTGTTAAGGAAAACATTCTTGAATCCCAATCTTGTATCTTGTGTATGTCTTCTTGCTTGTCTCTGAGTTCATATATGTTAATGTCACAAAGTGTGTTAATATATGGTAAACAAAGAGTATTTTGAATTTATCTTTGAGTTTCTAACAAAGTTAGGATTAAAGACTTCTAGGTGAATTCAGTGAGTTTGCAGCCAGGTATAGAATTTGATGTCCTTGTGCTTGAGGGAAAGGAGTAATAGGCAAAGCACTCACCCTGGTTTCCATTGTGTTTGACTTAAGGTATTTAGTTGAAGTATATGGTTGGGTGACTCTTAGCCCTAGGATAAGGCATTGGTCCTTTCTTTTGAAGTCATGGTTAACAACCACACAAACATAAACATTCATGTGATAAACCTCTTATAGACTTGTGTTGAGCATTGTATACATCATTTTGAGACTCCTTTGAAGAAGTGAATCAAGGGTACACCCGCTTGAGCACTGAAGCTCAAAGTGTAGAAGGATCTTTTGATCCTTGTCAGTTGGCCCTCTTCCTTGTGGACTTTGGAGTGGTGATAGAGTCAGAGTTTTATTTAAATTATCCATCAAAGTGTAAATCTATGAGTTGAAAATTAAAGGGAATAATCCACAACCAACAAAACCTATATGCATCCTTCACCATTTGGGCATCACAGGTACTATACATGCAGAAGAGAAGCACTAGAGGGTGAACAGGAATTCAGAGACATTCTTACCATGGGTGAGAGATAGTCATAGAGTCCACCTAGAGCTCCTAGGAATGATGATGATGAGGCTAGAGAGTTTTTCAGAACCATGACTACTGGACAATAAGAAATAGTCCAGTCACTACGAGCATTGACTACTATGATGGAGAGAGTTGCTCAGCCTAGGGCTCAAGAGCATGGTAGAGTTACACCAGATCATGATAATAGGAGTGTGGCAGGTTCACAAGGTGCTCCTAGGTATAGATCTTGGATAGCAGATAGGCCTACTCATCCTACTTTCCTTAGAGAGGAGGCTCAGGAGGTAGGAGAGGGTGATTTGCCAGATGATTTTCAGGATGATCTTAGAGCTGTTACCACAGAATGGCAAGCATTACCACCACATGTGCGTGAGTTACTAAATTTTGATCGCTATCTGAACCAAAGGAGAGAGCACATGAGGAGTAGTTGTCAGAACATGAGACCTACAGGAGGTCATGATAGTGAGTTGTAGCGAGCTGCTAGCAAACTCACTCTACCATATTTTGATGGTAGTGGATAGATGATAGCACAGGCATGGATACACAAGTTGGATACTTTCTTAGCATTGAGGCCCATGTCAAAGATAGATGCCATCAGATACACCACCTTGCATTTGGAGGGCACAGCTCATGACTGGTGGTCACATGGTATGGTTACTTTGCAGCACAACCAAGTGACATCTTACCAAGATTTTGTGGATAGATTGGTGGGGCATTTTGATAGGAAGGATCCAGAGATCTTCTTTTGAGATCTTGCATAGTTGAGACAAACAGGCAGCTTGGAGACTTATATTAGTGAGTTTCAGAGGTTGTCAGTTATGGTTCAGGATGTTTCTAAGAGGCGGTTGGTTATCCTATTCACTGAGGGATTGTCTGAACCCCTCAAGGGTTGGATTAAGGCATTTGATCCACTGACACTACAAGAGGCCATGAGGAAAGCTCGCAGTATGGAGCTTACAGCACCTTCTAGTAGATTCACTCCCAAGAGTACTTCTTTTAGAGATAATAAGAAGTTTGATAAGAATAAGGGGAAGAAGATTGATACCAAGGGTAAATCCACTACACCCTTGGATACAGAGGCACTTAATGACCTACGCAGGAAGAAGCTATACTTCTATTGCAAAGGTCCATATGACAGGGATCATGATTGTCCTTTGAGGCCTAAGGGGAAGGCCAACAGAGTTATGTGGGCATACTACGAGGACTCAGATTTAGATAGTACAACACATGAGGATGAGCATAGTGATACAGAGCCTGAGGTAGAGGTAGTGGCTTCAGAACCTAAGGGGGAGCCTGAGTTACATTTGCAGTAGGCACGTTTATCTAGCATTCAGCAGGAGGGGTCCTTTAGATTACATGGTGTTCTAGCAGGACAAAAGGTGATCACCTTGGTTGATACAGGTGCTACGAATAACTTCATTGATGCATGATTGGTTGAGCACTGTGGCTTTGAGATAGAGGAGTTTGAGGGTCTCCAAGTATAGGTTGCTAATGGTTACACCCTTAAGTGTAACAAGATGATTAGAGACATGCCCCTATGCTTGAACAATTATGAGTTCAATGCGGATTACCATGTGGTTAATATGGGTGACCTAGATATTGTTTTGGGTATGACATGGTTACATTCATTGGGTGAGGTCACTTTCAGACTTAGAGATATGGAGATTAAGTTTGAGGTGGATGGGAGACAACATGTGTTGAGAGCTATCAGAAATAGTGACATCAGAACTATTTCTCTCAGGCACATGGAGAGATTGGTGAGACATGATGGTATTAGATGGGAAGCCATGTGTACTCTCATACCTACATAGGAGGATCTGTAGAAGATAGAATATCACCCTGACACTCAGAGATTGAGGGAGAAGTATGATAGGGTATTCAGAGATATTCCACCTAACACACCACCTGATAGAGGGATCGAGCACATCATTGAGTTAGAGGAGGGTGCTAAACCAGTGATGATCACACCATACAAGCATCCTAAGAGGCTCAAGGATGAGATAGAGAAAACCATCAAGGAACTTCTTGCGATGGGGCACATTAGACCTAGCAAGTCTCCTTTTGCTTCTTTGGTAGTTTTGGTGAAGAAGAAGCATGGTTCACTGCGCATGTGCATTGATCATCGGGTGCTGAATAAGAGGACCATTAAGAATAGGTATCCCATCCCTCGGATCAATGAGTTGATAGATGAGATACATGGGGCATGCTATTTCAATAAGATTGATTTGAGATCGAGTTATCATCAGATCAGAGTCAGAGAGCAGGATGTAGAGAAGACTACATTTAGATGTCATTGTGGGCACTTTGAGTTTGTGGTCATGCCAGTTGGGTTAACCAATGCACCAGCTACTTTCCAGTCCACGATGAATAAGGTCTTCCATCATCAGTTGAGGAAGTTTATACTGGTCTTCTTTGATGATATCTTGGTATACAATCAGACATGTCAGGAGCATATAGAGCACTTGGAGACTGTTTTGAGTATATTGCAGACGGAGTCCTTGTACACCAAGGAGTCCAAATGTGATCTGGGTATGACTGATCTTTTGTATTTGGGACACATTATCAGTGTAGAGGGAGTGCGCATGGATCCAGATAAAATTTGTGCTATAGTAGAGTGGCCTATTCCTGAGAACCTGACATAGTTGAGGGGGTTCTTAGGCTTATGTGGTTTTTATCATAGATTTGTTAGTGGGTATTCATGACATGCAGCTTCGATGACAGATTTGTTGAAGAAGGGAGCCTTTGTTTGGACACTGGAGGCACAGGCTCGTTTTGACAGATTTAAGGAGTTAATGACTTCATGCTCGGTATTAGCCTTGCCTGATTTTTTGAAGCCATTTGAGCTTCAGTGTGATGCATCTAGAGATGGTATTGGTGTTGTGTTGATGCAGGACAAGCACCCTATTGCATATGAGAGTAGGAAACTCCATGGACTAGAGAAATCTTTCAGCATCTATGATAAGGAGATGTTAGCCATCATGCATGCATTGGCTAAGTTCAGGCAATATCTAGTGGGCGGTAAGTTTTGTATTAAAACTGACCACAATAGTTTGAGACATTTCCTTAGTCAGAGAGATCTTAATGATAGACAACAAAAGTGGGTGAGTAAGTTGCAGGCTTACAATTTTGACATATCATATGTGAGAGGGACTCAGAATGTGGTAGCAGATGCATTGTCACGTAGACCACATCTCAGTGCATTGATTGAGATATCAGAGGACTGGAGGCACATGATAGTTGTAGAGTATGCTAGAGACTCATGGGCATTTGGGATCATTGATGGATTGGTTGTTGATACCGAGTATACACTTGTAGATGATTTGATTATCGACAAGAGTAGGATATTTTTAGTCCCAGGATCGAAGGTGAAGCAATCTATTTTGAGGGCTCTTCATGATTCACCTATAGCTGGTCATCCCAGGTACTTCAAAACATATAGATAGGTTCAGGAGTGATTCACATGGAAAAGACTTAAGTCAGATGTGTTGCAGTATGTTCGTGAGTGCCTTGTTTGTCAACAAAACAAACAAGAGCACACCTTTCCAGCTAGGCTCCTACAACCACTTCCCATTCATGATCAGAAGTGGGAATGCATATCCATGGATTTCATTACGGGCTTTCCCAAGGCCCAAGGTCACGATTGCATTTATGTAGTGGTGGATAGGCTAACAAAGTATGCACACTTCTTCCCCATCACTACTACTTACACAATAGTACAGGTAGCTAAGGTCTTCTTCAGAGAGATTTTTTAGGTTGCATGGGATACCCCATAGTATTGTGAGTGACAGGGATAGTCGATTCTTGAGTCACTTTTGGCAGGAGGTATTCAAATTATGTGGCACTGAGCTTACACCCAGCACTAGTTATCACCCGCAGACTGATGGTTAGACATAGATAGTCAACAAGTGGGTGGAGGGCTATTTGAGGAATTACGTGGCTGGTCAGTAGAAGGCATGGGTGAGATGGATTCATTTGTGTGAGTATTGTTATAATACCACCTTTCACATGTTGATTCAGATGACACCTTTTAGAGCTCTGTATGGGTATGATGCACCGAGCTTCATTGATCTGTTGATGAGTGATATTAGGGTTCCACGTGCTGGGGATTTTCTTCAAGAGAGCAAGGATATTGTTGATGCTCTCAATGATAACATGGCCAGGGCACAGAATCAGTATAAGTAGTATGCAGATCAGAAGAGGACAGAGAGGAGCTTTGAGGTTGGTGACATGGTTTACCTCATGCTTCATCCTTATCAACAATCTACTCTTAAGAAGAGTGGATCAAAGAAGCTTAAGCCTAGGTATTATGGGCCTTTTAGGATCATTAGGCGCGTAGGTGAGTTGGCTTATGAGCTTGAGCTTCCAGCAGACAGCAGAGTGCATAATGTGTTCCATGTGTTGCACCTCAAGAAGGTGTTGGGTCAGAATGTTGTGCCTTCTGCAGTACTACCTCCCTTGGATGATGAAGGGAAATTGATCTTAGTGCCAGAATCTATTTTGGATAGCAGGGAGAAGCAGCTTCGTAGGAGAGTGATCAGAGAGTATTTGGTTAAGTGGAGAGATCTACCTGTTGAAGATGCTTCTTGGGAGAGTGAAGTGATTTTGCAGCATCCAGCGTTGAAATTGCTTGAGGGCAAGCAATTTCAAGAAGGGTGGACTGTCATGTCCCCTTTCTAGCAACATGATTTTCCATATTGGATTTGCCTATCATCGACTCTCATAGGCAAATGATTTGGAGAGAGAGTCATTTTGTAGATCAGTTGGTCATATTTGCTCTTGGAAAAGTGATTTGGAGATTATTTTTTATTATTATGTGTTATGTGGGGCCCATATGTTATAATTTTAAGTTGAGATTGCACTTTTTATTTTATAAAGTTATTTTATTTATAAAAGTGCATTATAATGAGATTTTATAATGGATGCTTCTAGAAGTTCTTAGTAACTTCTTAGAAAAGTGAATAAATAGAGGGTTTGGGCATTCATTTGGGAAGCTGATTTGAGGATTCTTCTACTTTTCCATATTGGAGCAATTTTTAGTCATCTTGGTTTGCAAATTTTTCATTAGATCTTTGGGAATGATAACTCCCTTGGATTTGCATAACTGAGGAAGTGAAATATCTTCTGAAGGGTTGCTCATTGGAGATGGTATTTAGCCATTTCATGTTGGATTTATCTGAATATTGATTCTAAGGGTTTGAAACTGATTGCACAAGGGTTTGGATTTCATCATTTCATTGGAGAATCAGTTTGGCAGTGTTTGGAGGTCATTCAGTGCATTTTCTGTGAAGTCCATACCAGGGCCTGAGACTTATATTTTTGTTCATAACTCACAAACCAATTGGAGTTTGATTTTATGCATTTGGGAAGTGATAATAAAACCCTAGGCATCCCTGATTTTGGCATTTTCCACAGTCAGTACTTTGCAAGGAATTTAGTACAGGTGTCGTACTATTCGTATAGGTACAGCCTGTACTAGTGTATCGTACAACAGTGAATAGAGGGGGGGCATTTTGGGTGTAGTTTGAGGGTGTCTTCATCAACATTCTTCAACACAAAAAATTGCATCAAATCCAGGTTCCAATTTGATTATATTTGGTCAATAAGGAAAGTAATAAAGTCTGATTGTATTGATTGAATAATAGTACATACTGTAACAGTCTAGTATATGTCATAAAATAGTCACTGTTATTCATTATATGTAATTGGATTGTCATAGTAAGTGAAAGTGCCTTGATAAGGTCTTGTCATTACAATAGTTCTTTGGCCATGTATTGTAACAGTCCATACATATTCAGAAAATCAGTCAATTGAATCAGTCATTGTCATATCTTGCATATTGTAATCAGACTTGAATGTTTCATACTTCATTTGGCATTTTGGTCATCGCTTTGATAGGAGAGTTTTATCATTGTTCATTGTATTTTCTTGGTGCCAAGTTATTAAAGTCTAAAAATTGTTATAGTTGGTAAAAGTCAGCACTTGTATTGATTGCAGTTCATTACATATTGGCATTGTTTACATTCATTGAAACATTGTGGATTTGTTTCTCATTAACTACAACTATGAGCCATTACATTTCTAAACAAAATAATTCAGTTACATGCCAAGTGTTTGACGAAATATCACAGTCCAGCATTTGAGATTTTAGTGGCCTTTATAGTAAGGGTCATTACAAGGCAAAGGAGGTGTATGAACAATAAAAAGAAGGGTGAAAAATGTAATACCTAAAATGTAGTGTTAAGGAATGCAAAGTAAACTAAACATTCAACAAAACAAATAAGATAAAAACCTATGATTAGACCTACAAAATGAAGACAAAGACACTCAAAAGCAATAAAAACCTTCAAGCAAACCTTCAAGATGTAGAAGATTTGTCCAAAGAATGGAATGTGTGCTCAATGATCTATGCTTCAAGTTTCAATAGAGAAAATGGCATGGTAACTTTGCTTCAATGGTGGATGAAAATGAAGGAGAGCTTCTCTTTTAAAAAAAGATGGGTGAAATGGATGGTCAAGATTAATGGGCAAAAGAGGAGTGAGCAACGGTGGAGATGCATCCAAGGGAAAGCACATGGATTGTGCTTTCTCAAATGCATAGCATTGTGACAAGTGTCACAATAGAGGAGGATGGAAGGAGAGGCACCTTTGGAAGGTGTGAGAGGGGACAAGTGTGTAAGAGGTGTAAGAGGCTTTTGATTTCTCATTGGAGGATGTGGAGGTGATGTCATGAGGGGTTGACTTTAGGGTGGATTAGCATTCTTTAATCTTGGATTATGATTGTACACATGCTTAGGAGCTGATTAGGCTTGGTAAGTGGAGGATTAGAGAGATGTGATGGAAGAGATAGAATGAGTGGAGGATTAAATTAGCTATGCATGGATTATTAGCTAATAGGGGAGAATTAGAATTAAATATTTTATTTAATTCCAAGTGGGAGGAAAAGAAGATTTTATGAATTAATTTATTTAGATAAAAGTATCCATTTAAATTAATAGAGGAATAGGGATTTAATTAATTATCAGACTATAGGTTTGTCGTTTTGATAATTAATTGAGCTATAGTTAATTAATTAAATTAATTAACTAGGGGATGACATAAATTAATTAAATAAATAATATTTAATTAACAAGATGTCCTAAGAAAAGACTAAATATGATTACTAAATTATGTAAGAAAATTTAGGTGTCTACATTTTTCCCCTCTTCGACATAGTGTTAAAATAACACTACTTTGAAGATATTTTTAACAAAAGAGACGACATGAAGAATGGACTAGGTAATAGAGTTGCCCTAGTTATGGGTCAAGATGTGGCTGGATGATGCCCTCTTGAGAGGACGGTGAGGAAAGAAAAAGGGGCTCGGGCGGTGGCTCGAAAGGAAAAAGTGGGGAGAGAAAGGAAGTTTGTTGCAGGCGAAGGAGGTGTATGAACAAAAGAAAGAAGGGTGAAAAATGTAATACTTAAAATGTAGTGTTAAGAAATGCAAAGTAAACTAAACATTCAACAAAACAAATGAGATAAACACCTATGATTAGACCTACAAAATGAAGACAAAGACACTCAAAAGCAATAAAAACCTTCAAGAAAACCTTGAAGATGTAGAAGATTTATCCAAAGGATGGAATGTGTGCTCAATGGTCTATGCTTCAAGCTTCAATAGAGAAAATGGCATGGTAACTTTGATTCAATGGTGGATGAAAATGAAGGAGGGGAGCTTCTCTTTTAAAGAAAGATGGGTGAAATGGATGGTCAAGATTAATGGGCAAAAGAGGAGTGAGCAACGGTGGAGATGCATCCAAGGGAAGGCACATGGATTGTGCTTTCTCAAATGCATAACATTGTGACAAGTGTCACAATGGGGGATGATGGAAGGAGAGGCACCTTTGGAAGGTGTGAGAGGGGACAAGTGTGTAAGAGGTGCAAGAGGCTTTTGATTTCTCATTGGAGGATGTGGATGTGATGTCGTGAGGGGTTGAATTTTGGGTGGATTAACATTTTTTGATTTTGGATTATGATTGTGCACATGCTTAGGAGGTGATTAGGCTTGGTAAGTGGAGGATTAGGGAGATGTGATGGAGGAGAGAGAATGAGTGGAGGATTAAATTAGCTAAGCATGGATTATTAGCTAATAGGGGAGAATTGGAATTAAATATTTTATTTAATTCCAAGTGGGAGGAAAAAGAGATTTTATGAATTAATTTATTTAGATAAAAGTATCCATTTAAATTAATAGAGGAATAGGGATTTAATTAATTATCAGACTATAGGTTTGTCATTTTGTTAATTAATTGGGCTATAGTTAATTAATTAAATTAATTAAATAGGGGATGACATAAATTAATTAAATAAATAATATTTAATTAACAAGATGTCATAGGAAAAGACTAAATATGATTACTAAATTATGTAAGAAAATTTAGGTGTCTACATTTTGCCCCTCTTTGACGTAGTGTTAAAATAACACTACTTCGAAGATGTTTTTAACAAAAGAGATGACACGAAGAATGGACTAGGCAATAGAGTTGCCCCAATTATGGGTCAAGATGTGGCTGGATGATACCCCCTCGAGAGGATGGGAGGGAAAGAAAAAGGGGCCCGGGTGGTGGGTCGAAAGGAAAAAAGGGGGAGAGAAAGGAAGAGTGATGCAGGTGAAGGAGGCATATGAACGATAGAAAGAAGGGTGAAAAAAGGCCATGAGGAATGAAGATGGAAAGGATGGGAAGAAATGAGAGGAATCAGGGCATCCAGGAGTGAAAACGGGGGTCCAAGGAGGCCTATATAAGGGTCGGAGGGGTCAAAATCAATTCATTTGCACACTGAGAGCTTAGAAATCATTACTGCATAGCTTTGATATGTGAGGACAAGATGGCACAACGAGGGTGACCGACACACTAGGTGAACATTGTGAGACATGTGGCACAGAGTGGAGGGCCTGATCGACAAGTAGGATTGAAAAACCAAACTTTTCATTGTGTTTTTGGTGCATTTATTGCATGTTTTAGCTTAGAAAAGTGCATTCATGTAGAGTGCGCGCCTGGCGGGAACACTTCTGCCTTGATGGGAACGCGTTCCCGCAAAACTTTGCCAGGGTTCAAAATTTGGGAGGGGCAAGGGATTTTTGTGGGATCATGAAAATCCCAAGAGGGTTTGTGGGAGCATGGTCTCGCAAGAATTTCTTGCGAGATCATGTTCTCGCGAGCTAGTAGTGGGAGGCCAAAAATGGCATTCCCACAGGGGGAAAGGAAAAGGGCTAAGTGGCATAGGAATGCATTCCCACATCACTAGGGGTTTGGCAAGAATGAGGGGGTGTGTTTCCTTGTGAGAACGCGAGGACATAGATCTTTGTGGGAACATGGGGAGAACCAAAGCTACGGGAATGCGGGGAAAAGATACTCTACGGGAATATGGGGAAAAGGGGGGTTTAAGCTTAGCTAGAGCAAGAACTGACATGCTGACTTGGCTTGGATGAAGTGGTTGGTGGATCGACTGACAAGTCGAGAGAGATGGGCAGTGATGCTGATTATCTTAGAGCAGTTCACAGCGGTAGACTAGGCTCGGGTGGATGCATTGGGCTTGGGATATCTGGCGCGGATACCGCACAGACAGACATACATGGCGCTGGTGACAATGTTGTGTGAGCACTGACATTCAGAGATGGGGACATTTCATCTGCCCAATAGGGAGATGACAGTGACCTTGGAGGATGTATATTGCATCTTCCAGTTACTGGTGCGAGTGGTACCAGTGGTAGTAGGCATGTACACACAGGTGCAGGTAGTGGCCCCACTACCAAGGCCAAGAGTAGTGCCGATCTTGGCACATGAGCAGCTGGCATTAGCATAACATGTCACAGTAGCACCAGAAGGATGACGGGTCCATTACTATGTTTTGGGATTAGTGTCAGAGTATCTCTCTCCAAACATAAGTGGGAGGAGCGTCACACTATCGTTGATTCTCACGATTATGCAGATTGTGGATGTAGGGGTACCGATAACATGGGGTACATTGATTTTGGTGGAGATGTACCACAACCTTCATTAGATAGTCTATCATGGAGTGGGGACGATGGGGAGGAGCTTTGAATTTGTTTCCCTCCTACAGATTTGGGCTTGGGAGCACATAGAAATGTTAAGGCCTTTAGGCCGAGTGGATAGATAGGCGGAGGAGCCTGCAGCATATAGCTGGGGAGACCTAGTGACATATCATGAGGTGAGGGACACTGACTTCTGGCAGGAGATGCTAGATGGGATTAGAGATGGGATCACATGGCATCCATACCTTGGATAGGTGCCATGGACTGAGGATGCCCGAGAGCTACCATTCACTGTGATGCCCACACACCTTATAGGGTGATGGGACTATATTATGGAGTAGTAGAGACTGGACATGACATCTCATGAGTTTAGATTTAGGTAGGATGCGCCATAGGGGGAGCAATGGTACCAGTAGGCCACCCGTGAGAGGATATCTAAGTTTGGGCCACCGGTGGATAGGGGAGGACTACTGGCCGCCTATTAGGCCATGCAACCATTTTTCTAGGATTGGATAGGAGGGGTGGCAGATCTAGGGACCACACCAGCATATGATGCCTGGTTCTAGACACCCAGGGTGGTAGAGAGATCAGGGCTACCAAACGGTGAGGGAGGGGCACCAGCTATGTACAAAGGCTGGAGAGGATGGGGGAGAGGAGGAGGGGGAGATAGGGTGAGGATTGGAGTGAGGGATAAAGGAGGGAGAGGAGGAGATGGGGATGGAGATGGAGATAGAGAAAAAGATGGGATGGATGTGGATAGAGGGGGAGGGGATGGGCTACAAATACCAGTAGGTCTGGCACCAGGATCGCCACCTCGAGCAGGACCACCACCAGCAGCAGGATCTAGATCATCTAGGGGTGGGGGGATGATGCAACAGCACGCCTAGCCTCACTTTAGGCCACACATGATACCACTACATAGATGCTCTGAGATACACAAGTGAAGCGAGACACTCTAAGAGAAAAGAGGGATGGGTTGCAGATAGAGAGGGATAGCCTGATTGCACACTTAGCACAATCCATATAGGATAGGTTGATGACGGTCGATGAGAGGGAGTAGCTGAGGAGGGAGAGGGATGCCTTGATTGTAGAGAGAGATGGTTTGCAGGTGGAGAGGGATGGGCTACAGTCAGAGAGAGACTAGATACTAGGAGAGAGGGATACTACTACATGAGGATCTCATGAGTGGTTAGGAAAGGTATCTCACCTCCAGCGACAACTGGTGTGGTTGGGAGAGTAGGTTGGCTTCTACTAGGGATTATATCTTGCAGCTATGCCGCCTGAGAAAGCACATCACTACAAGGAGCTAAGCTGATCATTATTGACAGGCTCGAGTGGTAGTAGGAGGATGGGGTCTAGTGGGAGTCATAGATCCAGGACCAGTGGGAGCCATAGTGTAGGTGAGGGGAGCCGTCGGTCGGGCTACACATAGAGTCAGCTGCACTCGACCAATGGTTCAGTACAGATGGTGGAGGTGGGGGGATCAGAGTTAGGGGTAGGGATGGACATAGATATAGGTGTTTTTCTAATATCTAGAGAGGTGCGGAGTATGGAAATATAGGGCATAGGTGCACAGTGTTCAATGAGCCAGCCACCCATCCTATAGGTACTGCCAGAGGCAGACCCATTAGCTGGAGATTTTGATATGCAGCCTCCCTTAGGAGAGGTAGATAGGCAGTGATATGTTGCAATTTTGATTGTATATGATTCATTTATTGGTGGAGGGCATAGTCCTAATTGTATATTCATATCTATACTGTTGGTATTATCATGGACTTAGACATACATTTATTGTTTCATGCTTTTGGGTTGGGACATGTACTTTTATTCTTTGCGATGATTTTTGGTATATAGATGATGAGCTAGGTGGGATATGATGTGTTATGGGTGAATGTATGGATGCTTATGATGTACTAACATGGATGATGCAAGATGTGATGTGATTTCTATATGCTATGAGACTGACATGTGTGTGATGCAGGATGTGATTTCTATATGAAATGCATTATGAAATGTTTATATGAGATGTACATGCTGACAATTTGTGGATGCAGGATGTGATGTAAATGGTTTTGTTATTTGGTGTATGTATATTATGTTGGAATGCATATGGTTATGGATATGTAACATGTGTTAACAATGCAAGATAATTAAATGAACCTAATGAATCTAAGACAACTGAATGGAAGCTAAGAAATGGACCTAAAATGAACTTGTAACTATGCAAGATGAATTAAAAATGAGATGAATGCACCTAAAATGACCCTAACAATGCAAGATTAAAATGAATCTAAATGTTATGAAATGAGATGGTAAATGGGATGAATGCACCTAACAATGAATCTTAACAATGCAAGATTAAAATGAATCTAACATGATATGAATGAAAAGATGATGTGAAACTAAAATGAATGCACCCTAATAATGTAAGATTAAAATGAATCTAACATGATATGAATAAAAAGATGATGTGAAACTAAAATGAATGCACCCTAACAATGCAAGATTAAAATGAATCTAGGATGAGATGACATAGTGCAACCGAGGGTAGGAGTGGGAAATGAAATACATGCATGAATGTAGATGAGAGTGTGAGGGTGAAGGTATACAGAATGGTCACAACATATCACTACCTGATTGTACCATCATTGAGAGAGGGAGGGGACAATGGTTGAAGAGGGATATATGCACAATCACAATCCAATGGTCAAGAACGTGAGAGGGATGCGAGAGAGAAGCTCAATGGGGGGAGAGTTTTCTATTTGGGATGATGCTTTGATGGGGGTGATGCTTTGATATTGGTTAGGGGTGATGGGAGATTTGTTCAAATGTTTGATAGGGTGGAGGATGTTTCATGAAACTTGAGCATGGGATGTTCCGAGGGAACACCACCGTGTAGTTTTAAGCACTTATTTTGATATAACAACAGTAGAGATGAACCATAGTTACTAGGAACGTGAGGTCATGTCGTGAGTATTACATAAGAATGATGTGAAAAAGACACATAAGGATTTCCCTAGCATCACACATGCATCCTGAAGGACACATGGTGGGAACGATGCTAGGGAACCCACAGAAAAACAACATTTCCCAAGTGCACCAGGTAACCCAAAAGATCACAAGTGGAACGTGCAAGGGTCATGTCCGACTAACTCACAGGCAGAAGCCAAAAGATTGCAAAAGACTGTGCCCCAGAATAACACCTCCTATTGCAACACACCATGATATAAAGGATCGTGGTGGCCTTAATGGGAGTAGTCAACTGAGATCATGAAATCAACTGAAAAGATAGAACAAGCAAACTAGAATCAATGCGATAAGACCAAAAGATGTCCTTTTCCAAAAGAGATCGACTGACTGTGGATGTTGAGATTAGGTCAGACATGGAGGAAGGATGTATCCTACAATGACCTGGTTGATGGGTATTGACTACATTGGGAATTATGGCTAGGAAAACAAAAAACTTTTGGAGAATCACAGTGATGCAGGATACTTGTTGAGGGAACATTGCTGATATTGAGATCATTTGGGTCATGTGCTTTGCGAGAAAAAGGCACTGCTAAGATGGTATGTACAAGACAGGGACACTATATACAGTGAGTATCTACAGCATTGCAGGAAATGGGAGAGCGAATCTCGTGTGCTGGTGTAATGGGGACAACACCTTGGGAACAAGGGATGATGAATCAGAAAATGAAAAGTGGCGAATGGATTTTGATGGGGGGGATGGGAGTTTGATAGATAATGATACGGTCCACTATGTATGGCACTTGTTTACCAGGTTTTCACCAACATACTTGCCTAGGGTGCTTGAATTGCCAAGTTTTCACCATTGGATGGTATTTTTATTTTTACTCTTTTACATTTTTTTTGATTCATCAAGGCACCTGTTTACTAGGTTTTCACTAGGATGATTTTTTTAGGACATTTTATAATTTTTAGGATTTTTTTTCAGGATCATATTTGATTTTTAGGATTTTTTTTAGGATCATATTATGGTTCAAGCATAGAACCATTTCAGATGTATGATATTAATAGGATCATTAAGAGGCTCCCCCTCAGGCATAGAAAATTGATAAGCTCCGAAACTAAAGCAAGCTGTCACCATGTAGGGACCTAACCAGGTGGGCTCAAACTTCCCTTTCTTTTCATGATTTGCTTGTACTTTTTGGTTCTCTTTCAGGACTAGGTCTCCCACTTGGAACTGTCAAGGGTGTACCTTTTTATTGAAGCTCCTTTTGAGATGATTTTGGTACATGATCAAGTGATCATAGGCCCGTTGCCTCTTTTCATCTAGCAAGTCTAGCTATGTCAGGCGTGCTACGTGGTAGTCTTCATCTATGATGTAGTTCTTCATGGACACGTAGAGTGAAGGGATTTCAACCTCAATTGGCAGAACAGCTTCAACACCATATACCAGGGAGTATGGGGTGGTGCCTGTGGGAGTATGGAATGAGGTGCGATAGGTCCAAAGGGCGGATTGATTTGTAAATGCCAGTCATGACCAAAATCATTGACAACTTTCTATAGGATTTTGAGGATGGTTTTGTTAGTTGCCTCAGCCTAGTTGTTCCCTTGTGGAAAGTATGGGCTAGAAAAGTGTTGGTGGATGTGGAATCGGTCACAGAGCTCTATAACATGCTAGTTATCAAATGGAGAGCCGTGATCTATGAAGATGGTGGAGGGAATGCCAAAATGACAAATGATATGGTAGAGGATGAATTTGGAGATCTAGACACCAGTAGTTAAGTTGAGCGGAATTTCTTCTACCCACTTTGTAAAGTACTCGGTGGCTGTAATGATATACTTGTGTTCATCATAAGAATGAAGGTGGATCATGCCAACAAGGTCAAAACCCCAACATGAGAAAGGCCACAGAGGTGTAATTTGCTATAAGTCCTGCATGGGTACATGGATCAAATTGGCATGTTGTTGGCATTGTAGGCACTTCTACATGAACTCACAGGCATCATGCTCCATGGTTGGCCAATAATACCAAACTCTAAGAAACTACTTTGCAAGGATGATACCGTTCATGTGAGCACCGCAAATACCAGTGTGGACCTCTTGTAAAGCCATGGCAGCCTCATTCGAGTCTAGACATTGGGAGAGGACGTTATGATACCCATGACAATATAGGGTGTTGGCTAGAAGAGTGTAGTGGGATGCTCTATGAATAAGGTTCTGGCATTGGGTGTTTGTGAGGTGAGGAGATATGATACCATCTTTAGATAAGCATGAATGTCATGGTACCATGGGGACTGGGAACCAACCACGATGCATACCATATCAGTGTCATCATTCTCGTAAGCAAGCATGTGTAGCTACTCAACTAGAAACTCATATTGTGTAGCATCATAGGGGATTTCCAATAATGAGTTGATGGTGGCCATAGCATCTGCTACCTTATTCTAAAGTCTTGGTACTTGTGTGAATTTTATGTTGACAAAATGTTCTTTGAGTTTATCTACAAACTCTTTGTAGGGTAATAGCTTGTCATCCTTTTTTTGATATTCATCGAGGACCTACTTGATGATCAATTGGGAATCTTCAAAGACTTGGAGTTTCATGATATTCTAGTGAATGGCAGTTTTAAGACCTGCCACGAGGGCTTCATATTCTAAGATGTTGTTTGTACACATAAATCCTAGCTTGAAGGATTTTGGGATGTAGTCTCCTTGAGGGGTCACAAACAATATGCCTGCCCCTAATCCATGTGATGTATATGAGCCATCAAAATATAATTTCCACTGGGGTTGTGCTTGGATCATACAAAGATGCTCGTCTGGGAACTCCATTTTGAGAGGGTATGCGTCGACTAAGGGAGCTTCTGCAAGTTGATCAACAATAACTTTTCCCTTGATAGCTTTTCAGTCAACATATTGGATGTCGAATTCACTAAGAAGCATAACCCATTTTTCCATTTGCCATGTAAGTGTGGCCTTTGATAGCAAATATTTGAGCAAGTTGACCTTGGAGATTAAATTTACTATGTGACTGAGCATATAGTGGCGAAGTTTTTGAGTGGCAAAAACCACTACCAAGTAGGCTTTTTCCATTAGAGAGTAGTTTAGCTCGTAGCCAACCAGTGTATGACTGATATAATAAATAGCCCTCTCTTTTCCATCATCATCAAGCTGTGCTAAGAGTGCCCCTAGTGCTGTAATAGTTGCAGATATGTACAAAATGAGGGGCCTTCCTGCCGTTGGTGGAACAAGAATAGGTGCATTTGCTAGATATTCCTTGAGTTTTTTGAAGCTATGCTGATAGATGGGATCCCACTTGAAGGAGGTATCCTTTTGTAAAAGATGTGTGAATGGCTGGCACTTATCTGCTAGTTGAGAGATGAATCATCTAACTAATTGCAACTTTCCTTGTAAGCTTCTTAACTGTCTGAGCATTTTGGGAGGAGGCATTTCCATGATGGCCTTCACCTTTTTGGGATCAATCTCTATGCCAGGCCTAGACAAAATGAACCCCATAAGTTTTTCGGATGTCACACCAAATACACATTTCTTTGGATTCAATTTCAAGCCATACTTTCATAGGCGATCGAACACATCTTTGAGGACATCAAGGTGTTCATAGCATGTTCTAGATTTTGCTAGAATGTCATCGACATAGTCCTTGAGGACCTTATGAATCATGTCATGAAAAATTGTAGTCATTGCTCTTTGATAGGTAGCTCCCACATTTTTGAGCCCAAATGACATCATGTTATAGCAAAATGTGCCCCATGGTGTGGTGAAAGCAGTTTTGTGCTAGTCTACTTCTACGATTCTGATCTGATTATACCCTGAGAAGCCATCCATGAGTGACAAAATCTCATGCCTTGCAGTGAGGTCTATGATCATGTCTATGTTGGGCAGTGGAAAATCACCTTTCAGACATGCCTTGTTGAGATCTTGAAAGTCAGTACAAATTCTTATGTCACCTGAGGGTTTGATGAAAGGCACTATGTTAGAGATCTAGTCTGAATAATCAATGGCTCTGATGATCTTAGCCTGAAGGAGCTTCTCAAGCTCTGCTTTAACTAGCAAGGCTACTTTTGGATGCATTCTCCTTAACTTCTGCTTGACTAGTTTGGTATCAGGATTGACTGCCAGATGATGAACAATGAGATCAGAATTAAGTCCAGCCATATGGTCATATGACCATGCAAAGTTTCCTATTGATTCTTGAAGGAGGGCCTCCAAGGATGTCTCTTCTGCTTCACTTAGAGCTTCTATGATGTATGTGATCTGAGGGATTTCCTCTGTTCCTAGATTGATCAGCTTGGTCTCTTCAATGACTATGGATGATTGTTCTGGTTGGTAATCTTGGATAAGAGGAAGAGGCAAGTCTCCATCCTCCAGTGCCTCAAAGAGGTTTTCACTATCAGATACGCCCTTTTTTTTTTTACTATTTTTGAATCAGGATGTTCCCTAGAGGGGTTTTCACATGAGGACTCTTTATTTTATTTTTTGTTTTTATTTTTGGAGCTAGAGACTTCCTCTTCCCCAAAGTACCCCTTTGGGTTGAGTTGGTATACTTCGATCAATTCTTGCCCCCATTCTGATTACTGATCTATGGCACCCATGAATCTTAGGAGCACTTCCTCACTTCAGAACTCATCAATATGTACTACGCTCAATTGGTCCCAGTCTATGAGGTCAGGGTGAATGAGGGGGAGGTCAATGAGGTTGATGGTGAGTTGGTGAAGGATAAGATTGCCTAGGAAGGTTTCATCATCAAATATATCATTGTAGGACCATTTTTATTCCTCTTCTGGAATGTCTTCGACTTCCATGAGTTCATCTTAGATTCTCAAAAGGGTTACATTGGGTGAATTGGTGCCCCCAGTTACGACATCGGGTCCTCGTATGTGCAGGCGAGGGGGATTAAAGCTAAGGCCTTGAGTCTTTGGATTTTTAGAGGCCTCCATGGGGTCTATCATTCCAGCCTCATTAGGTCCTAGACCTCCTCCTTGATAGTCCCATTGTTCAGTTGCCCATTTGTGCAGTATGGGATATTTATCCTTAAAGTATCTAAGGACCTTAGTATTTGGAGGTGGAGGATCTTTATACAACCATTGGTTGATATCTGGGGCCAACTCCTGACCATTTAGGATTCCATTGGAAACAAAAGAAGATGTTCCCATGGTCTTTATTTTGGGACCCTCCTGAGGAACCTTGGTGTGGTGGGTGGGTCATCCTTGTGTGTGGATCTAGGGGAAGAGCCCCTACTACAAAAGCATTGGTGAGACTGTATTCTCCGTAGCCTTTGTTGTTGATCTTGATAGGGGAAGAGGTGGTGGTGAGGGTTGTTTCTGAATTACAGTGGGATCAGGAAGAGCTGGCGATAGACGTGCCAATATCAATTTTGCGATAGTGAGTGGAGTGGGGAAATGAGGCCTCAATCGAACGACAGTATGTGAAAGGTTGGGGATTTGCATGGATGGTGATTTCAGTGCCTTGATAAGGGAATTTGATGCACTGATGATAGGTGGAAGGGACTACTTGGATGGGGTGGATCCAAGGATGACCTAGGAGGATGTTGTAAGGGAGATTAAGATCAACAATGTAGCACATTGTGTCTTGGGTGATAGGACCAATTTTGATTGGCAACAAAATGGTACCTTTAGAGGTACACTCTAGATTATCATAGGCCTTGATGATGATCACCTCATGGGAGATGTCTACTTCTATGAGGCCAATTTGTCAAACAAATTTTAACGTGAAAGATTGAGGGCCGAACCATTAGCTATCATGACCCATTTGATGGCAAAGTCATTGATCATGACAGCAATGCAGAGTGGGAGATTATGATCTGGTTCAATGGATGGCATGTTGAAAGGTTGAAAAGAGAGAGTGGATGGTGTGGATATGTGCCCCACAAGGTTCTTGAATTGGATGGCATTGATGTCTGTAGGTACATGGGCCTCTTAAAGGGCTTTGTTGAGGACCTCTTGATGGAGGGGTGATGTGTGAAGGAGATCAAGGATGGAGATTTGTGTGGGTGTGTTCCCAAGGTGTTCTAGGAGGTTATATTGTGTGTTGGGGATGGTGGTAGTATTAGCACTGGCTACAGATATCCAGCCTCTTCGGGTAGTAACAACACATTGATTGTCAACACCTTTGACATGGATCACATTCACAGTAGGCTCAACTTGGGAGATACAACCAAAAATTTTATCGTAGTTTATGTAGGCAGTGGTATAGTCTTTTCCATCACCATGGTCACCTTGTTTACCCTTATCTTGGCCAGCGGGAGGGGTAGCGTTAACTTAAGCCTTTCTGACATTGTGTATAGGAAACACATTTTGGTAGATTTGTAGGTTCGCATTGGGTGATGCTTGGGTAGGAGCATCGACTGTACTGATCTCCTTTTTATCTATAAGATCCTAGACATAGCTCTTGAGCTTCATGCATTTAGTGTTAGTGTGTCCCTTAACATGGTGGTATTCACAGTATTCATTGTCTTTGTACCTGGTTGGCTTAGATGTTGAGTCATCATAGGGCTGGGTTTATGGATTCACAACCAGGTTGGAACTCACCATCTTGCAAAAAAAGGCATCTAAGGGTTCTCCCATGGGTGTGAAGATGCACTTTGGGTCATTCTGAACATAGGGCTTATTTCATCCTTCGGTAACAGATATAGCATTGGTTTGATTCATAGGAGGATAATGAGGTGGTTGTTGGTAGGTAGGTGCTTGCTGTTGGTATACGGGTGCTAGTTTCTAATACATGGGTGTTTGCTATTGATATGTGGGAGGAGTGGAATTAGGACTTGCAACCACAACTTAGACATTCCTAGTATTAGTGGCTCCATTAGTGACCACATTCGTATTCTTATTCCAATATTGAGAATGGTCATTGTTTGGTCTGTCCTGAGGGCTTTCCTTATAGTGTTTGATGCTACCATCATCCAAAAGAGCTTGCTCAATATCCATGCCTTTCCCTTTAATGTCTTGGTAGGTCTGAATGCAGTTCATTTTCATAGAATGGGATAGCTTCGGGTGCAGATCATCAATGAATATCTTGGAAAGATGTTTTTCTGGTGGTTGGTATGACAATCTCATGGTGAGATTCTACCATCGTTGTAAGTAATCGGCTAGAGTTTCACCTCCCTTCTTTTTGGTATTGCACAAGTCCAATAGGGTGAGCTCATTCTTGATGTTGTGTGCATATTGAGTGACAAACTTTTCTAAAAGATCTGGAAATGTGAAAATAGACCCATAAGGTATTTTGTAGAACCATTCAAGGGTGGGCCCTCCCAAGCTCTTGGGGAAGAGTCACATGAGAAATATGTTGTTAAATGCCACCTACTGGCATGCCATGTAGAACTCTTTGACATGGTTAACTGGATCACCCTTCCCTCAATACTTGTCAAACTTTGGTGTTTCAAAATGTTTAGGAAAGGGGATTGCTGTGATCAATCTATCAAATGGATATGGACAAACCTCCTTGAATGTGAATGTCTTAGACTCAGTACCAATCTTAAGCTCTTTGATGTCATTTATCATTTCTTCCCACTCTAACTTGGTAGGTGCTAGAGTGGGTACTCCCAGTGAGAATGGGTTAGATGGGGTGGGTGAATACAAAGGGATGTGTGGAAGATATGGTGAGCTAGGGAATGGGGATTTCCTAACTGAAAAGGCCATCTAAAAAGGGTTTTGACTAGCTTTCTAAGCGATGTATTGTTGATGCAAGGTGGGTGTGTGCTGCAACAAGGCTTGTTGCTGCAGAGCTGGGAAGTATTGCTGCTACTGGGGAGGTTGGTATAATGGTTGTGGTTGGTGATGGGTTTGACCAATATAAGATGTGTGCATACCTGCATTTCTAAGAGTGGGGATGGTGGCCTAGGTGTGCACTATTGGTGGTTGCATAATGGAGTTAGTGGGATGGGTAGTGCCAAGTTTCTATGATTGCAGAGGTTTGGTTTGTTGAGTGGTGGATGGCATAGACAAATAGTTGGTAAATGCAGGTGGAGGTGCTACTTGTGGGAAGGTTTTTTGCTGATGAGCCTTTTGGTAAAGTTGGCCATGTGTGGATATTCCTATGGTGTTCATTTGTGCTTGGCCAAGGCTCTAGGCAGCATTGACTCCTGATAGGGCTTGTGATGCAGATTTGGCCACAAATGTGGGGGTTGATATGGGAGTTTGTTGTGCTGGTGGAGGATTGTGGGATGGCATATGTGGTATTCCTATTGTAAAGGTGACTTTCTTGGTCTACGTGCCGGTAGTAAAGGTGAGAGGCACTTGCGTGGAGTGATATTGTGAGGTGGATATAGGTGGGGTGGTTTGTGATACTCCTTGCGAAAGAGGTGTTGATGTAGTGGGAGGCAGCCTTACTTGAGTAGAGGCTTGGGTGAATGTTGGCACTTGAGTGACTATCTACGAAGAGGCAGGGGGTGGTGGTCCCTTGATGGAAAGTGGTGTGCTTGCAAGGATCACCATATGGGGTTGTAGGAGATGTGGGATAGGTGAGGCCATATGGGATACTTTCATTGTTGGATCATGGACTTGCTAGATGAAAAATGAATCACTATTGGTGAGAATGTGGAAGGGGTTTGTGGGGTTAAAAGAGCGTAACTGAGGTGGAATGGGAGTACCCTCCTACACATAGTTTGCCAATATAGCTAGACAATTTTGTGCGATGATTGCGCTTACCATTTGCACATGTCCTCAGAGGCACATGAAAGCCTCCATGGAGTTAGTAGTAGGTCTCACTAGGATCTTTCCATATGTTCTAAACTATCATCGTCAGAGGGTCATACATCACCATTTCACCTGTGGAATCATTTGGATCAGTCGAAGTAGTGGCCTGGTTGGAATCCATCCCTTTTCTTTTCTTTGATCACGTCATAGCAGGCATGAAAGTGCAATGTCCTAAGATGAGGGAAAATGCAAATGTAGTGGAATGATGCTAAGGATGGGGATTTGGATTTTGAGATGAACTAGGTGATGATCTAAATGTAGGATTCTTAGTGATACGCTATTGGGAAGAGGATTGAGATGGGTTACCTTTCCTAATGGGGGGATCAAAATGTGTGGATTGTCATCCTTGAATAGACTTGTGATCTTCGGATGACCAGATCCTTACTAGTGTGGACTGATCTTTCGATTGAGATGATGAGGTCCACAAAAGCAAGTGCTAGCTACCCTAGACAATGCTTAGTCAAATGGGTGAAGCTTAAAGATTTTGATTTGTGTAAACAAGGATAGGACAACTCAAGGAAAGTTCTTGGATATGATATGGGTCTAGGATAATGACTTGGGATAGTGATGCTAAATGATGCTTCAAAAGGGGATAACGAAAATGCACCTATTGGATCACCTAAGATGGGGGATGCTATGACAATTTTCACAATTTTGAAAGAGGAGGAGGTTATGCCAACTAATCTTCACTCTCTAATCTAACAAAGCGGTGATCAACTTGGATTTGAAAAGAAAACTATTTAACCCTTGCACTGTATTGTATGTTATCCAATCAGGTTTGGTACTTTTCTTCTTCGTGGGCTATAGTGACAATATGCTGACAATCTTTGAGCTTTCTATATGTAACTTTCTTTTCTTGATATGCACGTGGGATGGGCAACTTAGCTTTCTTATGCTTCACAGTCTAGGTCATAGGTCAACAAAAGTAACTATTCACAGGATTGGGTCAAGCTAGGAAGTGACTGCGGTAATTATACCTTGGCTTGGTTTTGAACAAACTTGGATTCACTTTTAGGATAATGTCTTGATAAATAGTCCTCACAAGAGACAAAGCAATCTTGGAGGATATAGGCAGATGATCTCTTTTAGAAAAAGAACTTTTTAATTCTGATAATTGTGTATGTTCAACAGATGTTTTTACTGGGTCAAGTCACTTTCGAGAACACATACAAGAACTTTATACCTACAAGACAGGCTAGTATCACAACCTTTACTCATAGCTTGATATCCCAAAAGAGGAATACATATGGTGAGTAATCTTCAGGCAACTCAGGAAACCACTTGGGTCAGTCCTTGCACAAAGATTATGATACCTTCAGGAGTAGATCGGGTAGGCTTCTGATTAATGGCTTCTAGTAAGGTCCATGGTGTCTCCCCAATTAGTTTGTATGCACGTGACTCACTTAAGAGCCTAGTTGAACATGCCGAAATCATAGGGATATTCACCTACTTCAAGCTACCATCAACATGCCTCACTTGAGCTTGCAAGGATAAGGTGAGAGTTTGCTCACCAACTTTTTTATATACCGACTGGGGTATTACCGATTTGAGGTCATTCTCTAAAGAGGAAGCACTTATCTCTAGATAGGCCTCACTAGAAGTGTTTTCAATTGAACTTGATCTTTCTCTTCACCCAAGATCTATGAAGGCAAGGGGAGAGGATATAGATACAAGTGGATTGCTTCCATGTCACTTACTTTAACAAGGTTTATGCAAAAATTGAAAAGCTCTTAAGGAAGTGTTGAAAAAACACTCCTTCAAACATGCCAAGAAGTATTCATTCCAAATTGAACCTATTAACACTAAGTTTTTTCTATTCTAGAACATCAAACACTTTTGTTTAGCATGCAAGGTTCTTTCTTTTGAAATGCAAATGACAATGCTTGAAAAAAAAGCAGAGATTTGATTTGCAAAAAATAAGAAAAGTTTTACTCCATTTAGCTTTCAATATAGTGTTTGATTAATTTTTAAGCACCAAAAGAAGTGTTCATCACATTGATTCTTTTTTCCCTTAGGCATTCAAGATTGAGTAAGTTGATTTTAAGCACCAAAAAGAAGTGTGATGTTTTCCTTGTTCAATTTTAACCTTTCTTCATTTTAAACCCAAATAAAAAATATGAGGTGTTGTTTGGCATACACTGTTCTTTTTAATGCACTAAAAATAAAAATGAGTTAATTCTATTTTAAAATATTAACCCTCATTCCCACAAGAACCTGCAATCCTGTAGCAAAAAATAACATTCCCGCAGAGCCGTACAGGCGTTCTCGCAAGACTATAAAAAAGAACTAGAAACACATAATGAAAATATAGAAATAGATTCGATACCTTCCGCTATGTTCCTGCAAGTCAAACTACATTCTTGCGAGTCAACTATCAATCCTGCATTGTGGGAATGAAGGCAAAAAAACTCTAAAAAAAATAAAGGGTCGTACGGCCAAAAAAAATGCTAGCCGTCAATCGCACTAGGTCAACAACATTCTTGCAAGGTTAAACAATGATTACGCACTGCGAGAATGAGGGAAAAATCAAAACTACAAGAAAAATGTCATACTACGACTTACAAAACGTACATAGGCCAATGCCCCTGGTCAACCTATATTCCCGCATTGCAGGAATGCCATCCCGCGAAAAGGGTACATGTAGGTTATTTCCAGAATACAAACAAAGATAGAAAAAGATAGAAGATAGAAGGTTTCACTGTGAAAATGCATTCCCATGAGTCCGTACAAGCGTTCCCATGGATAAATTGACATTCCCGCATCCATACGATTGTTCCCACAAAACTGTGGATTTTCCAAAAATTGATGTTGTGCAAAATTCAATGATGGGAATAGCTATGAAAATAGGCCTTCTTCGGCCCTGAACCTACAAAATACCAAAAAAATCCTTGCAACACACTCAAACAAGAAGAAAACTTAGTATTTGGGTTAGTTTTGCAAAAAAAACAAGAAAGATAGAAAGAAAAAATGACCCTCGAAGTGGGTCACACTGGCCGTGCCAAAATGTAATACCTAAAATGTAGTTTTAAGGAATGCAAAGTAAACTAAACATTCAACAAAACAAATGAGATAAACACCTATGATTAGACCTACAAAATGAAGACAAAGACACTCAAAAGAAATAAAAACCTTCAAGATGTAGAAGATTTGTCCAAAGGATGGAATGTGTGCTCAATGATCTATGCTTCAAGCTTCAATAGAGAAAATGACATGGTAACTTTGCTTCAATGGTGGATGAAAATGAAGGAGGAGAGCTTCTCTTTTAGAGAAAGATGGGTGAAATAGACAGTCAAGATTAAGGGGCAAAAGATGAGTGAGCAATGGTGGAGATGCATCTAAGGGAAAGCACATGGATTGTGCTTTCTCAAATGCATAGCATTGTGACAAGTGTCACAATGGGGGATGATGGAAGGAGAGGCACCTTTGGAAGGTGTGAGAGGGGACAAGTGTGTAAAAGGTGTAAGAGGCTTTTGATTTCTCATTGGAGGATGTGGAGGTGATGTCATGAGGGGTTGACTTTGGGGTGGATTAGCATTCTTTAATCTTGGATTATGATTGTGCACATGCTTAGGAGGTGATTAGGCTTGGTAAGTGGAGGATTAGGGAGATGTGATGGAGGAGAGAGAATGAGTGGAGAATTAAATTAGCTAAGCATGGGATTATTAGCTAATAGGGGAGAATTAGAATTAAATATTTTATTTAATCCAAGTGGGAGGAAAAGGGGATTTTATGAATTAATTTATTTAGATAAAAGTATCCATTTAAATTAATAGAGGAATAGGGATTTAATTAATTATCAGACTATAGGTTTGTCATTTTGATAATTAATTGGGCTATAGTTAATTAATTAAATTAATTAACTAGGGGGATGACATAAATTAATTAAATAAATAATATTTAATTAACAAGATGTCCTAGGAAAAGACTAAATATGATTACTAAATTATGTAAGCAAATTTAGGTGTCTATAGTTTGTTCATATCTTTTGATGTTCATGATTATATCTTGTATCAGTGCTTCAGAGTTGCAAATATTGTAATTATATTTTGTATTTGATTATTGTGACATACCCTACGACTTGTGTAGAGGATATTGTATCATTATGTATACCTTATGGTATTGGATGTACTTATTGTTATTCATATAAGTTAATTGTAATTATTCTTAATAAAATATTTATTTTGTTATATGTAAGTCTACGTCATGGGACCCTCAAGGATTGTTAACTGTAATTGAGTTGTGTATAGGTACTTGTTTATGTCTCATGGTTGTATTGCTTCCACATTGTTATCATCATTGTTTGCAAAACTCTTAAGCAAAAAAGTATTATGTAAACATAGTGACATGTATTAGCTTAAATTCTCATGGGTTCCCTAGTAGGACATTACATAGTGAGGTATATTGAAATGTTATTTTTTCTCACCCATCACTCCTATAGGTGCACATACCATGTTCCTAGATGGATGTAGCACTACAAATTCCCTCTTTGACATATCTATTTGAGAAGGCCTTAATCTATCTCGATCAGATCCTTGAGGATTTTTTACTTGTGGTTGTTAATGTGCAACTTAATACCATTCATATTACCATTTATTGGTTCATTATGGTTATTTTATATACATAATTTATCTATGATATTCAATGCTTCTTGGTCCAATCCCCCATTTTTCTCAATCAGTTTTAATTTATGTACTGTGGTAAGTAAAGTTTGTAGTTGATCATGTAATTTTTGTTTAGTACATCTTCTTTGTTCATATGGGCTGGGTGCATTTATCTTAGTATCTTTTGAGTGCCTACTTGATGTTTCCTAGAGAAAACAAATACATGAGGGCATTCAATGCTCTTTGTCTACTAGAGTTATGTTGAGATTTCTCCCATTGGTTTCTAAGCATTCCCTATTATATGCCTTATATGCATGAGTTAGGACTTGTTTGTTCTTCATAATGTATTTGGATGTCTCTATGTGATTGTGAAGGGAAATCTTCATTAACGATGAAATCCTTCAAATATTTATTATTAGATTCACCTTCTTTGTCGAATAATCTTCTCTACTTTTCAAAACCCATTGAATTGTTTCGATCATTGCAACCTTGAGTTTAATTTTTATCTCTCTATGGTTTCGTACCTTTTTATTAGTTCCAAATATTCAATATGGTGTCCTTGTCTTAGAGATATCCTACTGAACATAAATGGTTGATATTTTTAGAATTTTAATCTCAAACTTCTATTATTGGTTCTTATTGCTTCATAGCTATTTATTTTTCATTCATCTATCAATTTCTCTATTTGGAGTCACCATCTCTTTTAAGAGTAATAGGTCTTTGTTTTCTAAGATCTTTACACCATTGGAGTCAATCTTATATCTCAATATTCCCTAGTGGAGTTTCCAATTTATTGGAGCTTGAAACTGTAGGTTGTTGGGGCTCTAAGAATAGGCCAGGTTTTATGTTTAATCCTAAAAACTAGCTTTGGCCAATGGCTAGAATGAGCCTAACTTTGGCTACTTTTCCCTACACTTTAGGCTCTTCTATTACCTAGGCAAGTATACCTACTATAAAATGGGAGAAGATTAATGGAAATAAGCTAATTGGCCATTTCTATCTATTTATATGGTTGGGGCCTTCTAGTTGATCTACTATCCTTTAATCCTATAGTAAAGTTTCAAAATCAAATGCAAAGTATCTGTATGGTACTAGTGCCTTTTTTCTATCAGGAGTAGAGTTAGATGATATTTATTCTCCTATGATACTTTTCCAAATAATTATTGAATATACACCTATTGTAAATATATTTTTAAATCTCTTTTATAATTCCAAATATTATGCTATTATTTCTGTGATTAGATGTAAATATCTTTCCTTGAAAGAGTAATTCACACAACTAGAGAAAGATTAACTTATTTCACCCTTGATGAATAATTAATGATACAAAGCACAAAATTGAATATGAAAAAATTGAGATGAGAATGATTGTATCAACCAAATAGAAAATAAATCATACACCAATGTTTCTTCCACAATAACAATAAGGTCTTTCTATGAATTGAAATCAAATGCTACATAGGATATATAAAAGTTTTATATGTATTAATCTTGAAAAGTGTTGATGATAGTAATTAATAATTACTCATGCTCTTGAAATTGAGAAACTTCCTTATATAAGGAAGAATAGTCCTAATTGAAACTAAACACCCTTAGGTTAAAAGAAAACTAAATTAAAAAGTATTTGCTTTATAATAACAACTCCTAATTCCTTTAAAGGAATAGATTAATAGCTCCAATATGGTCGACCTAATCCTACTCCTTGTAAGTAGTCATGTTGGTATTTAGGGTGTAGCATCACATACTCCCTTCTGTAGAATTTTCATGTGATTACCTTCATGTTGTACAATCTATATCTATCTCATCATTGATATCCTCCAATACTTGAGGGAGATTGTTAACCAGTGTACTCATCCACTGATTCAAAGGGTTAGTGTTCCATCATCACTGTTGATCATGCAAGGGAGGTTCACATGTATCTTCCTTTTCCAAATGATCACTGTCTTGAATTAACTCTCCCTTAAACTCTTGGTTTTTCTTGAGCAGTTTATTATCTTTCTAAAGATCATATGAGGACATAGAATCTTTTTGTGTCATCTTTTCATTCATCTTGTCTCCTAGTTTAGTATGCACTCTAAACATCCTATCATACATACTCCAAATGTAGTCATAGTTAACCATCATAGCATTGAGCCAGTGTTTGATTAGCTTAGAAATTCATATTATACATCATTTTATTAGTGTGCTCGATCTTTTATTTCAAGGTAGTCTCAAACTTCTGTGCTCTTAATCTTAATATGTGGTATCCTATAAGGCTAAAACAAGTCTCTGTTCTTGTTCAAAAGATGGTTCTTCTCCCCTCTGTGATATATTTTTCCCTATTTTTAATTTTTATTTCTCTTTCTCTAGTATCCTATACCTTTCTTTATAATAATCTTATTCTCTAATGAATTGTTCAACTTGTTCTTTATTAAATTTGGCTACATTTATACTTAAGTCACCAATGTCTAGTGGATCAGTTTCTCCTACTCTCTAGACCATGATATTTCCAAAGACCTTATCTATATCTATAAGTGTTGTTCTTTTATCTTGAGGGTATAGTGCCTATTTTAGCAATATCTTACTCTCAGGGTCATACCCTGATCCAATGTAAATTTTGTCTATATCCTGCAGTAATAACTTTTTTGTTTTATCATGTTTTTTGACAAAACCATAAAAAAAAATGGTCAAGGTCATGTTCCAGCCTAGATAGATCATAATTCACCCATCTTGCAAGATCTACCTTCCCTTTTGTGTTATCATACTACTCATTTTCCTATCCACTTATATCTACAAATCTTCTAACAAGTCTCCTCCATTGGCTTGGGTGATATTGTTCACCCTTTATTTTAATTGTCTTCCTTTATGCTTATAAAAAAAGGATTTAAATTCCTCAATTTGAATAAAATCCTTACCAAAAATAAAATTTTTTACATGCCAATTGTCTCATATCATCAACCCTATCTATAGGGTGTGGTCCTATTATGAATTCTTTGTCTTCATCAATCTCTGGGCCTACGTCAAAATCTTCATCAAAATGTGTAGGAATTATCCTCGCTTGCATAAGATTCCTCACTGTTTATATCCAAGTTTTGGTTGAGGTGACAAATTACGCATTAGGAGTCACAACTCAAAAACCCCTTCTTTGTGGCCTTTGGGATCCCCTTGTGAAGACATTATTGGGTACACAAAAAACCACCTTTTAAATTTGGGCTATCATCTCATTGCCTCTAGATATGTGATCCACATTTGTTGAATACATTCAAATAAGATAAATTATGATTCTTTGATCACTCCTTTTCTCTACAAACCTTATCATGGGCCTCTAACTTCTCCCTAGCCTCTAGCTCTTCCCAAGTTTCTTATAAGACTATCCTACACCAATAGAATATTCTTGTATGAGTGTAGTTTTTGAGAAGCCTTAGCTTGGTTAATGAATCCTCTAGGTCAAAGTTATTCTTAACTTCGTTAGTAGACTTATTATAATGGGATAAATTTTTATTCACAAGGTCATAATTTTTTGTGCTCAAAATATAAAAAAAACTCCAAAACATAAAGATAGTAGCATGAAAGACTACTTTCCATAGGAACTAAGGTGCATGGTGTTGGATTGCAGCCAACTATCTAATAATCTCTAAGTAAGAAAATTTTTTCAAGTACTATCTTGGGTAAGACATAAGGGGTACCATCAAATCCAAAACACCTTAACCTTTAAGAAGCCCTTATATGAGTCCCAATCTTCCCAATTATGGTATGATATCCCCCTATCATCATAGTCCTTAGGCCTTAAGAATATCTTAATTTTTTGGGCCAAGGTGTGGTCATATGAATGGACAGGTAATCAAGGGTTTGACAAAGTGTTCTTTAAAAATTTATATATTGGGACCAAGGGAATCTTCTTTCCTAGAGAAGGGTCCATAGTTGAACTAGTTTCTTGAGACCTTTTTTTTTCATATTCATTGAAGATTGACATTAAAAAGTTGATAATGAGGATCGAATTTGATAAACAATATGTCGATAATGCAATTTTCTAAGTTGGTAAACTTTGATGATAAGAATGTCTCACGAAGAGACATCACTCTTCGTGAAACACATAGTCTCACAAAGAGGTATGTCTCTTCGGGAGATGTCCTTGAAGAATATATATATTACATAAAATTCATTTGATGAAATTGATTATTAATAACAATACAATTCAACCTTAGTTATATATCTATATATAATATATATATATATATATATATATATAATATGTATATATATGTTATGTATAAAGTCATCTATACATATTGGTTAATATGAAGATCATTTATATATATTGATATATATCAAATAATTAATTTGGTATAATATCAATTTGGAGATCAATATATATAAAGATAATATTCTAAGGAGAAATTAACAAGATATACCTATATCTATCTAAGATTAGATAACATTCTATTGTGAATTTATCTAAATATATATATTGTTCAGGGGGAAAATGGCATCAATGAGTCTAGCAATGCAAACTAGGTATATCAAGTTTAACACTTTCTCCCTAAGCCATTCAATACAAGAAAAAGAGAAGCTTCTGAGAATAACTCTCAATACAACCTAAGTTAGATTAGAAAAACCCAAAAGTGATAAGGGATGCCCATGCTAAGCCCAAGTTATATTGAGGTACACTAGCAAGGCCTCTTTAATGCAATGTAGTTTAATTATAGATATATAATGAAAATGATAAGATTGAACTAATTGATTAAGAAAAAAGTGTATGATGAGTCTAGGAACCAAGTATATAAAATGAACCTAATTAAGATTATAAAATAGATTTATTCTAATAGATGGAACACATGATAAGGTACCTACAATCAAAATATGCAATGGAATATGGATTTTTGTTTGAAAATTTGTAGATCTCAGATTGTGGCAAGACTTATGACTATGGATTTACGATCACAATAGAAAACTTAGAAAATGTTATTTTTCTCAGACCTCCAGGAATAGGTTTACTTGGTGCAACATGTTCCAGACACTTTTCCATGAAGTTACCGTCCTCTTGGGACACTATAGAAAAGTCAAGCTAACTTCTTTAGAAAGGTCTCAGAGAGAAGAATCTAGATCTATGGTCTCCAAATTGATAACCTACAAGTTTGTTACAAATTTGGTGTGTGTGGGTGGCTATAAAGGGGTTTTCCTTAGTCAACTACCCATTTGGTGATTTTTACCTCCACAAATAGCTATTAGGAAAGATGTTGTGAGTATATGTAGTGGTCATGAATCCTAGATTATAGATCTAGAATGTAAAAGAGCTAGAAAAAGATAAGAATTCTACTCTATGAGTGACACCATATCATGTAAGTGTGCTTGTAAATGTAAATGTATACAAAATATGAAGAGATAAATATCAGATCTGAATATAGCATAGAAATCATACCAAGCCCCCAAGGCTAAATTACTCTAACCATCTTTATGATCCCCCTTTCATCTCCATGATGTCATGTAATGCTTGAATTGAAGAAATACAAATGAAGACCTCACTTTGGCAATGAAAGAATTAGATTCAACCCTTAGATTCCACCTTAATTTTTCCTCTATGTCAGATTAGGGTGTCTAGGTGTTCTTGTACCTTACTTCTCTCATTATCTATCATGAGGGAAAATGAGGCATTAGATGTATTTTTTATAGTGAATTTAACAAAATTACCCCTATGAGAGCCGACTACAGTGAGTGAGAAATAATGGAACTTTTTAAATAAGACCAGGCCCAACAATTTCCAACCACTAGGGGATAGGTTGACCAGGTTGACCTATTCCTTAGGAGGCTAGAGTCTTAGGTTTGTAACACAAGATTCTGAAAATGTAGAGGATCCATGTGTAATGTGTATTGGGGACTAATAAATCAAGGCTAGGTTCAGAAAAATGGGGCCTAGAAAGAGGAGGATGCATAGAAATTAGATCCTACCTCGACCTATGAGTGAGAGAAAGGGAAATCAAGTAGTAAGTGTTAGATCCTACCTTAATTTCTCCTAGGAGAAAGAAGAAAGAAAGAGGAAAGTGTGTGCTCCAAGTGAAAATTGGTGTAATGCCAAACACACTAAAGGGGAGCTAAAAGGTCATAAATTTGAAGTGTGTACAATTTAAGATGCTAAATTTAGCCCCCACTTTAGCGATATATGACACTACATATATATGCAAGATAAAGTAAGATAGGGATATATATAACTGAAAAAAGGATAGGGCTAAGTCCAACATGCACAGTTCCTGCAAGAAAACATTAGTAACTATATCTTGAAAAACCACACGTCAGTGATAATAAAAATCACCTAAGAATTACTAGAGAAATATGATGAAGTTCGTGAGTAAGTATATGCCCCCCATGTTTTTGGCTTGCTCATTCGAGAAAGGTGAAATAGGGTATCATATTTATCTCACCAAACTAAATAAGGAAAATAATGAAATTAGCCTTCAAAAAAATTCAAGATGAATCCTAAATATTTTTAAAGGTACTTGAATAGAAAGGTAACTAAGTTGCGATTCCAATGCCTATGACGGAGCCCTGAATTAGAGCTAATCAAACTCAAGATGTAATTGAAAGAGTGAAGGAGGTAATTAACATCTTACAATGATAAGATAATTGTTCAAAACAAAAAAGAAAGGTAACCTAATTAATAACACATATAAAGTAAAGTTACCTTTTTGAAATATAATTGGAAAATTTTCTTGAAGGTGAAGAAGGAGAAGGAAAATAATGCTGAGGAAGGAGGAATTATCAGTGATGTGGGGTGGAGATGCTCTAGTAGGTAGTAGAGGATGGCACATAGCTAGAGAAGGTATGTCTTGATTCATGTGGCCCATTTCCTTACATTTTTCCTTCTATTTCCATACTTTCTATAGATGTTAGAAGATTTTTCTACATGTTGTAGGAAGTTTTTTTGATAGCTAGGTTAGGAAGTCAACTGTTACTCGCAAGTCAACTTGTTCTTGGGAGGTCGACCTGTTCCTCAAGGAGAAATTTGACTTCTTCCAAGGAAGACAAATTCTTCTTGATAATTTGACCTATTCCATAGATAGGTCATAATGTAGAATTGTATATGTTGAGAGCTATTATTTTTGATGTTGAGTACTGATTGAACTTTTCCATGTTGCTATCGCAAGATATACTAGTGATGGAAAGAGAACTACATGTTGAATTTAATGATATGCAATTGAGAGAATATATGAGAGATAGATGTAGTAGAGATACAAGTTATGAGAGACATAGGGCTCAACTGGGTAGCTCAACTACCTCATATTTAATTTCATAGAACTATGCTACTACCATTGATAGAGAGATGGGATGAGGATACATGATCATTCCATCTACCTAATTGGAGAGATGACAGTTACACTAGAGGATGTTTATTGGATCATACATCTTCCTGTCCAAGCACTAATGGTTAGAACATGGGTCAAATATTCTCTATAGGAGATCAAGAGATATTTTGAGTACTCTATGGGACTTCCATACAGAGAGAGAGAGAGAGAGATAGATAGATAGATAGATAGATAGATAGAGAGAGACTTGATTAGGTGAGCCTAAAAGGTATTATGCTTGGACATAATCCTTATTTGAGGAGGCTCATACTTTGCACCATTTCCATAGAAGTGATTCCCAATACGAATGACACCATCTTCTACATTCCTATTACACATGTTGTTTGTCACATGGAGAGAGAGTCCATAGTATATGTGTGGGGTCGAAGCATGCTTGTACACCTTTAGTATGAGCTTGGAAAGTTTGTCAAATATGAAAGGGCACATCTTGGTGATGTGTAGACTCTTACAGGTGTGGGCCTTTGAGAACTTTACATGTAGGAGGCCTATAGGATGTCTTGTGGACATAATAGTTGAGTCACCAAGAGTATTTGGGTAAATATTGGACCATTCCTAGTAGTTTGGTGATGTTCTATACAAGAGTGTCATACTAGACTGACTACCAAGTATAGAGTTTGTGTGGAGGCCTGATCGTCACGTGGTAGCATGGACAAAATCCATAGTGCAACTGAGATGGATGTAGAGATGGAGACTACTAGAGGGAAGGACATGACTATATAATGGTTCCCTATAATTATGAGAGAGTGATCTGGTATTTTTTACTTCAACAGGGCCCTCCAGCATAGGTACCTCAATATAAGGAGTCCTAGGACCATACCTTGACTAAATATTGATGATATAGAGTTGAGAGCCTAGAAGATGTTGAGGTCCCCCCTATAGTGGAGGACACAAGATTGTCAAGGGACTACTTTTGATACATGAGTGTGTAGGGCATGAGACCCATGTTCCCAGATGACAATCCTAATAGAGCTCTAGGTACATATTTTTAGGGCTCAATGTGTAGATGAGGATGAGGAGGAGG